>CM062297.1:128149716-129547216 GCA_031216915.1 Pictodentalium vernedei
TAAGACTGCTTATTCCCCATTACTGCTACCCCCCCCCCCCCCCCCCCGCGGGAGCCCTGGGAAGTGAAGCAGTGTTTTTTTACTGTGGTAAACAAGCTCTTTTTTTACTGGTGAAATAGGACCCAGTAACTAATGTTTGGGGTGCGAGTTCTCTAAAATAGACAACATGGGGTGTAAACGATTGACTGACCTTGATTTTATCTCCATGTTGTGGTCATGATTAGCCACTGTGTCAAAGTATGTGACCTTAAACACAAATATAAATATAAATAAATACTGGTGTCCCTCAAGTATTGTATTGGTGATTCGAACTTAACTGTAAATCATATCAAATATTTCTCAGCCCAGGTATATACTTTCACTTTAGGTTGTTTTGCTTGTCTCTTGTGAAACCAAACTATAAGTAATGTCCTGTAGACAGCCAGCGATATATATCCAATAGATATATAATTCAGAATCCATCTACCTATCTACTGTTTGTATGGTGTCATTATCAGTTTATAAATACACTTCCATTGCATATTACATGTGAAATGTAACTATACACCATGCCCTGTAGACAGCTGACACAAATGTTATCTCAGAACTGCTTTGGATAAATCTGCTGCACAGGTATCCAGTCTGAAGAGTACTGATATCTCATTCAATGATCCTCTGTTGTAACTTTTCTGGGAAATGTTTTGGACAGAATTGAAAGTTTTATGTATGAGTGTCATTTTAACTTATGTGACTCACATAATACGGCTTTGATCATAGCTGTTGCGTAGTTGCCCATGGACAACACTGTAAATCCCACCGATAAATAGACATGCATGCTTTTTATGTGTTACTTATCAGACAGGACTCTTTACTTGACAACCGCACTGTTCCACCTGGACAGAACTGTAACGCATAATTTTTTCGGGTAGCACCGATGAAGAGGCCGCAGATCACGACGGCCAATGATGCTAAGGTTAATGAACATTGGCATCGTTGGACATTGTCATCGGCGGTGACATTGATACGTTGGAGAGGAATAATCGTTGGGTTAAAATCGCTCCACTTGGGGTATATGTTGAAGAGTTATAATACGTGCCCACGAATTGACTCGCTCATAGCTATCTTTTACGAACCGACTCTATTTTCTCAGAGCAAATGATCCGATTAAAGGGGGATTTTATCGGATATGGAAATGTGGGGGGGGGGGGGGGGGGGGGGGAGGGTGGAGATAATTGTTAAAATAAACTTGCCTTGTTGAAGTTTATTGGAAAACGTTAATAAGCGTTCTCCAGTATATATAAAGCCAAAAATAGCAATCATTTAAGAACAAGCTCTCTTTGAGAAAATGCTACCAGTGACGATGGATGCTATTGACTGATTGTTCTACTGAACGTTTTACGGGTTCTGCCCCCGCGGGAACCCTCGTAAAAGAAGCAGTGCCAGTTCACTGTGATAAACAGGCTCTGTTTTACTGGTAAAATAGGACCCAGTCATCCAGTGTTTGGAAGGTGCAGATCTTCTATAAAATGGGCAGCATAGCTTAGCTTATTAACGCTCACTCCTGATCTTGAGTTGATACTCATGTTGTTGTCATGCGTAGCCATTGTGCAAAAATATGTGACCTTAAATACCGAAAAATAAATTATGGGTTCTGCGGCCACAGAAATCCTACCACATAAACATCCACCTGTCTTTTTTGTGTACGACGCGTGTATGTTCGACCAGAAACGTGTATTGCTACATTATACATTCTTATACTGCACCTACTCATATATGTCATGTTTCACAATGCCCATAGCAAAATGTCTTCCTAAAATTACCCAAACCAACTCAGCTAGTTGAATATTATAAAGAAACCTGATCATGGTTCGTCTAAAAAATGTTTCTTCTTTAATGCTCGCTATATCACAAAATCCTGACAACAGCACACAACTCGCCTTGAAAAATATCAGATTAAACATTTTTGATGAACCCTTTGGTTTCTTTCTGAGTAGTATGGCAGTCCTCCAGACTCTTGATCATGGCTAACTCATCGATAATTGATGCGATTCAGAGCAACAGCTCATTTGATTTCATTTCCCAGTTTAACGACCAGTTACCGATAACGAAGCGGCCGACTTGAACTCTCCCTTTTCCATTGAGGAACGTTGTTGCGAATACTGCACTCCGGACCGCTTTAAGGAAGAGATTTCAAAAATACCCAACACACTTAGTCTCTTCAACATTAACTGTCGAAGCCTTAATGCTGACTGGGAACCCCTTCATGACCTAATATGTAACCTTCAACCAGAATCCAATATTTTAGACGTCATAGGCTAGACAGAAACATTTAACATAAAAGAAAATATTACTTACTCACTTCATGGCTACCATCCTTTGATCACACGACAGCGACCTGACCACGAGGAGGAGTAGGTCTATTTATTAAAGACACAAATTCATTTAAAATTCGCGAAGACTTATCTGTGTTTATCCCACATGTCTTTGAATCCCTGTTCGTCGAGATTGCAACGAAAGAAAAACAGATCATTGGAATCATTTATAGACCTAACACAGCCCCTAAAGCCGACCTCGATTTATTCCTGGAAAAACTGTCGAACTTACTAGACGTGTTAGGTGATCTAAACAAGATTGTTTATCTTACGGGTGATTTTAATATCGATCTACTGGACTTCTACAAACACACTAAAACTGACTTGTTTATAGATGCCATATTCAGTGCCGGATTTATGCCTGATATCACGAGACCAACGCGAATCACGGGTCACTCTGCCACTATAATCGATAATATCTTCTGCAATAAAATCAAATCACAAACATCTGGAATATTATCACTGATGTAAGCGATCATTTTACAACATTTTATAGACAAATCAGACAAAACACATGTCCACACAGTACAAACTCCAAAAAGATCATTTAAACAGGAAAACACTAACCACTTCAAATCCCTATTGTCTGCAAGCGAATTCTCTAATGTAATGAACGCATCGTGTCCAAATGAAGCCTACAATACTCTACTTGACATTGTGCATACAGCCTTTGACCGCGCATTTCCAGAAAAATGTTGAAGTTCCCCTAAAATTTATAAAGCGCGAACCGTGGATGACATCGGGTCTTTTAAAGTCACCATTGTCAAGAAACAAACTGTATGTACAATTTAAAAAAAAAAAAACAACAATGCAAAACAAATGAACGATCGGCCGACAAAAGACTGTGAATTTGCTCTTTTTCTGGACCTCTCCAAAGCATTTGATACCATAAATCACTCGATTTTACTTAAAAGGTTAGAAGTCTATGGAATCCGAGGGCAAGCGAACAGCTGGTTTAAAACTTATCTCACAAAAAAATGTCAATTGGTATCATTCCAAAATGTCTGTTCAGGCTTTCTGGACATAGAAACAGCTGTTCCACATGGGTCTATTCTTGGTCCTCTTCTTTGTATTATTTATATCAACGATATTATGAATTCCACGTCTGTGAAAATATTATCTTATGCCGATGACACTACTACTTACACGGCTTGCAATAACTTAGAATCAATCCAAGAAGTAGCTAACAACGATCTCAACAAAGTAAACAATTGGTCTATGGTGAATACACTCGTCCTCAACGAAAGTAAGACAAAATTTATCATCTTTACAGAATGATAGTTACTCTATTGAAAGTAGGAGAATTGTGCTTAACAACTCAACCATAACTTCTATCGCAAATAATCAAGGAGAAAAAATTGTCAAATTCTTAGGAATTTTTGTGGATGAGAATCGGAACTTCAGGCGTCATATTTCGGTTGTCTGTTCCAAACTTTCAAGGGTTATTATTTAAATAGAGTGAAAAGAATTCAGCCACAAAAAATGTTTGAGAACATTATATTACCCTTTAGTCCACAGTCACATGCTGTACGGTATCCATATCTGGTGGCACTCACCCGCCACAAGAGCACTCACAAAACTGCAAAAGAGAGCCATCCGAGTCAAATCCAACAAAATATTCGATGCACACACCGACCCACTATTTAGAAACCCCCGTATCTTAAAATTCACAGACTTGTATAAACTTCACGTTCAGCTGTTTATGCATGATTGGCATAATAAAATGTTACCTGAAAGTGTCGAGAATAGCTTTAAAATATACCTAACCCCGTCTGGTATGGACACCGGGCAGTCAGGTAAATTGCGCACATATAAACCGATGACCAGTTCTCCGCTAACCTTCCCATTCATACCTTCCCTAGGACGTGGAACAATATTGAAGCATTCGTTCAAAATTATCCAAGATCACTATTCAAAAAGACTATAACTGAACAATGTCTAAGTTCATATTCACTACATGTCAACTGTAACAACCCAGTATGCTACGATTGTAGGTCGTAGCTCTGTTTATCTCATCGCTACCTCTCTCTTCAACTCAATCATCACCATGTCGTCCCCTGGGTTCCGATGTCTTGCTTGCTGACACATGGAGCACACTGGAACTCAGTAGATGACACGCTAGAAAACATAGAATAGATTTTTCAGATGACGGAAAGAACCAGTCTAACATGTCATCTGCAGTATGGCTATACAATCCCCTCTTATTTATGAACACGCTGTTATCAGGATTGCCTCGATTGTCACGTCTGCTTCTCGTATTCATTTCTCTTCTTTCATTTTTATTTTCTCTTCCTTTCTCTGCTTTTTTCCTTTTTCTTGTACATTTTTTTTAAAACGTGAATGGCGGGAAGACAGCCACCAGTGGCTACGCCATCTCTCAGTGGTGCAATCATGTAGTTCTGAAGTATGCCACCTCTATGTATGGATTTGTTATTAACTGTATAAATGTTGTACTACAGAATAAAATCAATCAATCGAAACTGTACCTGTAGCTGGAAATGGTCATTCTTAACCCTTTACCCAACTGCGGGTAGCAGACGATACACGCAAAATAAATTCATGAATTAGTAACAAAATTTAAGTTTTGTCTCAGAAACATAGATTATGACCCCTCATTGGAACGAGCTTAACGAGCCCGTTCCAATGAGGGGTCATAAGCTATGTTTTTGAGACGAAAATTGAAAACATAATAAATTTGAATGGAGATTTTTGTAGGCCTATTCGTTTTTGTTTGATACGTTGGGTAAAGGGTTCATGCAGTAAATCACCAACGAGATGGCAATTATTCAGATATCTATTTCGACAAGTGATTAATCGGTTAACCAAGGTTAATCCACATCATTAATCGATCACGAAAATCCCTTTACCGTTTCAGCTCTAGAAACAATTTCTGTTAAAATATTACTGGCATGTGGAAAAAATATACTTACTGTGCAATGAGTCCGTTGGTCTCCTTCCATAGCTGTCAGATATCCGTTCACTTAATATTTTTTTTGGAAAAAAGTGTTACAGGCGCACAACGTATACATGTATATGTTTCAGTTCTGAATATCTGCAAACTGGTAATGTCACGATGCATGCGTTTCAATCGCTTCACTGAACTGAAATGTGTCCCCACTCGCAAAGAAGATCTGATAAAAAACGCTTAAAAGCCGATAAGTGATAAAATACAAAAAAACAGCTGTGCACAAAACAGGCGATATTGACACTTTAAATGCCTTTTTCGTAACTGTCATTTCAAGATTCATAGAGGACGCAGTGTCCCTTAAAGGGCATGAATGAAACAATTGACGACTATCAGATATTTTAAATTGTACATATAATAATTTATTAAGCAGAATTTGAGGACGTTTAACCCTTTACCTAACAGAAAAGCAGACGACACTTGCAAAACAAATTCTTAAATAACAGTTTGTTTCATTTTGTGGCTCAAAAACATAGGTTTTGAGCCCTCGTGGGAACGAGCTCGTTCCCACGAGGGCTCAAAACCTATGTTTTTGAGCCAAAAAGGAAAACATAATGAACATTAATTGGCGATTTTTGAGAATAGCGCTGGCCGGTTTTGGCCGTTACTTTGGGTAAAGGGTTAACACAAGTTTTGTCATGCAACATGTAAGAGTAAATACCAACTCATAAATAAAATTACCCACAAAGCATTATTCTCAGCTTTTTCCCTCGAAAATTCTTGACTAAACACGAAAACCCAGAGATATTCATTTTTCATGAGAAAAAATTTGGAAACGTGCGCTGAATGACTTAACCCTTTAAAACAGAACGTCTGCTTTTCCGGCAGGGAACACGATACTTCATAGCGTCATTATATAGGATGGCTGTTCAGTAAATGTGTGGGGTGGACCAATCAATATTTTCAACGTGCAGCATTGGGGCTGCACGTTGAAAATATTGATTGATCTACCCCAAAATAATGAATATGGACTCTACCAATTGCTGCCATTGAACTGGCATGGATGTAATATACCACAAGAGTTCAAAAGGTTAAGAGAAAGGCTTTGGTTCTGCTATCAACATTTCCCCAGTGCAAATGTTGGCCTTATCTGTCTAATAAGTCAAAATATGAATAAAAGGAAAATTGTAGTCCCAAGGAAGTCCTCGGGGACCCGGGGTTGGGGTGTGATACCCCCCAAAATGTCACGATTATGAGTTTCGTCAGGCAGAGGTTGGGCGGGAAATTATGAAATACCAAGTTGAGCAGACGTCCTTGTTTGTCTCACAAAAATATACTGACGCTTTCGGGGAGCACGGTGGCTCAGTGGCAGACTGTTGGACTTCTATGCTAGAGGTCCCGAGTTTGATCCCCGTCCGGGATGACCCGCGCTGTGTCCTTGGGCAAGGCACTTTATTTCAGTTGCCTACATGGGGGCACGATGATGCCGTGTACTAAGGGGTACAGCACGTCGATGGTACACATGTCTTCAACCGCTGTAACCCTGCTTGAGCGGAGCTTGAAGAGTTAGAATGTTGAAGAGCTGACAGTTGCTCGTCGATGCTCGGTGGTTCTCTCCGGGTACTCCGGCTTCCTCCACACGTAAAACTGTCACGGTCACGATTAGCCATTGTGCATAAGTATGTGACCTTAAACACCAATATATAAATGAATAAATAAATACTGACGCCTTCGGGTGGTCAGTAGGACTAAATCTCTTCTTTTTTTCTCTGATTTTTAACCAAATGATTTTACCGTTCACATTGGAAAGTGTAATAAATGCCGACACAATATATCGGTAAAGTTACACATCCAGGGAGACAGTAACTAATAACAAATGATTTTTATGACACTGACCTGTCGAAAACACCCAGATTGTTGAGTACCTCTACCTGGCTGGTGTGTAATTAACCGCACTGTCATGAAACTAATAAATACCCTGCCATGTAAGTAATTTATCAATGGAAAGTGGGGAGCAAGTTGCTCGGTGGTAAACTGTTGGACTTCTATGCTAGAGGTCCCGAGTTCGATCCCCGCCGGGGACGACCCGCGTTGTGTCCTTGGGCAAGGCACTTTATCCCGGTTGCCGGGGGGAACGATGACGCCGTGCACTAAGGCGTACTGCACGTCGGTGGTGCACATGTCTTCAGCCGCTATAACCCTGCTTGAGCGGAGCTTGAACAGAATTAGAATGTTAAGGAGCTGATAGTTGCTCGTCGATATTCGGTGGTTCTCTCCGACTTCTTCCACCCGTAAAACTGTCACAGTCACGATTAGTCATTGTGCATAAGTATGTGACCTTAAACACCAATAAATAAATAAATCAATGAAAAGTATATTTGCAGTGTATAAGTCTAATACAAACTTATTCATTTTTATTATTGGTGCTTAACGCCACATCAGCATCTAAAGCTATATCGTGGCGATAACAAAAATGAATGTCAAAAGAGGCCATGATCTTCCACGAAATGAAATCTGGAAAGAGCACGGGGAATAAATAATTGGAGAATATAGTATTGAGAAATTGAGACAAAAGGTTTAAAGAATACGCACAAATAGCACGTCAAACTGCGCGTTAATCTACGCGTTATGACCATAGTAAGGCTGTCAAATTCTGTACATATGGCCTGTGTACAAGCAATGTTTCAGCCAATGGACCTCCGGGTAACCCGTATGTCCTTTGGCTGAACCATTGCCTGTGTTTGCTATAAGTAACAAGGAGAACCTGCCGTGCTTTGGATGCCATTCGATATGACAATTGCGCGCAATTCCTACGCGCAATTAAGCCTAAATAAGCGCAAAGTTCGTGACAGGACTTCTAGTTTTAACTGTAGATATGAATAGATGCGAGTGTAAAAATATAAGAACAACTGAAGATTTATTAAAAGGTCGATTTCCTTGAGGAACGACAGAATTGTGTGAGAATTTGTGTTGTAAAATAGGTCTGGAAGAAACACAGCATTAAAATACTGACGTCTGACTGGGTTAAATTCTGTACAGGGCAAAGGAATATGCTTGTTATTTGTCACCCCTTCCCATTCGGTCTGCCCCACAGATTTTATGTACTTATTGATATGTGGTTAAAATCACTGAAAGGAATTTTAAATTAGTGAGATCCTTTTTTAAAATCCTGTTTTGCTGCACTGTCTGCCAGGGTGTTACAGGAGATACCAACATGTCTAGGCAACCAGCAAACACGATATCATATTGGCTTGTAATGAGGGTATTCAATTTCTCACGAAGTTCCAAAATGAGAGGGTTCTTCAACTTGAGATTGAGTAAAACTAGCATGATGAAAGAGAGCCGGAAAGCATTTTTATTACACGCCTGTTCTATTTAGTCCCCATCTACAGCAACATTGAACCGTGCGAAAAATGAAAATCTTTTCCATATATACGCGCGGAACAAAAATCATTGACGGACTATTTATATATACAAGCGAAATTTCACTGTTTTTTTTACAAATCGTGTAACGCAATTACAATTTGAATCCCAAGCGATAGCTGAAAAGCGTCCCCTGAGTTCCAATGTGTTCAAATTTTAGAAGGACACTCAGCAATTCATTTGTCAACTCTCAACAAAAAGAACATATTTTATCGCCAATCAAATTTCCGGGAGGGGGTGGGGGTGGGGGGGGGGGGGGTCTGTGTTACTGTTTCGTCCCCTGAGTTCCAATGTGTTCTATGTGCCTACTGACAATGTCCTTCTAAAACATTTGTTTATAGAAGCGAAGGTTTAAATAAACACAGAACGACACGCGTGTGTGAATTAATTAATCGATATGGCACTTGTGCAATCGCAGAAGGATAAAACTCGAGGCCTGTAGCGTCTCGTTTTATCCTTCCGCGCCGCCACTCGTGCCATATCGACTAACCCATTCACACGCGTGTGTCGTTCTGTGTATTTATTCTCTATGACTGGTAATGGTAAATAATTAGAGGTTATTACTGGGGTTTAGAGGCACTTTCGCAGCCAGGGTCACCTCGTGCCGGACAGTTTTATGGGTGGTGGCAGCCAGAGTACCTGGAGAGAACCACCTAGCAGCTGACTCCCTAACATACTAACCTAACTGCACACAAACAGGGTTAGCATTGGTTGAAGACAAGTGCACCATCTAAGTGCAGTAAGCCTTAGTACACAACGCCACCGTGACGCCTCGTGGCCAAGCGGGATTAAGGGCCTTTCCCAAGGACACAACACAGTTACCACTGGTGGGGATCGATCCATGAACATTTCGATTTGAAGTCCAATGCCGTGACCACTGAAACACCACTCTCCGAGATACCAGCCCGAGATAAATTCATATGAGACTGAGATTGAAGATCGAACGCTGATGTAAAGTTACCTAGGGCTGATATTTTGGCAGATATGCAACTAATCAAATAATGACCTCTGTATTTATTAACCCTTTACCCAACGCAGACGATTTCAAAATTTATTATTTTAAATATAATTTTTTAAATGTTTTCAAAAAATTTCAACAAAACCATATCATGTGACCCCTCTTTGGAACGAGCTCGACGAGCTCGTTCCAAAGAGGGGTCACATGATATATATGGTTTTGTTGAAATTTTTCGAAAAATAATATTTTTTCAGCTGCTGAATTTGCATATTACGCGGGCGGATGCGGGCGATTCGTTGGGTAAAGGGTTAAATGTACAGAATTTTTATAAATATAATAGCCATAAGGTTGACAGGCATCTGCTCTTTTTACAGATATACAGACACACATAGAGTAATATAACAACAGACAGGTCGTGATAAATGATAGTGGAAATATATAATTGTGTAATTTAAGCAGATAACCTGTTAATTTATTTTTTGAACTCTCTATCATTTCGACCCGGACATTTCACAAAGAGAATTGCATTTGTAATTTTGAGTTCAGAAGGAAGGCCTTCTACTGTCGGTTGTATTTAAGGTAGAGAATAGTAAGTACTGTTTGGCAGGATCTGGAAGGCACCCCGGCATCCTTCGACACTGTCAAGATATCAGTTCAGTCAAAGTGGAGAGTCACTTTCACTGTGCGGATGATATACTTTCCTGTTGAGGATATGTAGAGATATATGTTTATTACTCTAAGGGTAAATAAGATATTGTGTAGTATTTTGTATTGTAAACTCCTCTAATAAGTATCCTCTGTGATTTGTGATTTGTGATAAACGTTTGTACATCAGCTACCAAACATTTGATCGTAGGATGATATTCAAACGTTGATTCCATTTTGTCTGGGGTTGGTTAGACAGTTTTGCAAACAGTTGTAAAAAGAATTGGTAACAAACGTTTGACAAACTTTCTGGGAGTTTTTATTAGTATCCATATTGTGTCGTCTTATTATTTCGAGTTGTTTTTGTATAACCAATTTCCGAGAAGTAGAGATAGACTTGATTATTCCGGGATACACAGTAAATGGTATTACAATATTACATTTACTGGAAAAAGTTGGGAAAGTTAAAAAACTATTTTCTTCTGTGATAAGGTCGTTGACAAAGAATATCCCCTTTTCACACCAATATATGTCAAGGAAAAGTTTGCCGTTTATCTTCATATTCTTATTCAGGCCCGAAGAAAAGCAACCTGTCATTGCAAACTGGGGTCCCCAAAGGGTGAATTTGCTGATGGAATCCCATATAGTGGGCCAATTTATCCTTTAGATACATCTTTCTGTTTTGACTTGAGGCCTTGATTCAAATTTTGCTGTGCAGGGTAGCATCACCAAATTCACCTTTTGGGGACCTCATTTTTGCAGATGGCAGTCTTCTTATTTTCAGGCTTGTTCTTATTATAAAATAAAGGCTCCAAAACGATGTCTTTTCGATTAACAGTAGGGTCATTGTCTAAGAGAGACCATTCGGTTATTACATCTCTCCAAAAGAGGGTTTGTATATACTTTTTGTAGCCCTTCCTTGTGCATATACCAAATTTTGTTATTTGTTCGTACAACTAATTTTCCTGACACAACAGCAGTTTTCTACCCTATTAGATTTGTTTACACTCTATCCATCGTAGGTTGATATCACAGTAATGAAAGAAGACTGAAAATCCAGGGGCAACAGACAATGTGAGACGGCTTTCATCGGTTGGAGTGCTATGAGAAATGGTTCTCAACTGATATATAGACTCACGGGGCTGTGACTGTGGGTTTACACATGAATGATGAAGAATGAAGCAGTACTTGTAGGTGAAATTTATCGAATAAATGGTGAAATTCAGTTGAAAATAATCAAACCTCAATACATCTTATTAGCACGAGCCCGATAATACCCACCTTCATCGGTCTCTTTGCCCTGGGACAACTGAAAACACGCGAACAGGTTACACATACTGTTTCAAACAATTTTTTTCAATGGTATCGGCAGAGTTGTCTCTTTGGGTCGTAGCTTTAGTTACAAATAGTACAACAACCATTATAACACCAAAGAAAGAACCACAAGAACTACATCAATCACTATAACCACTACATTCACAACCAACCACATCTACTAGCACATCGACCACTACACTACAACATTCAAAACTACTACACCAAAACAAACTACACCAACATTTACTACACCAAACTCTACCACATCAACCACTTCTACAACTTCATTAAAACTACAACAATTATACCAACCTTTACAACACCATCAACCACTACCACACAACCACTATGACTACAAAGACAACCACTACTATTACAACTACTATACAAATCACTACTATACCCACCATTAAAACACCAACCAATACAATTCCGACATGAGGTGACCCTGGTTATCGAAAGTGTCGTTAAACACCAATAAATAACCAATGCAATACCAGTCTTCACAGCATCAATAATTTATACAACAACTACTACGCCAACCACTGCATCACAACAACCTGTACACGAACCACTATACTTACTACACCAACTATTACTACACCGTCCACTAAAAACAGTATCAATCACAACAACACCAACTACCATTTCAGTCACAACAACCCGTAACCTTTCTGGGTTTTTTCTCTTGTTTGTTATCTTATCTTTATTACGTTTGCAATTATCGCTTATTGAAGGCTAGTGTAACGTAAAAAAATCTCACTCGGGTTAATAGGGTGGTCCCGTAAATCTGTCAGCGACATTTTGTGACCTTAGCCGTTGAAACTGTCGGAAAGACCCAGTAATCCATCCTTCTGCATTAATGTTTCAAAACTGATGAGTTCACAGACGGGTAGATTTCCACTCAGCAGTTGGTCTCAGGGGAAATCACTCTTCATTTGCTGTAACCTCTCTGTTATCAAGTTTCGGATATCCATGCACTTTTTGAGCGACCCAGACAACCATTCGGCATCGTACACGTGTTAAAGATACGTCTAAAATCAAGACATTTTGCTCCATACGTCCCGTTTCCATGACCCCCCCCCCTCTCTCTCTCTCTCTCTCTCTCTCTCTCTCCCTCTCTCTCTCTCTCTCTCTATCTCTCTCTCTCTCTAGATACTAGATATAGCTATCTTCAATGCGAGGTGCACTATTACATGTACCTTTATTTCTGCATACATGAACAAAATGTCGCACCATTGCCCCTTGAATTGATGCCATAACACTATAAATTACCCACGATATTAGTTTATTTAAAGTTATAACATTATCGGTTAATTTGTTTAACATTATGTGTTGAAAAAATTGTAACAATATGCGTTGATTTTATAACGTTAAAAGAAGATATAACATCAAGCAGAGTTTACAACATTATCGGTTGTTTACAACAGTTTTTGTAACATTATGCGTTTGTGTAACAATTAGCGGAGTAGGAACATTATCAGCTGTAACACTGCTCTCCTACTCTCCAACTCAGCGCAACTAACATTGATATGTAATGTTCAAGTCGTGCTAACAACTTACACCTATTTTGCCCACTTGGGGGTCTTACCCCTCAGGCATAGATTACCGGGTACAATTTAGTAATACAAAACCTGTCTAAGACCACAATCAAGTACTGCTCCACCCCCGGGGTCACAGGGCTATCCAACTTTGGAATGTGACATACACATGTAAGGACCACACATTACTGTAGCCATTCGCGTTGGATCGTCGGTAGGAGCTGGCATGAAATTGCGCGGGAAGCCTTGTCGAGTTGTTGCACAATGCTTCATTTTCATTGTATAATTCCATGTTACTGCATAATGCGTTTTATGATGCAGCAGTATTACGTAATGTGTTGTATTTTGAGTAATGCGACTGAACATCGTGCAATGATGCATCGTTCGGGCAATGATGACGCAGGTAATCACACATGGCAGACACATGCTCTATGTTATAAACACAAGTTCCCACAAAATCGGAAAACAAACCCTACCCCATTCTTCCTCTGTGAGAACCTGGAGAAAACAAAGAATCCTTGAGGGGACGCAAACACTATTGTATAGGCTCTCACAAAGGCGGGAAGACAGTATTATGGGCTGTGTTCTGGGGTAAATTTTAAACCTTAAAAATCAGAGAATAAGTCTTCTGTCACCAAATGCTTTATTAAGAATGAATATATTTATTTGTTCAAAACATATTACAATAATTAGGGAATTACTCAAAAGGCAAGTGAGAGGTACAATAGAATGTAAGGTCCGTATATTCACATAATGTATGATTTAACTCCCGTCATAGACGAGATCGGACACTGCCCTTCACTCGAAACAGAGGGTTAAGTATCAGCCTTGTGTTTCGAATGAAGGGAGGCGTCCCATTTTGAGAGCACATTCAAAATAGAAAATAATCATAAAAATACACACAACAAATTATAATAAAATACAACCGTTATGTTCGAGTAAACGCTTCCCCATTTGAAGAAAATATAAAAAGATATTTTGAGAAATTAACGATGTATACTAATAAAAATAGTAGATAATGTTGAAAATTTACTCAGTTATATCGCGACCGAGCGAACTCTTTGACCTCCGTCATTCGTGATATAACTTTGTAAATTCTAATGCGACATCTTAACTGTTTGTATTCAAGATAAAACACTTTGCTATAATTCAAATTCAATAGATATACATCTGTCTTGTTTCATTATAATGTTTTATAACGTCTTCAATAAAAGAACTTAGCCCACAACATTATGATATGTTATCATGCATGTAAACATTCTGGTATGAATTTAGTTAGCTATATCTTGACTGAAAGAGCACCTACAATTGTAGAGCTCTTCCATTCAAGATATAACAGAGTAAATTCTTACGCATCGAACGTTAGAAAATCATAATTACTGCTTATTCACGAGCAGTAAAACCAATAAAAAATCAGTACTAAACATATTTACCGTTCGTTAAACTACCTGAACAATTTCTTAATAAGTGTTACATGGTCGACCAAGAATGGTTTATTCGATTATAATCGTTATGTAATTAACCAGCATTTCCTTTTGCTGTTTATTTAAATAATGGTTGTTCTATAACGCTGCTGGTTATTTTTACTTGAACAAGTTTCTTTCATGAACCTGAGTACGCGTAAATAGCCTAATAGTCTATAAGCTAATTCGTGCCATGCACTTATACAATTTTGGCTTTCATCATGCATAAATTTTAGTTTAATTCATTATTTTTATATATACTTTTTACATCTAGAAGTTTTTAAACCTGACACAGTCTATCAATAGACACTTCGTTCCAAGTTTTGGTTGCTACATGCAACTGACCTATAAAGCGGTTTAACTTTGCATTTTCAATTCTTATTTCACAATTCAGTTTCATAAAAAGTAAACCAATACACACAAATATCAAGACGGGGTGGATGGTCCAAGTGAGGGAGCTAGTAGAAAACTACTTATTGGAGATCTCGGACCTTGACGTTGGGGCAAACCAGGGCAAAAGAATCGTCAGAGAAAGGGTCATGGAGGATTGTAACCTTAATTGGCGAGAGGGGGTCAAATCAAAGAGATCTTTGGGTGGCCTGCGTGATAAAGAGAAGCCTGGTTTTGAAGAGTACCTTGATGGCACCTTTGGGAGGTCACTGTTGTTCAAGCTGAGGTCGCGGTCCTGGAGCTGAGGGGAAAAATTGGGAAAAACAGTGAAAAGGAGTGCCAGATGTATAACTTGGGCGTGGTGGAGACCCTGGAACACTTTCTTATAGAATGCCCAAAATATCAGTCTAAAAGAACAAGATTCACGGGGAGTATAATGGGGAAGTGGGATGGGAGAATGAAGGACATGTAGTTAGGAGGCAACTCAAAGGAGTGGGTTAATATCCTAATCGAAGAGATTGGGAAGAATGGGGCAAGGGATGTCATCAAGCAGTTCGTCTCCGAGTGTTGGGAGGAGAGAAGAAGCGCGGGAATAGGAAGGCAGTTGGTAGAACATGGGTAACCAAGGCCTTCTCATACGAGAACCGCGACAAATCAGCGGCCGGCCGAAGTGTTATTATTATTATTACAAAATTGTCTACTCAGTGCGTCAATATTATGTAGAATTTATTGAACCAGGTATATTTTAATCGAGAGAGATTTTTCGATCTTTCTCGTTCAAAATATAACTGAGTAAGGTAAAAATCATTTAACACTATTGTTTTCCTACCCATGCAAAAAGGTGAGGAGTTTTTTCTTGAGGGTTTTTTCCGTGAGGGTTTTTTCCGTGAGGGTTTTTTTCCTACATTCCTATTTTCGTGCTAAAATGCTTAAATTCAACTGTAAAAATAGTGTTAAATGATTTTTACCTTACTCAGTTATATTTTGAACTGTAAATCTTATTACATTCTCAACGAAATATAAAAATAATGTCAACAAAAAAACTACATAGCACAATGAACAAGATGTTGTCAGGATGGTGACAGAAAAAGAATGTAGCAAAAGTATGTGGAATTGTTAGGAATAATTGCAAGAATTTCTTATGACAGGAAATAAGGAAAAAATGTGAAGCAAATGTGAAGTAAGCAGCCATGACTTAATTTGATACCAACTGCAAAAAAAAAAAATGTGAAGCAAATGTGAAGTAAACTAACAACTTATTTCGTTATCTACCCTGCAACATTCCGCAAGTGTTTGCAGAATTCCGTGAGAACTGTCTATTCACAATTTCTTGAGTTTGGTATCGAATCAAGTCATGGCTGCTATTTGTAGCCATGATTTAATTTGATATCAAACTCAAAAAAATGCGAAGCAAATGTGAAGTAAACCAACAACTTATTTTGTTATCTACCCTGCAACACTCCACTGGTGTTTGCAGAATTTCGTGAGAGCTGTCTATTCCCATTTTTTATTTGTAAAAAGCTCCATTGTTGTTCAATAACGACTGAATAAAAATAATGAAACGAAAGGTTTTAGCGCGCCGAAGGCGCGCAGGGACGATGTGGGATTTACAAATCCCTTGCGACCCGGTTAACCTTATTTTATTTCACTTGGATCACACAGGCCTAGCTTTCCTATTGCATCAAATGGAGTCTGAGGGGAGGGGGGGTTGTGGGGGGGGGGGGGGGGGGGGGGAGTACGCACACGGTTAGAATTCCCGGCAGTTTACGTTGGAGTGTTAGATAGTCAATACTCAATCCCTCAACGCCATTAAAACTGTTAGAGAGTGGGTTCTGTTCGGTTCCAGCTCGGCGACGGTAGAGGTTTGAGTCCCACCAGAATTTAATATTGTGCGATGGCGAATTTAACGGAAGAAGAGAGAAAAAAAAAAAAACAAACAGCAACGCCGGTTTTGGTAGCGGCCCCGGTATATGACCATAGCGATTACAAAAAAGGAGTGGAGAAAGCTCCAACAGTTTAGTTTTGAAAAACCGGGAGTCATCCATCAAGCCTTCTGGGAGATAGGATGCCGTATGTGATTATGAGGTATCTGGTTATCCTTCGGGAATTCCAAATGACCTCCCTCACCCCCCACCTCCCCCCCCCCCCAAAAAAGCAAAAAAAAAACAAAAAAAAAACCTCTCACAGACACACACCCTCAAGCCATTAAAAGGGCTATTAAATCTTTATTCAAATGTTTATTTATATAAAATGTACACTCGTCCTCAGCCAGACAAGATTGTTTCAATCCTTGCCTAGTGTTTGGTGGTTTCTTGTGTATGTTGCAGAAAGGTAGGTTGCACCAATTCCTCCTACGCTTTGTCTACCATTTCCATGCGTCTTCTTTATACGAGTGTTACAAGAAAAACTGAGAATGTTCATATAGAAAAGTTATAGATAGAGAGAAAGATAGGTATCCGCTATTGTATATTGTGCCTGTTGTGTGATTGTTGCTATGGATGGGGTAAGGGGTGTGCTTCTTCGGAGCCCACTCCCCACACGCAGAGTTGCGAGGCAACAAGATCTCAATGAGCAGCGAGGCAATCCTCACTGACTCTACGCAGTTTAATTCTATTGAGTAATTTTAATTTACTGTGGATTATTTTGTTTTTTTGTTAAGGGTTCGGTGTTCGTTCAGCTTCACAATTGATTCACTATCCTGGAGTATGCGGAGGGTTTTGTTATATGGATCTTATTAAACGCATTTCAATCGCGCTTCAGCAGAGTTGCGAGGCTATCCTAAAGTTCTCAATGAGTAGCGAGGCAATCCTCACTGACTCAACGCGATTTAGTTATATTGTATAATTTTTACTTTATTTTATTTTATTTTATTTTTTTCCTGAAACTTATTTTGTTTTTCTGTTAAGGGATCGGTGTTCGTTCAGCTCAACCATTAATTCACTATCTTGGAGTCTCTTGAGGGTTTTGTTGTGTAGGTCTTTTAATCGCGTATCAATAGTTTCTATTTTTGCTAGCTCGTGAAGTTTCGTTATCGGTGTCCATTTCGGTTTGCATAGTGCCACTCGCAGAGCTTATTTTTGAACCCTCTGTAGCTTCTGGATGTTGGTTTAATTTAAACAATATTTATTCATGAAAAGGTATGATGCATACATATAATAAACTACAACATGATTGCCATACAGAGTGCGCAGTACAATGGTATGCATTAAAGTAATGAGTCAAGAACGAGATTTGTTGAAAGGATTCAGCAGTAAGCTTTGAGCTTTTATAAGCCGTCTCCCCTGGAATACTGACGAAGTTTGATAGTAGCTGCAAACACTAAGTAAACTAGAGAAACATAATTTACTGTATCCAGTAAATTCAAGTCTGTGTGAAACGGGTTAAAGTATCAGGAATAAACTCTACAGAAAGAGAATTTATGGAGGCTTATCTTCTGGTGTAAAATATTTTTTAACAAATCAGAAATGGGTTTTTCGTTAACAGTATTTACAGATATTCATACAGGAATCAGAACAATTTTTATAAGAAACCAGAAAAGGCATATATGTGACCAGCATTTAAAGGGTTCGATACACGAATCAGAAATGAACAATTTTGGCTTTGCCCACTAATTTGAGTGATGAAATACATTCATAAACTTTAGAAATACATTAAGGTGTAAATGCATTTCACAGTCTTTCTGAATAATATGCACTTGATGACCTCATTCAGGTGGACCATATATTGAATCTCCAGCAATGTTTAACTCAGTCGGTGCAGTCCCATATTCACATCTACATTGAAGAATGAGCGCAACCCACTTTGAAATAATGGCTCCACCAACTTCAGATCTGTCATCTGACATTCAGATCGAACGGGTGAAAAAAACATAGAGAAGTGCAAACTGGTTATTGTTAACCAGCATGCCAAAATGCATAGAGATAGGACGGTCCGTATTTGAGTTGTCGCGCTGACAAAGGGTGCATAGACTCTATGTCGGAGATATTGTCATAAAAACCTTAAAAAAACCCAAGAGCTCATTTGAAAGCCTGCTCTTAGAAGTATCTAGTGACCTAAAAAAAGGCATACATAAAACTAGAACTTCTCTAATAAATTAATTTTAAACAGTCATAGCACTAACACAGTTAACAGAACATTCAACTATGTCAGTATTGCATCTTTTACCAGCATCCTGACAGTATTGTGATAGGTTTCAATAACAAATCTAGAGTGTAGTTTTACAATTACATGTACACTGGAATTCTTCATTATCAAGTTGTTTGTTTTTATATTAACTTGGTTTGGGAATTAATTCTGTACAATGAGATTAAATAAATAGATCATGTTATTGTATTTGACAGTCAGAGCTTTCTCCCCACTGCTTTTTGTGAAATTCTTTCATAGAGAAAATATTCATACAGGAATCAGAACAATTTTTCTAAGAAACCCGAAAAGGCATTATTGTGCACACCATTTATAGGGTTCGATCAAGGAATCAGAAATGGACATTACTGCCGCTACCATTTATTTGAATGATGAGATACATGTACAATCTTCAGAACTGCATTAATTGGTATAAAATGAAATTCCTAATAGGTCGAAAAAGTATGCATTTAATGACCTCTCTTGACCGCATAGAGGTGGACCACATTTTGAACCTCCAGCAAGTTTCAACTCATTTGGTGTAGGTACCATTACTATAAGTCATACTAAACCTGAAGTATGAGCATAAACTACTTTATAAATATTGGCTCCACCAACTCCGGATCTGCCATATTTGTAGATGATGGCAAATGTTCATATTAGCAAGGCAATGATGAAGTGCATGCACGGTACCTCTGGAAAATATATTGCAAGTAAAAAGGTTCAGTAATGTTGGAATGTAGACGTTGAAAGGCATTGAAGACCCCCAAGAGCCTGTCTGGAGACTTATTGGCATTGTCAAAATACCGAGGTCCCATCTATATCCATGTGTGTTTAGAACAACACTGTGAGAATGGAAATGGTTTTCATTATTCTCAATGATTTTTTCGAAGAGAGGTGCACCATCGAAGTGCAGTACGCTTTAGTACACAGCGCCACCGTGCCCCCATATTAAGATTTTCAGAGGGTTAAAATATTCGCTTTAAATATTCCATTTTAATCCTTTAATCCTTTACCCAGATGGTAGAGGTGCAGGCTGCAAGCCGAGAGGTCCTCGGTTCGAATCCCACCTGTGGTAACCGCGTTGTGTCCTTGGGCAAGACACTTCACCCCCATTACCCACGTAGGGGCACGGTGACGCTGTGTACTAAGGCGTACTGTACGTCGATGGTGCACCTGTCTTCAACCAATGCTAACCCTGCTTGTGTGGAGTTGGTATGTTGGGGAGCTGACAGTTGCTCGCCGTTGTTCGGTGGTTCTCTCCGGGTACTCCAGCTTCCTCCACCCGTAAAACTGTCACGGTCATGGTTAGCCATTGTGCAGAAATGTGTGACCTTTACCCAACGAATCGGCCGCATCCGCCCGCGTAGTATGTAAATTGAGAAGTTGAAAAAATATTAGTTCCAACGAGGGGTCCCATGATATGGTTTTGTTGAAATTGTGTGAAAAGTTTGAAAAAAATGATATTTGAAATAATAAATTTTGCTATCGTCTCCGTTGGGTAAAAGGTTAAATGGGGGCGCAATGGCTGAGTTGGCAGAGGTGCAGGCTGCAAGTCGAGCGGTCCTCACTCTGTCCTTGGGCAAGACAGTTCACCCCATTGCCTGCGTGGATGCATGGTGGCGATGTGTACTAAAGCGTACTGCACATCGATGGTGCACCTGTATTCAACCAATGCTAACCCTGCTTTTGTGGAGTTAGTATGTGGGGAATCTGATAGTTGCTCGCTGTTGCCCGGAGGTCCTCCTCCTCAGGTATTCTGGCTTCCTCCGCCCGTAAAACTATCTTGGTCATGGTAAACCACTGTGCAGAAATATGTGAAATTAAACACCAATAAATAAATAATCCTTTAAAAAATGAGCTCATTCCAATGAAGGGTCATAAGCTATGTTTTTCAATCAAAAATGAAAATGTAATTAAAACTGAATAGACATTTCTGTGTATAAAGCTGACCGGTTTTTGCCGTTATGTTGGTTAAAGGGTTAAGAATCCCTTAGTTTGGAAAGCACACTGAAAAGGTGTCCCATTCCACATAGAATTAAATGTTTCAGAAAAGAGAGCGAAAAACATTCTGTAGCCATGACTTATATTAAAGATATTTTTTTACTCACATCGAAGTATTATTATTTTTACTCACATCTGACCATTCAAATATTCCATTTTATTACTTTGTAACTGTGATAGGTGTTTCAAGAATGCCACACACCACTCCATCCCAAAACCTCTCAATCCTGAGTTATGATTGAGAATAAATAGATTTTTTTTAAAAAATGCTTTGAAAAGTGAAGGTTTCTCTCTCTCTTCAATGACTGAGACTGAAGTTTTGTAACACGATACAACATAAATATACAGTGCTGTTCAATGTAACAAAGAATTCTATCTCAGCTTTCCCTCTGGAGATTTCTGTTTTAGATAATGGCTACTGCTTCAGCTAACTCATTTCCCAGTAAATGTTGTAAACATATTTTTAACATCTAGAGCCCGAAGGCCCCACATGCCTCCAGATCATAGATGACTAAATACCAATGGCAGGCAGTCTATCAGTATACCAAACACATTGAGATAGGATTGATTGTATTTGGGTTATCATGTTGACAAACAGTGCATAGAAGACATTGTATGAATGTTATTAATTTACTGGGGTTTAACGACACTTCAACAGCTAGGCCCGCCTCGTGTCATACAGTTTTTATGGATGGAGGAAACCAGAGAACACAGAGAACCACCAAACAACAACAACAAGCAACTGTCTGGATCCCCAACATGCTAACTCCGCATAAGCAGGGTTAGTGCAAGTGTATCATTGGCATGCAGTATGTTTTAGTACACAACATCCCTATGCCATTATGTGGGCAATGGAGGTGAAGTGTTTTTGCCCAAAGACACAAGGCAGTTGCCGCAGATAGGATTCGAACTGAGAACCTCTCGGCTTGCAGCCTGCACCTCTAACTGCTTAGCCACCGTGTCTATGAATGTAATGGGAATATTTTAGAGGCTTATTTTGGGGATAAAATAGTTTTAAAGAAATAAGAAATAGGTTTTCAATGACAGTATTTATAGATATTCATTCAAAAATCAGTTAATTTTTTCCAAGAAACCAGATAAGGTATATATCTTCACAGTATTCAAAGGGACCAATCAAGGGAATGCACAAGGAGGTTCAAAAATATGATTTCCAGCAATTCTGGTAATAGCCCTCGTGACTCCTGTTCGACCTTGGCCCAAATTTTGAATCTCCACCGAGTGTCGACTCGTTGGTATTGGTCCCAGGTCCATACATCATACCATGCTTGAAATATTAGCATGACCCACTTTCACAAATTTTGGCCACACCAACTTTCTATGTAAAAATGGATGTATGGACTCCAGGGATGCTTTAGAGAGTCAAAAAATGTGATTTCCAGCAATTCTGAAAAAATGCACTCAATGACCACAAGTGACCTCTGTAACCTTGACCCACATTTTTGAACCTCCATCAAGTGTCAACTTATTTAGTGTTGGCTCCAGGTCCATGCATCACACCATCCTTGAGATATGAGGGTGACCCACTTTCAAAAATTTTGGCCACGCCCACTTTTTTCATGAAAAAATGCACATCTGAATTTTGGGGAAGCATTTGGAGGTCAAAAAATGTGATTTCCAGCAATTATGAAAAATGCACTCATTGACCCCTGAGTGACCTCGGTGACCTTGACCCATATTTTGAATCTCCGTCGAGTATCGACTCATTTGGTGTTGGTCCCAGGTCCATACGTCATACCATGCTTGAGATATGAGCATGACCCACTTTCAAAAATTTTGGCCACGCCCACTTTTTTTACGTCAAAATGCATGTGTTTATGTCAGGAATGCTTTAGGGTGTCAAAAAATGTGATTTCTAGCAATTATAAAGAATGCACTTAATGAACCCTAGGTGACCTCCATGACCTTGACCCATATTCTGAATCTCCATCGAGTGTCGACTCATTTGGTGTTAATCCCAGGTCCATACGTCATACCATGCTTGAGATATGAGCGTGACCAACATTCAAAAATTTTGGCCACGCCCACTTTTTTCATGAAAAAATGCACATCTGAATTTTGGGGAAGCATTTGGACATCAAAAAATGTGATTTCCAGCAATTATGAAAAATGCACTCATTGACCCCTGAGTGACCTCGGTGACCTTGACCCCTATTTTGAATCTCCATCGAGTGTCGACTCATTTGGTGTTGGTCCCAGGTCCATACGTCATACCATGCTTGAGATATGAGCATGACCCACTTTCAAAATTTGGGCCACGCCCACTTTTTTACGTCAAAATGCATGTGTGTATGTCAGGAATGCTTTAGGGTGTCAAAAAATGTGATTTCTAGCAATTATAAAAAATGCACTTAATGACCCCTAGGTGACCTCCATGACCTTGACCCATATTCTGAATCTCCATCGAGTTTTGACTCATTTGGTGTTGATCACAGGTCCATACGTCATACCATGCTTGAGATATGAGCGTGACCTACTTTCAAAAATTTTGGCCACGCCCACTTTTTTTACGTCAAAATGCATGTGTGTATGTCAGGAATGCTTTAAGGGGTCAAAAATGTGATTTCTAGCAATTATGGAAAATGCACGTAATGACCCCTAGGTGACCTCCGTGACCTTGACCCATATTTTGAATCTCCACCGAGTGTCGACTCATTTGGTGTTGGTCCCAGGTCCATACGTCATACCATGCTTGCGATATGAGCGTGACCTACTTTCAAAAATTTTGGCCATGCCCACTTTTTTACGTCAAAATGCATGTGTGTATGTCAGGAATGTTTTAGGGGGTCAAAAAATGTGATTTCTAACAATTATGAAAAATGCACTTAATGACCCCTAGGTGACCTCCGTGACCTTGACCCATATTTTGAATCTCCATCGAGTGTCGACTCATTTGGTGTTGGTCCCAGGTCCATACGTCATACCATGCTTGAGATATGAGCGTGACCCACTTTCAAAAATTTTGGCCACGCCCACTTTTTTATGTCAAAATGCATGTGTGTATGTCAGGAATGCTTTAGGGTGTCAAAAAATGTGATTTCTAGCAATTATAAAAAAATGCACTTAATGAACCCTAGGTGACCTTCATGACCTTGACCCATATTCGGAATCTCCATCGAGTTTCGACTCATTTGGTGTTGATCCCAGATCCATACGTCATACCATGCTTGAGATATGAGCGTGACCCACATTCAAAAATTTTGGCCACGCCCACTTTTTTTTACTTCAAAATACATGTGTGTACGTCCGGAATGCTTTAGGGGGTCAAAAAATGTGATTTCTAGCAATTATGAAAAATGCACTTAATGACCCCAAGTGACCTCCGTGACCTTGACCGATATTTTGAATCTCCATCGAGTGTCGACTCATTTGGTGTTGGTCCCAGGTCCATACGTCATACCATGCTTGAGATATGAGCGTGACCCATTTTCAAAAATTTTGGCCACGCCCACTTTTTTACATCAAAATGCATGTGTGTACGTCAGGAATACTTTAGGGGGTCAACAAATATGATTTCCAGCAATTCTGAAAAATGCACTCAATGACCCCTAGATGACCTCCGTGACCTTGACCCATATTTTGAACCTCCATCGAATGTCGACTCATTTGGTGTTGGTCCCAGGTCTGTATGTCATACCACGCCTGAGATATGGGCGTGACCCACTTTCAAAACACCCCTACAGACACCCCTGATACCCCAGGAATCTGAAAAACATAGGTGGCCGAGAACTTGTGGCTGTCTATCAGCATGCCAAAAATCAACGAGATAGGGCAATTCGTTTTCGAGTTATCTTGCGGACAAAAAAGTGATGAGATGACAGAAGACAGGAGAAGAAGAAGAAGAAGAAGAAGAAGAAGAAGAAGAAGAAAAAGAAGAAGAAAAAGAAAAAAAAAAAAAGAAAAGAAAAAGAAACCGTGCAAAAACAATAGTCTGTGTGTTTCACACAGACTAAATATTGTTTAAACATAGAAGACAGAGAGAGTAAGGAGAGCAGTAGAGAGAATGGGAGAATAGAAAGGAAAGGGAAACTTAACCCCTTGCCCAACAGGTGTAGCAGGCGACACTTGAAGAAAAAGTGTTTCAATAACTGGAAATTTCAATGACAGTCTCTAGAACACGGCTCACGGTCCCTCACTGGAACGAGCTCGTCGAGCTCATTCCAATGGGGGTCATAAGCCATGTTTCCGAGACAAAAATTGAAAATATAAAAGGATTTAGATGGCGATTTTTGTGGGTTACACTGGCGGTACATTGGGCAAGGGGTTAAGTAGGAAACGAGGGAACAACCTGAATTCATTGTTCGCTACCAACGAATATTCAATAGGGCAGCCTCAATAGTGTATCGGTAACGGTGGCCCATTTGAGTGACAATCAACACCGGGAGAGTCTAAGAGTGCACCGCTACTTATTGAAAGCGTCCACTCAGTATTATAGAGCCCTGCACGGCTCTGAAGACAAGAAGATTTTCGTTATTATTTAGTCGTTCGGATCCAAATAAGAGTGTGGAACGCTCAAGAGTAAATGGCAATGCATTGATTGTGGAATCACGACATCGTTAAAGATTGGGCAGTGCACAAGATAGTGCTCAGTAGTTTCGAGATCCCCACACTGGCAACGTGGAGATGTTGAGAGATGGTTATAGTATAAGTGGGCGTTGGTATTACTGCAATGCAGGCGTAACCTGCAACGATAAATTTGGGCAGCACGGGATTTGGCTCCATAATAAAAAATTGGGGGTCGTTGGTTCGCACTATTTATAAACGCCTTGAAGTTTATGAGGGAACACTTTTCTCTTACTGAGGGGGTATCCATTCCACTGGTCGGCAACTTCCGGGATAAACGAGGACTTATATAAATTGGTGTGACAAAAGGGAGCACGGTGGTTATTTTCGGATCGGAGATTGTGGCTTTGGGTAATAGATGAAATAATTGGTGGCACCTTATTGGAGATATATGGAGGTGTTAATTTATGATACATCTTAAAAAATTGGATGAGCTTGTGCTTTCGGCGTCTTTCTTCCAGTGAATCCCATTGGGTTTCTGTGTAGAGAAGGTCTTTACTGCAGCTCACAGTGGCGCCAGTAACTATTCTTGCTGCAGCTACTTGTATTTTCTCCAGGTCCGCAGCTTGAGTTGCTGAGCAGTTGTCCCAGACAGAGTCAGCGTATTCTAAAAGAGGTCGGACAAATGCGAAGTATATCTTTTCAAGGACTTTCCGGTCAAGTGTAAACTTCTGGGCCCTGAGCATGCCAATACGTGTCCAGGCTTTAGCGCACACATGATCGATATGGTCGTTCCATGTACAGCCTTTATTCAAAATTACACCCAGATGCTTATGGCTGCTAACCTCAGAGATTTGAGTTCCGCTTAAATATATTGGTGGGTGCACCGGGACATTACTTTTACGTGATATGATCATGGTTTCCGTTTTAAGTGGGTTGAACTCAACGAGCCAGGTTTTAGCCCAGTGTTCAATTGTGGCTAAATCAAGGTTGAGTATGATGGCACCTTGGTCAGGATTCTCAATTATAAGATAAAGGGGTGTATCATCTGCAAATAAACGTATACTGCTAAGTAGGTTTTCAGTAATATCGTTGATGTAAATCAGGAATAACAGGGGACCAAGGATCGAGCCCTGCGGGACACCAGTCGTTATTGGTTTCCAAGGGGATGCCTCAGAGGCTACAAGGACGCGCTGGTACAGATCAGAAAGGTAAGATTTTAGGAAACAAAACAAGTCACCAGATATTCCTATTCTCTCGAGCTTGTGGATAAGACCAACATGCCAAACTTTATCAAATGCCTTGCTAACATCACAAAAGACAACTCTTACTTCTTTTCCTTCGTCAAGAGCATGACAGAATTCATCATAGAGGTCTGTCAGTTGTAGGCCCGTAGAGTTACCTGGAGTAAAAGCAGACTGGAACTGGCTCAGTATATTGTTATCACATAAAAAATGCCATAATCGTTTGAAGACACATTTTCAAGTACTTTACCAGTACAGCTAAGCAAATATATTGGACGATAGTTAGTAACTACATTAGACGGGTTCTTTTTCAACACCGGTGTCACATTGGCTTTTTTCCATAAAATTGGAAAATAACAGTTATCTTATAACCTATTGAAGAGGGTCGTAAGTGGGTCACACAATGAGTGACTACATTCTTTTAAAAGCCTGGGACTAATGAGATCGGGACCAGATGCCTTCGATACCTTAATACTCTTGATTACTTCGTACACTTCTTTGCTTTCAAGTGTTATCTTGTCAAACGTTTGAAGGGGAGGCAGGGGCGGAGCTGGCAAGGATGCATTAGTGTCATCCAATGTCGAAATGGAACAGAAGTATTCATTGAACACTTCCGCCTTTTCGAGATTGGTTGAATAGAGTTTGTTAAGGTGACTTATAGTAGGGATTCCGGGGATATTTTTACAGATAAATGTTTTTAATGTTTTCCACCACACGGACGAGGGTGTTTCCGGACAACTTAGTTCTGATTGGACTTTCGATATGTATGAAGATTTGGCTTTCCTAACAGCTGATACGACTTCATTTCGTGTGTGCTTATATCTCGACCAGTCGTGCTGTTGACCAGTGCGCTTTGCTCTACGATATAATCGTGTTCTTTGCCTTATCAATAACCGAATTTGATTATGCATCCATTTGGGCTGGTTAGCCCTAGTGGTTATCAGTTTGTTGGGAATACATTTAGATGCTGTTTCAAGTAATTGATCGGTGAAGGTGGATACTATTGTGTCCGGGCACGAATGATCAAGCAATCTTTCCCAGTCTACGTTATTGTATGCTGTGTTTAGACCGTCAAAGTTTCCCTCTGCATACAACCATATGCGTTTCTTAAAGTTTTTAGGCTTTTCTTTCTTGAATTCAATAGCAATATAAATTGGACAATGATAACGAGTCATATCAGGTACAAGTGGTTCTAGGATTTCACATTCCAGTACAAGTACAGTATTACTAACAGCAAATAGGTCAATTAGAGTTGCAGATGATTCGGTAAAGCATGTTGGCTCTTCCACAAGCTGTCTAAGATTGAAATAATTACTTAGTTCCTGGAATCGACCCTTGGGAGAACCATATTGGTTGTCGTTGAAACCACCAGTAATAATTATGTCTGAAATTAAGGTATCTTTGGCTTTGCCAATAGACGCCGTAATTTTATCCCAAACATCTGAGGGACTATTGGGTGGGCGGTAAAATATTCCTAGCAGCAGCGACTTACGATGGGTCAAGAACACTTCAGCCCGGATACACTCAATGTCATTCACCTCAAGATCAGTTCTATGCGGAAAGCACAACCCGTCCTTCACATAGAGGGTACCCACCCCCCCTCGACCAACGGTTAAACCGTACGGGTTCTTGGAAACCATGGATCATAATATATCTGATGTTAGGTCCGAGCATTGAAGCCAGGTCTCAGTGAATGCTAAGATATCATCGGAAAATGATTCATACTCAATTATGTCTCCTTTAGGCTTCAGGCGTTGGATGTTCAGATGAAAGATTTTTAATGCATCGTTGGCATTTTCTGTGTTCACAGAGCCTGGTCCAGGGTTTGATTCAATGTCTCCAGACAATAACAAAACCACAGCCGATACCAATATAAAATAACAGATGGTTGAAGTAGATAGCGTTGCAGCTGGTATATTTGATGTCGGTCGGAGTTTGGGTCTTTCAACATTCGTACAAAGATCATTACTGCATTGGCAGCGTAGGATAAATTTGTTGAATAAAAGATGAAACAGGGTTGATGTCACAGTAAGGCTGACCTGAACCTCAACAAGCACAACAAGCATACACCACATGTAAAGATGCGCAAGAGTACAAACGGGCTGATGTTTTGTTAGTCTTCTTTTCAGGCCGCGAGCATAAACTACAGTATTGAATGTACCAATTCGGGCGCGATAAGACTCAAGACTATACATTATGTAATCTGTGGGTGGTAATATACAGGTACCCATGATGCCCAGTGGTTGGTAACTTTCAATGAGAAGATCATTCTACACTGGATCGAATTAAATTCAGGTCGTTTTGTACGAGAGTTTGGAAGAAAGTGGATAGAGTAACCTCGAATAGAAATATAACAGAAAATGGTAAAGAGAAATGCAGAAGAGATATTGGAAAAGCAATTCATGTGATGATATGAACTGCTTACTCAAAGTCAAACTACATAAATCTCTAAGCGGATATTACAAGTTGAATAAATCAGGACTGGTTGGATTTCTTATTGGACAAAGAGAGCAAAGCAAAGGGGAAGACGAAATAAATTAAAAGGAAATAATATTTGTGAAGATAATAATTGTGGTATTTCTGCTTGGTGCAGGATTTATATAAACACATGTGCCCATACACACATGCATACACACGCATACATACGTAGACATACACATGTATGTATACGTACGTACGCGTGCGCATGCATGCACATACATATCCAATTCGAACTGAAATCTGAAATTTCAGCACATGTATACACTCACCTAGATGTACAAACATGTACATATACACGTACGGTATATTATTTATATATATCTCCACCCCCAAGAAGGTAACACACAAAGAAGATCAGCGTTCAGTAGTGCGTTTGACTGAGCAGGATCCATCAGGGTTGGTGTACCACCAGCAAGCTTTGTTTTTGGTTCTAAGAATAAAATCAATAGGAAAAATGGAAACCTTTCTGGCGCGAAAATCGAAAGTTGTCAGAAGGGGGTACCTGTTGTGCTGGCGTGGTACCGAACAAGTGGATCCACCCTATATCTTGTTGTGAGGTTAATCCATCTTGCAACAGATAAGTTTCCATAGGAAGACGATAAACTGGTAATGATTGTGATGTTGGTAATAATGATAATAATAATTCCAGTGTCAAGAGGTTCACACAGATCGGAAAATCATGACTGATAGCGCTAAGATGACATCGGAGGAATCGAACATAGAAAACTATAATGATAATTGTGATAGTAATAATTGTAATAATAAAAAAAGGCCCTGCGAACCTTGAATTTCTATTCGAATCGAATCAAATGTTGGTTTTGCTCAGGTCACTTGTTATTATGGCACCGTTTACTAATACCGGACGTATAAATGTTTTGTAGAGCTTGAGAAGCACATCTTTGTTTGCTCCCCAATTTCTACCTCTGATCATCTTCAGAAAAATGATACGTTTATTAGCTCTAACCGTAATGGAGTTTACGTGACTGTTTAGACTGAGATTGCTATCTAGGATAAATCCCCAAAATTTGGCCTCTTTGTTTGCTTCTAGTTTGTGATCGTACAACTGGAGATCGATACTGGGGACTGGTTTTTTCCTTTGCTTTTTGAAGAACGTAACTTTTTTAGTTTTGGCGGCATTGAGTTTGATGCGCCACAGGGCGCACCAACTCTCAAGATCGCGAATGGTATCCTGTAGACGATTTTTAATTATGTTTCTGGACTTGCTGGCCGTCCAAATACCTTTGTCGTCTGAGAACTGCGATAGTTGAACACAGTTTTTCCCTACTTTTTCTATATCATTCACATATATTATGAAAAGAAGCGGACTTAGAACCGACCCTTGTGGTGTTCCCGCTTCGAGTATTACATCCTCTGATACCTCGCGATTAACCCTCACCTTGATTTTTCGGTCAGTTAAAAATGATGATATGATCCTCAGTATTTTAGTGGGTAATCCCATTTTCGCTAGTTTATATCTCACTCCATTGTGCCATACCGAGTCGAACGCTTTTTCTACATCCAAGAAAAGCGCTGTTCCGATTTCGTTTTGACTAAATGCTGTTTTCATATAATCGACCAGTCTATATACGTGTTCGATTCCCTCTTTCTGACTCCTATACGCTCTTTGCCATTTGTTGAAAAAAGTTGATTGATTCGAGATAGCTGCGAAGTCTCGTAGTGAGAATCCGCTCAAATATTTTTCCAACACAGCTAAGCAAATTGATTGGGCGGTAGTTAGAAGGGTTGGTAAGGTCTTTGTCGGGTTTAGGTATCATGACTCTTGTGGTCACTTTCCATCTCTTTTGGAAGTACCTACAGGAGAGACAGCAGTTTAGGAGTTTGGTAAGTCTGCAGTAGATGTTGGGGCACTGTTTCCTTATTTTGTAAGAGACTTCGTCTTCTCCTGGGGACGAAGATGACTTGCATTTTCTAATTATACCCATGGCCTCTTCTACGCTTATTGGTTCGGTTAATTCACAATTTCTTTATTTGTAATAAGCTCCATTGTTGTTCAATAATGACTGAATAAAATTATCAAAGCATAATTTATATAGAGACTGCCAGGGTGTTGTTTTAATATCAAAGAGAACTTCCTTCTGTAAAAGTGGACTTGTTATCTTTTGAAAACAATGCATCAGAAACAATGAACATAAACAAACAAATCAAAGTTGAAGCAGACTGCAAGATGTTAGAAACAATTTCTGCAAGCTTACTGCTCACTTTGGTAAACATCAAGAACTTGTTATCTTTGGAAAACAATGCATCAGAAGCAATGAACATAACCAAACAAATCACAGTAGGAACAAACTGCACAAAGCATTGTTTTCATGACAATAGCTCAAACAAATCAGCACAGGACATTGTTTCGACAACAATTGCTCACAGATGGAACAAACTGAATCTACCCAAGCCCAAATGAATGTTGAAGAAAAACCCGGAATTTTTTTTTTCATTTGAGGGTTTTTTTCCTACCCATGCAAAAAAGTGAGGGGTTTTTACTTGAGGGTTTTTTTCTTGAGGGTTTTTTTCCGTGAGGGTTTTTTTTCCGTGAGGGTTTTTTTCCGCACACCGAAAATAGAATGCACATATATATATATACATAATCTTACCTTAAAAATCAGAGAAAAGGTCTTCTGTCACCAAATGCTTTATGAAGAATGAATATTTTGGAAGCCCGAACAGCGGAAATATATTTCGCTCAGTTGTGTAACCGCCTTGCATAACGTATCGGAAGCTGTCTTCTATCTGATTGTCGCCGGACATTTCCCCATCGGACATTTCCCCATCCGGACTTTACCCCATCCCATTTAGGCTGGACATTTCCCCATCGGACATTACCCCATTCTGCTTAATAGAAAAACGGACAATTCCCCATGCGGACTTTTCACCATCCATTTCTTAGTTTTCTGTGGGTCCGTCTGTTTGAAATTTTCCTATTGATTTATTGTGTATCATTCCTTTTTTATTCAGTCGACATGGGTAATGTTGTTTGAATTGTTTGATTAATGTGCTTTTATCACTATAATTGAAGGGATTAAACGTAATCAGGATTTAACAGTATTTATATATTTTTATTTGTTCTCTCTTTTCTTCAAAGATATTGTCGAGTTGATTGATAAACAGTGGTGTCTTCATTAAAGGAAATGTCAATGAATGCATCAGTGTTCATCAAACAACTCCATAACAAGTGTTTATAATTCTTTTGTGTTCTGTTTTCGCAACAATTTAGAGTTCAGTAACTTTTTGTTGAGATGATTGATAAACGGACATGTCTTCACTGATGTGAAATTCAATGAATACATCGCTTTTTTATCACACAAGTGGATTGAACAATATGGATGTTTTCATTGCAATTTTAATATTTGTTCTTTCTGTCAAGCTACTTTTGTTAAGAAATATTGTTAAGTTGAGTGATAAACAGTCGTGTCTTCGTTGAAGTAAATGCCAATGAAATTGAATTCATCAGTGTTTATCAAGCAACTCACCAAGAAGCATGTGTAAGAGATTTTTAGCAAACATATTTGTATACATATATACATACACTTGTAACCAGATAAAATTTCTTGTTTTTTTATTATTAGTCTGTGTGAAACACACAGATTATTGTTTTTGTACGGTTTCTTTTTCTTTTTTTTCTTTTTTAGTCTGTGTGTTTTTGTATGGTTTCTTTTTCTTTTTTTTTAATCTTCTTCTTCTTCTTCTCCTGTCCTCTGTCCACTTTTTGTCCGCAAGATAACTCGAAAACGAATCGCCCGATCTCGTTGATTTTTGGCATACTGACAGAGAGTCACAAGTTCTCGGCACTGAATGTTTTTCAGATTCTTGGGGCATTAGGGTTCTCCGTGGGGGTGTTTTGAAAGTGGGTCACGCCCATATCTCTGGCGTGGTATGACTTACGGACCTGGGACCAACACCAAATGAGTTGACACTCGATTGAGGTTCAAAATATGGGTCAAGGTCACGGATGTCATCTAGGGGTCATTGAGTGAATTTTTCAGAATTGCTGGAAATCACATTTTTTTACCCCTAAAGTATTCCTGACGTACACACATGAATTTTGACGTAAAAAAGTGGGCGTGGCCAAAATTTTTGAAAGTGGGTCCCGCCCATATCTCAGGCATGGTATAACGTATGGACCTGGGCCCAACACCAAATGAGTCGACACTTGATGGAGATTCAAAATATGGGTCAAGGTCACGGAGGTCACCTTGGGGTCATTGAGTGCATCTTCCAGAATTGCTGGAAATCACATCTTTTGATCCCCTAAAGTATTCCTGACGTGCACACATACATTTTGACGTAAAAAAGTGGACGTGGACAAAATTTTTGAAAGTGGGTCACGCCCATATTTCAGGCGTGGTATGACGTATGGACCTGGGACCAACTCCAAATGAGTCGACACTTGATGGAGATTCAAAATATGGGTCAAGGTCACGGAGGTCACCTTGGGGTAATTGAGTGCATTTTTCAGAATTGCTGGAAATCACATTTTTTGCCCACCTAGAGTATTCCTGACGTACACACATGCATTTTGACGTAAAAAAGTGGGCGGGGCCACAATTTTTCAAAGAGGGTCACGCCCATATCTCAGGCGTGGTATGACGTATGGACCTGGGACCAACACCAAATGAGTCGACACTTGATGGAGATTCAAAATGTGGGTCAAGGTCACGGAGGTCATCTAGGGGTCATTGAGGGCATTTTTCAGAATTCCTGGAAATCACATTTTTGACTCCCTAAAGTATTTCCGACGTACACACATGCACTTTGACATAAAAAAGAAGGCGTGGCCAAAATTTTTGAAAGTGTGTCACGCCCATATCTCAGGCGTGGTATGACGGATGGACCTGGGACCAACACCAAATGAGTCTATTTAAACCTGTTTTGACGTTTTTACTTCATTTTGAAGTTTTTCATATTTTCACTATTCATAATTACAAGCCCAACGTTCTTGAGCCAAGTTGCACCCTTTCAGTACAGGATACACATATGAAACTTACCATGCCTATTTGCGATCATATTAAGTTGTTAATCCTATTTTTTCATTTCAACTTGACACACCCAAATGACAGCGATACCATTTTTACCCTTTCTATACTATGTATCGTTTGTTTTCTAATTTTAGTATGCTGTAGAACTAAAATAATTGACAGATAGCTGTTTTTTTTTCTTTTTCAATTTGCTGCCATTTTGTTGTTGGTACGTCAGTTCAGAGTTTAGACTATTTTTGGCATTAAAAACGAGCGACGGGATACGCTTTATTGAGTGACTTAGTACGTAAATACACAGAACGACACACGCGTGTGAATGGGTTAATCGATATGACACGAGTGCCTGTGCGGAAGGATAGAACGAGAAGCCAGCGTAAATACACAGAACGACACACGCATGTGAATGGCTTAATCGATATGGCACTTGTGTCATCGCGGAAGGATACAAAAAAGAGAAAAAAACACCGATATGTGTTTTTGAAAGCAGGGAACCATCCATCAGCCTATAAGGAAGAGAGGATGCTGAGTCTTGGACATCTGGTCTGCCTTCGGGGGAACAGATGCCGGGCAGGAACGGATGAGGACACTAAATGGAAGTGCATATTTATACACCATGGGAGAATGAACATTTATCAGATGAATTTCTGTCATCTTCCTTCCAACATTGTACGAGGGTAATCCAGAAGTTCAGTACGCGATGCGGAGGACTGTTGCTCTTCATTTAGTGCCCGTTCACTTTGTGAGCGATGCTTGGTTCTTAACTTTGGAGGTGGCTCCAGTCATTTCAGGTGTTGAATGGTTTCCTGACAATGTTACGAGTTATTGGGTGGAAGGTGACCACGGACGGTTCTGATATGGTCGGACCGCGTACAACAAACCACATCGAATGGCGGCAGAGAAGATTGAGTTTGTTTAAAGCTGGCTCTCACCCTAATTTATTCAAGATGACAGATTTCCTATCATTCTGGGAATCCACAATATTGCAGTTGAGTGCTGGGAGACGTTTCCACCCAGGAAAAGAAAATACAGAAAAATACAGAAAAATACACATTTCAACTAAACATTTCCAAAGAATATTTCTAGCTGGAGAAATTGGGACTTTGTGCCTCCCTTTGATCTACCTAATGTTCACACATTTTACCGAAACAATAGCAACCGGGTAACTGAGACGACCCCCACTTGAACATTTCAAAAGAATATTTCTAGCTGGAGAAATTAGACTACCCAACTACTTGGACTGTGTGTCTCACAGTACTGGATTTTAGGGTATTTATAAAGGTAATTTTTAATTAATTTTCTGCACTTATGGATTCATCTGGTCTGTCCCACCTATCTGGTTGCTTGTTGGTGATGAACACGAATTGAGTTAAGCGAACAAACTTACTAGATACTGACTATAATCCGCCTTCCTCTGATCTACCTAATTTTCACACATTTTACCGAAACAATAGCAACCGGGAAAGTGAGACGACCCCCACTTAATCAGTACAGACTATAGCATGTTTGTTTAGTAAATTGGCTTCAACAAACCGGGTAAGTGAGACGACCTTCATGTCATCAGTGCAGACGTTTGCATGTTTGTTTAGTGGGTCCTGGCGTTAACCCTTTACCTAACGAATCGCCCGCATCCGCCCGCGTAATATGCAAATTGAGCAGTTGAAAAAATTAAAATGTTCAATCTATTTCAACGAAACCATATCATGTAACCCCGCACTGGAACGCGCTCACTGAGCTCGTTCCAATAAGGGGTCAATAGATATAGTTTTGTTGAAATTGTTTGAAGAATTTCAAAAAATTATATTTAAAATAATAAATTTTGATATCGTCTGCGTTGGGTAAAGGGTTTATTAGCTTCAACAAACCGGGTAAGTGAGACGTCCTCCATGTCATCAGTACAGACTATAGAATGTTTGTTTAGTTGGTCCTGGCGTAAATTAAGTGAGACTAACCCGATATTCTCCCCCCCCCCCCACACTTCTGCTTTCAGGCGTTTGCGACAAGAATTTTCAAAATCTGAAAAGAAATCGTTTTGATCATCGTTCATAGTTAATCCCATGCTATAATTTTCGTATTTATATTCAAATTTTGTTACTTCGACAGCATTCGATGGGATTGGATTAGGTTTGAAATAAAGCGTTTCGTTATCATTGTGTGAAGCAATTCTTTTCAATTATTTTTTTTCATTTCCTGTATGTATATTATATCATAAATAAAACGAATTCCGTGTAGAGCAAATATAGAAAAAGTAAAAAAGTTTAAATGACGGGGAAAAACATAACAAAATATTTTTATCTGACCGGTTTCAATATTCAATGCATGGCGGGAAATTGAAAAACCCATACAGCCCCGTAACGCAACCAACCTAACTTAGAATTAATTTGTTTGGGTGGTTGAACCTGTTGCCTACGAAGGACAAATTGCAACTTGTCTTGTGCCGGTTCAGTCTCACCTATGCGTAAACGCCACTAACCCAAATTTAGTTCGTTTTGGGAGGAAAATTTATTCGTTTTTGGGAGGAGAACCCCAAGCATGTTGTGTGTGTGTGGGGGGGGGGGGGGGGTGGGGGGCAGTAATAGGGGGAGACAAACCTGGAGTTATCTTGTTTATACTACAAGCAATTCCCACCTTACAATTACTCATTTAATACCTTCTTGACACCTCCTGGGTTTCTCCGAGCTAGCAACCCCTAATTATAAAAATCTTGTCTATACCCACAACCCTCGAAATCAGGTCAATGTTTATTTTGGAGATTATATACAGTACGTGGCGAGTGGATTGTAACTAAACACCCGTGGCGTGGAGTTATCACCCAAGCTATAACTTTCGAATTTTGTACATATCGACACAAAACATAAGCAATGTTTCAGCCAATGGACCTCCGGGTTTACCCCGGAGGTCCATTGGCTGAAACTTTGCTTGTACTGGTTATGCTTTGCAACAAATTTGCAATTATTGCTTGGGTGCAATCTCCACCCTGCGGGTGATTTAGTGATAATACACTCTCCACGTACTGTACCATTATTCGGGTGTGACTGGATTAGAATGTCACACCTCTCTCAAAGCTTAATGTTATCAGAAGAATGACCAGTAAATATTTTTAAATCCGGCCCTTTATTCTACAAATGTATAAAAGAAGGATCACTTGTAGATAGTTTTACTTCTGAAGAGATGTATGTATCGAAATATATTAAGTGAAATTATCTTTGACGACCACTTTATGCTAAGTATACTACTCACAGTTTACTCAGCACCAAATATTTGACACATCATTGTGAAATTTGCTTGTGACATATTTCTGATATGTTTGGTAGAAATGATTGAGGAATGTATTGAGATGGTCCCCATTGTTTACATTAGCTCTCTTGACAGGCAGACTTTTCCCGACAGTCATGGAAAGCATGTACCCCTTGATTTTCATGATGTTTTCGTGTATTGTCTACATGTATAATAATAACACTTTGGCCAGCCGCTGATTTGTCGCGGTTCTCGGACGAGAAGGCCATGGTTACCCCTGTACTCCCAACTGCCTCCCTATTCCCACGCTTCTCCTCTCCTCCCAACACTCGGAGACGAGCTGCTTGATGATATCCCTTGTCCCATTCTTCCCAATCTCTCCGATTAGCATATTAACCCTCTCATTTGAGTCTCCCCCTAACCACATGTCCTTCATTCTCCCATCCCACTTCCCCATTATATTCCCAGTGAACCTCATTCTTTTAGGCTGATACTTTGGGCATTCTAGAAGAAAGTGTTCCAGGGTCTCCACCATGTCCAAGTTACACATCTGGCAGTCCCTTTCACCGTCATTCCCAATTTTTCCTCTCAGCTCCAGGGATCGCGACCTCAGCTTGAACAACAGTGACCCCCCAAAGGTGCCATCAAGGTACTCTTCAAAACCTGGCTTCTCTTTATCACGCAGGCCACCCAAAGACCTCTTTGATTTGACCCCCTCTCGCCAATTACGGTTACAATCCTCCATGACCCTTTCTCTGACGATTTTTTTACCCTGGTTTGCCCCAACGTCCAGGTCCGAGATCTCCAATGAGTAGTTCTCTACTAGTACCTCACTTGGACCATCCACCCCATTTTGATATTTGAGTTGAAAATTCTTAGGAACATTGCTTTACACCATCGGCTGTCGGGGAGATTTACCAAATAATTAAGATAGCCGAGCTTCAACAGGTCTATCCTGTCCTTGATCCTCATCCACCCAAGCTCACCCCTGATTGCTTCTAGCGCTGCGGCATTACTCGACCCCGTTATCCATCGGCCTGCATCGTTCTGCAGGATTTCCAAGCTCTTTACGGCCGTCTGGTTTTGGGGTACCACTTCCGTACCGTATGTTATACTTGGCAGCCCCACCATTTCCCAAATGGTTTTCCCCACGAAAACCTTATTGAAACTGTTTCTCCCTATAAGTTTCATTTGGTTAAGGATTCGCTTCCCCTTCAGAATCAATTTATTTGTGTGGTTCCGGTAGATGCTTCTTCCTGTAATGTTTATATTTACCCCCAAATACTCGTAATCACCTGTCTCTCCCACACTGAGAAGTTTGCTGCTCCCTCCCGGGATGCCGAACTCACCCACTCACCCCACTCTCCACCTTCGTGTGGGGTCTACTTTGCGGCCACTTTGCGGCCCACAGGTATAATTTTGCTCTTGCTTTCATTAAGTTCGAGTCTCCATTTGCTCCCATATTTCCCAACAATTCCCAGCATTTTCTTTAGCCCCTCTTCGCTTTCTGACACTAGAACCATATCGTCTGCAAAAAATAACCCTGGGATCTTCAAGTCCCCAACTGCTACCCCCTCCTCGCTACGCAGGAGTTCATCTCCTAAACCTTTGATGTACAATGCAAACAGGATCGGCGAAAGGATACCCCCTGTTTTAGGCCTATCTCCATAGGCACACGTTTCGTTGTAATGTTTCCCAGGCTAAGTTCACTCTGTATATCTTTATATAATGCTTTCATAATTCCAACAAACTCGCCTCCTAAGCCCATAGCCTCCAGCTTGCGCCACATACCTTCCCTCCATACTCTATCGTATGCCTTTTTGATATCCAAAAAGGCCATAAACATCTTTTTCTTTTTTGCTTTCGCGGATTCTATCATTTGGGGTAGTGTGAAAAGATGGTCAGTAACTCTCTTTCCCTTCCTGAAGCCATTCTGGATTTCTCCCAAAAAAACCTTCTCCTCAATCACCTCCTCCAGTCTCCCATACAGGACTTTACAGAAAACCTTTCCAATGTTGCTACTGACAGAGATCCCGCGATAGTTATCCAAAAAGTCTTTTTCCCCCTTTTTTGTGAATAAATGTCACTTTACTTTCTCTCCACTCCTTTGAGACCTCTTGATTTTCTATGGCTAGATTGAATAGGGCAGTTAGGCTTTCCACGAGTTCCTCTCCCCCTTTTTTGATAAACTCGTTAGGAATTTCATCCACTCCTCCCGCTTTTCCATTCCTTAATTTTGATATCACCTTTCGCACCTCCTCCGTTTTAATTTCGCTGCACACGAAGCTCGATAGGTTTTCCTCGACCTGATTCGGACACTCTGGTGGGCTCCGCATGCCCCATCGCTTATCGTTTACCTTTTCCCAGTGCTTGACTAGTTCTGATGCCACTTGATCTTGCTCGTCTGTAACTCTGCCATCTACTTTAATACTCTGTGGGTTATTTCCTTTGTTACTTTTATTCACCCATTTCCAAAATACGTTCGAACTCGACCCCCCTGTCGTTCTTATCGTCCTAATAAGACTGCTATTTCGTACATGACATGTGTAGGGTATTCAATCTTCATTTCAACACAAACCCTTTTGATTTAATGATTGAATATGGCAACAGCAAATGTAAGAAGGCATTTGTCTGAAGCAGAAATGTGGCGGGCTGTAGGGATGGTGGTGCAAGGGACTACCCATCGTCAGGTTGGTGAAGCCCTTGGTGTGCATCATACGGTGGTCACCAGCTCCTGGGCAAGGTTTCAGCAGAATGGCACACCAGTAAGACGGCATGGTGGTGGCAGAGACAGGGCAACATCTGCAACTGAAGACTGTTTTTTGATCATTCAGGCCCGTAGGAACCGCTTTGCCACAGCAACCCAGCTTCGCAGCGACCTTCAGAATGCATCGGGGGTAAATGTTTCGACGCAGACTATCCGGGTAAGGTTGCACGAACGTGGTCTCCGACCGAGAAGACCATGTATTTGCATTCCGCTGTCCCAGAACCACCGCCTGGCACGATATGAATGGACCATGGGCAACATTGTATGGACCAGTGAAGATTGGAGACCTGTTTTACAGATGAGTCAAGGTACTGCCCAGACCACACAGATAGGCGTTCTAGGGTATGGAGAAGACCAGGAGAGCGATTCCATTCAGTTAACATTGCTGAGCATGACCGCTATGGTGGAGGGTCAGTCATGGTCTGCGGCGCTATCAGCACGTGATGGACGATCAGATCTCTGTGTCCTTGAACGTGGTATATTGACTGCACAGCGGTATATTGATGAGATCCTGGATGTCCACGTCAGATTGTATGCAGGTGCAGTTGGTGATAGATTCATTCTGATGGACGATAATGCCAGTCCTTATGTTGCCCATGCTGTCGGGGAGTATCGACAGAGGTAGGGTACTGAGCGTATGGACTGGCCAGCAAGATCCCCAGACCTCAATCCAGTCGAACATGTATTGAATGAGTTGCAGCTTGCAATTTCAGCCCGTGCAGTACAGCCAATAAGTGTTCAGGAGCTTGGCGCCATGTTGGTCCAAGAATGGAACAACATCCCACAAAGCTCCACCAGGAACCTTATTGGGAGCCTGAGAAGGCGTTGTCAAGCTGTAATTAACAGTGATGGGTCTCATACTCGATATTGAACCCATACCAGTTCGCTCCCTCAACTTTTTGGGAAATTGAAAAATTTCTTCTTTCACCAAAAATATCCATTTTCCATGGTTATCGTATTCAAAAGCTAAAAAATAATGTCAAACACAAATAAAATCTTAATTTCTGTACTTAAATCATTAAAGATATAATTAAATAAAAAATATATACACTTTTCCTTATATTAGCAAACTTTGAGTAGTGCATGTATATTGGTCCATATCCAAACCAACAGTGAGTATTTCGATTCAGTTGTCAAAAGTTAGCTCAAGTATCTATATTTTTCTTCCAGGTGTTCTGTAGATATATATATATATATATATATATATATATATATATATATTGTTTTAGGGCTGTGTAGATGCGATTTTTAACAAAAGATAGTTATATTAGTGTTTTGTTTAGTTTCTTTATCGGATATCAGTGGCGTGTTCCCTATCTTCGCGCGGGTCATTTTCGGTGTTTTGTTTTTTGTTTTGTTTACGAGTTCGACCGCTTTTTAAAATTCAAGCTTCTTATTCTAATTTTGGCTATGGATGGTAAGTGTTTCATGACGCGAGAGGTTCAGACCACCAGGGCAGAGACGGTTAGTATAGGTGTCCAGGTGGGGGGAGTGGTTGAGGCCAGCACAGGGGGTGCTACTGCCAGTGAGTTACCAACGGCGGCCAGCGGTCGGATGTGTGTAGGCACTGCCATATGGTGTGTGTGGATGGGTGTGAGCTGGGGGAGTTGGGGATGTGTGCCATCTGCGTAGAGCTAATGCAGCTGCAAGAGGCATATGTAAAGTTGGAGGAAGAGGTGCAGGTGATGAGGCGGAAACTGGGGAGGGCAGGAAAGTCTGGTGTTACCCCAGTTAGGGTGGCATTCGATGGGAGATGGAAGGTGGTGGGCAGTAGAAAGCGGACTTTTGACGTGGACAGCGGGTCTTTTGGGAATAGGAAGGTGCGTCGGGTTGAGGGTAGAGGAGAAGTAGGGGCTAGAGTGTCAAATTCCCAGGCTAGTAGTGTGAGTCGGGGGGGGGGGGGGGGGGCGGAAAGGCGTATTCTTGTAGAATCGGATAGCGAGGGAGATAGCGATGACCATGTGGAGTCTGTCAGGATAGGAGTCAGAGGGAAGGTTAGGAAGGTGGTAAACGAGGACAAGGTGGCTTGTGGTGGGAGTGGGCAGAAGGTGGGGTGCAGTGTCCAAAATAGATTCAGTGTGTTAGGTAATTTCGAGAATTCTGAGGAGCAGGTTGGGTCTGAAGAGGTGGAGGTGGAGGTAGGCATGGGGGTTAGTGTGGCGAAGTGCAAGCTTGCGAGCCGGCCCAGTGGGGACAGAGGTGGTAACAGGGGTAGTAGGGGTAGTAGGACGGGAAATAGGACAGGAAAGGACAGGAAGAGGCAGTTGGTGGTTGCAGGGAGTAGAATAGTGCGGGGGTTGGATAGGGTGGTGTGTGGGCCCGACAGTGTCAACAGGACCAATTTGTGCTTTCCGGGGCTAGGGTGGAGGACCTAAGGGACAGAGTGGGTGGATTAGTAAAGGGGTCAGGCCCAGACCCAGTGGTTGTTGTACACGTGGGGACCAACAACATCAGGGAGAGAAAATCAGTTAATAACTCAACTGAATGGAAAGAATGCTCAGGTAGTAGTTTCGGGGCTTCTCCCAGTACTAGGTGGTGGGGGCGAGCGTAATTCGCGGATCATTGGGACCAACGAGGAATTGGGGGAGTATTGTAAGGAACTTGGGATACCCTTTGTAGACAATTGGGGATCGTTTCGGGGCAGAAATGACCTATATGGAAGGGATGGTCTCCATCTTAGCCCAAGGGGTACATAGGTTTTAGAAAGAAATATGTTGGAGGTGGTGGAGCCTTTTTTGGTATAGGGAGGGGAGGGGGGTCAGTGAAGGGGGGAATAACCACAGAAAATGTGTCACGAACCATAGGTGTAAAAAATGGGACAAGGGGAATAAGGAAAAGGGACCAAAAATCCAAATCAATAGGAATAGCTTCCCAAGGAAAACACAGGTACACAAAGTAGGATATACAAACATACAGGGACTAGATAATAATGGGACCAGTAGGCGGAAGCCAATGAACCTTGACACCTTGAATGTGGGTTATAGCAACATCCAGGGTCTCCACCGGAAAGTAAGTGAAATTGCTACATTGATTGAAGCAGAGGAGTTTCACGGCATGGGCTTAAGCGAAACGTGGGTAATACACGAGGAACGGGTAGACCAAGTAAGGGGGTTCGTATGGATAGGTGTAGGGCGAACGGAAGGCCAGAAAAAAGGAGGAGGGGTAGGCATGTACATTAAAGAGGATTTAAAACCATCGCTGATCACAGACCTGGAAAACATCAGCACCCCGGCTGAGGTATCGAAAGAAATTGGATGGGTAAGGATCATTCTGAAAAACAAAAGTATTGCCCTTGGGGTTGTGTATTGTGCGGTGGAGGGAAGCAAACCTGAATGTAATGATTCGATATACTCAACACTAAGGTCCAATATCACCGAATTACAAAACAAGGGGCTCGGTATAATTCTGATGGGTGACTTTAATGGCCACATAGGCAATGATGAAGAAGGCATAGAGGGTGGGGACAATAAAGTCAACATGAATGGAAGGAAGCTGTTGAACTTCACAAACGAGCTCGATCTGAAGATTCTGAACAGGGACGCAAGGTGTAAGGGGAAATGGACCTGGGAGATGAACGACAGAAAATCAATAATCGACTACATCCTCACAGATATTAATTTATGGAGGGAGGTGATAGGGGTAGAAGTGGATGATGAGGGTAAAATGGAGGTGGATAGTGATCACAACTTGATGTCAGTGACGATCAGGACCAAAACTCTAGTAAAAAGCAAAGGAAGCTCTAAGGAGATTTGGGAACTCAAAAAAGATGCTGACTGGGCGAAGTTCAATGAAAAACTGAAACCACAGCCTGCAGCCGTACCCAAGAGGGACAGTGTCCAGAAGATGGCCGACGTCATAGTTGCGAGCCTGGTGGAGGCAGGAAAGGAAAGTGTAGGAAAGGTCCGGGTCCCAACACGGTAACTTGGGTACAGAGTGAACGAAGAACTGAAAAGGGCCATAAAGGGAAGAAAAGCAAAATGTGCTGCATACAGGAGAAGTAGAAAACTTAAGGGGGCGGAAAACAATGAGGCCACAGTTGCTAAGGAAGAATACCACCAAGCACGAAATAAAGTAAATAAGATTAAAGACGATAATCGGAGAGTACGAAATAGCAGTCTTATTAGGACGATAAGAACGACAGGGGGGTCGAGTTCGAACGTATTTTGGAAATGGGTGAATAAACGTAACAAAGGATGTAACCCTCAGAGTATTAAAGTAGATGGCAGAGTTACAGACGAGCAAGATCAAGTGGCATCAGAACTAGTCAAGCACTGGGAAAAGGTAAACGATAAGCGATGGGGCATGAAGAGCCCACCAGAGTGTCCGAATCAGGTCGAGGAAAACCTATCGAGCTTCGTGTGCAGCGAAATTAAAACGGAGGAGGTGCGAAAGGTGATATCAAAATTAAGAGATGGAAAAGCGGGAGGAGTGGATGAAATTCCTAACGAGTTTATCAAAAAAGGGGGAGAGGAACTCGTGGAAAGCCTAACTGCCCTATTGAATCTAGCCATAGAAAATCAAGAGGTCCCAAAGGAGTGGAGAGAAAGTAAAGTGACATTTATTCACAAAAAGGGGGAAAAAGACGTTTTGGATAACTATCGAGGGATCTCTGTCAGTAGCAACATTGGAAAGGTTTTCTGTAAAGTCCTGTATGGGAGACTAGAGGAGGTGATTGAGGAGAAGGGTTTTTTGGGGAGAAATCCAGAATGGCTTCAGGAAGCGAAGGAGAGTTACTGACCATATTTTCACACTATCCCAAATGATAGAATCCGCGAAAGCAAAAAGGAAAAAGATGTTCATGGCCTTTTTGGATATCAAAAGGCATACGATAGAGTATGGAGGGAAGGTATGTGGCGCAAGCTGGGGGCTATGGGCTTAGGAGGCGAGTTTGTTGGAATTTTGAAAGCATTATATAAAGATGTACAGAGTGAACTTGGCCTGGGAAACATTACAACGAAACGTGTGCCTATGGAGATAGGCCTAAAACAGGGGTTATCCTTTCGCCGATCCTGTTTGCATTGTACATCAACGGTTTAGAGATGAACTCCTGCGTAGCGAGGAGGGGTAGCAGTTGGGGACTTGAAGATCCCAGGGCTATTTTTTGCAGACGATATTGTTCTAGTGTCAGAAAGCGAAGAGGAGCTAACGAAAATGCTGGGAATTGTTGGGAAATATGGGAGCAAATGGAGACTCGAATTTAATGAAAGCAAGAGCACAGTTATACCTTTTGGCCGCAAAGTGGACCCCACTCGAAGGTGGAGAGTGGGTGAGTTCTGCATTCCGGAAGGGAGCAGCAAACTTCTCAGTGTGGGAGAGACAGGTGATTACGAGTATTTGGGGATAAATGTAAACATTACAGGAAGAGGCATCTACCGGAACCACACAAATAAATTGATTCTGAAGGGGAAGCGAATCCTTAACCAAATTAAACTTATAGGGAGAAACAGTTTCAATAAGATTTTCGTGGGGAAAACCATTTGGGAAATGGTGGGGCTGCCAAGTATAACATACGGTACGGAAGTGGTACCCCTAAACCAGACGACCGTAAAGAGCTTGGAAATCCTGCAGAACGATGCAGGCCGATGGATAACGGGGTCGAGTAATGCCGCAGAGCTAGAAGCAATCAGGGGTGAGCTTGGGTGGATGAGGACCATGGACAGGATAGACCTGTTGAAGCTCGGTTATCTTAATTATTTGGTAAATCTCCCCGACAGCCGATGGTGTAAAGTAATGTTCCTGAGAATTTTCAACTCAAATATCAAAACGGGGTGGATGGTCCAAGTGAGGGAGCTAGTAGAGAACTACTCATTGGAGATCTCGGACCTGGACGTTGGGGCAAACCAGGGTAAAAAAAATCGTCAGAGAAAGGGTCATGGAGGATTGTAACCGTAATTGGCGAGAGGGGGTCAAATCAAAGAGGTCTTTGGGTGGCCTGCGTGATAAAGAGAAGCGAGGTTTTGAAGAGTACCTTGATGGCACCTTTGGGGGGGTCACTGTTGTTCAAGCTGAGGTCGCGATCCCTGGAGCTGAGGGGAACAATTGGGAAAGACGGTGAAAGGGAGGGCCAGATATGTAACTTGGACATGGTGGATACCCTGGAACACTTTCTTCGAGAATGCCCAAAGTATCAGTCTAAAAAAATGAGATTCACTGGGAGTATAATGGGGAAGTGGGATGTGAGAATGAAGGACATGTGGTTAGGGGGGGGGGACTCAAAGGAGAGGGTTAATATGCTAATCGGAGAGATTGGGAAGAATGAGACAAGGGATATCATCAAGCAGTTCGTTTCCGAGTGTTGGGAGGAGAGGAGAAGCGTGGAAATGGGGAGGCAGTTGGGAGTACAGGGGTAACCATGGCCTTCTCGTCCGAGAACCGCTACAAATCAGCGGCTGGCCAAAGTGTTATTATTATATTATATTATTATTATATATTTTCTGCAGAGGTGTTATTCATGTTTCTTTAAGATTATACTTTCTCTATGTAAGGATGTCGGAGGAAAGTGATCCTTTGCATTTTGCTTTAAACAACTAAACTCCAAAGTGAAATTCAATCAAAAATTCTCCATCTCAAAAATTGCTTCCCACAGCCCATTAAATTTGACTTTTCACCAATCTCTCAACATGCTCCCAATATGCCTAACAATCGGAATCACCCCAGGAGAACTCCCCCCACACAAAAAAACCGAAAACCCCTTACCACCCTTTTGGCATAAAAATAATGAAAGAGACCCATTACAAAGCAGTAAACAATTTAGGTACAGCTAATAGATACAAGGATTTTCTGCAATTACTAACTCCCTTCATCCCAAGAAAATTTAGCCTAAATATACAATCCAGGACACAGTACGTGAGAAAAAGTAAAAATTTGATTTGGCCGTTACCAAAATGAAAACGGAAATAAAACTAATACAAGAACGACACGCAAAATTCGTAAGGAAATATCAGGGTAAGTATGCAGACATGGAAACTGGCATTGAATGTTTTTACCCTGAAACTCTTTGGAAAAAAGTAAGGATCGGTGGGAAAATGACGTCCAACAAAAAAAAATAAGCGAAGGAGACCTAATGTCGACGAAAATAGATGATTGGCTCAAAACTCTCCCCCAAAACTTTCCGCAAGATGAAAATAAATCTGGGATCAGACAGACCCCAAAACCCAATAAACCCCAAAGAGGTGTCAAGGAAAAAAGTAGAATAGCTCCGTCAATTAAACCAACAAATCGTACGAAACAAAATGGGACTCGTGTATCTGATAATAAACATCAACGAGCCCCATTGCTGAACCAACCAAAAATAACTACAGCAATGCAACGGAGCCCCCAAAGATAACACCAAATATCATCAACCTGTCATCTGTATAACATTATATAAAGATGTACAGGCTGCACTTAGCCTGGGTAACATAACAACAAAACGTGTGCCAATGGAAATAGGCCTAAAACAGGGGTGTATCCTTTCGCCAATTCTCTTTGCATTCTACATCAAAGGTTCAGGAGATGAACTCCTGCATAGCGACGAGGGGATAGCAGTGGGGGACTTGAAGATCCCAGAGCTGTATTTTGCAGACGATATGGTGCTAGTGTCAGAAAGTGAAGAGGGGCTAGCGAAAATGCTGGGAATTGTTTGGAAATATGGGAGACTCGTACTTAATGAAACCAAGAGCAAAGTTATACCTGTGGTTCGCAAAGTGGACCCCACTCGAAGGTGGAGAGTAGGGGAGTTCTGTATTCTCGAAGGTAGTGGCAAACTTCTTAGTGTAGGAGAGACAGGCGACTACGAGTATCTGTGGATAAATATAAACTTCACAGGGAGGGGCATCTACCGAAACCGCAAAAATAAATTAATAATAATAATAATAATTTTAAAGCCTAGAATCCACACACGATGCTCAATGGCTGTACAATAATTGCATACATACATATACACACATACACATACATTCTCTCACAGATACACTGATACATGGATCACTATTATCATATATTGGTGCCCAACGCCACATCAGCAGTCAAGGCTATATCGTGACGATTAGCGACAGAACCTAAAAGAAAAAGGATATCGAATTAAAACAAAATAAAAAAACAAAACAAGACAAACTACAGCTTTACCAAAACAAGTATGTGAGTATAAATTGCCGAGTAACAAGGCAATCCTCACTGACTCAGTCACACCCACGCACCTGGCAAGGTCAGTTTATGACCAAAATTAAAAGACCACTGACGGAAATGCCTTTCGAAAAAAGGTAATTTTGATTCTGAAAGGGAGGCGATTCCTTAACCAAATGAAACTTATTGGGAGAAACAGTTTCAATAAAGCTTTCGTGGGGAAAACCATTTGGGAAATGGTGGGTCTGCCAAGTATAACATATGGTACGGAAGTGGTACCCCTAAACCAGATGGCTGTAAAGAGCTTGGAAACCCCGCAGAACGATGCAGGCCGATGGGTAACGGTGTCGAGTAATGCCGCAGCACTAGAAGCAACCAGGTGTGAGCTTGGGTGGATGAGGATTGAATGATTTCTTTATTTTGCAAAATACATGACACAAATAAAGGATGATACATACAGTAGTAAAGAGTATTTTAAGGATAAAAAAAAATCTGCAAATTAATACTTCTCAAGCATGACAATATCAATGTATACTGTAGGGAGACAATATAGCCAAATTGGCTGTCTACCTATTGCCTCCCAAGCTGTGCACTACGCAACCTTAAACCAGACTGTTGTACAAGTATGTGTTTTTACCTAACGTGGCCAAAGAGCAGGGAAGCAATTGGATAAGACGAGATAAGATGGAGGGCAGGATCAAGGACAGGATAGACTTGTTGAAATTCGGTTATCTTTATTATTTGGTAAATCTCCCCGACAGCCGATGGTGTAATATAATGTTCCAGAGAATTTTCAACTCAAATATCAAGACAGGATGGATGATCCGAGGGAGGGAGCCAATAGAGAACTACTGATTGGAGATCTCGGACCTAGACGCTGGCGCAAACCAGGGTGAACAAGTCGTCAGAGAAAGGGTTATGGAGGATGGTAACCTCAATTGACGAGAGGGAGTCAAATCAAAGAGGTCTTTGGATGGCCTGCGTGATACAGAGAAGCCTGGTTTTGAACAGTACCTTGATGGCACAATTGGGGGGTCTCAGTTGTTCAAGCTGAAGTCGCGGTCCCCTGAGCTGAGGGGAAAAATTGGGAAAAACAGTGAAAAGGAGTGCCAGATGTGTAATTTGGGCGCTGTTGAGACCCTGGAACACTTTCTTCTAGAATGCCCAAAATACCAGTCTAAAAGGATAAGATTCACTGGGAGTATAATGGGGAAGTGGGATGGGAGAATCAAGGACCTATGGTTAGTGAGAGACTCAAAGGAGAGGGTTAATATGCTAATCAGAGAGATTGGGAAGAATGGGACAAGGGACGTCACCGAGCAGTTCGTCTCCGAGTGCTGGTAGGAGAGAAGAAGCGTGGGAATAGGGATGCAGTTGGGAGTACAGGGGTAACCAAGGTCTTCTCACCCGAGAACCGCGACAAATCAGCGGCCGGCCAAAGTGTTATTATAATATTATTAACTATCTATTTATCGCCGCCTGAGTGCTAGAATGTTCTATGTCCCAGAGGGGACATAGAACATTCTAGCACTCAGGCGACGTTATTCCAATATTGTCCGATTCCGAATGAAAAAAGTTACTGAACAATCCACTTTTCACCGATATCACGCAAATGTAACATGTTTAATAATTTTTATATTTCAGCGTTGTTTGAAATCACAGAAAGTGTAAATCAATCACCGACATTGATTTTGTGGTGCAAGGGGTCACATTTGCTTTGTCTCGATTTCTACGGAGACCCGTGGGAAACAGCATAAAGGTGAATATAAACCTCAGCGTGTTAAAGTACTGTTTGTTATCAGATAAATAGACAGAACCGCACAAGCGTTTGAATGGGTTAATGTTTATCGCACGAGTTTGGTTGGGCGCAATAATACCACGAGAGGCGAATGGGTTAATGTTTATCGCACGAGTTTGGTTGGGCGCAATAATACCACGAGAGGCGAAGCCTCTCGTGGTATTATTGCGCCCAACCAAACTCGTGCGATAAACATTAACCCATTCAATAGCTTGTGCAGTTCTGTATTTATTACACACCTTCGTAAATTTCTAAAACAGGCCTTTTACAGTAATACTGAGTGATAAGATAAAAATAATATATATATAGAGTTTTTTTTTTATATTTGGTTTATACAACTCGTTGAAATATAGTTACTATTTTCTCGGCAGAGCTTAGAAAATATTAACTATATTTCAACTCGTTGTATTTATTTATTTATTTATTGGTGTTTAAGGTCACATACTTATGCACAATGGCTAATCGTGACCGTGACAGTTTTACGGGTGGAGGAAGCCGGAGTACCCGGAGAGAACCACCGAGCAACGACGAGCAGCTGTCAGCTCCCCAACATCGTAACTCTGAACTCTGCACCGCAGCACAGGCAGGGTTAGATTGGTTGAAGACATGCGCACCATCGACGTGCAGTACGCCTCAGTACACAGCGTCATCGTGCCCCCCATGTAGGCAATAGGGGTGAAGTGTCTTGCCCAAGGACACAACGCGGTTGCCGCAGGTGGGATTCGAACCGAGGACCTCTCGGCTTGCAGCCTGCACCTCTACCAACTTAGCCACCGCGCCCCAACTCGTTGTATAAACCAGATATAAAACAAACACTGTATGTATATTGTCTATATATATACCTAGTAGTCGTCAAAGATAATTTCACCTAATGTATTTCGATACATACATCTCTTCAGAAATAAAACTATCTACAAGTGATCCTTCTTTTATACATTTGTAGAATAAAGGGCCAGATTTAAAAATATTTACTGGTCATTCTTCTGATAACATTAAGTTTTGAGAGAGGTGTGACTTTTTAATCCAGTCACACTCGAATAATGGTACAGTACGTGGAGAGTGTATTATCACTAAATCACCCACAGAGTGGAGATTCCACCCAAGCAATAATTTTGTTGCAAAGCATAACCAGTACAAGCAAAGTTTCAGCCAATGGACCTCCGGGTTAAACTCGGAGGTCCATTGGCTGAAACATTACTTATGTTTTTTGTCGATATGTACAAAATTCGAAGTTATAGCTTGGGTGATAACCCCCACTCCGCGGGTGACTTGGTTACAATCCACTCGCCACGTACTGTATATAATCTCCAAAATAAACATTGGCTTGATTTCGAGAGTTGTGAGTATAAACAAGGTTTTTATAATTAGGGGTTGCTAGCTCGGAGAAACCCAGGAGGTGTCAAGAAGGTATTAAATGAGTAATTGTAAGGTGGGAATTGCTTGTAGTATAAACAAGATAACTCCAGGTTTGTCTCCCCCTGCTACTGACCCCCCCACCCACCCCCCCCCCCCCACACACACACACATACACACACAACATGCTTGGGGTTCTCCTCCCAAACGAATGAATTCCAGTTCAGGTTAGTCGCGTTTACGCGTAGGCGAGACTGAACCGGCACAAGACAAGTCGCAATTTGTTCTGCGAATGGCTGCAGTTCAGCCTCCCACACAAATGAATTCTAATTTAGATTGGTCACGTTATGGGTCTGTATTGGTTTTGTTTATTTGATCCTTTACGGGCGTAGCTCGAATGAATCCTAATTTGGGTTAGTCGCGTTTACGCGAAGGTGAGACTGAACCGGCACCAGCCTCTTAAGCAAATAACTTCTAATTAGATTAGCCGCGTTATGGGGCTGTATTGGTTTTGTTTATTTGATCGTTTACGGGCGTAGCGCGATGCAGGCAGCCTTGGATATTCTCCAAGTCTCGCCGGGGCGTAATACCGCCCAGTTCCACCGTAGATAGAGGTTATTATGCATCAGGGCCACAGGCGGGCCTGGCTTCGGTTCGTTCATGGTCGTGGGTGGATGTGAGTGTTTTGTAGCTCACAGAGCAATTCCTTTTAGCCTCGATTAAGACTGGCCCTGAACGTATATATGAAGGGGGAGGGGGGGGGGGGGGCAGTAATAGGGGGAGATAAGCCTGGAGTTACCTTGTTTATACACGCAATTACACACAAATTCCTTTGTCTTCTCCGAGTTGGTAAGAGACGTGAAATATCTGATAGAAGAGTAGACTAGGTGTTCAAGTGACGTCACTTGAACACATGTACTCACTTACCATACTTGAGTCCGTGCGTTCTGTGAATTGGCGAGTATATAAGTTACTCACCTCGCTGTCGGTATTCATGAATTTGAACAAACTGCCAACATGCTGTAACACCTCGCCGCTTCGCGGCTCGGTGTCACACGCCGCTCATTGGCAGTTTGTTCAAATTCACGAATACCCCCTCCTCAGTTAGTAACTATTACTTCCCACCTTACAATTACTCATTTAATACCTTGACACCTCCCGCGTTTCTCCGAGCTAGCAACCCCTAATTATGGGAACCGCGTTTGTTCACACAACTCTCGAAAGCAGACCAATGTTTATTTTGGAGATTATTATAATATTAGAACGTTTCTTCTCATGTTCTATCGGTCGATAGTACCTGAGTTTGTGTGATTTCTTCGCTGCTTCAGGTTTTATTTCAATAATCTCACAAACACAGGTACTATCGCCCGATAGAACATGAAAAGAAACGTTCTAATTATTTTATTATTATTTTGTTATGCCGAACAAAAAATGACTTTCATTGCTAAGCGTTAACTGCAACATACCATCAATCTTGTAACAACAATGTAGTCGAATCCAAAAACATGACGTCATTTCGAACGAATGACGTCTATTCGAAAATGACTTGTCACAAGTGCCGTCGCTTTGGGAATTTCTATATCAACAAATGCCAATGTTTACAACTGCACCATGCTGTTCATGTTATAATTTATTGTTAATGCTTGTGTGAAAAGTGATTTAAATTAATAGAATATAAATTCATGTTTCCCGGTCGACAACAGTTGATAGAATTAAGTGGAGTAAAACAATTTATTTTGAACTTGAGGCGGAGGCTCAGTAAGGTCGAGGAGTACTAAACTTGTGGAAATATAATTGATTGAAATCATAACTGAGACTCATATTCAGGATTCACTGAAGTGGTGAACAACACGTAAGTGAGTTTTTTTAATATTTCTGATTCTTTTGAATTCATTGTTTGCAGTTAAAATTGAAAACACACCCACTGAAGATGATATATTTGTTGGTAAGTTTGTGTCTACCGGTGTTGAAAAAAAGTTAAACGGACACGGAGCCAGCGTTTGGTGTTGAGATCATTTTAATCGACGCTGAACAATGGAAGTGGCGCTTACATTTTCTTCGTTCTTTTGTCTCCAGGGAAAAACGTTCCGATAGTACCCGTGTTTTGCCCCAAAACTCCAGTACTATAACTTTTAGAAGGTGTCAAATTAACCAATCACGGCTTATGTTACAAACGTAAGGCATAATAAATGACATTATTCGAGAGACTGGATTGAAAGTCACACTTCTCTCAAAACTTAATGTTATCAGAAGAATGACCAGTAAATATTTTTAATCCGACCCTTTTTCTACAAATGTATATTTATTTAGTGGTGTTTAAGGTCACATATTTATGCACACTGGCTAATCATGACCGTGGCAGTTTTACGGGTGGAGGAAGCCAGAGTACCCGGAGAGAACCACCGAGCAACTACGAGCAGCTGCCACCTCCACAACATCGTAACTCCGCACTGCAGCACAGGGCAGGGTTAGATTGGTAGAAGACATGCGCACCATCGACGCGCAGTACGCTTTAGTACATGGCGTCATCGTGCCCCCATGTGGACAATCGGGGTTAAGTGCCTTGCCCAAGGACACAACGCGGGAGTCCGAATCGATCGCTGAGACGGTCACCCATCCGAGGACTAACCGGGCTCGACGTTGCTTAACTTCGGTGATCTGTCGAGAACCGGTTACCGCAACGCCACCGCGCCCCCTACAAATGTATAAAAGAAACTTGTAGATAGTTTTATTTCTGAAGAGATGTATATCGAAATATATGAAGTGAAATTATTAACGACTACTTTGTGTTAAGCGTATATTTTCTGCCTATTCTACTCAAAGTTTGCTAAGCACCAAGTATACCCGTTTTAGTTGAAATATTGTAATGAAAAGTATATATATTTTTTATTTAATTATATCTTTAATGATTTAAGTACAGAAATTAAGATTTTATTTTTGGCTGACATTATTTTTTAGCTTTTGAAAACGATAACCATGGAAAATGGATATTATTGGTAAAAGAGGAAATTTTTCAATTTGCCAAAAAGTTGACGGAACGAACTAGTATGGGTTCAATATCGAGTATGAGACTCAATACTGTTAATTACAGCTTGACAACGCCTTCTCATGCTCCCAATCAGGTTCCTGGTGGTCCTTTGTGGGGTGTTGTTCCATTCTTGGACCAGCATGTCACCAAGCTCCTGGACACTTCTTGGCTGGTCTGGACGGGCTGAAATTGCAAGCTGCAACTCATTCCAGACATGTTCGATTGGATTGAGGTCAGGGGATCTTGTTGGCCAGTCCATACGCTCAATCCCTTCCCTCTGTCGGTACTTCCCGACAGCATGGGAAACATGAGGACGGGCATTATCGTCCATCAGAAGGAATCTCTCACCCACTGCACCTGCTGCATGCAATCTGACGTGGACATCCAGGATCTCATCAATATACCGCTGTGCAGTCAATGTACCACGTTCAAGCACACAGAGCTCTGTACGTCCATCCCTGCTGATGCCGCCCCAGACCATGATTGGCCCTCAACCATAGCGGTCACGCTCAGCAATGTTGGCTGCATGGAATCGCTCTCCTGGTCTTCTCCATATCCTGGAACGCCTATCTGTGTGGTCTAGGCAGTACCTTGACTCGTCTGTAAAAAGGACAGGTCGCCAGTCTTCAATGGTCCATCCAACGTGGTCCATGGCCGATTCATATCGTGCCTGGCGGTGGTTCTGGGACGGCGGAATTCGAATACACGGTCTCCTCGATCGGAGACCACATTCGTGCAACCTTGCCCGGATAGTTTACCTCGAATCATTTACCCTGGATGCATTCTGAAGATCACTGCGAAGCTGGGTTGCTGTAGCAAAGCGGTTCCTACGGGCCTGAGTGATCAAACAGCGGTCTTCAGCTGCAGATTTTGCCCTGTCTCTGCCACCATCATGCCGTATTACTGGTGTGCCATACTGCTGAAATCTTGCTCAGGCTCTGGTGATCACCGTATAGTGCACAGCGAGGGCTTCACCAACCTGACGATGGCTAGCCACTTGCTCCACTATCCCTACAGCCCGCCACATTTCTGCTTCAGACAAAGGTCTTCTTGCATTTGCCATATTCAATCATTAAATCACAAGAAGGGTTTGTGTTGAAATGAAGATTGAATACCCTACACATGTCATGTACATGAAGACAGTACACGAAAACATCATGAAAATCAAGGGGCACATGCTTTCCATGACTGTCACGAAAAGTTAGCTTGTCAACAGAGCTAATGAAAACACTGGGAACCATCTCAATACATTCCTCAATCATATCCACCCTAAATATAGCAAATAGGTAAGTAAGAAATCTTTATTGACATATGCTGTACATTAGTTTTAAAGTATTTCGTCAGCGTTTTCTCGAAGCATCCGGCCAATTTGGTCTCTATGTCACTCAAAGTTAATACCATTATATCCATTCCTCTCACTGACTCTCTCTCTCTCTTTCCCTCTCTCTCTCTCTCTCTCTCCCTCTCTCTCTCCCCCTCTCTCTCTCTCTCTCGTCCTTCCTCTCCCCAGTGGTGTTCATCTCATTACTAAGTAATCTGATCTATTCATTGGATTTCTACGGACATATAGGTTCAGTCTCCGCCACCGATCGTAGGGCCGATCTTAATGAGGCCGGTTCGATGAAGGGTCAGGGGTCATGCCCTGGCAGCCGAGAGTTGCTTACCTATTCCTAACGCTAACTACAAACGACAACACCCATTATTTTCATAGAAAACCAATCCCTCTTACCCTCTGCCTCCAGGCCACAGCTCAAAGAGCTCACCCCAATGTGGGGCCGTGAGCCACTGTCCGGGTGAGAGAAAAAGAAAGAAAAAAGTAAATAAAATAAACTAACTAATGGTGGTGTCTACTATCCGTGACTTGAACCTGAAAGTAGGGCTGAAACGGTTGGCTCATTTTCACAACCGACTAACCGAAAGCTATAACCGGATAATATCCGGTTAACCGTAGCCACTATTTTGCCGAATCTGGGATCAAAACCATAGGAATTGGAAAACAGTATTCTCAGAAACTATTCCGTAGTGTGTATACAAACGAACGTTGTCGAGTACTCGACAACGTTCGTTTGTATACATACTACGGAATAGTTTCTGCGTTTACTCAGTACTCACGGAAATTGCCGATCATTAACGAAGTCTTGAACGCCAAAGTGGATTATTTCTAAATATATACAGCGCTGCTTCGAGATGTAATCTATCTCAAAGAAGAAGCGGCAGATTTACTACGTTTTAACCGTGGAATGACGATCACTATCGATACTTCGGATAGCCGGTTGACGTTGTTTTAATCGGCTAGGTAGATAACCGGTTTAAAACCGGTGATTCGGTTAACCATTTCAGTACTGCCTGAAAACACAATAACTAATAATTAATCCGCGCCTGAATGGCATGAATCCCCGCATATCAACACACTCTACTTACCCCCTTAACTATAATCCTACCCATCTCTTATACTTATGTTGGACGATATATTTTGCTATTTCTCCTGTTATATGCTTCTACGATAAATGATGCACATTGCCTGGGATAAAAACATATTAGAAATTTCAGAGCTTCTATATCAAACTTTGCCATCTGTTCTCTTTGTTCACAGGATACCGATTGCAAGTGGGTTGATCTTAAATATGCGTATAAAGAACATTCTAAAAGAAAATGAATTTCATTTTCGGTTGCCATTTTGTCACAAAATGTGCACAATCTCCCAGTGGGTTTTTCACCTTTAAATCTACCAGTTTCAAGTCGAATTGGAAAAACTCCACATCGAAATTGTGCGAGAAAAGACCGTTCTTGACGGGTCAATTTCATATTTACATATTCCCCTGTTTCAAAAACAGATTTAAAATGGATATATGTTCTAAGTTTAGGTGTTCCTTTTTATTAGGGTTTAACGACACATTAACAGCCAGGGTCATATCATGTCGGTGACAGTTTTCAGGTGGAGGAAGCCGGAGTACCCGGAGAGAACCACCGAGCAACGACGAGCGGCTGTCAGCTCTCCAACATCGTAACTCTGAACTCTGCACCGCGGCACAGGCAGGGTTAGATTGGTTGAAGACATGCGCACCTTCGACGTGCAGTACGCCTTAGTACACAGCGTCATCGTGCCCCCATGTAGACAATCGGGGTTAAGTGCCTTGCCCAAGGACACAACGCGGGGGAGCGAACCAGTCGCTGAAATGGTCACCCATCCAACTACTAACCGCGCTCGACGTTGCTTAACTTCGGTGATCTGACGAGAACCGGTTACCGCGACGCCACCGCACCCCAGTTTAGGTGTGTATCGCAAGCTGTTTAACAATTTCGCATCATTGGAATTTTTAAATAAAACCTGGACTTCCCTGATATTGCATGAGGATCTACTTTCAAAGATATCGATGCTATCGATAGATTCAAAAAATTTCTTCATATCGGAGCACCAGCCGTTGGGCTGTGTGTATAATCCAAAAGAAAAATTCTGCGTGTCGGTCGGTCATTTCCCATATTAACCAATTTATTCCAAAGCCTTACCATATTAACCCATCTACGTTCTATACATGACCTTAGACCCATATCACCTAGCACTGAAATGGTTAACCGGATAACCGGTTTCAAACCGGTTACCTACCTAACCGATTAAAAAAACGTCAACCGGTATCCGAAGTATCGATAGTGATCGTTATTCCACGGTTAAAACGTAGTAAACCTGCCGCTTCTTCTTTGATATAGATTACATCTCGAAGCAGCGCTGTATATATTTACAAATAATCGACTTTGGCGTTCAAGACTTCGTTAATGATCGGCAATTTCCGTGAGTACTGAGTAAACACAGAAACTATTCCGTAGTATGAATACAAACGAACGTTGTCGAGTACTCGACAACGTTCATTTGTATACACACTACGGAATGGTTTCTGAGAATACTACTTTCCAATTCCTATAGTTTTGATCCCAGATTCGGTGAAATAATGGCTACGGTTGACCGGATATTATCCGGTTATAGCTCTCGGTTAGTTGGTTGTAGAAACGAGCCAACCGTTTCAGCCCTATTTGATACAGGTTTTAACAAAAATAGCAGAACCGCTTGATAATTTTTTTCTGGGACTGGCAGTTTGGTTTTCCATTTTGCCGCAAAAAAAAACGAACCGAACTGGAAAACCAAAAAACCTTCCATCTCTAGTCATGATTACTCTATGAAGCAGCCTGCACTAGATTTGATTAAAAACTCATTAAAATTTATTTCTAACAAATCATTGAACAAACAGTTGATTCAATTTACAGTGAAAAATTGTCTGAAAAGTGCCCATATTTTACCTATCCTAGTAACAAGAGATTTCCTTCCCCTGGTATAAATATTCTCCAGAACTATGCAATGAGTTAATGCATAGAAATTCAGAAAAAGTTTAGGAACATTACAATGAGTGAAGCATATTTCCTGGTCTCCAACCAAAAGTTTAATGCAGCTATAGCAATGGGGAGGTGATTTTAAAAAAATACATATACATGAATGTTATACTTCAAATTTTCTTCTACATTCATCAGTTTTCATTGTTCATACCCATAGTTGGTAGGCTCATCAACTATTTTCATCTTTTTCATCTCTCCATCTGAGAAAAAACAAAAATATTATTTGAAATATGCTTCACACTTTTGTCTCATGTAACAATTACAATATATCGTTTCAGCCCTAATATCACCATTAACTGCCAAAGGGGGACGCGGTGGCTCAGTTGGTAGAGGTGCAGGCTGCAAGCCGAGAGGTCCTCGGTTCGAATCCCACCTGCGGCAACCGCGTTGTGTCTTTGGGCAAGACACTTCACCCCGATTGTCTACATGGGGGCACGATGACGCTGTGTACTGAGGCGTACTGCACGTCGATGGTGCGCATGTCTTCAACCAATCTAACCATGCCTGTGCTGCGGTGCAGCGTTCAGAGTTACGATGTTGGAGAGCTGACAGCCGCTCGTCGTTGCTCGGTGGTTCTCTCCTGGTACTCCGGCTTCCTCCGGAGTAAAACTGTCACGATCACGATTAGCCATTATGCATAAGTATGTGACCTTAAACACTGTAAGAAAAAGTGGAATTGTACAATAAGGGACACACACACGGTGTGTGCACAGTGGCCTATATCTATGTATGTATATTATATATATATGTAGGTATGGGTCTGTGTGTACATATCGAGTGTGTGTTTGCCCGCTTCAGTATTGAAAGTGCTAAAATACTCTGAGGTGGCCTTAAATTGTTACATTGATCATTAACTGATAGCGTTATGGATCAGTGGTTCTTACTTCATTGACCACTATTGTGAGAGACATGTAGTTTCTCGTGCTCGGCGGTGTTGACTTCGCACGAAATAATTGCGTCTGCAATATTATATTATTCTGAATCGGAGTCTAGTGGATCAGAACCGTGTGGAGCTTCCTATAGGTGAGTCGAATATTTATTTCTCCGTAGTTGTACCCTGCCGGGGCCGGTCATATTTTATGTAATTTACCGATCCTCGCCGTAAGCCGAAATATGTTATAAAAGGCTATATTAAATTGGTTCTAGGATTATTCACGATTGATCCAGGGCATCTTATTGCTGTTGCGATAGGATGCTATGGCCTAATCGTGATCTTTCGGCTTGGGGCGAGTTTCGGTGGCCCGATGGATTGTACCCCCCCCCCCTCTCCTTTTATGGCATTAGCTTGAATGTACAGACGTGAATACTGAGATAACGCTACCCTCAGTGAATATTTAGCAATATTTAGGAGGGTAGGTGGGTCACAAATAATGAAGTAACCCTTCTGCTGGGTGACATGTGAAAGTAAATATTTGGTATTGCCGTATCTTGGACTCCCCTTCTTTAGTTAAGGGTAGTAGTCATGTAGTCTGGTGTGCATATTTTAAGGCGGCATAAGTGCCAGATTGTAGGGTTTTTCCCCCTCTTTAGTAGGGGACGTAACTATTTTATGAGGAATTATGATCTCACCTTGAAGGGTGAATGAAATGAGTTGGTCTGTACAACTTGAATGTAAATCTGAATGTACTGCTGAATTGTGGGAGGGTAGAGACGATTTGGGGACTTGTGAATAAATTTGCTAATAATTTAGTGGAATTGGTTTTTTTTTTTGTATTTTTAATTCCTATTCTGTTTCAGAGTCCTAGTCCTAACATATATCTTAACACAAAACACGGTTTAAGGGTGGATTGGAATCATAGGAAGATGTTTGTTCCTTGGTTGACTGTTGTGGCGAGGTTCTCGGTAAGGGCTCACTTATTGTAAATGAGTCCGGCCCGAGAACAGCGGCACAGCACGGGTGCCAGGGTAGTCTGGAATAATTTTGTAGAGGTTCTAGGTGATTGATTACGCTAACTAATTTTCGGTTTGAAATTGCGAACTTGTAACTAACCCCTCGACAACAAATCTGTGCTATGGCTAGACCTTGTTTGGCTTTGTGGCGTGGCTCTCGGCCGGAACTCACTTCATGTAAGTGAGTTCGGGGCCGAGAGACTCGACACAAAGTGAGAGCAGGGCGGGGTGGGTCGAGTTTCGCTACAGATTTTTGGCGTCGCCGACAGGATAATTTTTGTATTCGACAGGATAATTTTTGTATTCGACAGGATAATTTTTGTATTCGACAGGATAATTTTTGTATTCGACAGGATAATTTTTGTATTCGACAGGATAATTTTTAAATTTTTATTTTCAACAGAATATAATTTTAACCGATTAAATTTGGTTTGGCAGAGTAAATTTGAACCAACGTTTTGGATTGAAGGGTTGTGTGATTGAATCCGAGATATTTATATCCTAGTGACCATAATTTGTTAGGAATGTTGTAGGACTAAAATTGGACTCCTTGTTGTGAATTAATGTAATTGTTGGGGGTGTGGTCCTTACATATATATAAAACGGCTAGTGGAATTAGTAAAGAGCTAGGTGATTATATGTATGCCTCGGAGGCCTTGACCGCTGATATGACCTCCAAAGGTGCTAGATCGAAGAAATTACGTAATATTCCTCCTACTCCTGATCCTACCCCTGATGGGAAGTTTAATAAGGTTGATGAAGTTATGTTGAAATGTCAACAGTTGAGTGACGAATTGCAGAATTCTATTGTTGAGTTAGGTGACCAAACGGAGGATTACGCTGCAATCTTTGATACACCTGGGACGGTTTCGACAGGGGCCTCTGTGCGTCGAACTTCTGCAGGGCGTGCGGTTGATATGATGGGATTGCCCAGGGTGGTTCAACCTAAGAAAATTCCTGGGGAGAATCCGAAAGTATCGAGTTTGCCTAGACATCAGCATGGGGCAAGAGTTATACACTCTGACGATAGGCATGGTGAGCAAGCTTATCCACGTAAACCGATTGTTACGCCCGATACGTTTAATGGAACCACCAGTGTAGCTGATTGGTTATCACATTTTGAGAAATGTGTTGGGATTAACCAGTGGTCTGAAGACCGGGCTCGTCAATTTTTAGTGGTATCTTTAAGGGGCGCTGCCTTGCAGTTTTATGAAGATTTGGACCCGGAAATCAAATCCAATTCTCAGAGTTATGCAGAGTTTGCGCGATCGTTTTGATCCATTTAAGGGGACTGCAATACATAGGGCCCAATTAAGGTCTAGACGTAGGTCACAGCGAGAGACTTTGCCTGAGTTAGCGGGAAGTATTAGACGCTTGGTGAGAAAGGCGTATCCAGGGGTTCCCCTCGATGTTAGGGATGACTTGAGTAAGGATAGTTTTATTTCCGCGTTGACGGACAATGAAGTTAGGATGCAAGTGTTGAGGGCTAAGCCTGAAACCCTTGATGCGGCAGTGCGTGCTGCTTTAGATGAGGAGTCGTACAAGAAGGTAGAGGTACCTTCTTCAGTTGGTGTAGTTGGGGAATCGGAAATTTCTAGTGAAATTGGTGCATTAACCCAGGCGGTCGAAAGTTTGCAGGAACAATTGAAAGAAATGCAGGTTGAGCAAAATAAATTGCGAGAAGAACTTTTCAGGCAGGATCGTGGTCAGGATAGGGATAGTTTTTATAGAGGTCGTTTGGGCCGAGGTGGTTATGGAAATGGTAGAGGTAGGAATAGAGGTAGAGGTAAAGGTGACTAGTCCCATAGGTCCAATTTAGATAACAATCAGGATTTAAACGGGTAAAGACTGAGGTAGGGGTCGAACCTCAGTCTGTGATAGAAAGGACCCTCCCATCAGAGAGTATCGGTCATAGTTATCTGACTCTTAAGGTCTTGAATGAAAATGTTTAAGTTCCTACTGGATACTGGTTCAGCGGTAAGCTTAATCAGTACCAGAGTGTTGCATGAAACTTTAGGTATTGAGCAGTCTCGAGTTAGAGAGGCTCCTCGTAGTGTTTTGGGGGCGAATGGGCAGCCCCTTGATTTAAAGGGGTTGGTGGATTTGCCTGTAACTGTTGGTAAGTATCAATATGTTCAAACATTTTACGTGGTTAATCTGTCCTTTGATGCAATTCTGGGAATTGACTTTATGAATAAAACTAATTCAGTGATTTCTTTGCCGGACAAAACTGTTATGATCCAAGGGGTTAAATTTTCCCTTGAGTTTTTGAAAGAAAATGATAAAATTCACGTATTATTGATTGAGGGATTGACAGTACCTCCCTTTTCTGAAGTTATAGTGCAGGGCCGAGTTGACGGTCCACCGGTTGGACAGAGCCTGTGTGAACCCGACCCAGGGTTCATGAAAGGTCATCACGGATTAATGTTGGGACGAAGTGTTGTTGATGTTAGTCAACCGGAAGTTCCTGTTAGGCTGATAAATGTTTCTCAGACCCCTCAAAAGTTAAAAGGTGGTGAGTCTGTGGCTGTTCTTGAGAATGTTGACATTTTAGGTGAACAAATTAAGGAGGCTTCCCCTTCGGATGATGGGAAGTTCTCTTTGTTACAAACCTATGACAGAGCGGTTTTGACTGGAAATCAAGCGGAACAGGTCAATGATTTTTTAGAGAAGAACCGCGACGTATTTATACAGTTCGAAGGTGATTTGGGCCGCACTGATCTCATTCGGCATGATATTTGTACGGGTGACCATCTTCCTATTAAACAGCGGGCATATCGGCTCCCTTTTCACAAAAGGCGCGAGGTTGAGCAGCAGATAGATGTTATGCTTAAGCAAGGGGTAATTCAACCTTCCTCTAGTCCTTGGGCGGCTCCTATAGTTTTAGTTAAAAAGAAAGACAATAGTTTTCGTTTTTGCGTGGACTACCGTAAATTAAATGCCATTACAAAAAAAGATGCCTATCCTTTGCCCCGTATAGATGAGAGTTTAGAGGGTATGGCGGGGGCACAGTGGTTTTCCACTCTAGATTTGGCTTCTGGATACTGGCAAATGGAGCTAACTCCTGATGCCCGGGAGAAAACGGCTTTTACTACTGGCGTTGGGCTCTATCAATTCACGGTCCTCCCTTTTGGGGCTCTGTGGCGCTCCTGGGTCCTTCGAGAGGCTCATGGAGCTAGTTCTCAAAGGGCTACACTGGAAGACTTGTCTCATATATCTTGATGACGTCATCATATATGCGCGGTCTTTCCAGGAGCATATTGAACGATTACAAGAGGTTTTTACTAGAATAAGGTCTGCAGGATTAAAATTGAAACCTTCTAAGTGTGCGTTGTTTAGACGTCAGGTTTCATATTTAGGTCACATTGTTTCCGCGTCGGGTGTGTCAGCTGACCCGGAGAAAATTGCGCGCATAAAAGATTGGCCTGTTCCGACTTGCTTGAAAGATCTTCGAAGTTTTATCGGGTTATCCGCGTATTATCGAAAATATGTCTCACACTTTTCTACTTTGGCTAGTCCTTTGACCAAATTGACTCGTAAGAATGAAAAATTTGTTTGGGGCGAGGCCCAACAGGAGGCTTTTGAGATATTAAAAGACAAATTGTGTCAAAGTCCAATTTTGGCTTACCCAAATTTTGAGCACGAATTTATTCTTGACACGGATGCGAGTGATTTTGCCTCTGGTTCGGTTTTGTCACAGATTATAGAAGGCAAGGAGCAAGTAATAGCTTATTTCAGTAAAACTCATTCCCAACAAGAGAGAAATTATAGTGTTACTAGGAAGGAGTTACTGGCAGTAATTAAAAGTGTTAAACACTTTAGACATTTCCTCATTGGCAAGCATTTTACGCTGCGAACCGACCATGGGTCCCTGCAGTGGTTGTTTAATTTTAAGGAACCGGTTGGGCAGGTGGCGCGTTGGCTGGAATATCTCAGTGGGTTCGATTTTATGACGGTTCATCGTCGCGGTGAACAACATAAGAACGCAGATGCGCTGAGTAGGATTCCTTCCTGTAACAAACATGATATTAACACTGTTGAGTTTGAGTCTGCAATTCAATTGACTAAGGAAAGTCAGGGGGCTGATCCCCTTATTAAAAAATTTCTCGAAATGAAGAAAACGGGCGAGAAACCTGGACTTGAGAAATTAAAAGGAGAATCCCCGGAGCTTCAGAGGTATGTGAGTCAGTGGGAACAATTTTTAGTGGAAAATGACATTCTTCTTCGAGAGTGGACACAAATAGGGTCCCCCAGCAAATTTTTGTGGGTGGTCCCAAAAGACTTAAGAAGTCAGGTATGTAAGGAGCATCATGACTCTTTAGTGGGTGCACATTTGGGCGTTCATAAGACATATTCTAAAATTCGAGAGCGTTTCTTTTGGATAGGTTTGCGTCGGGATGTAGAACTCTGGGTTCAGTCTTGTCCGAATTGTCAGTGTCGTAAGCCACCGGGCAAGACCAGTCGAGCTCCTATGGTAACAGATAAAGTTTCGGAGCCTATGGAACGAATTGCTTTGGATATTTTGGGGCCATTACCTGAATCCGTTCAGGGTAATATTTACATTTTAGTTATATCAGATTATTTCTCCAAATGGACGGAGGCTTTTGCTATCCCCAATCAAAGGGCAAGTACAGTAGCCGATGTGGTAATTCGAGAGTGGATTAGTCGGTACGGAATGCCGAAATTTATTCATTCAGACCAGGGGTCAAATTTTGAATCTGATTTGTTTCAGGAAGTTTGCCGCTATTTTGAAATTAAAAAGACTCGTACCTCTCCCTATATGCCCCAAAGTGATGGCCAAGTTGAGAGGTTTAATAGAACTTTGGCGGCTATGTTAGCTTGCTTTGTAGAGGATAATCATGGCGACTGGGAATACTATCTTCCATTCGCCATGATGGCCTATAGAAGTGCCAAACATGAGACGACTGGGTTTACTCCCTTTAGTGTCATGTTTGGTAGAGAAATTACTTTACCTACAGAGTTAATCGCTGGTAAGATTCCTGATAGGGATTGGGCTCCCTCTCAATATGTTAGCGATTTGGAAAGTCGTCTAGCCCAAATATTTCAATTGGTCTCGTTGAAATGTGAATCCGAGATTAAGAGAAGAAAGAAAATATATGACAAGCGAGTTTTCGGCAAACCTTTTACCGTTGGGGATAGGGTCTGGCTTTATTTACCTAGAGTAAATAAAGGTCAGACCTCAAAATTTGCAAAATTTTGGGTTGGTCCCTACATCATAAAAAGCAAACTCTCGGACGCAAATTACCTTGTGGTTCGCGTCGGAGGAGGTAAACCCCAGGTTGTACATTTCAACCGGTTGAAGAAGTGTTTTTCACGTAATTTAAATTTGGGTGCCCCCATTGCTCCCACACCTGATAGTCCTATCGAGAGTAATGTTGACCGGCCCTCGGTGGGAGATCCTGAGGGGAGAGAGACGTTCGACGGGGAAGCTCCGACTAGTAGGCGTGGTCGCACCCTCCGGCGACCACGTCGACTAGGTTCTCAAGACTTTGTTTTTTATTAAGTATTTTTTTTCTTTCTCTCTGCCTGACACCACACTTGGTATTTGAGTTAAGTGGCAGTTCTCGGGGGCCTGAATATATATATATTTTGTTGAGCGCAATAGAATGTAAAAATTTGATATTATATTTAGCGCTTATGTATTGGCCTCCGAGGTGGTGCTGCCTTTGAAGTGTATTTAGTGTGGAACCAAATTTTCATGTAGATAATGGATAGATGAGCATTATTGGCTTGTCCATAATACGAGCTTTGTTGCATTATTTTAAATTGCGTCATTTCCCTGGTGTGGGGAGTTGCCGTATTGTATTGGTTCCGAGAAATTGGGGTTTTTTTTATTGGCTGTTGGAAATGGCAAATACAAGTGTGGTCGTCAAATTTCTATACCTGTTAAGATTTTTCTTAAACCCGCTGACCGGTTTGTTTTTTTATTTCGGTACGCAGGAGGGTTGGGATGTTAATAATTGGGGGGTTTTCGTGCGCGTGTGTATGGAGGGCGGTGAGAGTTATATGTTAGGGTATGATTCGGAATATAAGAGTTATGGAAGTTAAGGCACCGGTGCCAAGTATAATTGGATTTTTTTTTTTTTCTCGCGAGAGATGTGTCCGTGGTAGAAAATAAATCAATTGACGGGTCAGCTTGGTTGGAGAAATTATCTTTCGGGAAATATTGAAATGGTTGTCCTTTTTAGTTGCTGGGTCCTCATCTTATCTATGTAGAATTATTGTATGAACAAAGATACTGTTCTGTTTGTAAATTTTCTTCTTGTAGCATTATGGCTTTAATAATGGGCCATTCCTTTATAAGAAGACTTGCAGCATGGTCAGGGGAAATACCTGGACGTCTGAGTTCGCTGGAAGCATATGGTGTTCCTGGTGCAACTATCCAACAACTTGAATGGATTTGTGTGGAGAGTGCAGAGACCGTACTTGTGCAGGTTGGCGAAAATGACATTGACTGTGATACTTTTTGTTTTTCACATTTTAAACTTTCTGTCGAAAGACTTTTAGAGAATTTGTTACGCCAAGGCGTTAAAAAAATTATCATTCTAGGACTGTTTCCTCGTGTGAAGACCAGAGTGTCTGGTATTGTGTACGAACTCCGTAGGGTGGCTGTCACCCAGTTTTACGAAACACTTAGAAGGTCTAATGTATTTTATAAAGCCTTATTTAAGGTGTCACGTTTACATTTTGCACGAGATGGCGTGCATTTGAATAACCTGGGTCAATGTCAATACCTAAAATACCTTGCTTTGGTCTTGGAGGAGCAGTGCTCCGTTGAATAAAGGTTCTACAAATAATCTTACCAATTTCCCGGGGAAATTGTGTGAAAGCTGAATGCTTTAGAATAAATGACATCAAAAGAATTGTATGTGCCTGATAAAGGTCATTACATCCAGAAAGTGAGATGAGTTCCTTGAGAACTTTCAGTTGTAATAGAAAAGATTTAATATTCCTTTGTTTTGGAAAGATAACCTTGAACTAAACTGGGTTCTAGATGGGACCATTATAAATATTGTCATCGTTTTATGCTTGAATGAGCTCAATCTGACGCTTACATCTCCTGTTGCATGACCTCGTCGGCTTCAGGCAGTGCAGACCCTGTACGTGGGTCAGTGCTGGTCGGGGACTCATTTCGGCCTAAAGCTATGACTGATTTCCTAAACGGAACCCCAGTTGGATGGATTTAAGGTGAATTATTTAAATAGTGATTTATTAATTTTTTTTAAAACGAAAATACATAGAAATTATGAAGAAAAATTTATGTGTTTTATGAGGAACCAGCGACTACTTTTATTCAGCCAACAACTATTTCAATTTAACTAGCAATTATCTGGCTATTTTTTTTTTTTTAAATGGCCAGTATGACAAAATCTACTACCTTTGTTCGCGGAGGGGTGTATATATCTTTCCCCTTTTCCTTTTTCCTCTCCTATCTTTTTCAACAGGGACGTTGAATCTCGGGGTGGGGGTGGTGTAAGAAAAAGTGGAATTGTACAATAAGGGACACACACACGGTGTGTGCACCGTGGCCTATATCTATGTATGTATATTATATATATATGTAGGTATGGGTCTGTGTGTACATATCGAGTGTGTGTTTGCCCGCTTCAGTATTGAAAGTGCTAAAATACTCTGAGGTGGCCTTAAATTGTTACATTGATCATTAACTGATAGCGTTATGGATCAGTGGTTCTTACTTCATTGACCACTATTGTGAGAGACATGTAGTTTCTCGTGCTCGGCGGTGTTGACTTCGCACGAAATAATTGCGTCTGCAATATTATATTATTCTGAATCGGAGTCTAGTGGATCAGAACCGTGTGGAGCTTCCTATAGGTGAGTCGAATATTTATTTCTCCGTAGTTGTACCCTGCCGGGGCCGGTCATATTTTATGTAATTTACCGATCCTCGCCGTAAGCCGAAATATGTTATAAAAGGCTATATTAAATTGGTTCTAGGATTATTCACGATTGATCCAGGGCATCTTATTGCTGTTGCGATAGGATGCTATGGCCTAATCGTGATCTTTCGGCTTGGGGCGAGTTTCGGTGGCCCGATGGATTGTACCCCCCCCCCCCCCCTCTCCTTTTATGGCATTAGCTTGAATGTACAGAAGTGAATACTGAGATAACGCTACCCTCAGTGAATATTTAGCAATATTTAGGAGGGTAGGTGGGTCACAAATAATGAAGTAACCCTTCTGCTGGGTGACATGTGAAAGTAAATATTTGGTATTGCCGTATCTTGGACTCCCCTTCTTTAGTTAAGGGTAGTAGTCATGTAGTCTGGTGTGCATATTTTAAGGCGGCATAAGTGCCAGATTGTAGGGTTTTTCCCCCTCTTTAGTAGGGGACGTAACTATTTTATGAGGAATTATGATCTCACCTTGAAGGGTGAATGAAATGAGTTGGTCTGTACAACTTGAATGTAAATCTGAATGTACTGCTGAATTGTGGGAGGGTAGAGACGATTTGGGGATTTGTGAATAAATTTGCTAATAATTTAGTGGAATTGGGTTTTTTTTGTATTTTTAATTCCTATTCTGTTTCAGAGTCCTAGTCCTAACATATATCTTAACACAAAACACGGTTTAAGGGTGGATTGGAATCATAGGAAGATGTTTGTTCCTTGGTTGACTGTTGTGGCGAGGTTCTCGGTAAGGGCTCACTTATTGTAAGTGAGTCCGGCCCGAGAACAGCGGCACAGCACGGGTGCCAGGGTAGTCTGGAATAATTTTGTAGAGGTTCTAGGTGATTGATTACGCTAACTAATTTTCGGTTTGAAATTGCGAACTTGTAACTAACCCCTCGACAACAAATCTGTGCTATGGCTAGACCTTGTTTGGCTTTGTGGCGTGGCTCTCGGCCGGAACTCACTTCATGTAAGTGAGTTCGGGGCCGAGAGACTCGACACAAAGTGAGAGCAGGGCGGGGTGGGTCGAGTTTCGCTACACACCAATAAATAAATAAATATATAACTGCCAAAGAAGGGGTAAGTCGGTGTACACCAAGAAAATGCATACATACTCTACTTTGTGTATTATCAATATTTGAATACATTTGAACCCTTTACCCAACGCAGACGATTTTAAAATTTATTATTTGAAATGTCATTTTTTAATTTTTTTCAAAAAAGTTTCAACAAAACCATATCATGTGACCCCTCCTTGGAACGAGCTCGACGAGCTCGTTCCAAAGATGGGTGACATGATATGGTTTTGTTGAAATTTTTCGAAAAATAATATTTTTTTCAGCTGCTGAATTTGCATATTTCGCGGGCGGATGCGAGCGATTCATTGGGTAAAGGGTTAATTAAACCCCACACCCCTGAAGCATAATCTAAAACTGGACATACACAAGCTTCGTACATTTTCCCAAAAGTTTTGAACCCAATGTCTTTATAGCTACGAATTTTAGAAAGTATCGCCCACAATTCCCGACCACCAGATTTAGCTAGGACACCCGTTGTTTCACCAAAACCTTTAAATTCTCCCAGTACAATACCTAAATATTTATATTGATTCATAAATAATATGTCTTTACCTCCAATTTTGAAACTGAAGGAGCTTCTCTTTCTACGTGGGTTCCTAATATGAACGGCTTTTGTTTTTGCTTCGTTAATTGGCATAAGCTATCTCCTTCACCAGTCAGCATCGATATCCAATAAATCTTGTATATCCGATTCATTTTCAGTTAAAATATCTATGTCATCTGCATAGAGAAGAATTGCCACATTATCTTCACCAACGGTGATACCCTTATTAGTACATTTGATCTCTCTCGCTAAATCATTGATGGACAGGGTGAACATTGTTGACGGAAGATTGTCCCCTAAGTTTAAACAATATTTATTCAATATCTTCAACCGAATATACAGATTGTCCCCTTGTTTTACACCACTGTTACACTGGGAGGTTTCAGTTAAATGACCATTTATTCTAACAGCCGATGAGGTGTTTTCGTACATATTTGGGATTGAACGGCACATGTTTCCGTCTACTCCTAATTTCAGAAGCTTGAACAGAAGCATTTCTCGGTTAACCCGATCAAACGCTTTATTAAAAACTATAAATGTGGCGAATACATCGTGCTTCCCTCAATTACTGTATTCAGTGAAAATATATTACCGACGTATGAACGATTTGGTCGAAATCCGCACTGTTCATTAACTATTAACCCATTCAATTCCATATAATCCATCAGTCTCTTTTTAAGGATAGTATCATAAACTTTACTGCATGTACACAGCAACGAAATATCCCTATAATGTAAAGGAATTCTAGGGTCTAATGTCTCATCTGTTGGGAACGGGCAGATGATTGACTTTTTCCAAAGTGATGGCAAAATACCTGTTTCAAAGACAAAACGATAGAAGTTTAACAGTAGTTTCATAACATCACGGGATTTTAGTGCTTCGTATGGAATAAGAACGATACCAACAGATTTTCTCTTACTGAGTTTTGACAGGACATTTTCTATTACATCTAACTGTATGCGATAATTCAGATCAGCATTTGATTCAGAAATTTGTCCCCAATAAAACGTTTTTCCTCTTTGATTTTTTGATGAAAACTTTCATTATATTTATTAGGCATTGTGACAGGGTTATAAAGATCTTTAAATGCGGAAGCCCAGACATCAAAAACATCTTCTGAGCCCCGATTTATGGATCTATCTTCATTATACACCTCATTTGGTACATAAGTATTCCGGGGGTGGGGGCGAGGTATTTAATGTTATACCGGAATGATCTCAGGTTCTTGTCACTCAGGCTTTCCATGTCTATCATGAGATTCCGTTTGTGATCTCTTTCATAAAATCTCATTTGTTTATTAAATAGACGGCGTGCTAATTTAAATTCGTGGAGTAACATTCTATTCTCATTTTTATGTTTATTAAGCCTTTTACTTTTCAGAAAGTGGTTTTCTTTGGTATGCATATCTCTCATAACGCGTTGAGTTCTGCTTTCCAAAATGGTTTAAAAAATTTAAATTTCTTTTTGGCATTAACGCTATCCAACTTTCTAAATGAGATGAGGGCATCATTTGTTGAATTTCTTTTATCACCAGATGCACAAAGCGTGAGTAAATAGTGTCAATCTCATTTTGGGTCTCCGTACACCTTTCAATTGATTCTATAATTCCAATTAATTATTGACATGATATATCTGAGTTTAAAAACGTCTCCGGAAAAGGCTTGGTCAACTTTGTACATATCTTATTGGGCGTGTTTTCTATTTTATATGCAAAAGAATTTTCTATAAATAGTTCAAATTTGATGAAATTATGGTCGAGAGGCTTACTTTTCTCACCAAGCTCATGGAATAAATTATTTATTTCAATAATAGAAGCCTGAGGTACCACTTCAAAATTAACACAGTCCTTACGAAACTCATGTGAAACACATATATAATCAACGACAGATTTCCCATTAACCCTTTTATAACCTGAAAAGCAGACGACACTTGCAAACAAAATTCTTGAATAACTAATTTTTCTTTTCATTTTTTGTCTCAAAAACATAGGTTATGACCCCTCATTGGAACGAGCTCGTTGAGCTCGTTCCAGTGAGTGGTGATAACCTATGTTTTGAGGCAAAAAATGAAAAAATAATGAACATTAATTGGCGATTTTTGTGAATAGCGCTGGCCGGTTTTGGCCGTTGCGTTGGTTAAAGGGTTAACATTAACACATGTAAAGTTATCCTTTGATGGGTTAAATCTGCCATTCAAGCAATAAAGTTTTGCATCATTTACAAGGTTTACGAAAGCGCGCCCGTATTGGTTAACAGTTTCATCTGTCGATATTCTCTCACTTATAATATCAAATTCCTTATTGTAATCTTTGAGCTTTCCAATGCGCGCATTGAAGTCTCCACACAGAATTACTGGGTGGCCACCACCGTGCCTTCACTTGTTAAGGTGATTCTAAAGTCATGGCTGCCAACATGGAAGCCAGAAACACAGAAAAATGTGAACATTTCATTGAACAATAACTTGGCAACGAAACAGCCTTGCCCTTGGATACCAGGATTGGTGGGAATGGCCATGTCACATAGAACGTGATGGGACCCGCAAGATATGCATTTAACAAATTTACGAGTCATTTGGAGACATTAGAAAATGTGTACTGTCAAATTGTCGGAAATGGCGTGGTCAGGTTTTCCAAAAATAGCGAGACGCCTCACCTTCCAATGAACAACCAACGTGAGCTATCAGTAATGTACTGTAGCAGTTGAGTCTTAATTTTGAATAAAACACACCGAAGATAGGACTAAGCACGTTGTCAGCCTGGGTCGTTTCAGTCTCAAACACGTCCGCCATGTTTACGGTGGGAAATTCAAAACTCTGAAGGTTGTGGGCAACATTGCGACGAAAGATCTCGTCATATGTCCCGTAAATTCTCATGACAATGCCACTGCTGAAATTCTGATTGTCGATATATCTCAAGAGAAGCAGACTAATAGAGGCAAATTGCATTGATTGTCTGTTCTATGTAAATATTCTTCCCTCACCAACCGAAGCAATCAATTTGTTTACATGGATCGATCTTGCCATTAGTTTGTATTCATGCGCCAAAATTACCAATAGTGAATAACAATTTCAGTTTTCTTTAATTAACAAAACTGTGAGATATAGTGGAATTAGAAACCCACGTTGTATTATTTCGTTGTTGAAATATTCGTAAACTGGTTGCTTTTTCACTTCTTTTAATCGCAAATCGGGGAACTATTGTTCGTCATGTAATATTGATGGTTAACTTTAACGGTCTGTCATTCGGTCCCGTTTCGGTCTGGTTTCGGTGAGTTCCAGAAATAAAGCTCCTAATTTTGCGATCTGGTGTGATTTACATTGCGAATCATTATAAACGATGTATTTCATTATATTTGTTTGCAATCCACAAAGATCATCGATAATTTCGAATAATCTGTGGGCTATTAGACCCATGCCTGCAAGTATTTGTTGATCGAAGTTGTTGTCACAGGAAAGTCACATGCGTTGGAAAGTCGCTTGTTCAAAGTGCGAAAAAAAAAAAAATTCTTTCTATCCACCCCACTAGACCTCCTAATCACAAATTAAAATATGACAGAAGTGTGAACATGAAATTTTTCTCTAGGAAATTATTTTATCAGTCGTTGCATAGAAATTCTCAACGAAAGTGAAGTATGGCAACACACACAAGGCACAATCGAACTTCAAATTTTTGAGTGCTTTGCTTTATTGAAATATTGGCTAATAAATCCTCATTTTCACAAAATATCTCTGCACAAAGTTACAAATAGGACCTCCAAATAATCAAAAACCCAGAAAACGGAATTAAAAAACAGTAATTAGATAACCAAAATACCAAGAAGATTTTTTACGAATTTATTGTCAATGGCTCGGCCACTCTGAATATCACAAGAGTCGAAGAGATCCAAACACACACAAAAAATAAATTTACGTAATCTTTACAAGACATTATACATTCCATAAATCAGGCAATATATTTTCAGGTAAAGTATGTCCGTCCATCTGTCCGTTGGTTTACTTTTTGCATTACACTCTTACTTGCCTCATAATAGTGATGGCTGAAAAATGGTGAGGTCTTGCACATTTGATAAAAGTTATTGAACATTAATAATAGTCATGGCGTTTTCACCTTTGGGCTGTTTTAAAAAATAGTGGTGACTGAAATGTTTCTTCACATTTTCATGTACAATAGTAATTCAGCACTATAATTCAACAGGTCAAGGTATTCTAAAAATCTTACTAATAACTCAGGATGGATGGATTCACAGTATTAGGAAAAAGGTTAAAAGAAGTAAATTCTAGCAAACCTTTTTCATATATTCCCGTGTGTTCGTTTAACTTGGTGACCATGTGTAAAACACGGCTTTTTAAATGTATTAACTTGACTGGATATGAAAAGCACTGTATCTAACCTACATGTGCAGTTCAGGGTTTGATCCAGGAAATTGGGAACGGGGCCTTTTTCATGGTCTTGGGGAAATTATTCATTTAGCCATCTAGACATAAACCCAGCTGGATATTAAGAATTTTATTGCATGTACCCCATTGGGAATGAGGCCTCAATTTGCCCACAGAATGTGTCCACACGAAGCTCTGATGTAGTGGACATATCAAAGCAGCGCCATTCCCCATCATATAATTGAAAGGTTTTCTTTTTTTTATTTTCTGTACCTCAACCAATACCTCATGTGAACATGCTTTGACTGGAATGGTAAGGATTGCTTGTGGGAGGGAAACGATTAACACTTTCAATAATGCAGAGGAAAGGTGGCACTTCTGTGATGTTTTCTCGTATCACAAAATATATACTTTCTGTCTTAAAAAACAGAGCTCATAACCTCCCGTTGGAATGGCTCCAGTTAGCTCATCAGTTACCGTTGAAGATCATAATCACTTGCTATGTTTGTGTTGCAAAATTTGTACAAATAATGAAATCTGAATGGTCACTTATCTGTGCAACAATAGTGATTTGATCAGTGTGTTAGATAAATTCTTGAAAGAAAGTTGTCATAAATATTGTCTTCCAGTTATATTAAATACAAGTACATAGTGATAAAGAGGTAAGAGATTGTCATTTCATGGGACTCTTCAACATCTTGAATGGGTGTTTTGGGGAAACAAAATGTTTTCATGAAAACATAATGTCAAGCAAAATGGTTGAGAAGAATGCATAACTATATCATACCACTGGGGGTGTGGGTGGTACTAGTTTGCAGGTCACAGACTGAATCAGAATAATATAGTCCGTCAACGCTAGAGCCTAAAACCTGATCTCAATATTTACAATATTTACTGCACAGGTTTCGCCGTGTACATACTAGTTAGAGGGCACAAGAATCAAGAGAAAAACTTTATGACAAAAATACCGAATACAGGTGGAAATTGAAGGTGGCTTGGGAATGCTGCATGATTCCAGTCCAATCTGGAAATGTGTCACTGTTAAAGGGGTCTCTATTGTGGATGGGATGTGAACCAGCATGAAATCCTGAGTTGGTCTATTACTGTTGCAGGCAATATTAATGTGTACCATTCTTCCCTGTACAAATTTTTCGGGGGACTATTAAAATAGCCGGTGTTCGCCCGTTCGTGTATCCGTCCCACTGTGGTTCCCCTATGATAACTTTAGTTATAGTTGACCAAATCAATCAACATAAAATACAGGTCCAGTTTGAATCGTGGAGTCCGACATTTTTTTGCCAGAGTTATGTCCCTTTTTCAATTTTGAAAAATTTAATTTTTTTATGGGGGGTGGCGGCCACGCAATCTTTATTTTCTATTATTGGGATTTGACGAAACACTTTCAGCAGGGTCATTTCATGTCAAGACAGTTTTACTTGTGGAAGAGGGCTGGACAGATATATCACTTGTATGGCTAATATTTGCAGGGGAGGTAAACTAGATTACTCATTAGTGTGGTGTGCCATACTTTTGAACTGTAAATAGTTCCCTGTGAAAAAATGGCTGGACCTGTGCATGCAGTGGTCCTTCAAAAATTTAAATTAACATACAATTGGATTTATTTTTTAAAATGTTATGACTCAACTGTTGTTCTCTAGTGCATATAGAAAACACATCCTTCAATGTGAGATTCATATTTTAAGTTTTGGTGGCAGGAAGTTGACCGTGCGTTAAAGATTTTCAAAAGCATTTTTTTTGTGAGTAAATTCTTTTTTTTTCAATTTTTATCACATTTTTGTAATCTATTAGGTAGGGAGCAATCATTCATGTATTAAATAACCATTACTATTGAAAAGTAATGAAAACAACATCATGTTTTCCACCTGTCCACTCAAACTACAATCTTCAGTTTAGAATCACCTTAATAGATGACAGAAAAAACTTTCTGAGTTTCGTCCCCAAATAGAATTTTCTAGAGGTAAATAACAGCTAAAGATAACAAAATCAAAATCTGTCACTTTCGATTTGAACTGAATAATCAGTATACCATCATAAGATTGATCTACAATTTTTGCGTCAAAATAAACAAGAAGATCATTTTTTATCAACAGTCCAACACCGCCAGAACCCTTAGGTGCTTTTTTGTGCTTCAAACCTCTATTTGAACCTAGCCAAGTGTAATCCGAAACACAAGCACAGTCTGACCCGATTAAATGAGTCTCACTAATACAGAGAATGTCACAATTAATTGCCTTAAGGGGCTATACAAGTAATGGAATTTTGTTTATTTTGAAATTCTCACCTCTCATAATTCTTCAATTCAGATTAAATATACACAAATTATAGGCCTACGTCAAAATGAAGGTTGGAATGTATAGAACACGAAACACATATGTAATCAACTCACAGAGGTGACAGCAGGCATCACTGGTTCCTGGAAATCTGCTGCCGTATTCGTACCAGGACTGATAATAAAATAATATTTCGCAAGAACAACTCGTGGCGAATGTGTTTCAGATATTCAATAACAAAGCTAGGTATTCAAAGCACCTTCGAGTGCAGCGATGGGACTGCATTTTGGAAACGGACAACACTGTCTGCATTTTTTGTTGAAGATGGTTTCCATGCTCGACAGACATGCGCAAATCATTCAATACCACGAATTTCCATCTAATTCTAAGAAATTTCAACAGGTATCATGATACCTTGCATTGAATATGGCAACTGTGCAGTCCCTAGCTAATAAAAGTATACTGTATTAAGGCAATATTTCTCATTATTTGATTTTAGACGGTGTTATATATAAATGCGTTTTCCGTCCGATGACGTCGACCGAAAATCGAAAGTAAATTCATATGCAAACAAAAGCAAAGGTTTTAGAATTTACCGCCATGCAGCTCTGTCGCTGAGTTTTGAAGAATTTTGATACCCTAGCTTTGGTCTTGGATATGTAAAGCACATTAGACCGCAAGTTGTTCTCGTGAAATATTATTAAATTATCAGTTCTGGTACGAATACGGTAGCAGACGTCCGGGAACCAGATGTGCCCACGGTCGACTCTATGAGTTGATTACACATGTGTATCGTGTTCTATACATCTCAATCTTAATTTTGATGTACATTTTGTGTATATTTAATTTGATTTGAAGGAATATCAGAGGTGAACATTTTCAAAATAAACAAAATGCCATTACTTATGTAGACCCTTAATAAGCTCCTGTTTCAGTTTTATGCTGCTTTTTGTCCACCCATTCAAATTTGTATGCCCAATAGATAGTTTGTCTATTTCAGTACATTTCTCAAACTCTACGGACCCTGAGATTTTGCCATATCTTCTCAAATCTGATTTCTTCAAAAGTCTGCCGTTGCTTGTGATCAAAAAATCTTTTCCAGCCGGAAGTTCGTTCAATAGTTCAATTAACCGTTCTGTGTGGGATTTCCCACCTCTCAGATAACAGTTTTTAAACTTTGCAGATTCCCTCAATGTCCGTTTGCGTCTCAAAATTGACACCTTTTGATCCAGCGTTCCTACGGTAATCTTACCCGGAGCTGGTCGGTCTGCATATCATTTCTTTAGACAGGTAGCATCCAAGACTTGGGCAGAACATTCAGTGTCCTCACCGAGAACTGAAATTATTTCATTCATGATCCCTACAGTATTTTCATTGTCCACCTCGGGAATATTTGTAGCAATAATAACATAATCACCCTCATCAGTTTTCCTACTTTCGAAATTACCAAAGTTAACAATGTCACCGGGCTCAACTGTACCATCTTTACAAAACTTGCCACCACGCTCGAACCGTGATTGGAGATCATCAACACGTTTTATAAGACTGTAAACACGATTTGATTCTGTGGCCATTTGCAAGTGAAGGTCATCCCTGATTTCTTTCATCTTATTTTCAACTGAAATCAATAACTGAGTTTTTAGTTTATCTAACTTACTGTCAAGTGTGCTTCTAAGACCTTTCTGACCGTTCTTGACATCGGTCACTATTCTTAACAAATTAGCCATTTGTGTAGATAAAGATACTGACTTAAGGGCTTATCTAAGTAATGACATTTTTTTTATTTTGAAAATTCTCACCTCTGGTATTCCTTCAATTCAAATTAAATATACACAAAATGTACATCAAAATGAAGGTTGGGACGTATAGGACACGAAACACATGTGTAATCAACCCACAGAGTCGACTGTAGGCATCACTGGTTCCTGGAAGCTTGCTGCCGTATTCGTACCAGAACTGGTAATTTAATAATATTTCCCGAAAACAACTTGTGGCCAAATGTGCTTACCATATCAAGAACAAAGCTAGGGAATCAAAATTCTTCAAAATACGGCGACAGAGCAACATGGGGGTAAATTCCAAGGCCTTTGCTTTTGTTTACATTTGAATATACTTTCGATTTCCGGTCGACGTCATCGGACGGAAAAAAGCATGTGAAAACATCGCCGTCTAAAATCAAATAATAAAAAAGATCGCCTTCATACAGTATACTGTTATTAGATAGAGATTGCACAGTTGCCGTATTCAATGCAAGGTGTCATGATACCTGTTGAAATTTCTTAGAATTACGATTTTGTTTTTCGATGGAAATTCGTGGTATCGATTGATTTGCGCATATCTGTCGAGCATGCAAACCATCTTCAATAAAAAATGCAGACAGTTTTGTCCTTTTCCAAAATGCAGTCATATCGCTGCACTCGAAAGTGTTTTGAATGCCTAGCTTTGTTATTAAATATCTGAAGCACATTCTGCCACGGGTTGTTGTTGCGAAATATTGTTTTATTATCAGTTCTGGTACGAATTCAATAGCATATTTCCAGGAAGCAATGGTGCCTGCTGTCAACTCTATGAGTTGATTACATATGTGTTTCGTGTTCTATACATCCCAACCTTCATTTTGATGTATAATTTGTGTATATTTAATCTGAATTTCAGGAATATGAGAGGTGAGAATTTCAAAATAAACAACATTTCATTACCTGTATAGGCCCTTAATCTCAGTCTCAGCCTCCTCTTCTCCAGATTTTGAAATGTCCAGTTGTTTACGCACGGGCGAATTACGATCCGCCATTTTGTCCGTCTTCTCCATGGGTTTCGGCGTGTCACCATCGGACTGTCTATCTCTCCTCCTCAGGTTGGTTTAACCCCTCATCAGAATTCCAAGCTTCCACTAAACTGTTCAAGGGGTCGTCCAACGTAACTTTGGTCAGTTTGTTGACATTTTTCCAAATGTCCCAGAAACAAATAAGAGAAGTAAGGAAAAAAAATATATATCAAAATAATGAGTAAAGTGCATAGAAAAGGTACATATAATTTATTCAGGAAAAAAAGTGAATTTTATGATTTTGAAGAACATTAATTTGCCAATGGCATAAGTAACGAACCCGTAAAACCACCAGATGATCGGTAATTCGAAAGCCTTGTCCTCAATGTAATGATAACCAACCACAAACTAGGAGAAAGCATTTTTATGACACACACTTTAGTGTGTTTTGATGTTGGAATGTAATACCACTCATCACAAATTTTGGATGTTCCGGATGTGGCCATGTTTCAGTGATGTTTATTCCGGTCATGTGATTACTATGTGGTTATTGCAGGAATATTCATTTTGTGAGATCGTAAGAATGAAAGGACGTGATCACGCGCTATATTTGTTCGAGACAATGTATGAGCGGATTTGCAAACAGGTTACACCAAATACTTGAGCTGTTAATGCCATAACTGCAAAATATGGTTTGAAATTCCCTCCAGTGACATGCAGTGTTTACAGGCCGTCTGAACTTTTTTGAAGACAAAAAATCTGAATTATCGCGCACTAAAAAGACAACATGAACCACTTGTAAAAAATTACTGAGTGTATAAAATCAGGACGATACACACAAAATAAGGTAATATTCATAAACAAGTAAGCTGAATGCTTCAGAAATCACTTTTTTCGCGAAGTATATTCCAAGTGATCTGGAACTATATTGAGCGTGTTGATTTCCCCCGATGTTGTGAAGTTATTTACTTCCTAGTAACCATGCGACTGTGTTGATGTCCGCAAAGGACCGATTGAAGATGGGTTGAAAATGATGCATTCGCGCTTTTAAATAAGGTGCGATTGAACGATGCTGTGAATTTAGTTTTTTCTTGCAATCAACCATACCAACACAAGCGTCGATCAGTGTCGTTTGTCATCGTTTCACACTGACAAATGTGACAAATCTTCTTTACCGGAAACTATCTCCCAATTTGCATATCATAATAAACACAACCGCTGTCAGCGTGACCGTGATGGTCAAAACCCAAACGAATTAACAAATACATGGTCAAAATTAGCCGCAATTGGCATTTAAACAAATGAACTACACGAATTATTCACAATTTCTTCATTATCCGTGCCGAGTTACTTTTTAACCTGACACACCAAACAACATGCGTTCAGTTTGGTTTGTCAGTATCATACCGCCTGCAGATGTTTGTGGTAATAGTACGAGAAGGCGAAAGAAGCCAAATATTTTCCCATCATCTATAAATTAATTAAAATTGATAATTCTGTTTATTTTACTGAACTTATGAATTGATAAGGTGGGCGTTTTGTGATTATTATGCCCCGAACTTGGAAGTTGGAAAGTCAAAGGCGCATCTAGTGCCATGGAGACCTCTGTCCTCTAACCCATACCAACATTCTCCCTTGTATCTCAACCACTGCTAGTACAATTTGAAGGATATTTGGTGTTGTGATCGAGCATCATGGGGAAACGATGCCTGTGTAGCTGCTGTAGATGTGTTTCTTCCACACATTTTTTCCAGAGTTATGGTCCTTTTTCACTCTTTCGAGTTAGAAATATTGTTTATAACTAGTTGATTTGTTACAATTTGTTGGAAAGTGCCTGCTGACACCCTCAAATTAATTGCAACAAAATATTTTTTGGGAATATTTTGTTCCTATTACTTAACAAGTTAACGAATATTCTGTAAAGTCACCAATCTGATGTTTGACACTTTTATCGGAGCTGTTATGGAGGCTTTTGGAACTCAACATGTTGAGTATGGCAGGCTTTTTCTATTCACCCATTAATCGATAAATTAAGTGTTATAGTTGGAAGTAAGAAGCATGAAAGGTCCAGAACTTAAAGTCTAGAAAGGATTTTTTGCAATGTAATATGATTTTTGCAGATGCACTTATTTGGAGGGTGGTTACCTGTCTGGTAGTGTTTGGAACATGTTTGTCGCCAGGATCTTCAAAAAGAAAAAAAGAGTTAAACTTTGATGAAAAAGGCATTTGCTATGAGTACCGGAGGGAGCACCACCCCCCCCCCCCCCCCCCCGGGAAATTTTTCATCAAATGGAGATCACTTGTCACCTTTTGGGGATTACTTTGCGTACTGCGTTCTTGAAAAAATACGTGAACACCTATGAATGTGAGACCTACTGGATGTGCCCTCCTAATCTCAATATGCCAATAAGCCTCTTTTGGAAAAGTACATGCAATAATGGTTATGTAGGTTTGATTTGATGTGTTTTGAATAACATTGTATTTTTATGTACATTTGATGGTTTATTGCAGTGACAGGTTACGACTCTTATTTCTTCTCCAATCGATAGCATGAGTGTATTGGTGTCCAAGAGCGAAGCCATGTTACTTATTGATAAACCTGACAAATTTAACAATTTAATCACTATCAAATTGATGCATGGGATAAAAGGGGTTACAGTGCAAGGGGTTTGTAAATATATTTATTCAACTACAATGTATGACTTTGCAGTGCATTCTACATAGACGAATATCATAGATTCTTTTCAAACCACCACACTGACACATGCATCTTTATATTGGGAGACACTCTTTTGTCCTTCCATACTTCTTCTGGTGGACTCCTGTAAGTTGACCTTTGTAGAAATCCCCCAAATCAAAACATAAACAAAAGAAAATGTCTACCTTCAATCAGTTAGCACTCCACTTATAACATTTGGTCTCAATCTTTATTACTTTCAAGAATTAGGAAAATATTTCTTCGAGGATGTACTTCAATGTTTATAGAATACAGGTGTTATTTTATTTTGAGGTATTTTATTGTAAAAATGTTGTTCTCTTACTTAAGCCATAGCAGACTTTCAGGCGGTGCTATCTACACATGGCAGCAGTTCCATGGCAAATTCCATTTTCCACATGTTCTATGTTTTATTCCAAGCATTTTAGTATATAATTTATTGGGGTTATTCATTTTGGGTCTTTTTAGACTTGGAAGAAAATTACATGAAATTTGACCAAAGTTAGGTTGGAAGTCCCCTTAACTCTTTTAGTAAAGATATACTAGACTTTATACGACTTATAAATGTTTTTTTTAAAGTTAAACTCATTGAGCTAGTAAGATGAACAACCACTGTACTCACGCATGCGCATTGATGTCTCAAATATGTTACAAGCAAATTTCACAATGATGTGTCACATATTTGGTGCTTAGCAAACTTTGAGTAGTATGTTTGTTATTCGTGTTTCTTTCGAATTATGAATATATACAAAATGTTGTATCGGGGTCGAGCTCTTGTTTCTATGACCATATCTCGACGATGAGTCGAGATATGGCCTTAGAAACGAGCGGCAAGCTGATACATTTTCTACATATATATATCTGAGGTCATATCGCGACTCATCGTCATAAATATAATGGTGCTGATAGATTCATCTTACGATTCTCGAATTGATTAACATTTCACTTAACGGACCGCATCCTCCCACGGAATTTACAAATTGAGCTGTTGAAAAAAGCATCATGTTCAAAAAAATGTGAACAAAACCATATCATGTGACTAATCATTGGAACGAGGGGAACGAGGTCGTTCCATCGAGGGTTCACATGATATGATTTTGTTGAAATTGTTTGAAAATATTTTTTTATAAAAAATTATTAAAATACTAAATTGCGATATTGTGTGAATTGAGTAAAGGGTTAACTGGCATTCTAATATCCGATTTCAGACTTATAAAACTGCTTATCGTTTCGGTTGAAACTGAATGCGGCTGGCCTGAACTCTGCGATTCTTCAATGAACTTGTTGAGCGCGTACATGTTCAATATTCAGAAAAGATAATACACTGGTTTCGGATCCAATAGCATAAAAGCAATGAGGTTCCATAATTTAATAATTGTGACCCCCCCCTCCCCCACCCTGTCTCTCTCACTCTTTGAATATAGAAACGTACATGGTCCTTCACAAACGCGTTTCGAAACCTTGTAATATTCTATAAATACTAACGTAAAGAAATCGTAACCAAGAACGCAATTGTATTATGTAATTGCAAGACACAGATGTTGTATAGGTGGCCCCTGATACGCGCCATATTCGGGTAATTATAACCATCAGTATTGTGTAGTTGCAGGAAGCAGATGTTGTCTCAGGGACCCCTGGTACGCGCTTTATTTATGTGATTACGGACCAACAACATACGTATGGTGTGATAAACACCTATGTGATGACATAACACTTCGTTGGAAACATGTCTCGTAATCTAGTCGCATATCGTCCCTTGAATGCGTGAAGGTGTCCTCTGCAAAATGCAGAGGGCACCTTCATGTATTTAAAGTGCAATATAAGCTTCAGAATTCGATACTTGTCTTCTAGACGATTGGACAAAATGGTACAATATATAGTATACGGGAGAGTGATAACACTTCCATTACAAAAATCATCGAACAGTGAGTAATCCATCGAATCGTTCAATTGAATTGAAAATAGCAAAATATTATTCCATTCTTTGTTAAGAAAATTATACTCGACACCAAACGTGAATTAATTTGAAATACGAAGGATTACAGTTTGACTTAAATATTTAGCAGAGAGTTTATAAGAAGGAATGGGATATCGATTTAATTTACAGTATAAGCTAAAAACCGATATTTCATGTTATCCTTTCATTAGATTTTGCAGTCTTGTGAAATTAATGCATCAGAATTTTATTCACATACTGCAATAAATATGTAAATGGTTGTGAAAATAAAACGCAAACACACTGTTTCTGAACGACGAGTCGGCAACATCTTTTTAATGGGAGCACACAGACAGTCATCCAAAACGATAGCTAGGAGGCCCACATTAGAGTCATCATATTCCTTCTGGATCAGTCCGTCGAAAGTTTTCTCCTACCGGTCCTACCCATGGTCGGCCCACTGTAGGAAATACACAGAACGACACGCACGTATGAATGCGTTAATCCGTATGGTACGAGTGCCAGCGTGGAAGGATAAAACGAGGTGCCATATCGATTAACACATTCACAAGCGCGGTCTGTGTTTATTACACGCCTTCGCGTCTATAAAAACAATTATCAGAAGGACACTCAGCAATTCATTTGACAACGGTCAACAAAAAAATACACATTTTATTACCAACCAAATATGCGAGGGGAACTCGTTTTTCTATTTCGTCCCCCGAGTTCCACTGTGGTCTGTGTGACTACTGTCGCATAGAACACATTGCAACTCAGGGGGAGATTCATAGCTATCGCTATCGATACAGATTGTATTTGCGGTGCACGATTTGTAGAAAATTCCACTGAAACTTCGCTTCCATTTAAAAATAGTCCGTCAACCAATTCCGTTCCGCACATGTGTGCGCAACGTATTTTCATTTTCCTCATGGTTTAGTGTTGCTGTAGATGGGGATTTCAAAGAACAGGCGTGTAATAAAATTTGATACTAGAACTCAGAAAGACACTCAGCAAAAAAAAAAAAACAACACGTTTTATTACCAACCAACTATGCTATGGGAACCCCTTTTACTATTTTGTCCCCTGAGGTCCACTGTGGACTATGTGCCTACTGTCACATAGAAAACATTGAACTCAGGGGAAGATTTTTAGCTATCGCTGGTGATTCAATTTGTTATTGCGGTGCACGATTTGTAGAAAATTCCAGTGAATCTTCGCTTCTATATAAAACTAGTCCGTCAACGATTTCCGTTCCGCACATGTGAGCGGAACGGATTTTCATTTTCTCAAAGTTTAGTGTTGGTGTAGATGGGAATTTCAAAGAACAAGTGTGTAGTCAAATTTGATACTGGAAACGGGAGCGCAGTAACTCAGTGGTTAGAGTATTGGCGCTGTGCACTAAGACGTACTTCACGTCGGTGGTGCATTTGTCTTCAACTTATGCTAACTCTGTTTGTGTGGAATTAGTACGTTGGGGAGTCTAGCAGTTTCTTTGTGGTTCTCTCCGTGTACTCGGGCTTCCTCTACCCGTAAAAGTGTCCGACATGGGATGACCATAGCTGTCTAATGCGTCGTTAAATCCCAATAAATAAGTAAATAGGTACTCGAAGACCTAAAATACTTGCATCCCAGAGATTTGTGAGGCTCGGAGATAGAGATGGAAAGCTGAACGAATGTGAATAAGTTATTAATAAAATAAGTGAATGCAGTATCAGAACTGTTCTGCCATTATTATTAACAGGGGAAATAGAATACATATTCACGGTAGCCAGTTATTACCCGACCGATATGACCGGTTTTAGTATGTTACATACAGAACACATACTTAGCTTCAGTTCATGTCTACCGACGATTTTTAGACCGCAGTAGTCATGGCGACTCCTGGAGGAATATCGACTAGTAGGCGTGCAACGTGAGTAGTGTTAGTGACAATGGTGGCAAACGCTATCAGTTTGGTTCTTTATTTGGCTTTTACGGCACGTTCAGCAACTAAGGTTACATGGTGGCGGACAATTTAACAGGTGAGGGAAGCCGGAGTATACATAGAGAACCACCAATCAGTGGCGAGCACCTGTCAGACTCGCCTACTTACCAATCCAGCACAAGCATAGTTTGCAGCACTTTGAAGGCAAGTGCACCACAACAGTGATCTATTTCTGTATAACATACGATCAGGTCGAGATGTAATTACAGGGCCAAGATTTCACAAATCCAAAAAAAAAAAAAGAAAGTTCAATAATCTCGCATGCATTTTTCGACAGATTGGATTGTTAGAGAGGAAAGCGGACAGAGAATTCTCACCAGCTCGCGACCTCGTCTTGATCCTGTTTGAATTTCTCTTTCTGGTTTTGGTTTCCCGGTATTGTACGTTCTTATACATACTGGGGGCAATAGCCCGACCTGCTTGACTGTCTCCCTGGTACTCTCCCACTCTCCCTGGGTATAAAAAAGTAATTTCAGAGGAGTAGTGTGTCGAGCTAATACACATGGAATGGGTAATTAAGATCACGCACCTGCTCATCCACATTAGTGTAGGGCAGTATGTAAATTTCGTGTCAGATGTTTGTTAAAAGCAAACTTTCACTTGTTTGTGCAGGTTTAGGTTGTGAGGGTTTAACAGAATAGGGTGGCATTGTTTTCAAATCCAAAATGGCCGCCAAAACCAAGATGGCCGCCGACACTGAAAACTGACACTCATATTGATATACTTGTCATTAAACATGCAAGTTAGAGTTTCTGTTGCAAGCTGATTTATTATATTAATACCAAATTTGTAGAACATGTAAATAACCTAATAATTGTATGGAAATTAAATCATATTTATTACACGCCTGTTCTATGAAATCTCCATCTACAGCAACCTCAGACCATGCGGAAAATGAAAATCTGTTCCGCACACCTGGTCGGAACGGAAATCGTTTACGGACTATTTTTAAATGGAAGCGAAATTTCACTGGAATTTCCTACAAATCGTGCATCGCAATTACGATTTCAATCGCTAGCATTAACTAAAAATAGTAACACGGGTTCCCCTCGCAAATTTAGTTGGCGATAAAATGTGTTCTTTGTGTTAATAGTTCGTCCACTCAGTTCCAATGTGTTCGATGTGCCTTCTGACACAGAGAACACATTGTAACTCAGGGGACGAGTTGTCAAATGAATTTCTGAAACTCCTTCTAATAGTTGCTATCATAGACGTGAACACGTGTAATAATTGCTTTGGCACTTGTGCCATCGCGGAAGGGTAAAACTCGAGGTCTGTGGCCTCTCGTTTTATTTGTCCGCGCTGTCACTCGTGCCACATTGATTAACCCATTCAAACACGTGTGTCGTTCTGTGTATATCTTTCTAAACCATTTTGACAGATAAGGAGGAGACAGAAACAAGGGCATTCTTACAGGCAGTTGTTGGAGTCCGTTGCATGACTTTTTATCCAACCGTTCAATGCTTAACCCTTTTTGGGGAATCATTTGTATTCAGTCGGTTACGCATTTGTTTCAGAAAACAAAAAAAAAATGTTAATTTTTCTAATCTCTGGTCGCCGACGCTGTTATTGCTGCTAAGATGGTATGTTTAGAAAATTGCGGTGTTAACCAGCGCAGCTGCGATCAAATTATGTTGCATCAGGCATTAAGGTCATCTGGTAATCATGTTTTTTTCTCGATCATTATATACAGGTATGTCAATCGACTTGGGTGGTATCCTTAAACGTTAAGTATCACAGATACCAGTGGAGATCTGTATGATGGTTCTCTCTCGGAAGAGTACTCCTACCCGTGAGTCGCGGCCTCCAAGCACCAAATCCTCGCTGGTAAACGTAAGTCTTTCAAAGAAGGACCCGAGCGTCCAGCAGTATGATTCAAAAGGGGAAACCTAAACAAAGGCATGCTTACATGCAGTTGTGGGAGTCCGTTACATTTAGCAAAGACACTTGGGATGTCTCAAGAGCTAGTATTGTGGTTGCATACTACCACTGCACAGTCAGTGCGAGACATGCGGTTGGTCCAGCCCAGTTTGTATATGGTAAGAGGTGTGCCTCGCCAATAACTATTCACTGCTTATGAAAATAGATCAGGCTACATCAGCTATAGATTGAGCTTAGTTATGGGTTATTCGTGTGGCGCATGATATAATGCGTTGTTTGTGGATTTTCAGTAACTGCTGCCTGTGCGAATAAGTGTTTCACCAATTGGATACAGTCCGTATATATGTCGTGTACACTGTTGTATTTGTGAGATGGTATCAATATTTGGCATGCGTGATGGCCGATGGCGCTGATGGAAGACCAAAGGTGAATGGCTTGGCTACTTGTTTCCTCCATCCATCTCCAACCATCGCTCTAAGGCTCACCTGTAAGTACATGCTACATTGTTGAATGTATGTGCTTTTCTGACATATTTGCATGATACGACATGGACACCGTCATTGTTTCCAATAAAAGGACTCGATTTTATTTTTCGTTGGCATAATGTTTAGCGTGTAAAATTATATCAGTATCCGGTGCACAGTATGAGATATGAACTATTAAGAGGCTTATTAGTATGTCGTACCAAATTGTTGGAGGTATGTGCTCGCCAGTCATTAGGCTCAGTCCATTGCCTGAGTAATTAAGTGTCGACACTCAAATGATATTGTCGATAAATTGAAATGAAGTGAACAGTGTATGTAGTTCTGTCAACTTGTGCCCTTCATTTGTACGTAATTTGTGTCGAACAACCATGTGGGTGAATTTCCACTCGGGGATTATGTAACCATTTCCTGCTGTTGTGAACAGATTAGGTTATACCAGATGTGAGCACCCTTATTTATGGGTAAGTTATTTGACTCTTGGCTGCTTTGTTGAAGTGCTTGGCTGATTTACCGAAGAGCTTCGTTGCGTAACACAGCGTTTGGCTACTTTATAGGAGAGCTTCGTTTATTCATTTTATCGGGAGCGCGGAGGTTCAGTAGGCAGAGATGCAGGCTGCAAGCCGAAAGGTCCTAGGTTCGAATCCCACCTACGACAACCGCGTTTGAGCTAGTGCTGGTGCCCTTGTGCACGACAGCTAATCCCAACTGCCCACCTGTGGGCATGGTGGCGCTGTGTACTAAGACGTACTGCTTGTCGATGGTGTGCTTGTCTTCAACCAGTGCTAACCCTGCATGTGTGGAGTTAGTACGTTGACGAGTCTGACAGTTGCTCGCTGTTGATCTAGGAGGGAAGTAGCAATGAAGTGGACTAGGGTCGAGGTGTAAACAACTCGTTTGAGCCCATATGCTGTATGTAATATGCGCTCATTTTGCACTACCTCACACGTACAACTCGGCACTTCTGGCATATGCTACCGTGTGGCATTTATTGGGTATATACTTGGCTCGTGGCTTGGGTCTGAAAGAGAGTAGTAAAGGGAGCCATGCATGAGATTCAGAGTGAAAGTGATGTTTAGGATTGCTGGAAGCAATGTTGGTGAAACTAGTGCCAGTAATAGTGGAGGACGTCACCTACAAAACATATACAATGGGCAATATGACCCGTAGTGGATGTAATTAGTAAGGCAATGGTGTGAGTCAGTGGTAGTAGTGGGTGGAAGCTATAACTGATAATAGGGTGTCTCTGGTAGTAGTTCACCGACAATCGTTTCTTCGATGCTGGTCCCCAAGCAACAGTCTTCAATAGTACCCAATGGTCTCCAACCAGTGCTTTTGTTTAGCTTCCGGTCAGTGGTATGAAACTCAGTGGTCGCTAAATGGACCCCACAATACACAGATGAGGTGACGAGACTTCGAGAAGTCGCCCACTTCAAGTGACAGCTTCAACTACTCTTTATCACATTCCACTCGTAGGAAACCACACGTTTGGTTTCAAACAAGGGGAATAAATATATTTGGACAGATTGTAGGTTTGGCAAAGGTGACTGGATCGAACCGGTTGGTTGTTTGATCCCAGAGGATCTTACAAAGATCACTCATAGTCAAAAGTAAACAGAACACAGTAAGCAGTTGGTAGAACGGTACACAGAACTGTGTCTTGAACAGGCAGTACAGCGCTGATGAAGGTAGCATAGGATCAGTGTAGGCGGAAAAGATGATTTTTACTCTTTCCAGCAAACATCGAGCGAGGAAACCGAACTCTGGAGACTTTGTCTAGTCCGTTTCGGTGATTATTGGGTCGTTTCTGGAAATTTCACTACAATAGAAGACACGCTCAGAACACAGCAGCCCCCATTGCAAACATCCCAGCTCCAGCTCATAGCAACCACATCCCACCATAGAAACCAAGACGTCGGCCCCATCAATCAAAGTGGATGTCGAATTCATGTATTACTATCACAACATGTGCTAGGAGCGCGGTGGCTCATTGGTAGACCGTTGGATTTCTATGCTAGAGGTCCCGAGTTCGATCCCCATTGGGGACGCCCCGCGTTGTGTCCTTGGGCAAGGCACTTTTTCCCGGTTTGCCTACATAGGGGCACGATGACGCCATGTACTAAGGCGTACTGCACGTCGATGATGCTCATGTCTTCAACCGCTGTAACCCTGCTTGGGTGGAACTTGGACAGAGTTAGAATGTTGAGGAGCTGACAGCTGCTCGTCGATTCTTGGTGGTTATCTCCGGGTACTCCGGCTTCCTCCACCCGTAAAACTGTCACGGTCACTATTAGCTATTGGTCATACGTATGTGACCTTAAACACCAATAAATAAATAAATAAATAAATACAACATGTGCTGTGCATACGTAGTAGCAGTACCCATCACCATGCCTATGGCTCTCAACGTGGCGGCTCACAAGCGATACCATGATAACTCACGTGACATGAATGCACAGCGAATGCTGCCTCACTTTCTTGGTCAGTAAGAATAAGACGAAAAGACACTGACATACAACCGCAAGATATATAAGCTCATCGCTTCTCCTTATTATTTCATTCTAGAAACCGCGATCACTGTGATTCGCCATTGATCAGCGCAGTCAAAGCAAGATTTGTATCCACATAAAATAGCAAATAAGATATGACCAAACATGGTGGAAATTTCGCGAAGGCTTCTAAGGAAGAAGGAACGCAACAAGCTGGGATGGGATATAACTTTGAAATGTCTCCTTAATGTGGCATTAGTGAGATTTTGTCCCCATAATTTGACATTAGGATAACTTAATATAAAAATATGCTCTTAAAAGAAAAAAGAAAAGCACAGGTGATATTAACAAAAATAACAAACGTCATTTGGACCTAAGCGATAGATGTGACATAAAATGATGTAATTTAGTGCAAATGTTACCATGCCGATGGTGTTAGAACAAAAAGTTTCCCCTGATTATTTCATGTTAGAGAGTGCGATCACTGATTTTCCATTGGTCATTGGTCAGCGCAGTCAGTGCCAGATTTGTATTCCCATAAAACTGCAAATCAGATATGACCATACATTGGGAAATTTCGTGAAGTCTTCTAAGGGAAAAGGGACGCAACAAGCTGGGATGGGATATGACTTTTATATTCCTCCCTAATGTGACATTAGGAAGACTTTATGACAGACATTAGTAGAACTTACTATAATATACTCTTTAAAAAAAATGAAACGCACGGGTCATATTAACAAACATAACTAAAAGTCATTTGGGCCTAAGCTAAAGTTGTGGCAAAACATGATGTAATTTAGTGCAAATGTTACATATATCATACCGATGCTGATAAGGAACAAGCAACTAAACGAGTCGAAGTGAATTATCACTTTCATACCTTAATGTGACGCTAGGGGCACTTTTGATGAAATCCGTGGTGAATATTTTACCGTAATTAGACATCGAGAGGAATGGTTACGATATATGAAATATATATATATGTCTCCTGAATGTAACATTAGGAGGACACCGTGTGAGATATAGCGAAAATTGCTGGCCGCCCCCATATACGTAGTGAGTGCAGATATTTTCAAGGGTTGGGCTATTTGGGTCGAATATCGGATCTGCTCAATAATAGAAATTGAGCAGAAGTACTGGTTAAAAGCTTCGGATTTATCGCAATCAGAGGAGAGTTGTCGGCCATTATGATGGAGATCCGGAATTTTGGTATTTTTGCTGCCTAAGAGAAGCCTAAGTGTTTTCCACCAGGTTTGGGATGGTGTATTATTAGAGTTCAGTTTATTTTCTATTTTGGTGAAAAACATGTTTTCAGATTTCCTGATGGCAGACGTTGTTTCATTTCTTTTCTTTCGTCATTTTGTATCCAAGATAGGGAGTATTTCTTTGCTTCGCAAGGCGCTGGAGGCATTTCCGTTGACGAATTATACGACGAATTCCCGTGTGCATCCAGCGAGGCTCATTTGATGTAGAAAAAAATGTTTCTTTGGTATAAAATTTTAACAGTTCTTTTCGAGAATGTTAACAAACTGGTCAACAACGGCAGCGGGTGAGTGCAGTGTCGGACTTTCTTTCCATTCTATTAAAGCTTTCGTTCATTCCTTCAAAGTAGGCTTTAGCATAGAGCTATATTTGCCGTTTAATTGTCCAACGGCGCTTTGAAGTTTAGTTTGAGGTTGCTATCCAGGATAAATCCCAAACATTTAGCCTCGTAGCTTGTTTCTAATTTGTGATCGAAAACTGGAGATCAATACTGACGGGTTTTTTCTTTGCTTCTTAAAGAACGTAACTCTTTGAGTTTTGGCGGCATTGAGCTTGATGCGCCATAGGAGTTGTATTCATTTATTGATTTTTCTTGGATTGATTTTTTTATTTATTTATTCATTTTTTTATTTATTTATTTATTCAATTATTTATTTCATTATTTATTTCATTATTTTTTTCATTATTTATTTATTATTTATCTATTTTGTTTTTTTTATTTTATTTTTTTTTAAATTTTAGTTTTATTTTGCATCATTTTATTTTATTTTACCCTATTCATAATTTTCACACAATGTAGAATTTCTGAAGGTAAGACATACAAAATTTCTACATTGTGTAAAATATTTAGTTTAAACAATACCTTTTCAAAAATTGTAGAAAATTTATCCATCAATAATGTTGGAGAACAGAAAATAAATGAATAACAATAGGTCTGTTTTCATTGCACAAATAGGAAATACAACAGGTGATAGGGATTCTACAGAAAGCCTATAATAATAATAATAAAAATTATAATAAAAATAATAATAATAATAATAATAATAAATCTTCGGCATTCCGTTAATTTGTCGCGGTCCTCTAACCAGGCCTACATTAACCCAGTGCCCCGCCGGCGTTTTCCTCCCTCACTGTCCCTCCTAATCTCCCAGCATACAGTCAAAAACTGTTTCATAATTCCCCCAGTTGGCTCCCTCTCGAACTCCCCAACTACAAAACTGAACAATTTCCCCATGTCATTCCTCATCCAGTTATCCTTCATGTTTCCATCCCACATTTCCATTAGTTCTCAAGGAGTCTTGTTCTACTAGGTAAATATTTGGAGCATTCTAAAATTACACCTAAGTAATACATTTGACACACTATTTCCTCCTCTTTCTCGATCCACCCCCCCCCCCCCCAACTCCACTGTCTTGGATGTCACTTTGAACAACTATGACCCCCAAACGATCCATCCAGGTATTCATTTAAAGCTGGCGCATCCTTTTTATATAACCCGTCTAAAGAACTCTTGTTCCTAATTCCAGCTCGCCAGTTTCTGTTACAATCCCCAAGCGTCCTTTTCCCTATAAAACGCCTCCCCTGCGGCACCCTCCCCCCTCCCCCCCTCCGCCCTCCCATCGTCTAGATCTTAGTCTCTATAAGTTTGAACATTATTTATTTTTCCAAGTTGCATTATAATACAATAGAACAAATAATACATATTTCTGGATTCAACAGAAAGTTAAAAGCTTGTGTTAAGCTTTTTCCACACTCTTAACATATTTCTCACTATTGGCAAATGTAACGGCGATTTACAGTCAACTTAGTTACATAAAAAACACAAAACATAATTAAATATGAATGAAGTCAGAGTAACATGGAGAGAGAGATACAGTTATAGAAATAGAACAAAAGATAGCAGTTGGGATAGGTATTAAAATAGAAACTGGGGAGAGAGGGATAGAGAGAAAGAGAGGGCGAGCGAGAGAGAGAGAGAGAGAGAGAGAGAGAGAGAGTGTTTCAAGTGAGAAACAAACAGAAAAAAGAAGCATCAGAAGCATGTTAATTAAGTGAGTAATTCTCTTTTGATTGAATATGTTCGTTTGATTCAGACTGCTAACACCCTTTGTACCCTTGTCGACCTGTCTTGGGTTTGACGTCTGAAAGTGAGAGAGTATCGTGTGCTATGCAGAATTCCCTATCTTATTTGAAACGATCTGTCTTCAGAATGTATCACTGGACAGTTTTAAATATACATATTATTAAATATATAAAAATATATATTTTTTAAATACATATATATTTCAGTCTCTGTAGAGTAGTTCTCCATTAGCTCCCTCGTCTGCTTTATCCGACCTGTCTGAATGTTACAGTTCCATACATGGTTGAATGTTGTTGCACCATCTGTTCTTTGGGAGGCATATCAGGTAATTTAGATAGCATAATTTCCCATATATATTCTATCTTTAACCTGCATCCACCTGAGTTCCCATCTGGCCGCTTCCAGTGCGGCTGCACTACTTGATCCGGTTATCCACCGACACGCATCATTTTGGAGAATCTCCAAGTTCTTCACTACCATTTGGTTCAGAGGGATCACATCATATGTTATACTTGGTAATCCCAAAATCTCCAAAATATACGGAGTCAAAAAAGAAAGTATAATAGAAACAAATGTGAAAAAATAGTATAACGGATGAAATTTAATAGTTCTAATGTTGCAAGTTTGTGGACAAGAAGTCGTGCAAAGAGTTTAATGACATGTTGTTGTCCACTCAACGGTTTGCAATTTTGCTACGGATTTCAAAATAGCACGTGCTACCCGAGAATGTCAAACTGAATGGGTGACCGACGATTTTCTTTGTGTTATGTTGTGTTAGAGAGCCTGGGTTATTGAGAAAACAAGCTAGTTTTTGTATTTCGACATTTTAAAAAATGCCAAGGTTAACCGAAAATCAGAGGTTGCGTGCCATTGGTATGCATGAGGCTGGGATACCTCCAGATGAGCTCGCTGCTGAGTTCGGAGCCACTGTGACCACTATTTTCCGTCACATTGGAAGGTATGGAACCACGGGATTTACTGCCGACCGGCCGCGTTCAGGTCGACCAAGAGTTACAACCCTTGCACAAGGCCGACACATCAGGACGTCTCACTTGCGGGATCGCTTCCTTCCGGCGACGTGGATAGCAGCAATTACTCCTGGTAGAACTAACAATAAAATTAGTGCACAAACTGTCCGCAACAGACTCGCTGAATACGGCATCCGAAGTAGGCATCCATGCCACGGACCAATCCTTACCCAACGTCATCGTACCGTCAGAATGGAATGGGTACGTCAGCGTGTTCGCTGGACTTAGCAGCGTTGGAGCACAGTTCTTTTTACTGATGAATCAATATTTTGTCTACGGCGCGCTGATGGTAGGGCAAAAGTGCATCGCCGACGAGAAGAACGGTTTTCTGATGCTTGCGTGCGGAAATGCGACCGTTTTGGCGGGGATAGTGTAATGGTTTGGGCAGGACTTTCCTCTTGCACCATCGAACGCAGAGTTGATCTTCATCGATGGTAATTTGAATGGACAGCGATATAGGGACGAATTTCTTAAAGCTGTTGTTGTCCCGTTTTTCAACACTAACGTCGGATTGCAGTTATTCCAGCAAGGCAATGCCCGATGTCACGTGGCGCGTATCTGTTGTGACTTTCATGAGGAGCAGAGATTCGAACTTCTTCCCTGGCCCCCACTTTCTCCAGATTTGTCGCCAATCGAGCATCTTTGGGATCAATTGGACCATCGGGTACGACTTCATGATCTTCAGACTTTAGGCGGTTTACTTGATTCGGAACGCAGTGTCACAGGTTGACATCCAGAGACTTATCAGGTCCATGCGCCGTCGATGTCTTGCTATCCAAGAGGCAAACGGTGGACATACACGCTATTGACTGCATGTGTGAACTTTTCATTTCACCCCATGTCTGAATTGCGATGTCCTGACGTGACGCAGGCAACAGTAAGAACATGAAAGTATGCGAATCACACAGCTAGACTCGAAATATGAATTTACAATAATTTGTGTGGGATTAAAGTCGATAATACTAAAAATATTGCTCCTCAAAGTTCATTATACTTTCTTTATTGTCTCAGTACAGTTTTTCCAACACCTTGTTAAACCGTTATCTTTCCAGAGGTTTTAACTGATTGAGAATTCTTTCCCCCCCTTGTCGTAACCCTTTGAACGCTGGTGATATCTTCCATGTCAGTTCAAATTCAACAATTGGAAGAGTCCATATTCATTATTTGGGGGTACACCCATCATCAATATTGATTGTTCTTCCCCACACATTCACTTAGCAGCCATCCTCCTCAATGAAATTATGACGTATGATGTGCCTGGGCCGGAAAAGCTCCGCTAGGATATACTCATCCCAACTGATAACATTTGTGAGGCATCATCATAATCTCTGGCACTATTTATTATTTACAGTTAAAACTAGAAGTCCTGTCATGAAATGCGCATAAATAGCACGTTGATCTGCGCTTTAATGTACGCGTTATGGCCATAGTAAAGCTATCAAATTCTGTCTATATGGCCTGTGCACAAGCAATGTTTCAGCCAATGGACCTCCGGCAGAAACATTGCATGTGTTTGCTGTGAGTAACCAGGAGAACCTGCCGTGCTTTGGATGCCATTCGATATGGCAGTTGCGCGCAATTCCAACGTGCAATTAAGCCTAGATAAGCGCACTATTCGTGACAGGACTTCTAGTTTTAACTGTATTATTCCCAACTTATATCTTACTTCGCTGAAACTCTTTCATTCATCTAAGTGACAAATAACCGTCAAACAGTGATGTGCCTTCGTTGCGCTGAAACTTTTCATTCATTCATTCATATTTTATAAAACCATTTTTCGTATTAGTTTCTCTCACTCCTCTGAAACTAGTAAAGCAAACCACTCCCCGACTGATCAATAGGACTTCATGAAGTCAGTGAATCAAACCACTCCCAGATTGATTAAAATGTAATAAAAATAAATCAAATATGGCTTCATTTAATTGTTTGGACGACACAAATTGAGTTGCAAAAAACAAATTCAGGAGATCTCAGATTGAAAACAATTATCTAGATCAGTGACATATAACAGCTTGTCGCTGGGTTTAATTATGTACTGAGTTGCACAGTCCACAGCTCGTCGCATGAGAATTACCGTGTTCTAAGTCCATTTTTGTCAAAATTGAGATAAGGGTTTCACTTGATACATATATCCTCCCTTCACCTTTTAAAACAACATAGCATCTGTAAGCAACAGCCCACTCTATCAGTCAGACATCCTAGACCTGATTATTACCAGTAAATCATTAACCAGCCAAATACCAGACATATCTGATCCAGGCATTGATCACCTGCCAGTTCACGCTACTTTGAAATGTAATACTGATCTCACAAGGTATCGTTCCATGAACAGGATGAACTTATAAAAAATTGACTGGAACCTCTTCAGAAACATTATCGAAGAAAACATAAATAGAGGATATGGAATGAGTGTTTTTCTCATATAATATTTATGAAACGAGTCTAAGAATTTTCCGTTTGGGCGAGCTTCTGGCGAGCCCAACCGGAAAATTCGGACGAGTTTCGTAAATATTATATGAGAAAAACACTCATTTCATATTCTATTTACCATATGACACACACACGCACAAGTTAGCCACTTAATATGACTTTTTAACCCATCACCTAACTTGAGTTGCAGACGGGACTTGGAAAAAACATCCTCGTATAACTAAAAATTTTCATTTTTTGCTTCCAAAACATAGGTGATGACCCCCTCATTGGAACGAGCTCGTCGAGCTCGTTCCAATGAGGGGTCATAACCTATGTTTTGGAAGCAAAAAGGAAAAAATATAAAAAAAAATGAATGGCGTTTTTCTTCTAGGTAAAAGATTAATACAAAATAACCCACCCTAAATAGGACAGATAACGTAAATTCTCCCTAATGAAATTATGCAAATATGACCCAGTTGTATTTTGTTTAGCCAATCAGATTGTCCAGTTTTGAAAATGACCAATGAAAGCTCCCAACTCTAATTATGCAAATTATGAAAATGTGGCCCAGTTTTATCTTGTTCAGCCAATCAAATTGTCTAGTTTTGAAATTGACCAATGAAATTGACGGAAGGCTTTATTTATCACTGATTAATATGAACACAAAATATCAAATGTTTTAAAGTGAACAAAACGGACGAGTCATATAATAAATGCAAATAACCCCACACATGCTCATGAATTAGGAAAAGTCTGCACCCGCCTTAACGAAGTTATCAACAGTGCACTAGATAAAATCTGCCACAAGCAAAGAGTAAAGCCGCGGATAAACAGAATAACCCAAACAACACTTCAAATAAAATAATTAAACAAAAAAGAAAAGCTTTCCGGGCTTACCAATCAGAAAATGATCAAATCAAAAAGCAAAAACCAACATTCTGAAGCTACAGTTCAAAATCATGTCCTGCGCGTGGCACTATACAAGCCCATGTGTACACCGATAAATGAACTTCGTGAGCTAGCAAAAATAGAAACTATTGAAACGCGATTAAAATACCAACTAAAAAAATCCTCAGCAGACTCCAAGATAGTGAATGAATGGTAGAGTTGAATTCGCACCTAACACTTAACGGAAAAACAGAAAAAATCACAGAAAATTAAAATTATACAATAGAATTTAATTGCGTGCAGTCAGTGAGGATTGCCTCGCTACTCATTGAGAACTTTAGGATTGAGACTGTGAATAATGCCTCGCAACTCTGCGTGTGGGGAGCGGGCTGCGATGAAACCCACCACTCGCCCATCAATAAAAACAATCACACAGCAGTCACGATATAAAATAGCGGATTTCTATCTCACTCGAATAAAGGTATGGAAGTGGAGTCAGTGAGGACTTCCTCGCTACACATTAAGAACTTTAGGATTGAGTCTGTGAGGATTGCCTCGCAACTCTGCGTGTGGGAAGTGGGCTACGATTACACCCACCACTCGCCCGTCAATAGCAACAATCACACAACAGTCACAATATAAAATAGCGGATTTATATCGCTATCTAATAAAGATACGGAGGAGTGGAGTCAGGGAGGATTGCCTCGCTACTGATTAAGAACTTTAGGATTGAGTCTGTGAGGACTGCCGCGCATCTCTGCAACTCTGCGTGTGGGGAGCGGGCTACGATGAAACCCATCACTCGCCCATCAATAGCAACAATCACACAGCAGTCACAGAATAGAATATAGTATTTCTGCCTCTCTCTAATAAAGATATGGAGGAGTGGAGTCAGTGAGAATAGCCTCGCTACTGATTTTGAACTTCAGGACTGAGTTTGTGTGGACTGCCTCGCTACTCTGCGTGTGAGAGTTAGCTACGAAGAAACCCACCCTCGCCCCACCGATAGCAACAATCACACAACAGTCACAATATACATTTTCTATCTCTCTCTATCTATAACTTTTCTTACTGAACATTCTCACATGTTCTTGAAACAGACGATGATCGGTAGGAATTGGAACAAGCTTTTTGTAAGCATACACATGGAAGACAAACACCAAGTAATGATTGAAACAAGCTTGCCTGGTTCTGACCAGTGTACATTTTAAATAAATAAACACATGAATAAAGATACAATAGCCCTTTTAAAGGCTTCTGGGTGTATGTCTGTGAATGTTTTTTTGCAGTTTTTTTCTCCATCACGTCGTCATCTGTTCCCCCTGAAACAAGCGACTGTTTGGGTTTCTTTTTCTTTTTTTCTAAAACAACCATCAAACTCCAGTTTCAGTATCACGATAAATATGCCGACGCTTCTAAATAAAACACAGAGTAGAATTCTTGTAGTTACGGACAATTCCTGGTCAGCTTCCAGTTCGAGGTTCTCGCGGGTCTGACCCCAGTACCATACTGCCAGTGCGCACATTCAACCCAAATAAGATTATTGGCCCCGCTTCCGGCTCTCGTGGTTTTATAAGCAAATACAGTTATTTGTGTCGCAGAGGGATTTTAATCCCACACCGTACCTGTGGACCTTCGGCGCTCTGAAATTTTCATTCATTAAAAAGGACTTGCTTGCATCTAAACCATTAAAACTGCAATATAACCACTGTTTTTTTTTTGTTCTATCACCAAAAGGGGGTAATAATTAGTACAAAAACCTGTTCAATGACCTTTGTTCAATGGAATCAACGGTTTAATGACACATGTTTGATAGTTACCAATTTAGAGTTGCAAAAAGTAATGCCACTAGGTTAGGTGCATTCAAACGTTTTAAAACTCGTTATTTTTCCTTTCACTATTCTTTACTGTGTTTTTACATCCATCAGTAAAGAGATTATATAACAATAACATGACTTTGGAGGACATTGTGGTTTATTAACGGCCCAACAGGTGTGAATAACAGTCCGACAGGTTATAAAAGTCCCGAGACGAAGTGGAGGGCCGTTAATAAGCTGAAGGGATGTTATTCACACCTGTTGGGCCGTTAACAAACCACAAGGCCCGACAAAGTCATGTTATTACTATTATTACAGCTGCGATTCTGAGAAAGTTTTGATCCTGTACCTTACATGGCAGCTACCAACAGCCTAGTCCAAAAATGGCCTGAAAGTCCGTAATATAATTTTTAGGTTTGGTATGTCCGTTGGAAGGATGTACCAAACCCAAAAATTATATTACGGACTTTTAGGCCATGTTTGGACTACAAACAGCCAATTGGTCTTCATTCAATTCGCTTGATTGAGACATTTTTAACCTTTTCAATTTTAGCAGATGATATTATCGTCTGTTCTCAAACAAACTAAAGGTTAAAATATCTGCAGACTTACTTACTGTATACAGCTGCTTGTTCTTATGGGACTAACCTTGCTGGACATTTTACATAATAATTTAATAATTTAAATAAAAATCACATTGTTAGCTAGTTGAAACCATTTCTGGAAACTGTTTCCATTTTCGAGTGTACATCAGCGAGGAACAAAAGTGACTTGACGTGTCGGGCTGTTAATGAGATGCTTAACTCATTAACGGCCCGACACATCACGTGGCTTTTTAAGTTGAGCGTTACATTCTTGTAATGCCCTGTTAAACTTTGTTAATGTACCAGGGAACGCCCTATAAATTGGTAATAATTTGAAAGTATGGGCAGTTTCAAGTACATAATATTAATACACTAAATCGTTTTTCCGACAAAATGGAGACAGAACGTTTCATTTCTAAAACTATATCATAATTTAGCTACCTTTAAGTAGCGCATGGCAATCGAAATAAAGCTTTCCGAGAACCCCATTGGGGTGTTTAAGACAATTACACCGCCTTTAAACTACGAATAACAGTTACATTGCTGTTGTATAGCAAACTGTAAACGTGTGTTGCTAGAATTTGATTTAATTTAGCCTAATTCCATCCTTCCTTGCCCGTTTGTATCAACGACGTCACTGAGTTATTAAGGTACTTTCCAATGTCGATTTGCCATGGGATTTTACACTTGGATAGATCTTCAAGTTGTATGAAGTATGTATTTTGTCTAATTAACATACGATCTTTAACCGTTTGAAGGTTATAGCCAAAAGAAATATGCCTATTTTACATGTACACCTTCCCAAAATGGTCACTTCCTCTTTTCCGATTGACTTGAAATTATCATTCATGGATTGGTTATCAAATTCCATAGGGGTCGTGTGTTTTCACACTCCATAATATTTTACTGTTTCTGTGTTACTGGCCTTCAAATGTTTGGTATAATTTGTCTTCTGGAAAACTACAGAAAAATAATCAATATTTTCATCAAAATGCCATTTTGCAGAATCCATTTGCCTGGGAAATGTTGCACATAGGAAGATGCTCAAATGCCATCATCACATTAAAATTTAGGAGTATCTATCATCCGTGTTGAGTTATGGAGCATTGAATGTTTGCAGTATTCTACCTTTGGGGAAATACCTTATGTTGCACCTAACTTCAAACAGATGATTCTAATTGGCAAATTCTCAGGTGTTTGTTTGGAAAAACTGCATGCAAGATTGGGATTGTGTGTGAAGGTGTGTATGCATCCTTGGTCAAGCATAAATATGGGAACTTTCTATGTTCATGTGAACGATTATGGCTGAAAGTTGTTATCTTATAATTTGTCCTTTCAAATTAAGCAGTTTCAAATTCTAAATGTTAACAAGGAAACATTTTATTTCATTTCGTGACTTCATTCCTCTATTTCTCTTCCTTCCTACTCGCAATCAGAAACAAATTATCCACTGGTCTCTAACACGCCCTAACTCTCGATTTTCCAGCTGGGATACAGCCACTCACATTTACCCACCCCTTTTATCATGCTATCCATCTTTCCGTCCAATTTCTTCATAATATTTAGAAAAAAATCGTACCCTCCTCCCAACAGGAGGGGATAGTGTAAAGCCGTGTTTGTCCATCCATCCTTCCTTCCATCTGTCCTGTCCATCTGTCTGGCTTACCATCCACCCGTCTACCCATACATCCATCCAGAAGTTTGTTTATTCAATAATGCAATAAATTGAACAATAGTTATCTGATTTTTATACAACTGTTCACATGAGCGGCCATGTTGTGATATAGTTATGTCCACCCATCTGTTTCTCTATCCATTCAATGTCTAGGCATCCATCTGTTCATCCGTTTGTCCATCCATTAACTCTTGTATGCCCGTTCAATAACCCGAACACACTTTGTCTAACAGATCACAGTTTATAGTGGACTGTACATAACTAGGGCATGGTCAGTTTTGGAAATCAGCATCCTTGCATATCCAACATGGTGTCCCCGGCAGCCATCTTTGAGATTTTGTTTATGATTTTGGCTTATCTGCTCAACAAATGGAATAATGGAATGACCAATGTATTCCATTTTGTTATGGTGGATTGAGCACGACTATAAGAATGTTCTTCTTGATAATCACCATTCTGGACTCTCCAACATGAGCGCAATGGCAGCCAACATGTTTGTGATCTTAACCCTTTACCTAACGAATCGGCAGCATCCGCCCGCGTAATATGCAAATTCAGCAGTTAAAAAATATTATTTTTCAAAACATTTCAACAAAACCATATCTTGTGACCTCTCGTTGGAACCAGCTCGTCGAGCTCGTTCCAACGAGGGGTCACATGATATGGTTTTGTTGAACTTTTTTGAAAAATTTGAAAAAATGATATTTAAAATAATAAATTTTGATGCCGTCTGCGTTGGGTAAAGGGTTAAACATGGAATGAGCAACAGATCTAATTCTTTTTGATGCCTTATTGATGACTGTAGGAAACTCCTTTCGATAATCAGCATTCAGGCAAATCCATCTTTGCCACCAAGGCAGCCATCTTGGAGCAGAAACAGAGTGTGGCGGCTGTGGAATGAACGATACCATGACGTAACCGTTAGGTGGATCGTTATGGTGTGGGGAGGCATAACCATGACAAGAAGAACAACATTACATGTCATCCACGGGCGTGTCACAGGACATTTGCGCTATGTCACGGCCGTCGATTCATTTTCCAAGATAACAATGCAAGAGCACACAGGGCCCGTGTCGTACAGAGTTCCTCCAGGAGTAGAACATCACTACACTTCCTTGACCAGAACTAAGTCCAGACCTTTCACCAATCTGGGATATACTTGACAGGCGCCTACGACAACGCTAACAGCTCCCTACAAATGTCCAGGAACACGCCACTGCACTGCAGGAAGAATGGAATAAAATCAGTCAAGCTGATATTGGACATTTGGTGAGGAGTATGCCACGTCTGAACAGCGCTTGTCTCGCAAACCGAGGATGATTTACAAGCTACTGAGGTCTTGGACTTACTGTGGTCAATTCTCTGACTGACCGTCCATGTCTTTTACAGCTCATTGAGTGGGATGTGTGCTTGTCAGACACCCAAACTATCTCTGAAGTTATTCATCAGATGTCACAGTACAATACCTCAACAGTCTTTTTGATGAAAAACTTTAAATATATTTCTTCATATATCTCAACTTCATCAAATATCCCCTACTTTTTTGAAAAGTATATGTCGCCTTAATGTGACATTAGAGGCACTTTTGGTTAAATGAGTAATTGATATGTTCCTGTAATTAGACATTAGGAGGACGTGTGACGATATATGAAATGTATATGTCTCCTGAATGTAACATTATGAGTAATAAAAGGCCCGAGACTGCAATAAGAAGTCTAATTAGGTATCATTATAGAAAAGTCTCCGTAACATACGTTTTGGGGTAAGAAAACATTAGGGGGAGGGCATTGGGGAGACACAGGTAAGAAATCTGAACTTTGACATCAAACCATGCATTTCCACCCAATAATAACATAACCCTGTTAACAGGGTTAATAATGGTGACAGGCTACTCTGTAGAGTGCATAGAAAGAAAAGTTCCCCTAAGTGAGGTTTTTTCACCATGTACCCTAATGTATGAACAGGGTTATATATATAATGGTGCTGGGGAGCGCGGTGGCTCAGTTGGTAGAGGTGCAGGCTGCAAGCCGAGAGGTCCTCGGTTCGAATCCCACCTGCGGCAACTGCGTTGTGTCCTTGGGCAAGACACTTCATCTCCATTGCCCGCGTGGGGGCACGATGACGCCGTGTACTAAGGCGTACTGCACGTCGATGGTGCGCATGTCTTCAACCAGTCTAACCCTGCCTGTGCTGCAGTGCGGAGTTACGATGTTGGGGAGCTGGCAGCTGCTCGTCGTTGCTCGGTGGTTCTCTCCGGGTACTCCGGCTTCCTCCACCCGTAAAACTGTCACGGTCATGATTAGCCATTGTGCATAAATATGTGACCTTAAACACCAATAAATAAATAAATAAATAAATAAATAAATATAATGGTGCTGATAGAGGCCGCATTCTCCCACGTAAATTACAAATTGAGCTGTTGAAAAAAACATCAATTTTCAAAAAATGTCAACAAAAAAATATGTGAGCGAGGTCTTTCCAATGAGGGGTCACATGATATGATTTTGCTGAAATTGTTAGACAATATTTTTTTTACAAAAAAATATTAAATTGCGATATTGTGTGCATTGAGTAAAGGGTTAACTAGCATTCTAATATCCGATTTCAGACTTATAAAATGCTTATCGTTTCGGTTGAAACTGAATGCTGCTTGCCGGAACTCTGCGATCCTTCAATGAACTTGTTAAGCGCGTACCTTGTTCAACAATTCAGAAAAGACAACGCACTTCATTCGGATCCAAAAGCATAAAAGCAATGTAGTTCCATAATTTAATAATTACGCATTTAGTTAGTGTTTCTCTCTCTCTCTCTCTCTCTCTCTCTCTCTCTCTCTCTCTCTCTCTCTTCGAATAAAGAAATATAGAAAACCTGTAATATTTTATAAATAGTAACGCAAACAAATTGTAATCAAGCACGGGTTGTATTATCATCAGTGTTAAGTAGTTGCAGGAAGCAGATGTTGTCACAGGGACCCGTGACACGCGCTTTATTTATGTGATTACGGACCTACAACGTAGGCATTGTGTGATAAATACCAATGTGATGACATAACACTTCGTAGGAAACATGTCTCGTAATCTAGTCGCATATCGTCCCTTGAATGCGTGAAGGTGCCCTCTGCAAAATGCAGAGGGCACCTTCGTGTATTCAAGGTGTAAGATAAGCTTCAGAATGTCGACACTTGTCTCCTTGGCGATTGAACAAAATGGTACGATATATTGTATACTGAATTCAATACACTTCGGTTTCAGAAATAAATAAAATTGGAATTGCGTCAGACAGTTTTATTGAATAATTAAAGACGAAGTATTCAAATATAATCATCGAACAGTAAGTAATCCATCGAATCGTTCAATTGAATCGAAAACAGCAACATATTATTCCACTGTTTGTTAAGAAAATTATACTCGACACCAATTTGAATTAATTTGGAATACGAAGGATTACAGTGTGGCTTAAATGTTTAGCAGAGAGTATATAAGAAGGAATGAGATATCGATTTAATCTAGAGTTTAAGCTAAAAACCCATATTTGAAGTTATTTTCTCATTAGATTTTGAGGTCTTATGACATTCATGCATCAGGATTTTATTGTCCCACTGCAATAAATATGTAAATTGTTGAGAAACTAAAACGCAAACAAACTGTTTCTGAACGACGAGTCGACAAAATCTTTTTAACAGGAGCACACAGCCAGTCATCGAAAACGATAGGTATGAGGCCCACTTTAGAGTCATCGGACTCCTTCTGGATCAGTCCTTCGAAACTTTTCTCCTACCGGTTCGACCCATGGCCAGCGCACTATAGGTAATACACAGAACGACACGTACGTGTGAATGGGTTAATCAGTACGGTACGAGTGCCACCACGGAAGAATGAAACGAGAGGCCACAGGCCTCGAGTTTAATCCTTTCGCGATGACACAAGTGTCATATCGATTAACACATTCACACGCGCGTGCCATTCTGTGTTTATTCCACGATTTCACGTCTGTAAAAACAATTATCAGAAAGACACTCAGCAAAAAAAACCCCAAAAACAACACGTTTTATTACCATCCAAATATGCTAGGGGAACCCCTTTTACTATTTTGTCCCCTGAGGTCCACTGTGGACTATGTGCCTACTGTCACATAGAAAACATTGAACTCAGGGGAAGATTTTTAGCTATCGCTGGTGATTCAATTTGTTATTGCGGTGCACGATTTGTAGAAAATTCCAGTGAATCTTCGCTTCTGTATAAAACTAGTCCGTCAACGATTTCCGTTCCGCACATGTGAGCGGAACGGATTTTCATTTTCTCAAGCTTTAGTGTTGGTGTAGATGGGGATTTCAAAGAACAGGTGTGTAGTCAAATTTGATACTGGAAACGGGAGCGCCGTAACTCAGTGGTTAGAGTATTGGCGCTGTGCACTAAGACGTACTACACGTCGGTGGTGCATTTGTCTTCAACTAATGCTAACTCTATTTGTGCCGAGTTACATCGAAGGCACTAGAGTTACATCGAAGGCACTAAATTTCCATAAATGCATTATAGGTCAAGTTAGGACAATTCATATCCATGACGCAAAAAAAAATCACAGTCAGTCAGCAGTGACTTGAAGTCAGCGATACTCTCAGGGTTAATCCTTCGTTGAAAGTTCGTGGTTGAGGAGTCTTTCGCTGGCAACCTATTCTCTGTATAAAATATGCCAAAGTGATCAGCTGCATCAGTCACGATTATGCCAGATGAAGAAGTCGATGTGATGTTGTTGGAGTAAATGTGCTCAATTAAGGTTGTAGAATAACTTGCTACCTTAGTTGGTTTGGTTATAAGAGGGATGAATCCTTGACTGAATATTAAATCAATAAATTCTGCGGTTTTTCTGTGCAATTCCACTTTCAGGAGGTCAATGTGGAAGTCACCCATCATATTGGAGATTTTATTTTCGTGGGTTAATATATCTTTTATAAGGATTATTTTGGTAAGGGAAAATTCCATATCGGCCTCTGGAGGGGTATTTGGTCTGTAGATGACTCCAGTAACCCTTTTTGATTTATTGATTTCTATTTCAATGAAGATGGATTCAAAAATGTGGAGAATAAAAAGTGACTGGTCATCGCGAATTTTAAAATCGATGCCTTCTTTAACGAACAGTCCGATACCACCTCGTCCGTCGTCTTCTGGAAGGCGACATTTGTACAAAAGTGGTTGATATCCGTTTAGGGCATATGAAGTGGGTTGCCGAATTTGGAAAATTTCAGTTAACCCAATAATGTCAAAGTTGATACCAGATTCCTGAATATTGAACATGAATTCACCGAGTGGGTCCCAGTGTGCATTCATGCTTTGACGATTTATATGAAATAGGGAGAATGTATTCTTCGAGTTACTTTGTGGAGAGCGAAGGTCATCAGGTGAGTAATATGCACACTCCCCTCTGAGGTACTGAAATGGGGTATCGTCCTCGTCTCCAGAGGCGGGTATCCTACCGATGTATTAGCTGGTGAAATCGTATTCTGCTTTTGTCTGGGTCTCGTCCAACGTTATGCTACCCGCCATTATCAGGCAGAACTATACCCCATCTCACAGTCTCGGAAATTGATTTACATTATATAGAAAAGATAAAACTTATACAAATAAAATGTGCGAGTTCAAAGGCGAATCTTGATAACTTCTGTTCGGTGCTGGTCTGAAAAAAGGTTAATAAAAATACCAAAAATATGACAGAGAGCATGGTTAAAGGTATTCAGTACAGTGGTCTTATTGTACTTTGTTTATTGTGATGGCTGGTATGTGGGAAGAAAACAAAAACAGCCCCATGAGCGCCAGTGGTGAACGTCCAGGAGCCAATACTATGAGACCCCCACGACTGCACCCCCCTCCCCCTCCAGAACTGCATCTTCTACCTGTTAATGATTGATTAAAACACATCAATATGATTTCAAAATATATGGCAATTTGCCAATTGGCAAATCGCCACATCTTAGAATATGTGAATGGTTCAACCTTTCTGAAGTCATACCAAAAAAATACAATTCCAGAAAATAGAGCCGCAAGAGCTCCATAGCACTGGCCTCTGGTTGTCGAGATTCATCATCGTCTCCCCGTTTAAACACACGCGCAGACAGATATCTCTGTGAGCGCGTGTGTATTGTTAACTTGTGCATGGGGAATCCGTTTCTAGAAGTTTCCCTTATCCGAAACAAAGGCAAAGGTTGAAAGTTAAGGGGTGGTTCGGAAGAAGGATGAAAAAAAAAAAAAATGAAAAGAAAAGAAAAGGTGGACCAGTCGCCATGTGTGCGTGCGTTGAATGCATCTGTATGAGCACACGTGTAATGATGTGTATGTGGGTGGGGGGAGGGGGGGTGGTTGAGAGAATGTGGTGTGGTATGGTGGATGTGTGTGATACGACATCGAAGTCACCTGTGTTTCCAATAAAAACACTCGGTTTCATTTTTCGGTTGGTATAATATTTAGCGTGTAAAGTTCTATCAGTAACCGGCGCGCAGTATGAGATATGACCTATTAAGGGGCTTATTAGTATGTGTGTGCCGAATTGTTGGAGGAATGTGCTTTCCAATCATTAGACTCAGTCCATTGCCTGAGCAATTAAGTGTCGACAGTCAAATGATATTGTCGATAGATTGAAATCAAATGAGCAGTGTATGTCGTTCTTTGTCAGCTTGTGCCCTTCATTTGCACATAATTTGTGCTGAACAACCAATGTGGGTTGATTTCCTCTTTGAGATTATATAGCCATTTACTGCTGTTGAGAACAGATTAGGTTATACCATTTGTGAGCACCTATATTCATGAGTAAGTTATTTGGCTCTTGGCGCTTTGTTGATTGCTTGGCTGCTTTATCGAAGAGCTTCGTTGCGTAATATAGCGTTTGGCTACTTAACAGAAGAACTTCGTTTATTCATTATATCGGGAGCGACGTGGCTTATTTAGAGATGCAGGCTGCAAGCCGAGACGTCTTTGGTTCGAATCCCACCTGCCTGCGACAACCGCGTTGTGTCCTTGTGCTTGACACTTAATTCCAATTTCCTACCTGGGGGCACGGTGGCGCTGTGTCTTAAGGCCTACTGCTCGTCGATGGTGCACTTGTCTTCAACCGATTCTAACCCTGCTTGTGTGGAGTTAGTACGTTGGGGAGTCTGACAGTTGCTCGCCGTTACTCGGTGGTTCTCCCCGGGTACTCCGGCTTCCTCTACCCATAAAGCTGTCCGACATGAGGCGACCCTTGCTGTCAAAAGTGTCGTTAAATCTCATTAAATAAATATATAATTCTCATTCTTTCAACAGTTCACCTATCTTAGTTGAATGAAAAGTTTGGTAGACGCCACTATGAAGTCTATCGTTTATACCCTCTTATCGTTGTTAGTTTTTGTGACAAGATAGGCTTGTGTATACTGTTGTATTTTGCTAATCGACCACTATATCAGGGACCGACCTGGGCATGCGCCAGTGCGTATTTGGTTCTGAAACATCAGGACCTGGCTCTTAAATCTCAGAAATAGGCTTCTCAGTTGGCGCGTAACTTCTCAGATCATATTTTGATATTTTTTCGGTGGATAATCGAGAGAGACACTCTTACATGTAAATATATATGATTATCATTTATCATTGTTGTAGAGTGCTTAAGTTAATACTTCAAGTATTAATTACCAAGCATTAATCTCCACTGTGGTTTCTGATCAAGTCTTGGCTGCCTAAATAGGCAGCCAAGACTTGATCAGAAACCACAGTGAAGATTAATGTTTGCTATAGTGTACTAAATGAAAATGATGAGAGCTATTACATACTTGCAGTGTGTATTACAAACAGCAGTGTGACTCCGTAAATTGAAATCTGGCGCATGAATTGAAAAAATAGGCTCCGAGGCTAGAGTGTATTTTAAATAGTCCTGATCGGTCCCTGTATATTCTGTATTTTTTCTCGTTCAGTTTGCTCCGTTCCGTTCCGTTTTGACCCATCTCTCCTTGAACGTTTAGACTGAATGTGTCCAGGAGGAGACGTGTTTCGGGGTTTGTCCATTACTGGGTGAGATGGACGTTTGTATTTGTTTCAGTGAGTTAGAACGTAGAACCCCATTGAGGGTGAAAGGAAACTCGCAGTATTTGCCCGGCAGAGCCCCTGGTATGTCACTATACAAATAAATGATCACCAACAGTTAGATGTTACACTGTTTCTGTAATATAAAGATAACATTTTCCAGTCAAACTGGCATCCCAAATTACATTTTTGGTGAAAACATTGCATCATACATGTACTACAATTTGAGAACATGCTGTTTGTTTTTGAGGGCGTGTGTGTGTGAGCGCCATCACGAATGAGATACTTTTCGGTATCCACTCACAAACACTAGATTGTTTTTTAATTATAAGGATCTAATTCCACTTGTTTCAACCTTGAATAAATGCTTGGAGTAAACAGATGGCGCGCATCGATACGTGGAAATGATTTGATCGACACTAGGAACAGGTAGCTTCTTGCGATCTGATTTACCTGGCGGGTTTCATACATCAATTCAAGATGAATGCCTGTTGAATTATTGCTGGAAATGTTCGGTATCCACTCAAAAACACTAGATTTGCATTTGATTATACGGTTTTAGAATAAATTGATCATTCAATTCACCTTGAAGTGACGCTTCTAACGCCGCCTCTTTGATTGATACCGTGAAAGTAAACATGTCTATATCTTCACAGTGGGGGACACAATTTCTATCTTTCCGCAATTTGTTTCGATAATCTGTCTTTTAGCGTCTAATAAAATAAATTAAAATGTTTGACAATATTCGAGATCAGCCACGCGAGGGTTTTTTCGACTCTAAAAACACAGAAAAAAACTATGAATAGATAACTGGCGATAAATGACTGAATTTCAGTGTTGTCAGCCTGTTGGGACCGAGGCTCTTTGGCAAAGTTCTTTTACATTTTACCCAATGAATTGATCGCATCCACCAGCGTAATATACAAAGCAGTTGAAAAAAAAAGAAAAGAAAAAAAATTGAAACAAAATCAGATCATGTGACACCTCATCGGAACGACACCAATGAGTATTACGTCTCCAGTAACATGCTTTCCGTCCAGGTTAATTTACAGTACAGTCGCCTTGGAGTGGTCGTAATCCACCCGTGGGTATTGATGTCTACACATGCGTTTAACAGGTAACAAAAATCATCACGACCAAAATTTTAATTAACACCGGATTGTACCCGGTGCCTCATTAATTAAATTGTTGATGATTATTCCTATAATTAGTGTTTGGAATCTTTTATTGCGTCCGTGGAAATTCTACCCACTCATAGACAGTGGCCAATCCACGGCGGCCGTATTGTATTTATTGCTTCTTAACGCCATATCAGAATTTATCATATGACTCGTCCGTTTTATTCACTTTAAAACATTTGATATTTTGTTTTCATATTAATCAGTGATAAATAAAGCCTTCCGTCAATTTCATTGGTCAATTTCAAAACTAGACAATTTGTTTGGCTGAACAAAATACAACTGGGCAATATTTTCATAATTTGCATAATTAGAGTTGGGAGCTTTCATGGGTCAATTTCAAAACTGGACAATTTGATTGGCTAAACAAAATACAACTGGGTCACATTTGGATAATTTCAGTAGGGAGAATTTACGTTATCTGTCCTATTTAAGGTGAGTTATATTGTATTAATCTTTTACCTACAAGAAAAACGCCATTCAGTTTTTTTCATATTTTCAATCTTTGCTTCCAAAACATAGGTTATGACCCCTCATTGGAACGAGCTCGACGAGCTCGTTCCAATGAGGGGTCATAACCTATGTTTTGGAAGCAAAAAATGAAAATGTTTAGTTGCACGAGGATGTTTTTTTCCAAGTGCCGTCTGCAACTCAAGTTAGGTGATGGGTTAAAAAGTCATACTAAGTGGCTAATTTGTGCGTGTGTGTGTCATATGATAAATAGAATATGAAATGAGTGTTTTTCTCATATAATATTTATGAAACTCGTCCGAATTTTCCGTTTGGGCTCGCCAGAGGCTCGCCAAAACGGAAAATTCTTAGACTCGTTTCATAAATATTATGAGAAAAACACTCATTCCATATCCTCTATCTATGGTATATCGCGGTGATTAAACCTCATGTACTGTAAAAGAGGGCATTATTTCAGAAGATAAAACAATTGATCAAAATCACGAAATAATTACACTATAATGAGAAATAAAGAGCAGTAAATATTCTTTTCACGCGTTTCGTAGTAATAGAGAGAAAAAAATGTCTTGGCGTTACAAAATAGGTTACATATGGTTTCCAATAGCGCGTAAGTTTACGCGGGATATTACAGACAGTAGTGCAGGGGTTGTTGCAACCTATAATTTTACAACTCCGCATAATGTCACACCAACGCATAATGTTACAAAATGTTGTAAACAACCGATACTGTAAAAAACTCCGCATAATGTTATACATTTTTCTAACGCATACAATGTTATAAAAATCAACGAATAATGTTACAATTTTTTTCAACGTATAATGTTAACCCTTCGGTACTTTCGTACGTTGATACTTTGTGGTCATTTGTTTTGTTATTATTTTTCGATTTTTTTTAAATTTTAACCTCAAATTCCTATTTTCTCCCGAATAGTGCTCAGTGATAACCGTTGAGCCAAATGTTATCGCCGCTTAAAATACTAATATATTCCTGCTTTCAAGACTTCTATCAGGTCAGGGCTTCCAAAACATGAGGATCCCAGAGCAAAAGCCAACACTCTCCTTGCTCATATTTCGTATTCAGTCAAACACAAATCATATTTTTTTTTTATATAAATGTGTTTTATTACAAATTATTTGAGAGTTCCCACAGACAATAATTTGTAATAAAACAAGTTTTGAATAACAAATTCAGGCCACCAAAAATAATCTAGCCCTCAACCAGATAATCACTAATGTGAAAAATATCTTGTTATTGGCACTCTCCGACGTTTGAGTCTCTTTTTGAAAAAACGTTGAAGAAACTGAATTCCCCAGTGACGTTTGAACGTAACGATAATTGAAGTCTCAAAGGGTTAAACAAATTAACAGATACTGTTATAACTTTAAATAAACTCATATCCTGGATAATATATATACAGAACCACACTTATGTTTGAATGGGTTAACGATTACTGGACGAGAGCGTGTGGCGCTGAGATAACCACTCGAGCCAACCGGCTCTCGTGGTATCCCTGCGCAGGGATACCACGAGAGCCGGTTGGCTCGAGTGGTTATCTCAGCGCCACACGCTCGAGTCCAGTAATCGTTAACCCATTCAAACATAAGTTTGGTTCTGTATTTATTACACACCCAACCATGAAAAAGAATTCACTGTAATTAATCGCTAATTTAATTAAATAGTCGACAATTTGAACGGTTGAAAGAATTTTAGAGAGAAATGGGCAATTTTGTCAGAGAACCAGTCTTAAGTCTTTGACCTTGCCACCTGTAGAATCGCTGTTGATTCATTTTATTCGCAAAAAATGTCGATCCGAACACTCAAAACTCAAAAGATTGCGTTCAGGATGGAAAAATGTACAAGGATTTTAATTTGAATACGATGCGAACTGGCTGCTCTGTTTAAATTTCGTGCTTTTTAAACTGAAACTAAAACAGAAGTTTGAACTCGGCTTCACAATACATGCACTACTGCCACAAGGCTATCACATGTGGACATCGGTCATTTCTGTTCTGCACTGCAACAAAGTACACATTGGACGAGAAAAAAACATTTTGCCGCAATAATTAACCTTCCGGGGGATTCATTCGATCGTTTAGAGTAACTGAGCCTGAGGCAGTTTTAGATTCCATTCTGACTGAGTGAACTCCGCAGTCTTGGTAAGTTAGCACTTTATTTTTCAACATTATAAAGTTTCTGACTTGAAATTTAGCCTTCTTTTTATTTTACCTCAAGTATTGATAACCTTTGTTTGAAATGGGCTGCACTTACAAATAAAAGCTTTAGGTTGTCCACATTTACTCCAGATATACAAAGGGAGAAATATATTGCATGATAACTGCAAGAAAATGTCATGTCTTGTCTCTATACGTACACCTTTTTTACACCCCCAACCCCCCAACCCATCTATAACCTGACAGCATTTTCTGAAACCCTCGAAAGCTCACGAAATCAGTATCCAATAGTCTTAGTCTGAGGCTGAAAGGGTGGGGGGGGGGGGGGGGGGGTGTTCTCATCAGTAAGCTCCAACTTATTTTGGTTGATAATATTTTCAAAGATTGATTAACGTTTACATTATTTTGTAGTATTTTGCACTAGTACTATACTTCACCAGTTTGTTATCTGAACGGTTCTGTCAATATTTTTTCTTGGTATCTGGTTAATTTTTTTTTTTTTTATGTGTCTGCTCCAATATCTTGTCAGTCTTAAATTTGGAATTTGGTGTTCTGATTTTGCATTCTGATTCAGTAAGTAGTTTTAAAAGAGGACTGATAGAATGTGGCAAAGTAAAATGATAGGCTTTTGGAGAACATTTTCTTGGGGATGGGGGCTGATCAATCAAACTGGCCTGAACTTTTGTTTCAAAATCAAAATGCAGGCCCTTGTCTCGAATTTACCTACGGAAATGCTCTGCCCACTGCCCTGCTATTTGCCAAAATTATAAAAAATACCCCTTCCCTCTGAACAATCTGTTCTGAAAATACCAGTCCCTTTCAATGAAAACTGCAAAATTAGCTGCTTATTGGTGAAGGGGATGAGAATGCTACAACCCCCTCCCCATCTCATACACCCATGTAGCTAAGTCACATAGGTGACATTCGATTTAACTTTTGTTACTGACAATTAAAACAACATAATATCCTTGTATAAAACAGAAATACTAGCAAAAATTCTAAATTAGTCATTTAAAAATACACATCAATCTGTGTGTGGAAAATATTGTCATATTGTCTATGTTTTAAATATTCTAATAATTATTTTTTAATTTCATGGAAGTCATCTTATAAAATTGACATTAGGCCTATATTGCATTCATCAGAACACATGTATTTACCACCCCTCGCCTCTTCGTGGTCTCATTCCCACCCTACTCAAGACTTTTCAGAATTTCAATAGTGGGTAGCTGGTAACATTTTTTAATTTCCTTAGTACAAACTCCAGAAAGTCATATTTTAGCAATACTATATCCCCCCTAAAAAGCCCTTCCCCCTGCCCCCACAAATGAAATAAAATAAAATAAACCTGTTGCCCCAACATCCACTAGCACGTAAGAAAACATGGGTTCCACAAATGTAAACTACCGAGTTTTTCGTATAAAACTTCTTCCGAATTTATTTTCTTTATTCAGCTAGTGTGTGTGTGTGTGGGGGGGGGGGGGGGGTGTATGGAGGGAGTGGTCATCTAGTAAGGGTGGAATTGGTGATAGTTAATTAAGTGGTAGTGCATGTACTAGCAGTCAGACATCTCCAGACGCTGTCGGCGTGTCGCTGTCTTTTTTCCGCTTGATGCCATAGTAACCAGTTTTCAAGATTGATTTGGTCTTGCTTCCTGAGAACATGCTCTACAAAGTATGTTTGCGTTGGCAAACGTGCTGCTTCACTGCCGAAGTGTGAATCGAATACGATTACAGTTACACAGTAGGCCTCGTGTCGACTCGTCGGCAGCACGCAGCTGTGAGGGCAACATTGTAACAAAGTTGAACTGTACTTGTGGTTGGCTGCAATATCGAACACAATTGGACTTTTTGCCTAAAAATAATTAAGTTTTCCTCGATTTTCAATAACGAAAGCAAAGGCTGAGTTTCACTGTTCAATTTCTTGGCAGAGATCATGTGTCTTTCATGACTTTCAACAGTTTTCAGCGTAGTTGTGCATCAAACATTTTGTAATGAGAATCGGTAATTCCGACAGATAAATTTAGCCGATGGTTCTCATTGGTTATATTCCACTGCACGCTGCAAACTATAAGAACCAGTCTAACGAGAGAACTTGTGCACGCGAAGGGTACTTTTATCGGATCGCACTAGAGCTTTCTGGTTAAAATTACCGCATGCCCCTAAAATCCATGCGATCGTGACAAATACCGCTACGGGTGTGTAATAAATAGTCTTATGGCATCAATTTCAAGGGCTTTGATTCGACATTTTGTTGATTTTCGCAGAACTGAAGCTAATAATGCACATCATATTGAAGTAGCTATGTGTGAATGGATTGTGTTCTGTTAACAGCCTACATTCAGCTGATTTAGTATCTAATATCTAGTATTTAGAGAGAGAGAGAGAGAGAGAGATGGGGGGGGGGGGGGGGGGGGGCAAAATGCCACGATTATGAATAGTATAGCATGTTTTGAATCAGGCCTTATTACCTGGAACTTTGGAGGAGCAGCTGTTATTAAATTACCATGGGAACGGAGCTTTGGGGACCAACTCTTTCCGGTGCAAAGTTACGGCTCCATCTAGATGCGGCAAGTGGTGTAGGTGCTGCATATATAGTATGCTATGGAATGTATAATGATATATGCACAGAGGGCTATGGGTATATATTATGGGTATGTGACGGAAAATTGACGAGGAAGCTGGATTTTCTTGAAAATTTTCCCGCGAAATGGTTGACGTTGCCAAATATGCTGTGACGTCAGGATGCGCGCGCAACGTCATAGAAACGTTGACTGCCGTTGATGTCTACTGTACCCTCTGATATTACGTTATTCGGGTATGGGTGTGCAAGGCTTCACGTACTGGACTGATATCACAGTATTGTGTGGGCGTTATATACCCTTGCAGGTCCCCTGTTAGCCCTTAGCAATGACAATCTACCTAATGCTTTGTACTATCCCATGACTGGTATAAGTAGTACGTAATGCTGGGCCATGTACCGTTGGATGGGTGGGGGTAACGCGTGGCCGCCTGGTGCGGTATTGCGAGGTAGGACTTGGTTGTTTAGAACTGTAGTATAGTATTGCTGTTATATGCCGCTGTAGGTCCCCGTTAGCCCTTGGTAATACTAATCGACCTAATGCTACATATTATCCTGTGACTGGTATAGGTGCATAATGCTATTTTATGCCGTTTTTGACGTGGGGTGGAGGTAATGCATTGTTGTCTAGTGCGGTAGTATAGTATGTGCGGTTTTTACCCCTACTGATTCAATGTTAGCCCTTGGTACCACTACCCGTCTAGGGCGGTTTGTTATAGTATGGTATAGGTAGTGCGTAATGTTATTTAAGGTGGTGTTGTAACGTGAAGTGTGGTAATGTACAGCCGTCTACTGTAGGTTCCTTGGTGTCTGCTTGATAGTTTAGAATGGTAGTATAGTCTGGGTGTTTTATACCCCTGCAGATTCAATGTTGCAACCACTGTCCATCTAGGGCGGCGTGCTATGATGGTATAGGTAGTACCAAATGCTTGAACAGACAGTATTGTGGGGTGCATGGGAGTAATTCATGGTTGTCTAGTGCAGTGGTATAAGGTTTACGGTTTGTACCCAGTCTACTGTTAGTATTTCGTACTACATACCAGCTGGTTGTATTTTACCATCAACGGTTGTATTGCGGGTAAAGTTTAGAATGGTAGTATGGGCTGTATGGTTTGTGTCTTAATAGGTTACCCTTTAGTGCTACAAAACCACCAATTGGTTTGTAGTGTCTTGTTCGGAATGCTAAGTCATTTGGTTGCGTGGTTTATGCTTGGCTTCAAGTATCGCAGTAGAGTGAATGGAATTTTGACATTCTAAGATTTGACCGAGAGTAGCGGTCGTCATCTGGGATAGTTAGCAAGCCTGTAGTAGTGCTATAAGTCAGTAGTAATGGTACGAGGCTGGAAGCCTTGTGGAACACTAGTAATGATGAATACACTAGAAACTGGTCATGGGACAGACAGTTGAAGACGTGGTAGAAGCCGACGGTAAGACCTATGGAATCCCACTTAGAAAATCGGTTTTGTGGAATCCTAATACAATCCATTTTGTGGAAATATCTGTCATTTCTGAGATGAGTCGAAGAGTCGTATGTGGAGTCACTCGTGCGAGCAGTTACTCGACGGCTCATTTACTCGATGGGATTCCAGTTGTTCAATCCATGTGAGATAGTTAGAAAGCCGGTAGAAAGTAGTGCTACAAGTACATAGTAATGACAAACGGATGGTGGAGCACTGTAGTATTGGTGAATAGGATAGAGACAGTCGGACCCATGGAAGAAGCCGATGGTAATACTACCTGTATAGAAGCTGGGAATCCCACTTACGGAATTCCACTTGAGGAATCCCTTTTGTGGAAACCCCTATAAAATCCCTTTTTGAGAAACATCTGATGTTATAGGATCCCTTTATTCCGAAATGAGCTGAAGGATAGTATAGGGAGTCATCCCGTTCGATCATTTACTCGATGGCTTATTTGCTCAATGGAATTCTAATCGTTCGAGCAATCTGAGATAGTAAGCGAGCCGGTAGCAGTGCTACACGTCAGTAGCAATAGTGGGGGGCTGGAAGGCTGGTTGAGCACTATAGTAATGGTGAATACAATAGAGGCCAATCATATAAGAGACAACTGAAGTTATTGTAGAACCTATGGTAAGACCACCTGTATAGGAGCTGTATACGAGCTGTAGAGGCGCTTGGAATCCCTCTTACAGAATCCCACTTATTGAATCCCTTTACAAAATCCCTTTAAAGAATCTCTTTCTAGGAAAGGTCTGTGGTTACATAACCCCTTTTTGGTCGTTTGTGCCTATGCGCTGCATGTGATGTGCGCACATTGTGCATAAGCACATGTCGGCACATTGAAGCACGTCTCTATGTGCTACATGTAATGTGTACACATTGTGCATGAGCACACTATCACATGATGGGTGTGCCGATATGTGCCTGTGTGCTTATGCACAATGTGCACACTTCACAGAACACCCAACTTCCCATCAATTTTCCATCACATACCCATGCCATATACCAATGGCTCTGTGTGTTCATATATCACTGTACATACCATAGCATAATCTATGTGCAGCACGTTCACCACTAGATCTAGATGGATGGAGCCGAATTTTCGGATCTTCTCGGCGACATGTTTAACGTCTAACCAGCCTTCAGTAAACATAAATTGCAAACGAAATAAAGGCAAGATAACAAACAAGAAAAACATTGAAAAGTTACGGGGCGGGGGGAGGGGGGGGCAGGGAATGGTATGGAGGAGGGAAAGTGGAGGAAGGAAGGATGGTTGGATGAGTATGATAGGTTGATAATGGATGATAAAGAGTATCGGAGATGGAGGGTAGGAGATGGTATGATAGCATGGAAAGGCATGCTAAAGGGGCGGGAGGGATGGTATGTATAAACATGTGCCAATACACAAAGAGCTAGAGCAAGAATCCAAACATATCCCTAACGTAGGACAGACGATGGTGGGTAGCCATCTGAGTGAGAGACAGAAACAGAAAAAAATGAGATATATGTGTGAGAAGGAAGGGCAGATAGAGAGCGAGAAGAATGGAACTGAAGTAATAAGAATACCCAAAATGCACAATGCCTAATACAACACCACACATAATCCCAATCCCAATCCTAATTCGATTCCCAACCCTGATCCAAATCCATTTGACACCTCTCCGACGCCATCACCTCCCTCCTCGTGCCTCCTATTCCTTATGACCCAACCCCTCTCCTCTCCCTCTTCTTAATCCCTCTAACCCAACCTCATCCCATTCCCCTTCCTCCTCATAATATTTTCCCCGATTCACTCCACTGCCTCCAAAACATGTAATCTTAAATCCACCACCTCCTCTACCTATTCCACCACATCCACCACCTTCACTATACTATCATACCATCCAGTACTACACTGTTATATTATTTTTTCCCATCACATTCTCTCCACAATCACCCCGATATCACAACCTGTGCGCCTTCTCCTCTCATCTAACCCATACCTCTCCCCTGTCAATCCTCCTTGTCCCCACCCCTCTTCACGTTCCTCATCCTACTGAGATGTACTCACTAAATATATGTAAATTTGTTTTAAACAGTATCTTATTTTTCCACTACAGAAATAGGTTCGGGGAACAGGCATAATCAATGTGATACCGTACCCTGCATGTGCAAATTACACATAAAATGCACATAAAGCTTATAAAACAAACAAAATAACAATAATAATGGTGATTGTGCTCTTTTGGTAGAGATGTATTGTTTATACAGATGCCAGAAACTGCCAACAGTCTTGATAGCTGCTCTTCTGATGGCCCAAGATCTCAACATCTACGTGTCGCTACACGGCGCACCACGTCCCGACTTGGCGGAAGCTTGATCCCCGTGTAAGAGATATAGTAAACCGCACGAAAAACAGTCGGCCCCTCCCCGGACCACGAATCCGTGGAACCACAGTCCTAGATCCAACATCCTTAATAATTGGTAGTCCAGAGGACATCCACTCCTAGAGATGTCTGACCCAGGGCCACAATTCCGCGGACCCAGAGCCCGGGAGAATCCTCCCACACGCCCCCAACTACATTGGACGGAAAACAGGTCCAGGACAATTTGTCTAGCTCTTACAACTATGCGATTTAAAACGTATTACAATCTCTAATTTTTTCAGTAAGATTCATACATCTATGGACCTTTTAGGACAATACTGCGTTCTTCTCCATAGTTCATGTACAGTACGTGGAGAGTGTATTATCACTAAATCACCCGCAGAGTGGAGATTCCACCCAAGCAATAATTGCAAATTTGTTGCAAAGCTTAACAAGCTCAAGCAAAGTTTCAGCCTATGGACCTCCGGGTTAAACCCGGAGGTCCATTGGCTGAAACATTGCTTGTGTTTTTAGTAGATATATACACAAATTGAAAGTTATAGTTTGGGTGATAACTCCACTCCATGGGTGATTTAGTTACAATCCACTCTCCACGTACTGTATTATTCTCGTATATGATACCAAAGATAGTAATAGTTTCTACCTGCATGTTTTGGGAGCTAGTTAATCTTTGGTCATGATAAAGAGGACAATGAAACATGACGTGTTCTGTATCTTCATATATATAACCCCATGCACATCCTGGGTTGTCAGTTAAAAATCTTCCAAATTTGAGTTCAGCACACTACACCTGAGACGCAATCTGCAGTGATTGGTTTGACTTGCTCTTGTACCCCAGTTGTAGTCATGGGAAGGGGAAATCTTTATGTCGCTGTTTAAAAGTTTACCATTGAAACTGTATTGAAATACTGTTCCGCGTAACATGATCCAGTGTTCCATAATTTAGTTGCAGAAGGTTGAAATGACATTTGATAATTCCTAGTTTTACAGTGGAACGACCGTAATAGGCTCGATGACAGTAATGGGTACTGAGAACGACTGGAAACAGATTGGGGTGCTAATAATGACAAATTATGTTGGGCATTGATTTGTGAAAATTTTGTAAAGAGTCACTAGTTTATATCGTTTCCTCCTATCAATGAGGACAGTAAAATCTATTTCATGCCATTGACCGTACTAAGTGCGTACAATTGTAGTTGTTCTGGTTAATCTGCTTTGATTACAGCAGTGTTCCCAAATTATACATTGTCTCTAGAGTCAGTCTTTTCAGTCTGTACTTTAGACTACACACACAGTTTATGTGGCTCACGTTGCTAATTATAGTGTCAGTATGAAAATCACACGATCCCGATGAGTGAACATGTAGGTCTAGGTATTTGTGAGCGCTAACTTCTCTAATTGGGTGTTCAAGTAGAGTCGGGTACGATTGGGGATTTGTCTTTCTACTTATGCACATTGTTACTGTTTTTCAGACCTGAAAAGAATCTAACATTCTGCTGACCCTTTACCAATTGCTATTAATCCTCATTAAGTAGCATACTTCAACGCTGGTAATCCTCAGCTATTAAGTATCGTCAGCATATAGACGAATATTGGAAAAAAATCAAATAGAATGTCATTGATATATATATATATTAAAAAGAATGGGGCCAGAATCCGATCCTTGGGGGACCCCCTTTTTATTTACTTGAAAGAGGAAGACCATTAATTACAACTTTCTGCTTACGGTTGGTTAAATAGTTTTAGAACCAATTTAATGATTTGCCCCGTATTCCTGTATCATCCAATCAAACTTTTTTGCCATACCCTATCCAATGCTTTACTAACATCACAAAATATAGGATGGATATCTTTACCTTGATCTAAACTTTGCCTAATAGTATTGTCCATGTCAATAAGTACCTTTACTGAACAGTCACCTGGAATGAATCCAGATTGCAATTTCATCAAAAGGGTGTTACTTAAAAGAAAGGGACAGACATTTTAAAAAAGAAATCTCTCGAATACTTTGCTCACACAGCTAATTAGAGAGACTGGGTGGTAATTAGTTGTACTGTTTATAGAGGGTTTTTTTGTGAATTGGCAAGGCGTTAGCGTAGACAGTGGGGAATGCACTTGTAACAAGTGACATCTTAAATATACGCATCAGTGGGTATGCTATCTCTGTTGCACAAGACATTAGTATGGTGTGGCTGATTACTTCAGGTCCACAAGCCTCACTTATATCTAATTTTGCTGACCCTCTTTCAACTTCGTCAATCTGTGTTTCAAATTCTGCCACCTCATATTCCTTGTTGTCGGTTGATGTTTATCTTTAAGAGTGTCACGTTGTTCTATGAAACAGTAGTGAAAAACCTCGCTAATTTCTTTCGGATCATCAACAACTCAAGCAGGGGTGGAAACAAAACATTTTATTACACTGATTTTTTGAAAAATGTGTCATAGTTTGGCACCATCGCCCAAAGGAAAACTGACACCCTTGAAGCACGTGCTCTCATAGAACCATGAGGCCGTTAGGAGATGGATGGTTATTAATCCTACCCGAATGTATGTTACGTGACTAGGTCCCCTCAAAATAAGTCCCCCGGGCGGGGTTAGTATTGGTGAGTGCAGAGTCGGTAGATTTTCACTCGGCAGGTGTTTTAAGGGGAAATCAGTCTTTATGTGCTGTACCATCTCTGCTATCCAGTTTCGATCCTACATGTACTTTTTGTGCGACCCAGACAACCATTTGGCATCATGCAATACGTGGAGAGTGGATTGTAAATCACCCGCGGAGTGGAGTTATCAACCAAACTATATCTTTCAATTTTTTTACATATAGACAAAAAACACAAGCAATGTTTCAGCCAATGGGCCTCCGGGCCAACCCGGAGGTCCATTGGTTGAAACTTAGCCTGTGCTTGTTCCGCTTTACAACAAATTTGCAATTATTGCTTGGGTGGAATCTCCACTTATTCCACTCTGTGGGTGATTTAGTGATAATACACTTCTCACGTACCGTACGTGTGGTAACGGTACGTCCATAATCATGACATTTTGCTCTATCCGACTCTCTCTCTCTCTCTCTCCCTCTCCCCCCTCTCTCTCTCGTTCTCTCTCTCTTTCTCTGTTTCTCTGTTTCCCTCTTTCTCTCTCTCTCTCTTTCGATACTGTTGTACGGTGCTGTCTGTTAGCAGAACACAATCCATCGACACATAACCACCGTCAATACGAAAATTATCATTAGTTCTGCATAAATCAACAAAATGTCGCCCCTTGAAATTGATGCCATAACACTATAAATTACCCACGATACGAGTTTATTTAAAGTTATAACATTATCGGTTAATTCGGTCACGATTAGCCATTGTGCATAAGTATGTGACCTTAAACGCCAATAAATAAATAAATAAATAATAATCGGTTAATTTGTTTAACATTATGCGTTGAAAAAATAGTATCACTATGCGATGAATATCATAACATTATGCGTCAGAAAAAGTTATAACATTATGCGGAGTTTATAACATTATCGATTGTTTACAACATTTTTTTTGGCAGCATTATGCGTTGGTTTAACATTATGCAGCTTTGTAACATTATGGGTTGCAACAGGGTTTTTTGTTTCGAACATTGGAGATAATTCGAAATCTCTTGAAGATGAAATACTTTGACTTGTTTCAGACGTTCCGTTCGTCCTATAGATACGAGTGTGTATCTTGCCCCGAGAATTCCCGAGCACTGATCAGCCTTGGTACAAATGAGTCCACAAATATATCTGTAAACTTTACAGCAGCCAGTATTAATAATACATGTGTATTGACTAATTTACTAACTGGGAAACTCTATTTCAAATGTTTACAGACGCATAAAATTCAAATCAGGGAACAGCAAATGCACCATCACGTTCATCCGACAATCAATAGACTTATAAGAGATTATGACATAACTCGAGTTAAAAAGCTCCTTTCAATTCAAGTTAAAAATTGGGATTCACTGGACCGATCAATATAAAAATATTTGGATAACAAACACCAGAAACTCTTGTGAGTATGGACATCGAGGGGAACACCCTGACGTTCAATGGGGGAAACTACGCTTGTGATTTTGTTTTACTAATACACTAAGCTGTTATTTGGGTGGAATCGCCACTTCTTGTGTGTTTTAGTGATTAGCTACTCTCCACATACAAAATACAAGTCAATTCTTGTCTTGTTTCATTTAGAAAATATTTGTTTCAGTTCAGCAAATGCAGAGAAATGAGATAAGTGAAATGACAGTACTGTGATAACAATACCTGTCTTTTCTGGATTCGATCGTGTCCAACTTGCGATTTACTTATACCAGTGTGTCGACATTTCACAGGTAAAATGTAGTGACATCACGACTGAAGCAACAATACTCCCCCATCCGGACAACGAACATCCAACCTTCTCTCATTCCTGTTTCCAGAGGAGAGATATCAGTCCTCTGGAAAGGAAAGTGGTCAGAGAATTTCAACCAGGAACCAATAATATAAAACGTTTACAATTGTATTTCCTACAATTGTATTTGCTAGTTATGACTTTAAATGAGTTAAAATGGATCATTAATATTTGCAAAGATCTGGCAATTTGCCAACTGGCAAATTGTCAAAACTTTTAAAATGCTAATGATCCATTTTATTCAGTTATATTAACAGGAAGAAAATACAACTCTAGAAAATACAATTGTCAAAGGTTTTATAGTATTGGCACCCGGTTGCGACTTATTCTCGCATTTACAGCGTTATAAAGGATTATTGGAAGGTGTTTACAGTTCTCAGAAAACCACTTTTCCCGATTATTGAAATGACCTTTTGTCGACTAAAGGTAATTGACAGCGGATGTCGTACGATGTCCATGTACTCATTGTGATGACAGTTATTGCGTGTCGACAGCTTCTAATCTTACACTGGCCTTTACACAAATAAAGGTTATAGTTTAAGTTTAAGTAGGCTAATCTTCAACGGATTTTTCTACTCGTGTCAAACAGCGTCCAAGATGAACTAACTCGGTCACCTATTTCTGGAATCGAGTTCGCTTAATACCATTCAATTTTAGAGTGCCTGTGTGTGTTTGTTTCTTCACTCCACCTATTGAGTCCATCACCAATCTTGAGATGTGTTCTCAAATCAGTCCACAGACTGTCCCGGGGGGGGGGGGGGGGGGTGTTTACCTTTCCATACGAGAGGGCCAAGGGGTTAATTGGGTAAAATGCGATGACACTTGCCTACTCTACCCCCTTAACTTCAACATCGTCGATTAAATCACCACCAAATTTCTGTGTATCCCGCGCAGTCCAGAGACTGTCAGTAAAGGTTGCGATGTCCGCACCTTATGAGCAAAGGGGTGGGATGAGGTGTAAATACGTATACACATATTCCCCCGGTCTTGTCTAGATTCGGGATGATCACCCCTCTTCGTTTGCAATGGACTACTTTTTTGTCAGTTAGAACTGTAAATTACAGCAAGAATTGAATCGTTTGTGCAGAGACCTTCCACATGCAAAGCTGAGGACAAGGATTCTAAATCTTTAGATTTGCTAAATTAACTAAACAAAAAGTGTAAAAGCTGTTCATATTCTTCTACATATTTATCCACATTTTCCATTTCTCTTTTACGTAGTTGTATTTGAAATATCTCATTTGAACGATCTATCTCACTTCTTTCCAGTAAAAAGTTCCGATTTACAGTACGGGTGCCGTGGAATGGTCATTTGCCACGGTGGACAATATTTCCACAGAAGCTATAACATAAGATTCCACACACTAATGATAGGACTAATCATCAAAAATGTTATTAATGAAGCAGCGGGTACCGGTGCTTCAATAATTACAATTTTGATGATGATGATTTTTATTACGTGGTAAACACACGCGTGAACACCAATGCTCACCCGCGGAAAGTGACCAGTCCACGTCAGCCGTACTGTATGCTTTACGAAAGAGTCGGGTTAACCCTTTACCCAACGCAGGCGATATCAAAATTTATTATTTTAAACATCATTTTTTTTTAATTTTTCAAAAAATTACAACAAAACCATATCATGTGACCCCTCATTGGAACGAGCTCAATGAGCTCGTTCCAATGAGGGGTCACATGATATGGTTTTGTTGAAATATTTTGAAAAATTTAATTTTTTGAACTGCTCAATTTGCATATTACGCGGGCGGGTGTGGGCGATTCGTTAGGTAAAGGGTTAATCAGATATGATATTCTTGTTGGCCGTATGTAACTTCTGAAAGGAAGAGTATTAAGTCTTCAGTAACATGCTTCCCTTCCAAAAATTGTTAATGCCTATATTTTAGAAATTTGTTTCGAAGAGGGGATCATTTGAAATCTCGTTAAGTTGGAATACAGTGGCTTGTTTCGGGTGTCCCTCTAATCCCCTAAAATACGTGGCTGTATCTTTACCTTGAGAGTGCTCTACACGTTTATCCGATAATCAATAGACTCTTATGTCATAACTTGTATTAAAAAGTTCCCAAACAGGTTGGATATACATAGATCTGATGTATTTATTAGATTAATGTCAAACTTAGGATGCCATGAAATGTAATTAAAAACACAAGATATAAAACTATACTACTAAAAGGTTGCTGCGCACCACATATTTGACACATTATTGTGAAATTTTCATGTGACACATTTGCGATATTTTTGGTGGATATGATATAGGAATGTATCGAGATGGTCCCCAGTGTTTACATTAGCTCTCTTGACAGGAAGACGTTTCGAGGCAGTCATGGAAAGCATGCACCCCTTGATTTCCATGATGTTTTCGTGTACTGTCTACATGTACATGAGATGTGTGAGGTATTCAGTCCTAATTTCAGCACAAACCCTTGTGATTTAATAATTGTATATAGCGAATGCAAATGTAAGAAGACATTTGTCTGAAGCAGAAATGTGGTGGGCTGTATGGATGATGGGACAAGGGGCTACCCATCGCAAGGTTGATGAAGCCCTTGGTGTGCACCATACGGTGATCACCAGAGCCTGGGCAAGATTTCAGAAGTATGGCGCACCTGTAAGACGGCATGGTGATGGTAGAGACAGCGCAACACCTGCAGCTGAAGACCGGTTTTTGATCATTCAGGTCTGTAGGAACCGCTTTGACACAGCAACCCAGCTTCGCAGTGACCTTCAGAACGCATCCGGGGTAAATGTTTCGACGCAGACTATCCGGGCAAGGTTGCATGAAGGTAGTTTCTGATCGAGATGACCTTGTATTCGCATTCAGGTGTCCCAGAACCACCGCCAAACGCGATATGAATGGGCCATGGATCACGTTGGATGGACCAAATAAGATTGACGACCTGTCCTTTTTACAGATAAGTCAAGGTACTGCCTAGACAACACAGATAGGCGTTCTAGGGTATGGAGAAGACCAGGAGAGCGATTCCATGCAGCCAACATTGCTGAGCATGACCGCTATTGTGGAGGGTCAATAATGGTCTGTGGCAGCATCAGCTGGGATGGAAGTACATAGCTTTGTGTCCTTGGTCGTGGTACATTGACTGCACAGCAGTATATTGATGAGATCCTGGATGCCAACGTCAGATTATATGCAGGGCAGTGGGTGATAGATTCGTTCTGATGGACGATAATGTCCATCCTCATGTTGCCCAAACTGTCTGGGAGTACCAACAGAGGAAGGGGATGGAGGGATGGAGCGTATGTCCTGGCCAGCAAGATACCCTGACCTAAATCCAATCGAACGTGTCTGGAATGATTTTTAGCTTGCAATTTTAGTCCGTCCAGTCCAACCAAGAAGTGTTCAGGAGCTTGGTGCTATGCTGGTCCAAGAATGGAACAACATCTCACAAAGGACCATCTGGAGCCTGATTGGGAGCACGAGAAGACGTTGTCAAGCTGTAATTAACAATAATGGGTCTCATACTTGATATTGAACCCATATCAGTTGGCTCCGTCAACGTTTTGTCCAATTAGAAAGTCACCGTAACTGGGTGAGAAAGACACCTCGTCCCCTGAGTTCCAATGTGTCCTATATGCTTACTGGCACATAGAACACATTGGAACTCAGGGGACGACTTGTGGTTCGCCGATGACCAACCAACAATGAGGTATGAAATGGGAAATCCAATTAAAACAATTATTTCTAATCAAACGAGCACATTTTACAAAATGAAACAGAGGTCCATTTTGTACCCGTTTATTAACGAGAAGAACAAAAAAGCAACAGTTTTATGGCATGCTAATTATTTAATTGAAGCGCCGACTTTCACCGATAATCCGCAAGTAAGACTATCTATTACACCAACCAATTGTTGCGCTAACCCCAAGTGTCTGAGTTTATCTTAAGCTTGGCGAACGTGCTTTCATAGCAATTGTGAGTTCTTTTTCTTCTCAGAACAAAATAGGAAACCACAACCGACAGACTTTTAGTTAGTTTAAACAAAAATTATTCAACAGTTGTCAAGAGATACAAAATACAACATGATTGATGGTGGATCCGACAGAAAACTAGAAACTTATACAAGGTCGTTTCCACGTATGGCAATTACAATACAACGATATGACAGGATTAATGACACTTATACAGTTGCGCATATATTGCTTAAACTATGGAAATTAAAGTGAGGAGAAAACGAGAATATTGAATGAAAAGAGAAAGCAAAAAGCAAACTTGGGTGCAAACAGATCCGATAACTCATATGGTAGTACTGAGGATACAAGTAGACTAAAATCACAGCATACGTATAAATTGAACAGTGTTCCGGGAATCCGCCTACGTTCATGCACATACGCACATATGCATATATACATATACACATGCATGCATAAACATACAAACACACATACACATACACACATCCATACATGAATGCGCATACATACCTATACATACAAATACATGCACACACACGCACATGCACACACACACACAAACATACATAGATATATACATAAATAAATAAATATTATACGTATATGCACGCACATGCACGTATCTATTTGCACTTACACGCTTACTTAAAGCGCTTTGAAGCTATGATATAATATTGGACTAGGTCAAAGACTGAACGATTTTGCTCGTTGCTAAAAAATTCGGAGACATCGAGTAGGATTGAAACATTTGGAGTAAATGATAGTTGGCCAATGGTACGGTTACGAATATTAAAGTAAAATGGGCACATTAACAGAAAATGATGAGTCGAATCGAGCTCACCACGCCGGCAGTAGGGTGATAATCTGGCACAGATTAGTGGATTTTGCGTCGAACCTGGAAATTTTGGTGTGGACGCAATGTTTTAGTGTTTCTTTTTGTGCTGAAAACGAATCCGCTTGATACCAGTCTGTAAACTTTGGGGAATGTGAGTTACTTGCATTTTTTTCAAAATGGCCGTCAAAATGGTGGCCGAATTTTCAGAACATTAAGAATGAACCATGAACCATTTCTAGGCTATTGTACCGTTATTTATAAAGTATATCATTGTGCTAAAATGAAATCAACTTACCTACAGATTACACTAAATCCAAGGAATTCAAGATATTTAACCTTTGTAAGTATAAAGATGGCCACCAAAATGGCTGGAAAATCTACCAATTTGTCGAGAAAATCGTTTTCGTAGCCAGCTGTGAGATATTTTGGAGACTTAATTTGGAGATCAAGTCAGACAATGTAGTAACACGTTCCTGGTATAGATTGTGTGCAAAACGTCAACTTATTCCAGTCCACTGAGTTCAGATATGGCGCCAAACATGTCCACTACTTTTACGAAAATCCACCCATCTTGCACCGAGTTCATTTCAAGTGTTCATCATCAGCGTCATCATCTGAGCTGTCGTGTTACTCGACATTCCCGAAAGTCAGCTCATTATGACACGCGTTTGAATCACCTTTGCAATGACATACAATGGTGCATGGGATGTTTGCGGAGACACAGGTGCATCTCTTGGATGAACATACCTTGGACGACATACAACCGCACTTGACAAAATTCAATACCTGTCATGGGGCAGCATGTACAGGCTCGGGAATACCTATTGGCGTCAAAGTCTTAGATTTGTCATCAGTGGTCCATCCAAAATCAGATGTATCGGGCTTTGGAGGAATGCCTTAGTGACAAGAGTACCAGTGCATGGCTTGAATGTGGGCCCTTTTAACATTCTCGTGGAACGACTCAGTTGTGGGTGGAAAGCTTGCTATCTTGAGGGTAGATAATCGCGCCTTTGCTGTTTTTCTTGTCCAGACATTGACCCTGGCTCTGGTCATGTCTGTAACCGGATAACCATAACAAGCACTGATCAGTAGGGTTCTTTGGACAAACAGCGCACCCAGGTCTGTACGATGATCACCATGCCCGTCCAATTAATAACCTGGTAGTCTCTTCAACAGACCTACTTTGACCACACCGTGCAATTGTGCCACATTGTCACAGCCCGATAGTGCATGTGCTGCGATAAGTTCTGGGACAATTGTGGCATTATCCTTGCATGTTTCACCTATGTCAATGACCTTTCTTTCCCCACTCGTAGCTTCCATTGTCAATAAGCAGCTCATTTTGTTCTTCCGATAGAAGAAAGTTAGGAGGGTAAACACGTTTGTGTCATCTGATTGATTGATTGATTGATTGACTGATTGATTGATTCTGTATTCACCCGTATAATGGCAACGTATTGATATACATAAGTGCTACATAGTAGTTGTGTAATAACGTGTATACTACAGGGAGATGACATAGCCAGATTGGCTATGTACCTGTTGTCTCCCGGAAAGTTGCATCGTGCAACAGTGAAATCAAGGAACGACTCAGGAACGACTCAGTTGTGGGTGGAAGGCTTGTGGGTGAATGTCTGATATGACATTAATGCGGCACGTGTCTTTGTGTGATCTTTGGATGTTATTGCATCAGCCTCTTCGCGCTCGGTGTATAACTCACCAAATTCTTGCACGTCTCCTAACCTCATGGGTGTTGGTGTGTAAGATTTACCTGTTAGGACAAGTGAGTTTGAGTGACTACCATTCGCGACGCAATCGGTGTTGTGTGAAGATATGAGACTTATGAGTTGTTTTTTTGTTTGTGGAATTCGACTGAAATGCTTGCTTTGGTGACAGTGGGATGTTGGAGTCAGCTTGTGCTTTCTGGACATGCATTTGCCACGTTCTTTGCGGGCAGACGATTTGATGCTAAATTCAAAATACCTGTCAAAGACAAGATGTAAATTCGATATCATGAGCTGTGTCGCGATACAATTAGAGAATGCGACACTACCGTTTGTGGGACAGTGCAGTACCCACACGATCACACGACAGTCCATCAGAGTGCACTGCGGTACAGGTAACTTTCGTAAGGTTACTAAACATCCAAGCTTATTCTTCAGATCAGACTTGGATTTGGCAATACACACGTCACCCGATTCGATAAACATAGACAAAGGGGCAGGTGCAAGCTTGTATTTCAGTATATCCTTCATTGGCGAATCTGGGGGCGCGGTGGCATTGCAGTAACCGCTTCTCGTCAGATCACCAAAGTTAAGCAACGTCGAGCCCGGTTAGTCCTTGGATTGGTGACCGTATTCGGACTTCCGAGAGTGTCCTTGGGCAAGCCACTTCACCCCGATTGTCCACACGGGGACACGATGACGCCGTGTACCAAGGCGTACTGCACGTCGATGGTTCGCATGTCTTCAACCAATCAAACGCTGTCTGTACTGCATGCGGAGTTACGATATTGGGGAGCTGGCATCTGCTCGTCATTGCTCGGTGTTTCCCACCGGGTACTCCGGCTTTCTCCACCCGTAAGACTGTAACCGACACGATATGACCCTGGCTGTTAAAGTGTTGTTAAACCTAAATAAATTAATAAATTGGCAAAGATTGGCCAGAAGACTGGATGGCAATGATTCTTGAATATATGAGAGAAGTGTCAACAAGTGATGTCTTTCCAACTTTGATTGAACGTTTGTTGCCAGCCATTGTAATTACTTTCTTACTATGTGGATGGTAAACACCATTTCGAAGAGTGGATGCAAAGTCTTTGTATTGTTTTAATCCTATTTCAAAGGTTCGATAGACATTCACAGAATCTCTGGATAGTTTGTCATCTAAAATGTTCACAATTTGTTCGGGGTGCTCATATGTGTCTGTAGTTGACGTGCATGTTCCCAGGAGTGGCCGTATTTTATTATGATCGGCCGGGTGAACTTTCATTCTTGAAGAAACCTTGTGAGCGAGAACGCTACTTTCGGGAAGAACTTCCTTCAGGTGAAGGAAATCATATTGCATCTTACTGCAATTTCCCAAACTAAGTGCCCACTTCTGAACAGACTTTGAGCTTAGGGTTATGCCATTCATTCCATGAGGTAGTTGTATAACCACCAAGAGTACCAATCACTGACATAACAAGTGCGTTCGAAGATGACCCAATGAACACGATAGTTGAGATTGGCACTCTTGGTGGTTAAACAACGCTCTTTATTCTTTATACATAACAAGGGGTGAATAACCCGATAGTGTTTGCTTAATATGAGATGGACAGGTAAATATGAACTTACCACCATGATAGCCTTCAAAGTGGGCGATAAAATTTCACAAGATTGCTCATTCTTAGTTTTCGAAAAAATTTGCCGCCATTTTGTAGGCCATTTTAAAAAATGCACATACCTCAAATTCCACAAAGTTTGCAGACTGGCATCAAACGGATTCGAATTCAGCATAAAATGTTACCATAGAAACGTCAAAAACACTGCGTCCACACCAAAATTTGCAGGTTAGGTCCAGCCTGTGCTAGACAATGACGGTGATATATGATTGGCATAAAGATGTAAATCGAGATTACTACATCCCAGGCGCAACCAACAATGATATATCTGTTCTGAACGACATTTTGCATTGTTAAATTATTTAAAGTGTTGTTTGAATTTTTCTGTTTATCCGCGGCTTTACTGTTTGCTTGGGAGAGATTTCATCTAATGTACTAATGCACTACTGAAGAACGATGGTGGCTATCGATTATTATGATTTAAATAACTCTTAAAATTGCTGTACGAACTATTTTTTCTAAACGATAATGGCATTCTATTCATTAGTTTAGTTACTTCTGGGATGAAAGAAGATTGGTATGAATTGGTTCGGCAAAAGGGGATTCTGAGGTTACCGCTAGAATGGAGATTCTGTGTCGTATTGTTCGCCGACACTAGAGGTGTGACCCTACTAGCAATGTTATGCAGTGGTACATCTTAAAACATCTGCATTATTTTGTGTACTAGAGGATTTCTCAGCAAGTTTCGGAGTATAATAGGGCTTTGCGGGTACTGACAGGTCCCCCGGTAACAACCCTAGCTGCAGCTACTTGAATTTTCTCTATATTAACAATATATCTTTCATTGCAGTTATCCCAAACCGTATTAGCATATTCCAGTAGGGGTCTTATGAATGCGAAGAAAACGTTTTCCAGAAACCATCTATCAAGTATGAATTTGTACTTTCGCGTTAAGTCTATACGTATCCTGGCTTCAGCGCAGATATAATCAAAGTGATTAGTCCACGTACAGGTAGTATTCAATATAACACCTAAATGTTTGTGACTATTAACTTCGGTAATTTATGTATTAGAAAACAACAGAGGTGGATGAGAACGGGAATCAGTTTTCCAAGATATGAGCATACTTTCAGTTTTTGTGGATTGAATTCAACCAGCCATGATCTACCCCAATTCTCTGCTGCAGCCAGATCGATGGATTACATTAGCTGTTTGGGCAGGATTTTCAACAATAAGATAAAGCGATGTGTCGTCGGCAAAGACGCAGGCTGCTGATCAAATTTTCCGTTACAACATTAATAGAGATGCAGAATAATGGGGGACCAAAAATCGAACCTTGTGGGACTCCAGAATATACAACTCTCAAAGAGGAGCACTCATTTGCTACGACAACCCGTTGGGATGTATCAGAGAGATACGATCAAATAAAATCCAGTAATCCCCCCCCCCCCCCCCCCCTAATTCCGACCTTCTCCAGCTTGTAAAGCAATCCGGCGTGCTATACTTTATAAAACGCTTTACTAACATCACAAAAGACCACTCTGACCTCCTTGCCAGTGCATGACAGAACTCGTCGTATATATCTGGTAGATGGAGAACTGTGGAGTGCCGAGGTGTAAAACCAGACTGAAATGGACTGAGAGTATTATTATCATCCAGGAATTTCCATAGATGCTTAAAGATACATTTCTAAAATACCTTGCCTACTCAGCTAATCAAACATCGAGGACGATAATTCGTAACTACGTTGGAGGGAGGTTTCTTCAAAACTGGAGATACATTAGCTTTTTCCGTGCAGATGGGAAATAGCAGTCATTCAACAGGATATTAATCAGGATCGATAGTGGTTCACATAAGGACGTTTTACACTCATTGGGTAGACGAGGGCTGATCATATCCGGATCAGAGGCTTTGGACGCATTTATTCCTTTCAGTGCCTCGTGAACCTCGCGGCAGTGGACCGTTATGTTATCAAATACTTCATTGGATGGTGGCATAGATGTTGTCAACGAGGATTTAGAATCGTCTGTGCAAGACATTGTACAGAAATATTAGTTGAGCACCTGGGCTTTCTCGGTGTTCGGCAAATACGTTTTGTTTTGGCGAATTATAGTTGGGATGATCCCTGATGAAGTATTATTTCCTATGAAAGATTTGAGGGTCTTCCACCGTTGTGCTGGGGAAGTCTCTGAGCTTTTCAGCACGTTTTGGACTTTAGTTAAATGAAACGTTTTAGCCGTCCGTGTCGGTGAAACAACCTCATTCCTCTTGCTTCTCTATATATACCATGCATGAGGAAGGCCACTCCGTTTGGCGGCACGATACACTCGTTTTCTTTGTCTGATAAGTAGTGTAATGTTATTATGAAATCATATGGATTGGCCAGTTCTCGAGGTTATGTATTTATTCGGGATATACGTTGATGCAAATCGGAGTATTTTGTTGTTAAAATCCGACACAATAGTGTCCAGGTAGGGGTTATCAAAAATTTCGTCCCATTGTTCATAAACGATTGCATTATTTAGATCGGTGTAGTTTCCTAATGCATAAGCCCATACACGCCTCTTGAAGACAACATGAACTGATTTTGCGAATCAAGTTTGATAGCAATTGGTCTATGATAGCGGATCATGTCTGGGATAAATGGTTCTAAAACTTCAAGCGACACCACGTTCACTGTCTGAGGCACGGCAAAGAGGTCGAGCAGCGACGCTGAAGATTTCGTAATGCATGTCGGATCATTCACAAGCTGGGCCAAGTTAAAACATCTGGCAATTACTAAAATTGTGCTTCCTAGTGGCACAAGTTGATTATCGTTAAAATCACCAGTAGCAAAAACATCATCAAGCTGGGTATCTTTGGTTTTTTCGATGGAAGAAGAAATATAGGCTCCTAGGGTATTTAATTCGAAACGTTTAAACTATGCTAAGGTGTTCCGTTAACATCACTAGATGTGCATGAAGGTTTGGAAATTTTGATTTAGCACCAGGTGGTTCCAGTGGAACCACTTTTATCATTAGAAAATCAGTTTTCATCGAAAGGCTCCTAGGGTATTCAATCGATACCCTAGGAGCTTTTCAATGAAAAACTAATTTTCCAACAATAAAAGTGGTTCCACGAGAGCCACTTGGTGCGATATCAATATTCCGAAACCTTCGTGCAAATCTAGAGATGTTACCTGAACACATTAGCATAGTTCAAATGTTTCGAATTAAATACTCTAGTAGCCTTTCGAAGAAAACTGATTTTCTCACGATAAAACTGGTTTCACTGGAACCACCTGGGGCCAAATCAAATTTCCGAAACCTTCATGCACATCTAGAGATGTTACCTGAACACATTAGCATAGTTTAAACGTTTCGAATTAAATACCCTAGGAGCCTTTCGATGAAAGCTGGTTTTCTAACGATAAAAGTGGTTCCCGTTGGGGCGAAAAAAATCCAAAATCTTCGTGCACATTTAGAGATGCTACCTGAATACCTTAGCATAGTTTAAACGTTTCGAATTAAATACCCTAAGAGCCTTTCGATGAAAACTGATTTTCTAACGATAAAAGTGATTCCACTTGAACAACCTTGGGCCAAATCAAAATTCCGAAACCTTTATGCACATGTTGAGATATTACCTAAACACCTAAGCATAGTTTTAATGTTTCGAATTAATTACCCTAGGAGCCTTTCGATAAAAACTGTTTTTCTAACGATAAAAGTGGTACCACAAGAACATCTTGGGGCCATACCAAAATTCCAAAACATTAATGTAAATCTATAGACGCTACCTGAACACATTAGCATTGTTTGAACGTTTCGATTTAAATACCCTAAGAGCTTTTCGATGAAAACAGATTTTCTAATGACAAAAGTTGTTCAACTGGAACCACCTGGGGCCAAATCAAAATTCGGAAACCTTCATGGACATCTAGTGATGCAACCTGAACACCTTAGCACAGTTTAAACGTTTCGAATTAAATACCATAGGAGCCTTTCGATGAAAACTGAATTTCTAATACTGGAACCACCTGGGCCCAAATAAAAATTCCGAAACCTTCATGCCTATCTAGAGATGCTACCTGAACACCTTAGCATAATTGAAGTTTCGAATGAAATACCATAGGAGCTTTTCGATAAAAACGATTTTCTAACGTTAAAAGTGGTTCCAAACGAACCACTTGTGGCCATATCAAAATTCCGAAACGTTCATTTAAATCTAGAGATACTACCTGAACACATCAGCATAGTTTAAACGTTTCGATTTAAATACCTTAAAAAGCTTTCGGTGAGAACTGATTTTATAAAGATAAAAGTGGTTTCACCGGAACCACCTGGGGCCAAATCAAAATTGCGAAACCTTCATGCACATCTAGAGATGTTACCTGCACACCTAAGCATAGTTTAAATGTTTCGAATTAAATACCCTAGGGGCCATTTGATGAAAACTGATTTTGGAACGATAAAACTGGTTCCACTGGAACCACCTGCGGCCAAAGCAAAATTCCAAAACCTTAATGCACATCTAGAGATGTTACCTGAACACCTTAGCATAGTTTTAACATTTCGAATTAAATACCCAAGGAGCCTTTCGATGAAAACTGATTTTCTCATGATAGGCGGTTGCAGGAGAATCACTTCTGAGGCCAAATCAAAATTCCGAAACTTCCATGCACATCTAGAGATGTTACCTGAACACATTAGCATAGTTTAAACGTTTCGAGTTAAATACCATAGGAGCCTTTCGATGAAAACTGATTTTCTAACGATAAAAGTGGTTCCGCGGGAACCACTTGAGGCAAAAAAAAAATTCCAAAACCTTCATGCACATTTAGAAATGCAACTGAACACCTTAGCGTAGTTTAAACGCTTCGTATTAAATACCCTAAGAGACTTTCAATGAAAACTGATTTTCTAACAATGAAAGTGGTTTCTCTGGAACCACCTGTGGCCAAATCAAAATTTCGAAACTTTCATGAACATCTAGAGATGTTACCTGAACAAATTAGCATAGTTTAAATGTTTCGAATTAAATACCCTAGGAGCCTTTCGATGGAAACTGAATTTCTAACGATAAAAGTGGTTCCACTGGAACCACCTGGGTCCAAATCGAAATTCCGACATCTTCATGCACATCTAGTCCTGCTACCTGAACATCTTAGCATAATTTTAAAGTTTCGAATTAAATACCCTAGGAGTCTTTCGATGAAAACAGATTTACTAACGATAAAATTGTTTTCACTGGAACCACCTGGGGCCAAATCAAAATTCCAAAACCTTCATGTATATCTAGAGATGCTACCTGAACACCTTAGCATAGTTTTAACGTTTCGAATTAAATACCCTAGGAGCCTTTCGGTTAAAACTGATTTTCTAACGATAAAAGTGGTTTCACTGGAACCACCACGGGGCCAAATCAAAATTCCGGAACCTTCATGCACATCTAGAGTTGTTACCTGGACACATTAGTATAGTTTAAACGTTTCGAATTAAATACCCTAGGAGCCTTTCGATAAAAATTGATTTTCCAACGATAAAAGTGGTTCCACCAGAACCACTTGGGGCGAAATCAACATTCCGAAACCTTTATGAATAGCTAGAGATGTTATCTGAACACTTTAGCATAGTTTTAACGTTTCGAATTAAATACCCTAGGAGCCTTTCGATGAAAATTAATTTTCCAACTATAAAAGTGATTCCACTGGAACCTCCTGGGTCCAAATCAAAATTCCGAAACCTTCATGAACATCTAGAGATATTACCTGAACACATTAGCATAGTTTAAACGTTTCGAATTGAATACCCTAGGAACCTTTCATGGTGTGACGTACGGACGGACGGACGGACGGACGGACGGACGGACGGACGGACGGACGGACGGACGGACGGACGGACGCAGTTCATGACTGTATCCCCGCATTTTCAAATAATTATCCAAGTTTAAAACAATGTGATAAACGAATGCTTCCCACTTTGTTATGTAGATGTTGATGCAACCACTGTCTGAAAGAGACTATTGAATACTATTGAATGAGACGGGCGGGAGCTGATGGCTCACTAACCGCGATGAAGGCCACTAAAAGTATGCATCGACTGGATGTGTATGTCCGAGTAGACCATTCGGTGCGCCATGGTGTGCACTGGATTGCCTGACTGATCTCTATGATTCAGGACGCGTTGTCTCTGGTCAACAGCAAGAAAGATGGTCTGGAAAAAAAGTTTTCCAGCAAAGCGTTTAGGAAGTATTTCTCACCGTAAGTGTAGCAAGATTTAATATATCCACACGGACGCCATTTTTGATGTCATTAACCGTTTACCAAAGTCGAATAGATGACGTTTATTGTGAATAGTCCTTGAATAACAAAACTTTTTCATTTCTTTTCCGCATAATTATAACTTATGGTCCCTCACCGGAGGACTCAGCGAACGTACGAGGTTCGATTTGAATCGTTTCACTGATTCTTTTCCATTCGAAACCCTCTCGAGTATTCGAAAAATTGAACCTTGAGGAGTTTTTTGTTGTCGACTATCTGAAGATGCCAACTCATTCTGCAGTTTTCTGAGGAATGAGATTGGCCTTACCTGCCAGATTAGATTAATATAAGTTATCTCCGCCAACATGTATGGTATATGGAGATTTAATACCTGGATGTCGGTTTTTAAACACCGAGCCGCAGGCGATGTGTTTAAATGAGACACCCATGTATTAAATCTCCTTATACCATACATGTTGGCGGAGATAACGTTTTTGACCTCTTTGCAACGCAATACAAACATAGTGGAAATAAATTTGTGGATTCATTTTTCAGCTCCACAACCACTTGGACCAAATTCGTGATAACGATTTTGTTTTAAAATCGCAGAAGAGAACAGATAGAGTTACAGCCCTTGGGTCGTTAAAGAAACGGGTAAACAGTATTTTGTTGACATATCGTTCCCTGAGTTCCAATGTGTTCCTTGCATTTACTGGCACATAGAACACATTGGTACTCAGGGTACGAATCATTTGCTCTTGTTTTATTTTTATGATTAAATTGCCGGATGATATTTGTGACTATTTTCGGGTTTTTTGGTTCGATTTGTATTTCGAGGCGATCAAAAGCGGAAAGCTTTCGTTTGAACCATATACCTCCGATGTTTCGCGTGTGTTTATACACCGGATGTTGCACGCTCTCATATACCTTGGATGATGGGTATATCCTTTGCCATGGCTAATTTTCCATGGCATTCTGCCAAATGAATAGGCCGAATTTATCGGGATATAGGGACAATACCACTTAGATGGAAAGTTCCCGGAAATTTCAAGTGAAGCGATAGTGGATATTGCGTTACATCTAGTATGCGATATATACCGCACCTTGAATGGAACAAGTCGCCATCTGTAATGCTATAGCACTGCAGATGACGCCTTGTGACACGATATACGGCTTCGTCATTTATTGTTTCCGTCTAGCCCTGCTGATAAGATAACCAACTGTTTAAACTAGAAAACAAACCCCGGCAAATTAAAAGAGGTCACCAATGCAGGAAAATATCGATCAGACGACATGAAGCAGGTTGATTCTCCATTCAGACATACTGTTCTCAGTAATCTACCCATTTAAATACTATTTATTTATTGATGTTTAAGGTCACAACTTTCTGCACAATGGCTAATCATGACCACGACAGTTTTACGGGTGTAGGAAGCCGGAGTACCCGGAGAGAAAACCACCAGAAACTGTCAGCTCCCTAACATACTAACTCAACGCAAGCAGCTGAAGACAAGTACACCTTCGACGTGCAGTACGCCTTAAAACTCAACGTCACCGTGCCCACGACGTGGGCAATGGGGTGAAGTTTCTTGACCAAGGACACAACGTGGTTGTCGCTGGTGGGATTCGATCCGAGGACCTCTCGGCTTGCAGTCTGCACCTCTAACTACTGAGCCCTACACCCCACCCCATTTAAGTAAATAAAATAAAATAAAATAAATAAAATAAAATAAAATAAATAAGTGAATAATAAATAAATAAAACAATAAATAAATAATTCCGTAACGAATCGACAGATTCTGCCCGCGTTTGTTCGTTTGTTTCTTGGGAGTTTAACGTCACATTCCACACCCAGAAGCACATTGTGTCGGGCAGTTTTACGGTATGGAAGCCATACTACACGGCTAGAACCATCGATCAACAGCGAGCTACAAGCAGACTTTCTAACTTTCTTACTCTGAACAAGCACAGTTACATGCTGCAGTAGTTGAATGCAAGTACACTGTCAGCGAGCAGTACTCCTTGGTAAGCGGGCCATCAGTATTAAGTGTCTTGCCCAAGGACACAACGCAGTTACCAGCGATCAGGATCGAACCATCGATATTTCGGTTGAAAGTCCACTGCTCTAACCAATAAGTAACAGTACAGTTAACAGTCCTGTCAAGAAATGCGCACAAATAGCACGTCGAGCTGCGCGTTAATCTACGCGTTTTGACCATAGTAAGGCAATCAAATTCTGTGCATATGGCCTGTACACAAGCAATGTTTCAGCCAATGGACATCCGGGTAACCCGGAGGTCCATCGACAGAAACATTGCCTGTGTTTGCTAAGAGTAACCAGAAGAACCTAACGTGCTTTGGATGCCATCCGATATGGCAATTGCGCGAAATTCCTACGCGCAATTAAGCCTAGATAAACGCACAGTTTTGGACAGGACTTCTACGTTTAACTGTACGTCCATCGTGGGCAATATTCCCACGGATGGAATAGTATTAGATTCCATGCACTAATTATAGAAATAATCACCAACAATTTAATTAATGAAACACCGGGTTGTACCCGTTGCTTCATAATTAAAATATTGCTGATGGTGATCTTTATTACCTAGTAAACGCATGCGTGGACATCACGTCCAATGCGTTGACTGCTCCCAGTCAACAGCGACTGTACCGTACCCCAAGATACCAACCCGAGGCTCGCCTCCCTACCCGCCCGCCCGCCCGCCTGTCAGCGTAATTTATAATTGAGCATTGGAAATCGTTATTTTAAAAACAATTTCAACAGAGCTATTTCATGGGTCACATGATATGGTTTTGTTGATATGTTTTGGAGAAATGTGATAATAAGTATTTAGAATAACTAATTTTGATATCGTGTGCGATCGGTAAAGGGTTAAAGTAACATATTAAGAACGCTATAACTGGTCTACAATTAGAAAGTTTTAGAGAATCAGTATCGAATACGGAAGTAACCAAGTTTATTGATTTACAGTGCGTTATCGGATAAGTGAGAATTGATATTTCTTTGCTATGATATTTTGACGAAAGCTAACCAGTAATTTTCCGAGATTACCAACTGTTTTAACTTCAAAATCGGCTGAAACAGCAGATAATTCCATACCGATACTCATCCTATCCAAATCTAACTCATTGCTTGGCCCATTTTAGAAAATACTGTGTGTTTATAATCCCGTCATACCTGGGGCCAATAATATAAAACTGTTATGTTGTAGTTTCGAGATTTGTATTTTCTATTTATGGAAATAACTAAGTGAGATGAACCATAAGCATTTCGTCCCCTGAGTTCCAAATGTGTTCTAAGTGCCAGTAGGCACATAGAACACATTGGAACTCAGGGGACGATTTTTAAAGATGGGTGTTTGTTTGCCAGTTTTATAGTATTGGTCCATGGTCGAGTTTTATTGGATAGATCACGAGTCTCATATCCACCGAAATAATCTATGTTCCTGACACGAATCCACATGAAAGAGCTTACCAATAATCAGAGTCTGATGTTGGTTTGTTAAGGCACAATACGATATATTTTATCCTGTAGATGCACTGGGTCGAATGGCACTGCTTTAAGAAAGTTGAATTACATATAAAATATACCCATAGTAGCTTGGTGTACCAACTGTTCACCACGAGTGGTGAAGTGGTGTTAACCTCGGTCGTCAGATTATTAAGAGTTGCTAAAGAGTTGCTATTATTGTTACTGAGCAGCTATCGTACAAACGTGCGAATCTGTTTTTGTTTACATGAGCACCAGTGGGCGGTACTTCCGCTGTCTACTTTATCGCAAAAACGAAACGGAAAAAGAAACGCACAAATCACGGGGCCTTTTTCATGTCAACAGCATAATAACATACTATTTCGAGTTGTGGATGCTTTACTAACATAAGACAACGCATGTCTGTTAATTTTTGGTATCTTCTGAGGTAAACTCATTTAAAACGTAATAAATAATTGACGCGTCCATTTACACTCTTCGCGGTGTGAAGAGCGATAAATTTAGACAAGTTTGCATTTAAGTCGAGGTCATCAAAGGTCAACGTGGATGTAGTTCCACTGTAGGTGTAAATGTTAACTAGTGAAATTCCATTGCCGGCGTGTTCATCACGGTTGGTGTGCAAAGCTAAAATCTATGTCATTGGCTTTTAACATATAGTAGAATAGGTAATCATGGTATAAAAAATATTAACCAGCTGGGTATTTTTAAAAAATATTTTTATTAAATCTAGTCATGGCTGTTGTAAAACAGCCATGACTGAATTTGCTGAAAATCATTTTGGTAATTTTACTCACGAAATCATTGATCAAAACCTTGATTTAATTTATAGTGGGCAAATTTAATTAAAAATGCCCAAAATTTTACTTATTCTTGCGGTAAGAGATTATATGTTCATGGCATGAATATCCGCCAGCACGGTAAAGGGTTGATTAAACTGCAATGTTCCGAAAACCTCATACAACGCAGTTATCCTTCTTTTAACAAAAGACAAAAGGACACATAGTTTTATTTTCTTTATCCGAAAACGGAAGCTTCGTTATCTTTGTCTGGAGAATAATTAGCATCTAACATTGATAGTCTCTCACAAGGCATTATTACATTAACTCTCACAATTATCATCACCATACCATTCACATCATCATCACGTTCAATTGTTATTGTCTCAGCAAAATGTATTTATTTGTTTATGAACTGAAATAAAAGTTCACAGTTCAAAATGTGTACCACTTACTGTTGCGAAGTGAACCCACAGGGGGTTAACGACACTTGTCAGCTCGGGTAAGAGCTCGAGCTCTTGGGGACTTTGTTGGGGAATTCATTAGACTCGAGTTTATTTAACTTTTACTCTGATTTTCATAGTTTTGGAACAGCATTAAACAATATAATGAAATTACATGGAATTGTATAAACTGGCGACCAGAGTACAGACGTACCCTGTGGGTACACGCCAGATGTTCTGTTGGCAATACCAGGCATACCTTTCAGAGCCAGTATCGTCAACAAAGCAGTAACATTCGAGGATTTGTTGACAGATGGGACAATAACATTCGGCAGTTTTACTGGAATGTTGGTGTTCGAACTGTCTGACAAATCATAACTTGTACCTGATGAAACTCCCCACTGAACTGGGGACACTGACTTGCATTTTTGCATCAGTCACCGGGACATTCCGCCGGTTAACTGGCGCCCGGCGGAATACTATTTTAGAGTAAAGATCCCATGGACTGCATGCAGACTGACCGACAGTCTGCATGACAGTATAAGAGTCTACAAAATGGCGACTGCCACATCAGGGGACTTTCCCTCAGTTTCCCTGAGGCAAGGGAGAAACTGCTGACGGTCGTCACCTACCCCAGGTACTGCATCAGAAATCTGTTGAATATAAGCACCAATTTCTGACTGCTTAGACAAGTTGTCTCCTGGCTGCTGAAAGAACACTGACTGCTCCACCAGAAGAAACCTAGATGCCGCCACAGCGTGTAAGGTATGAACTTTTGTAACATTGCTTGTTGATACCAGGGACAACGACTTTTAGACGCGATAAATTATCTTTGATCTTAAATAAAATAGTAGATAACTTGGAACTGGTTTTCCATTGCATTATACTCGACAAGTTCGTGAAGTTGCTGAATCCAGAATCTAGAGCCTGTGTCTGATATCGTCTGGTAAGGAAACTCAAATGCTACGGGCTGGTGGATCCTCACAGAACCCCCAGTAAACACAACGTGGAAAAATCAAACTTGACGATCCTAGATCGATAAACTGTTCCTTCTATTCCGCAACATTACGTCAAATGTCTATTTAACCCTTTACCCGACGTAACGGCCAAAACCGGCCAGCGCTGTTCACAAAAATTGCCAATTAATTTTCATTATTTTTTCATTTTTTGTCTCAAAAACATAGGTTATTGCCCCTCTTTGGAACGAGCTCGTCGAGCTCGTTCCAAAGAGGGGTCATAACCTATGTTTTTGAGACAAAAAATGAAAAAAATTAGTTATTCAAGATTTTTTTTCTTCTATATAGTAGAATAGGAAATCATGGTATGAAGTACTGTGATCATAAAGGCGCTGTCTTTATCATCCGATCAAAATCCAGTTGTGACAAACCAGTGCATATGTAATGCTTACCCTGGCCAGAAACTGTCTGATGCCAAATTGTTAGGTTACATGGTCTGAGGTTTGCGGCTCCGAGTTTATGTACAAACGACGTCCGTTCATCACAATAACGTATATGTTCCAATAAGACCAGTCCATAGCCAAAACCCCCATCGTAAAAGGAACAAGGCAACTTGAATGAATAAGGCAACTTTCACGGTAACGAATTTAGTAAATAAACCTCTCGTGCTCCCCACTATGTTGAATTTATAGGATGGTTGTGAGCAAACATTCACTGAAATATCACTGGCCTCGAATAATGTAATTAGCTTCCAGAGTGTGCTACTAGCCAACGGGTGTTCACAATGGAGCACATGCTCTTATATTGCACTGATTTTGACCCTGTCCGAGGGCAGAATGTCAAAATCTTTTAATACGAACCCAAACAAAACCCACCCTTTCTTGAAAGAAATCAATCAAATTTTAATTATTTTGTTTTCCTCTTCTAAACTGGGCGGTTAAAGACTCAAGATAATTATTTATTTTGTCATTATATTGTAAGTATTTCCTGTTTTGCTCGATTATTTTACTTCATAATTGATTATGACATGTTTTACGATGCAACCTTTTTTCATAACATGTAGCCGAAGATGCCGATGTGGCGAAAACACCAATAAATAAATAAACAAGATGTCTGAAGAGACTTTTTCATCAAAAACGCCCTTTAAAATGAGCTCTCCAACAGACTTCCGAAGCCACAGGATGTGTATTCAAATCAGGAATTAGGTGGACCCTGAAGAGGAAATGGTCAAAGGTGTCGGAAACAAATTAGGAATTGTCTGGTAGCATCAGACATGACAGGATATGCTCAGGGGCAGTTCATCCGAGGAAAGCAAACGCCCTTTGAATCAATCTTCTGGTGAAGCTGTAGTGCTATTGTTAGTCTCTACACTGCAGTAAATACCGGTATGCCTACTCACGCCAAAAACTGTACCCATCAACTGCATGAATTTATAAAATTACAGTTAAAGCTTATGCTGATGGAGCACAGGTTCAACCCGAAGGTTCCGCAGATGAACGTAAGATGAAAGAATTGCCCCTCATCAACTTCAGCAGATATGGCTTCAAACTCGGCTGATATGGCCAGATATTTTCCTGTCATAGTCGAGCCTTTGTTTCTGTTAGAAAAGTAAATGCGTGCTCTTACCGAGATGGAGAAAAAGAGGTCGATGATTACCCACATAAAAACACAGAATGACACGCGTGTCTGAATGGGTTAATCGATATGGCACGAGTGCCAGCGCGGAAGGATAAAACAAGAGGCCGCAGGCCTCGAATTTCATCCTTCCACGATGGCTCAAGTGCCATATCGATTAACCCATTCATACACGCGTGTCATTCTATCGATTAACGCATTCACACTCGTATGTCGTTCTGTGTTTGTTACACGCTTTCACGTCAAAAGAAAAACAATTCTTAAGCTACGGTCCCACCGACGACGCTGCTGGCCGTTAGTCGGCGTTTCATAAATTATCTTTTTTTTAAAAAATCTGGCGTTTCTCCAAGTTTCATTTCAAACTTGATGAAACGTAGGTTTCTACGTTAAGCTAACGCTAGATGTAGGTTTAGCCTACGCATGTCTACGTCTAAAAAGTAAGATGTAAGTTCGCTTGAAGTTTCTCTACGTCCAGATTGTACGTTTCATGCGCGTTTCATGAAGTTTGGGTCACGTTAGGGTGAAGTCTGCAAAGTAAGTGTTACGTTTCTTCAGACTTTTCATACGTTTTCACACGTTCGGTTGACACACGATGTACGTTAGATGTAAGTTTGTGGCGTTCATCTTACGTTTACCCTACGTTTTCCACGTTTTATCCAAGTTTTAAGACTTTTGCAAAGTACAGTGTACGTTTAGCTGACGTTTAACCCGTTTGGGGTACGTTTCCAAAGTACATACTACGTCAATCCTACGTTTATTTTTCAAAAACATTTTTTTTTCCTTTTCCCTCACGTTTGCACCAAGTTTGGTGACGCTTGGTCCCTGAGTATATATATTTCGCTAACTCTCGATGACATTTCATTTGTGAATGTGATGCTGAAGAGAATACATCAGAATACCCAAAAATATTTTTGAGATTTCTACTTTTTGGGGTGAAAAATGGCAAATGAGGTGATACAAGTTGGACGTGTGTTACAAGCTGTTATGCATGTACAACGAGAGGGGCTTAGAAACGCGAGTAGGTGTTGGGAAAATTATTTTTTGTCATAACTGATCCACTACGTTTATGTCAAGTTTGAAAAGTACAGGCTACGCTCACAAAGTACAACGTACGCTTTCACTACGTTTTGTCAAGTTTTTAAGGTCACCGAGTACAAACGCCACGTTTGGGGCGTAATTTTAAACTCTTCAAAAGTTTGGAATTTTGACCCTACGCTCGCAATCATCTCCACGTCTCATCTCGCTTGTTGAAGTACAACTGACGCTCCCCTACCGTTTCACAACGTTTTGACAAGTTTTCAGACGTAGGGTTGACGGCACGTTGGTGGGACCGTAGCTTTAGAAGGACACGTAGCAATTCATTCCAATTCATTCGACAACTATCAACAAAAATAACACATTTTATCGCCAACCAAATTGGCGAGGTGGAGCCGTTTTACTATTTCATCCCCTGAGTTCCAATGTGTTCCATGTCCCTACTAACACATAGGACACAGTGAGAGACATAGAACGCATTGGAACTCATGGGACGATTTTTAGCTATTGCTAGCGATTCAAACTGTAATTACGGCGCACGATTTGTGAAAAATTCCAGTGAAATTTCGCATCTCAAAGCAATTGTCCGTCAACGATTTCCTTTCCACACATATGTGCGGTGCAGATTTGCACTTTCGGCGTGGTTTTGTGTTGCTTTAGATGGAGATTTCATAGAATAGGCGTGTAATAAATCCTTCTTAGATTCAAGCTGACTATTTGACTAAAAATAACACGTCGTTGTTTTCCGTTCCATGTTTTCCATTTCTGTTGGTGACAAACAGAGCTCGATTACTGGAGAAACCAAGCATGGATCTTCTTCCGTGCGATACGACAGGAAACATTTGTACAGTACAGCCGCCAAGGACTGATCGTAATCCACGCATGCGCTGGGATGTCTCCGCAAGCGTTTATCAGATAATAAAAATCATCATCAGCGAAACGTTAGTTAACGAAGCACCGGGTTGCACTCGGTGCTTCATTAATTAATTTTTTGAAGATTATACCTATAATTAGTGTTTGGAATCTAATTTTATTGCGCCTGTCGAGAAATATTGCCCACCCGTGGAAAGTGACTAACCCAAGGCGGCCGTACTGTATGAGTGAAAAATCAGCTGATATGACGCGGATCTGGTACGATTTGAACCAAACTGAAATTGTTCCGCTTGGTGTGTTACTATGCGCATCCAATTTGTTTATGCCGCAATCTTTCGCCGTTTTCGCCGAACGCAGCCAGGATAATGGCTTCGACCAGGCATAATGGAATTACTGGAAGCTGAATTTCTGTATGATGAGAAATTAAAGATGGTAATAGCAAGGATGTTTTATTTATTTATTTATTTATTTGTTTATTTATTGATGTTTAAGGTCACATACTTTTGCACAATGGCTAATCATGACCACAACATGGAGATAAAGTCAAGGTCAGTCGATCGTTTATATCCATGTTGCCCATTTTAGAGGACTCGCAGCCCGAGCATTAGTGACTGGGTCCTATTTTAACAGTGAAAAAGAGATTGTTTTCCACAGTAAATAAGCACTGCTTCAGTTCCTGAGGTTCCTGCGGGGTGTTTTTTCATTCATGGTTTTATAAGATTGTTGGAAACTTTTTCATCAGGAGGAGTAAGTGTAACATACGAGGCCAAACAGTGGTGACTTTCCCGTCACCCAACCTATTCGTCACGTCCTTTTCACTTTATTGGGTACTCAGTTCAAATATTTTCAAAACTTGCAGGTTTTTATTCTTAATATTAATTTATGCCTTCGTAAAAATTTCATTTTGTTTATAATTGCTTCTCATTCAATTACTCAGCATGGTTTTGTGGGTAGTGTGCCTGCAGCTTTCCTTGAACACAAATTTGAGCTGAAATGTGGTTCACAGTTTCAAACAATAACACAGGGCTACCAATCCTATTTTTTCTGGAAAAATTGAAAACTTTCGAGAAACTTTGTTGCTGTTAAACATTGGTTATTTATAGAAACAACTACCCTACCCTGAAATGGAGGTCAGTAAACATTTTCTATATTTGACGAATGGATGTTGCAACAATCCAGTTTTATAAAGATCAGTTATCGGAACTCAACACACAGTTTCTCGCGTTTCGTTTCTGTTGGTTGCGCATACAGTAAGAAAGTCAGGGACATGGTGACTTCTTTGGCGATTCTGATGTCTCCTTTACTTCCCAAAATTCCAACTCGGTTTCAAATTGGCAAAAATTCCAACTGTTACTATTTACAGCTACAGTGTACGCAATATCGAGCTTCATAAGTATGCATGAAGTCAATCGGTACGAGATTTCTATAGTACGTTTATTTAAAAAAATCCTCGAAATGCTCTTCAAAAAATCGTAATTCTGAGTTAATTCCAACATTCAAAGTTACAAAATGATGAAACTTCGAAAATTGATCATTCCTGCATAAGATCTGATTTAATGTTAGGACAGGGTGAATTGCTCTAAGTTCTCAGCTTGAGCATTTGTTTAGCACATTTTCAATTCCCAGAATAATATCAAATAATAATAACCTGATAATTCTATCATAAATGTGTTGGCATTTCAATTACTAGAATCAATTTTATGCCCCTTTCATGGCTACATTTTCAAAATCTTTCTCGATAGTGAATTTCCAACTACGGGGACGGACCGGGAGGGGTTTCCCCTCCCGGTCCTTCCCCCAGTTAGAAATTCACTGGGGTTTCCCCTCCCGGTCCTTCCCCCAGTTGGAAATTCACTACCCTACAACCCCCAATCGGACACCTCTAGCCACGTCCCTGAAGAATGTATGAGTACAGCCAAAATGTAAGAGTACATCGAGAGGTTATAAGTATAATGAGAGGTTCTTCATTTCGTGAACATTTCAATGATGCCACTTATTAACATAATCATCAAAGCAACTGGAACACTCCTTTGTAGACTGGAACGTTGACGTCGCTACCAACAGATCCAACTTTCCAATTGTGAACTGAAAATAGAAAGTTGTGCCCTTAGTTCGAAGACAGTGTTAAGCCTGACACCCTAGATGATATCGCCTAATACAATACAGGTTACAGTACAGTGGCCGTGGACTGGTCGTAATCCACATGTGAGCAGTGATATCCACGCATGCGTTTACCAGGTAATAAAATCATCTTCAGAAAAAAATTAATTAATGAAGCTTTGGGTTATACCCGGTGCTTCATTAATTAAATATTGATGATTATTCCTATAATTAGTGTTTGAAATCCAATATTATTGCGTCCGTGGACATATTGCCAACTTGTGGAAAGCGACAAAACCCCTGCGGCCGTAATAAACAGTGTAATAGGCGAATTCCTTCTTCATTATTTGGGAGGTTCAAAAAACAATTTCATCCTCCCACCTACTACAGATGTCTAGACGAGTATATTGTCTATTCGTCCACTGACATTTTTTTTCTAGGGATAACTTTTTTGCAGGTTGAAATAGTTAAGAAATCGGAAAGTTGCTTCCTCAGAAAGAGCCTTGTCATTAATCCTTCACCGTATGAATCAGTCGCACTACCTTAACAGTTGCAAAATCATATTTTTATAAACGAGCTTGTCCCATTGAAGGTCACACGATATGATTTTGTAAGATTTTTGAAAACATTTGAGAAAAGATAATTAAAAGAACAAATCTTAATATCGTGTGCGGTTGGTAAAGGGTTAATGTGTTTACGCGTCGCCCGTATCACTGAACAAAATATTTGAATTAGAGTAACCTGCCTTCAAATGTTGCGCTCGGAAATGATGCAATCTCTAAAAGTAAACAGCGTTGGGAAAATATATTGTTTCAATAAACGTTTGAATCTTCTACTGACATCTTGCATTATTGTTGAGTATTCCAGATAAAAAAGAGGGTGATTTGATGACTTTTGGACCTAAAAATACAATTTACTTTTGGGTGTTTTTGTAGGGAATTCCCTGAAAAATATGTGCACGTGACTGGTACTTCCCTTGCTTTCAGTGTTTCTTTCTTATTTCTTGCATGAACCCATGCTTTCGGGTCAGAAAAAAGTTGTCTGAAGAGCTAAACTTGACAAAGATATTTGAATGCCAAAATTAAAGTGATGCGATCATATTTTGTTTCTCCTGAACGTTATAATGGTCGCCATTGGAAAACTATTTAGTTCCGTGATACCCTTAGACCGGTGTCCCAATATGATCGTGTGGCATTGTAAACCATTTTGTAAATCGTTTTGCCAATTTGTGCACGATGCACTACAGTCGCCGTGGATTTATCGTAATACACGCTTGGGCAGTAATGTCCACGGATGCGTTTACCAGATAATAAACTTCATCAGCAGCAATATTTAAATTAATGAAGCACCAGGGGGTACCCAGTGATACCCGGTGCTTCATTAATTTAATTAAATTTTTGATGATTATTTCTATAATTTGCGATTGGAATCTAACATTATTCAGGGGCGGCGGAACGATTTTCAAAGTGTGTATGTGTGTGGGGGGGGGGGGGGGGGGGCGTGCTGAAACGGGCGATGGATGGTCATCGGTACGACTGGACGACCATGGTTCGACTCGTCGTACGAAAAGTTTAAATTCCAGAGCCCCAAAAAACCCATTCCTATGCATCTCAGCGTATATTTTGAGATTTTCCAGTAGATGTATTTAAAAGATTCCACACTTTGAGAGCCCTTAAAAAACGTCGGTAAAGCATACAGGTGAGGGCTATTTATCATCTTTGGTCGTAACGACTAAAGCTGACAAATTGACCTCACCTGCATGCTTTACCGGACGTTAACAGCAATTATACTGTCTGTGGATTATCTTGTCTGGGGGTGGATTTGGTACGTGTAAATCTGTAAAATTACGATCTATTTCGGTTAACCGATTTTTTAACAGACTGCATACATTTTAGCGTTTGCTGCCACTTACTGCAAAAAAATGATCCAAAATCCATTGAAACTGAAGCAATACGAGAGAAACATAGCTGGCGAAAATATGGGGGAGGCTCTGGATCTCCGCCCCTTGTTTCACCAGTCATTGGTTGTGTTAAAATATATGGATACAAAAAAACATGGCCCGGCAAAAAAGTGGGTGGGCTGATGCGCCCCCCCCCCCCTCCGGTTCCGCCGCCCCTGTTATTGCTAGGAAATATTGCCCAGCCGTGGAATGTGATCATTCCACGGCGGCCATACTATACCAACAAATACGCTTCCTAGATGTAAGCTTCCCAAAACATTTACGTACTAACTGAAAAAAACAATTCCTTCTTATCGAAATGTTAAAATTCAAGAACAAATAGTACACGTGATGGAGTATTTTCCGCACAAAGGCTAATCGATTTTGAATTATCATATGCAGCCATAAAAATTGCTAGCAAATTACAGGTCACCATTTAATCCAGAGCGACAGCATTCTCGTAACAGAATTGATTCTTCCAAACATTATGAACGGCACCACGGAAACAATTGGCGGAAAATTCGCCTTCAAGAAAACAAGGAAAGAAGTTGAAGTAGCCACTTTGTTTGTCTTTTTTGTTTTGCTGGACATTTTTGGTAATAGCTTGGTGATAACAGTGTTACATAAGAAAATGAAACGATCATTCAAAACAATGGTAATACTTTTAACTTCTCTCGCCATCGCTGACTTGCTGCATGGCATTTTCGTCGGAATACCATTTGCAGTTCAACGGTTTACTGGAACATGGAATGCTGGGAGTGCGATATGCAAAATGTACACGTTTCTTCGAGGAATTACAGGAGAAGTATCCGTCTATACTCTGGCAATCATTGGATTTGAAAGGTAGGCGACGTGTTTACCAATAGCACACTGACGTTATGAATGTTGTGGCCCCAAAGAATACATATTACAGCAAAGTGGGTGAATCTGTTTTATATCCATAGGAAAGCGTTTTATTATTGGAGCCAGGGTCACCTCGTATCTGGCAGTTTTACGGGTGGATAAAGCCGGGGTACTGAAGGGAATCACCGAACAGCGGTGGGCAACTGTCAGACTCCCTAACTCCAGACAAGTAAGGTTAACACTGGTTGAAGAGAAGTGCTGCATCGACGCACAATACTCCTTAGTACACAGCGCTACCGTATTCCCCAAATTGGCAATCGGGATGAAGTCCCTTGCCCAAAGGGAACTACACAGTTACCCCTGGCGGGGATCAATCCGTAGACCTTTGGTTTGAAGTCCAATGCCGTAGCCACTAACCCATTGCGATCTCCATTATGAGGTTCACTAAAATAGGGCACCAGGACTAAATTATTACTGATCCACCTTTTACCGATTCCATTGATACTGTGTCGTCTTGCTTTCATATGCCACATCCACATTCTACAACTACGCAAAACTGTATGATGCGTAACCGTTTGGATGGGCGTGTTACATAGCCTCTTGCATTGAACTTAAGCTCCGAGCCGCAAACCTCAGACCATGTTACCGTCAATTCATCACAATAACTTATAATATTATGAAAAAGGCATTTTAAACAAATTCTTTGCAATTAGGTAAATGTCTCGCCAAAAAAGACAATAATCGGTTGATTTGAGATGATTTAGGAATCATCGGACTAAAATTCTAATTCAAAGATGATCCGCAAGATTTATTTTTTTCGATTTAGGAGTTTCTGCTTCTCTCACAAACGTGTCACGAGAGAAAGTGGATTCTTCCCAAAATAACAATCGACCACAATTCTCGTACAGTACGACCGCCGTGAATTGATTACTTTCCACGGGTGGACAATATTTCCTCGGAAGCAATAATCTTAAATTCCAAGCACTAATTATAGGAATAATTATCAAACATTTAGTTAACCCTTTACCTAACCTGAAAAGCAGACGACACATGCAAAACAAATTCTCGAATAACTAATTTTTTTCATTTTTTGTCTCAAAAACATAGGTTATGACCCCTCATTGGAACGAGCTCAACGAGCTCGTTCCAATGAGGGGTCATAACCTATGTTTTTGAGACAAAAAATGAAAAAAATAATGAAAATTAATTGGCGATTTTTGAGAATAGCGCTGGCCGGTTTTGGCCGTTACGTTGGGTAAAGGGTTAATGAAGCAACTGGTACAACCCGGTGCTTCATTAATTAAAATTTTTCTGATGGTGAAATTATGTTACCTGGCAAACGCATGCGTGGGCATCACTGTCCACGTGTGGATTTCGACCAGTTCATGATAACTGTACCGTGTCACAGGTATTGAAGTTGTGTATAAAAATAGGAACGACACAGCGAGACTTCGTCATTATTTGCAGCAGGATAGTTATCAAACAAATATTAATCTTAGAACTAATTGCTCAGCAGAAAAGCTTAACAATTCACCTCTTGCACCATGTTTGCCCCGAAACAACAACACAAAAAATAATGTTAGGCCGTGCGTCCATAAGTTTTGAGAATGTACAGTTGCAAAATAAACGCAATCAATGTTCACATTTCAGTCATTCAAAATTCATGAAAAGTCACATTAAGATGCTCTCTGATCATTATCTTGCTGACAACTGCGAGCCACCCAACCAGAAAACCCTCTATGGCAAACACTGGAGGCGTACCGACCCAAAATGCAGCAGTCAAAAAGCGTCGGAATTTTACGTTAAATAGCTAGAGATAATGACATAGACGATAAATGGCTTATACTGTCTTTTACATACATGTCATTTGCCTTTTCAGACTTCCAACGACCGTGTCATTTGAACAAGTGACCACAGATATTATTATTGGCCGCTGATATGCAGCGACTCCTGATCGAAAACTGTGTGCATCAAATAATTTGACGCCCAAGCCCAGCCCCGAAAGCGCATCAAGGATAATCTCCCGCGTTCTGGAGTAGGAAATACTTTTCCCCGTCTCAAAACATACTTACAGTACGTGGAGAGTGGATTGTAACTAAAACACCCGCGGAGTGGAGTTATCACCCAAGCTATAACTTTCAAATTTTGTATATATCGACAAAAAACACAAACAATGTTTCAGCCAATGGACCTCCGGGTTTAACCCGGAGGTCCATTGGTTGAAACTTTGCTGGTGCCGATTATGCTTTGCAACAAATTTGCAATTATTGCTCGGGTGGAATCTCCACTCTGTGGGTGATTTAGTGATAATACACTCTCCACGTACTGTACTTTGAGATTTGAAATAATCGATAGCTCGAAAAATAAATTCCTCGCTCCCCTGATCTGTTTGAAAATCCTCAAAATAAGTAAACAGAAAACGATAAAGACAAGTTGGAAGAAAAGTTCTCCCAACTATGACCCAATTTTCATCCCTGTACACGTCCTTTTGGACCTTTTTCTATAAAAATTCTGACAAATGTTTCTTCAAAAATTACATCACAAGCTCGTAATTTTGAAAGCTCGTCAAATCTGAGAAAACCAGCATACGCTGTTAAGCACATTGTGACTGTCCGTAGAAAGAACCCCGAGGGAGCTGGATGATAAGCTTCTATCAAACGCTTCAAAATATCAGGAGAAATAGGCTCCTTGCGATTGTGTCGCGGAGTTGAAGTACGCAAGGCTGCCTCTTTAACCATCTGAGGTAAGGGATGTGCAGTAGGGTCAGAAAGCATTGCAATCCTATGAGCCCAGGCAATGCCATAAAACGCGGAGTTCACTGGAGAGTTTGAGTTCGAGGTTTGCATCACACTCAAAAGATAGCGCTACATGTGCAGGCATAGTTGGTAGGCGGTCTATAATAGGTATCACTAAATCCGGAACACCATCTCTTCCATTTGGGAAAAGCTGTATAAATAAGTCCTGGCAGTTCCTTCTTGTCTAGATTGCAACATAACTGGAGGCAACTTATCCGCAAGCACTTCCAAGACTGGATCCGAGATGTCAGATAGTGCCTACCACGGTTCTGATTGAAATACATCTGCAAAATAAATGACAATAGATGAAATGTCTCTCCGGAACTACTGGACTGGTAAATCACTACGAAGATAGTACCTGACCCGAAAACTTACTTAATTAACAACTGTCAATAGTAACCGTCGGAATAAGAACGAACAATCAACTCGCGCTGATGTAATAAATAAACATACCCGTGAATACCCACTCAGTGGTAAGGGTAATTCAGCCTACTATTTCGTCGTCAAATCTAAAAGCTACAACTGAACAGGTAAAACGATTTGTTCCAAAGCAGTTGTGGTATGATTTCCCAGAACAAATAACCCTTCTGGGCTATCGTAAATTCGGTAGTCTGTTACGAACGCCCTGAAATGGCCTCTGGAATCTACTAAGAAAGGCCAGTGGGCTGACGAAATCCAGAAAGGAACAACCAAGGTACCGATGTCCCGACAAAGACACGGGTATTTTATCGTTCGGATAACACAAGACACGGGCGGAACCAACCATTTACCCCCCCCCCCCCCCACCCCCCAAGATAAAAGCAAATGCACAAACTCCAGATGAGTTGGGAGTCCATAACTTAGAATTGAATCTTTGGCATTTTTTGTTGTGCATGTCCGCAAATTAATCAAACGAATGCGGCCCCCAAAGTACATCTAAAGTATGAAAAACATTCTTCGAAGTGGACCAGTCATCATAATCTTTATTTTAGCTTTTGTAATCTGCACGATAGTTGCTGGACCTGGGAACCCAATCGCACTCGATCGCCACACCCGCGTCCAAACAAAACTGAAAAATTTCAAAAGCCAATGCTTGAAACATTTAAATTGTCCGTAAACCATTTAGATGTTTGATCCTGTTAGACTGGTTTTAGAGACTTAATACAGTTAAAACAGCTTTCAATTCTCGCCACGTAGAACTTTTAACACTCTCAGCACTTGTCCACGCCCTGCGAACTATAAGATCACTAAATTTAACAACACAACCCCCGCAAGCGCGCATACTAGCGTCGGAATATACAATTCTCGACAAAACAGAGTGTGTTCTCATAGGTGAACGCAGCGCGTTGATGTTACTCAGCCAAAATCTATTCTCTTGAACGACCTCCGAATTTTGGTAAAATAATACATCCCAAGAGGACCTGCTGGCGATAGCATTCTGATAATGTTTTGTCATTAATACACATACATCACCCAAGCGTGCCTCAACGGTATGGTCTTACAAACAGCGCTTGATAGCTGTCTTGCCGAAAGTAAAAAGTTATGTGAAATAGCTGTTTGAATAAGCTCTTGTAGACGAACAACTTTTTTCCGATGGCACCGAAATACACCCAAGAGATATGTCAATACCAAAGCCTAACTAAGTGAACTGTTGCGAACGCTCCCACACCGACCTGATCTCTGTCTGGGTGCGGGACAAACCCCGAATCAATAATATCTTTTTTGACTTTGGCACTGGCAGATTTAGCTTGTTCAAGGGATAAAGAGAGTGTCATGCCATCATCGATGTAGACGATAATCTTGATACCTTGACGCCGCCAGTGTTTAACCAGCTCTCGTACAACTTTTGTGAAAATGTGACCCACATCTGAGAGGCCGAATGGAAGTACGGTAAAATGAAACAAAAGTGTTAAACCAGTTTCATGTTCACGAAAAGCCCAAATACTGTCTACTTTCGTGGTGCACATATATATGATGAAATCCTGATTTGAGATCAAAAGCAAACATGTAGCCGCCTCTTTCTAGAAATTCTAGGGCCAGATACATATCTTCAAATTTTACTTTCTCTTTCCACTCATGAGTGTTAATATAACGCAAATTCAAAACTAAACGGGTTTTACCCTTATCGTTAATAGCCACTGTTAAGGGATTTACAACACAATCCGGAGAATTTCCTTATGAAATATACCCCGATTCCAAAAGTTCCGAACGAGCGTTTTCAACAAATTCCCTGTCATCAAGCGCAGATTTGTTATTGTTTAAGAAGGCTTCAGAATGCTGTGAAATGAGTGGAATAATGCAGCAATGATCAATAGTTTGTAAAGTTCTGGCGTTTGCGTGAATCGATTTTCAGAAATCTAAATGTGACCTAAGCCTACCTTTTGTGGAGATTTAAACCAAACCTGTCTCATGTTCAATTGTCACTGCAATGATTATCCAGGTCAAAAATATTGAAGATCAACTTGTGGTTGTACACTGCAATGAAACGGAAAGCTTCTTATCTTTTGAAAAACTACAATCGTTGTTGTTGCTGCTGTAGCTGTTGTAGTTGTTGGTCATTGCCCCTGAGGAAGGGATCTCCTCTTATGGCGACACAGTGACAATACCCAAATCTTCCACACAAGAAGCACTGGTCCGATGATCTACTCTGCAAAAAATGTAGGTTCTCTTTAGAACCAAAACTGGTTCTAATCTTGTCCCTGAGATGGAACCAGTTCTGTTTAAACAGTATTTATTTCAAATCAAATAAATTTATAAAGATTAACATAACATATTAACAGAATTAAACATTAATTGAGGGGGTTTCAGCCGTAAGTTTAGAGCTTATACGAGGTTGTCTCAAATCATTATTAACCAAAGGAGATATGAACAGTTGGCATATCGATCAGTTTTGGTTCTCTTCAGAACCCAAACTGGTTCGATATGCCAACTGTTCATATCTCCTTTGTTTCAAAATGTTTGGCGACTGCGTTGAATAAGCTCCGAGTTTACTGCTGAATCTACGTCAGTTCGTGTAATATTCTGTTAAAATTTAATGCTAATCTTGGTAAATTTATTTGATTTGAAATAAATACTGTTTACACAGAACTGGTTCCATCTCAAGGACAAGATTAGAACCAGTTTTGGTTCTAAAGAGAACCTATATTTTTTGCAGTGTAGGTTGTCTTGAGGAGTTAACGAATCTTGAATGTAACGGTTTTGATCCACGAAAAAGAGTAGGATGAGTAAAAGATTCATCATTGTCAAGAAAAGTGGAGAATTGACGTGGTCTGCTTTTGGAATTTCTTGTGTAGTTTCCTTGAAATTTCAGCCTCAGCCCTCCGTAACTTTTTATCGTCGTCTGAATCCTCCGCCAAAGCTTTTGCTTCATATTCTTTTACGACAGCCCAGTCTGCTTGAGAGGAATCGGCTATTTTGATACATTGATTACGATTACCTATCAAATGTTTGCCTTCTTCGAGCAGAGCTCGTGCTTTAGCAATGTTAGGTGTGTCTTCCAAACGAAAGTCATCAGTTTCTTCCAATTGTCCAGTAACACTGACGTTAAATTCAAACTGTATTTTGTTACCTTTCTTTCTAAATTCAAAATCCGAAGATTTAAGCCTTTTAATAATTTTGTTGGCTCTAGCTTCTTGTTGATCAGAAAAGTAACGTTTTTATGTTTCAAACTTGGAATCAAAATAATTCTTCAATTTCCCAAACGTATCGGCATTTGGGGCAACATTGCAAGCAATGAATACGAAGCGATAGACACTTAATTAACAACTGGTAATCGTGACCACCGGACTGAGAATGAACAATCAGCTCGCGCTGGTGTAATAAATAAACATACCCGTGAAGACCCACTCAATGAACACACGGGCAAACATGGGAAGAGAAGAACTCCTTTTCATTCTAATCCGCTAGCTCAAACGAATGAAACTGAATTAAAAGAAGAGGAAAGTGAAGTTAAAATAAAACTTCGATCAAATCTCGATCAGAATAATCACGAAACAGCTTCACATATCACAAACCTCTACAGCTAAAACTGGAAGTCCTGTCAAGAAATGCGCACAAAGACCACGTCGATCTGCGCGCTAATCTACGCGTATGGTAACCCGGAGGTCCATTGGCAGAAACATTGCCTGTGTTTCCTATGAATAACCAGAAGAATCTGCCATGCTTTGGATGCCATTCGATATGGCAATTGTAATTCATACGCGCAATTAAGCCTAGATAAGCGCACAGTTCGTGACATGACTTCTAGTTTTAACTGTACAGCAGACATGCGACATGATATTAAAACTGTCAAGGAAGCCGGCTACGCGAGTGGCCTTCGGTGCTCCATGTTCAGAATTCGATCAAATGTGCCCAGGAAACAGCATTGAAAAGCTCCTCAGATATTTTTTATACCAAGCTCTCAGGCCACCATTCTAATTCTGTAGTAAATTCAACGCTATTATATCCTGGGCTGGCCGTGGCTCAGAAGCTAGAGGTGCAGGCTTCCCCCATTGCTGTCGAAAGTAGCATTACAACCACGATAAATAAATAGATAAATCAATAAATAAATAAATAAATAAATAAATTATAGCCTTGATCCAATGAAGCGCTTAACGAATTTATCGCCTACATATTTGTTTACAATCAATCGTCTGAAATATTTCAGTTAGTCGTCTTTCCGATCAACTGAAATATTCGAGACGATCCAGTAAAAAATAAATACAATAAACATTAATTTTCATTTTATCTAATAATCAACTTCATTTGCTACCCAAAACTCGGAACGTTTCTATCAGCACCACCTCCCCCACCCCCTTTCCGATTCCATATCAGATAGATTCAATTTCCAGTAAACACCACAATATCACATATATGCATTGTTATTATGCATTAAAATATAACTCCTGAAATTCAAAAAATTTGACAAATTTTAACCCATTTTCAACTGAAAATGGTGGAAACGGCCTTTTTGTAACTGAATTGATAAACGTATTATCATGGCCCTGTGCATGTCCTGTAATTTGCACCAGATCCTCAGTCGTGTTTATAATCGGATCGCAACGAGCTCGTAAAGACAATATCGAATCTGATACAAATTACAGTGGATTTTACAAATTCTGTTAACCCTTTACCCAACGAATCGCCCGCATCCGCCCGCGTAATATGCAAATTCAGCAGCTGAAAAAATATTATTTTTCGAAAAATTTCCACAAAACCATATCATGTGACCCCTCTTTGGAACGAGCTCGTCGAGCTCGTTCCAAAGAGGGGTCACATGATATGGTTTTGTTGAATTTTTTTTTTAAATTTTAAAAAATGATATTTAAAATAATAAATTTTGAAATCGTGTGCATTGGGTAAAGGGTTAATGCTCTATGCAGATCTGTTTATAAAATAATTATGAATGAAGACTCACCACAGCAGTAAATTTATGCTTATGACATGTACTCCCTCCAATTGTGTTATTAATTTAATTACAACTAAAAAGACTGATTAAAGGCAAATTAATTTAATTGCCAGTTTGTTCGATATTATTTTGCAGAACAAAACAGATAAAGCAACACACAAACTTAGCACATGAGTACTATAACAAAAACTGAGATGTTCACAGTCGGATGGTTATCACTTAGTGGTTCTCACGTGACGTTAGTTACGCCATCTTGAGTTGTTGTGGTAGACCGGAAGAGCGGCCATCTTGTGACACCATCCCTATAGTGAAACGAGGTCTCAATCCGCATGCGCAGCGCGTTTTGTTAGGGTGACACGTTTCTCCGTCGTCTGTTTTGTAGATTGGAGGCCCATGGTTTCTATCAAAATCAACTTGGCGAAGCCTCATCTTGGGTTTATAAGAGTAGCATGTAATGAGCGAACAGGAAGACCTCCGTATGTATACATGAAGGGCATGAAGCTAACCTCATATATTCACTTGAGTATTGAAGGACCAGGTCCCATTGCCAGTTTGTTCGATATTATTTTGCAGAACAAAACAGATAAAGCAACACACAAACTTAGCACATGAATACTATAACATATATTGAGATGTTCACCATCGGATGGTTCTCACTTAGTCGTTCTCATGTTCTCGGTTACGCCACATTGAGTTGTTGTGGTAGACCGGGAGAGCGGCCAGCTTGTGACACCATCCCTATAGTGAAACGAGGTCTCAATGCGCATGCGCAGCGCCTTTTGTTAGGGTGACACGTTTCTCCGTCGTCTGGTTTGTAGACTGGAGGCCCCATGGTTTCTATGATGACACGTAGTTGCTCTAATAGGACATGGGTATGTTCAGAGAGTGTTCCTTTGTATAAGAGTAAATTTAATTACCTAAATAGACCTGGCAATTTTCCCAAATCAACAAAACAACCGCAAACTCACGAAGCGGATATCACGAATCCCCATTTTGGGCCTTTAAGAGTAACACGTCGTGCTCTAGGGCCCCAAAGCTTCAAATATCACATAGAGGTCTCTAAAAGGCGTGTTCGATAATGCCAGAGTACTAGTTCGAATTTTCCTCCTTTTTGTACCTGTTATTCGGATTCCTCGAGACTCCCACTTATAAGAGTAGCACATAGTGCCAAAGGACGAATAGGTCACCAAAATCAACTTGGCGAAGCCTCATCTTGGGTTTATAAGAGTAGTATGTAATGTGCGAACAGGAAGGTCCTCGTATGTATACATGAAGGGCATGAAGCTAACCTCATATATTCACTTGGGTATTGAAGGACCAGGTCCCATGGCCCCCCCACTTCAAGCACCCCGCAGAACAACCACTGCCCTTCGGCTTCCCATTTTCATCGTGCAATGCCTTGTGGGCCATGTGAAAATCCCTTAATGGGGTACATTCTTGCATGCCTCTTATTCTCATCTAGATATCGAACAACCACGTCCCCTTTCACCCTACTTCCAGCATCCCTAACTAAAAACGACTGGCCTTTGGTGTCCCTTTTCTATCGTATGAGGCCCTGAAGGCCATGTAAACATATCGCAATGAGGTATAATCTACCATCTCCCTTATCCTCATCTGGTTATCGAACGACCACGTCTCTTGGTACCCCCACTTCCAGTATCTCTGCCTTAAAGACGTCTGGCCTTCGGCACACCTTTTCTATCGTATGAGGCCATGAGAGTCATGTGAAAATCCCTCCGTGAGGTGTAATCTGACATCCATCTTATTCTCATCTGAGTATCGAACGACCAGGTCCCCTGGCACCACGTTTCCAGCTCCCCTAACTAAAACACGACTGGACTTCGACACCCTCTTTCTATCGAATGAGGGCCATGTGTAAATCCCTCAATGAGGTATAATATGCCGCCCCTCTTAGCCTCATCTGGGTATTTGAGGATACCTATGACATGGTGAGGCACTATTTGAGGATACCTTTGGAGGATACCTTTTAGGGATATACCTATTTGGGGCGGGGGCGGGGGTACCTTTTGAAGGATATGCAAACTGCGAACTGCAAAGAAATACTGAAAAACTGAAAAAAACAGTTTTAAAATTGTTAAATGATTTATACATAAAAAATTATGGAAACTTCAAGAACAGATGATATACACGCCTGCTTCTCAGAATAATCTATTGACAAAATGAATAAACAAATGACATAAACGGCTTGTGCCTTCTGAATTTAATCCTTTACCTAACGTAACGGCCAAAACCGGCCAGCGCTATTCTCAAAAATCGCCAATTACTTTTCATTATTTTTTTCTTTTTTTGTGTCAATATGACCCCTCGTTGGAACGAGCTCGTCAAGCTCGTTCCAACGAGGGGTCATAACCTATGTTTTTGAGACAAAAAATGAAAAAAAAATAGTTATTCAAGAATTATTTTTGCAAGTGTCGTCTGCTTTTCAGGTTAGGTAAAGGGTTAACCCATTTGTCCTTCAAAGAGTTCTCTTTTTATCAAACTTCCACTAACGAATGGTTTGTAAGATATAATAAAACTAATTTTATATCACGACATTTTACTATACAGTACGTGGAGAGTGGATTGTAACTAAATCACCCACAGAGTGGAGTTATCACCCAAGCTATAACTTTCAAATTTTGTACATATGGGCGGGAGCGCGGTGGCTCAGTGGGTAGACGTGCAGGCTGCAAACCGAGAGGTCCTCGGTTCGTATCCCACCTGCGGCAACCGCGTTGTGTCCTTGGGCAAGGCACTTTATCTCCATTGCCCACTTGGGGCATCTCCATTGCCCACTTGGGGGCACGATGACGCCGTGTACTAAGGCGTACTGCACGTCGATGGTACGCATGTCTTCAACCAATCTAACCCTGTCTGTGCTGCAGTGCGGAGTTACGATGTTGGGGAGCTGGCAGCTGCTCGTCGTTGCTCGGTGGTTCTCTCCGGGTACTCCGGCTTCCTCCACCCGTAAAACTGTCACGGTCATGGTTAGCCATTGTGCATGAATATGTGACCTTAAACATCAATAAATAAATAAATTGTACATATGGGCAAAAAACCCGGAAGTCCATTGGCTGAAACTTTGCTGGTGCTGGTTATGCATTGCAACAAATTTGAAATTATTCCTCGGGTGGAATCTCCACTCTGCAGGTGATTTAGTTATAATACACTCTCCACGTACTGTAGGTGGTGAATTGACGTTAACGTGGCCTGAGGTCTACGGCTTGGAGTTAATATTGAACAGAGACTCGGTACGTCTTGGTTGAACAAAAATTCCAAGCCGCAAAACTCAGACCATGTTGCCGTTAATTCATCACAATAAAGTAAATGTTTTTCATAAAAAAAACATACCGATGAGCCAAAACACATTGTGAAATGAACAAGACAACCGTTAACGATAACATCTCCGCCGTCCACGATTCCACTTAACATTTCTAAGCTAGAAATCTACTAATAATATACATTTCAATGCACACAACCCAGCACATATTCGTAGAAATAAATCCCTTTATGGATTCCGCCCTCCCCTCTCACAAAAGGGAAATGTTATTGTTGTTGTTATAAAAATTACCAATAAATAGACAGAACGGCATTCCCGTTCGAACTGTCATTTTTTTTTTACCGCACGAGATCGATTTGGGCGGAGGGATAATACTGAATGAGAAACCGAACGCTTCGAGCTTAATATTATCCCTCCGCCCAAATCGATCACGGGCGGTAAAAAATGACAGTTCGACCGCGTATGCTTTTCTGTATTTTTTGCACGCCTCCAATTTACTAAAACATTATTAAAAACAGAAATGATTGTCAAAAAAAAGCAGAAACGTAAAAAAAAAAGAAATAGTTAAATAGTCCGCGCACGTGGTCCGTATTCTTCATGGACAATATACAAAAAAATATTGATCGATTCGGTTTTTTGCCGAAAAAGCGTGTATTTTATAAAAATAAAAAAACATAGGCGTGCAATAAATCATAATATTTTCCAAAATGCTCATCTCATTTAACAGGAAAATATCCTCTGTAGCGAGCCTTTACATGGAGAAATATTTACAAAAAATGCCTACAAAACATATGCCTTGTATCATTACGGGCAGCATGAACTGTCGGGGGTTAGGTTCAGACGTAAATAAACGCCGGAATATCTTCTCGCACCGCAGAAGTGAATTTGACATTACATTCTTTGCAAATTCATTGGGAGTACATAAAAAATAAATGGAATTGTGAATAGGGATACGGAGCTGTTTTCTCTCCTTGCTCCAGCAGCAGTATGGTGAAAGCAATTCTATTTAACCCTTTACCCGACGTAACGGCCAAAACCGGCCAGCGCTATTCTCAAAAATCGCCAATTAATTTTCATTATTTTTTTCATTTTTTGTCCCAAAAACATAGGTTATGACCCCTCGTTGGAACGAGCTCGTTCCAACGAGGAGTCATAACCTATGTTTTTGAGACTAAAAATGAAAAAAATTAGTTATTCAAGAATTATTTTTGCAAGTGTCGTCTGCTTTTCAGGTTAGGTAAAGGGTTAAAACACGTTCAGTTATAAGATCATCAATACTGCTGTTGCTACCTGAGGCAAGTATGTTATTCCTGTCATCGTTATTCATGAACGGAGATTGACGGAGAAGGAAATAAGTGGCTATTGTGTATGGATCGAACGGCGATAGGTCGCACTTGTATGGCTATATTTTCTCAAGGATCAAAGTGGAGGACACATCTATTTTGAATAGCGGGGATTAGAATGTTCCGCAAACTTATGAAGTGGTCTCATCAAGATATAAACGCAATAATCAACGTCGAATCTAATGCAAAAAATATTGCAGTTATCAGGCGAATTGGATTAGCGCGATGTATGGCGAATGCAGTTAAAACTATAAGTCCTGTCATGAAGTGCGCACAAATAGCACGTCGAATAAATAAACAAAAGACAAGTTGAAATAAAAAACTACGCCAACATAGAAGCGCGAGGTGTGTTTGTGATAGTAATCTGTTTAATCACATAACTTAATCTGTTTAAACAGATTAGTAATCCATTTAAACAGATAAACAGGTAAGTAAACCGTTTAAACAGATTAACTGAACGGAATGGATTGGTTGATAGTCACGACGTGGACTTTTATGACGATATAGTATTTGACGTAGTGAGGCTTCACCGCACATTCCATATGGGTTAGCGGGTTGTGGGCTATAAGATGAGGTCTCAGAGCATAGCCCTCATGTCGTCGTGTAGAAAAATGGATCACTAATAATGCCCCGATAATTGATTGAGACGATCACTACTGATCAATTCCCCAGATGTGGACATTAGGACATTACGGCTATGAGTTGATCATAGCCACGAGGGGCTGTGTGTTGAGACCTCATTGGTGCCTTTCCTGGAAGGTCTCCTATACTCAGTCGCACTTACCATTCTTCCAGAACCCATCCCGGCCCTAATCTTTCCCCACTTTACCCAATGGTTGGTGATCAGTGATCCATAATTGCGGGGCACTAAGTGATCACTTTGTGGGCATAACTCGTATGAATCGAAGAGTCGTTCAGGGAGTCATTCGCTGGAGTCACTCCTCGATTACTCACCAGCTGAATGACATCGAGCCGTTCGAAGAATCCCTTCTCGAGAAGCTTCTCGTTTACCCATCTGTAAGAGTCGTTCGATGAGTGTTCTCAAACGGCCTGAGCAAGGTGAATGACCCTTCGAACGACTCTTTGACCCATCTGGGTTATAATATCACTAGGCGATCACTGGGTGTCCTGCGATCACCGAGCACGTACCTAACGATCAGTTTTTCTCATTGACACCCTACTAATCATCAGTCGCTGACGTGTCGAACTACTCTTCGAGCTTGGGGATGCAAGAGCTTCTAGAAGAAAATGGTTGACTCTGTTGCTATTGATCAGGACGCTGGAGGAGGGTCAGGGGTCACTAGCGGAAGTAGGGGATGCCAAGGCTTTTAAGATAAGATCGGCTGGTCACTGATTGGGTGAGGAAATTGGGTATAGTGGGGAAGATTAGGGTCAGAGAGAGGAAGAAGGGTAGTGGCGACTGTGTGGCTCTTAATCAGGCCGTTGGGGAAGATCCCAGGCTCAAATACTGGAGGATAGGCCATCCGGTCCCATTTAGAATGGATGGTGGGAGATGGAAAGCAATGGCTTCTGAGATAGGGTGCGCAATCACAGGACCCCATATGTGTATAAGAGGCCCATCAGAAGGGAGAGGCCTCAAGTCTCCCGGTCACTAGCATATGTAGGGGAGACTTGGCCTTCGGAGATATGATTGCAGCGTCACTGATGGAGTAAGGAGGCTGTGCAGGGCTTCTGTAAGAAGAGCAAATGGTGGCCTCTTTTCATGGGCCTTTATACACCTATGAGGCTCTGCGATGCCGGAAGTACCTTCTTAGAAGCTCTTGCGTTCGGGACCTCCCCCACCCTCCATTTCAAGGAGGACCCGATGTTCGAGCCTCCAGAAATTTTACCCGAGGACCCCGCCTCAGCAGCCTGATCAAAAGCGACAAGTAGGCCTTTCTCTTCTTCCAGAAGTTCTTCACAGCCCTATTCTCCCCAACTCCAGCACCCCCCTCCTCCCCCGCACACTCCATCAGTGACTAGGAGACTGTACCCCGGAAGTCCTAGCCTCCCTTACATGCGCTGGCGGCCGGACGGCTTTATGACTCTCCCTTCTGATAAATACACATATAGAGTCCTTTGATGGCCGTAACCCTGTCTCAGAAGCCCTTGCTTTCCATTCCCAACCACCATACTAAATGGGACCGGGAGGCCTAGCTTCCCGTATTTGACCCTGGGACCTTCCCCCACGGCCCGATTAAGAGCCACAAATTTGCCTCTACTCTTCCTCCAGAACCTTTCCACGGCCCCCAAACGCGTCCACTCTACCCAACATCCTCACCCAATCAGTGACCCTATGATCTTATTCCAGAAGCCTTAACATTCCCTACTGGCGCTAGTGACCCACCCACCCTGGTCCTAATCAAGAGCGACAGAATCAACCTTCTTCGTCTAGAAGCTCTTGCCTCCCCAAACTCAAAGAATCGCTCGACAGTTCAGCTACTGATGAACTGGTGACCGGTAAGGTACATGGTTATCGGTAAACAGTGATCCGTCAATCGCAGGACATCCAATGATCGCTTAGTGATATTAAAACCCAGATGAGTAAAGAGCCGTTCGAAGGGTCACTCTACTTGATCAGACCGTTTGTGAAGAGTCCTGGGATCAAATATGAGTTTACAAGCATCGCAGAACCTCATATGAGTATAAAAAAACACATCAAAAAAGGCCTCAACGAAGTCTCCACTCACAGTCCTGGTGATTGATCATCACTGATCCGTGATTGTGGGAAACCCCGTGATCGCTTAGTTATTAAATATTGCAGAGCAATCCCTCAGGAAGAGACTCTTTAAACGACTCTTGCAGATAAGTGTGCGGGGAGCTGCTCGTGAACGGCCTCTTCAAACGACTCATGGAGGCGATGAATAATCGTGGAGAGTGGTGGGAGATGTGGAGATCGACCCGCATTGGGCGGATCTCATGTGGATCTCATATCTGTCGTCATAGAGTCACGTTACCTAGTAACGTCATGTTTGGGTGTCATGGTAGCCCGCGTAAGCGATCATCTTGTTATGTCATCTCTATAGTGACACATGGTCCAAGTGCGTTGTTAGGGTGATACGTGTTTCCGTCGTCCAATTTGTATATTGGAGGCCGCCATCTTGGATTCTATGGTAGCACGTGGTTGATATGGTACCCATAACCTTCTATTCGGACAGGAGTATGTTCGGAGGGTGTGTTCCATTAAATGAGAGTAATTTCCTGATTCGGAGAATTACCCAAATAAACCCGACAATCACTCCAAATCACGAAAATTCACCCAAAACTCCCGAAACGGACTTGGCGAAGCCCCAGAATGGGCTTTTTCTCAATAACAAGAGTAGTTTTCTAATTCGGTTTGTCCCCAAATCCTCAAATGGAATTACCCAAATAAACCCTTCTAAATTACCAAAAATGCTCTTTAAACTACCGAAACTGACATTATTGGATACAAAGCCCCCATTTTGGTTCTATAATAGTAGCACATAGTGTTACAAGACCATTCCTTTGTATGAGAATAATTTCACTTCGTAGAATTACCCAAAGAGACATCAACAATTGTTTTATTTGGCGCGGATTTCCAACTAAATCATCGGTTTCTACCTGCTTATCCTCAAGCTATGTTATAACCACCCCCATCTCTTTATAAAGTATTCCGATGGCCCTACACGTCTTTATATTCTAAAGTACACTTTATATGTATCACATTGTCACGTGAAGGATGTGCTTGTATCGATGTGTTTGTGTGCTTATGCACATTGTGCGCTCTTCACATCCAGCACATAGGCACATGCGACCAAAGAGAGGATCTATAAGCACGCACACAACATTTTCAGAAAAAGTGATCATTAAGGGATTCTGAAAAAGGGATTCCAAGCGTCTATACATGTAATAATACTCCATCTTGTCTTCTGTTGCCTATCCTATTAATTGTCCTGTTGTAGTCATTCAATTTTATAATCTACCAACTTGCAGTATTTGACCATTTCTACTAACTTGTAGTATTACAACTATTCTGTTCCGGCATCTGCCCCCGGTCAGGTTTTTAACAGAGCTCCCATTCCTCTAAGCCTATATCAATCTATACACTGCCTAGACCTAGTGAAAGTTATCATAGAGAGATGTGCTGGTACACATTGCAGGTAGCACATATGATGAGCCGATATGTGCTCATGTGATTATGCACAATGTGCGCACATCACATAGGCACATACGGGTATTGGATACATATAACATGGTGATATACTATTGGAGGATACCTATTGGAGGATAGTTTTTTGGAGGATACTTTTGGAGGGATAATTGTCGTAGAGACCTTATATCCGGGTACATCACACTACATTCGGGTACTGTTGTTGCATAGTTGACAAAAAAAAAAACAATAACAAGATATAACATTTCATTCATTTTTATTCGAGTATATTATTCAAATGCCCCAGGCATCTTCATCTTTGTAGTACTTCTGCCTTCTCTCATAGGATAACCATCTCATCTGCATGTTGGTTGGAGCTTCTTCCCATCGTTTGACTAGGTCTTTGCTCTTGATAAAAGCCGTTCACTCATTGACTGTGGCTAATAGCTTGACTTTGTTGGTTGCTTTGATTTCTTGTGGGGCATCTTTCTTGACTTCTGGCTTCTTCGTAGTGTTAATCTTGTTCTTATTGGGATCTGGCATCATGTTCGTGTCTTCAGACTGCTTCGCAACTTCATTCTTGTTTTGAAATTCAGTCATTTGTTGTTTGATCTTGTTTTGATCCATCCTAGAGTCTTCATTCTTCTTCGTAATTTGCTTAGAAACGTCGCTCTTTATGGAAGCTGGCATCGCTCTCTTGTCTTCAGGCTGTTTCTCAGTGGTAACTTTGTTCATAATGGGGTCTGATATCGTTCTCTTGAATCTTCATTCTTCATAGTTTGAATGGAAAGAGTTTCGTTCGGAGCTGTCTTCATTCTCTTGTTTGCAGGTAATAGTCGCCCAGTATCCATACACCTTTGTTTCTTCCACCAACGCCTTTGTATTGGTCTCGATGTCTTCTCCTGGCTTCACCTAGCACACTATTCATTTGGGCCAGTTCTTGGGAAGTCAGCTTTAATCCAGTATCATTCCTGAAGAACTGTATGTGTTAGTCATCTTTGGATGGGAACGCTGTTGTTGACACAGACATCTTTACTCTTCGTCACTCATCTTCCAGTCCTAGCCCTGAAAATTACGAAGCAGCAAGTATACGAAAGAACGATGCCAGTTCCCGTCAAGATCGAAGTTTCAACTACGAATCAGTCTGAAGATTCAAGGATGGATCAAAACAAGATCAAATCAAAGAAGACTAAAGATCAAAACAAAAAGGAAGTTGCGAATCAATTTGAAGGCAATAGTATGAAAAGCAAAGCAAAGGTACCACTACGAAGAAGCCTGAAGACAAGAAAAATGCAAGATAAGAAATCAAAATAACCAACAAAGTCAAGCTACCAGCGTTCTGGCAGCTAGCACACGTGGATATAGACAGAGTCAAACAATGGGAGATGCTCTAACTAACAAGAAGATGAGATGGTTATCCTGTGAGAGAAGTAGAAGAAGAAAGACATAGAGAAAATGCCTGGGCAGTTAACTTAATAAACTGCATCCTCGAATAAAAATGAAGGAAATGTTATATATTGTTGTTGTTTTTTATCAACTATCCCAACAAAAGTACCCGGATGTAGCGTGAATTACCCGGACAGAAAAACCTGTTGACAACAATCCTCCAAAACAGTATACTCCAAAAAACTTTCCAGTTGGTATCCTCCGATAGTACATCACCATGTCATAGGTACCCTCCAATACCGGTATGTGCCTCTGTGAGGTACGCACATTGTGCATGAGTATACAAGCACATATTGGAACATCCAGCATGTGCCTATGTGCTACATGTAATGTGTACACTAGAATATAAACACGCGTAGGGGCGCCGGAATACTTTATAAAGAGATGGGGGAGGTTATAACATAGCCTGAAGATACATAGGTAGAAACCGAGGATTTAGTGGGAAATCCGCGCAAAAAACAGCAATCTTCAGGTTGTTTGTGGCAATTCTACAAAGTAAACGATGATTCTGCAGGAATCTGAACCAGAAAAATACGCCTATACAAATGGATGGTCCTTTATTGGGTAACAAGTCCATTCCGGGTCTTCGCCAATTCCATTTCGGTAGTTTTGGGTGATCTGGGGACATTGTCGTGTTTATTTTGGGTAATTAGATTTACTCTTGTATAAAGGAACATACCCCTGTCATATAAGAAAGCTTTGGTTCACATAACAGCTACCATTGGAACCACGATGGCGGCCTCAGTATAAAAAAAAGACCGACGGAAACAAGTATCACCCTAACAACACGCGTTGCCCATGTGCACTAAGACCGCGCATCACTGTGGGGATGACGTCAAAAGATGACCGAACTTGCGGGCAAACATGACAACCAAACATGACGTCACTTGGTCACGTGACCATGACGTCACATACGAGATCCTCCAATGTGGGTCGATCTTCACATCTCCTACTACTGAGGAGTGACCTCAGCGATTGATCCCCAGAGGGACTCTTCGATTCATCTGCATTATAATGTCCATCGAGTGAGCATTGTTGTCCCGCAATTGCGGATCCCTGATCACCGACCATTGGGGAGAGTGGGAGAAGATTGGGGCTGGAGAGGGATTCTGGAATAAAGGGAAGTGCAACTGAGTACAGGAGGCCTGAACGAGGTCTCAACACACGGCTCTATAAGGCCTCAACTCTTATCCCCAATGTCCACATTTGGAGGAACTGACCGGTAGTGATCAGTAGTGATCGCCTCAACCAATTATCGGGGCTTCATTAGTGATCAATTTTGCTATATGACAACATGAGTGCTCATAGCCATAGCCCTCAAAGACACGGGGACTGCGCGGTGGGACCGCGTGACAATCAACCAATGAAATTCGTGCAGTCAATCCATTTAAACAGATTACTAATCCATTTAAACAGATTACTATCACAATAACACGTGGCGCTTCTACGTTTCCGTAGAAAACAAACTGAATTTACTGAACATTATATTCGACAGTGGCGATTTATTTTTGACAAGCGAAATGACCAGAGTGAATACAGAATTAGAAGAAATTAGAGAAAGAAAATAAAGGCCTTTTATTTATCGAACATAATGTAAATGGAAGGTAGAAAGGGAAAAACCAATCAAATATTGTCATACCTCGAGAAATGACACAATACAGAAAAAAATATACCCAAGCTAATCAAGCAAAATCAAAGCGACACAGAAGATCTAAGCGATATAAGTTCGGAGCAAAAGAACTTTCATGAAGGCCTTTATAAGTTTCGAATATTCAACTCACCTCCATCAAAAGATATTGAAAAACGGGTTTTGTTTCACAAAAACAATCCCTTTCTCAATTTTTAGGAGGAAGGAGAAGTTGAATATTTAGAAGGTGCAGTATGTGAACGAGAGGGATAGTGGGCTTTTAGAAAGATGAAATATAATACAGGTTCCTGTCCGGGTGGTTTCATGGCGGAATTGTACAATTTTTTTAAAAGATTTAGGCACATTTTTATTAATTCTCTAAACTACGGTTAGGATTCAAGCTAACTGTCTTTCACACAGGAAGTAGGGGTAATATGCTGTCTACCGAAACCAAACAAACCAAAATAATATATTAAAAAAACTGGCGAACTGTTTCACTGATCACCGTAGACGCCACAATTGGTTCAACTGTATTAAAGGTTTTACCTAAATTAATCTCGGAAATTGGACTGGGCTTTATTAAATGCAAATTCAACCGAGAAGCATTTAGACTAATACTGGATCTAATGCAGAAAATTGAAAACATTTGTATTTCAGGAATTATACCCCTTTAAGATTTTAGATTTCGAAAAACCGTTCAACTCTTTGAAATAGTCTTTCAGAGAAAAAAAAAACATTGCGGTTCTTCGGGTTTGGTCCGTCCATCACTCAATGATTTCATGCTTTCTATAACCATAGTTTCTTTTGCGTCTTGAATACGAGACATTGCTCTGAAAGCTTTAGTCTAGACGAGGGGTTAGGCAAGGGGACCCACTCTCTTCCTATCTCTTCTTTCTTTGTGCTGAAATCCTTAGTGTGTTTGTTAAAAAACAATCTCAGTATCAAAGCTAAAGAAACACAAGATTCAGAATATCCAATACCTGATTAACCCTTTCAACACTTGTGGCATCTTCCATGCCAGTTAAATAACAGAAATTGGAAGAGTCCATATCCATTATTTGGGGGTAGAACAATTAATATTTTCAACGTGCAGCCTGAAGGCTGCACGTTGAAAATATTAATTGTTTTACCACACACGTTCACTTAGTAGCCATCCTAATTGATGAAATTATGACGTAACGTGTCCCTGCGCCGGAAAAGCGACCTCTCGTGTCGAAAGAGTTAATCAATATGCCGATGAGATGACCCTTTTTCGTCAGGAAAATGCGGATTCACTAAACAATGCACGAGAGACTACAAATATGTTTTCAAGTATTTTCTAACTGAAAATAAATTAAAAATAAATTTAAAAAAAAACGCAAGCTATATGGATTGGGCGAATACAATGGAGTGGAAAACACTTGGACAAAAGCGAACATAACTTGGAGTAACAGAGGATCATTTACGGTACTGGGGATAGAGGATAATTTACAAATCTGCATAACGAATACTACACCCTGAAGAACTATTGAAAAGTTACCCAATGACTTGTAATTTCGACATCTGGCAGTTTGGGGTAAAAATGCTGTGATAATATATCTTTACCTCCCAGTTTTGAAACATGTTCTTGAGGTACTACTAAAATCCCCTGGATATATGTGGAATAACATTCAGAATATCTTTTGCTATTTCTTATGGTCATATAAAAAGTTAAAATAAAGCATGAAATAATACTCAATACCACAGAAAATGGAGGTGTAAAGTTTCCACTCATAAAACCCCCTAGCTACGCCTTGAAAATGCGCTGGATTAAAAGATTAATAGACCATACTATGTTAGCTCCATGGGGGACACTTGTTATAGGCGACCTTGGGCCTTTGACTAAATTTGGTATATGCACAAGGGACGACTACAAAAAGTACGTATGCATACAAACCCTTTCTGGAGTGCTGCAATAACCGCGTGGTCTCTTTTATCAATGACCCTACTGCTAATCCAAACGACATCTTTTTGCAACTTTTATTTCATCACAAGAATATAAATATAAACGGCACATTTTTCTTTGTCAAATATTGGCGTGAAAAGGGGATACCATTTGTTAACGACCTTCGTACAGAAAAAAATACTTTTTTAATTTTCACAGATTTTCCAGCAAATATAATATTGTAACACCATTCAAAGTTTATTTTACTGTTTACTGAACAATTAAGTATGTCCTTACTTCTCGGAAATTGGTAATACAAAAAATAAAAAAAAACTCGAATGAATAAGGGGGAAAATGTAGATACATGTACTATTAAAAACTCATAGAAAATTTGTGAAACATTTCACAAATACATTTTACAACTGTTTGCAGAACGGCCTACTGTGAAACATAGAAATTGTATCAAAACCTGCATCAGAAGGGGTGGGGAGGGATATTTACTCACCTCAAAATAGGTATTGCTCTCCCATCCCCACAACATACCATCGAAGTCTCAACCCTTTGAACACGAGAGGACATTTGTATGGCCCAGGATCGAGATTCGTCGTAAGTAAGTAAAGTAAATGTCTGGTAAATGAATTTGTGGGGAGAGACAAATTAATATTTTCAACTTGTTACCTTAAGGCAGCACGTTGGAAATATAAATACGTTTACCCTAAATAATGAAAATGGACTCTCGAAATTGACCACATTGAATGACATGGAAGATGCCACAAGAATTTTAACCCTTCACGTAACCTAACATGGAGCTTCTTAGCGGATACTGAATACAATACACTTGTTTTTGTTCGCAAACCAAACGATTGAATGTACACCAGATATATATAGTACAGACGCCATGGGCTGGTCGTAATCCACGTGTGGGCAGTGATATCCACATATATCGCATGCGTTTACCAGGTAATAAAAATCACTATCAGCAAAATTTTAATTAATGAAGCACAGGGTTGCCCCGGTGCTTCATTAATTAAATTTTTGATGATTATTCCTATAATAAGTATCTAAAATCCAATATTATTGTGTACGTGGTAATATTGCCCACCCGTGGAAAGTGCTTAGTCCACGGCGACCCTGCTGTATGAGTTCTATTTGATGGCCCGCTGAGTGATGATGCGAACCTAAATTGTTTTCAGAGACGTACCCAGTTGTATTATCTGTAAACGAAAGTAGTTGTTGATGTTTGGAATACTTTATGGTGTTAGAAGCATCGGCTGGATCTAAAACACTGCCAATGTGCAATGTCGTTTGTCAGTCAGAAAATCGAAGATAGGTGTTAATATTATTTGTTCTAGAATTTTTGAAAAACAAATTCCTCGTAGTCTGATACAATGCAAGATATCTATCATATACCATTCGAAGGTGTGTTGAATTTGGTCGAACAATGAATTCTCTGAAGTACCCAAGCTCTTCTTGTAAAGCGGTATACATTATTTGCTCTACTCAACTGTACTCAGTCCTTGAACCATAACATTCAACTATCAACAAGCTTTCAGCTAGGTGATGAGCTGAACATATTATCCAACAATTTTAATCTGGTCGTTGAAGGTTTCGACGAGCTGACAATTAATAGCAATCTGAGATCGGCGCTATTCAAAGAGGAAATATCGTAAACAAGCATATTCAAATTCCGCCGAAAACTGATTTGGGGAAATTTGTTTATTCAAAATGGCGCCCAATTCAAAGAATTTCGCAAAAAGTCATTTCGACACCCAACTTAGCCACCGGAATGTCAAAATATCCTACCTAGTATATCTAATTCGTGTTTCAATTGCCCCAAGATGAATCTAAGATGGCCGCCAAAACGATAACCATCATGGCGGAGGGATTCCGGATCCGCTAAACGTCCAGTCCAAATGTTTCGGTTCGAGTTCAACAGCCCCAAGATATTTCCACAACACAGCCTAAGGAAGAACAATCGGGATGTGAAGTATGCTGCCCGCGCAGTTGGAATGATCTTTTGTGATAATACTCCTGCTGATTTAAACATTTCCCTCAAATTTGCACAGCTCAAGCTGGCCAAGGTATGCACTGTTACTCTCGAATAAATCATAAGTGAATCATTATTCCTCTCGCTCGCCCAGCTCTTACACGTATGCCACGCTTGTATCGCCTATCACAGTTGAGATCTGCTCCAGCTCTGAAGGTACAAATTGCCTATGCGGGTTAGTCTTTCCGTGGATGTTGCGTGGCACCTATTCCGGGCGTACATAAGTAAGGGGTGAAAAGTTTTCCAGGCACGCCCTTCTGGACAAGATCGTCACTATTCCACATATTACCACCGTTGTGTGACTTCCGTGGTCTCGTCTTAAAATATATATTGGACCAAACACGGTTCCAGCTTTACATTGGGAGCTCCTACATAGCCTGTTCCACTCCTAAGCCCGACGTAAGGTGCAACATGCCCTTGGAGAGGAAAATCTTCTTCAACAAAAATAACACACAGATATATTACCAGTGTATACGTGTCGTGTGTCAGAAATAGATATGGACAAAGTTGTGGTTTTTAGACGAATGTCCAATGCATTACCCTATCAGGACCCGGGCCCTCCATCTGTCGTTAACAATTGTGGGTTTCGAAAAATCAACTACAACTCACAGAAAACCACTCTGGGAACGAATACTAAAGTTTTGTAGCAGTTTATCTTGTATGCTTTTTGAAAGAAAATTTGGCGAAAATTGAAGTATGAATCTTAATTCTTCAAATTCAGTCCACCGTTTTAGGTGGTAATCTTTGGTATCAAATGGATTACTGGAACACCAAACACGCGAATTTTAAAGACTAGGTTAGGCGTTTTGGCGCTCCGTTGACAAACGTCAAAATTAAATGGCCTTGTGGAAATGTCGTTGAATTAACAACAATACTGGATACTATCTTGGATGTACCCAAACCTCTCCAAAACGGATCTCTGTGAATTTTGGATAAAACACCGAAATCAACTCGTTGCCAATTTGTCCATGGTAGACATCTACAACGATCTGACTAATATTTGCTCGAAATGGAAAAGAAATACCACCAATTATGAAACCACTATGAAATATTTTCCCTACAACGGATTTCATCGAATTTTATATTTATTACACGCCTGTTCTAAGAATTCCCAATCTATAGCAACACAAAACCATGTGGAAACTTAACATCTATCCCGCACATATGTGCGGAGGGGAAATCGTTGACGGACTATTTTAATAAAGAAGCGAAATTTCACTGGAGTTTTCTACAAATAGTGCACCGCAATTACAATTTGAATTGCTAGCAATAGCCAAAAATCGTTCCCCGAGTTCCAATGTGTTCTATGTGCCAGTAGGCACATAGAACGCATTGGCACTCTGGGGGACGAAATAGTAACACGGGTTTCCCTCGCAAATTTGGTTGGCGATAAAATGTGTTCTTTTTGTTGATAGCTGTCAAATGAATTGCTGAGTGCCCTTCTAATAATTGTTTTTATAGATGTGAATGCGTGTAATAAACACAGAATAAACACAGAACGATGCACATGTGTGAATGGGCTAATCGATATGACATTTGTGTCATCGCGGAAGGATAAATCTCGAGGCCTGAGATTCGCGCCATATCGATTAACCTATTCACATGTGTCGTTCTGTGTTTTTAATTATTGCGTGAACTCTCCTCTTTCCAGCGACAATTTTAGAATCTTACCAATTTATTCCTGGTGGGTTCATAATTTCGCATTCAGTGACTAGGATATACCCCATGTTGTCACAGACCAACCTGTTAATGAGCGCTAGGGTGGTTGGTGGAAATTCATCCTTCGTCTTCCACCACGGCCATTATTTACTAAACACGCTGGATGAAACAATTGTACAAACAAAGCACCTCACCTAACCAATTAATATGCACTGAACCCATTTATTGGAAGCACTGACGCTCATACTAGTTACATCGACAATTACTCCATACCTACCGAATAATAAGAGTTCAACTTAATTGTTCGAAAGCGCGAGCTCCCATAGCAGCTAAGTCAACATTTTATCGACCACTATTGTTGCTAAGTCGTCGGTGGAATCCATCTTCACAAAATTGCTGATATACGAAAGCAATAAACTATATTTCATCCCTTTGAACCCAAGCGGCCGTTTTTCGCCCAGGAACATGATACGTCATGACGTCATTAAATAGGATAGCTGTTCAACAAATGTGTGGGGTAGATCAGTCAATATTTTCAACGTGCAGCTCCGAGGCTGCACGTTGGAAATATTGATTTGCCTACCCCAAATAATGAACATGGACTCTTCCAATTGCTACCATTGAACTGAGATGGACGATCCAAGTAGAGTTCAAAGGGTCAAGTTACGAGTCGTTTAGTTGGCAGATACGGTGTCACATGAGACGAAGTGAGAACAATATGACGACATGCTTTAGCCAAGCCTATTGTTCTGGCTGAGCCTCATGCGAGACCATATCCGCCAACTAAACTTAGCGTGACGCATTTATTATGGCAAGCTTTAACATCCCTGCCTAATATCATCATGAAGTTATCTCCCTTGAAATTATTGGACATGCGAGGAATGTCCAATTAAGAAACAATAGAAAATGAAACCAATTCTCCTTCTGTTACTTTTAATTACCTTTAAGAAACAAAGACAAAGACTACTTCAAGCTGATAATCCGCCATGAAGAATCTCCCTCAGTATCACACTTACCAACTCTAAGTGTCGAGGATTGCATTTTGCTCATTTGGACAGATTCATAGAAACTTACACGACATGCAAATACAGTGAAGAGATGCATGTATACAAAATATACAAATATAAAAAGTACACAAAACTACAGTAAAGGAAAATACAAATATTTAAATACATACAAAATATATAGTAAAGAAGTATTGAAAAAACGTCTCTTTTCCATTGCGTTCATTTTGTATAAGATATTTTAACTTCCGGAACAAGGTTCTCTGTGCCGCAGCTGTCAGATTTTCACGTGATGGGGTATCCGTAGGTCTAGGGTGGAGAGAAAGATGGACACAGAGAGAGGGGGAGAGAAAGAGTGAGAGAGAGTGAGAGAGATAGACATAGAGAGAGACGGAGTCACAGAGACATAGACATAGAGAGAGAGACAGAGGTAGACAGAGTGAGAGAGAGTGAGAGAGACTGGGACAGAGAGAGAGAGATAGAGAGAGAGAGAGAGAGAGAGAGAGAGAGAGAGAGAGAGAGAGACGGAGATAGGCAGATACAGAGAAATGGGGATAAAGAGCGTCAGAGAGTATCAGTGAGCGGCAGAGGTAGAGGGGAAGAGAGAGACACCGAGGTAGAGATAGAGTGGGCGACATAGACAGAGGCACAGAGAAACAGAGACAGACAGACAGACAGACAGACAGACAGACAGACAGGCACAGAGAAATTGTATTCAGCTGAAAGCACTTTGCTTACGTATGCTATATCTCTAAGAAATATAACAGATTTTGTCTGTGTCTGGGAGCTATAAAAAATAAATATCAGTTTTAGTATATGCACTCGAGCGAGAGATGTTTATATTTTTCAATTGTTGAGCAACTCAAAGCAAAATAAAATTCCTTTGAAATATAGTCTGGCAACAGTCCACAGTGTAGAATAAACTATTGCGATTCTGACTCTATAGTGCATGGGAAATTAATAAGTTTGCAGGCATTTAGAGAACTGTTTTTTAAGGCCGAGTCGGTATTGCTACAACGTACGAAAAATTAGCAATTCTCATTTCCTAGACTTCTGTATTGATAGAAAGGTCCACGTCTGTATTATATACCACGACGCACCCACTGTTTATATAACGGAGAGAAAAAGTTACGGAATATCAAACGATCATTCAATATAGAATAAACGTAGAGTGTTTTCAAGTAAAATATTTATTCTACGAGTAGGATTAAGAATGAAACCGACGAGCCGCTGGCGAGCGAGTCGGGTTTCATTCTTAGGAACCCCAAGCGGGCCGTAGGCCCGCAAAGGGTTCCACATACCCAGTCAGATAAATGTGTTCCAGAACAGAATTCTCTATAGCCGTCAATGTGATTTTTGAAGTGGACAGTAAATTTCAGTGAAAAAACCACGTAACTTCCGGTGTCGAATTGCCCATGCAATTGCAATTGGCCTGTCCCCCTCTGGGAATCAAATGTTTTTTGTTTCGCCTCAAAGCTTTGCGTGATACATTTGCCTACATATCTACACTTCAGGGGTAACCAGGCCTTCTCAACCGAGAACCGCGACAAATCAGCGGCCGGCCAAAGTGTTACTATTATTACTCGAGTTCTGTCCTTCTGGAGGTTTGTCAATATGCTCAGCTGATGATCTCGTCATTTCCGATCGAACTCTCAGTCCTGATTTCGTTGCAGCTTGTCTCTTGTCTGCCAGTGATAACCTCAATCGAAAAAAACGTACATATAACCGATAATATAACTGATAATTGTTGTTATATTGGTGCGATTGTATACAGATATGCATTGACACGTACCTCGTGAAATATCAAGATGAACAGAATCAGAAACTCAGTTGTTGAATTATCCGAATGTTAAGGTGTTGTAAAAGTAAGGAAAAGTTTGCTTGAAAAAAGGGTATACGGACGTTTCGTCCGCAAGCCGAGTCGTCCGCTTGTCAAGGAAAATATTGTCTGCACATTTTCTACATTTCGAACAAGACACCCACCCCCTACTAACGTGTGACATTTCCCCAGATTAAGCCCAATATTCTCACATATAAAGCCTCCTGATGTTGTATTTATGTTAAGAGTGTGATGTACAACATCATCTTTCAGGTTTGAAACACAAATGATGTCATATATTGGCTGATATATTGATATGTTTTTACAAAATTGCACAAGTTGGAAATGCACATTTTTGGTGCACTCAAGAGACTCACCCACCCCCACATCACGTCTTGCAAAATTTTGGTCCCCCCCCAGGACCCCCCCACCCCCTGGAATAATTGCAAAATTATAAGATTATGTTACAGAACTTAATATAACAAGTTTTGATGCATTTCTTAATATAACACGTTTTAATGCGTTTCTTAATATTATTAATTCCTATAATACATTTGCTAATAATTTTGTGATTATTCATTGTAAAGCGCCGGTGATGCTCTTCCAAGAATAATTGCAAAATTATAAGATTATGTTGCAGAATTTAATAAACCATAAATTTTGATGCGTTTCTTAATATAATTAATTCTTATAATACATTTGCTAATAATTTTGCTATTATTCATTGTAAAGCGACGGTGCGCCTCGATGAATACTTGCAAAATTATAAGATTATGTTGCAGAACTTAATATAACAAATTTTGTTGCATTTCTTAATATAATTAATTCTTATAATACTTATGCTAATAATTTTGCAATTATTCACTGTAAGGTGCCGGTGGAGCTCTTCAATGAAAAATTGCAAAATTATAAGATTATGTTGTGGAACTTAATATAACGTACATATCCTTTAAGAACTTTTACTGTAATAATATAATTTTTATTGGTAATCCATTGAATAAACAGTAATTAAAATTTATTAGATGGCTGGATAGTTTATTTTGTTCTGACATTTCTGTTTTCAGAATTTCATACACATATATGAAATTTAATGCAAGGAGGTACATTAAGATATATTACAATGGAGGTACATTAAGATATATTACAATAGGTAATATGCAATAAATTATACAATAAAATTATTATATAAATAAAAAATGATTCAAAATGCAATACTTGAATACTTTCCCCCAGCGAACGAGTTTCGGACGTGTTGGGTATAATTGTAGAGGACGACTTGGGTAAAATTGCAGCAGACGATTTGGTTAGCAGACAAAATGGGTGTAATTCGAAAAAGTGATACTGATAGCTTGCTTTCAGTCCCGTTAGAAACCAGAACAAAGTAATAATGTGTTACTTTTTGGTGCATCTGTATTTCTGAACAGTGCTTCGTAGTTTCAAAAACTAAAAAATGGAAAATAATAACCCTTTTGGATATTTACCGCCATTGAAAATGGCATGTCATCTTTTTTCGGGAACTGGGGGAATCTTCAGCCTGGGGAGAACTAGGCCCAGGGAAGAATCATCCAAAAGAAAAGCAGTACACATCTGTTAGGATATTTTAGATACGCTACGATATTCGTTTTAACTCCTGAAAATAATTCTTAAAAAAAATATTAATAGATTGTTCAATATTTATTGAAAAAATATTAATATAATATATCGTCGAGCAATTATCTCTGCAGTAAATTCACATTCAATGTGTTCTGTATTAGGGCCTAATTAACGTCTCTCATCTGTTAGAATGATATGCAATCACTTCGGCTCAAAGTCATTTCGTCCTCTGGTCAATTCGACCTCAAAGTCATCTCTGCCCTAGTCACTTTGGTCCCTTGGTCATTTCGGCACCATTTTAAGTGTTGAGATCTATAAAGATCAGTGCATAGTTCATGTTTAGAAATAATGGGTAATTACCTTTATTAAGTAATGTTCAGTTATTTGTATTTACACAGTGTACAGAACAGTTATACATGACATTAAAAATTATCCATGTGTTCAGTTTTACATACATTTAAGATGCTATCTGTATAAGTAAGAGAAATTATTTTACTTTGAAATTTTGCAAAGTACCGGAATATGCAGTCATTTATTCATATTGTTATGCACAATTCCTAGTCACCTTCCAGTTTGAGGTTCACAGGGTTTCTTTTTCTTTTTTTTTTTCTGAAACAACCACCAAACTGCGATTTTGATACTACCATAATTATGTCCACATTTTCTAAAACACAGAGCAGAATCCTTGTAGTTATGCGCAATTCCTAGTCCCCTTCCAGTTCGATGTCCACGGAGGTCTGATCCCAGTGCCCCACTTCCAAGGCATACACTCAAACCAAATCACATTACTTACCCTCGCTTCCGGCTCTCATAGATTCATAAGCAAATAAAATTATTCAGGTCACAAGTGATTTCAAATCCCACATAGTCCATGTGCATCTTCGACATGCTGAAACTTTTCTTTTATTTATTCATCATGAAAGAAAATCTACTAGACATATATCATGTATACCTTAATATCTAATTGAGAGATATATATGTTGAAAAAAAATTAAATAGAAAAATGTTAAAATTCAAACAATATTTGAAAATATTTAAAGAGGCCAAAATGACCTGGTATATTGGGACTGAATTGACCTGAGGCTGTAATGACTGGGGCCAAAATGACTTGGGGCCAAAGTGACTGGAATTTGTGAGAATTGCATCCAAACTGTCCTCCAACAATTTGACCCAAACTGGATACTAATCTAACCCAAACCATCCTTTGGCAATTTGCTCCAAACTGTTCTCCAGAATAGGGACACATGATTCTTATTGATTTATTTATTGGGGTTTAATGACACTTCGATAGCCAGGGTCACTTCACGTCAGACAGTTTTACAGGTGGGAAAAGCCAGGGAGAACCACAGAGCAATTACAAACATCTAACGTACAAACAGCACACACGCTGGGTTAGCATTGGTTGAAGACAAGTGTACTATTGACATGCAGTATGCCTTGGTATGCAATGGCACTACGTGGGCAGTGGGAATGAAGTGTATTGCCCAAGGAAACAAAGTGGTTGCCACAGGTGGTATTTGATAGAGGACCCTTTGACTTGCAGCCTTCACCTCTAAGTACTGAGCCCTTTAACCTTCAAAACTGTATAGTACCAGCTAAAACATTTTGTAGAATGACCACATGAAAATTTCACAAGTACATAGTTTCATTATTAGTTTGTGATATTTGTTTTTGCTGTACAGTGGAACCCTGTTAATTGAAGAGCCACTTTGCCAATAACATTATTCAATTAGCAGGAGTATTCAATTAACAGGGATTGTGTCACTTTCCTGTATTCCAGAGATAAACTTAGCATTTATTCTATTATGTTTTGTTTGACAGAGCTCCATGAGCTCAAACAAGATATAATAGATTAAATGCCTGTATTGAATGTACTGAGGCCAAATTGGTCTGTAACCAAAGGAAAACTGGGAAGAGTCAGCCTAGGGCAATTTCTCAACATGTTACAAGATTTTTTATTCAATTAACAGGAGATTACTCTATAACCTATATTCGATTACCAGGTCAAATTTGTACTGGAGGTAAATGGTTTTGTGTTGGGAAATTATATTCTATTAACAGGGATACAGTTAAAACTAGAAGTCCTAACATGAAATGCGCACAAATAGCACGTGGATTTGCGCGTTAATCTATGTGTTATGACCATAGTAAGGCTATCATATTCTGTACATATGGCCTGTGCACAAGCAATGTTTCAGCCAATGGACCTCCGGGTAACCCGGAGGTCCATTGGCAGAAACATTGCCTGTGTTTATTATGAGTAATCAGGAGAACCTGCCATGCTTTGGATGCCATTCGATATGGCAATTGCGCATAATTCCTATGCGCAATTAAGCCTAGATAAGCGCACAATTCGGGACAGGACTTCTAGTTTCAACTGTATACAATTAAGATATATCCAATTAAGTGGGCACAACTGTATAACCCCCCCCCCCCCCCCCCCCCCACACACACACCCCAATCAAAACCATCATTCAAAGGTCTTGGAATCGGCAAATTTGATTTCTTTATTTATTGGGTTTAACAACAATTTTTACAGCCAGGGCCACCCACAGTTTTACTGGGGGAGGAACCCAGCCAGAGCACCCAGAGAGAACTACCGAGCAACAATGACAAGCAACTGTCAGCTTCTCAACATTGTAACTCCAAGCAAGCAGGGTTAGCATTGGTTGAAGACAAGTGCACCATCGATGTGCAGTATGCCTTATTTCAGTTGCCGCAATTGGGATTCGAGCTGAGAACCTCTCACAGCTTGTTTTGGGAAGGTTTTTTTTCGTTCTAGCTTCATTAAGGTTTGTTTCATATTGCACTTGTAATTTTGTCATAATTAGTAATCATAAATCCTTAACGTAAAACAATAGAAAAAATGCATAGAATATTTAAAAAAAAAAAATTCTGTGAGGATTTGACCTCAAGAGGTGATGACATTCGACCACGACGGAGACCGAATATTCTAAGAAAAAGTATGAGGGCTGAATCATCCTGTGACTGAATATTCATGAACCCCTTTTTTCAAATTAAATTGCCCATTACTTATAAAGCACCATAACTAAGGCAAAAACGATACTATGAAATTTCCAAGTTTGAAATTCTATAAATTCCAAATAAATTTACACAAATTATATAGCAAAATGAAGGATGTGGTGTATAGTATGTGTGCATCTCACACATTGACACACAGTCACCATCAGACATCAGCGGATCCTGAAAGTGTGCTATCGGTACCATATTTGTACCATAATTGATAATAATAAAATAATATTTCATAAGAACAACAAACACAGGAATTCAAAATGCAGCCTCAAGGCAGCATGGTGGTGAATGCCAATGCTGTCCCATTGTCCTTGAAAGGGGGAGTGCTTTACAAAATAGGTTTTTGTTTTGTGATACTCTGGATACTCCCCATTTTTAGCTCAGCTTTGACAAAGTCATATTTAAGGTTGTGTCATAGCCCGTTGTCCGTCTGTTTGGGAACAACAATTCAATACGGCTCGGGCTTCCGTCTGTTTGGGAACAACAATTCAATACGACTCGGGCTAGAGGTTGTATTTATGAACCGATCTTTACGAAACTTCTTGGGTACCTTTGTTATCAACGTGGGATGAGAATGAGTGTTTTTGGGTGCGGTCCAAAATGCAAGATGGCCTCCAGCAGCCATTTTGTACAGAAATTAGTGCAATCAGTGTTTTGTACAGAACTTCTGTATGAAAGTTCTGATTTGAACAAATTTTTGTATGAATGTTTAGTAACATGGAGTACATCACATATAATACAGGTTTTTTTCTCGTGCTGAAATTATGCAAATTAGATGAACTTTAATTTATTCAGCGCTACTTACATGTATACCGAGTAAGTGCACATGCCAATACGGCTCGGGCTAGGCTGTATTTATGAACTGATCTTCATGAAACTTCTTGGGTACCTTTGCTATCACCTTGGGATGAGAATGAGTGTTTTTGGCTGCGGTCCAAAATTCAATATGGCTACCAGTGGCCATTTTGTACCGAAATTAGGTACAATCAGTTTTTTGTACAGAACTTCTATACAACTTGGGCTAGAGGCAGTAATTATGAATCGATCTTTATGAAATTACTGCAATCAGTTTTTTGTACAGAACTTCTGTATGAAAGTTCTGATTTGAATAAATTTGTGTATGATTGTTTACTAACATGGAATACATCACATAAAATACATTTTTTTTTCTTGTACAGAAATTATGCAAATTAGACAAACTTTGATTTATTCAGTACTACTTATACACAGTAAGTACACATGTCAATACGGCTAGGGGCTGTATTTATGAACCGATCTTCACCAAGCTTCTTGCATACCTTTGTTATCACCTAGGGATGAGAACGTGTGTTTTGGGGTGCGATCCAAAATTCAAGATGGCTGCCAGTGGCCATTTTGTACCAAAATTAGGTCCAATCAGTTTTTTGTACACAACTTCTATACGGCTCAGGCTAGTGGCCGTATTTATGAACCGATTTTTATGAAACGTCTTGGGTACTTTTGTTATCACCGTGGGATGAGAGCGAGTGTTTTTGGGTGCAGTTCGAAATTCAAGATGGCCACTAGCAGCCAGTTTGTACTAAAATTGGTGCGATCAGTTTTTTGTACAGAACTTCTGTATGAAAGTTCTGATTTGAATAAATTTTTGTATGAATGTTTAGTAACATGGAATACAGTTAAAACTAAAAGTCCTGTCCTGAAATGTGCACAAATAGCACGTCGATATGCGTGTTAATCTACGCGATATGACCATAGTAAGGCAATCAAATTCTGTAAATATGGCCTGTGCACAAGCAATGTTTCAGCCAATGGATCTCCGGGTAACCTGGAGGTCCATTGGCAGAAACATTGCCCGTGTTTGCTATAAGTAACCAGGAGAACTTGCCGTGCTTTGGATGCCATTCGATATGACAATTGCGCGCAATTCATACGCGCAATTAAGCCTAGATAAGCGCACAGTTCGTGACAGGACTTCTAGTTTTAACTGTACATCACAAAAAATACTGTATAATACAGGTTTTTTTCTCTTGCAGAAATTATGCAAATTAGATGACCTTTAATTTATCAGTGCTACTTATACACTGTAAGTGCACATGTCAATACACTAAGTCTGGAGGCTGTATTTATGAACAGATCTTCATGAAACTTCTTGGGTACCTTTGTTATCACCTTGGGATGAGAACGAGTGTTTTTTGGGTGTGGTGGCCCGATATTAAAGATAGCTGCCAGCAGGGACCAGCCTAGGATGGAATTTTAGGGAGACTTCAAGTCTCCCTCCAGAAAAAATAGGGAGACTGCAGAGTCATGTAGGGAGACTTCATAGGCAAGTGGGGAAAATTAAGAATATTCATGTACCACCCCCGCCGCCCCTTCATATTTTCAATTTATGGTCCTCCATTAACGTACAAATAATCCAGGTCCAGTTGTCTATGATGCATCTGTGCCAGGTTAAAAAATCACAATGTAATTATTGACTGAAAATCCCCCACTGCTACCTTCTCCTTCATGACCCCTCACCTCTTCTTCGTGCCAATCCCCCATCACCCTCCTGTGGTTGCCTTTCAACAAAGTCTACCAAGCTAATAATTTCCTAAGTCTGAAAGTGTGAACAGGACCAGATGTAAGAAGGTTGCTTGGGAGGTACTTTGTTAATTAATAAACAAAATACATTCTGGGGTCGAGTATTTTGTAAAAGAAATGTCATTCCGCATCATTTTTATGGCATTCCGGTGTCATTTTGCGACATTTTATGTCATTCCGATGTTTAGGAGGACCCTTTTTCAAGATCGTCCACATGCACACTTGTGTCCTGTACAAAGCTTTTCTTGACATCACTAAAGCTTTTTTTCATGTGTTTCAATTCCATTCGTGTTTTTCTGGGAATAGACAGCCCAACAGTTAACAGTCGTCAGCAAATCGATATGAAAATAATGTGTTATAAAATACGTCCGTTGTGTATACATTTTCGGCATCCTAAGCGACGTAACCTACTTTCAAACTGGGTTGTTTGTTGAGTCGCGTTAGTCACCTATTTTCGTTTCGACACTTGAAGCTCCGACTGGAACGCAACAAAATAGAAATAAAAAAAATCCGCCAAAAGCGACAATGGACAATTGCTTGTCGTGTGATTTCAAATAAATGGACGTTTATTTGACGAATTAAAATGCCCATTTATCACACTCGAGCACATTCGATTTTTGAAAATACTCGTTTTCATGTAAACCTCGCATCACTCAGTTCAGCCTTTTCTCATTTTGGCCAATTTTTAGAGGGCGACTTGTAATCGCCCCGACTATTTTTCTAGGCGACTTTGGGCTTAGAAGGGCGACTTAATCGCCCTAGTCGCCCTCACGGCTGGTCCCTGGCTGCCAGCTTTCACACTGTTGCTTACTGAGGTGAAGTCACTTTACCATTACCAAGCTACCAACTAAATACCAAAGGGAAGATTTTTCAGCGCACTCTTAATCTTATTACTTCAGCACCCATAATTCTCAAATATGGCATTAAAACCAATCACATACTAGTACTGCTTAAATCTATTTACATAATCAGAATGCACCATCAGGGGTGCATTAGCTCAGCAGGTAGAGGTGCAGACTGCAAGCCGAGAGATCCTCGGTTCGAATCCCACCTGCAGCAACAGCTTTGTGTCCTTGGGCAAGACACTTCACCCCCACTACCCATGTGGGGGCAAGGTATGCTGTGTACTAAGGCATACTGCATGTTCTTGGTGCACCTGTCTTCGAACAAGGCTAACCGTGCTTGTGTTGTATGTTGGGGAGCTTACAGTTGCTTGCCATTGCTCAGTGGTTCTCCTGGGTACTCTATTTTCCTCCATCCATAAAACTGCCATGGTCACAATAAGCTGTTGTGCAGATAAATGTAACCTTAAACACCAGTAAATAAATAATAAAAAGAACACACCACCTCATACCCGTTTCTCTCCTGTTTTCCTTCACCTTGGTATCCCTTGGTTGCCTCGGTGTTTAGTATGCCCGCCAGAAAAGGAGTGATTTCTTTCTCTAAAAGAGCAAAACAAGAAACGGTAATTTTTAACAGGTAGTTACGAAATAATTTTCATGAAGCGCACAATTTTATGTTAGTTAATAGCTGAAAAAAATGCAAGGTGATATTTGCAAAACTTATTTTATTACTGGCACCAGGTACTGGTAATGAAAATTGTTGTTTGTCATCAATACTTGATCAAGTTTCTGACAAAGCTCATTGTACTATTCCAATATGTTAGCTACAGCACATAAGCACACAATTCGATGTTAGTTTACCATTATACTGGTGCTAAGCCAGGATATCTAAGTTACATGTAGGGGCAAGAGTAATACATGTATCTAGTGGGAGTCATAAAGAATATGATGCACAGAATCACCTGAGCCACATAGCTGTGAGATAGGGGTGAGGACAAGAGGGTGTGTGACCCTCTCATCAGTGGAGGGGTCTGGTGCACTCCCCCCCCCCCCCCCCCCCAAAAAAAAAAAAAAAAAAAAAAAAAAAAATTTGAAATTCAAGACAGTAAAACACAATTACCTTGACTCTGTGCTGCTGTGTACTGGTCACTTTCTGTGGGTGGGCAATATTTCTGCGGATGCAATGATATTAGTTTTCAAACATTGTTTACAGCAATAATCATCAAAAATTTAATTAATGAACCACAGGATACAATTTGGTGCTTCATTAATTAAAATTTTATTGATGATGATTTTCTATTACCTGGAAAAAACATGCATGGACATCATGCACTGCCCATGCAAGGATTATGACCAGCAACTGTACTGTATGTCTGTGTCACTGCTATGAGCAGGGACTAATCTAAATGGGTGGGTGTGTTTACAAATATTCATATTTTTTAACACCTGATAACAAAGTAATATAAGTTTATAAACAACCACACAATTGACCTTTAATTACAAAACTCCTAATTCCTTTTAAACATATATGAATGTTTATTAATTTTGTGGAATTTTTACACTGTGTATGAAGCTCATTTGGGCCTGTATGTTTGTTAAAATTGCCCTTCCACTACGGAGGACTTTTTGAAATCAGTCTACACTGGATTGTGTGGTATTCCTTTGTGTAAGACAGTGTATTCATTATAATAATATTCATGCATAAGTTCATGTTCTTGGTTTGTTTTAGGCCTCATAATCTATAGAATAGCTTGGATAGAGGTGTATTCCATCACTTGAGTGCAAGAAGGCTTTGCAATGCTACATGTATAGCATAAACCTTGTTGCACTCCAGGGACAAATTTATCAATTTTAATAACATGGGTAAAATATCGCACATGAACCGTTTAATTTTTTTTTTTTTTTTAGCTCACTTCGACAAAGTCAAGCAGGGCTTATCTAATCACTCTCCATCCATTGTCCATCCATCTGTCATCCATCAACACTATGTTTTGGTCAATTCAAGTTACAGTTTGTGTGAGTAATGGTACCAAATGGGTATTACATTTTTGTTTAACTCAACATGCCCAGCCCCATAGGGAGGGGGTGGGGTAAAATGCTCCCAAAATATTTTAAAAATCTTATGAACCAGTGGGTACAGTGACTTTATATTCGTTATGGAACTACCTTTTGAGGTGTAGAATCACGCTTGTTCAAACGTACTTTGTGAAGCAATATTTGGCTTTGTAATGGCAGTGGTTAGATTTTTGGTACCACCCAAAATTTCTATTTTCCGAAGTCCGATTTGAATGAAATTCAGTATCGTGGTAATATTGGGTCATAAGTACTTACCTCATGCAAAAAAAACCCTGCATTCCCATGGGAACCCCAGGAGCAAAAAATAGAAATGTTTTCAAACTCCCATGTTTCCCAAACCACTTGGAACAGAGAACTGTTATGTGGTATGAAGCATCCTTAGAACCAGTAGAATTGAATGGTAAAAAAAAATGCCCTCTGTTGTTGTTAGAGAGTTCTGCAGAGGGCATCAGAATAATGTTGGTGCAGCATTTTTGCAAACATTTTAGAAAATCTTTTCTCAAGAACCAATGTTCAGAATCTTTTGATATTTGGTATACAGCATCCATAGAGGGGTCAGATGCAAGTTTGTTAAAATGAAGCCCATTCGTTCATATTTGGACTCAATGCAGGAGCCCAAATTTTATGGGGAATTTTCTTTAAAAATCTTCTTCAGAACCACGAGTCAGAATTTTTTAATGTTTGGTACCCTCATTGTTATGATGTTCAGATTCAAGATTGTTCAAACCAAGTCCCTATGTTATTATTTGGGCTTCCTTTGGTAGCCCAAATTTAACTTAGGGCTGTATGGGGAAGTTTTTTTAAAAAATCTTCTTCTTCAGATCCACCAGTCAGAATGCTTTCGTATTTGGTTTACAACATCTCTAAGGGGGGAGGCGTGGGGGTGGGGGTGAGATTCAAGTTTGTTCAAATCGGGTCTGTAGGTTAAAGTTTGGGCTCACTATGGTAGCCCAAATTTTAACTTTGTGCAATATGAGGAAATTTCTTTAAAATTTTGTTCTTCACATCCACCAGTCAGAATGCTTTCATATTTGGTATACAGCATCTCTAAGGAGATCAGATTCAACTTTGTTCAAATCGAGTGCCTGGGTTGATATTTAAGCTCCCTATGGAAGCCGGAATTGGCCAAGTAGCTGAAGAATTAGACATTTTTTATTCAGTACCCTCAAGAGGTGAAGAGTAATCTACATAGGTTGTATCAAGGTGCTTGAGAGGGGAGCTCCACATTTTACATCATAATCAACTAAAGAAAAGGCATGATGCTTGGACTGTTTTTGTCACTCCTGAGGGGCTCAAAGATTTGCAGTGTATCCTATGGAGATGGATTGCTTAATGTAGATTCATTCTTGGACTCTTATATCGTGTTCTGTTCTCTGTTTATATCGTGTTCTGTTCAAGGTGAGCGCTTCAGGCCCTGTGGGGCCTCTTGTTTATTTATTTATTTATTGGGTTTTAACAACACTTTCGAAAGCCAGCAGCTACAAGTTTCTTCTCTCCTTGAATCAAGCTTCTCGCCCAACTTCAGCACTCATGGTCCACTGAGTTTTTAGCTCACCTGACTTTCAGTAGGTGAGGTGTAGTGATCACTTGCCGTCTGTCGTCCGTGAACATGGTGTTTGCGTCTTCTCCTCCAAAACTGCTGAACTGATTAATCAGAGCTAATAGTGATCACTTGCCGTCTGTCATCCGTGAACATGGTGTTTGCGTCTTCTCCTCCAAAACTGCTGAACTGATTAATCATTTAAGTGAAATGTGAGATGCTTGTTTGTTATGACATTGCATTTTGATTTTGCTTAAATCAAGTTGCCCTGCCCCCAGTAGGGCCATGCCCCAAAATTTTACCTAAATCTTAAAAAAATCTTCTTGTGAACCAGGAGTAGCAGAGATTCGATATGTGGTGTGCTGCTTCCTTTTGAGGTGTAGACTCAGTTTTGTTCAAGAGAAGTTTGTGGGTCTTTATTTGCCTTCATTATTGGAGGGCATGTATTTTTGCCCTGCCCAAAATTTCTATTTTTCAAACAAAGAGTCTGATTTGAACCAAATTTAATTTTTGGTTTTATTTGATCATAAGTAATTAATTTATGCCCCCAAATATTTTCCCATCCCCCCATGGGAACCGCAGGAGCTAAAAATAGAACAAAACTCAAAACGCACATATCTCCAAAACTACATGGCACTGAGAATTCTTATTTGGTGTGAAGCTTCCTTGGGACCAACAGAATGGAATGGTCTAAGCAAATTTCTGTCAGGTCAATCATGGGGTACTTTTTCGTGACTTTGAAAAAATGCTTAGTCAGCGTTCTCTAACACTGTGGGTAATGAAGAAAGCATTTAAGACTCTTCTTCACCCAATTCACTCCTCCAAAACCTTTCAGATTTACATATACCATCTTTGCAAGATTTTTTTACACGTTTATTGAAATCAAATCCCTGGGTCCATATTTGGCCTCTATGGGAGTCCAAATGTTGAAATTAATGCAGTATGAGGAATATTCTTTAAAAATCTATTTCTTCAGACCCACCAATCAGAATCTTTTGATATTTGCTATGCACCATCATTAGGCGGGTGAGATTTAAGTTTCTTCAAGCCAAGCCTATATTTTGGCTCACCAGGGTTTTGCAAATTGCGAGAACGGTGATTTCATTCCTCTGATGTTCTTGCAAATGCTTGTTAAGAAGATCCATATTTACCATTCCCCCAAAATTATAAGCATTTTTTCATCAGATAAAATTTAATAAAATTAAATTAATTTTAGAGCTGAAACGATTAAAGGGTTTTCGTGACTGATTAATCGCATGGGTTAACCTTGGTTAACCGATTAATCACTTGCCCCAATAGGTAGCTGAATAATTGCTGTACCGTTGACCATTTATATAATTAAAACTTTACTCAGCATAATGGACAAAACCGGGCAGCACCATATACAAACATGTCCATTCAAATTTTATTATATTTTCAATTTTTTTCTCAAAACATAGCTTATGACCCCTCATTGGAACAAGCCCATTGAGCTTGTTCCAATAGGGGGAGGGGGGGGGCATAAGCTATGTTTTTGAGACAAACATTGAAAATCTTTAGAATTTCTTGTGCAAGTATCGTCTGCTACCTGCATTTGGTGAAGGGTTGAGAATGACCGTTTTCAGCTACTGATACAGTATAATGATCATGCAAGTGAACAAGTATTTTGGCACGTAACGGGCATGCATTTCTCTATCTCATGCAATTGATGTGAGCCAGTGTGACAATGTTTGCCTGTTTTGGAGCAAGTTTGTTCCATAGTTAACCCATACAGGGTATTTTTTGTTTTTAAAAGTTTGATTAACAGTTTCCATCTTGGTTTCAAAAAGTGATGATAAATAGTGAATATAAGCTTACCCAATATGAAAGAAAAATGGTTAGCAATTGGACATTTTTGTATAATATTTTGCGATGTGAATCCAGCCATCAAATACCCTGCCATATAGTACCGTACTTCAAAAGTAACGGTTAAGGCCACACAAAGTAGATCTTCTGTTTCTCAGGCCATTATTTGTGAAATTGCATGCGGGCGAGCGGTTTTTTATTTTTTATTTTTTATTTCAGTAATTATTTCTTAGCCATCAAAAGTTCATGTTCTTGGTTCAAGTTTTAGGCCTCATAATCTACAAAATAGCATGGGTGGTGGTGTATTTCATCCCTTGAGTGCAAGAAGGCTTTGCAATGCTAAAGCATTGCAAAGCCTTCTTGCTCTCAAGGGACAAATTCATCAATTTTTTTAACTTGGGTAAAATATCAGACATAAACCATTTAATTTTAATTTTTTTTAAAGTTTAAATTGGTTATAAAAAGAGAGCATGCGGCAGCCAAAAGGACCATGCGGGAGGGCCTGAGAAACAGATTTTTTATTTTTTTAGGCCTAACCGATCAATTACTTTTTTTTATCAATCAAGATATTGATCATTGGTTAGTCGATTAATCGGTGTGAGCCAGTGTGAGATTCGAATTTGTTTACGCCAAGTCCCTGGGTTCATATTTGGGCTCACTGTGGGAGATTCAAGTTTGTTTACGCCAAGTCCCTGGGTTCATATTTGAGCTCACTGTGGGAGCCTGAATTATAACTTAGTTCAAAATGAGGAATATTCTTCAAAAGTATTCTTCACATTCAGCAGTCAGAATGTTTTGATATATACAGTATCCTTAGGGAGGTGAGATATAAGTTTGTTAAAGCCAAGTCCCTGGCCTGGGTTCATATTTGGTCTTCCTGTAGGAGCCCGAATTGTACCAAAATTTCTATTTTCCAAATTGAGAGGCTGATTTGAAGCAAATTTGATATGATGGGCTTATTGGGTCGTAAGTACCTAATTTATGGCAAAACATTTTCCTGTGGCCCTGTGGGAACTGCAGGATCTAAATGTAGAAAAAATTTAAAACACCCATATCTTCAAAACTACATGGCACTGAGAATTTTTATTTTGTGTGACGCTTCCTTACGACCAGCAGAAAAGAATGGTAAAAAAAAAATTGCCATCAGTTTTATCATAGGGAAGTTTTCCAGGACTTATGCGGAGTCATCATTTTAGTAATGGGAAAAACATTAAAGAATCTTCTTCTCCCATACCACTGCTCCAAAGGCTTTCATATTTTGCATATAACATCTTTGGAAGATTTATTCACATGTTTGTTGAAATCAAATCCCTGGGTCCATGTTTGGACTCTCTATGATTAGATTAGTGCAATATGAGGAATATTTTTTAAAAATCTTCTTCTGATCCACTCTTCAGAATATTTTGATATTTGGGATGCTGCATCCTTAGAGGGGTGGGATTCAAGTTTGTTTGAGCCAAGTCCCCGGGTTCATATTTGGGCTCCCTGTGGGAGTCCAAATTACAACTTAGTTCAATAAGAGGAATATTCTTTAAAATCCAGTAGTCAGAATCTTTTGATATTAGTATTTTGAAGCATCCTTAGGGATGTGAGATTCAAATTTGTTCAAGCCAAGTCCTTGGGTTCATATTTGGGCTCTCTGTGGGAGCCTGAATTATAACTTAGTTCAATATGAGGAATATTCTTTAAAAATCCTTTTTTTTGAGATCCACCGGTCAGAATCTTTGGATATTTTGGATAAGCTTTTCTTATGAGGGGCAGATGCAACTAAATGTTCAAATAAATTCCCTGGGTTGATATTTAGGCTACCATGTCAGGTGAATGCCATCAGGCCCTCTGGGGGCTCTTGTTTGTTTTCTGTTTGACAACATTGCCCTGGCTCTTCTATCTATATTTTTCATTTTAAGTTAGTCACTACTTTTATTTAGGCTTCCCAAATTTGTTACTGCATGTCTGTCTGTCTGTCCTTCGGATGAAATGTTTCTTTGCTTTTCATTTGCCTGGGTCAACATTTTAAATAATTTGGAGCTATCTTTCACCCTCCAACCTCCCCCCCCCCCCCCCACACACACACACACACACAAACACACACACACACATACAAAAATCTGGGCTGGCAAGTATTGAGTATTTTATCAAAAAAGTGGTACTCGAGTACTGAGTACTTTGGACCCAGCCTATCACAAGTATATAAACAAATACAGTACAGTGGCAGTGTACTGCTCACTTTCCATGGATGGGCAATATTTCCACGGATACAAATTCGTACAATAATATTTGATGCCAAACACTAACTATAGGTATAATCATCAAAAATGTAAATAATGAAGCACCAGGTACAAACCAGTGCTTCATCAATTAAAATTTTGTAGATGATGATTTTTATTGACTGGTAAATGCATGAGTGGACATCACTGCCCACGCGTGTATTACATCCCGTCCACGGCGACTGTACTGTAACTTGTCCTCTTTGTGAACATATTTTCTACAATTTCACTCCTTTTGACAGAATGCATGCCTGTGGGGATTAAAACCAAAATAGTGAAAGTGCACTTGTGGATATTTGCAGCACAAGCACAGCACTAATGAATCAATATTTGATGATTTTAGGAATTTTAACAGTGTCATGAGACACCACAGTAGCAGGTATTGGTCATTCTGTTGGAAAAAAACACTGTTTTATGACTCGAGGTGCCTTAACTGAGAAAACTTAGGCTTTTTCTTACAAAGATTGCAGAATATCAAACACAATGTGAAATGTGTTCAGAAGCAAGAATGTGATTAAAAAATAATGGGAAATTCATGTCACCATCAATTTATTTATAAATTAATAAAGTTTTTTTAGCTCACCTGAGCAAAGCTCAGTGGGAGCTTTACTGATCACATTCTGTCCGCCGTCCATCCGGCGTTAACTTTACATTATTCAAATGTTGGGTAAATGTTTATTACCTAATGCCAATTCAGATTTGTTCAAATGAAGTTGCCCCCTTCTCCTGGGTGGTGCCATGCCCCCAAGGGGCACCAAAATCTTCTCATCAACCAACAGTAGCAGAGACTTGATATATGGTATGCAGCTTCCTTTTAAGGTGTTGACTTGGATTTCTTTAAGCGAAGTTTGATGGGCTATATTTGGCGTCGTTATGGGAGGGTCAAAATTTCTGGCCCCGCCCAAAATTTCTATTTTCCGAACCGAGAGGCTGATTTGATTCAAATTTTATGTGAGGGCTTATTGGGTCATAAGTACCTAATTTAAGCCAAATTTTCTTTTTCTGTAGCCCCATGGAAACCACAGGAGCTAAAAATCGAAAAAAGTAAAACGCCATATTTCCTGGGTTTATATTTGGGCTCTATATAGGAGCCCGAATTGAAACTTAGTGCATTTCAGGCAAATTTCTTAAAAAATCTTCTTCACCAGATTCAGCTGGCAGAATCTTCTGATATTTGGTATGCAACATTGTGGGGTGGATCTGATTCAAGTTTGTTCAAATCGGCCCCCTGGATTCATATTTGGGCTCAATATAGAAGCATTTCAGGCAAATTTCTTTAAAAATATTCTTCTCCAGATCCAGCAGGCAGAATCTTTTGATATTTGGTATGCGACATTGTGGGGTGGATCTGATTCAAGTTTGTTCAAATCAGCCCCCTGGATTCATATTTGGGCTCACTATAAAAGCCCGAATTCGAACTTAGTGCATTTCAGGCAAATTTCTTAAAAAATCTTCTTCTCCAGATCCAGCAGGCAGAATCTTTTGATATTTGATATGCAACATTGTGGGGTGGATCTGATTCAAGTTTGTTCAAATCAGCCCCCTGGGTTCATATTTGGGCTCAGTATAGGAGCCCAAATTTGAACTTAGTGCATTTCAGGCAAATTTCTTTGAAAATCTTCTTCTCAAGATCCAGCAGCAGAATCTTTTGACATTGGGTATGCAGCATGCTTAGGGGGTGAGATTCAAGTTGTTCAAGCCAAGTCCCTGGGTTCATATTTGGGCTCACTGTGGTAACCCGAATTATAACTTAGTTCAAAATGAGGAATTTTCTTTAAAAATCTTCTTCAGATCCAGCAGTCGGAAAGTTTCGATATTTGTTATGCAGCATCCTTAGGGGGGTGAGATTCAAGTTTGTTCAAGCTATGTCCCTAGGTCCATATTTGGGCTCACTGTGGGAGCCCGAATGATAACTTACATGTAGTTCAAAATGAGGAATTTTCTTTAAAAATCTTCTTCTTCAGATCCAGCAGTCAGAATGTTTTAATATTTGGTATGCAGCATTCTTAGTGGGGTGAGTTCAAGTTTGTTCAAGCCATGTCCCTAGGTCCATATTTGGACTCACTGTGGGAGCTTGAATTGTAACTTACATGTAGTTCGAAATGAGGAATTTTCTTAAAAAATCTTCTTCAGATCCAGCAGATGAATGCTTTTGATATTTTTTATGCAGCATCCTTAGGAGGCAAGATTCAAGTTTGTTCAAGTCATGTCCCTAGGTCCATGTTTGGGCTAGCTGTGGGAGCTCGAATTGTAACTTAGTTCAAAATGAGGAATTTTCTTTAAAAATCTTCTTCTTCAGATTCAGAAGTTGGAATGTTTTGATATTTGGTGTGCTGCATCCTTAGGGGGGTGAGATTCAAGTTTGTTAAAGCCATGTCCCTAGGTCCATATTTGGGCTCACTGTGGGAGCTTGAATTGTAACTTAGTTCGAAATGAGGAATTTTTTTAAAAAATCTTCTTCAGGTCCAGCAGATGAATGCTTTTGATATTTTTTATGCAGCATCCTTAGGAGGCTAGATTCAAGTTTGTTCAAGCCATCTCCCTAGGTCCATGTTTGGGCTCACTGTGGGAGCTCGAATTGTAACTTAGTTCAAAATGAAGAATTTTCTTTAAAAATCTTCTTCTTCAGATCCAGCAGCAGAATCTTTTGACATTGGGTATGCAGCATGCTTAGGGGGTGAGATTCAAGTTGTTCAAGCCAAGTCCCTGGGTTCATATTTGGGCTCACTGTGGTAACCCGAATTATAACTTAGTTCAAAATGAGGAATTTTCTTTAAAAATCTTCTTCAGATCCAGCAGTCGGAAAGTTTCGATATTTGTTATGCAGCATCCTTAGGGGGGTGAGATTCAAGTTTGTTCAAGCTATGTCCCTAGGTCCATATTTGGGCTCACTGTGGGAGCCCGAATGATAACTTACATGTAGTTCAAAATGAGGAATTTTCTTTAAAAATCTTCTTCTTCAGATCCAGCAGTCAGAATGTTTTAATATTTGGTATGCAGCATTCTTAGCGGGGTGAGATTCAAGTTTGTTCAAGCCATGTCCCTAGGTCCATATTTGGACTCACTGTGGGAGCTTGAATTGTAACTTACATGTAGTTCGAAATGAGGAATTTTCTTAAAAAATCTTCTTCAGATCCAGCAGATGAATGCTTTTGATATTTTTTATGCAGCATCCTTAGGAGGCAAGATTCAAGTTTGTTCAAGTCATGTCCCTAGGTCCATGTTTAGGCTAACTGTGGGAGCTCAAATTGTAACTTAGTTCAAAATGAGGAATTTTCTTTAAAAATCTTCTTCTTCAGATTCAGCAGTTGGAATGTTTTGATATTTGGTGTGCGGCATCCTTAGGGGGGTGAGATTCAAGTTTGTTAAAGCCATGTCCCTAGGTCCATATTTGGGCTCACTGTGGGAGCTTGAATTGTAACTTAGTTCGAAATGAGGAATTTTTTTAAAAAATCTTCTTCAGGTCCAGCAGATGAATGCTTTTGATATTTTTTATGCAGCATCCTTAGGAGGCTAGATTCAAGTTTGTTCAAGCCATCTCCCTAGGTCCATGTTTGGGCTCTCTGTGGGAGCTCGAATTGAAACTTAGTTCAAAATGAAGAATTTTCTTTAAAAATCTTCTTCTTCAGATCCAGCAGCAGAATCTTTTGACATTGGGTATGCAGCATGCTTAGGGGGTGAGATTCAAGTTGTTCAAGCCAAGTCCCTGGGTTCATATTTGGGCTCACTGTGGTAACCCGAATTATAACTTAGTTCAAAATGAGGAATTTTCTTTAAAAATCTTCTTCAGATCCAGCAGTCGGAAAGTTTCGATATTTGTTATGCAGCATCCTTAGGGGGGTGAGATTCAAGTTTGTTCAAGCTATGTCCCTAGGTCCATATTTGGGCTCACTGTGGGAGCCCGAATGATAACTTACATGTAGTTCAAAATGAGGAATTTTCTTTAAAAATCTTCTTCTTCAGATCCAGCAGTCAGAATGTTTTAATATTTGGTATGCAGCATTCTTAGCGGGGTGAGATTCAAGTTTGTTCAAGCCATGTCCCTAGGTCCATATTTGGACTCACTGTGGGAGCTTGAATTGTAACTTACATGTAGTTCGAAATGAGGAATTTTCTTAAAAAATCTTCTTCAGATCCAGCAGATGAATGCTTTTGATATTTTTTATGCAGCATCCTTAGGAGGCAAGATTCAAGTTTGTTCAAGTCATGTCCCTAGGTCCATGTTTAGGCTAACTGTGGGAGCTCGAATTGTAACTTAGTTCAAAATGAAGAATTTTCTTTAAAAATCTTCTTCTTCAGATCCAGCAGTTGAAATGTTTTGATATTTGGTGTGCGGCATCCTTAGGGGGGGGGGGGGAGATTCAAGTTTGTTAAAGCCAAGTCCCTGGGTTCATATATGGGCTGTGGGAGCCCAAATTATAACTCGGTTCAATATGAGGAATATTCTTTAAAAATCATTTTTTTTAGATCCACTTGTCAGAATCTTTGGATATTTGGTATAAGCTTTTCTTAGGAGGAGTAGATGCAACTTGTTGAAATCAATTCTCTGGGGGTGGGGGGGGGGGGGGGGGGGGGTACATCCCGGGCTATAATTTACCTCATCACTAGGTAAAAGAATATTTGACATCATTTGTTGAGATAAAATGGCACTTTCTATTGATATTGATGGATTATATAGCCTCAGCCAGGGCTTATAAGAATCTGAGAATCGATTCCCGTAGAGATCTGTGCAACAAAACCAGTGAGAAACCATGTAGCGTCTCGTAACATTGCTGCTAGGATTCACATGAAAAGAACTGAGTCAGTTTAACCCTTTACCTAACACAAAGGCAGCAAATTAACCAATACAACACTAACATGTCCTGAAATATTGTGACACTGGCAATAAAATTTGTACAAATATGACTGTCATTGGAACCGGCTCTCATCAGCTGGTTCTAGTAACATCCATAATTATTACGCTTGATGAATATTGTTTATTTTTAGCTCACCTGACTGTAAGTCAGGGGGCGCTTAAATGATGACTTTCTGTCTGTCCACCATCAGTCCATCCTGTCCGGTGTGAACTTTACATTACTAACCTCTCCTCATAGACAACTGAGCCGAATTGAACCAAATTTGATATTCATGTTCCTTATCATATATGAATTCCAGTTTGTTCAAATAACGTTGCCACACCCACATGGGGCCCCAAGCATTTCTCTGATAGCATGCATAAATTGTTTTCCAAAATTGAAAAAAAATCTTCTCCAGAACCATGTATAGGAATCTTATGATACTTGGTATACAGCATCTCTAGGGGTGGGAGGGATAGGTTCAGGTTTGTTCAAATCACGTCCCTGAGTTGATATTTGGGCTCCCCTTGGGCACCCAAATAACAACAGTGCAACCTGAGGAAATTTCTTTGAAAACCTCCTTCAGATCCACCAGTCAGAGTGCTTTCATATTTGGAATGCAACATTTCTAGTGGGGTGGGGGGTAGGGGGGAGGGTAGATTGAAGTTTGTTTGAATCAGGTCTCTGGGTTAATATTTGGTCTATCTATTGAAGCCCAAAGTTTAACTCAGTGCAGTATGAGGAAATTTCTTTAAAACTCGTTTTTTTTTCTGATCCACCAGTCAGAATCCTTTCGTATTTGGCTTACAGCATCTCTAAGGGGGTCAGATTCATGTTTGTTCAAGCCAAATCTATGGGTTAATATATGGGCTCATTATGGGAGTGCAAATTAACTCAAAGCAACATGAGAAAATTTCTTTAAAAATCTTTTTCTTCAGACCCACCCACTAGTTTAATGCTTTAATATTTGGTGTACAACATCTCTGGGGAGGTCAGATGTAAATTTGTTCCAGTTTGGTTCCTGCCAGTCAGAACCCTTTCACATTTGGTATCGCAGGAGGGGAGGGGGGGGGGGGGCAGATTTGAGTTTGTTCATTTCAGGTCTGTGGCTTAATATTTGGGCAGGGGTGGGTTAGGTTCGAGGTTGTTCATAAATGTTCAAATCCATTCCTTAGAGCTTTTCCATAAAATTTGCCTTTCAAAGTGCAGTGACACAACAACCCTTGGAAGTTTGGCAGTACTTGTCTACAGCTGTCAGAATTGGAAGCAATCAGGAAGACCTATGCTAATAATCATCTAACATGGACAATAGAATTATGAATAATTTCATAACATTATTCCTATGTAGTGTCCATGAACCTTGACTAACTGAATCTGACCCAAAATACTTCTCTGAACCGCCTCGTCAGGTGAGCGATTAAGGGCCCAGGGGGAGGGGGGGGGGGTAAAAATCAGTAGTTGGTGTTGTAAAAATTAAAAAAGCTGTATTGGGTAAAGGGTTAACATGTATTATCAGTATGCAACAGGGGTTCAATCATACTGACATAATAGGATCCTGGCCCATAGCAGGTCTGAATTCTCGGAACGATTTCCGCAAGAATCCAAATGGATTCTCCCAAATTTAGAGGAACTATAAGCCCTGCACAACCCCAATTTTGAAACAAAATTGACATATTGTTTCGTGGTGGTGGGGCCCTATTTATCTTGCTGTATGATTAATTAAAACAGATTTTGTGAAAAGGTTTTGTGTGCTGATGCAGATTTTAGTTTTATTTTGGGATTTGGGTAGTTTCAAAGAAAGCTGTGGATTCTTATCCCTCCCAACTTATTGGGTAATAGAGTAGAAATTCTGTCGGAGGCAATAACAGTTTTTAAGCCTATTTGACACAGATTGGACAGTTCTCTTCAAAAGAACAAATTTCCCATGCTTTGGACTAGACAGAAGCCAAAAGTTGAATTCTATTGCAGAAATGACTCTTTCATCACATGAAAGAGGTAACTGTATCTTTGGTAGGGTTGGGTTTGCTCATAGGTATAACTGTTGTAAATATTTTAATTAGATTTACATGCCTCGAAAAGTTGCGCTCGGAAATATGTAATTCCCAAAACTAAGCAGTCTTGGGGAAATATATTGTTTCAATAAACATTTGAAGAAGTCTACTGACATTTTGCATTACTTTTGAATGTTCCAGATGAATAAAGAGGATGATTTGAGGACTTTTAGAACCTAAAAATTTGTTTGACTATTGGTGTGTTTTGTTTGGGAATTCCCTGAGAAATATGAACATGTGACCAGCACTTCCCTTTCTGTTAGTTTTTCTTTTATTTGTTGCATGACCCCTGTTTAAAAATTAAAAGGTTGTCTGAAGGGCTATAGTTGACAAAAAATATTTGAATGCTAAATTTAAAATGATGCGGCCATATTTTTTTTCGCCTGAACGTTATAATGGTCGCCTATGGGAAAATATTTAGTACTGTGAAACGTATTCTTGTTTGGCTGAAATTAAACAATTGCAGGAATTCGACTGAATAAACCAAAATGTTTTTGGAGTAATGGTTGCAGAATGAAATATTTCAATACGTTGGATACTTTGGGGTTCCTTCTTACGCCTTGCGTATTGTCATATTAATCATACGAGTAGAATAAAGTTTTTACTTGAAAACACTATACGTTTATTTTGTTTATCCTATAAATCATTTACAGGACAGTCGCTGCGAAATCGCGCTGTTACTCGCTACAGAATACTGCAAGAAGTGAGGACCACTTTGGTCCAATTCGATCGACAAGCAAAACTGCCAAAAATAAACAAGGCTCAGTGATACCTTTCTGTCTAAAAATAATATCCCCACAAACTTGAGCTAAAATTACAACATACTTTATTAAATGAACAATGTTTATCTTTCTTATTTTTGTTGTTTATTGTTGTTGTTTTTTTGTCGTCGTTTCGACTTGAGTTTTTATAAACAAAGCAGATGACACGTTCATTTGTTTATTTACACTTTTCTAATTTGGAAAATTAAACGTCACTCATCATATCTCCGCTTTTTACAGTTGAACTTGTATGCTTTTCTAAGCTTGGTTTCGATTGATTTATTTTGTGTTATCGTTTTTAATTTTTGTTCGTTTTATTAGACAGAGTTGAAATGTGTCATATATTCTAAAACTAAACATTTCTGCGACGGTAAACGTTTGATAAACGCCTGTTCCTTTTGTCTCCAGCAAACGTAAAACAGGCCATGACAACACGAAGTCAATAAGTCCGTCTCTACTATAGGAATAAATTTTTTCAGTGTTAAAGCCACGGGGGAATTTTATCGCCCTACTGGCTGCTGCTACTAGGTGAATAAAGCAAAAATTTACCCAGGACTTTTATTGTTCGAATAAACGTCCATTTATGGGATAAAAATACATTTTCTTATCTTTAAGTTGGTTTCAGCAGAGAATAATAGTCAAACGTTCAAACTAATTGGGAAAAAGATAGAAAAACTGCATCTTCAGCATTTTTATTTTTAATCCACTTTGCAAGAAAATGTCCGAAGTTTATGATGCGCACACAGCTAATACAAATTCTCTAACATTTCGAAAGTTCAATTTTTAGACGAAGTTCCCATACCCGCAGTGTTAAATTTTCTGATATCTTCGGGAAATTAAGGCAGCTAACTTTCCTGTAAATCGCTTCCAATAATGCAAATTCTCCGCCATGAATCTTTTACGTCCTTATAATGGCGATTTCCTTAGACAATGAGGCTATTTTGGATATGAAAAAACTCTGCCGTATTTTATCGATATCTTTAGAATACAGAAATACAGACTCAGGCGATACTTTGTTTGGAACAAATATTTTACAGCAAAAGTAAATGTATGAAATACAGTGCTACAATTATTCTGAAATTCTAGTATTACGAACATTCTAATAGTTGAATCTACCAATTGTGCATTGTTAGCGTGTGCCAGTCACTGATTACTATATAAGCAGATTGCTTAAACGTCAGCGAAGAAACATTGCAACTCATTTTGGCCACACCAACATGTCAAGACAATACGCGTGGCAGGTCTGATGTTGTGATTATGACGTAATTGGTGTTTACAAAATGCACCAAAACTAGTCCCATCGTTTCATTTATCCAGGAGCAGTAGTACGTTTTGCCAACAGTAAATAAAATCTTCGGCAAATCTTCAATTTGTTTTCTCATCAAAATGTGTAAATGGTCAACACATTCGTTTCTCGTATTATATGCTACGAGACATTTCACTGTTCAGTATTCAACCCAATTCGATACTTGCTGTTCAAAAGAATAACAAAGATCATCTGATCGTTCGTTCAAGCCCGCTTTAACCAAATCACTCAAACATAAAAAATAGTCCCGCTTTCATACGATAATTTCACAAACTAGATGCAATTTAATAATGATAATACAAATGAGAATATTCTCATATTTTCCATTAATGTTAATTTTTAGAACATTTTAAATGTCAATTTGCAACAACGAATTTGGAATTGAGTGCGCCGACTCATCCAAACAAAACATCCCGGACAAATAGATCGACTAGCTTTTTTGGAAAAGTTATTCAACAGTTCGATGCTTAATATTACTCTATGAGTCACATCCTATACATCTAATTATTTTACTTTATTCTTTAATTATTATTATGTACCTAATCTTTTTAACGTGATGAGTTGGCCGTAGGTCTAGAGAGGAGAGAGGGAGATAGAGAGACAGGTCGGTAGTGACTAGACTACCCCATGTTGTAACAGACCAACGTGTTAATGAGCGCTAGGGGTGGTTGGAGGAAATCCATCCTTCGTCTGCCACCATACCCATTATTTACTAAACACGCTGGATGAAACTGTTGTACCAACAAAGCACGGTTTTGAAATTTCGGAGAGAGAAAGCCCCCTATACTAAATACGACACACTACGTTTAGTTGTCGGATATGGTCTCGCATGAGGCTCAGCCGGAACAATAGGCTTCGCTAAAGCATCTCCTCATAATGTTCTAACTTCGTCTCATGTGACACCGTATCTGCCAGCTAAACGTCTCGTAACTTAACCCTTTGAATTCTAGTGGGATCTTCCATCTCAGTTCAATGGTAGCAATTAGAAGAGTCCATGTTCATTATTTGGGGTTGCACGTTGCAAATATTGATTGGTCTACCCCACACATTTGCTGAACAACTATCCTATTTAATAACGCCATGACGTATCATGTTTCTGGCCGAAAAAGCGGCTGCTTCAGTTCAAAGAGTTGAAATACAGTGGACTTGTTTAGGGTGGGTGTATGTCAAACTGTTTTGTCACTTTCTATGCGTCTGATGATTTTACTTTATTATTTAATTATTATTATGCGCTTAATTTTTCAGTCATAGAATCGAGAACCGCTCGGAATACTATGGACTTCTGGTACTGCCGGTAATGCCGGTGTGAGAGGAACGGTTTTTCTCTAGTACTTAGAGCCCTATGGACAAAAGTTCCTATGGAATGGTAGTCTCTAGGACTACCTTTCCGTAGGAAACAAAGTCCAACGGACAGATGTTACTGTCCAACGGATTGCTTGTCCTCTATCAATATAGTCCCACGGGGCTATAGTTCCCGAAATATTGAAGTCTCCAGGACTTCCTTTTCTCTGTATTCTTAGTCTAAGGATAAATATTACCACTTCTCGGCTAGGAATCTTTATCCCATGGACAAAGGTTCCCAAAGAATATTAGTCGTTTCGGATATCTTTCCTCAGGCACTTCAAAAAAGATAAACAAGACACTATGCGTAAGACATCTATTCCTACGGGCTACTATTCCTTCATTGTCCTATTCTTTTATAGTCCGTTTCATTGTGTTGCAGTGTATATCATACTGTATAAGAGACACAAAAATAGGTCGTTCATCGCTTTCTCGTGGTATAGTGGTAAGGTGTCGGGCTTGAGAAAGTGTCCACTCAAGAAAGTGGGTTCAAGTCCCACTGGGTCCATTCTTATTTAATTGTTTTTATTTCTTTTTTTAATGGAAAAATAATCTCACTCTTCTATTTTCCTTCTAAATTTGTTCAGTATTATTTTTATCCCTGTGAATACGTTGCGGTTATTGTGATGTAGTATGCTGATGGTTCAAAATCCATGCGACGTCGTTCTGTCTCATGGTCTACTGGTAAGACGACTGGCTCGGGTGGTCAACTTTGCGGGTTCAAAACCCACCTGTTACATCATATTTTTTCAATGTTTTATTAAATACTTTTCTTATACTGTTATGTTTGAACTAATTACATGCCATTTAGTGCCAGTTACTGCAATTCCACGTGACATCGCTTTTTTCATAAGCCTTTCATATTCCACGTGTTTCATGTTTTCATCCAACTCGGAAGATCAACATTTATTTCCAATATCTGGAAACAGTTGATTGAACGATCAACGGTGGCGACCGTGCCAGTGCGAATAATCACAAATGTGTACGTAGCATACTCGTCTATATAAAAGGGTTGACAGCTCCAGAAATATGTTGAACGGTATTTTAACAAAATAAGATGGCCTTCAGGAAATTTATCAATATTTACAGAACGGAAAATGTCAGCCGAACACAAATTAATCCCAACTGCGGCGTTCTGCGACCACCATCTTCAAGGCGCGTGCTTTGTTTTCAATGCCATGGTGGTTACTCTAACTCCTAAATCATTGGACTCGGATGTATAAAAACTAAAAGCGTTTTTTGAGCACGAACACAAATTAATCCCAACTGCGGCGTTCTGTGACCACCATCTTCAAGGCGCGTGCTTTGTTTTCAATGCCATGGTGGTTACTCTAACTCCTAAGTCATTGGACTCGGCTGTATGAAAACTAAAAGCGTTTTTTGAGCAGAAATCTTAGCCGGGATGAGGGACGCTTGGGTTTCTGGGAATCATGGTCTGATGCCTTTGGTTACTCATAGTGATTGTCCGCGCGACTTTGTTTAAAAGCAATAATAGACCGTAAGACTTTTTTTCATATAACATAATTTCCCGCGGGACTTAGATTGCTAGGAATTATAGTCTGTGGGACGTGGCCTGCTAAGAATATAAGGCCTTGGGACTTAGGCTTCTAGGAATAATATACTGCGGGACTTGGATTGCTAGGAATTATAGTCTGTGAGACTTGGTCTACTAGGAATAATAGTCCGTGGGACTTGGACTTCTAGACATTATAGACCGCGGGACATAAAATGCTAGGAATAATAGTCCGGTGGACTTGGCCTTCTAGGAATAATACCTCGTGAGACTTGGACTACTAGGAATAATAGACCGTGGGACTTTGGTTACAAGGAATAATAGACCGTTGGACTTAGGTTGCTACGAACGATAGACCGCGGGATTTGAACTACCAGAAAGAATCATTATAATGGGGTATGGATTACTGGAATACATAGTCCATGTGTCACAAGTGTGACATAATATCTGGAACTCTGACAACTGGAAGTTAGAGTCTATTGGATAATTGTTGCAGAATATTAAAGTCCACAGAGATTCGTTATATAATAATCCCAGCCTGATGGGACTCGCGTTAACTAATAATACGGTAGCGCGTTTGGATACAAAAATTACAAGTTAAACGGACTCGGGAAGCGTTCAATTCAGGACGTTCTATGTGGAGCACTGTTTGGTATGATGAATTTGTTCCAATTCGACATTGATCAGCCCAACACAAGTGCAAATTAAGACACTTCCCTCATTTTCCGATTAAATAAATAAGTGTTAAAAATATAATTAATTTCAGAAACTAAAATCGATTGATTATGGTATCTCAAAATTGCCATTTTTGGACACGGTTGTAAAGTATCTCAAAAACTTATCGAACAGTCTGTGAACTACTTTTACGAAACGAAATCAGAAGCACGAGCCCAACATATCTCTACTCCTTCCATTTTTAAAAGCAGCACCCTCTCATGTCGAATAACATTTATTTATTTATTTATTTATTTATTTATTTATTTATTTATTTATTTATTTATTTATTATTTGATTTGGTTTGGGAAAGACTTTTTGATTAAACATATTTTATTTTCCAATATAGAAGACAATCTGGAACAAGTGCTTTCCACTTAAGAAACTCTTCTCCCCCAAATATATCCATATATAAGTACAGAGACTTTGATTTTGATTTGCGGCAAAATGTGTAGATTTTACAATCTTATTACCAGAACTAACTAAAGAATAAAAGACAGTGGACAAGTGGAAAAGAGCTGAAATGCGGAGAAAAAGAAAAAAAAAAAAGAAAAAAGAAAGTGAAGTAATGAAATAAAAAAGAAAAGAAAAGAACAGGAATAAAAGTTTGTAATACTCCTTTGTAATTTTACAGTAGTACTATTGGCCATTTGACCAGGAGAGATTTACTGAGATCAAGCGTCCCTCTCGGACATTGTAATCGAAGCGAATCTATTTGTTTTTCCAATAATTTTTTGAACAGCGCTAAAGATAATGATTTGTCTTTTGTGTTTGGAGATCGGGTTCTAGATATAACAACAAGTCAATGTTATTGGGAGTGGCATTGTTCCGTGAGAGTATAGATGGCCGCATCGCAGTGTATGTTATCAAGTCCTTTCAGTAAGTTTGCAGGGTTATTATCCCACACCGGACTGGCATATTCGAGAATGGGAAGAATAAATGCGTTATATAATTTGTGAAATGTGTTTCTGTTTAACGTAAGCTTCGATGTTCTTAGCTGTGTATGTCTAGAACCTGCTTCTTTACAAATGTGACCAATGTGAGCCCCCCAGAAGAGATTCGACTGAACTATATTTATGAGTATTTGTGAACGCAAGCAATTCATTGTCAAAAGTCAAAACCAATGCTCAGATGAATAATGTTCTTGCTCAATGTGAAAAGTATTGCGTTCGTTTTTTGGGCCCTGAAAGTTGCAAGCCACATTTTAGCCCACTTATCAGTTTTACTGAGGCAGTTATTTACTTTTGGTGACACGTCTACAGGAATACTAGACCTCTCTGTAAGGCAAGTATCACCTGCAAAGAGACAAATAAGGGATTCAATGTTTTCGGATATGTCATTAATGTATTCTAAGAATAACACGGGGCATAGGACGGAACATTGAGGAACACCGACTTTAACAACGTTGTACTCAGAGGTGAAACCGTTTATTTTAGCCCGCTATTTCCGGTTGAAAGATAATTTTTTACTCACCCTAGAACCGGCCATGAAACACCATATTGCTTTAATTTAAAAATTCTTCCGTCGTGCCATACTTTGTCAAAAGCTTTCAAAATATCACAAACTATTCCTAAGGTTTGCATGTTACTATATCAATAGCTTGACACAAGTAATGCTAAATCTCAATCGGTTGAAAAACTGTACTGTTTTGGGACAGGAATCCAGACTGAAATTTGTAGAAGAGATTATTCTGTTGAAAATATTTGTATATACCCTTGAACACTACTCTTCTCCATAACTGTTCGAATACAACACAATAAAGATAGAGGTCTGTAATTTGTTGCATCAAGACTGATGCCCTTTTTAAAAAGAGGACTAACATCTGCTCGTTTCCATCCATTTCGAAAAGTAGTTTCTTCTAGGGATTTTCTGTATAGTAAATATAAGGGCTTGCACACCGCAGATTTTGTCTCTTTCAACAGTGTATTCCCAATAGGAAAGACTGCTATACGCACCTCCTACACAACCCCACCCTCTCCCTTTTTAATGACTGTGATAGGTTTTCATTCTTCGGAATTATTGTCGCTCCCTATCTCCACCCACCAATATTATTATTAGGAATCAAAGTCAAAGTGACTTCTCTTTTTTGAAACACAAATCACAAATATTTGAGTTTTCATTAGTCTGCGGTCGGGTGGGTATATGTCTATGGATGTGTTGGGTTGTAGTGTTGGTGTGTTGTGTGGGTAATGATAGGTTGTGTAGGTGGGTTGTGTGGGTATTGATGGGTTGTATGGATGGGCGTTTCTGGGTAAGCGCGGTGTGGATGTGGGAGGGGTGTGGGAGTTTATTGCATACAAAAAGCCTATCAGTGTTTTTTAGTAATGCAGCTCAAGGGAGGGGATTGCTGCTGCTACTGCGCCTTCGCTGTCACTGAACAAGGATTCCGTTTCAGGTTGGTATGACGCGCCTTGGTACAATCACGGTGGCAACTTGACTAGCATTGTGGAATTTTGACTGAGTGGTAGGTGGTTCGCACCTGGTCTGTATCACTTCCTCACTGACCTTGAGCAAGTAACTCAATCATAACTGCTCAGCTGGGTACATGATTACAAAACGTGCTAAGGCGTCCAGCACGTTAATGATAAGCATGCATTCAATCAATGCTTACCTGCCTACGTTAGGTTAGCGCATCTGAGAGCTGGTGAGTCTGGTGTTTAGTTAAAGGAAGAAAGGTTTGTGAAAAAAAAGAAACCAATAAAAATCTTATTAGAAATGTGATTTGTATTTTCATTTACATAACACACGAGCTTTGCAATGTCCCAAAAAATTGCTTCTGGACACTCGGAAACGCGCCTTTCCAACCCTTTATTTGGTAATTGTTAAATAGTTTTCATAAAACATTTCCGGTATCTTAAAGAAGACACTTTGAGCAAACCGAAGAAACATTGCACGCCCTATATGTCATGAGAATATGCATGCATATATACAGAATAAACGTATAGTGTTTTGAATTAAAAAAATGTATTCTACTCGTAGGATTAAGAAATAAACTTACGAGCCGCAGTGATACATTTCTGGCTAAAAATAATTCCCCTACAAACTTGAGCTAAACTTGCAAAAATATTTTATTAAATGAACAATCTGTCGTGTTTTCTACTGGCAGTGTGTAATACAACACTTTCATAAAGGTTTAACGAAAACAACAACTGAACAGTTAATTATACTACACGAATGTGGTAGAGGTCAGAGGACAAGAAGTCCGTCTCTACTATAGGAATAAATTTTTTCAGTGTTAAACCTATGGGGACAATTTATCACCCTGCTAGGCGAATAAAGCAAAAATTTATCCAATAAACAGCCATTTATGGGATAAATAATAATATTCATTTTCAATGGATAACGTTTGAAACACGGCGGTGCACTTGCCGCACGGTTTAACATCAGGTCATTCATTCCCCGTAATTTCATCTCATTAACTTATGAATACAGTGTTGGTGATTCGAAGTCATGAGATCAATCGGTCTTGGGCGATCACACGACGCAGTAGAACGGAAATTATAAAAAAATTAAGAAAAAAACTGTTTCTATTCAAAGGATTTGTGGATATTTGTCGTGGATGTTAGATTATAAAGACGTGCAGTTCCAGTTCCCAAAGTTCAAAGCAGCTTACTCGCAAATGACGCACAAAACACGCTCGGTGTTTGTGCTCAGGAATTCTCGAAATTATTCAGACGTCATGTGTTACATAACAATTTATTATAAGCTATTATACTTCCGGTCTTAACTCATACCCAGAATCGAGTGCCCTTTTCGATACCCCACCCCCCCCCCCCCTCTCTGCTCTCGGATGCCTCATAAATTTATTTTGTTCACTGTGCAAAAAAAAAATTCCACCATACTTCATATGTTATTGGAATTATAAATATTGTTTTAATTCCATTAAGCATGTCTCGGGACGACCCGTGTTGTGTCCTTGGGCAAGGTACTTTATCCCGGTTACCTACATGGGGACACGACGACTAAGGCGTACTGCACGTCGATGCTGCATATGCTTTCAACCGCTGTAACCCTGCTTGAGCGGAGCTTGAACAGGGTTAGAATGTTGAGGAGCTGACAGTTGCTCGTCGATGCTCGGTGGTTCTCTCCGGGTACTCCGGGTTCCCCCACCCGTAAAACTGTCACGATCACGATTAGCCAGTGTGCATAAATATTTGACCTTAAACACCAATAAATAAATAAATTAAGCATGTATTCTCTTCCGATATTCTTTTCTCTCTTCGGAAGTGTGATGGTTCGTTGGTTAATATATCAGACTTCAGATCGAAAGGTTGTCGTTTCGATCCTGATCGGCGTCGAATCATAAAAAGCTATGTGTGGGAAAGCTCTGCAGAAATCAATGTCAGCAGCTCGTAACTCCAATGGTGAATGAACAGTAGGGGGATTTTTAGGTCCCATTCGATTCGATTCGAAATAGTCCCCATTAATGAATTCGATTCGATTTTAATCTCAAAATCCGACAAAGTGTCTCCTCTTGAACTCTTCTATCATCATGTTTCCAGACCTGAAGATAGGCGAAGAGTTCAATGAGGTTCCGCTTCCAAAATCATATTGATTCCGTTCTGGAATATTCCGCTTTTTTGCTTGATTTGCTCGAGTCGTCGTTACACACAATACTTGGGGTGGGGACTGACAATATTTATAGTTTTAAGAAGGTGCAATGTCCGCAACTTGAATAGAGTGATATTAGATTCGCGTTTCGATTCGATTCGAAATCTGACGGCTGATTCGATTTGACCCGACATTTGAAATTCAATTAACCTGCAACATTTTCATACTGCAGGTGAACTGTATTGTCCAAATAGAAAAGGTTTTGTACCTGCCATGATTGTCGAACAAGCCTGTCCCAGGCATACGCTTCATTTTGTCAGCTCTTGGGATAAACCAATCGGCGTGGATAAATGGTGACGGCCTACGAAGCCATATCAGGTCGTTGACAACGTCATCGTTCAACCCATATGAAAATCAATATTAGGTGTGTGGCCACCATACTGTTTTTAGAAATAAAATTCATACGTCTCGTCTCAAAAATGGCAATCCTACAGCGGACGTTGAAGAAAAAGAAATAATCTGAATATATTATGTTTTCCAAATCGAGAAAATTGTTTTATTTATTTCAGAAACTCGACTTGCATTTCCGGATGGCCGGGGTGATCGCCCTTGCCATTCGATTGTTGAGGGAATTCCAGATGAAAACCAACCGAACGAGAAAATAAATTACCGGTCCGATTGATCAAAGGGACATACTGGATTTTATCCGCTGACAAAACAAATACGTTACGGGGCGTTTTGGTCGGATCTGGTGTCATGTGAGACGAAGTGAGATCAATATTAGGCGAGATGTTAGCCTAATATTGATCTCACTGAACCTCCCATGACTCCATATCCGACAACTAAACGTCCCTTAACTTCTGATATTGGCTGAGCCAACAGTTTCAATCATCTGGAACAGTACAACAAATCAATTTGGCAGTTTTAAGCATCTGTTGTTCACAGTTAATATACGCCTAACTTGTGTCCAGAATCAAGGCATGGCAAATAATTGGAGAAAAAAAGTTTCTGAAACAATACCCGTCTGAAACGTTTCATTCAAATATGAAAATATAATTACTCTGTCATATAAAATGATATGCAGCGTACAAATGCCATACTTGCATGTTTGACTGTTATTTGAAACAAATCTAATTTGCTGAGCAATCCGTATTAGGCTAGTTTTAATGACTGTAACCTCCTACATGAAAATAATACCAAACGCCACACGCACAAAATGTGTCTTGAATAACTACAAATAAGTCATTTAAGAGAAAAACATAGCGTATTACCTCTTATTGGGACAAGCGCGACAAGCTCGTTCCAATTAGTGGTCATATGGTATGTTTTGGGGGCTGGTGGGATGATGTAGTTAAGCCAGGTAAAGGTATAAATCGTAAGATAATAAATAAGCAACTCAGATAGGGTATAATTGTTAACAAGAGTGATCGCGTGATTGTGAATTGAAAACCATATCAACCTACATTTTAATAATAATAATAATAATAAATCTTCGACCTCCGCTGATTTATCGCGGCCCTCTAACGATGTAATTCCTCGTCCCATTATCTTTCATGTTCTCATCCCATTTTTCCATTAATGAAATGTTCAAGGGTCGCCGTTATATCAAAGTTACACTTTTCGCACACTCGTTCCGCGCCATCCCCGATTCTCATGCTCAATTCCAGTGACTTGGATTCCATTTTGAACAACAATGACTCCCCTCCCCCCAAGGATCAACCCAGATACTCCTCAAAAGATGGCGCATCCGTTCCATATAACCCATCTAAAGAACTCTTGGTCCTAATTCCAGCTCGCCAGTTTCTATTACAATACTTGAACCCCCTTTTCCTTAAAAAGACACTGCAATGCTTCAATCCCCCCTCCAGATCTGTTTTACAGAGTTCGAGTCGCCCATTTCTCCACCAACTACCTTCGGGTTAGCTTCATTGATGATAAATTGATACCACTGATGGCAAGAAAATGTACAACTGCAATCGTTGAAAGCTTTTACTTCAAGCTGAACTTAAAAGTTTGTACACGGCCGGGCACACTGAAACACGTAAAGTATGGCCGCCGTAGACTGGTCACTTTCTATGGGTGGACAATATTTCCACGGATGCTATAATATTAGATTACAGACATTAATTATATCCTGCACACACAGGGACGTGGCGACAGAAGGGTTGTGAGGGAGGGGTGCCACCCCCTCCCAATACTTCGCCAAAATATCCTATAGTTAGAAATTCGCAGGGCTAGACATGAGCAGTTGGAAATTTAACCCTTTACCTAACCTGAAAAGCAGACGACACTTGCAAAAATAATTCTTGAATAGCTATTTTCTTTCATTTTTTGTCTCAAAAACATAGGTTATGACCCCTCGTTGGAACGAGCTCGTCGAGCTCGTTCCAACGAGGGGTCATAACCTATGTTTTTGAGACAAAAAATGAAAAAAATAATGAAAATTAATTGGCGATTTTTGAGAATAGCGCTGGCCTATTTTGGCCGTTACGTTAGGTAAAGGTTTAATCAATCTGGATTTTAGGGCTTCATAGGTGATGTCTCCTTTACTTCCCAAAATCTCAACTCGATTTCAAATCGGCAAAAAATTCCAACTGTTACAATTTACAACTATAGTATACGTAATATCGAGCTTCATAAGTATGCATGATGCTAATCGGCACGATCATGAATCAACAGGTACATGTGGGCTTATAAACTTGTGTCAGCATGCAGTTGTGGGTGCATGGATGCAAGGATAATCAGTATCTACAGTCCTGATTCTTACAGCTCATACAGTCCCATTGTTAATAATACCGTTATATCTTATATGTTTTTCTATATAATTATACATGTGTGTAGGTGGGTATATGGTTACCCAGGCAGGTACACAAGATCTCGCCCAGAGTCCACACCTAAGTTATTGTTAGAAAAAGTTGAATTGACTTCAGTATTCTTAAAGTTTTCATAGACCTATAGATGAATAACTATTCAATATGTGCATCATCGATATCTGAAAGCCATTATTCATTCATCTGCACAATCACCCCCACCCCATAATACACATACACACTCACATCACATACACCCCCACCCACCCCCACACACACTTGAATATTTGTATATATAAGAGTGTGCAACTGACTTTGTAGAGTTGATGATAGGAAAACATATAGGAACACAACGAAGAAAAGCTAAACAATGTAGACATTTGTTCTGTGCCTCAGTAATACAGCTTGTGTGGAGATTAATAAAATCTTTATGCACTTCAAGGGTTCCCTATTTATACATGAACTTGTGTTGGCGAATTCAAACAGGTAAATTAAAACAATTTCAACCAAAGAGAAAACTGAAGGTTCCATCGTAGCACTGTGTGGGAATTGATCCCCTTGCCCCTTTTTATTCAAAGTTGTTATTCCAACTTTTTTCATCTTCAACGTGCTGTATTGTAAGGGCTTTCATTAACCTTATTACGGGGATGTTTATGCATTGTGCTAAACACTCAGGCTTGGCAATTTCAGGAGAGCGATTTTTTTAGCTCTCCTTACTGCCCTCCTGAAAGAATTAAGGAGAGCGAAAAATTGCCCTCCTAAATATTTTGGTCTGGGATGATTGAGATTACATGTATTATGCTGACATTAAATTTTTGTTGTAAAGCAAAAATGTAATTTAACTTCGAAGTCACATAACATCACGTAATTTCATTTTGAAAGTGGTTTAGTGGTAATAGGTAATGGCTACAACCATACCCAAACACAGTTGCAATCATTTGAAGCAAAATGGGTCACAGCAATATTTTTTTTCTGTCAGTTTCAAGTTCAACAACTGACATCACAGTTTGAGGGGTAATTATTCAAGGAATATTGAAACTATAATATACTACCATTACTACTATCCTGTCACTTGAAGCACTTGCACCAGGATGTGACTGTAGATTCAAGCAGACCTGTTGTCCAAGAAAGTCATACGCCTACTACTACCACCTTCAACTCCCTTGGGGTTGAAGGTGGTAGTGGTAGGCGTATGACTTTCTTGGACAGCAGGTCTGGGTACGCACACAGGTCTTGTCAAGTGTGTGTTCGGTTGTTGAGTGAGACATCTAGATGTCTAAGAGATTTCGCTTTACCTTAGTAAAGTTAATAAAATCACTGATGTAGTCTGTTGGTTTCAGTGTCAATGAGTTCGTTCAACTGGATACTTAAAATGCTGTGTAAAGCTAATCGCTCTCCTAAGCTGATTGAGGAGAGCGATTTTTTGCTCTCCTGCATTTTTCAGACTGCCAGACCTGAACACTGATATCTAAGCAAACTCAATATTCATTATATCTGTACAATCCCCCCACCCCCACCCCCACTCCACACACACACTCACTCTCACACATCTACACACACTTGAATACATGAATGTATATAAATATTCAAAATGCACACACATCTACACACACTTGAATACATGAATGTAAATGAATATGCAAAAGACTTTGTAGATAGAAGGTATGTAAATACACATGGTAACACCGTAGAAATGAGTTAAAATCTGAACAGCACAGGCAGTGTGTTTTGTGTTTCAGCTTTAGAGTTTGTTTTGAAGATTAAGCTTTTTACGCACTTCAAGAGTACCCTATTTATACATGTACATGTATATGTACTTGTGCTGGCGAATGATCACAGGTTAATTAAGGCGATTTCCACAAAAAAAGGAAATGGAAGGTTCCATCACAATACAGAGTAGGAACTGATTCCCTTGCTCCGCCCACCTTTTCTCTTAATCCTTCTTCTCGTCTGCCCTGTGTTGTTTTGTAAAGGCTGTATAATATTGGTGCATGCTAGTGTAAAATCTGGAGGTGCACGATAACCTATACAAAAATATAAGAGGCATACCTTCGAGATGGAAAAGCCTTTTTTCTGTTTCTCCTTCTTTCTCAGCCCCCCCTCTCTCTCTCTCTCTCTCTCTCTCTCTCCTCTCCCTCTTTCTCTCTCATCCCTCCCCCCTTCGTATACGCAGTTACATTTACACGCATACGTGCATATCCTTCTGATATAGAGTATAATTTATTCCGCTTATGTGTTGGATATTTTTGTGAAGGCATTGAGGGTAAGGGGTTTATGTACAAATATATATGTGAGAGTGAAAGGGGTATGTGTACAGAATTATACGTATATATACAAGTGGCACAGCTTATACCTTTCGTACATGGTTTAACATAAGATTTTATTACATTCATTGAATGAACTTCATTGAAACTGCTATAAGTTTGTTTTAAGTCTAGGAGGAGGGGAAACTATCCTGACATACCCACAAATACGTTTGGCCCCTGAACAAGATGTCCATACATATAGAGTTGCGGCGTATTTTCCAGGTTAAATGTAAATAGAAATGTTGTTTGTATTATGTTCCATTAGTTCCATGCACGATTCGTATGTTTGTCAAATTTTATATGCGGCTTCTCTTCCTGAAAAGCTATCTGTGACTAGTATAGTATTACCAGTAAAGTGAATAATTGTTTTGGCGGATTAACTGAATCAAAATGTTGCAATTCCACAGTCACTTATTTACTGGTTGATACCTGTTGTCTGTGGCGAGGGTTTTCCAAACGGATCACATGAACATATATCGTCGGTTTCCACAATAGTTCACAGTTATCAAATACTGTCGCCTGCGGAGTGTCTTATCCCACATAGACTTAAAAATGTATAAATTGTTTCCCCAGTAGGACTTTATTTTTATGTCTTGACCACAATGCACCTACATCTGTTGTAAGTAACCTTCATCCTATCTAAACTACATAAAGTCCCCAACTGCACCATTGTAACAGGAAATGTGATTGTGAAGCATTCAAACGATAAATAAAATTATACCCACCCCACCAATCTCTATCCGCTTGCTAGGATCATTTATTTTAAGTTCAGGAAGTACGGGTTGGTACGGATTCAGTAGTGATAACATGTACTGTTATGTATTTCCATCTTTTTGGGGGTAAATAATGGGGAATATGATGGTGAAGCATTCTAAAGATAAGTAAAATTATATCCATCCCCCACCTATCTCTATCCACTTGCTAGGTTTATTAATTTAAGTTTAGAAAGTATGGGTCGGTACGGATTCAGTAGTGATAACATGTACTGTTATGTATCTCCGTCTTTATTGGCTGTAAAGATGGAAATATGTTTATGCTGCCTATTATGAGAATAATGTCTAAAAGCCGTGTTTATTACCAATCTAATTAATAGTAGTATTTAAGTATTCAAATTTTATCTTCCACACAGCAAATGTTACGATGTTCGGCTAATATCTGTAATAAAGGCTGCTTTTGGATCAACGCTTTCAATCATACGTTAACTATCTTACAGTGCGTGGAGAGTGTATTATCATTAAATCACCCGCAGCGTGGAGACTTCACCCGAGCAATAGTTGCAAATTGGTTGCAAAGCAGAACCATCACAACCGAAGTTCCAACCAATGGACCTCCGGGTTAAACCCGGAGGTCCATTGGCTGAAACATTGCTTGTGTTTTTTGTCCATATGTACAGAATTTGAAAGTGATACTTTGGGTGATAACTCCACTCTGCGGGTGATTTATTCACAATCCACTCTCCACGTACTGTATGTGTTGTCAATAATTACTGTATCCATAGCTGGCACGCGGAGATTTATATAAGGTAATTACGAATTTACATGAACTAATTTCCCATGTGATGTGGTCCAGCATTCCAAACTCAAATAATGTCCACTAACAAACGAATTATTCTTGTGAAATGATGTATTATTATCAATTTACCGGGCGTTACCTACACATTAATATTAATTTACATAAACGATAAGGGAACATACCCGCCCGTGGGTACGAAAAACCGGGGCGGATAATGGCCATTATCGCCCAGCGTCTTACATAACGTCATTTACTCAACATCCGGTTGATTTGTTTTGATTGCAGACGACGTAAAAATAGATTTCTATCGAGTAAATTAAAAGCAAAATAAAATGTCTCAATCATCAGAAATGGATGAGAGCGTTTTAGAGCAAATGGAAGCGGATGCTAGGCCGATTAACACCAAGAGGTCGACAGCTTATGGCATTCGAAAATTTACATTCAACAATTGCCAAATACATTACCACATCGCTGATATGGACAAGAAGTGAACTTTATGGTGCCACACAAAATGACTTCCGAGAAACAAAACAAAATGAATGTCAAATCAAATGTTATTTATAATGTTAATTAAAAAAAAATATTCCAATGTTATCTCCAGTTTGAATATGCCCGCCTGTCTATTTGATATATGCCCGTCTGTCAATCACTGTATTAGTGATTGGCAATTTGGAATACATATTTGGGTCGTCTTTCATACAGTACTTGATAATAATAATAATAACGTGATTTTCGAGGGCGTATCGCTCCATTATCGGACCTCCATTAGTGATTAGCAGCCCTACAGTCATTAGCGGCCCTCGGCTATCGCCTCGGGCCTCTAAGGGACTGCCGGGCTGCTAATCACTAATGGCGGTCCGATAATGGAGCGTAACGCCCTCGAAAATCACGTTATTGTATAAATATTACATGCATGAATAATAATAATAATCAACGTGTATATCATAGAGCTCACTTTCCATTGTATCGAGCACTTAAAGAGTTAAAGTGATCCTCAATTCAGAGGAACAGTGTACATAGAGGATATTCACAAAAATTTGATGAATACCGAAAATATCTCGTGAGTGGCTACAAAGAAATATGAGGATCTTCACGAGCGACGCAGTCGCGAGTGAAGATCCTCATATTTCTTGTAGCCACGAACGAGATATTTTCGGTATTCATCAAATTTTCGTGAATTTTCTTTTTATTTAATGCTCTACGACTACAAACTCTCCAATTTGTGGCCTTTATTTGCCATTAAGGCGCAAAATTTATGTGCCGAACCGGCGTCCATACAAAAATTACAACAACCAAACTCCAACCATTGGAATGTGTGAATATCCGCACAAAAAGTAGTCCCGTCTTATTTCTCCCCTAACTTTACGATTTACCAAGGCTGCCGAATTGAAATAATCGCAATGTGTTTCGAAGAAATAGAACAATAACAAAAAACACCACTTTCTTATTTTCAATAACAAGACACGTCATTTTATTTTTTTTGAACTCAATGCACTGAAGACGTGTGAAGTTGAACTGAAGAAATTTGAAAGTGATTTCGGCTTTTCGCTGGAAGGTGAATGAGAAAGTCAAACTTTGAAACCGCTGATTTAATGAATTGATTTAGTCACTGTCACTATCAATTATTCGAATTCGTTTGTATTTGGGACTCTGGAATTCATTACTGATGTGCTGACTCGTTTAAAGTACATGTGATTCGTCATCCGAACCTACGATGAAATATCGATTTCTAAATATCATTTTGATATTTCGTTTTGCCGACCGACAGGGGAATATGACTTAATTTTTCAGCGTGAATTGATGCCTGAGCATTAAATAAATATGTATATATGTATGTATATAGATAAGTGGCCGTATAGGTCTGGTTGACGTATAAAATATTAGTAGGTAACACCTTGAAGACCTATTTTAGTCATTTAATCACGAGCTTTGGACTTTCAAAGCCTTCATCAGGTGACATACGAACAACAATGAGACAAAATAAATCAGTACTGTAAAAGTTAAGTACGTACGTAAACAATGACGTTAAGCATTCTATAACGTAAAGATAAATAACTGCAAGCCTGCGGGGCGCAAAAGGGAGAACATATGGAAGTACGAATGGAATATCCTTAATACCCCAAAATGTACCCCCACCCCAACACCAACACCCACCTCCACCCACCATTCACAACTACAAGTTGTGAATGATAAATGGAGGAGGGTGGTGGAGGGGGGGGGGGGGAGTGGACTAAAGTAAGTAACAGGGTTGGTATAAGATTGAGAGTATAACACCTGGACGTGACAGCTGGACGACATATAGGATGATAACAATCCTAATTCTAATGACACGGCAAGACTGCCCCACCTCCGCCACCCCCAAGATAACATAAGGTAAATACTGACGGAAGCCTAATCAAAACCATGCATTAAAATTAAGTACGTACGTAAACAATGACGTTAAGCATACTAGAAAGTAAAGATAAACAACTGCAAGCCTACGGGGCGCTATAGGGAGAACAGCGTTACAGCTGGACGACATATAGGATGATAACAATCCTAATTCTAAAGACACGGCAAGACTGCCCCACCTCCGCCAACCCCAAGATAACATAAAGTAAACACTGACAGAATCATAATACAGCCACTACTTCCATGACAGTTACATTGGAACCCCGTTAACTGAATAGCCACTTTGCCACTGCAAATTATTAAAATAACAAGAGCATTCAATTGACAGGGATTGTATCACTTTCCTGTATTCTACATATGTATGTACGACGTACTTTACATCCCGTTATAACATTGCAAAATGAAGTGACCCAAACATTCATATCCCAAACCATATCACTGTCATTTATGACAAATTTTATTATGTCAGTTATATTTGTATATGTATTTTGCACTCGCACTAAAAATGGAGCGGAGCCACAGTCAGCCACAGTTGAACGTTCTAGTATGCTTAATGCAGGGTCTAATGCAGTTGAACTTGTAGCTGTGAATGGTGGATGGAGGTGGACCCCGAGAAGATGCATCGTTTGTTCATTTAAATGCCAGAGGTATTCGAAACAAAGTAAATCTAATTCACGCAGAGCTTGGTGAATTTGATGTCGTTGCTGTCACAGAATCGTTGTTAAGTGCTACTGTTGATAGTAAGGACATCAAAATGCCAGGATATCACATTGCAAGGAAAGATAGAAGTGATGGGGTTGGTGGTGGGGCTGTTTTATATATTAATTCAAACCTGATTTTTAAACGCAAGGAAGCTCTGGAGCAACCTGGATTAGAGTGCGTCTGGGTGGAGATTAGAAGTGATAACCAAAAGGTATTAGTGGGTGTATTCTACCGACCCCCTTCGGCTCGCGACTTCTTTTGGGGCCTTATCGACGAATCGATATCAGTTGCCAGAGCTGATTTATCAACCAAATGTCTTGTACCTGGTGATTTTAATGCAAATTGCTTACTGAGTATGCACCCCAAAATACGATATCTCGAGAACGTCCATGGCTTGTCACAGATGATAAAAGAACCAACGCGAACAAACGAACATTCTAGCACACTAATCGATCTATTGTTAACCTCATGTCCTGGCTGTTTCTATTAAATTACAGGTTATCTCTCCTTTCTGTAGCGACCATCATGCAGTTTCAGCGAATCTAAAATCTATGAAATACAAAGCCCCTCAACATGTGAGAACTGCGTGGGACTATGGCAACATGGATGTAATTGGTGTGTCAAACGCATTTTCTAATACAAACTGGAATTTATTTTTTATTGGTGGATGTGTTGATGAAATCACCAAAAACATCACAACTTATATCACAGAAACAGCCAGACTTTTTATTCCATCAAAAATAATAGTTGTCCGACCAAAGGATAAGCCTTTGATGACTTCCTTTGTCCGTAGACAAATGCGGATACGTAACAAAGTTCACAACAAAGCCAAACGTACGAATGATCCACGCGACTGGCGTGGATTTAGAAGACTCAGACATTATACTATAGAATGTGTAAGGCAGGCTAAAAAAGACTTTGATGTTAAAATGGAGCAATTTGCATCGACTAGAATGCCATCTTCCAAGCAATGATGGTAATGTTTAAACAACGTTTCGAAAGAACAGTGTAATGTCAGCAATATATTTCCATCACTGCTTGAGGGGGAAAGTGTCATCAATGACCCATCAGAAATTGTACAACTTCTGAATAACTATTTTATCAGCCAGTGTAATACGGTTATTGCTAAGGAGCTGCCAGACATAGAATTTAACGTGAATTTTATTGATAATGTAGAAACAACCGCTTCGGAGGTTGAAAGACTTTTGTCGAAGCTAGACACCAAAAAAGCCATTGGGCCGGATCCAATTAATAGTTTAATATTGAAGCAATTTGTGCACCAATTGTCGTCTCCCTTGTGTAGGTTGTTCAACTTACCATTAACAACCGGAGAGTTTCCTGATATTTGGAAACGGGAAAATGTTATCCCAGTTCACAAGAAATCATCCCGTAACAAAAAGGTAAATTATCGTCCTGTCTCACTGACCAGTTGCCTCAGCAATGTTCTAGTAAAGATCGTTTTTAATCACGTCTATACGTTTTTAATTGAAAATAATCTTCTAACAAATTTACAGTCAGGTTTTAAACCAGGGGATGGAACAGTGTATCAGTTAGTGTTTCTTGACCACTACATTAAATCGGCACTTGACGACGGCAAAGAAGTCCGGTTCGTATTCTGTGATATAAGTAAGCGTTTGACAGGATCTGGCATGTAGGTCTTCTGTATAAACTTGACGGAATTGCGGTACGAGGAAATTTACTGTCTTGGTTCAAAAGCTATCTAAGTGAACGTTCACAAGTAGTCGTAATCAACGGGGAAAAATCGGAGAATAACTGGATTTCATCAGGGGTTCCTCAAAGTTCGGTTTTGGGTCCCCTTCTCTTCAATATTTATATAAACGACATCGTAAACAACATTCATTCAAATATTAGACTATATGCAGATGACACTTCGTTTTTTAATTGTTGAGGATGCAAACTTGGCTGCAAACATTCTGAACGAAGACTTCACGAGTATTGGTGAATGGGCTAGTAAATGGCAAGTTAACTTTAATCCGTTGAAAACAGTTACGCTGTGTTTCTCTCTAAAAAGAAATCCAACTCCCAAACCCACTCTATATTTGTTAGATCACCCAATAGAAGAAGTTGACACCCATAAATACTTGGGTCTACACTTCCAGACTTCTGGTACTTGGAATACTCAGGTAGAGAATCTAGTTGAAAAAATCAGCCCGATGATAAATTGTCTTCGGAGTTTAAAATACAGACTGTCGCGATCTGCGTTGGAAACTTTGTATACCAGTTTTATGATCCCGATTTTTAACTACGCAGATGTTATTTGGGACACCAGTGCGGAAAACTTAACTAACTTACTGGAAGATTTACAACTAGATGCCCTACGTACAATTTGTGGTGCTTCTAGAGGCACGAGGTATAATGTAATTTATGAAGAGACAGGCTTTATCACTTTGAAGGAAAGGAGGGAAAGACATAAAATAATCACGATGTACAAACTCGTATCTGGAAATGCTCCGTCGTATCTTACGCTTCTAGTATCTCGACAGATTACTGATATCACAACTTACCTCTTACGTTCTTCAGATAATCTGCCTAAAATACAGTGTCGCACCAGACTCTTTTCTGTTTCATTTCTGCCTTCGGCTGTGAAACTGTGGAACAGCCTGGGCACGGACGTGTGATCCTGTGATTCTCTTGAGTCTCTGAAAAATTCCCTTCGAAGAGATGACAGGGTGGTTCCAGAGTATTGCTATGCTGGTTGTAGACAAGGTCAGATACTCCATAGTAAACTTAGAATGAGATGCAGTGACTTGAATGCTCATAAATTCGAGCGCTTCTTAACAAACGACCCTAAATGTTCTTGTGGAAATGGTTATGAGGATGCAGCTCACTTCATCTCATCGTGTCCTAAATTTCACATCCAGCGTCAGTCTTTCCATCTAAATATCGAGAACCTAACACACAATATCAGTTATATTCTGTACGGTAACCCAGCAGGGTCCAATGCAGTTAATCAAAGAGTATTTGTGGCCTTCCAAAAGTACATTGCCGAAACAAAGAGATTTGACTACAGGCATCTCCAACCCATGGGATAAGATTTAATTGGTATAGTCGCAAATGCATAATGCATCATGTAATCACAGAAGACAGCTGGCTCCGCACAATGCACCTGTTCAAGCAACATTATTGTCTGTAAGTTCTACAATGTAACGGTGAGTTATTCAAATAGGCCTATCCTGTTTACCAAACCATTTTGAATTCGAAATAAAATATGTTTAAAAAAAATCGGTACGAGATTTCTATAGTTCGTTTACTTTTCGTAATAAAAAAAAATCCTCGAAATGCACTTCAAACAATCACATGATATAAAATTCCAAATGAGTTAATTCCATCAATCACAGTTACAAAATGATAAAACATCAAAAAGGGCAGTGTGAATTGCTCAAAGTTCTCAGCTTGAGCATTTGTTTGGCACATATTCAATTCTCAGAATAACACCAAATAATAATAACCTGATAATTCTATCATAAATGTGATGGCATTTCAGTTACTAGAATCAATTTTATGTCGCTTTCATGGCATGATTCTTTAAATTTTTCTGTGTATTGAGTTTCCAAGTAGGGAGAGGGACCGTGAGGGAGGACCCCACTCCCGGTCCATCCCCTAGTTAGAAATTCACTACCCTACACCACTCCAATCGGAAGCATCCAGCCACGTCCCTGTGTACACACATTGGTTCCTTTTTTATTCAGATAAACGTACAGTATTTTTACAAATATTGTCAAAAGGTTAACAGGCACTTTTTACAGATATACAAACATGCGCAGAGAAATGTAACAACAAGCAGTGATATTATATAGTGGAAAATATACAATTGTGTAATTTAAGCAGACATCCTGTTTTCAGTTTAGTTTTCAAGTTTATATTATTTCATCGCGGATATTTCACACAGGGAATTGTATTGGTGATTTTGAGTTTAAAAGAAAGTTCTTCTACTGCCGGTTGCAATTAGAAAAGAGAATAGTTAGAAATGGTTGGCAACAGCTCCCAGGCACCTCTTGCCATCCTTCGACATTCACGGTCACGGGATATCATCAGTGCAAAGTAGAGGGTCACTTATCCTTTAACCCTTTGAGACGTTAATTATCCGGACGTTCAAAGGTCACTGGGAATTCAGTAGACACCGAAGCCATGTAAATTCATTTTCGTGGCTGGCTGAAGGAATATATGGCTGGCTAGCCAGCTCAGCTGGCTAAGTTTTAACTTTAACGGCTGGCGGCTCATGGCGACTCAGCTGACTGAGAGGTGTAAAACACGGCTATCCCAGATTGGTGGAATGAAACAAAACTAAAATGCACTAGAAAGGCAGATGTATAAATCTTACGAAGGTAGACTAATTGGAATTAGGGCAAGAGAATCGACATATGGAGACATTTTTCTAACGTTTAATCATTTTACTTAACGTAACCGTCAAAACCGGCCAGTGCGAAACTTTTTTTGAAAACATTTTAATTTTTGCTTCCAAAACATGGGTTATGACCCATCATTGGAACGAGCGCGTCGCGCTCGTTCCAATGAGGGGTCATAACCCATGTTTTGGAAGCAAAAAATGAAAATTGTTAGTTACAGGAGAATTTTTTTACGAGTGTCGTCTGCTACTGGCGTTAGGTGAAGAGTTAATTATGAAATTTTGACAATTTACACGGCTTAAGCCGGTGTAAAAGGAATGGAAGTCCGTAGGAACGTTAGTCCCTCTGGACTATTATTCCCCGGAATTATAGTCCTAGGTCTAACATTTCTAGGAATAGTAGTCCGCCGGGCTACTATTCCTAGAAATGTTAGACCTAGGACTATAATTCCGCGGAATAATAGTCCAGAGGGACTAATTTTCCTACGGACTTCCATTCCTGTAACACCGGCGCAAAATTTCGTGGAGGTTGATTTATAATACGGGTGGCTGACGAAAAATGTGGCTGGCGGTGGCTTACGAAAAATATGGCTGGCGGCGGCGGCTCATGGCGGCGGCTTCGGGGTCTAGAATTCAGTTTCTTCAACGTTTTTCAAAATGCGACGGCAAACGTCGGAAAGTACAAATAACAAGATATTTTTCACATTAGTGATTATCTGATTGAGGGCTAGATTATTTTTGGTGCTCTGAATTTGTTATTCAAAACTTGTTTTATTTCAAATTATTGCAGAGTGCCCATAGGCGCTCTCCAATAACTTGTAATAAAACAAATTTATATAAACAAAATATTATTTGTGTTTGACTGAATATGAAATATAAGCAAGGAGAGTGTTTGCTTTTGCTCGTAGAGCTCGTTCCAACGAGGTGTCACATGATATTGTTTTGTTGAAATTTTTTGAAAAATTTCAAAAACGAATATTTAAAATAATATATTTTGATATCGTTTGCGTTGGGTAAAGGGTTAAGAGTATGGTATCAATAAAACAAATAGATACTAGGGTCGGTAATCAGATTTAAACCACTCGTAGAGTAAGGGTTATCCGGCCCCAGTACCTATTTATTCTATATGTTTACAGCAAATTCAATCGAGTCTAGAGTCAAGAAATATATGGCAGGATAAAGTGTACTCTTATTTGTAGATGTGTATTTTGTAAACAAAATGCAGAATGATATCTCGCCCCGATAACCGTTACACTTGTCAGGAGAAACCTCACATCCAAGCCAGAAAATAAGCAGACTGTCATCTGCAAAATGAGGTCTCCAGAGGATGAATTTAGTGATGCTACCATGCACAGCAGGGTAGCATCACTAAATTTACCCTCCGTGAACCTCAATCTGAATCGGTCTCAAAACTAAACACAAAGAGGTACCCAGAGGATAAATTGGACCACTGTATGGAATGGCATCATCAAATTCATCCTCTGGGGACCTCATTCTGCAAATGTCAGACTGCTTATTTTCAGGCCTGCTCACATCGCAGGCAAAGACTTAAGCCTCACATAATTGGTGCCATAAGTGTTGCTTCATTTTTAATTCACAAAATAGTTACATGATATATAAAGAGTTTAATAAAATTTTATAATTTGAACAACACTTGCCCTCGGGCCATCTGTGTCGCCTCTTCACTTAGAAACGCACCATTCCAACCTTTATTTGGTTAATGTTATCCAGTGTTTTTAAAACATTCACGGTATCATTTCGTTCCACGTAATTATGCCTTATTAGCTTATGAATACTGTGTTGGTGACATGCAGTCATCACATCAAACAGTCTTGAGAGATTACACGAGGCAGTAGAACGAAAATTAATAAAAAGAACCCGATTCCTATCAAAGGATTTGAGGATATCTGTCGTGATTGTTAGATTTTAAAACAGTGCAGTTTTAATTCCCAGTGTTCAAAGCAGCACACTGGAAAATGACGCACAAAACGCTCGGCGTTTGTGTTCAGGATTTCGTGAAATTGAACAGACGTCACGTGTCACATAACAATTTATTTTCAGTCATTAGACTACCGGTCTTAACTCATACCCAGAATCGAGTGCACTTCCTGATGCCCTCGGATGCTTCTTAAATTTCTTTTGTTCACTGTGCAAAAAACATTCCGCCATACTTCATATTTTGTTGGAGTTATGAATATCGTTTCCATTCCATAATAAGGTGTCAAAGAACTAAATATTTTTTTTCCAAAGGCCACCATTATAACGTTCAGGCGGAAAAAATATGATCGCATAACTCTAATTTTTGCATTCAAATATCTTTGTCAAGTATTGCACTTCAGACAACTTTTTCCGATCTGAAAACAGGGGGTCATTCAACAAATAAGAGAGAACAAATGACACGAAGGGAAGTACCGGTCAGATGCACATATCTTTCAGGGATCTCCATACAAAAACACACAAAAAGTAAATTGTATGTTTTAGGTCCAAAACTCATCAAACCACCCTTTTTTATCAGGAATATTCCACAATAATGCAAGATGTCAATAGAATGTTTCAAATGTTTATTGAAACAATATATTTTCTTTTTTATTTTTAGAGATTGCACTATTTCAAGGTGGGTACCTCTAATTCAAATATTCAGTTCAGCGATAGCTTAAGCATGTCTTCTCTTCTGATATTCTTCTCTATCTTTGATAGGCGTCGAAGCATAAAGGCTATGTGTGTGAAAGCTCTCCAGAAATCAATGTCACCAGCTCGTATCACCAATGGTGAATGAAAAAGAGAGAAATTTTCTTTCATTTACTCTTCAACTTATTCATACTGCAGGTGAACTGCATTGTCCAAATGGAAAAGGTCTTGTACCTGCCATGGTTGTCGAACCGGCCTGTCTCTGGCCAATTAACTGGACAGCTTCAATTACCTGGAACAGTACAGCAATACAAGTCGGCAGTCTTAATCATCTTCTGTACACAGTTAATATATCTGCGCCCACTTGAGTCCTGAATTAAGTTAAGGCCTGGCAAATAATTAGAGAACAAGTTTTTGGAACATTATCCATCTGAAACGTCTCCTTCAAACAGGAAAATATAATTATTCTGTCAAATAAACTAATACGGTGCATACAAATGCCATGCTAGCATGTTTGGTGGTTATTTAATTTAAAACGAATCTGATTTGCTGCGAAAGCCTTGTTACGTTACTGTTAATGACTTTAACCTCTTAGATGACATTAATACCATACGCAACACGCACAAAATGTTTCTTGAATAACTACAAATAAATCATTTTAAGAGAAAAACATAACTTATAACCTCTTATTGGAACCAGTTCGACGAGCTTGTTCCAATGAGTGGTCATATAGTATGTTTTGGGGGTTGGTGGGATGTAGCAGTTACGCCAGGTAAAGGTTTAAATCGTAAGAACACAAATAAGCAACGGGTAGTGCATTTCCGTTAATGAGAGTGCTCGCGTGAATGTGACTGGAAAACCATATCCAGCTACATTCTAATAATAAAAATAATAATAATAATAATAATAATAATAATAATAATAATAATAATAATAATAAAACTTCGGACTTTAACTGATTTTATCGCGGTCCAATGTCATTCCTCATCACAATATCCTTCATGTTTCCTTCCCATTTTTCCATTAGCTTCTCAAGGAGTATTTTTCTACTAAGCAAATATTTGGTGCATTCTAAAATGAAAAAGGATCGCCGTTACACCTAAGTTACACATTTGGCACACTCTTTCCACGCCATTCCCTATTCTCAACTCCAGTGACTTTGGTTTCACTTTGAACAACAATGACCCCCAAACAACCCATCCTGGCACTCCCTAAAAGCTGACGCATCCTTTTTTATATAACCCGTGTAAAGAACTCGTGGTTCTAACTGCAGCTCGCCAGTTTCTATTACATTCCTCGAACACTCTTTCACTTATAAAGCTACACCCCTGCTTCAGCCACCGTTCTACATCTTCCGCGGGCGGTTTTACACAGGTCGTGTCGCCCATTCCCCCACCACCTAACTTCGGGTTAGCTTGACTGGTGATAAATATATACCACTGATGGCAAGAAAATGCACAGCTGTAATTGTAAAAAACATTTACTTTAAGCTACTCTTAAAAGTTTGTACACTGCTGGGGACACTTAACCCCTTACCTAACATGAAAGGCAGACGACACTTGCAAACAAAATGGTTGAATAACAATTATTTTTTTCATTTTTTTGCGACAAAACATAGCTTATGACACCTCACTGGAACGAGCTCGTTTCCGTGAGGGTCATAAGCTATATGTTTTAGGCAAACAGTGAAAACATAATGAAAATTGAATGGCATTTTTTGTGAACAGCGCAGGCCGGTTTTGACGGTAAGTTAGGTGAAAGGTTAAACACGTGTTGTACGACCGCCATGGACTGGTCACTTCCCAAGGGCGGGAAATATTTTCACAGATGCTATAAAATCAAATTACAAACACTAATTACAGGATTAATCATCAAACATTTAACTAATGAAGTACCGGGTACTAGGAATTTCTTTTCCGTCCTTGTAAACTGTGTGCGTGGACAAGCTCTTGTGGAGACAACAGGAATAAATCGCTCGTAACAGCCTGCAAGACCTAGAAAACTACGAACCTCTAAAACACATTTAGGAACAGAACAACTCTTAATTGTTTTAATTGACTCGGAATCACTTTGGATTCCTTTATCAAAAACTTTATGACACAAGAATGACTCCTCATTTAGAAACAATGTACACTTGGATGTAGTAAGAGTTAACCCTTTACCCAACGAATCGCCCTCATCCGCCCGCGTAATATGCAAATTCAGCACTTGAAAACATATTATTTAAAAAAAAAATCAACAAAAACATATCTTGTGACCCCTCGTTGGAACGAGCTCGTCGAACTCGTTCCAACGAGGTGTCATATGATATGGTTTTGTTGAAATTTTTTGAAAAATAATATGATATTTAAAATAATAAATTTTGATATTGTCTGCGTTGGGGAAAGAGTTAAACTGGCTACCCGAAGGCGAATATAAGCCAAGCGAACATTCGGTAGCGCCTCTTCAAAAGTTGATTCAAAAACAATAATGTCATCTAGATGACATAAACATTTTTCTTATCTTAAACTTCTTAAAACTAATTCCATTAACCTTTCGTAGCAGGTTGGGGCATTACAGAGACTTAAACTCATAACTTTAATATGGAACAAGCCCATATAGGTGGAAACTGTTGTTTTAGGCTTATCTCTTACAACAATCTCACACTGCCAGTACCCGGAAACAAGATACAAAGTACTAAACCATTTAGCACCAGACAAAGCATCAAGTAAATCGCCAATTCTAGGCAGAGGAAATGCATTCTTTTTTGATACTGAGGTGAGCTTTAACCCTTTTACTTCCACGCCCACTTTAATCATATATGGAGGACCTCTATATACGTCTGTATGCGAGGATGTTTAACCCCCCGCACTCTGATGTCGAGAATACTCGACACTTCCCCCACTCTAAGCCCCACCGCACCTCCCTGTCATCCATGGTTATCCCCCCTGTGTTGTCAGAAATTCAGCAATTTAGATTTTGGTTGACAGAGCTTAATTGGAGCTCTGTCAACCGAAATCTAAATTGCTGAATTTCTGACAACACAGGGGGGGATAACCATGGATGACATATCAGACGTGTCGTCATCAGAGTGCAGGGGGTTAATAAACTTTATGATATACCTGAAACTCTATCACCTGACTAATTGTTAGAAAGGGCTCTCTGAGCTCTTTCCAACAATTAATCAGATGGAAAGTTTGATCTGATCACACCAGAACGTACCGATAATGATCATAAAATTGGTGACAATAGTCCATTTCGGCAGCGTAAGTGTTAACCAGCGCAAATACTATGAAGGAAACTAAAAACTGACTGTCAACACCATAACTATTTTTCAGATAGATGGTCGGCAAGCCTGACGTACTACATATGAGTTGACTAAAATAAAATGATGAGAACCAGGACGCCGTGAATATTTTTTCTGTCGTTTTATCACGAGAGGTTTAAGAAATATTCTCCAAAAGGCTTGCCGTTCTTAAGTATCATTAGTACTTGTAAAAATTCAAAAACAGATACTTGGTAACTGTGACATATGATGAAAGATTGCATTTGAACTTCTGATGACAAGCAGCAATCAGGAGGGCTCGGTGGCTCAGTAGGTAGAGATGCATACTGCAAGCCGAGAGGTCCTCGGTTCGAATCCCACCTGCGGCAACCGCGTTGTGTCCTTGGGCAAAACACTTCACTCCCATTGCCCACGCCGTAAATCCGAAAGTCGAAGGTTGGGAGTTTTAATCTGCTCCTTCAATCACGACATCTTCCAAATTTGTATAACTTTCTCAACCATAATCTCTGCACATACTTCGTCGGAGGCATGACTTGATGATGCTGTTGGAATATTAGTCGATCGAAAGTATGGTTCAACAACTCAAAGACCTTTTGGAGATCTATCAGTGAATGAAAAAAAATATATATATCTTACCTCCTACAAGTTTCTGGGAATTCCATTGGTTCAAAGACGTCACATGCAGACTGCATATAAAACCATATACTGCCTGTCAACATCAATATACGCTGGCAGCTATGGGTAATCTCCCCTTTGGTCATTGATTATTCAAAATGGCGGCAGCCGATAAACGCTCTAAGTTGAAAGATTGAGTGTTGGAAGCCCATATTTGGTCTGAAGTGCAGGTTAGGCTACTTAAAAGGCTTCATATTCTGTGGATGTGTGTCTTGTTACCTTCGAAATGAAACTGTTTTGTATGTATGAATTTGCCTTTTTACAATTTATGGGAGAGTGCCTGTAGGCCCTCTCCCATAAATTGTAAAAAATGTAAAAAGGCAAAGACACGTGAACACATTGTGAGAATTCTCTCATTTAAGTTTGATCGCTGTTGTTATTGGTTCTGTTCATCGATGCAGAAGTTGGTGAGATATATTCGTTACACAGTTTGTTGGCGGCCTAATATGGTATATATGGTGTCAGTTAATTTCATATTGGACGAGAGCGAATATATACCATATTAGGCCACCAACAAACTGTGTAACTAATAATATGTAGTAGACATTCAGTTAACACATACTCTACCGGTACTTATTAAATTGCTCTTGCCGGCCAACAACAGTCCAGATCGGGTACTAAAAACCTCTATTTGTATCTGGGGCGGCGGAAGGTAATGGAAGTTGGTCAGGCCAATCTGCGATACAACACAGGATGCGGAACGCAGCATCCGAGCTGCGAAGCGGCAAGTGGGGGTGAGCACGAGATGAGGTCACCCCATGCTCTCGTTGGTATGGGTCCGGGGATATGTGTTTTAAATTTACGCTATAAAATAGCATTTGACGGCCTCTCCTGCGCTCGTAAACACCCATGCTAACACAAATTTTCATCGCTTTCGTGACTGTTCGTGTTCGGTACTATTGAAGAAAAATGACTTTCCTCTTAACAGAAGAAAACAAAGCGATAAATTTCGTTCATATAGGGGAGTAGTATAGCACGTATGAATCGACCCTGATTACCCGGAGCTTTGGTGGTGCAGCTAATGTTAAATTTCCATAGAACCGGAGCTTTGGTGGTGCAACCTTTTCCTATGCCAACTGTCGACCTTGTCCAGCTAGATCCGGCAAGCAGTGTGCGTACTGCATATATAGTATGCTATGGTATGTATAGTGATATAGGTAAACACGGGGCTATGGGTATATATTATGGGTAAGTGGTGGAAAGTTGATGGGAAAGGTGAGACTTTTCTTGAAAGTTTTTTTTTTCTGCGAAACGGTTGAAGTTGCTATTGATGTCGTGACGTCATGATGCTCACGCGACGTCATAGAGATGTTGACCACTGTTGTTGTCCAGTATACAATCTGACATAACGTCGTTTGGGTCAGGGGATGTCGGACTTCTTGTAGGGGGGGGATGGGTGATCTGGTAGTAGTGGTATATATCCGTGTAGGTTCCATGTTAGCCTTTGGTAGGCCTACTATTAGTCGAACTTATTATCCTATGACGGGTATAGATAGGTCAAACATGCTATGGTATGGTAAAACAGTAGGTGGGGGAAGGGGGGGGGGTGGTAGTGTGGTATCGCGAGATAGTCATTGGTGGTTTAGATTGGCAGTACAGGGTGAATGATCTGTTCGTCTATTATCCACTTAGTACTATTAACCTACCGAATCCTTTGTATTACCTTATGGCTGATATTGGTAGTTTAGTGTTAGGTCAGGCAGTATTAGAATCGTTTGTTTAGAACGGGTGGCATAGGATGCATGGTATATACCCCTATAGGTCCAGTCCTCGATATTATTAACCAGCCGATTGCTTTGTACTATTCTATGACTGGTATAGGTAGAACGTTATGGCAGGTCAAGTGGCATTGTGAAGTGGGGGTGGGGTAATGCCTAGTAGTATAGAACGGCAGTATAGTATGGGCGATATATACTTCAGTGTTCCGCCTGAAAGTCATTGGTGCTACTAGTCGACTTAATGCTTTATGCCATCCCATGACTAGTGTAGATAGTATGTAATGCGGGGTCAGGCGTTATTGTTGCGTGGGTGGGGGTAATGCCTGGTAGTATAGAACAGCAGTATAGTATACGCGATATATACCTCTGTGTCCTCCCCCCCCCCCCTCGAAAGCCATTGATACTACTAATCGACTTAATGCTTCATGCCATCCCATGACTAGTGTAGATAGTATGTAATGCGGGGTCAGGCGTTATTGTGGGGTGGGTGGTGGTAATGCCTGGTAGTATAGAACAGCAGTATAGTATACGCGATATATACCTCTGTGTCCTCCCCCCCCCCCCCCCGAAAGTCATTGATACTACGAATCGACTTAATGCTTTATGTCATCCCATGACTAATATAGGTAGTATGTAATGCGGGGCCAGACGTTATTGTGGGGTGGGGTGGGTGGGTGTAATGCATGGTCGCCTAGTGTAGTAATGTAGGATGTACGCGTGCTCCCTCTACAGGTCCCATGTTAGTCCTTAGTACTATTAATCCGCCTAATGCTTCATATTATCCTATGACTTGTATAGGCAGTATGTAATGCTAGGCCAAGAGGTACTGTGGGTAAGGGTAATGCCTGATGTCAAATCACGGAATCCCATTTTACGGAATCCCTTTTTAAGAATCCCTTTTTGGAAAATGTCTGTGGCTATAGAATCTCATTTTTAAGAAATGAGTCGAAGAGTCGTTCGAGGAGTCACTCGAACGAGCAATTGCTTGTTAGCTCATTTGCTCGATGGGATTCAAGTCGTTCGAGCAGTATGTCGAGTCACTCGATCGAGCAATTATTCGATAGCTCATTTGCACGATTTAACAGCCATATCCCGTGGAACCCCAATTTCAGCACCCCTTTTTGGAAAACAGCTGGCCTTCGGCACCCCTTTTTTCTGAAATGAGTCGTCGAGCAGTATGTCGAGTCACTCGAACGAGCAATTGCTCGTTAGCTCATTTGCTCGACAGGATTCGAGTCATTCGAGCAAAATGTGCGAGTCACTCGACATAAGACGGAATCCCACTTATGGAATCCCTTTTTGGAATCCCATTTGTGGAATCCCTTTTTTGAAAACGCCTGTGTCTATAGAATCCCCTTTTTCTGAAATGAGTCGTCGAGCAGTATGTGCGAGTCACTCGAACGAGCAATTGCTTGTTAGCTCATTTGCTCGATGGTCCGACCATAGCCGGAGTGGCCGGACCGGCTCCTCTGCTGGCCGTGAGGTTTGTATGCCCAACAGTGTGTGTGACGCAATTCTAAATATCAAATATAATCTTTTAAGAAAGTGTATGATTACTAGAAAGAGAGAATTGATATCTTAAGACTTCAAACCTGATGAAAATGTCCCGACTGGAAAATTATTGGGGTGTCACATACCGTACACCCCATAGTTTCCTCCCTAGATAAATCTTCTAACGCGCCATACTCGTATGACAATATTAGATACGGAAACCTACAAGCAAACATCTTTTTGCTGTCTTTGTTTAGCACGTATGCCCCGCATTTTAATTCTATTCACTACCGATTTGATACTTTAGCAATTTTATACAACCGGCATAGGTTGGCTTCAAAATAATTTCAGTGAATAAGATTTTTTTTCAATGTGGTTCAACAACAATTTCGCCAGTCAGCGCCACCTCGTGTTGGAGAGTTTTACGGGTGGAGGAAGAGGGAGTAACCGGAGAGAACCACCGAGCAGCGGCGATCAGCTGTCAGACCTCCCTACGTACTAACTCCGCGCAAGCAGGGTTGACATTGGTTGAAGACAAGTGCACCATTCACGTGAAGTACGCTCTAGTACACAGTGCCACCGTACCCCCGTTTGTAATCGTTATTAAGTGCCTTGTCCAAAGACACAAACCAGTTACCCTGGTGGAGATTGAACCGTGGACCTTTCTTTTTGAAGTGCAATGCCGTAAACACAATCGTGCTGCCATTAATTAAGAATTGAATGCAATTTTTATAATCTTTATTGGAGTATGGACGTGTGGGAATGGGTACAAATTATGTATGAATCCCGAAGGGATTCATACAATTTGTACCCATTCCCACACGTTCATACTCCAACAAAGATTCTAAAAATTGCATTCAATTCTTATAATTACATTCCGTAACTGTTTAAACTACTTTTTACCAAGCAACAAAGCAGAAAGATGAAATAAAACATGTACGAATGAACGAGGTGAAAAACCACCCTCACACAAAAGACAAAGCGCACAACTCTGATTTTTAATTTTCATAACTTTAGAAATGGACACGAGTATTTTAGTAACGGGCTTTATGCCACAGTTGGGAAATGTCACCAAAGAAACAGCAGCGGAGTTGATCACTGCTAGTGGCGCTAAAAGTTAAAACCCCGCCCAAACACCACCCGAATTACATTCTGTCAACAGCGCTCTACCGTAAATGCAGGTCAAAGTTCGACCAAGTGTATTCCTTGGAAAATGAATTACATTTGGTCATGACGTTTTCATCCAGCTGACCATGGGAATTGATTATTTGACCCCCAAACGTATAACTACAATTAACAATGTAATTATATGTAATTATATAAGAATAATAGTGCAGATGCCCTCCCTGTCTTCGGACCACGGGGCGAGATGGGCAGACATCCCCCTTCCCAGGTTCGTCACTCTCTTTTTTAATGATTTGTTCTCAAAGTAAATCTAAAATTCACCACAAATACGTTCTGAGGGCCTTCAAAATGGGGGATTTGGGGAGTTTAGGAAGATGTGCCCCCTTCCTGATGGAAGGTGGGCACCTCCTCTCAAACGCCATCAGCTCGTGCTTTTGGCTTTCGAAACATGCATGCGTCGACATGTCATGATGAGGCTTCCAGTGCTAGTCAATGCCCTATTCCTGGGGTCTGGCCCCTCTGCCCTGGAGTGCTCCCATTGCCCCTGGTAGATACAATAAAATTAATTGAAGAATAAACGGCTTATGTATATATGTGCTTTTAAAAACATTTTGGATTCTATTTCAGGTTCCGTTCGATGACAAAACCAAACAATAAACCAGTCAAGGCACTTTACTTGTATATTGCATTAGCTTGCATATGGATATTCCTTGCTCTTGTAGGTTTGCCATACCTTATTGTGTTTGACATATACAAAAGACCTGATGTTATAACGTGTGCTTTCCGACCAGATTCTGAAGATTACACCAACTTCGTCGACTTTGTTATGACGTTCTCTAAAATAGCCAACTTTGCCATTCCATTAATCTTCGTGATTATCAGTTACTTTGGAGTAATTTGGCAAATGTGGAAATCACAGAAAAGGGTAAGTTATTATATCAATAAAAAAAGTATCTATCACAGAATTATCATTAAATATGCTCATTACAAAAACTATCGTTCATAAAACGTCTTATACGGGAATGACGTCAAAAGTCGATGCCGTAATGTTGTGAGTGAATTTGTTTCGAAAGTAGAATTGAATTAACTTCTTATTTTTCATCAACTATCTACCTATAGTTGAAACTAGAAATCCTGTCATGAAATGCGCACTTATAGCACGTTGATCTGCGCGTTAATCTACGCGTTATGACCATAGTAAGGCTATCAAATTCTGAACATGTGGCCTGCACACAAGCAATGTTTCAGCCAATGGACCTCCGGGTAACCCGGAGGTCCTTTGGCAGAAACATTGCCTGTGTTTGCTATAAGTGACCAGGAGAACCTGACGTGCTTTTGATGTCATTCGATATGGCAATTGCGCGCAATTCTCACGCGCAATTAAGCCTAGATAAGCGCACAGTTCGTGACAGGACTTCTAGTTTTAACAGAAATACAAAGAGCTGACGATATTTGCAGAAACATTTTCCGAATAGCTAAATATTTTAATGTTTCGTCTTCAAAACATAGCTAATGAGATTTCATTGGTACGAGCTCGGTTAGTGCGTTCACCACGAGGGGCCATAAACTCTGTTAGTGAGGCAAAAAACTGGATAGAGAATAATCGCTGGACTGCTTAAGTGAAAGAATTCATGAGAGGTGAGGGACGTTGTACAAACACGAGTGCGCGAATGCGCACGAGTGTTTTACAATATAGTCCCTCGCCTCGAATGAATTATTTCACGTAACCAGTCCAGTCAAGCGATTACTCTGTTTATTACTTTTCATTATTAACGATAATTATATTATTTAACCCTTTAACGAACGTAACCACCAAAAACGGCCAGCGCTATTCTCAAAACTCGCCAATTAATTTACTTTATTTTTTTTCATTTTTTGTCTCTAAAACATAGGTTATGACCCCTCATTGGAACGAGCTCGTCGAGCTCGACCCAAACAGGCGTCATAACCTATGTTTTTGAGATAAAGAAAAATGAAAATAATAGTTATTCAAGACTTTTTTGCAAGTGTCGTCTGCTTTTCATGTAAGGTAAAGGGTTAAAAAACAAAAAAACAATGAATTCCCCATTACACCCACGGCAAGGCGTCTTCGTTTGCGCGCACGTATACATGACACGATTGTTGATTGCATAATTCACTTGTGAAGTTATCGTTTATAATCAAACCCGGAAATCCCAGTAAATCACACTCTGGAAAGCAATAAAAAACAATAATAAAATTAAACATTATGTGATAAAAAGAATCTTACATTCGTTACGATTTGACATGAAATTTCTGAACCTCGTTCACGAAAAGCAACCTGAGCCTCGGTAAGTCTCGGCTCAAATCGAGTTTAGTGAACTCAGTATCGGAACAGATTTTTTATATGAAATCGCTACTGATCAGAGCTCCTCCATTTTAGCATTAAGATGGCGTAATAATTAGGATTCTTCACACCACTGACCTTCATTTGTAATTTTCACCCATTAAAGAAAGGTCAATTGTTTCCAAAGAAAACCGTATGTATATTCATGAAATTCTCTCGAACATACCAATACAAGAACTATGCAGGAACTTGCCTCTTTATTTCAAACAACTTTAGGATAAGACACCCATTACGTTTGGATAAATAAATAGAAAATCATGTTCCAATAAGACTAAAATCCTCCTCCTCTGATTGGACGAGAGCTCGCTTAGTATATTCTATGTTTACGGCTCAAGTGGCAAATGTTACCGACTGACGTCACAACGCGAAATATTTGCAGTGACGTCGTCCGTTTCGTAACTGGTTCATCAACGGAGTGACTAGCAAGCCGCTTCATTTTTTCAAGTGTGCAGCAGACGGTGTTCCGGATGAAGTGTTGTTTAAATTACAAACTGATCTACGATTTGAACTAAGATGGAATGAGTTTATCTGGTTTATTAATTATTTATCCAGTGCCGTCGTGGATACACGAGAGGTTTATTTACTGAACCCGTGATGTTAAAAGTTATTATGATGAACTGACGGTAACATGGTTGTGAGGTTTGCGGCTCGGAGCGTATGTTCAACCTCGACGCTTCGCGTAAAATGTGCTGGAATGAGACAATTTAGCACAATGCATTTAATACAATTCAGTGCAATGTCTGGCAAGGACTTTAACTCGTGGGCAAACAGGTTACTTCATGACCATCTACCTTTTATATTATGCCCTCGACATCCTTAAGAGGTTGAGTGGTTATATAGTCTAGGTCTCCGTCCGTCCGTTCTTCCGTACGTCCGTGCTATAATACGGGAGTTACGAGGGTTTTGTTTGTTCAGACAAGCATTATGAGCTTACCGAAATATTATGAGCTTATTTGATATATTTTGATCTTAATTACTAAGATATGAGACTTATGAGGCAAATAGTGATATTTCGGGGTTTATATTAAGGTCCGACTTGCCGTCCGTCCGTCCGCGGTGTAATACCGGAGTTACGAGTTTTTTTCCTTCCGTCCGTCCGTATGCGCATACATCCGTAGGTCCGTACAAACATTTTGCATATAACTCAAGCATCCTTCGTCGGATTTTGATATCCTTTGGTATGTTGATAGACCAGCATAGGGCGATGATATACACGAATCGAGGTTTTTGCCCACAGATTCCTACCAGAGTTATGACCCTTGAATGACTTAGAAAAATAGTAAAATTAACGTTTTGCATTATAACTCGGGCATCGGTGGCCAGATTTTCATGTCCTTAGGTATGGTGATAGAAACGATAACCACATATCGCAGGTTTCGTCCGCACATTCCTATTAGAGTTATGTCCCTTGTTACATTTTTAAAACATTTTGCATGATAAATCTGGCAGAGGTTCTTGGATTTTGGTGTGGTGATGGAACATTCTGGGGGAAAGGATATTTGCATATTGCGGATTAGGCCCATGTATACATACCGCAGCTATCACAGTTATGCCCCCTTTTAGACTTCGACTTTGTATTGCCCGTGTTGACATTGCAGAGGGTCGGGAATACGAAATGCTTCACGTTGTGCTATTTTGTTGCTAATCCTTTGTTACTTTTGTACGTCTTATGGTGTACGACATCAAACAGTGCCTTGACACTTTGTGGTAATTTGTTTTGTTATTATTTTTCGATTTTGTAAAGTTTTCACGTCAATTCCTATTTTCTCCCGAATTGTGCTCAGTGACAACCGTTGAGCCAAATGTTATCGCAGCTTAAAATATTAATATATCCTGCTGTCAAGACCTTTTAACTGGTTGAGTGCAAGAGGCCACTATAAGGGCATTCAAAAAATGAGGATACCAGATCAAAAGCCAACACTTCCGTTGTTTATATTTCATATTCAGTGAAACACAAATAATATTTTGTATATGTAAATGTGTTTTTATTGCAAATTATTGGAGAGTACCTGTGGGCACTCTCCAATAATTTGTAATAAAACAAGTTTTTCATAGCAAATATGTGCCAACATAAATAATCTAGCCCTGAACCAGATAACCACTAATGTGAAAAGTATTTTGTTATTTGTACTTTCCGACGTTTGATGTCGTATTTGGAAAAACGTTGAAGAAACTAAATTCATAGCGACGTTTGAACGTCAGTATAATTTAAGTCTCAAAGGGTTAATGTATATTAGGTTTGCCAAACTGCATTATTGAAAGAGATACGATGACAAAGTTGTAGACGAAACATAAAGTGTCAAAACTGGGAACAAGTTGTCAGGCCGCGATCTGGTTACTTCGTGGACACCTTTGGAACCATTCCATTCATCTATATCCATCGGTGTCAAAACAGAAGGCCGAGATGTGACGATATGGTTGTAGACTAAGTTTCAAAGACCGTGAGTCTGGAACAAATCTCCAGAGTTAGCTTCAGTGTGTGCAGGTTTTCGCCCATATTCCACCAATAAATGCAGGATATGGGTCTGAACAGACAGGTCGAAGGGTGGACTGCCAGACATGCAAATAGTAGTAGTAGTAGTAAATATCTTTATTTTTGTGACATGTGCTACACATTACATAATGCATTTAATAAGTGGAAAACATAAAGCACCCGACCCATTGGGTCTATATGTCACAGTTATGGAAAATAAGTCTTCCCATAAATAAACAGATGATTAGATCGACATACGGAATGGTGATTCTTATAATTCTCCCAGCCCCACGGTTTTCGTTATCGATGTTATAAAAGACAGCGATGATAATAGAGTACCGTGTTCGCAGGGCTTCTCACATTGGGATAGTGATCGCAAACATATTCGCATTTCCACAAATATTCACAATCCACATGTGTGGAAGCATCCATTGATTTCCGATTCTGTTCTATGAAAATCCAGTGCATCGGCACTTACATTCAGGAATGAGAACTGGAAAACACCCAGTATTGTTTGTGACTGTGTTTCAAAAACGAGAACAGAAAAATTAGCCCTGTAGTGATTAACCCTTTACCAACGAATCGCCCACATCCGCCCGCGTAATATGCAGATTCAGCAGCTAAAAAAATATTATTTTTCGAAAAATTTCAACAAAACCATATCATGTGACCCCTCATTGGAACGAGCTCATCGAGCTCGTTCCAATGAGGGGTCACATGATATGGTTCTGTTGAAATTTTTCGAAAAACAAAATAAAAAACGATATTTAAAATAATATAAATTTTGATATCGTCTGCGTTGGGTAAAGGGTTAAACCCTAGATAAGCCTGGCACATAATGGTCATAAACATTAGTGTGTCGGCTGTTAAGGTCACCTAGCTTCCAACAAACGCACTCAGATGCATCCTGGATTGTCGTTTTTCAGGAAGGTATACTATTTACAACTCAATGAATACTCATTTTGCAAAACTGACAAAATCAAGGATCAGTGTAGTAATGTTATAAAAAAAAAACAACAGGGTAACTACGAAATCACTGGTGACACGTAGCTATGTATAACTTTTATACACGTTACTTTCTCTGCTTTTCACTGACCCTTTATGGTCCAGTCGCTGGGGGGAATGCCTACATTAACACCCTTTGTCAGCATACCTGCCTGTTCCATGGTCTATTCTGTCTTTTCATTTGTGTTTCTTATCGCGAATTGTCAGGAAACGTGTGTCAGGAAACGTGTAGTGTAAAAGGTCTAGCATGGTACTATGATAACATCCGAGAATAGGAGAGTGCCTTAAATATGATCGGAAATATTTGTACAGCCTCGAGTATTTTATGTCTCGATGTTGTCGCATTCTCTACTTCTGTAGTATACTCTACCCACTGCAGTGCATCTCCTTCTCATGACTTAGTATTATTATCTCTTAGGTAGGAGGTATCTCATATGTAGGATGTATCTCCTATGCTGGACATGAACTCTCCTACGTAGGACTTCACACCTCCCAGTAAGACATATTATTTCCAAATGAAACAAAATACTGCATTTTGATTGGCTGAGAGGTACGGTGTAACTTGCAATCCACAGTGGCCTTTTTACGCCGTGTTTAACCACGGTGTAAAAACAAGAATATACAAGAGCAAGCTATGTGGCTAAAAAGTACCCATTTTTAATTATTAATTCATACCTTCTGCTCGGTTGTGTTAGAACAAAAATAAAAATACAGGATATTTAATATTTTTGTGCAATAAAATATTACAGATATAGATGTTATTGGAACTGGCTCATTAAGACTGTTCCATTGACATCCATATTTGTCTGGTTTTATTTAAGAATGTTACAAAGTACAAATTTTCTGTCACTTTTTGCCCACAATGTAGGTTAAAGTATTAAGTACACCACAATTCTTGGAAATAAATCCGTTATCCTTGTGTTTCCGGGGTGTATGTGAATTTACACCGGTTTGGGAAATCAAACACCCTTCGGCTTCGCCCCAGGGTATATGAGTTCCCAAACCGGTGTAGAAGCCGAAGGGTGTATGATTTCCCAAACCGGTGTAAATTCCCATACACCCTGGAAAACACACGGATAACTAATAGCATCAGTAGTATCATTTGTTTGGAAGCCACATTGGGTGATCTCGGAGAGATACTTTGAACGTTACTTCTTATCGCACATGTTTTGTGTTGCCTTGATTGTCAGAATACCGCGTGTAATCTGGCATGTTTTTTTGCTATAACTGTTGTGCAGAGTGGTGATATTGCGTATGCGCGACACGTGCCGATCGGGTTACGTATGTCCGTCGCTCTTCTGGTGTATCTGAATTCACCAACCGGAGTTTTCTAAGATGATTCTTTGTTACCATGTGGAGCACGTACAGGGTTCCGTAGACTTGACCACATGTTCTATTAGTGTGTATGATTCAACTGACGTGCTCTCGGAGATATTAAAATTCCCAAGTAGACTGTGTTTAGGTGTTCTGCGCGAATTAAATTCTTGGCTAGTTTGTTTTCGACGGAGACTTCTCGGGAAAATGTCACTAAGATTATTTTGCACAGACGAATGTCGAATTTTACGAGGACAGTTCTCCGGAAGACTTGTGCGAATTTTTATTTTACACCCATAAGTAAAATGAAGAAATTAGGACGATTTCGATTGATAGAGGCGTGGATCCCTCGACATAATATAATTTCGTGTCTTCGTATACGAATATTGTAGTGAAACATATATATGAGGAGACACAACTGACTGAAATAATAAAAAAAACAACAAGAAAATGAAAGCGAACGGACGAGAAAGAAGTTTCTCGCATCTATGAAGCGTGTACCAATCTCGTGGAATACAATATTTTAATGCGTTGTGCGAAACAATATATAGTTTGCAGGTTGTACTACCGAAATGCGAACGAGCTTATCTGTCAGATGACGTAACACGAAGACGCTATTGCCACATTCTTAACGCCGGTATTAACCCTTTAACTAACATGAAAAGCAGACGACACTTGCAAACAAAATTCTTGAATAACTGATTTTTTATATTTTTGTCTAAAAAGCATAGGGTATTATGCCCCTTCTTCTTTGGAACGAGCTCGATGAGCTCGTTCCAAGGAGGGGTCATAACCTATGTTTTTCGGACACAAAATGAAAATACAATGAAAATTAATTGGCAATTTTTGAGAATAGCGCTGGCCGATTGTGGCCGTTACGGGTTAATATTGTTGATGGGAACGAGGCAATAGATAGATGCAAGAGTATGATCAGATGTCGAGGTCAGCCGTGTACTTTAGATTCCGAAATCAAATTTCCAGAGACGGGTGTACGAACTCACGACCTAATATTGAGAAAAATATCATGTGTTTATTACGGATAGCAAATATTCTACTCAAATCTCGGGAAAGGAAGCATAGAGAGGGAGAGTGAGAAAATGTATTTTGAGCGTTACAGAATTATAAGACAGAAAAAAAAGATTTTTTAGCGTAAAGATTTTTTTTCTTATATAAGTTACAATATATGTTTGTCGTGTATATTAAATTGTGGATTTATGTAGCTATTTTGTTTTTTATCATATTATATTTTTATCTGTATGAAATTTATAGAGGCATTTCTAAAAAAAAAATATGAAACACTTGAAATATTTTTAGCATTTCCAAGTTCATGTCACCGAAATGCACACATATAAGTAAATTCGTGTATTCCCTGAAACTGTTTTCTAGTAAATACATGTATTTACGGCATTAATTTTTTTTTACATATATAAAGAGAGCATTTAAAGAAAAAATATACTTTTGACATATATATAAAGAACATTGAAGAAAAAATTAACAACAGTAATAATAATAACAAAATAGAAAAAAAGTAATGAGAGTAAAGAGTCATTTACTACAAGAAATCCAACAGCAAAACCATTCAATTCCACACTCACAATCTCCGCGCCAGGAAAACGTCAGGATGGGTGGCAGGAGTCTCGCGGACAAGTACGGAAATTACAGGATGAAATTGACTGTTCGAAGAGCAAGCGGGTCGTCTTCTGGATCTGACGAACATGGTGTGCAATATCGCGAGAACAAAACTTAAAAGTTCGACGAAAATGATCTAACATTCAATTTGGTCTACGGTCGTTGCGAGTTTCTCAAAGTCGACACAAAAGTAGTGCCGAGGTGGGATGAAGACGATTTTACTGAACTGGAAAAACACATGTTGACAACGATAACTGTGGACAGGTTACACGCGATCGAAAGCAAGACCACTCTCAACGTGAAGATAACGGAAATGACTTTTTGGAACTCTCTCTCGTGATGAGATCCTAAAACTTTAACAAAAGAACCCCCATTTTTTTTGTCTGAATAAAACAAAACACAACAGAAAAAAGTAAAGAGAAAAACGTAAAAAAACAACAGAATTTTAATAAAACATAAAACAGTTAACTGAAAAAAATATAATTTCTAAAACTCAACGATCCTAATAAGAGAGTTTAGAGCAGGCGTCAACTTCTCGAATCGATGAAAAATATTCACGCGAGCGATATGGCGAGACAGGTGGGGAATCTCAAACTGAAAAGTGGAATGATTAAGTTATTTAGATCTGTCATCAAAACTTAGGAGCAGACGAAGAAAGAGATAATTGGAGAACTGAACCCCATTAACAGGAGGTTCTATGGTGAGCGCCGTTTCTCGGTAAAGTGTTTCCAGTGAGATCGCGATCACAACCCCCTCGGTATTTACTCGCCGATAGGTTCTCCCGAGATATATCGAAAAGAGACCGATGAAGAGAATGAATCCGAATGGTCGAATTACAATAGATTATTCGTGTTCGGCAAGTCGTCCCCTGAGTTCCAAGGTGTTCTATGTGCCTTCTGGCACAGAGAACACCTTGGAACTCCGGGGACGAAGTGTCTGGAATACAAATTATTGCGAGGTGCTGAGAACGAGACATTACCCAAGGGTGTGATAGTGAGAGGTTTCGATCACCGGGACAAGATCGAAAAATACGAGATGTCACATGCGACGCTCTTGCAAGAGATGTCGAGAGAGCTGATGAAATACGGACGTGGAATGTAATTTTTGCGAAAACACCGACGACGTGCGTAATTTCAGAGAGTTGAAATCGGAGAATGAAAATCTGATGATCTTCGACAACCTGTTGTTGGAGAAACAGAATCAATGCGAATCTTATTACGCTCGAGGTCGTCCCAAAAACATAGGTTGTTTCTATCAGATTATCTGGACAGACCATAAGAGAGAACGCGAATCAGTGATTTCTGTTTCGTCAAGATCTCAAGAATTTGAACCACATCCACGATGATCACGTATCCGACGAGAAGAGCAAAGAAGAATTCGGGAAATTGTGAAAGACGCTATGGGATCAGAACCTTATAATTTCGTGGTCATCGATCTGACGAGGCGTAATTAGGATGGGAAATATAGGAACTTTTCCGTTTCGATGTAATAAAAATTAATAATAACAATAATAATAATTAATTTAACCCTCTGCATTCTGATGTCAAAATACCAATGCTTTCAGCAGCAAATATTTCCAACAATGCAACTGAGAATTTAAAAAATCATATCTTGTTTGACAGAACTCACTGAGCTCTGTCAAACATGATATAATTTGTTACATTTGTCATGCTGTGTGGCAATATGGAGTCAATAATGAAAATTTTTAAATACTACCAGAGTGCTAGGAGTTAAAAATATCAGAACAAGAAACGTTAGAAAAGTGAGCAGAGAACACGATTCTGAAATGTTCTTTTCAAATCCTGGTGTCCGAAAACAAGACTCGTTTCATCACGAAATTCAATCCGCCGATCGAATTGAGAAATGAGATGGTACTGGTGAATCTCGAAACATATTATTCGTTTCCTAACATCACGAAGACGAATAATCTATAATTTATTTTTATATTTTTATTTATAAGGGTTAACGACACTTTCGACAGCCAGGGTCACGTCGTGTCGGAAGTTTTACGGGTGGGGAAGCCAGCGAACCAGGAAAGAATCACCGAGCAAGGGCGCGCAAATGTCAGACTCCCCCAACGTACTAACTCTACCACACAAGCAGGGTTAACATTGGTTGGAGACAGGTGCACCCTTGAAGTGCAGCACGCCTTAGTGTACAGAGCAACCCTGTCCCCACGTGGGCAATCGGGATTAAGTGCATTTCCCAGAGCCACAACGCAGTTACTCCTGACTGGGGTCTAACCGTTGGCCTTGCTGTGTGAAGTCCACCACCGTTACCACTATGCCACCGCGCTACCAATCTGTTTAACCCTTTACTTAACATGAACAGCAAACGACACTTGCAAAGAAAATTCTTGAATAACTATTTTTTTTTCATTTTCTTTCTCAAAAACATAGGTTTTGACCCCTCATTGGAACGAGCTCGACGAGCTCGTTCCAACAGGGGGTCATAACCTATGTTTTTGAGACAAAAAATGAAAAAATAATGAAAATTAATTGTCGATCTTTCAGAATAGCGCTGGCCGGTTTTGACCGTTACGTTGGGTAAAGGGTTAAACATTCTCCCGACAACGGACCGAGTTGGTACGAGATTCCTATTCTGAAAGGGAGTTACGACATAGCCAATCTCAACACTTCAGAAAGATCAGGATGAAGATAACGGTCACGGGTCCATTAAAATAAAAAATAAGTCATTGGGATCTGGCGAACGATCGCGGCAAAATCGCATGGCGCAGAAAGCAAAATCAGCAGAATCGAGAAAGCGTATCGTCACAACGGAGGATTGACAATAAGATGATAAGACTGAATTTCGCTCAGCTGAGATACAATTTAGAACTGAAAGGCGGTTTCTTAGGATTGTTGGCAGAACTGGCCCCCAAAGCATTACCCATTCTCACAAGTACCGTATTGTCGGCTTTGGGTATCAGTGCTCTTCCAGGACGCTCTGGTTAAGGTGCTCAAAAAATAATAGGTACCGGTCTGTATTTGAAAAAGGGACGAGTCGTGTTTAAAATCGAAACGGATGGTAAAACGATCGTAGCTAGGACCCATTAAATACCTACCGAGATGGTTTATTTCTGAGAGGAAAGAACATAAGCGATGATCGAGGTGCCCATTCTCATGTTGTTATTCTAAAAAAAATAGCGATTAAAAAACAATAAAAAGGGATTTAAGAGGTAAAAATATATATCCGAAAATAAAGTCAGCTCCTGCAGTGTCGACGTAATATCTATAATAGAAAGAATTTTATGCACACTTCGATGTGTTGAAATATGAGAACACATTTAAGCCATTTAACACCAGAAGTCGAATGAATACACCGGCAAATGGATGTAAGCAACTGTTTTTTTACAGTTAATGCAAATTGCAAATGTCTCGTTTTACAAAAAAGTGAAGTTTCATAGCGAGAACCAGTGCTGGAAATGAACAAAATCGACGGGTGCAGTTTTAAGCTCCCGTGAATTCAGAGACGGGTTTAAATTGCACCCGTAAAATGTTAGTATATGAATTTTCGAGGGAATACTGTCACCAAACCAGAGAAATCTTAACCCTTTCAACTCTAGTGGTATCTTCCATGCCAGGTCAATGGCTGCAATTAGAAGAGTCCATATTCATTATTTGGGGTAGACCAATCAATATTTTAACGTGCAGCCTCTGGGCTGCACGTTGAATATATTGATTAGTCTACCAAATACATGTACTGAACAGCCATCCTATTTAATGACATTGTGACGTATCATGTTCCTGGCCAGAAAAGTGGTCAATCGGGTTCAAAGGGTTAAATGAATAAGGAATTGCTGAATTAAGGCAGTAACTTGCCAATGCCAGCAGAGTGCTGCTTTCTCAAAACAACACACATTTATATGCCCTCACAGTATATTAGTGCTCCACAATATTTTTCAACAAGTGCATTTTTTTTAGCTCCCGTAAAATAGAAAACACGGGTGCTTTCACTTGCACTTTCAACAGTCTCATTCCAAGGACTGCGAGAACATATGGTTTCTGATAGATTATGACCATCTTTATATGAAAATGTAATGTTCTCGTGGTCCCCAAATCTTTGCTCACAAACTTTTTTCCCGAGCGTTCCATGATTTTGGGGCCAAATCTATAACTAATTACGTCTCGATCAATCTTTACTTTGTCCATCCGAGATATGAATCGGAAAATTAGATTCAAATCAGTATTTGTATTATAACTGTTTTTTTTTGTACAACTAGCAAATATCGTCATGAATTTCTTATGCAGTTTGAGATCTCTTGTGTTTACTGAATTACCCTAGATTTTCAGTTGAGCACTTTGCAAAAGAATTGAATTATTTCCGTTCATCAACGTGAAATGTTAGATCAATCAAAAGTGGACGGGTAATATATTTATTTCTCTGATATGAAACATAAATCAATGTATTTTTCTCTCAGTCGAATAAACCAAAAGCGAACAATACACGATAACACGGTTCAACATTTGAACATTTCGAAGGAGTAAACAAACAGCGTCGAGGGTGTTTCAGTTAACAGAAACCGGAAAGAAAACAGCACAATAACATTTAACCCTTCCTCCAACGTAAAAACTAAAACAGACCATCGCTATTCACAAAACAATCACCATTCAGTTTTCATTATTTTTTTCATTTTTGTCTCAGAAACATAGCTTATGATCGCCCATAGAAACCATACATCGCAACCTGCTTGCAGTTTACGCTAGTCAACATGGTGGTAACCTATAGGAAAAATTGTTGTAATGGTTTTCCGCTTTCTCTGTTTTTACTATTCACGTCAAGTTGTTTACGTCTTGACATAACTTCCGCCACAACAAATTGCCACAACTAACACGCGATCTCGCTTTGGCGAGATCGCGTGTTATTTGTTGCTATTTATTTTGACGGACATTCTATTAAGATGTACACGGAATACCATTCTGATCATATGTGGGCGTAATGTGCAACCTTTGGGTTCAGTTTGTTTCTAAAGATGGTCATATCTGACTGGCAAACATGATTGATTAGGAAGTTAATTAAAACTGTATTGCATTTTCGTAGCCTGCACTACATTCGCGTACTTTACAATTAACGTAACCCCCCACGATAACCTAAACGATCGTTCGCGTATTATTTCCAGGACTGGTTAAACTCGCTTTAACTTTCAGTTGCTCTATATTTTTACATAACTAGTTTATTTCCTGGTGTTGATATACATATATGTATGACGGGGTTATAATCTGTGCTTTTGATGTAAAAAATTAAAAAAAATGTTATTCAAGAATTTTGTTTCCAAGTGTGGTCTGCCTTTCGTGTTAAGTAAAGGGTGTAATAAATCAATAAATCATATCCTGCAACTTTACATATAGACCTCAGCTAACCAAATAATCTTAATGATAGGTTTGTTTTATTCATCAGATAGTTGCATCTAAGCACTTAATTCTACGAACTGCACCTCAGAAGAAATCAGCGACAGTACTTGTCTTTTTCAAATTTCTCGTATGCCATAGAATTAAGAAAGGACGCTGGTTTTGTTTACATTGGTATGGCGGGGGTTCGAACCCACGCCGAGAGAGTTTCCTCCGGCACCAACCACCTAGCGAAACTATACTGAACCACGCACACCACTCGGCCACCGACAGACTCCAAAAAGGGAATGGTAGTTAACCAAGTATATACGAGGCCAGTAAAGAACACACGGAATACTCAATTATTTAATTATTCATCAGATAGTTGCATCTAAGCACTTAATTCTACGAACTGCACCTCAGAAGAAATCAGTGACAGTACTTGTCTTCTTCAAATTTCTCGGATGCCATAGAATTAAGAAAGGACGCTGGTTTTGTTTACATTGGCATGACGGGGGTTCGAACCCACGCCGAGAGAGTTTCCTCCGGCACCAACCACCTAGCGAAACTATACTGAACCACGCACACCACTCGGCCACCGACAGACCCCAAAACGGGAATGCTAGTTAACCAAGTATATACGAGGCCAGTACAGAACACACGGAATACTCAGTTATTTAATTATTCATCAGATAGTTGCATCTAAGCACTTAATTCTACGAATTGCACCTCAGAAGAAATCAGCGACAGTACTTGTCTTTTTCAAATTGCTCGGATGCCATAGAATTAAGAAAGGACGCTGGTTTTGTTTACACTGGCATCGCGGGGGTTCGAACCAAGGCCGAGAGAGTTTCCTTCGGCACCAACCGCCTAGCGAAACTATACTGAACCACGCACACCACTCGGCCACCGACAGACCCCACAAAGGGAATGCTAGTTAACCAAGTATATACGAGGCCAATACAGAACACACTGAATACTCAATTATTTAATTATTCATCAGATAGTTGCATCTAAGCACTTAATTCTACGAACTGCACCTCAGAAGAAATCAGCGACAGTACTTGTCTTTTTCAAATTTCTCGGATGCCATAGAATTAAGAAAGGACGCTGGTTTTGTTTACATTGGCATGGCGGGAGTTCGAACCCATGCCGAGAGGGTTTGATTCGGCACCAACCGCCTAGCGAAACTATACTGAACCACGCAGACCACTCGACCACCGACAGACCACAAAAATGGAATGCTAGTTAACCAAGTATATGCGAGGCCAGTACAGAACACACTGAATACTCAATTATTTAATTATTCATCAGATAGTTGCATCTAAGCACTTAATTCTACGAACTGCACCTCAGAAGAAATCAGCGACAGTACTTGTCTTTTTCAAATTTCTCGGATGCCATAGAATTAAGAAAAGACGCTGGTTTTGTTTACATTGGCATGGCGGGAGTTCGAACCTACGCCGAGAGAGTTTCCTTCGGCACCAACCGCCTAGCGAAACTATACTGAACCACGCACACCCCTCGACCACCGACAGACCCCAAAAATGGAATGCTAGTTAACCAAGTATATACGAGACCAGTACAGAACACACGGAATACTCAATTATTTAATTATTCATCAGATAGTTGCATCTAAGCACTTAATTCTACGAACTGCACCTCAGAAGAAATCAGCGACAGTACTTGTCTGTTTCAAATTTCTCGGATGCCATAGAATTAAGAAAGGACGCTGGTTTTGTTTACATTGGCATGGCGGGGGTTCGAACCCACGCCGAGGGAGTTTCCTTCGGCACCAACCGCTTAGCGAAACTCTATATAAATTCGACCAATGCCCACCCTGCTTGTGTGGAGTCAAAGGTTTGTTTTAGTTTATTTTTATTCAATACGTTATCTGTGAATACCCGTTGTTGTCCGCACCCTCTGGATGTTTTCGCATATTTTATTTTATGTACTCAAAGAATCATCGGGTGGAATGATGTTACCGTGTAATCATGTACTATAAGTACAATAGTACAATAGTACAACAGTACTTCCGATAGCGATGTGCCCCCAAGAAGTATACGATGCACACATACACACAGAACGACACACGCATGTGAATGCGTTAATCGATATGGTACGAGTGCCAGAGTGGAAGGATAAAATGAGAGCCGCCATCGATTAATCCACTCACACGCGCGTGTCTTTCTGTGTTTATTGGGGGCGCTGTGGCTCAGTAGGTAGAGGTGCAGATTGCAGGCCCAGAGGTCCTCGGTTCGAAGCCCACTTGTGACAATCGCGTTGTGTCCTTGGGCAAGACACATCACCCCCAATGCCCACGTGGGGGCACGGTGGCGTTGTGTATTAAAGCGTTCTGCACGTCGACCAATGCCCACCCTGCTTGTGTGGAGTTAGTATTTTGCGGAGCTGACAGTTGCTCGCCGTTGCTCGGTAGTTCTCTCCGGGTACTCCGGCTTCCTCCTAATTAGCCGTTGAGAAGAAATATGTGACCTTAAACGCCAATAAATAAATAATAAATAAATAAATTATGTGTTTATTACAGTCCTTCGCGTCTATAAAAACAATTTTTAGGAGGGCACTCAGCAATTCATTTGACAACTATCAACAAAAAGAACACATTTATCGCCAATCAAATTTGCGAGGGGAACCCGTGTTACTATTTTATCCCCTGAGTTCCATTGTGTTCGATGTGCCTACTGGCAGCCTACTGGCACATAGAACACATTGGAACTCATGGGGCAATTTTCAGCTATCGCTAGCGATTCAAATTGTAATTGCAGTGCACGATTTGTAGAAAATTCCAGTGAAATTTCGCTTCTGTTTAAAAATTGTCTGTCAACGATTTACGTTCCGCACATACGTGTGCCATTTTCTGCATGGCGCAGTGTCGCTGTAGATGGGGATTTCAAAGAACAGGCGTGTAATAAAATACAGTAGCTGTGGAGTGGTCAGAATCCATGCCTTGGCAGTGATGTCCCCGCATGCGTTTACCAGGTAATAAAAATCACCATCAGCAAAATTTTAATTAATGAAGCACCGGATTATACCCAGTGCTTCATTAATTAAATCTTTGATGATTATTCCTATAATTAGTGTTTGGATTCTAATATTATTCAGGCCTGGCATTCTGAAAAATGCAGGAGGGCAAAAAATCGCTCTCCTCAATCAGCTTAGGAGAGCAATTAGCTTTACACAGCATTTTAAGTATCCAGTTGAACGAACTCATTGAAACTGAAACCAACAGACTACATCAGTGATTTTATTAACTTTACTAAGGTAAAGCGAAATCTCTTAGACATCTAGATGTCTCACTCAACAACCGAACACACACTTGACAAGACCTATGTGTGTACCCAGACCTGTTGTCCAAGAAAGTCATACGCCTACCACTAGGCGTATGACTTGTCCAAGAAAGTCATACGCCTACCACTACCACCTTCAACCCCCCAAGGGGGGTTGAAGATGGTAGTGGTAGGCGTATGACTTTCTTGGACAACAGGTCTGCTTGAATCTACAGTCACATCCTGGTGCAAGTGCTTCAAGTGACAGTATAGTAGTAATGGTAGTATATTATAGTGTCAATATTCCTTGAATAATTACCCCTCAAACTGTGATGTCAATTGTTGAACTTGAAACTGACAGAAAAAAAAATATTGCTGTGACCCATTTTGCTTCAAATGATTGCAATTGTGTTTTGGGTATGGTTGCAGCCATTACCTTTTACCACTAAACCACTTTCAAAATGAAATTACGTCATGTTATGTGACTTCAAAGTTAAATTACATTTTTGCTTTACAACAAAAATTTAATGTGAGCATAATACATGTAATCTCAATCATCCCAGACCAAAATATTTAGGAGGGCAATTTTTCGCTCTCCTTAATTCTTTCAGGAGGGCAGTAAGGAGAGCTAAAAAATCGCTCTCCTGAAATTGCCAAGCTATTGCATCCGTGGAAATATTGCCCACCCCTGGAAAGCGACCAATAAACGGTGATCGTACTGTACTAAACAATTGGGAACGGAGGTTCACCAGAACTGAAGTTTATGATAACGTAAGTAGTTCCACTAATTCTACAAATATTTTGATATTTCAAATATGTATGTATATTGGTTGGAATATCTATAAATGGGGACGAAAGAATATCTTTGTCTCTTTGCAGGGACCGATCAGAACTATTTAAAATACGCTCTAGCGTCGAAGCCTATTTTTTCAATTCATGCGCCAGATTTCACTTTACGGAGTCACACTGCTGTTTGTAACACACACTGCAAGTATGTAATAGCTCTCATCATTTTCATTTAGTACTCTATAGCAAACATTAATCTTCACTGTGGTTTCTGATCAAGTCTTGGCTGCCTATTTAGGCAGCCAAGACTTGATCAGAAACCACAGTGTAGATTAATGCTTGGTAATTAAGACTTGAAGTATTAACTTAAGCACTCTACAACAATGATAAATGATAATCATATATATAATACATGTAAGAGTGTCTCTCTCGATTATCCATCGAAAGAATATCAAAATGTGATCTGAGAAGTTACGCGCCAACTGAGAAGCCTATTTCTGAGATTTAAGAGCCAGGTCCTGATGTTTCAGAACCAAATGCGCACTGGCGCATGTCCAGGTCGGTCCCTGTCTTTGTGAGTAAAGGTGCGCAACATTAGATCGATGGTAGGGTGTGCACAATGTCCATGAAAGGTTGGTAAGGAAATAGACAATTATAACTTCGATTTTCTTACAGAATTAGACCGCTCGCTTGAGAGATTTAGGTTAAGCCTTCAACCTGTGCAACGTCCAGTATAAGTTCGACTTGTCTAATATGAAAATGTGATTATGCCTCGTTCGCAATTTGCCTTTACTTATGCATTTCTTCAATTTCGGAGCTATGGAGCTAAATTGTGGCACGCTGGAGTCACTCTAGCCGATGAATAACAGCAAGAATGCGTCTCGGCCCCTTCGATGATGACGCCTTCGTGGGGTTTAGTGCAATGGAGGTGGGGGTGGGGATGGTGGGGGTATTTTATTCACCAACTAGAGAAATGAAGAAAATGAGCATTTCAAGATCTTTCTGTTCTTTTGAAAATCTCACTAATTGTTTCACTAAGATAATTATCCTCGAGGGTTGTGGGGAAACGGAGAAATCTCACCCGAGGGAAAACTATTTGACCCAGGCACGAGGCGCTTCTCGAGTGTTTGGGCCAAATATCTATCCCAGAGAGTGAGATTTCAAAATCCATCCCCACACCAATCGAGGATGATTTTCTTTCACCACATCTCACATGAAATTACCGTGTGATGAAAATTTAGGATTCTACTGATTGACCGAAGAGAAAACTAAACTGCGAAATACGAAAACAGTATCGACACGTTTCGTACACACTAAAAAGTATACAACACAAAAACGAGCGTTAGCTCACCTTGGGGATGGGTTAACATTTTAGAGCGAATTGAAGCAACTGACATTCTGGTGACGTCACATTTGAAATCATTGATTTCGATGACACACGATGTGGAGAGCGGTGGGTGAAACATCCCCCGCGAGTGATGTGGCGGTGGGATGGGTAGCTCTGCCAATGGAAGCGAAGTCATATTTGTTTTCAAACAAGGATCAAATAGTGCGTCTATCATTAAATATTCAAATCGGCATGGTCACGTGGTATGGGTTAGATAGATCTTTCTCCCCCACTATACGTGAAACATACGCGTGTCCCGGGTGAGACCCGCCCCACGTGACATACTCATTTGCATATTTTATTAGGTCGCCGGAACTAAATAGTTCTAATGAATTAGTGTTCACGAACGTTCAAATGCTTCTTAAATTGTGTTCATTTATTACCCATTTATCTGTTCCGTGTTGATATAGACTCAATATTTAATTATTATTCAAATATTAAACTTGATTTGTTTCAACTCCTTGTTTCTCTGCAGATTTAATAATATCACTGCGCGAATAATCGATCAATAATCTCACAATGCCCTTTACATTAGAGTCTGACGCACGCAAATTCATTAGCACCTTAACGGACAGTGTTAAAAATCAATTTTTTAGTATATACCTATGGTATATACCTAACTTTTGTACGATCTTTCCGATGACATTGTTCGTTTTTCGAAAGGACTACGACCCGATAAATTGGGTATGTCAGCACGTGACCGCCAATTATCTATAATGACGTAATCCTCGTGTGGGGGAGAAAAATCATCCTCGGTGAGTCTGAAGGTGGGAATGGGGAAATCTCACCCGAGGGTCAAGATATTTGAACCAGACCCTCAGCAAGCCTCGGGTCTGGTTCAAATATCTTGCCCCTCGGGTGAGATTTCCCCATCCCATCTCCAGACTCATCGGAGATCATAATAATCTCACCAAAGACGGGCGTTTCTCCATAGTCAGGTTCGATCTTCATAATTATCTAGCGTTCGATGTGGAAAGGTCAAAATCCACGCGTGGATAATATTTCCACGCATGCGTTAACAGGGAATCTTCGATATAAAACACTGACATCGCCAGCAGATTTTCAATGAATGAAGCACCGGGTACGACCCGGTGCTTCTTTCATTGAATATTTGCTGAAAACTACTGATTATTGGTTGAGAAAAGCAAGTGTTGGCATCACTGCCCGCGCGTGAATTTTATCCATTCCACGACGGCTGTACTGTATATAGACAATAAACATATAGTGTGTTTTTATATCTGTGTTATACAACGAGCTGAAATATGGTTTATTTTTTCGAGGCTTCGCCGAGAAAAAATAAACCATATTTCAACGAGTTGTATAACACAGATATAAAAACACACTATATGTTTATTGTTTTTATCTGATAACAAACAGACACCCGTCTCGTGCGTCTACCCGACTTATATATGCTTCCCACGGGCCTCCAAAGAAAACCAGTCTACGAGACAAAAGAAATAGGACAAGACGCATAGAGTTGTGTCCCTTACATTACAAAATCGATGACGGCTATTGTAAAGTGCGATTGCACTTCTTGCATCATGTAACTGCGCTGGAACAAAATAAATTTCAACTATTTTATTAACAGTAACAAAACGTTGTTTCAGTAGAGTTATTCTTTTTTTGAAATAGTTCCAGTTTTCTTCCGTGTTTTATGCTGTAGTCCCAATATAACAAATAATTTTGCGTTTGTTTACAACTTTTACGAAGTGTTTTTTTTTCAGGTAGAGCAGACGAACTTTTAATTAGCGCAGTTCCGCGAGTACTTTTGATGGAGGCCGTGACTATAAATAATTCGCAGTCGCCGCATACTAATTACTATTAACATTCAAGTAATTTCTACAATGTTTTGAAGCAAAATTTTAGGTTGCCTTTATTGAAGCAAAATAAATAAGAAATGACACCATCAGAGGATTTTGACAAAGTGCAATAAGCGTACAATTAAAACCTGCCCTGTGATATAACGATGTTTCATGAATGAATGAATGAAAATGGAATTGAAAGAGGTCAGAGGTCGTTCGCATAAATTATAATTATATACAACACTCGTTGTATATACTTCAAGTATATACAACGGTTGTTTTACTCTATGGTTATCAGATAAATCCGTTTTTCTCATTTTGTTTCCAGGTACAGGCACTGAATAGCTCAACCATAAATAGCAACAAACAGAAACAGGTCGCGAAACTCTGCGTTATTGTAATGCTTGCTTTCCTGATATTCTGGACTCCAATGCGTATTGCGCTCATAGCCAGAGTCACAGATCCAGGGAATAGTGCCTGGCCTACCGTGATCGGATACAGCAGAATAGGTACTATGCTGGGCAGCTGCTTAAATCCAATAATCTACGGACTGATGTGGAAGCAATTCAGAGATAAAACGATAGAGGTATTTTAACTGTCATGTAAAGAGTAATCTGATAAAACCCATGCGGCTGTCAGTACAGCGGACCTCTACTGCAGTATACCCACCCGTGGCCTGGAGCCGATACTGTAAAACTTTTACAGTTGTATTTTCTAGAATTGTATTTTCTAGCTATTAATATAACTGAATGAAATGAATCATTTGCATTTTAAAAGATATGACAATTTGCCATCTGGCAAATTGCCACATCTTTGAAAATGCTAATGGTTCATTTCAACCCATGTAAAGTCATAAGAAAATACAATTCTAGAAAACAGTTGTAAAAGTTTATAGTATTGGCCCCTGGTCACTTTTCACTGATGGACAGTTTTTCCACGGACGCAATATTATTGGATTCCAAACACTAATTATAGGAATAATCATCAAAAAATTATTAATGAAGCACTGGGTGTCACTGCCCACGCGTTGATTACGACCAGTCCACGGCGACTACACTGTACGTTAGCCTAAAGTTCCAGTTAGACACTATATGATAAAAAAATCTCAAATTCGTGGGTTTAAAATTTTTCTTCAGTGCATGAACGTTTTAGCGAATAAGTGAAAGTTCTTAGTTGGTGGCCTTAATAGCCCTTTCATGAGTATTATTTTCTGTAGCTCGTTTTATCTTATCCGTTTTGCCCATCAGAAATAAGTTTAAAAAACAATTAGTCTGTATTTTGTAAATGATATCTTCCGGCCGTGACAAGGATTGTTTCTGCAATGGTAGCGCGAGAGTTATTTGTAGCCGCGGTTTTTTTTCTAATTGAAGTAAATTTTCTGACAGACCAGTCATTCAGATGTATTTCTATTTTATCCATATTTGAGGAATCAAAAGCTATGCAAAATGAAAATGTTTAGTTATTCAAGATTGTGTTGCAGGAGTCGTCTTCTGGCCGTGTAGGGAAAACAATTAAGAGATAACACGTGGAAGGAAAAAAAAGTAATGTGAGACATTAACGGAAGAGTCCGGTCAGTATGGAAATCTGACTTATAACGGAAACTTTCAGAACAGAGAAAGAATACTCGACCAGACAGTATTAATACAGTTTTGGGCTGTTTTTTTTTAATATTAGTCTGTAGATACAACGAAATCCATTAGAGTTATTAAAAAAAATACCTATTCACTGAAATCTATCTTGGGAAAAGGAAATGAAGAAGAAGGTCAAAGGATTTCGCTGCTAAAATAGTTGTGGCAAGCAACATGTGATCGAAGATGCAATGATGGAAAGTATAAAAACGCCTTAAAGGTCTTGATCGAATCAGTAATAATGCTAAGGAAAAGAATTGACACGATATACTCTTTCTGGCCGCCTCCAACAGACATTTCCGGAAAATTCTCACTTAACTCCCTTCACTCTGATGTCAAAATAAGCAAATTTTAAGTAGCCATTTTTCCCATAATGCAACTGGGAATTTAACCAATTTAATCTTGTTTGACAGAGCTCAATGAGCTCTGTCAAACAAGACTGAATTGGTTAAATTTCTAGTTGCATTATGGGGAAAATTTGCACCTTGAACTTTAGATATTTCAACATCAGTGTGCAGGGGGTTAAAGTACAAATAGAAAACATGAGAATCACCTTGCGAACCACTACACGTGTAGTAAAGTCTTGGTGAGGGTGAGGTGGAAGGAGGTGGAGTGAGAGAGTGGGAGTAGGAGGACAATGGGTGCTGATACGCATGCTGATTCCATGTGTTGGTCGCTATCCATGACTTTGGTCAGGTGTGAATTTTGTACGCGACACAACGTCTAGTGGTAGACCACATGTGTATGTTTCTTGAGGAATCGTCTTCCACGAAAATGTTAAGGAATGGTGTTGACCTCTTTCAGCGATCTTGACCTGATGGATCGTCAGTGTATTTTGGACATGCACATCGTCTAGTGGTGATCCTTTGTCATGAATGTTTCATGAGCTGAAATAGACACGAAAGTGTCCATGTGCATACTGACTTTATGTAATGATCTTACTTTTTCTACCCTAAGCAGTATCTAGTGATGGTACATGTGTTTGGAAGTAACCACTCCATCACAAACCGTCATGGCCTTTACACGAAAAACTTGTGCATGCCGATTCCACCTGTTAACCTGTCTCTGTGATTTTGCCGTTGATGTGTCGGTCATGAATTTGTACGCAACACTCCGCGGAATGGGGGTCACTATCTTTTGTAGGTGTCATTACGATATATCCTTCTATAAAACGTTATGGTCGGGACTCGAAAATGTTGATGGGCATGCTGATTCCATGAGTTGACCTTTATGAGATTAACGTTAGTGGGTCGGTAATGAATTTTATATACAAAACACCACCTATTATTACCACTTTAGCGGGCGTTCCTTAGGCCATTATGGGCATTAATACGCGATAAATGCTCAGATCATCACGTGACGTGCAGGACCGCTAATGGGTTTTCCTTCCCATTAGCGCCAGCGGCCCGACACGCCACTTGACCGAATTACCTCCCATTCCCAATCTTCTGTTTCTGCTTTGTAAGTTCGGATGCTGTGCGAGGTAAACAAATCTCACAGCAGTTACTTGAGGTGATTACACCAAATATAACCTATTTACTGAAACATAAGGGACCAAATAGTGATATAATGTGAGTATATTTATGAATCATTCTGTTTTTTGAAGCTGCCAAACTCCGATCCTGGATTTTTAACATCGGTTATTTCGTACTTGTTTTCAAAAAACTTCCAAAAATAAACTCCGACAACTAATGAATATTCAATTACTTTGGCTTGTTTTGATCACATGGTGTTGTTTGCAAACAGACGTTTGTGATTGTTTGCACATTAAAATTGACTTGGAGTTATTTTGAGGTTAATTGATTGTCCTCCCCTCTTAGTGGTAATAATAGAAATGACATGATTTTTGTCGGGCATTATGGTTTAATAGCCCAAGGGCTGTTAATCATTTATGTAGGGCCGTTAATAAACCATAACGCCCTCAAAAATCATGTTACTGGTATATTGATAATATATATGTTGTGTAAGTTCCATTGAGAAATCTCACCTGCTGGGTGAGTCATGAATATAACAGTCACGTGAGACGGTGATTCATCGTCTAGTGGTGGTCAACATGGTCTGTAACTATCAATGTGATATCTCCTTCCAGAAAAGCGTTATGAACCGAACACGAAAATGTTGATCCGCATGCTGATTCCATGTGGTGACCTCAATCTGTGTCCTTAATCACTGCGAGTCGGTCAGGAGTTTTGTACATGCCTCATCGTCTAGGTCCACGCGTTGTGTAAGTTACATTATAATACCGCTTTGCACTAACAAGTTATGACCCGGACACGAAAATGTTGATCTGCATGCTGAATCTATGTGTTGACCGCTATCTGTGGACTTGTCGTTGGTGGGTTGGTCTTGAATTTTATATGTAAGACACCGTCAAGTGGTGGTCCACGTGTTGTGCAAGTCCCATTGTGATATCCCCTCCCACTAAAACCGAAAAAGCGCATGCTGATTCCATGTACTGATCTCTTTCGATGGCCTTTACCTTGGTGGGTCCGTCTTGAATTTTATTCGCGGCTGGGCATCTATCTAGTTGTTGTCTTTTCAGTAGAGTCGCCGTGGAATAGCTGTAATTCACGCGTGTGCAATGTCCAGGTCATAAAAATCACCATCAGCAAAATATTAATTAATGAAACACTTGGTTGTACCAGGTGCTTCATTAATTACATTTTTGATGATTATTTATAATTAGTGTTTTGAATCTAATATGATTGCGTCTTGAAAATATGCCCACCCGTGGAAAGTGACCAGTCCTCGGCGTCCATACTGTATGCTGTTTGGTTGTATTGTTCACTGAACTGTTATGCCATTGACACGAGCAAGTTGATGTGCTTGTTGATTCCATGTATTGACCTGCATCTGTGACGTGGACCTTGGTCGGTCGTGAATTTCATACATGGCATACCGTGGTGGCACATGTGGCGTGTCGCTTTCATTCTAATATCTCTTTTCATTAAAAAAGTTTTGGCACGAAAAAAAGTTAATGGACGGACGCCCGAACAACGCCATAACATAAAGCACCCATTTTTTAAAAAAAGGAACTTGTAATTAAACAAATATATCATCCATCCATTTATAATTCTCGGGAAAAAACGGATAGAGAAAGAGCACTGGCACTCAAAATGGTTCAGATTAACCCTTTACCTAATATGAAAAACAGACGACACCTGCAAACAAAATCCTTGAATAACTAATTTTTTTCATTTTTGTTTCAAAAACATATGTTATGAACCCTCATTGGAACGAGATCGACGAGCTCGTTCCAAAGAGGGGTCATAACCTATGTTTTTGAGACAAAAAATGAAAAAAATAATAAAAATTAATTGGCGACTTTTGTGAATAGCGCTGACCGCATTTGGCCGTTACGTTGGGTAAAGGGTTAACAGAAAGCACGATAACACCCCAGTCAGGCTGTCATGTTTGCTCTGTTCATTGGGCAATCCAATGTGCTTATTGACCCCCACTCTGTAAATTCTACTGAACTAATTCCACATCGCTACAGTTCTTTGAATGCTTCGAAGGCTTTGTCATTATTAAAAGTAGCAACTACTTCTTTCCTATTATCGTCGTTTTTCTTCTTTCTAACCATAAGCTTATTATTGTCAGGTGACATTGAAAGTAACCCTGGTCCAAATTCTCTTAATTCAGATCACAATCAGAATACTCTAAAAATTGTTCATCTTAACATTCAAAGCCTCAAACCTAAACTGGATATTGTACAAGGTTTTACACCAAGTGATTCAACTGTCCCCCAACTGACTGACATTTATGACGAATTCTGTCGTGCGCTTGATGAAGGCAAAGAAGTTAGGGTGGTTTTCTGTGATGTCAGTAAGGCGTTTGATAAGGTATGGCATGCTGGTCTTACTCGTCGTGTGCTGTCAGTGGAGGTCCCATGCTCCTTTGCATCCGCATAATGGTGATAATCTCTATGTATCATGTATTCAAGCTGCCTGCATCATATTAGTTCCTTTCCTCTTCTTTCGATCTATCGGTGCGTCTATTCTTTCTTCTGTTTTTCCCTTCATTTCACATTGAAGTTTAAACAATCCCACACGTCGTTGCCTGGCAGTCGAGGCGCCTTCCTCTACTCCCTATCTATTCTGATGTGACGCTTAACCCGCTTGATCTTCAATCGTAGCAACTAACGTAGTAAATTTACAATGAAGGGAGGATATCGGCCTTCATGCAACGACGTTTGGGCTCTTCCGTTCATCTGTACCACCTACAGGAGTAAGTTATACGTTGACAGGGAGACGACCCGCATAAGCTTTAGCTTTCTGTCGAATCCCTCTAATACACAACAATATGCTTTCTTGTTTTGTGTATACTTTTTGTATCTAGTGTTGTTCATTTTTTGTTAGTCAAATGTTTTTGTGAAATGTATACACATGTCAATTATTGAATAAATACTGTTTAAACTAAAGTCAAAAGCTACTAAAGGTATCCAAGTTTCAAGCGTATGGAATAAAAAACGTTCTGTTATGAAGTAAATAGCAATCATTTATTTGACCGATATTAAAATAGGCTTATCTGGCATGGGTGAGAACCCAGAATTAAAACAGAAATAACAATGATTTTGAAGAAATAAAAGAAATTCCCCTCATCAATGTAACATTTGATGTGTTAATTGGTTCTACAGGAGCACTTTACCATCAAAATGAACATGATATATTTATGACGCAAACTGACGGAAATTGAAGAAAATTAATACTTAGTAATCAATCGAAGTGAGGATTATGATCGTCTAAAATTACTAAATTAGTGTCATCCAGAGCACTGACAATGTCACACAAATTAAGACATTAAATCCTGAAGCTAATTACCTCAGAACCAAGAATAAAGAAAGAAATAACTGCATCTGTTGTTTCCAGTTCAGGTGTGAGAAGGTGTCCTCAACATCAAAGATTGGCCGACTATAGTTTTTTTCTAATTAGTTGGGCAGTTTAAGTTACAGTGAATTCAGTTCATTTTTTAGACTTAGATGTTTATTCAGACACAAATGGTAAAAAATATACATTATAAAACAAATACATATAAACGAGAGTGAATTCAGTTCATTTCTCAGACTTAGATTTTTATTCAGATAAAGATGGTAAACAAATATACATTATAACCAAAGTTCACAGACAATTTACCTTAGTGTTTTACGATTTTTCAGAGGAAAGTTCACAGACAAATATACAGTAAAACAACAGTTCTCAGACAAATATATAATATTGATCCAACACATTACAACAGCATCGGCGATCACTTTTTCGAAAATCTGGCTGATGATTGTGATCGTCATTGTCAGAGGCGGCGGAAGCTCAATAAAAGTGGAGTGGCACAATTTTTCAAGGCTACCATGGTTCAACCCAATGGGAGGAAAAGTTACAATCGTATATCGGTAAATGCACCTTGACACACTATAGTGTCTTGTTAAGAAGAGCACGTGGTCACTGTCCTGCCCGTTTCTTCTACTTTAGTCATCGTCCAACCCGAAGACTATAGCCTTAAGGTTGGAAGATTGTGGAAGTAGAAGAAACGGACTGAAGCGACTGAAGGTGGGATTCATTGGCCAAATGCTGTTTGGATTTGCAAATAATATATTGCAGGAATGCTTGCTTATATATTGGCACACTTGAGGTGATTAACAAAACGCACCATCAAGATCAATCCTTCTTACGAGCATTATTTTGATACAGACTATAACTTGCTGCGGCAGATTAATAAATATCGATGCGCAGGGTGAACGGGAATAAGCCAATAAAAGAAGCACTCCTCATCAATGTAACATGTGATGTGTCAGTTAGCTCAACATAAGAACTCAAACATTAAAATGAACATGATACCTTTATAACGCAAACTGACGGAAATTGAAGACTTGCATAGTAATCAATCGAAGTGAGGATTATGATCGTCTAAAAATTAAAACGAGTGTCATCCAGAGCGTTGAAAATGTCACACAAATTAAGACATTAAGGTTAAAGAAAATTAATCTTTTGATTCTCAGGCACCGGTGCATTCGATTTTACTGCCCGCGTTCGTCATTTTTATTTCGGAGTCAAAATTCAAAATATACAAAACTACCATGTGATTTTAGTGGTATCACATCTCGATTTGCGATGCATTATGTCGTATACGTTGCTACAGTATTGTTATTCTCTTCGTTAAATGCGACACGATTCTCATATGCAGGTACAAAATAAATATTTATTTAACTGGTTGAGGACTAGGTTATTTTTGATGGTCTGAATTTGTTCATCAAAAATTGTTCTATTATAAATTATTGGGGAGTGTCAACAGAATAGAACAAATTTGTATAAACAAACTATTATTTACATTTAACTGAATACGAAACATTGGAAAGGAAAATGTTTCTTTTGCACTGGTACCCTCATTCTCTTGAAAGGCCTGCGTGTGGCTTCTAGCACTCAATCAGTTAAAAAAAGCTACTTATTATTTTTATCTCTATTTTAATTGTTTTATAGAGAGTAATCGCTTGACTGGACTGGTTGCGTGAAATAATTCATCAAATTTGAGAGACGCTGTACAAACACGAGTGCGCAAATGCGCACGAGTGTTTTACAATATAGTCCCTCACCTCGAATGAATTATTTCACGTAGTCAGTCCAGTCAAGCGATTACTCTGTTTATTACTTTTCATTATTAACGATACTTATATTATTTAACCCTTTACCTAACGTAACGGACAAAACCGACAAGCGCTATTCTCAAAAATTGCCAATTAATTTTCATTATTTTTTCATTTTTTGTCTCTAAACATACGTTATGACCCCTCATTTGAACGAGCTCGTCGCGCTCGTTCCCATGAGGGGTCATAACCTATGTTCTTGAGACAAAAAATGAAAATCATAGTTATTCAAGATTTTTTTTTGCAAGTGTCGTCTGCTTTTCATGGTAGGTAAAGGGTTAAAAAACAACAAAAACAATGAAGTCCCCATTACACCCACGGAAAAGCGTCTTCGTTTGCGCGCACGGATACATGACCCAATTGCTGATTCCATAATTCACTTGTGAAGTTATAGTTTATAATCAAACCCGGAAATCCCAGTAAATCACACCACTTTGGAAAGTAAGAAATATTGATATTTTGTTGTGTGATCGTTGTAACAAAAAAAAAAAAAAAAAAAAAAAAACTCTCAACGAAATCAACATGGAAGCTCTAGTATTTAAATTTAGGCTCTCACACTTGGATTTTAGGCATCGGCGACCATTCCATCAGGAAAAAAAAAATAAAACTAAAAAACACCCTCCTTCATTCGTTTTAAAACAAAATGCCCGTGAATCAGTTATTTAATTTTGTTCGGCCTAAATCCTCCAGCTAATTATCTCAGATGTCCCACTGATATGAAGTTAGTTTGAGATAGACCACTGTTTCTTTCGTCTTTCTTATCATGCCACAGAAAGGATTATAGGTAGGCAAAAGTAGCTCGCCTTCTTGAATGTCCTCAAAGATAAGGATTCAAACGGGAGGAAAATGTCTTTGGTGGGTAAATGTTAGGACACCCTAGACAAACTGGTTCATTGCCTTTCATGTTATTATTTGGGATGATGTTGTTTACCTGTTTTATCTAACAATCATGTAGATTCTGGCCTGAAAAACAACGGAAAACGGTACGAATCACATAATGTGTTCCGATTCCGTATCATATGGACGACTCATTCTGATTCCGTACCATACACACGACTCTTTTCCGGGAACGCGACGGACTATCATAACAGGCGCATGAATACATTCTATGTACGTTTCAGGGAGCGTACAGAGAATGTATGATTCCGCATCATATGGACGACTCATTCTGATTCCGTATCATAAACACGACTCTTTTGCGGGAACGCGACGGGCTATCATAACAGGCGCATGAATACATTCTATGTACGTTTCAGAGAGCGTGCTGGCTTAGTAGGTAGAGGTGCAGGCTGCAAGCCGAGAGGTCCTCGGTTCGAATCCCACCTGCGGCAACCACGTTGTGTCCTTGGGCAAGACACTTCATCTCCATTGCCCGTGTGGGGGCACGGTGGTGTTGTGTACTAAGGCGTACTGCACGTCGATGGCTCACTTGTCTTCAACCAATGCTAACCCTGCTTGTGTGGATTTAGTATGTTGGGGAGCTGACAGTTGCTCGCCGTTGCTCGGTGGTTCTCTCCAGGTACTCCGGCTTCCTCCACCCGTAAAAACTGTCACGGTCATAATTAGCCATTGTGCATAAATATGTGACCTTAAACACCAATAAATAAATAATAAAGAAATATGTGCGTTTCAATGATAGATTCAGCCGATCGATTACAGAACAAAATTCCTTACAGTAAGATACAGAACCACTAATAGTCAATGACACCCCTACCCCATACAATAAATAGAAACAGTCACTTGCTTATATAAATTTGGTTTGTAGGGAATTATTGGAAAGTATAATAAATACTGAGTGTTGGAAGCCACTATCGGGGCTTCCACAAACAGGTTGGTGCTGGAGCAAAGGCCTATGTTTTCCTCGCTTATGTTTCATATTCAGTCAAATACAAGTAGCCGCTTGCTTATATAAATTTGGTTTGTTGGAAATTATTGGAAAGTATCTTTGGGCACTGTCCAATGGTTTCCAAGGGAACAAATTTTGTATGATAAATTCACCCCACCGCTGTGTGCCACTGAATGTCGAAACAGACGTCACTCCCTATCGACTCTTACTACCCTCGTGATAGAAAGGTTTTATTTCTGGTGGCCATCCCTTTCAGAATAACATGGCCTGCGTCCAAATGTCCTCAAATTTCCTAAAGAATCCCACACTACATTGTGATCTTGTATCTTGTATTCTCCAAATACTGAGTGTTGGAAGCCACTATCAGGGTTTTCACAAACAGGTTGGTGCTGGAGCAAGGGCCTATGTTTTCCTCGCTTATGTTTCATATTCTGTCAAATACAAGTAGTCTCTTGCTTATATAAATTTGGTTTGTTGGAAAAGTATCTTTGGGCACTGTCCAATGGTTTCCAACGGAACAAATCTTGTATGACAAATTCACACCACCCAAAATAATCTAGCCCTCAACCAGTTAACATCTTTTTCAAATTAAATCATGCATCTATCGATTACACTATGACTCCGCTATTACCCCACCCCTCCCCATTATACTGAGCGCTCATGTAACCTAGACGCTTGACCCCCCCTCCTACCCCCCAATATTCAGCTACACCATATTTAGTATGGAAATATGTGGAATGTCCAGATATACAGTATTCAGGTCATATTCCGACTCTGAAAAACTAGCTTGTAGCAATAGATATGTACGGACACTATACGGGTATGTATCATATATTATCATCCCTCCCAAAAAATTCACTCCCAAAGTAATTACCAAAGCGCTTCCAAGGCCAAAGCAGCCTTCCTCTTCTATATATATTCTGATACTACTTATGTATCTTGTACATATCATTCACCTTTATCTTTTGTTAGTTTATGTTGTATCTTTTTCTTTCACATCTACTTTTTCTACATCCTTCACAGTCCACCATGACTTCTGTTCTAGAGCCATCCTGAATACACCTTCCTTCCTACATACAGCCGCCTTTTTACTTGTAATCATGACTGGTACCTATATACGAGCACAAAGTTTTTATTATCATCCACAGATCACATAATGTGTTGCGTTGACCTATACCGTGCTCGAATTGGTACCTTTAACTTTTTAGTCTATATTCGCAGCTTAAAGCACAGACTTCCGAAAGACGAGTCTATCTGTATTTTAACCTATCTTTTTATGCGTCTCATTGGAATTGCTCTGCATGAAAGTGTTGCTGCTATGGTTGCTCTATCCCTATGGCAACACACCGAGTACTCCACCACAACCTGTGAGCGTTCCCATTGCACAAACCGGTTGATAAGCTACACTTACGTTAGTCCGTATCCTTATCAAGATGTGGATGTCTCGAAGTCAACACTGACTCATTCAGTTAGAATTGCAGTTTCCGTTACTGTTTTGGCTTTCTCGTACTTAGCTATACTTATATTATTGTCGGGCGATATCGAAACCAACCCTGGCCCGAACTCTGTCGACTCAGAGCATGATCACAATACCCTGAAAATTCTACACGTTAATATTCAAAGCCTGAAACCCAAACTGGATCTTATCCAATGTGAATCTTCATCATTTGACGCTCTGGCTCTCACTGAGACTTGGTTGCAGAACAGCGAACCAACAACAGATATCCTAATCCATGGATTCGAAGAACCATTGCGATTTAATCGTCCGACTAGAGGTGGAGGGGTTGCTATTTACATTAGAGATGGTATTTCCTTTCGACACAGACCCGACCTTGAGACCCCGAATACGGAGTGCTTATGGGCTGAGGTATTTACAAAACGACATAGGTCGCTTTTATTAGGGGTCTTCTATCGCCCACCCAACAGCCCTCAAGACATGTGGGATGTAATATCAACCTCAATCGAAAAAGCAAAATATTCGCGAGTAGATGATTTAATTGTTACAGGTGATTTTAATGATAACCAGCTAAACCCCACAGGAAGCAGATTTTCTGAAATAATGAATTATTTTAATTTCAAACAGCTTGTGGGTGAGCCAACGTGTTTTACCGAGTCGTCAGCTTCATTGATAGACCTTTTTGCGGTTAGCGACACAGTGAATGTGAAAACCTGTGAGGTCTTAGAACCGATTATCCCCGACATGACCCGCTATCATTGTCCAATTACCATTGAAGTCGAGTTTCCAAAGCCAAGACCCCACACTTTCAGAAGACGGATTTGGTTGTACTCCCTATGCAATTATGATGCATTAAATGCCGCCCTCTCTCGCGAAGACTGGGAATCTCTATTTGATAATCCATGTTTAGATACCATAGTCTCTAACTTCACTGACAAATTAATGGATACTGCTTCTAAACATATACCAAACAAATACATTACTTCGAGGTCCAATCAGTCGAATTGGATTCACAACGAAATACGATTACTAATAAGACAAAGAAAACGCTTGTACCGCATAGCCAAACGAAGTGAGCTTCCGAACGCTTGGGCAAACTATAAACATAAACGGAATGAAGTTGTTTCAGCTATTAGGAAGGCAAAATCCTTACACTTATCCAAAGTCCAAAGTGGGGAGTAACGAAATTCCAATTTCACAGTGGTGGAAAACACTAAAATCCTTCCTTGGTAGTAGACGCCCTGCCGAAATTCCTGTTATCAACCACATGAACAAAATATACTCCTCAAATACTGAGAAAGCGGAAGTACTCAATGAATACTTCTGTTCTGTCTCTTCCGTCGATGACTCCCGTGCCTCTCTGCCAGATCTTATACTCTGCCCCCCACAAACAATTGATAGTATAACCATTCACTGTAGTGAGGTGTACGAAGCACTGAAATCTTTAAAGGTGTCCAAGGCGTCGGGTCCTGATCTTATCAGTCCACGTCTTCTTAAAGAATGTAAAACTTCCTTAAGTGAACCACTCTCGGTTTTATTCAACATACTGCTGAATAACTCATATTTCCCTTCAATGTGGAAAAAGGCAAACGTCTCTCCAATCCAAAAAAAACCCCAGCAAACATAGTTAGTAATTATCGCCCCATATCCCTGATTAGCTGCGTTGGTAAAGTCTTTGAAAAATGTATTTTTAAACAATTATGGCAATTCCCGAACAATACCAACGCTCTTAGTCAATTCCAGTCAGGTTTTAGACCAGGCGATTCGACTATTCTCCAACTAACTGACATATATGACGAATTCTGCAGAGCGTTGGATGAAGGGAAAGAGGTTAGGGTCGTTTTTTGCGACGTCAGTAAGGCCTTCGACAAGGTATGGCATGCTGGTCTCATTCACAAGCTGGAGCGTATTGGTATTTCGGGTGATCTACTGTCATTTATAAAATCGTACCTTTCAAATAGAACTCAGCGTGTGGTGGTGGCATCAGAGGCATCTTCATGGCGACCTATAAATGTTGGAGTACCACAAGGATCTGTTCTTGGGCCCTTATTGTTTCTGATCTATATAAACGATATAACTGAAAATTTACTTAGTAGTATACGCCTTTTTGCTGATGATACTTCTTTATATCTAATTGTGGAAAATCCAAATCAAGCCTCGAACCTAATTAACCACGATCTAGCTGCAATTGAACACTGGGCTGAAACATGGTTAGTTGAGTTTAATCCTCAAAAAAACGAGAGTATGATTATAACACGCAAAACCAACCCCACTGTTCATCCACCCCTATTTCTTGGTGGCACTCAGATATGTGAAGTTAATACTCATAAGCACTTAGGAGTGGTATTAAATACCACATGTACTTGGAACAACCACATTGACCATATCTGTTCCAAAGCCTGGTCTCGTTTAGACTTGCTGATGAAACACAAGTTTGATCTCGACCGTAATGTCTTGGAGAAGATATACTTTGCCTTTATTAGGCCGCTACTGGATTACGCCGATACTGTTTGGGATAACTGTTCGTTAACCCAAGTCGCCGATTTAGAAAAACTTCAGATTGCAGCGGCGAGAATAGTTACAGGTTCAACACTTAGTGCTAGCAAATCCTTGCTATACACCGAAACACGATGGGACCCTCTTGAAGAAAGACGTCGTAAACATAAACTGGTTCAATTCTTCAAAATGTATCACGACTTGTCGCCTCCTTATATTGCTATTAAAATTCCACCTCTCATATCCTCGACAAATCCATCTTTCAACCTTCGAACCAGGCAAAACCACAGAGTTCCATTTTGTCGAACAAATCTATATCAGTCCTCGTTCATCCCCAATGTTACTGATCAGTGGAATAACTTGCCGCTACCAGTTCGCGAGAATTCCTCATTAAGTGAATTTAAGACCTTCTTAAAAGCTGGCAACCTACGACCACCGTTATTTTATAGCGGGGCCAAATCTCGTGCGGCTCAAATTTACCACTGTAGATTGAGGTTACGTTGTAGTAATCTTAACGTCCACTTATACGAAAATCACCTAGCACCTAGTCCACATTGCCAGTGTGGCGAGCTCGAGACACCTGAGCACTTTCTCCTCCACTGTCCAATCTTTCTTAACGCACGTAACGAAACGATCAACTTACTTCCTTTTTCTATAGACATTTCCATACTTCTGTTCTGTTCTGAATTTTTGAACAACAAGGAAAACAGTATAATTTTTGATGTAGCGCATGACTTTATCTTATCGAGTGGCAGGTTTCGGTGACAACAACTCATATTCTCACAAACTTCATCTTCCCAGGACTTTGCGCTTTAGGGTTAACATCATCAAGATAAAACTCTTCCTACTTATGCAATTATTAAATCAGCTGCCCAAAGGCAAGGTTTTTGAATTCATATTGTTGACAACGCATCATTTGAATTCTTATTCTAATGGCATCACGTATTCAGGATGGCCTACTTCTACTTCTTCTTCATTTCTTCCCTTCCCTGTTCTGTCTAACTTCTTATACTCTTGGCCTTAATTAAAAATTAACTGGCGACTTTTGTGAATAGCGCTGACCGGATTTGGCCATTACGTTGGGTAAAGGGTTAACAGAAAGCACGATAACACCCCAGTCAGGCTGAGATCAACTGAGTTACACAACCAAAGACAAAAGAAGAGAAAATAATGTGTCTGCAAAGCTCTGCAAAGAATGTTGACTCGACGGGAAGTAACGGTAATTCGAAGTAACGATATCTCAACACAAGAAAGAGAATCAGATAAAAATGAAATTAATTCCTAATCAACACATGGGCCTGTTGAAATACATCCCCGGGCAATTAAAGAAGAAATTAAAAGAAGAAATTACAATATTTCTAATCGATACTCGGTTGGTAAAATTATTCTCAATCTGTCTATAACAACAAAATATACATACCTCAACCACGAGAGGCAAAACTCTATGAACCAATAAGTCTCGGAAATACAGCTCGAAAGTCATATAAGGCCGCAATTACGAAAAGATTAATCCACAATGGGTGAAAGGAAGTGCTCAAATATTGTTTCTCCTTATTTTTTAGGCGGAGACTTTCAGCACGAGGAACGTTCAACTTACATATTCTTGCGTTTTCGTGAAGCCATTTTACATTACGAGGACACTACTGGCTCTACCAGTATGTCACCCATGGTTTCTTTGAGTATTTATTTTTTAATCCAGAGAGCAAAAATGCTAAAATTGTTCAGCGCATATTTCTAAAATATATATTGAACCTTGCGCAAAAATAGGAGCGTAATGTTTTTTAACCCTTTACCTAACGAATCGCCCGCATCCGCCCGCGTAATATATAAATTGAGCAGTTGGAAAAATTAAATATTTCAAAATATTTCAACAAAACCAAATCATTTGACCCCTCATTTGAACGAGCTCATTGAGCTCGTTCCAATGAGGGGTCACATGATATGGCTTTGTTGAAATTTTTTGGAAAATTTTAAAAAATTATATTTAAAATAATAAATTTTGATATCGTCTGCGTTGGGTAAAGGGTTAACAGAAACCCTGTAAACGCTGTAATTGACACGATTTTATCAGGTTTAATTTTCCGATTACTTGAATTGTTATTTTAAGAAATCTATTGCTGTGTGATCGAAAAGAGGAGGACGAACTCGAAAGTTCTCTGAATAACACCGCTTTGACAAAGCGCATATTATAAAAAATATAGTTACGCAAATTTCGAAAACAGTTTTTGTACAGTTACTCCCCCGTTAGACCAGCCCGCAGATGAGGTAAGTACCACCCGAAAGGGGAGAAATTATCATGCTTATTTTCATAAACGTTGACAAACAAGGGACGTGAAACACACAAGAACATAGGTTATGACCCCTCGTTCCCATGAGGGGTCATAACCTATGTTCTTGAGACAAAAAATGAAAATCATAGTTATTCAAGATTTTTTTTTGCAAGTGTCGTCTGCTTTTCATGGTAGGTAAAGGGTTAAAAAACAACAAAAACAATGAAGTCCCCATTACACCCACGGAAAAGCGTCTTCGTTTGCGCACACGGATACATGACCCAATTGCTGATTTCATAATTCACTTGTGAAGTTATAGTTTATAATCAAACCCGGAAATCCCAGTATATCACACCACTTTGGAAAGTAAGAAATATTGATATTTTGTTGTGTGATCGTTGTTACAAAAAAAAAAAAAAAAAAAAAAAAAACTCTCAACGAAATCAACATGGAAGCTCTAGTATTTAAATTTAGGCTCTCACACTTGGATTTTAGGCATCGGCGACCATTCCATCAGGAAAAAAAAAATAAAACTAAAAACCACCCTCCTTCATTCGTTTTAAAACAAAATGCCCGTGAATCAGTTATTTAATTTTGTTCGGCCTAAATCCTCCAGCTAATTATCTCAGATGTCCCACTGATATGAAGTTAGTTTGAGATAGACCACTGTTTCTTTCGTCTTTCTTATCATGCCACAGAAAGGATTATAGGTAGGCAAAAGTAGCTCGCCTTCTTGAATGTCCTCAAAGATAAGGATCCAAACGGGAGGAAAATGTCTTTGGTGGGTAAATGTTAGGACACCCTAGACAAACTGGTTCATTGCCTTTCATGTTATTATTTGGGATGATGTTGTTTACCTGTTTTATCTAACAATCATGTAGATTCTGGCCTGAAAAACAACGGAAAACGGTACGAATCACATAATGTGTTCCGATTCCGTATCATATGGACGACTCATTCTGATTCCGTATCATACACACGACTCTTTTCCGGGAACGCGACGGACTATCATAACAGGCGCATGAATACATTCTATGTACGTTTCAGGGAGCGTACAGAGAATGTATGATTCCGCATCATATGGACGACTCATTCTGATTCCGTATCATAAACACGACTCTTTTGCGGGAACGCGACGGGCTATCATAACAGGCGCATGAATACATTCTATGTACGTTTCAGAGAGCGTGCTGGCTTAGTAGGTAGAGGTGCAGGCTGCAAGCCGAGAGGTCCTCGGTTCGAATCCCACCTGCGGCAACCACGTTGTGTCCTTGGGCAAGACACTTCATCTCCATTGCCCGTGTGGGGGCACGGTGGTGTTGTGTACTAAGGCGTACTGCACGTCGATGGCTCACTTGTCTTCAACCAATGCTAACCCTGCTTGTGTGGATTTAGTATGTTGGGGAGCTGACAGTTGCTCGCCGTTGCTCGGTGGTTCTCTCCAGGTACTCCGGCTTCCTCCACCCGTAAAAACTGTCACGGTCATAATTAGCCATTGTGCATAAATATGTGACCTTAAACACCAATAAATAAATAATAAAGAAATATGTGCGTTTCAATGATAGATTCAGCCGATCGATTACAGAACAAAATTCCTTACAGTAAGATACAGAACCACTAATAGTCAATGACACCCCTACCCCATACAATAAATAGAAACAGTCACTTGCTTATATAAATTTGGTTTGTAGGGAATTATTGGAAAGTATAATAAATACTGAGTGTTGGAAGCCACTATCGGGGCTTCCACAAACAGGTTGGTGCTGGAGCAAAGGCCTATGTTTTCCTCGCTTATGTTTCATATTCAGTCAAATACAAGTAGCCGCTTGCTTATATAAATTTGGTTTGTTGGAAATTATTGGAAAGTATCTTTGGGCACTGTCCAATGGTTTCCAAGGGAACAAATTTTGTATGATAAATTCACCCCACCGCTGTGTGCCACTGAATGTCGAAACAGACGTCACTCCCTATCGACTCTTACTACCCTCGTGATAGAAAGGTTTTATTTCTGGTGGCCATCCCTTTCAGAATAACATGGCCTGCGTCCAAATGTCCTCAAATTTCCTAAAGAATCCCACACTACATTGTGATCTTGTATCTTGTATTCTCCAAATACTGAGTGTTGGAAGCCACTATCAGGGTTTTCACAAACAGGTTGGTGCTGGAGCAAGGGCCTATGTTTTCCTCGCTTATGTTTCATATTCTGTCAAATACAAGTAGTCTCTTGCTTATATAAATTTGGTTTGTTGGAAAAGTATCTTTGGGCACTGTCCAATGGTTTCCAACGGAACAAATCTTGTATGACAAATTCACACCACCCAAAATAATCTAGCCCTCAACCAGTTAACATCTTTTTCAAATTAAATCATGCATCTATCGATTACACTATGACTCCGCTATTACCCCACCCCTCCCCATTATACTGAGCGCTCATGTAACCTAGACGCTTGACCCCCCCTCCTACCCCCCAATATTCAGCTACACCATATTTAGTATGGAAATATGTGGAATGTCCAGATATACAGTATTCAGGTCATATTCCGACTCTGAAAAACTAGCTTGTAGCAATAGATATGTACGGACACTATACGGGTATGTATCATATATTATCATCCCTCCCAAAAATTTCACTCCCAAAGTAATTACCAAAGCGCTTCCAAGGCCAAAGCAGCCTTCCTCTTCTATATATATTCTGATACTACTTATGTATCTTGTACATATCATTCACCTTTATCTTTTGTTAGTTTATGTTGTATCTTTTTCTTTCACATCTACTTTTTCTACATCCTTCACAGTCCACCATGACTTCTGTTCTAGAGCCATCCTGAATACACCTTCCTTCCTACATACAGCCGCCTTTTTACTTGTAATCATGACTGGTACCTATATACGAGCACAAAGTTTTTATTATCATCCACAGATCACATAATGTGTTGCGTTGACCTATACCGTGCTCGAATTGGTACCTTTAACTTTTTAGTCTATATTCGCAGCTTAAAGCACAGACTTCCGAAAGACGAGTCTATCTGTATTTTAACCTATCTTTTTATGCGTCTCATTGGAATTGCTCTGCATGAAAGTGTTGCTGCTATGGTTGCTCTATCCCTATGGCAACACACCGAGTACTCCACCACAACCTGTGAGCGTTCCCATTGCACAAACCGGTTGATAAGCTACACTTACGTTAGTCCGTATCCTTATCAAGATGTGGATGTCTCGAAGTCAACACTGACTCATTCAGTTAGAATTGCAGTTTCCGTTACTGTTTTGGCTTTCTCGTACTTAGCTATACTTATATTATTGTCGGGCGATATCGAAACCAACCCTGGCCCGAACTCTGTCGACTCAGAGCATGATCACAATACCCTGAAAATTCTACACGTTAATATTCAAAGCCTGAAACCCAAACTGGATCTTATCCAATGTGAATCTTCATCATTTGACGCTCTGGCTCTCACTGAGACTTGGTTGCAGAACAGCGAACCAACAACAGATATCCTAATCCATGGATTCGAAGAACCATTGCGATTTAATCGTCCGACTAGAGGTGGAGGGGTTGCTATTTACATTAGAGATGGTATTTCCTTTCGACACAGACCCGACCTTGAGACCCCGAATACGGAGTGCTTATGGGCTGAGGTATTTACAAAACGACATAGGTCGCTTTTATTAGGGGTCTTCTATCGCCCACCCAACAGCCCTCAAGACATGTGGGATGTAATATCAACCTCAATCGAAAAAGCAAAATATTCGCGAGTAGATGATTTAATTGTTACAGGTGATTTTAATGATAACCAGCTAAACCCCACAGGAAGCAGATTTTCTGAAATAATGAATTATTTTAATTTCAAACAGCTTGTGGGTGAGCCAACGTGTTTTACCGAGTCGTCAGCTTCATTGATAGACCTTTTTGCGGTTAGCGACACAGTGAATGTGAAAACCTGTGAGGTCTTAGAACCGATTATCCCCGACATGACCCGCTATCATTGTCCAATTACCATTGAAGTCGAGTTTCCAAAGCCAAGACCCCACACTTTCAGAAGACGGATTTGGTTGTACTCCCTATGCAATTATGATGCATTAAATGCCGCCCTCTCTCGCGAAGACTGGGAATCTCTATTTGATAATCCATGTTTAGATACCATAGTCTCTAACTTCACTGACAAATTAATGGATACTGCTTCTAAACATATACCAAACAAATACATTACTTCGAGGTCCAATCAGCCGAATTGGATTCACAACGAAATACGATTACTAATAAGACAAAGAAAACGCTTGTACCGCATAGCCAAACGAAGTGAGCTTCCGAACGCTTGGGCAAACTATAAACATAAACGGAATGAAGTTGTTTCAGCTATTAGGAAGGCAAAATCCTTACACTTATCCAAAGTCCAGTCTACCTTGGGGAGTAACGAAATTCCAATTTCACAGTGGTGGAAAACACTAAAATCCTTCCTTGGTAGTAGACGCCCTGCCGAAATTCCTGTTATCAACCACATGAACAAAATATACTCCTCAAATACTGAGAAAGCGGAAGTACTCAATGAATACTTCTGTTCTGTCTCTTCCGTCGATGACTCCCGTGCCTCTCTGCCAGATCTTATACTCTGCCCCCCACAAACAATTGATAGTATAACCATTCACTGTAGTGAGGTGTACGAAGCACTGAAATCTTTAAAGGTGTCCAAGGCGTCGGGTCCTGATCTTATCAGTCCACGTCTTCTTAAAGAATGTAAAACTTCCTTAAGTGAACCACTCTCGGTTTTATTCAACATACTGCTGAATAACTCATATTTCCCTTCAATGTGGAAAAAGGCAAACGTCTCTCCAATCCAAAAAAAAACCCCAGCAAACATAGTTAGTAATTATCGCCCCATATCCCTGATTAGCTGCGTTGGTAAAGTCTTTGAAAAATGTATTTTTAAACAATTATGGCAATTCCCGAACAATACCAACGCTCTTAGTCAATTCCAGTCAGGTTTTAGACCAGGCGATTCGACTATTCTCCAACTAACTGACATATATGACGAATTCTGCAGAGCGTTGGATGAAGGGAAAGAGGTTACGGTCGTTTTTTGCGACGTCAGTAAGGCCTTCGACAAGGTATGGCATGCTGGTCTCATTCACAAGCTGGAGGGTATTGGTATTTCGGGTGATCTACTGTCATTTATAAAATCGTACCTTTCAAATAGAACTCAGCGTGTGGTGGTGGCATCAGAGGCATCTTCATGGCGACCTATAAATGTTGGAGTACCACAAGGATCTGTTCTTGGGCCCTTATTGTTTCTGATCTATATAAACGATATAACTGAAAATTTACTTAGTAGTATACGCCTTTTTGCTGATGATACTTCTTTATATCTAATTGTGGAAAATCCAAATCAAGCCTCGAACCTAATTAACCACGATCTAGCTGCAATTGAACACTGGGCTGAAACATGGTTAGTTGAGTTTAATCCTCAAAAAACGGAGAGTATGATTATAACACGCAAAACCAACCCCACTGTTCATCCACCCCTATTTCTTGGTGGCACTCAGATATGTGAAGTTAATACTCATAAGCACTTAGGAGTGGTATTAAATACCACATGTACTTGGAACAACCACATTGACCATATCTGTTCCAAAGCCTGGTCTCGTTTAGACTTGCTGATGAAACACAAGTTTGATCTCGACCGTAATGTCTTGGAGAAGATATACTTTGCCTTTATTAGGCCGCTACTGGATTACGCCGATACTGTTTGGGATAACTGTTCGTTAACCCAAGTCGCCGATTTAGAAAAACTTCAGATTGCAGCGGCGAGAATAGTTACAGGTTCAACACTTAGTGCTAGCAAATCCTTGCTATACACCGAAACACGATGGGACCCTCTTGAAGAAAGACGTCGTAAACATAAACTGGTTCAATTCTTCAAAATGTATCACGACTTGTCGCCTCCTTATATTGCTATTAAAATTCCACCTCTCATATCCTCGACAAATCCATCTTTCAACCTTCGAACCAGGCAAAACCACAGAGTTCCATTTTGTCGAACAAATCTATATCAGTCCTCGTTCATCCCCAATGTTACTGATCAGTGGAATAACTTGCCGCTACCAGTTCGCGAGAATTCCTCATTAAGTGAATTTAAGACCTTCTTAAAAGCTGGCAACCTACGACCACCGTTATTTTATAGCGGGGCCAAACCTCGTGCGGCTCAAATTTACCACTGTAGATTGAGGTTACGTTGTAGTAATCTTAACGTCCACTTATACGAAAATCACCTAGCACCTAGTCCACATTGCCAGTGTGGCGAGCTCGAGACACCTGAGCACTTTCTCCTCCACTGTCCAATCTTTCTTAACGCACGTAACGAAACGATCAACTTACTTCCTTTTTCTATAGACATTTCCATACTTCTGTTCGGTTCTGAATTTTTGAACAACAAGGAAAACAGTATAATTTTTGATGTAGCGCATGACTTTATCTTATCGAGTGGCAGGTTTCGGTGACAACAACTCATATTCTCACAAACTTCATCTTCCCAGGACTTTGCGCTTTAGGGTTAACATCATCAAGATAAAACTCTTCCTACTTATGCAATTATTAAATCAGCTGCCCAAAGGCAAGGTTTTGAATTCATATTGTTGACAACGCATCATTTGAATTCTTATTCTAATGGCATCACGTATTCAGGATGGCCTACTTCTACTTCTTCTTCATTTCTTCCCTGTTCTGTCTAACTTCTTATACTCTTGTCCTTCTATAGTTTAAACAATCTCGCAGCATATCTGCCCAGGGGCTGGGGCCTGTTTACGAAATAACACTGACCTCCTCTCTAATCAGTTTTTGTGACGGGCCTTCGCCGCTTTATTTGTAACTGCTTACGCAAGTTTCGGTACTTCTCTGTGCAGATGTGGGCAAATGAATAGCAGTACCCTAAAGGACAATTTGGCTACCCTTTCAATTATGGTGTGGTTCATTGCCAGCGGGGATCATGCCCCTGGGCAGCGATATGCGAGGTCCACTCCACTGCTGATTCATGCCATCATCCTTTGAAAAGTGTTCTTGAATAAAGGAGACGACTCATATAAGCCAATGGCTTCCTGTCGAATCCTCGCCTACTTACAATCCCGATTACTTCTGTTTCTGTTATACCGTGTACAACCATGAAAAATGTTTGACGTTCTGTGGTTTTTATTATTATGTAATGTATACGCGTAACACTGCTTTATGAATAAATATTGTTTAAACTAAATAGAAACAGTATTACACACTCGTAAATTGAAGCGTGTCATAATAGAAAGTTACACTGAGAGTGGATAATTTGACAGCAGAGCTTTGAAAACTGCAGTGACAGCGTTTCTCATTGCTTGTTAGAGAGCACAACAATGTAGTTCCGTAAAATATGGGTTTTTTTTTTAACTTTTTCTCACCCAACATTATGTCCCAAAACTGTATTAATAATTTAAGATTTAATCTGTTTATGTGGCAGAATTGTTAGATAAATGAATTATCATGATAATGTGCATATCCTGTCATTTGCATCAGATTCTCGGTGGTGTCCAAAAAATGGGATCACAACTCGCCGGCAAAGCCGGCTCGTTCTGGATCCCATTCTGGACACCACCTCGAATTTGATACAAATCACAGGACATGCACATTGTCATGATAATCTGTATTTATCATATGACTCGTCCGTTTTGTTCACTTTAAAACATTCGATATTTTGTTTTCATATTAATCAGTGATAAATAAAGCCTTCGTCAATTTCATTGGTCGATTTCAAAACTAGACAATTTGCTTGGCTGAACAAAATACAATTGGGTCACATTTTCATAATTTGCATAAATAGAGTTGGGAGCTTTCATTGGTCAATTCCAAAACTGGACAATTTGATTGGCTAAACAAAATACAACTGGGTCACATTTGCATAATTTCAGTAGGGAGAATTTACGTTATCTGTCCTATTTAAGGTGGGTTATATTGTATTAATCTTTTACCTACAAGAAAAACGCCATTCATTTTTTTTCATATTTTCACTTTTTGCTTCCAAAACATAGGTTATGACCCCTCATTGGAACGAGCTCGACGAGCTCGTTCCAATGAGGGGTCATAACCTATGTTTTGGAAGCAAAAAAATGATTTTTTTTATTTTTCGAGGATGTTTTTTCCAACTCAAGTTAGGTGATGAGTTATAAAGTCATACTAAGTGGCTAATTTGTAGGTGTGTGTGTCATATGATAAGGAGAATATGAAATGAGTGTTTTTCTCATATAATATTTATGAAACTCGTCCGAATTTTCCGTTTGGGCTCGCCAGAGGCTCGCCAAAACGGAAAATTCTTAGACTCGTTCCATAAATATTAATGAGAAAAACACTCATTCCATATCCTCTATATAATAATCATTTGAACCCCAAAGGCCGTTTTTTCCGATCAGGGGACATTATAAGTCATACTTTCATCAAGTAGGATGGCTCTTAAGTTAAAGTATTGGGTAGACCAGCCCCGAGGCTGCACGTTGAAAATTGTAATTGCTCTACCCCCAAATAATGAATATGGACTCTCCCAATTGATATCATTGAACTGACATGGAATATACCGCCAGTGTTCAAGGGGTTAAAGATGTAGTAACTGTCGAAGTAATAATCACCATGGCGCTGTCAAAGGTGCAGAAACTGTCACAAACTTTGCCAACAGAGTGTAGAAAAAATAAATCCAAGACCATTGTAAGATTTTCTGATTTTTTGCAGCCAACATAACATTAACAAAACAATAATCTTCTAGGTGACTAGGTGATTATTACAACCAGCTGCTTGAAACAAAACTTCAATTCTTACAATGTGATTTCAAAGTTGCTATAAAAAGGTACGTGGTTATATTGATAACAAAGGAAGACAAACTGCAAACTCGAAAATGAGGCAGCACGAAGGGCAAATACAGGCGGTTCTTGTTCTGTTGACGAAAATGCCCGCAATATCCGAGGAGTGTAAAAACCACTGTTCTTTATAAAGCTAACTTGCCGGGACGACCATTGGTCACACACAGAAAGGTATCTCAGGCCTAAATCCCACACGTTCTATCAAAACAGGCACCTCGAGGGGCAGTATTAGATGCATCCAAAGAATCATGTTAGATACATCCAAAGAATCATGTCAGTTGTTTCTAGGCAAGTCTTGGCTGCCTAAATAGGCAGCCAAGACTTGCCTAGACACAACTGCAAAGCCACAGAATGTCGACTGTTAATGGGCAGAAATATATGTAAATATCTTCATTATTTAACATTACAAGAATTATTTTACTGATAAAGATTATACAGACTGATCATTATTTGTTATTTAATTACTACATGCACTATACGTAGTAGCTTCTGTATTTCAATTAGCTTTGTTCATATATTTAACAAATTAGCTGTCGTTATCTGATAGTTTTTTTTATTTATTTATTGGTGTTTAAGGTCCCTTTGTCTAAAAGTGTGTGTGAGGGGAAGGGTACTATAAATAGACAGAACACGATGTGTGTTTGAATCGTTGACTACGCCATTCCAGCGAATTATATAAAACACCCACCGATTCAAACACACATCGCGTCCTGTTTTTATTACACATCCCATGCATTAAAATGCAGTTAAATAAACCATTTTTAATTACGATGTTTAGTCTCAAAGGTGAAGAGTCTATTATTTTTGTTTGAAGCGGCACTGATCAAATGGATCGATAAAAAATCAAAACAACCTTTTGCGAACCAGGCTAAATCATATTCGTTATCCATTGGGCGTGTTTGTTGAAATTCCTGTCGCTGTTTCTCTTCGGCTGGTGTCCATTCACGCCTAACCATTCGGTAGCTATTACTGTTAGTAAAAATATAAGTACAAATGTGGGCAGATTTGCAAAACAGCTGGGAGAAACTTTCTTAAAAGAAGTTCGAAGCATGTCAAGATGTCCGAAGATTTACCGAAATAAAGTTAACAAATTCAGATATAACGTGATCCGCAGACGAGACGGCCACGGGACTGGTTAATGTTGTGGTTGGAAATGATTGTTTATTTAATATTATCTCAATTATAGCAAACGTTTTTGTAAACCGACTTTATTTTGCTATAGACGTTTTCATTTTCAGACGATCGATAATTGTATAACAAAATTTGGAAACTTTTCGAAGCGTAACTAACGACTCGACGGGAAAGGAACTAGCACAAACGCTGTTGGGAAAAAGTTCTGGCTTGTACATCACCAGATGAATACAGGAATATTTATGTCATAAGCCATTTTGTGTAAAAGTGCATGTGGGCTGGCGTTTTTTTTATTTTATGTTTTATTTTTTGTAATTATTTTTTTGCCATCGAAAGTTCATGCTCTTGGTTTGTTTTATGTTTTAGGCCTCATAATCTACAAAATAGTATAGGTGGTGTATTTCGTCCCTTGAGTGCAAGAAGGCTTTCCAATGCGAAAGCGTTGCAAAGCCTTGTTGCACGCAAGGTACAAATGTATCAATGTTATTAACTTGGGAAAAATATCAGACATAAACCATTTAATTTTTATTTTTTTTTAAGTTTGCATTGGTTATAAAAAGAGAGCATACGGCAGCCAAAGGGATCATGCGAGAGAACGGAATAAACACATTTTTAACTTGCTTAGGACCGATATGCACTTTTTTGCAGCAATATAAATTCAGTATTATCACATATTTTAGTTGTTATTGAAAAATTAAAAAAAGTGTCAAGATTTGAAAGTCGATACCGCGTAATTCGCTTTCCTGCTGCGGAAACACCATGTAATCGCGGTACTTTTATCAAGTACTGAGCTTAACTGCCACATTTTATTTATTTATTTATTTATTTATTTATTTATTTATTTATTTATTTATTTATTTATTTATTTATTTATTTATTGAGTTTTAACGACACTTTCGACAGCCAGGATCACCTGTGTTTGGCAGTTTCACGGGTGGAGGAAGCCGGTGTAACGGAAGAGAACCGATGAGCAATGGCGAGAAACTGCCAGACTCCCCAACGTGCCAACTCCACAGACACAGGGTTGGCACTGGTGGAAGACAGGTGCACAAACGACGCGCAGTACATTCCGTCTACTAACTATTTTTAAGTTTCCAAGGACTCAAAGTGTTTAAGTTTAATTTTCCAGTATCACAACTACATAACGAAGTCATACCTTCGTTGTATCAACATATTCTACCCATTAACAGAAATTCAGCATTGTATACATGAAATAGTCCGCATTTAAGCCATCACTACCAGCACGATGATTACGTAAAACAGTAATCCTTCGATGCTAAAATATAGCATTTTGTAGAACATTAATCCCCCCCCCCCCCCAAAAAAAAAAGAAACCCAAAACAAGGTGCGAACAATGGCGGTTCCTTCTGGTTTCCTAACAATTTTGACTTGTAATCACTATTGAGCAGCGCAGAATGAGCGGAACCTGGGTGGGAATACTAGAGGGAAGCGCCCCCATATTTTTCCTCGGGCACGTTACATGATTACACAATGAATTTACAAGTCTAAGACCTTGCGAATATGTAAATATTAAGGTTTAATCTCGAAATCGGGGATTTCATGGCTCTGCGACTCCCGATTGTGAATGTCAATCACAATACCCGGACATTCACACATCATTGTGTTAATGCTTGCGAATTATAGTTTATGAGGTCACATCGAACTTCAACTTCTTCAGAGACCAGATTCGCCGTTGGAGCTGCGGTTTAATCCTGCGAATGATTATTTCCCGTTTGCCGATTCTAAAAATCAGTCTTAATGCCCTGGAAGTTCATAGACTAGAATCGGGAATCAAAGGTTGCGGAACGCAACCTTTGATTTTTGGTTCCGTTCTATGAAAATCCCGGGTATCGGCACTAATATTCAGAAACGAGAACCAGAAAATACCAGGTATTGTGATTGTTTCAAAAACAAGAACCTGAAAATTCCCGTTTCGGGAATTAATCTCTGGTAACTATACAGGCGCTTTAAAATTTATTTTCTGCAAATATCAATAGTTCCAGCATTCGGATTCGAAAATGGTTAAACTAAAAGACGTCGACCATCCTATCGCTAGAACCTAACAGACACATCATAGAAAAGTAGTGACCTATTATTTAAACATTTGCTGATATCAAATTATATAATTCAGTGAGACGCGAACGGACTTTGTCAGTCGTCTGGAATGTATAATATCTTAATCATCCAACCCGCTCATGCACACTCTTTTAAACAACTCCCGTCAGCAAGACGTGAGAAACTGAATTTTGTGGATCCACTTTTTTCTCACATGTCCGAGCTATGGTAGACTGCATCTTTCTACTGGGGGCAAGTCCTCGCACCAAAGTTCCCCCTGCCTCTTCCAGTTTCTTTTCGAAGTAACTTCGACCATCGGTTCTCGAGAAGAAGTCACAAAACTTAAAACACAACTGTAATTAATGGTATATCAAAGGGAAGTTGTGTCATGTTTGCGAGCTCGAGATTGAACTATGGTATACCTCGTTGCGACACTGTCAGCCTCCATCACACACGTTTTAGAACCCACACGAAGGAACAGCAGCGCCCTTAAACTCGCATGAACACTACAAGTCACCCGCGTCTACTTTATTGTTTATCATATCGTCTCCTAAGTTCCAATGTGTTGTATGTGCCAGTAGGCACACAGAACACATTGGAAATCAGGGGACGATATGACTTCTCCGTTTTCCCGGCTTATTACCGTTTCAAATTTTCAGTAAATATTAATTAGTGCTTTATAACAACTTCAGTTGATTTGACTGGTCAATTTCAAAAGAAAGCTTTCTGATTGTTTATCACCGAAAAGATCTGTGCCAAATTAATGCGCGTGTAAATAGAACTATTGCAAAAACATCAACAAAGGCATGTTGCCTGATTTTATTTGTTATAACGATTCACTAACATCCCAATGATAAGAAATGTATAAATACTTGAAAATTAGTATTAGTAACGCCGAATTGTGAAACTATATTTTGTCGCGTTTATGAATCATGACTGCATATAGTTGCGACGCGTCACAGTCAAATGCATTGCGCTCAAGGTGAAATTACATTCTTTAACCCTTTTTTATCTAAAAGATATGTTTTGGTAGCTGTGGTGTCATATGATAAACAGAATATGAAATTCGTGTTTTGGTCATACCCTATTTATGAAACTCGTCTAAGAAATTCACTTTTTGCCTCGGCAAAACGGAAACTTCTTAGACTCGGTTCCTAAATAGAGTATGTCCAAAACACTCATTCCATATCCTCTGTTTATGTCTGTCTCCGCCACCATGCTGGTTTTTGGGTGAAAATATTGAAAGAAGTGCAAATGATTCTTTGAAAATATATTTCTTTCAGATGTTGTCTCCAATGCTCGTTGTTTGTTTTCCGAAGTGGATCGAAAAGAAGAAAGCAAATCCCACAACAGAGGTGCAGAGCCACACTCACCTTTCAGTACCAAATACAACGTCCAAGCCAAATAATACAGAAACAATCTCAATGACAAGCTGCAGCCAAGTGGAAACACCAAAGGGGTCGACGGAAAAGGAGAATGTGGCCTCCAACTGAAATAATTCCATCAATATTATGGGTTTTTCAAAAAGGTTTTTTTCTCATAGACTCGAAATGGTACATGTATCAATACGCAGAACGTCACGCTGTGTGAATGCGTTCGTTAATACGGCACTCGTGCCATCGCGGAAGCATAGAACTCGAGGCTGCGCCTGTCGTCCTTTCCTTCCGCGATGGTGTCGTTTGACGAAGTCATTCATGCATCGTGGTGTTTTGTGTTTATTATACGCCTCTGATATAATCATCTCTTTCTAAATTCATCGTGAAAAATTAGGTCTTATTTGTAGAATTTGAATATTCTTACGTCTGTTTGAAATGAAAAATGAAAACACAAGCAAACCTTAGGTGTGATTGGCAAACACGTGTGACAGATCGATAAGTAAACCGAAAAATATAAATACAAATTGTGTCCAAATAGGTTATTTGTTCGTATATTTAACAAATTAGGTGTCGTTATCTGAAAGATATTCGTTTCAAATACAAAACGTATAAAAACCACTCCCAATTTAAAGAGTAAGCTTAATTTCGTTAACTGGTGGATTAAAACAAAAACATTTTCCAATTGACATTCGACTTATTGGCTGTTATCGCAGCTTCCGAATTGATCTGGGTCAGAATGCGACGTTTCGATTGGCCGATTATGAAAATGGGCGGAGTTTAATTCTTTTGATGAATCCATCACGTCGTCTGAAAAATAGTCCGTCACCGGAAATCCGCATGAGACACGTGTGCCATTCGGATTTGTAAAAATGGAACTGTTTGAAAACTAATTAATAGGGGAGTATAAATAATATTGTCATCAGCAGATGTTTAACGCTTTCAACCCTAAGCATGGAATGGGATCGTCTTATATACTATATACTGTAAACAGCGAAAAAGGCGAGTCTCTGATCCATTTATTGGGAGCTTCAGTAATAATTTGATCCCACAGCCCATTAGGGTTGTGGGATTTAATTATAACTGACGCCTCTGTTCAGTGTTTATTGAGTGGTTTACTCGGAGACAGCCAATTCTTGCTTTAAGAAAAAGAAAAAAAACAACAAAAAAAAAACAGCACAACACACCAACGCGCGCTGCGTACATATGACACTACCATTACATATTAGTTGGAAGCACTGCGGCCAGTTATTAGAGCACTGGCCTTTGTACTGAAAGGTCGATGGTTCAGTCTTGTCCGGCGGTGACTGCGTTGTGACCACGGGCAAGTCACGTAATCCTTGTTGTCTGCTTGAATGTCGGTGGCGCTGTGTCTTGAGACGTACTGCACATCAATGGTGCGCTTGCCTTCAACCGCTGGTAACTCTGATTGTGTTGGTATGTTTGGGTGTCTGAGAGTTGATCGCCGATGCTGGGTGGTTCTTTTCGGGTAGTCCGCCTCCCTCCACTCGTAAAACTGTTTGATACGATACGACTCTGACTGCTGAAAGGGTCGTTAAACCGCAATAAACAAACAAGAACCTATATACTATGCTTACCTATGTTACTACAAACTGTTATTGACAAGTGCCATTTCCTGGGAAGGCGGTGTTCATTCACGCCGCAAGATCGACCCTGGTTACGACCTTGTCTGGCCCTTTACCCAATGCACAGGATATTAAAATTTGTTATCTTTCTTTATTTTCAAACTTTTCAAAGACGTTCAACAAAATCGTATCATCTGACCCCTCATTGGAACGAGCTCGACGTGCTCGTTCCAGTGATGGTTTATTTATGGTTTTGATAAAATTTATCAAAAAAAATTCCACTGCTCAATTTGTAAATTCCACAGGCGAGTGCTTCCGATTTATTTTGCAAATCGTTAATGCTAGACTGAATGGTGAGTTTGTTCAATGAACCGAAACTACTGTCAACGAATAGGTGGTCTGAGAGGGACTGTTACAACCAGTAGTGTATAAATTTACCAGTAATGTCGAAATCGACCAGTAATGTCGAAAAAATTAACCAGTAATGTCGAAATCAACCAGTAATGTCGAAAAAATCGACCAGTAATGTAAAAATCCGTAATGTCGAAAAATTAACCAGTAGTGTCAAAAAGTGACGACCAAAATGACGATTTCTCGCAAAAATTTCAATATTTTTTTCGGGTTGCTCAAATTGTACTTTTGCCAATATTTATCGACTTTTAACCATTTTCGCGCAAGTTTAAACACATTTACCCCAGTAAATATGGAATTTTGTGTTTAACAATTATTTCCCTCGTTCATATGCACAACATATCCCATCCTATTTGCCCCCTCTCTCTTTCTCTCTCTCTCTCTCTCTCTCTCTCTCTCGCTCTCATTCTCTCTCTCCTCTTTCTCTCTATCTATCTCCCCTCTTTCTATCCCATGTCCCTCTACCTTTGCCCCCTCTCTCTCTCCATCATTCTCTCTATCTATCCCTTCTCCCTCTGTCTTTGCCCAGCTCTCTTTCCCCATCCATCCATTCCTCTCTCTCTCTCCCTCTCTCTCTCCCTCTCTCTCGCTCTCTCTCGCTCTCTCTCTCTCTCTCTCTCTCTCTATCTATCTATCTATGTCCCTCTCTCTCTATCCCCTGTCCCTCTACCTTTGCCCCTACCTCTATCTCTCCTTCTCTCTCTCCCCTTCTTTCTCTCTCTCTCTATCGCTCTCTTCCTATCCCCTTTTCCCTCTGTCTTTGTCAAACTCTCTCTCTCTCTCTCTCTGTCTCTCCCATCCCCTCTCTCTCTCTCTCTCTCTCTCTCTCTCTCTCTCTCCCTCTCTCTCTCCCTCCTTCCCCCTCTCTCTCTGGATAGATAATGAATTGATACGACGCTGAAATATTTAGTCTAGTATTTAGCGCTCGCACAGACAGACATACAGTCACACATGTAGGCTGGCAAGTGTGTAGGCAGGCAGGTTAGCAGCATCCAGGCAGACGGACAGAAATCCAGACAGACAGATAGAAATGTGGCGTGTAAGAAATAACCCCTAGACGTGGATAGACAACTGAATGACGGAAAGATAGGCAGACCTACATACACAGATTGATTGGTTGGTTGATTGATTGACTGATTTCGTTTACGACACTTAGTTTAAAGCACGCGCACCATACACGTGTCATTTCGGCATGTGGCTTGGCACACGAAGTCAACGTGCACCTGGGATAAAGTGTCATTTCCAAGGACCCAACTTAACTGACCTCATCAGGTATAGAACCCGGATATTCATCAAATTGAATTGCGAGGCAATTTCTCGATTGAGCTAATAGTGCTCCCCACGTACATGCGGGTACATGCTGGTGACGCAGACTGACTGATTGATGGATGTAGGTAAAATGACAGGTAGCAAATTGGTAGAACTAGATGATAGGCATGTAGCAAATATCGGGTAGTGACTGACATTATAATAGTCGGTCATTAAAGCACACGACCAGGAGAGTCATCGGGGGGGGGGGGGGGGGGGGGGCTATATCCCCCTCCCCCGTCGGCAAGTGTTAGTGCTCCTTATTTTGGTCGTCACTTTTTGACACTACTGGTTAATTTTTCGACATTACGGATTTTTACATTACTGGTCGATTTTTTCGACATTACTAGTTGATTTCGACATTACTGGTTAATTTTTTCGACATTACTGGTCGATTTCGACATTACTGGTAAATTTATACACTACTGGTTGTAACAGGAACACCACCTTGAATTTAGTCTCCAAAAGATTTGAGCTTGAAAAAAGAAAAAAAATCCCTCAAATAAGTCAGTAACAATTGCAAATAGAGAAACACATGCAAATGTGGAAACAATGCTGCAGGCTTGTATCTTTTTTAACCCTTTACCCAACGTAACGCTCAAAAACGGCAACGCCTATTCACAAAAATTGCCGTTCATTTTTCAATATTTTGTTCATTTTTTGCCCCAAAAACATAGCTTATGACCCCTCATGGTAACCGGCTCTTTGTGCTCGTTCCAACGAGGGGTCATAAGCTATGTTTTTGGCGCCAAAAATGAAAAACATTAGTTATCAATAATTCTGTGTGCAAGTGTCGTCTGCTTTCCATGTTAGGTAAAGGGTTAAAATCAAATTGTTATTACACTGAACCTTCGAAAGTTTTCTGAAGCCAGCATCGAGGGGGAGGGGGGGGGGGAGGGTCGAACCTGGGGCCTACAACCCCATCGCCTAGCCTGCTCCAACACATATCTTTTCTTTAATACTCACTTCTCTTCCTACAACTCGCGTAGAGTAATTTGAGCATTTCTTTTATTGACATTACTTTCTTGCAGAACTCACAATTCAACCAGTGGCGTAGGGGATGTGTCCGCAGGGCTCGCATTGCGGGGAGGGGGGACGGCTAGAAGGGGAGCCCCCGTCTTGAAGAACGTCCCAACGCTGGAAGAAAGAGGGAAAGAGAGAGAAAGAGCGAGACTGTGTACCAAATACACATAATTACAAACTCTCACTTCCACACGACGTACTCTTTGTAGTCTATGTATTATTCTTTTAACCCTTTACCTAACGTAACGGCCAAAACCAGCCAGTGCTATTCTCAAAAATCGCCAATTAATTTTCATTATTTTTTTTTTCATTTTTTGTCTCAAAAACATCGAGCGCGTTCCAACGAGGGGTCATAACCTATGTTTTTGAGACAAAAAATAAAAAAAAATAGTTATTCATAAATTATTTTTGCAAGTGTCGTCTGCTTTTCAGGTTTGGTAAAGGGTTAAGTGAAAGCTACATCATTGTAACTGATGGGGGTGAGAAATGAACAATATACATACATGGTGCCTCTCAAGTCACACATGTTGGGCGTGCATGCGTGTATCGTTGGGTGGTGGGGGTGAAACTTAAAACATGTAATGAAAAAATCTAGAGCGTCGTACTTTTAGAATCGATCCTATTGGCAACACCTTCATTTAATTTATGGCGTATGTTCTACGTGAAATCGTGTATGCTGTGCACGGTAACAACACTAAATTTTCTCCCGTTTTAAAGGCAACCACCATTATGAAAGGGCCCCCGTCTCTGTTTCGCGGGGGGCCACAAGATTTTGCGCTACGCCACTGAATTTAACCATATTTATCTTGTTTGACAGAGCTCAATGAGTTATGCCAGTTAAAATACAAACAGTTTAATGTTCATTGCACAATCGAACGATCTGCTGCTGATAACCGTAAACGGTGCCACTGGAAACCCCCCACCCACACGAAAAACAGAACTAGTAAACCATCACATTGTTTTAAAATTCTTCCAAAAAAGATCTTGGGAATTTGTAAGCCATTTCCAAGTACTCCAATATCCTTCTCGATATATTGTTCACATCAGGGGCTTTCACGAAAAACGATAGCGTTTTCCATTTTTAACTCTTTACCTAACATGAAAAGCAAACGACACTTGCCAAACAAATTCTAGAATTACTATTTTCTTTATTTTTTGTCTTAAAAACATAGGTTATGACTTCTCGTTGGAACGAGCTCGACGAGCTCGTTCAAACGAGTGGTCATAACCTATGTTTTTCAGACAAAATTTAAAAAAATAATGAAAATTAATTGGCATTTTTTTTAGAATAGCGCTGGCCGGTTTTTGCCGTTACGTTGGATAAAGGGTTAATCCACTGATCCACTGATCAATTTGTTTTTAAACGTTGCTGTGTTGGTATTTGGCTGGGAATCTGTACCGAATCTGTATCAAATCTGTATCAAGTTCCATTATACATCCACGAAATCATGTCCGAAGAGCTGTTTAGCTTTACTGATAGTGGCAGAGCCCGGCGTTTCGCGACGTTTTGGTCGAATCGAATCGAACAAAATATTTCACATCGAATCGAGCATCGAATGTAATCGCATGTTCAATGGTTGCGTCTGTGGTTTATTATTTATTAAACATATTTTATTTGTTATAACAAAATGGATTGGATAACAAGTGCCGAGCACTTAGATAATATCCTTTCCTTAATATACATTTGAAAATTTCAGATTATGTTTACAAATATTTACAAAAAGTTACCAAAATGTGCATGCAATAGCAAAGCAAACTTATGAATAATTGAAACAATATTGTGTATGTACACTCTTCAGGATGGATGTTGGTAGGTGTTCGACTTCACAAGAGTCAGAACAGATAGGCGAGAGGAAGGAGAGCAGAATGGTGAAAGGTGAACTGCCACATCGCAACACTGCTGGACTTGGTCAACTAGCCAACGCGTCATATCACGGTACAATCGCCATTCCAGCGGAACCGCGATTTAGACGGAGCCCCGTTACCACTGCTATAGCCAGGGCATACAGGACGAACAGCCCGGCGTTTCGCGACGTTTTGGTCGAATCGAATCGAACAAAATATTTCACATCGAATCGAGCATCGAATGTAATCGCATGTCCAATGGTTGCGTCTGTGGTACTGGTTATAAGTAAATAAGTTAATTAGTTTTACTCTCCCGACATATTAGTGGTTTATTCTGTAAAAAGGCTGGTGGTATTAATTTTTGTCATAAATGGTTTTACCTGAATGGACAAACAGGACTTATAGAATAAGTAGGTGCAAGGGCCGGTAATCAGATTTAAACCACGAGTAGGATAACGGTTTTAACCACGAGGCTCTGTCAAGTGGTTGAAACCCTTATTCTACGAGTTGTTTAGATCTGATTACCGGCCCCAGTACCTATTTATTTTTATTTATACCATACTCTTAATAATAAATAATCGACTTTGGCATTTAAAATGGAGAAAAAACGATCTCTTCGATTAGCAGAGGAGCGAACACATGGGTTTGTTTTGTTTACATCTGCGCCGGTGGGCAGTAGTTCCGACTGCACGTGAATGCGTGATTGGCAGCCAGACACATCGTCAAAGTTGATTGAATTTACCTTGCTTTTCAGTCGAATTATAATTAACAATTCTTAAATTTTATTTCAAATATTTAACCGCAGGTATCTTAAACTTAATAAGTCATTGCACGTGGTAGGTAGTACCGCAATTTCAATGAAACATCACGAAGCGAGAATGTATCGAAGTCGGCAAATTGGGTCATGTCAAAGGTGAAATTGGATGTAGTTCCTACTAGGGCTGCACGGTATATCGATAAACCGATATATACCGGTATTCAAATCAATATCGATTGAATACCGGTGTAATTACAAAAATATCGGTTTATCGTCATTATTTATTTACCCACAATTTAATTTTCAAGATGTCTTGAGTTTTTTAACTGTAGCCCCGAATGAATAATATTATTATCCTTTATCCAAGGAATCGTCTGTTTGTGCCCTCGTAATATACAAATTCAGCAGCTGAAAAAATAATTTTCAAAAATTTCAACAAAACTATATCATGTAACCCCTCATTGGAACGAGCTCGTTGAGCTCGTTCCAATGAGGGGTCATATGATATAGTTTTGTTGAAATCTTTTGGGGAAAATCTGATAAATTAATTTTGAAAATAATAAATTTTGATATCGTCTGCGTTGGGTAAAGGTTTTTCGAACCGCATCATCAATGTGTGCTAATTCGTTCCTACTGTGATGCATCGAGTCTCGATTCTGGTACTCGTGTTCATATATCTCAACAGTTTTCGATATACCGGTATACCGCGGTATTTTTTTGAACACCGATACCGGTATTCAGTTTTGAATATCGTGCAGCCCTAGTTCCTACTATAGGTATAAATTTTTGTAATGGAATTCCCATTGAAAACGTTTTAACCGCAGTAGAAGCTTTACACAGGTAGTGGGGTTAAAAGCTAAAATTTAACACAGGGGTTTTTACAGGTAGTAACATAGGTGAGCATGGTATAAACTGTTTTTAACCACACTTCTATAACTGAAATTATTAATTTATTAGGGAATTTGTACTGAAGCTATCAAGTAAGCTCCGCCCACCTTGTCAGCTGAATATGCATTAATCGTCAACTAGCTATCAACTCAACGAGTAACAAATATTATTTTATTTTAAATAAACAATAAAATTACTGTATAAGAATTGAGGAAAACAAACTAAGAGATTCAATAATTTAATATATAACTTATCAAGTTTTTTATGGGATCCGTCTATCCCAGCATCTCCGTGTACCGCCCGTTGATGTCATCGGCTGCATTCAAGTACGGCACCGACGCACCGTAAATAATAAAAAAGTAAACAAATCAGGAACTGACAATTTTCCAAATTGTTACAAAAAAAATCATCAGATCATCATGGGTGACGAATATGGAATCTTCAGCATCGGAGAACCAGTGGAAATGATTAGATCACACGAAGACACAAATCGTCCTCTGAGTTCCAATGTGTTCTATGTGCCAGGAGGCACATAGAACACATTGGAACTCAGGGGACGAAATGAAGACTTTGCATCGCTTTTAAAATAAACAAAACTCGCGATTTAAACGATTGCAAGATGAACAGGTGAGTACCCGAAACACTGAATCTGTCATTTTCCAGGTCATTCACTAAGAACAAGCTATGTACTGTCTTCAGGATTTATTTCCAAATCAACATTTAAAGAGTGTACATTTAATTTCAACGGTGGCGTCGGAAAGTAACTTTGGCCACGTCACGTTATAATCTAAAAATACAGTGTTGAAGCTGACCAATGAAAGAACGGCCAGTGATTTGATTGACGTGACCCACATTTGTCACGGGCTGTTTTGTCTACTGAGGAAAATAAAAAAAATCGTTTAAATAAACGCTGATTAAACACCTTTTCTTATTTTCCTCGATATCTCCTTTTTAAATTAGAAAAATTAACTGTTGTTTCTTTTCGGGTTATGCGATCCAAACAGAAAATTCTCAGCACAAGCTTTACATAACTCGCTACGCGAATTATGAAGCTTGTGCTGAGAATTTTCGGTTTACATCTTACAACCCGAACAGAAACAACAGTTAATTCTTAATTATCTCCCCTGTTTTGCAGGAACTTCTTCGAGGGAGAACGTTTGCGCCCTGTACGTAGGCGTACTACACGTCGATGGTACACCGGTCTTTAACCGCCACGGACTGAGATTGTGCAGAGTCAGTAATTTGGGGCGTCTGGCAGTTGTTCACCTCTGCTCGGTGGTTCTCCCGAGGTACCCCACCTTCCTGGACCCGTAAAACTGTGCGACAAAATATGACTCTGGCTGTGCAAAGTATAGTTAAACCTCAATGAGGAAACCTTTAGTTTTGGATATGAGTACTACGCTATTGCGTACCTCCACACGTTGGCTTCAGATGAATTTATAACAGTACACAAAAACATAGTTCACATGCACTATAGTACATACTGACTGGTGTATTTCCGTTTTTTCTCAACTAATTTGTAATCGATTCGAAAGCATGGAAGCTCACTGCTTTCGGCATTAGACTTCAAACCGATACGTACACGGTTCGATCCCCACCAGGGGCAGTAGCGTTGTTTCCTTGGACACGGCACTTCATCCCAGGCGAGAAGGCGGATTCTATAATAGGGGATGCCTGAGGCACTAAAGATAATCTTTGAAAAGCCACTGTGGGAGATTTCGGGGGAGCTGCGGCTCCACCAGTCCTAGTTAGCCCCCCCCCCCGGTCGTTGTTCGGGGAAGTGGGTGGAGGGGCAACTAGTTTGGACTAGCACCCTGCCTCACTTCCGAGAAAAAAGTTTGCAACATTTAGTGCTCTAAGAGCGAATCTGAGGCATTTGTAGCGTGTGTAGCCCTTGTATTGGAGACCATTTGGGGGCTCTGTGTTGTATGGAAGTTGCATTGGGCCGATGTATTTTTTTGCGGGGAGGACGGGGGGGGGGGGGGGTGGGGGGGCGGCGCACCGAAAATTGTAGGGGGCTCTAGATCTCCACCCCCTCCCCCACCGTAGCTACACTACTGCTTAATCCCGATTGTCCACGTGAGGGAACAGTGCTAAGGCGCACTGCACATCACTTCCATTCAACCAATGCTAACGCAGCATAAGCAGATCTAGTACGTTGGGGAACCCGGCAGTTGCTCGCCGCTGCTCGGTGGTTCTCTTTGGGTACTCCAGCTTCCGCCACCGTAAAACTGTCCAACACGAGGTGACCCCGGTTGTCCAAAGTGTGGTTAATTCCCAATAAAAAAAAAACATGCGTGGAAATCGAATCGAATCAAATCTCGAAGCTTCCAAAGACAGTGATCATCACTGTATAACTCTTATTAATTATCGCATCAACGTTTTCATCTGATGCTTCTTCATATACCTGGAAAGATGTTAAATATAATTGTAGCAGGCAGGTAACTTACAGGGCCTGAAGCCCAAATTTTCCGACATAGTGGAGCGAGAGCTAAAATTTTCCAACAGTGTTCCAGAGACGTTGACCGTCGGAACGAAGTTGAAACCAAACCAACTATCCCTCTTTAACACTTCACCCAACGTAACGGACAAATCTGGTAAGCGCTATTCTTAAAAATCGCCAATTAATTTTATTTCACTATTCTAAAAAAAGTAGGGGATATTTGATAAAAGTGAGATATTTTGAAGAAATATATTTATATTTTCATCAAAAAGACAGTTGTGGCAATGCACTGTGACATCTTGTGAATGATTTCAGCGATAGTTGTGCGCTTGACAATCACGCATTCTTCGCACTGAGCTGTAGAAGACATGGGCGATCAGTCAGAGAATTTACCACGATCGTTCCAAGACCTCAATACCAAGTAAATCCTCCTCGGTTCGCGAGACGTGGCATACTCTTCACCAAACGTCCAATAGCAGCTTGACTGATGTTATTCTATTCTCCCTGCAGTGTAGCGGCGAGTTCCTGGACATTGGTAGTGGGCTGTTGACGTTGTCGTAGGCGTATCCCAGACATGCTCGACTGGTGAAAAATCTGAACTTAGTGCTGGTCAAGGCAGTGTAGTGATGTTTTGCTCCTGGAGGAACTCTGTAGCGACACGGGCCCTGTGAGCTCTTGCATTGTCATCTTGGAAAATGAATCGACGGCCTTGACGTCGCGCAAATGACACCACGTGAGCTGCTAACATATTGGTACCATAGTACTACCTTGTGACATGTAATGGTGTTCTGCTTGTCATGGTTATGCCTCCACCACCAAAACGATCGTGCTTTTTAACGGTTACGTCATGGTATCGTTCGTTCCGCCCCGCAACACTGTTTCTCCTGTCGTGGAAGTCGAGAGTGAACCTCGATTTATCGAAAAACATGACGAAAGACGACTGTCCCAGCGCTGTCGTGCTCCACACCAATTACGCCTTGCTGCGATGTGACGTTCAGTCAAACGTGGAATTATGCGAGGTCGTCGAGCGTACAAATTCCAGTTGTGGAGGCGATTTCGGATTGTCTGACCACTGACTCGCTCATCTGTCGCTTGGTGCAGCTGCTGTCCAATTTCTGAGGCACTTTGATGGCGGTTACGTAATGCTGTGGTTCGGATGAAACGATCCTGATTAGCAGTTGTCGCCCTTGGACAACTTGGCCGACGTCTGTCATCAATATTGCCTGTCTGACCTCAGCGTGACCACAACCTGCTAATCACCAATTGAGTAACGTTGAGAATTTGAGCCACTGCAGTCTGTCTATTGCCAGCTTCCAACATGTCAACGGCACATAAACGTTCGTCACGCGTCAGACTTCGCATACCTCAAAAGTTACGTTTCTACCAGAAATTATTGATGAACTAGTTTATACCAAGAAAAGAACGACGAGACCTCCGAAAAAGCCCGTTCAGTACAAATAAAAATTTCAAAACGTACCCTACAGACATTAACGCGGCGCTCGTGCGAAAATCGTGCACGAAGTTTTCATGGGCCGGTGACATTCATGGTCCACACTAAGCTTTGTAACATATTGATGTGTCCAATCACGCGTATCCAATACCATTTTCCCAAAATAGCAACATCAGTTTGGATATCCCCTACTTTTTTAGAATAGTATATTTTCATTTTTTGTTCCCAAAACATAGGTTATGACCCTTCTTTGGAACGAGATTGTCGATCTCGTTCCAATGAGAGGTCATAACCTATGTTTTTGAGACAAAAAATGAAAAAGAAAATAGTTATTCAAGAATTTTGTTTGCAAGTGTTGTCTGCTTTTTATGTCAGGTGAAGGATTAAAACAATAATTAACGAAATGAGCTAGAATCTTCATTTATCATATGACTCGTCAGTTTTGTTCACTTTAAAACATTTGATATTTTGTTTTCATATTAATCAGTGATAAGTAAAGCCTTCCGTCAATTTCATTGGTCAATTTCAAAACTAGACAATTTTATTGGCTGAACAAAATACAACTGGGCCACATCTTCATAATTTGCATAATTAGAGTTGGAAGCTTTCATTGGTCAATTTCAAAACTGGACAGTTTGATTGGCTAAACAAAATACAACTGGGACATATTTGTATAATTTTGGTAGGGAGAATTTACGTTATCTTTCCTATTTAGGGTGGGTTATATTGTATTAATCTTTTACCTACAAGAAAAACGCCATTTATTTTTTTTATATTTCCACTTTTTGCTTCCAAAACATAGGTTATGAATCCCTCATTGGAACGAGCTCGACGAGCTCGTTCCAATAAGGGGTCATAACCTATGTTTTGGAAGCAAAAAATGAATATGTTTTAGTTATACGAGGATGTTTTTTCCAAGTGCCGTCTGCAACTCAAGTTAGGAGATGGATTAAAATGGTCATACTAAGTGGCTAATTTGTGCGTGTATGTGTCATATGATAAATAGAATATGAAATGAGTGTTTTTCGCATATAATATTTACGAAATTCGTCCGAATTGTCCGTTCGGGCTCGCCAAAACGGACAATTATTTGACTTGTTTCATAAATATGATATGAGCAAAACACTCATTCCATATCCTTTATTTATTACTTTTATTTTAAAGAATTATTTTCGTTTCACGGAAGTGATTCTTTAAAATAAAACTAATACACGAAAATGACCACTCGGTTGCCATATACTCATAACGTGTGCTTTTTCGTACAAATGTTATAGGAAACATATCGGTACTTTAACATGACGACAATTGCGCTTTAGTCAGTTGCTTTTAAATTAGCGGCTTGCAGAGAAAATGCTGGGGTTCAACAATTTTCCCGACAGACAAAAAAAATACAAAACATTCCGACAAACATAGTCATACGGGACGCCTCCGCCCCCCCCCCCCCCCACACACACACACATACACACACACCTCACCCTTTAGCAACGGGCCTGAAACTTCCACAGAAACATTTCTGGGCACACTGTGTTGTTGTACAATCGTTGTTTGTTCGTCATCAGTTATGTCCCGTGATGCATTTTGTCCACGTTGTTGACAGCGAATAAACCATTTCTCCAAGATTATCCTGCCTTTGTGTTTTTCTTTTAAATTGTGTTTTTCCGCAGGTAATTCAAGTGTTTACGTCTTATCGACTAACAAGCTGTGAATAGCGTGACCATTATGGGATTTTCCATACGAGCATATGTGGACCAAATGGACGAGTCACACGTGATGATATGTTGGATAACGTGGAGCAATTAATGGCAAAAACTATGTGTGTAAGCTAATGGCAAAAAATATGTGTGCCGTTTATTGTTTTGGCCCCCAGATGAAAAACAAGTTAGAATTTTCAAAAAGACTATTCAGCTTGCCTCCAAAAGATTCCTTTAGCTATTTGTATTATAACTCACAAACATAACTCAGTGTATTATTTTCCAACCACTCCACCGTGATACAGGGGCCACTACTAATATATTACCTGTATGTGGATGCCATTCTATGATCCCAAAATGTGAAATGCCCCCATACAGCTCTGCTCTTTTGGTTTGACTGGAAATTCTCTCTCAAGAGGAAAGGCGGAAGTAACAGGTTCAATACGTGAATGAGAGAAACCCACGCGTATGCTCTAGTTTGTTCATCAGTAGTTATAAATACAAGTTCTTTGTTTTGTTGTTGAACCTAGCGTATTGGATCGATGTTATTATGGTGGTCAAGACATTGTGCCATCTGCAGTGTCGAAAGCATGAGCGGAATTCTACCAGTCTCCAAAAGATTTATATAGAGTTCTTCCCCTTTGAACAACCACCGGAGGCTCCGGTTCAAATATAATTTCATGAGGATTTTAAGTGCAATTCGTCGTTATTATTGAAAGCAATAACATCCTATAGTGTGTACCCAAACATAATACCAACTAACTGTGGCCACATTCGGTCATTCGGATACGGTCTTCGTCGATAAATGAAGTCGAAAGGTGGCCTATTATCTTGATGCTGGGCAGTGCATGAACATTAATACTGACGCGTTTAGATGACTTAGCTTTCAGGAGAAGGCAGCTTGAACTAGCTGAATATCAGTTTCAGTTGTGGGTGATGTGCAACTGGGTACAAACATTCATTCAGTATAAAATCCATCCGGTCTTGACTAGCTTAAGGTGCTATAAAAGTAAAGGAATTTTGTTGATTTTGAAATTCCCACCTCTGATATTTCTTAAATTCAAATTAAATATATACAAACTATACATCAAAATAAAGGATGGGAGGTATAGAATACGAACAATATATGGAATCATCTCATAGTGTTGACAGCAGGTACCACTGGTATCTGAAAGTCTGCTACCGTATTCGTTCCAGAACAGATAACACAATAATATTCCATGAGAACAACTTGTGGTCAAAAGTGCTTCACATATCCAAGAACAAAGCTAGGCATTCAAAATACTTTAGATTGCAGCGATAGGACTGCATTTGAGATAAAGATAACACTGTCTGCATTTTTTATTGAAGATGGATTCCATGTTCGACGGACATGCGCAAAACACTACATACTACGAATTTTCATCGATAACAAAATCGTAATTCTATGAAACTCCAACAGGTGTCATGATACCTTGCATAGAATATGACAAATGTGCAGTCTATGCACAGTAATAGTATGCTGCATTAAGTTGATCTTTCTCATTATTTGCTTTTAGACGGCGTTGTATATCAATGCTTTTTCCGTCCGATGACGCTGACCGGAAATCGAAAGTAATATACAATGTCAACAAAGACGACAGTTTTGAAATTTACCCTCATGCAACTCTGTCGCTGTATTTTTAAGGATGTTGATGCCCTACCTTTTGTCTTGAATATGTGAAGCACATTTGGCCACAAGCTGATCTCATGCAATATTATTGTATTCTCAGTACTGGTACGAATGCGGTAGCAGACTTCCAGGAACAAGTGGTGCCTGTTGTCAACTCTATGAGTTGATTACATACATGTTTCGTGTTCTATACATCTCAACCTTCATTTTAATGTATAGTTTGTGTATATGTAATTTGCATTTAAGGAATATAAGAGGTGAGAATTTCAAAATAAACAAAATTCTATTACTTATACAGCACCTTGAGGACTATGTTACCTCAAATTTCAACCAAAAAGCACAGAGCCAAAACACACAATTGAAAGATTTCGGATGCATAGGTTTCATATCTGTTGGGTCACGGCTATTTGAGTAATACATCAATAATAAATGTAATGCACAGCTTGGGAGACAATAGGAAGACGGCCAATCTGGCTATATTGTCTCCCTGCAGTATACATTTATATTGTCAGGCTTGAGTAGTGTTAATTTACATATCTTTTTGTATCCTTAAAACACTCTTTACTACTGTATGTATAATCTCTATTTGTGTCATGTATACTGCAAAATAAAGAAATCAATCAATCAATCAAGCAAATGATACATAAAAAAAAACAAAAATGGATTTTGAAATGAAAAATGACCTTAATTCTCCAATTTAAAACAAACAGGTACAGCTGAATACGTGGGAAGTATCACTGAAATAGTTAAACCAAAATATTGCCCACGTATTCAGTGGTAGCTGTTTTTTTATTTCGATAATTGAAAGTAATTTTTTTCACTTTAAAATCACTTTCTGGTCTCTTCATTTATCATTGATGTGTCAATCAAATACATGTGATCCACTAGATATGAAACATCAACATCCGAAATGTTTCAACTGCGTGTTTTGGCACTGTACATTTTGGTTGAAATTTTGGGTAACATCGTCCTTAAGGTGCTATATAAGTAATGGAATTTTGTTTATTTTGAAATTTCCACATCAGATATTCCTTATATTCAAATTCAGTATACACAAATTATACATCAGAATGAAGGCTGGGATGTATAGAACACGTAAAATGTTGAGGGCCCTTAGGAGACGCACTAACCTCGTTGTATCGGCGTTTCGCCACTGTGTGCGTATTCGGGAAAAATTATGGAACATGTCTGCTGTAAAGAAAAATAATCAACAATATAATTTATTTTGATGAATTGACGGTAACATGTTTTGCAGCTCGGAGCTCACCCGTTCAACCTCATACGACGTTACCGTCAATTCGTCACAATAAAGTATCTGTTCCTATAAGACCCTACCCAAAGCCCAAAACCCACGTCCTGAAATGAACATGGCAATTCAATGAACAAGGAAACTTTAACAATAATTTATTTTAATTTAGTAAATAAACCTGCTGTGTACCCCCTACGTCATTGGACAACCACAAATCAATAAATTAGATAAAGGTCGAGATTACTCCATCTCTGTTCATATTATGAACAAGTTCATGATTTGAACTGCACTGCAACAAAATATAGGTTCTCTTTAGAATCAAAACTGGTTCTAATCTTGTCCCTGAGATGGAACCAGTTCTGTTTAAACAGTATTTATTTCAAATCAAATAAATTTATAAAGATTTACATTAAATATTAACAGAATTAAACATAAATTGAGGGGGTTTCAGCAGTAAGTTCAGAGCTTATATGAGGCTGTCTCAAATCAGTATTAAGCAAAGGAGATATGAACAGTTGGCATATCGAACCAGTTTTGGTTCTGTATAGAACCAAAACTGGTTCGATATGCCAACTGTTCATATCTCCTTTGTTTCAAAATGTTTGGCGACTGCGTTGAATAAGCTCCACGTTTACTGCTGAATCTACTTCAGTTCATGTACTATTCTGTTAAAACTGAATGCTAATCTTGGTAAATTTATTTGATTTGAAATAAATACTGTTTAAACAGAACTGGTTCCATCTCAGAGACAAGATTAGAACCAGTTTTGGTTCTAAAGAGAGCCTATATTTTTTGCAGTGTGTGATGAAGAGACCTTGTTTTTTGTATAAGTGGGCTGTGAGTATACTTTCATAGAATGATCACTGACCTCGAAAAATACGATTTTATAGGCAGTATGCACTTTGAATTTCTTGCTGTTATCATCTTTTCAAATATTTCACGTTGTGACGTCAGACGATAACATATGCCACTGGAGCCGTAAGCATAGAAAAAATAACTATGCGCGCTGTCTTCCAATCAGAGGATGAGGATTTTAGTCTTATGGGAACATGGGTTAACCCTTTACCTAACGAATCTCCCGCATCCGCCCGCGTAATATGCAAATTCAGCAGTTGAAAAAATATTATTTTTCCAAATATTTAAACAAAACCATATCATGTGACCCCTCGTTGGAACGAGCTCGTCGAGCTCGTTCCAACGAGGGGTCACATGATATGTTTTTGTTTAAATGTTTTGAAAAATTTAAAAAAATGATATTTAAAATTATAAATTTTGATATCGTCTGCGTTGGGGAAAGGGTTAATGTCTTCATACCAAATCTCAATTTATTATTGAAGTGGAATCGTAAGGTTTCGAAACGACTAATGAACGCGTGAAGACAAACTTTACTTTTTGATATTCTCTATTTCAGTCACACTTTTGTAGAAAAATAGAGTAAGATTACATGTTAAATTTCCTGTTCTGATATTACCTGTCAAATGTTGATGTAAATTACAAAGCACAAATAATCTCCGAGTGGGCGAACTCTCAAAGAAATATAAACTCCAATATAATGACAGATCGGGCTGAACAGTGCAAACTCCTTCACCTCGGCGTCAGTTCATATATATTATCAGGTTTTCTCAAGAAGTCTCTCTTCCACTTTTTTATCAGTGACAGATCATGATATTGGCTGACGGAGCGGCGCATATCGACTCCGAACCTCTCATCCTTGACTTATCTTATCATAAAAATCGACTTTCGATCAAGTTGTCTCCCTTGAATGTATTAGATGAGCGAGGAAGGTCCAATTGAGAACGAAGTAATTGTTGAAGAAACACCCATGACATCAGTTGAAAATAAAGCCAAGTTCCTTTTGTTAATTTTAATAAATGAAAACAACACACCGCTCTCGGACTGTTATTTTCGTTTGTCAAAGCAACAAAAGGAAACTTGGAGTTTTATGTCAGGCCACTTTGAAGCAACTTTGAACCAGACGTACATTGGAGCGAATCTGTTTTTGTTTACACGAGCATCGGTGGGCGGTACTTCCGTTGTCAATTTTATCGCCGAAACGAAATGAAAAAAAGAAACTGAGCCGTTTTCGTTTTAATAACACAATAACATACTATTTCGAGTTATGCATGCTTTATTAACATGAGACAATGCATGTTTGTTATTTTTTGGCATCTTATGAGGTAAACCCATTTAAAAACGTAAAAAATAATTGTCGCTTCCATTTCACTCTTCGCGAGGCGACGTGTGATAAATTTAGACCAGTTTGAATTCAGGTCGACGTCACCAAAGGTCAACTTGGATGTAGTTCTACTGCTGGTGTAAATTTTAACTATTGAAATCCCATTGCTGGCGTGTTCGTCACGGTTGGTGTGTAAAGCTAAACTTTATGTCATAGGCTTTTCATATATAGTAGAATAGGCAATCATGGTATCAAAGATTGTAAAACGTCAGCTTCTATACTTTTATACTTCTCTACAGGAAAATGCCTGCAGTTTGAGAAATGATGCCCACATCAATGATACACATTCGCTTACATTTCGAAATCTCATTTTTTTTAATTACACACCTGTTCTTCGAAATCCCCATCTACAACAACACTAAACCATGCGAAAAATGAAAATCCGGTCCGCACACATGTGCGGAACGGAAATCGTTGAATGACTATTTTTAAATAGAAGCGAAATTTCACTGGATTTTTCTGCAAATCGTGCACCACAATTACAATTTCAATCGCTAGCGGTAACTAAAAATCGTCCCCTGAGTTCCAATGTGTTCTATGTATCAGTAGGCACATAGAACACATTGGAATTCAGGGAAAGAAATAGTAAGACGGGTTTCCCTCCCAAATTTGGTTGGCGATAAAACATGTTCTTTTTGTTGATAGGTGTCAAATGAATTGCTGAGTGGCCTTCTACTAATTGTTTTTATGGACGGGAAGACGTGTGATAAACACGGAACGAAACGCGGCGTCTCGTTTTATCCTTTCGCGCTGACACTCGTGCCACATTGATTAACCCATTCACACGCGCGTGTCCTTCTGTATATATATATGAAATTCCCATACCTTAAATGTTAAATTTACTGACAACTCTTCCAATAACGAAACTCGTCAGTCACTCCTCTCAGGAGAAATAGCCACGCCTCTCTGGAGAAATGCAGATATTCTAGAAAAGACGATTGACTCAGAATGAGCGAGTGAAAATGTAACTTAAGACTACCAATCAATTAAAATGTTTTACAATAATAATACACGTAGCTACCACATAACTTTTTAATTATTTATTTATTGTTATTTATTATTTATTGTTTAAGGTCACATACTTATGCACAATGGCTAATCGTGACCGTGACAGTTTTACAGGTGGAGGAAGCCGGAGTACCCGGAGAGAACCACCGAGCAACGAGGAGCAGCTGTCAGCTCTCCAAAATCCTAACTCTGAACTCTGCACCGCAGCACAGGCAGGGTTAGATTGGTTGAAGACATGCGCACTATCGACGTGCAGTACGCCTCAGTACACAGCGTCATCGTACCCCCATGTAGGCAATCGGGGTGAAGTGTCTTGCCCAAGGACACAACGCGGTTGCCGCAGGTGGGATTCGAACCGAGGACCTCTCGGCTTGCAGCCTGCACCTCTACCAACTGAGCCACCGCGCCCCCTACCACATAACTGAAATACGGTTTAATTTCGTTACAATTATCAAATTTACCAAAACCGGCCAGCGTTATTCTCAAAAATCGCCAATTAATTTTCATTATTTTTTTAATTTTTTGTCTCAAAAACATACGTTATGACCCCTCGTTGGAACGATCTCGTTCCAACGAAGGGTCATAACCTTTGTATTTTAGACAAAAAATGAAAAAAATTAGTTTTTCAAGAATTATTTTTGCAAGTGTCGTCTGCTTTTCAGGTTAGGTAAAGGGTTAAGTGAGCGCTACATCATTGTAACTGATAGGGATGAGAAATGAACAATATACATACATGGTGCCTCTCAAGTTACACATGTTGGGCGTGCATGTGTGTATCGTTGGATGGTGGGGTGAAACTTAAAACATGTAATGAAAAAATCTACAGAGTCGTACTTTTAGAATCGATCCTATAGGCTGTACCTTCATTTAATTTATGGCGTTTGTACTACGTACAATCCTGTATGCTGTGCACGGTAACAACACTAAATTTGCTCCCGTTTTAAAGGCAACCACCATTATGAAAGGCCCCCCCGTCTCTATCTCGTGGGGGGGTGGGGGTGGGGGGCACAATATTTTTCCGCTACGCCACCGAAACTGCAAGATAAATAGGTGTCGAGTTGTTTGGGGGTAATTAGGTATACTCTTTTATCTATTGGCTAAAGTGAATTTTTTTATTTGATTGGTTGATAGATACGTGGTATGAGACCATATTCATTGAAACCCACGATACGTCCGCCCAGCCACTGACAAATTCCTCATACCCAGTGGAAGCCTCGTTCCGAAATCTACAAATTGTCCATACCCCGTAGAAGACGCGTCATTCCAGTTTTATAGTGTACATGTATTATATTTTAATTTTTGTATCTCCAAAATATAGCTCATGACCCCTTATTGGAATGAGCTTGCCGAGTACCCTCCAATGTGGGGTTCATAAGCTATGTTTTTGAGACAAAAAAGAAAAAAAGAAATTCAATAATTTGTTTATACCAGTCATATCTGCATATTTTCACAAAAACTCTTTTGCACAAAAATTCCACAGAAACCTGTATGGCTCAACAATGGAAGATAAAAGATCTCATGCTGTGTGTGTTCACACATGAAATAGATTGTACTTCTAAAACGGAAAGTCAATAGATAAATTCGTTACCCCTTCGGCCTCATGGGATACGGATGGCTTCGGGTAGGTAAAAACCCGTACCACGTGATCAGACACGGGGTAACTAATAATACAATAAAAAACACCACTTGTTTGGAAAAAAGAGGGTTCTCTAGAGATCCTACCTGAAATCAACAGGTAGAAGCCGAAACTTTAGTGAAAAATCCAAGCCAAATAAATTGTTGTCCGTTTGTTTGTGGTACTTCTAAAGTGGATGCAGTCAATCACAAACTACCTTAAATTCTGTACCTAAACATGCCACATCTCTTAAAATTACATTTATATAAAAAAACGCACATTTTTTTCTGTTTAGCCTTCGGGTTACAGCTGAAATTTTATTTGCGCTCCTCGATATTTTTTTCTTAGAATTCCACTGAAATTGGATATAGTCGATTCTGTGAGTGTTTTTCATCATATTATGTATTCCACCTGTACCGTGTGTCAACAGTTATCGAATTTAGTCCCACAACACAGCTGAAATAGGGAGTAAACATTAACAAGAAAATGGCTGATTTGACAATCTCGACTGAAATGACGCCGATCTCGGGCGATATGAACTAAGCCAGAGTGTCCCCCTCCCCTTATACTCCCCCCCCCCGATGCGTCATTACTGGGAACAGCCAATTTGTTTACATCTAAACCGTTATTTGTCGAATGCAATCGGAAAGACTCCGAGACGTAATATTCATATGCTGACTAGTCTGAAGCCTAGACGGCCGCAGGGACGAGGGACCAAACATTTGTTTTTCTGAGGCAGTGTTATCAGCGCCTTAGGCTCCAATGGTTAAATGCATTTTGCACTCTGCGCCATAGCGATACATGCATATATGTATTTATCCATATATATACTCTCATAAGCACACTATATATATATATATTTATATACAGTTCGTTATTTTAATGCTTATTTAAATAATATGTCAAGTTATGAATAGAATTCTTCAGAAGACCCGCAAAATGGATATAGGGCTATGTACTGCGGCATAGTGCCTACCGTACCAGGGTCAGGCTGTCAGCTGTAGTGGGGTGAAAGATTGAAGTGCCGGAGGGGGCGCCGTCCCGAAGTACCTAAAAGCTAAGGGCCCGGCCATGAGTTAATACGGCTTTGGAAAAACTGGTGTTATACAATAGAGTGGCTTGGAGAAGAGTTTTGGAATAACGAGGAAATTAACGACGACAACGAGTGATGCTTTTGCGGAGGAAGGGCAGAAAAAATTAAAAGAATTTAAATTCAGATTGGTAGGCAGGGATTCGTCGAAGAGGAAGCAGATATAGTTTAGCTCTTCGAACGTCGCAGCTTCTCCAGTTGGGATGTGGGAACGTTCAGATAGATGAAGTAGGAGAAGTGGAAATTGAGGACTTTGTGAAAAGAAACACTGTCAGTCATCTTTAACATATGTGGGAACATTTTTGTGATTCGGTGTTTTGGTTTAATAAATACAGACCGAGAGTCGAAAGCTGGTGTGAAGTATAAAAAACAGTGTTCCAACCATCTGCATATGACAGCTCAAGATATAGGCAGAGGCGACGGAAGCTCGAAAACTTGGGGGGTCACACATTTCTGGGTGCCGGAAGGATGTAAGATGGTAAATAATTTTTCTTGGGGGAGGGGGAGTGAGTGTCAATGGTGGTGGGGCGGTGTATTCATGCAAAATATATAAATTTTTATACGCTACCCCTCACCCTTGAACCCACTATATTTAAGACACTAACCTCAGCGTATTTATTTTATTTTGTTTTTACTTAACCCTTAAAACTGGGAGCGCGGTGGCTCAGTAGGTAGAGATGCAGGCTGCAAGCTGAGAGGTCCTCGGTTCGAATCCCACCTGCGGCAACCGCGTTGTGTCCTTGGGTAAGACACTTCATCTCCATTGCTCGTGTGGGGGCACGATGACGCCGTGTACTAAGGCGTACTGCACGTCGATGGTACGCATGTCTTCAACCAATCTAACCCTGCCTGTGCTGCAGTGCGGAGTTACGATGTTGGGGAGCTGGCAGCTGCTCGTCGTTGCTCGGTGGTTCTCTCCGGGTACTCCGGCTTCCTCCACCCGTAAAACTGTCACGGTCATGATTAGCCATTGTGCATAAATATGTGACCTTAAACATCAATAAATAATAATAACCCTTAAAACTATGGTGGTATCTTCCATATCAATTCATTGGCAGCAATTGGAAGAGGCTGCATATACTTTATTTGTGGGCAGACCAATTAATATTTTCAACGTGCAGCCTCGAGGCTGCACGTTGAAAATATTGATTGGTCTTCCCCACACATTCACTTACCAGCTATCACACTTAATGAATTAATGAAGTATCATGTTCATGGGCCGAAAAAGCGGCCTTTCGGGTTTAAAGGGTTAATCATAACTTTGAAACCGTCCTTTGAAATATTACGCTCCATTTGGAACTTTTTTTTTATTCAATAAAATCAATGTGGTAATATCTGTATGGGTGATGTGTAGTGACCATAGGGGTTGTGTATATTATGTTGGAAAATGCCGCTCGGGTACCTATAATGGGTGAAAAAAGTGGGGAGGGAGACACGTGCCCGCTGTGCCACCGCGGCTCCGCCGCCCCAGGGTACAGGGGTAAGTGGAGATCCTGTGAAAGTGGTTTCAGCAAAAACATTAAGGAGTTTAATGGGAAGAGTAAAAGGTATGTTAACTATTCACAGCAAAAAAAGTAGACGCGCATTTAGTTCTAATGTAATACAGTGACAGATGTGACGGGAGAAAAGAGCAAGAGGATCTAAATGGGTGTAAATCGCAAATATCCGCATAGTGGTTTAACGCAGGGGTGGCGCCAGGGATTTCTCGACAGTGGGGCTGACCTCTCCGACGGGGGGTGGGGGGGGGGGGGGCTATAACATCTGACCTCCCAAACGAAGGGAAATGAGTGAAAATTGGTAAATTGCTGAACCAAAATAGAAGCAAATTGAGTATGTTTGTTGATTATTTAACCCTTTACCTAACCTGAAAAGCAGACGACACTTGCAAAAATAATCGCAAATATCCGCATAGTGGTTTAACGCAGGGGTGGTGCCAGGGATTTCTCGACAGGGGGGCTGACCTCTCCGACGGGGGGCTATAACATTTGACCTCCCAAACGAAGGAAAATGAGTGAAAATTGGTAAATTGCTGAACCAAAATAGAAGCAAATTGAGTATGTTTGTTGATTATTTAACCCTTTACCTAACCTGAAAAGCAGACGACACTTGCAAAAATAATTCTTGAATAACTAATTTTTTTCATTTTTTGTCTTAAAAACATAGGTTATGACCCCTCGTTGGAACGAGCTCGACGACATTAAGGAATTTCGTGAGAATCACTATTCTCTATCAAAGTTCCAGTGCTGCACGGTTTCGAGACTGATAAGACGAGATATCTACATTCGATTGTCGGAAATTTCTCGTGAAGTCGGGTTTACGAGACTCTCCGACGGACTGACTAAAAATCTCCGACGGGGGTGGGGGGGGGGGGCTGGACCTCCCCCCCCCCTTTGCCGCTGGTTTAACGCAGAAATATAATTAGACTAAATGAGTGTGGGAAATCATTGGCTTTTTCTGGACGAGATTCTTTGATTTTTTCATGCCCTCAGAGTGTCTGAAGAAGTGTCAACTGTATCACTAAAGTACCTTTACTGATGCCCTGCGAGGGGGCGGGGTGGGAGGTAGTCTCATATTACTCAGTTTGATAAAACAAAGTTTACGTTAAAATCATCATTATTTGCGGAGAGGATTAATATCAATATCGGCGTCCAAGAGGCCTACGTACGACAAAAGGGTTTATGTTTGTTTGCCACATACCCATTGAGTGTTGTGGCCATTTGAAACCCGTTATATCTCAAATTTATCCAAACTTTGAACGCTTGCGAGAATAATTCGTCACAAGGGTCTATTTTTTCTTGAAAATCTGTAAGAACTACTCGAAGAAATCCACAGAAAATGCTAATTTTATGTTCTTCAATGTTGTCTCCTTTAATCTCTCAAAACATGGTTAAGACCTGTTTTTTAATACACTTACTACTTACAAAAATTATCCCCCATAAATTATGGGTCCGATAAAAGAGGCTATAAGTGCCTGTGACGTATCCATAGGGTGAGGATGGTGCCCGAAAAGAGCCAATTTTATCAGAATTTTGATATTTAGCAGCTCGAGGAGGCTTAACAAACGCTCACCGAAATATTTTGTCCATGCAACTTGTAATGCCACACCAAGACCTGCGAATAACCCTTTTTTAAAACAATCTACAAGATTAGTATAGAGAAATCCACAAAAACATGAATTTTTTAGCTTTTGAGGGGTATTTGTCTTTAGCTATCCCAAAACGAGTTGACGCTTGTTTTTTTTTAATATCCTTTATTACAAACAAAATGATCCTCGATGGATTCCACTTCCAATAAGGGAAGTCATGTTTACCTCTCGTGTACCCGTTGGGTGTAGCTTTTGAGGGGTATCTGTCTTTAGCTATCCCAAAACGAGTTGACGCTTGTTTTTTTTAATATCCTTTATTACAAACAAAATGATCCTCGATGGATTCCACTTCCAATAAGGGAAGTCATGTTTACCTCTCGTGTACCCGTTGGGTGTTGTGGGTACCCGGAAACCCCAGCATTTATCCAAATTTTGATGTTTTAGAGTCTGTGGCTGTTAACAGATGCCTGACCCAATATCCCTTGTACATCGATTGCAGTGTCACAGACAGGTCTAACAGTGATGAATGTTTAAAACATGTCTACAAGACGCTTTTTGAGAAATTGCGATAAACCATGATTTTGACAGTGTTTTACCAATTTTGGCAAAGAAAGGGCAAAATCGAAAATTCTGCTTTGGTACATTTCTTGGATTTTGTGCCACGCTATGCTTGTGCAAAATTCGGTGAAAATCTGTTCAAAAATGGCTTCAGAATCGAACGGACAAAATGTGTGGAAAAAAAAAAATGATCCGCAGAAAACCAAATGTCATTTCCCGGGAAAAGCCATTATTCATTTCACCCGTTTATTGTCGTAGGTTGAAAATACAATTCCGAAAATTACATACAATTGTAAATGCGTTATAGAATTGCCCCCAGATTGTGAATGGATTGAGAAAAAAACAACTTTTGTGATCCGAGAACTGTATCGTGAATGAAATATCTTTATTTATTTACCATTGTATTTTAGAAACCATAGTGATATTACATTTTTTCACAATGCTTTGAAAATTTTCAAATGCAGACTTCTTCTGTCTTTCTACGAATGTGATAAAGATACAGCTGTAATTATCACACCACTAGCGAGGAATTACAGTAGGGTTTAATATATCCCTTGGTTTTCTAGGAACTGGGAACCGTGAAATTTCCCGCGTAATATCAAGCAAGTTTACGAGAGTAACACGACGCATCTATTTTAATGATAATGAGCATATTCCATTGGCAATCTCCCATCTCCAAACGGAAAAAGTTCTTTTCCTTAAAGAAGTATAAAAACCCAAACCTGTTCAATCTCGCCGTTATTTTCAGAATCACTCGCATTGTCATCTCTTCCTTCTCCAACATCAACACCCTCCTCTTCACTGCCATCACCAGTCTTCTCTGCTTTCAGCAGAGAAGGCCGGTGACGGCTGTGAAGAAGGCGTTGATGTTGGAGAAGGTACTGAATTGTGATACTTGTGGTTCTGAAAATGAAGAAGAGTTTGAACTTTGAAGCAGATGAAGAAGATCTTGCTATTGAAAGGGAGGGGGTGAGCCTGAACTGGTTTAGAGCTACAGTGATTCGTTAATATTGGTTAGTCAGGAATCAGGACTGTAACAATTTCAGGCGTGGAAGGGCTGACGAAATCCTACAAAGTTTCAATTCAGAAAAGTTTTCGTTCAATACACAAATTGTGCCACGCTTCATTCCCGGTTCCATGCTGTAGATTTCCCGGGTATTGGGTATGGCTGTCGGAAACGGGAACCCGTGAATTCCCGTTCCCGGGATTAAACCCTAAATTATAGTTGTTCCTGCGCTCTAAACGCTTATTGACCTCACGGGATTGTTCTGTATTGTATAAACTGTGAACATTTAACTTATAGTTTTTTTTTCAACGGTGTTGACCATGATTTGGTTCTGTGTTAGTGTCCCTAGTTGGTTTTGGATAACAGGATTTTGATGGTAAGGTCAGAAGTATTGCAATTCATATATACAATTATTCCATTTCAGTTATAATTCAGGTCGAGGACGGTACACAGTGTGTACGAGATTATGGGAGAGTAACAGCACAAGAACTGTTTTCGAAATTTGCGTAACGATTATAAGTTATTTCCTGAAGCATTTATGGTATATGAAGATGTAATACCTGGATGTTGGTCTTTAAACACCGAGCCCCAGGCGAGGTGTTTAAATGGGATATCCAGGTATTAAATTCCCATATACCATATATGTTTGCGGAGATAACGTATTGTCCCGTTTGAAAGTGATATAAACATAAGGGATACAAATGTGTGGGCGTGTCTCACGATCCGCAATCGATTGGCCCAAACTCGTGAATAATTGTTTTGTTTTTACAAACGCAGAAGACAACAGCAGGACTTACATCCGCGGGTTGTTTTTGAAAAAGTAAACAGATTAGGTTGACAGATTTGCTCTTATTTTATTTTTCTCAAGTTGTTTGATTTAGTCATTCGACTATTTAATTCATAACAGCTAAATATGATCAAATTGACAGACATCTAATGATATTTGTGATTATTTTCACGTTTTGGTGCTCTATTTTTATATCGAGGCGAGCGAAACAGAAAAGTTTTCATTTATTCCATATACCCCCGATGTTTCTGGTGCCTTTATACCCTAGATTTTGCACGCTCTCATATAAATTGGATGTTGGGTGCGCTCTTTGCCATGGCTATTTATCCTAGGCATTCTGAGCAATCAGAAGACATAATTTATCAGGATATAGGGACAATGTTTCATATATCCGCACCTTATAAATTTTGAACAATCGAGTAGTGATGTGCTCGAAACATTTTCGTGTATAATTATTTTAGAGAATTACTTTCGTCAAACGATGGTAATTCTTTAAACTATAATAATATACGGACGTTAATTATTATTGTTTTAACCATTTCAATACTTGCGCCCAGGATGTTACAATTTCAATCAATACTGTCGACGGCGAAATGGGCTAAACCATCCAGGTATGTTGGGAGGCTCAGAAATAATTAGTCAAACAGCTCTCGTTCTGTTGGATTAAATTATTACCGAGTCTCGCCTGAAATGTTTTGTTCTTTATATCAACTGCCCGACACTGCCACTTTTTTTTTCACGTAAAAATTCATGCACACCGATTGAAAGAGTTAAAGACGTATATTGTGTTTGGTGTCAAGTTCTTACCGACAGTCAACGGCCCTGGAACACTGTTGGGAAATTTTAATTCTCGTGCCATATTCAGATCCTTGCTTCTGGCCTGTCTTCATCGTTATATTGCCATAGAGGCAAGAGCGAGATTAAAAAAGCACAATGTTCTGAATACACATGCCGTCAATGTCGTAATATATCCGAGTGGAATGATTCAATATATACAACTCTTAGATCGAATATCACAGAGCTTGGTAGCAGAGGGTTCAGTATTGTCCTAATGGGGGACTTCAATGGGCACATCGGGGATAAGGAGGAGGGCATACAGGGAGGTGATAGGAAAATTAACACGAATGGGAGGAAGATGTTGGACCTATCAAAAGAGCTTGGTTTAAAGATCCTGAACAGGGATGCGAAATGTAAGGGTAAATGGACCTGGGAGAGGAACGATAAGAAAACAATAATTGATTATATACTCACTGACATTGGCGTATGGAGGGAGGTTATAGATGTAGAAATAGATGACGAGGGAAAAAATGACTTGGGTAGTGATCACAACCTGATAACAGTTAAGATTATGGGCAAAAAGACGAATAGAAACAGAAATACCTTCAAGGAAGTTTGGGGACTAAAACAAGGAGCCGACTGGAAGCACTTTCGGGAAAAACTAAAACCAAATCTTGATTGTATACCTAGGGATGCAAATGTCCAGAGTATTTCAGATGGCATAGTAAATAGCCTAACAGAGGCAGGGAAGGAGTGTATAGGAAGGGTGAGGGTCCCAACGAGAGAGCTTGGATACAGGGTTAACGAGGGACTGAAAAAGGCTATAAAAGAAAGGAAAGTAAAATGCGCTGCTTACAGAAGAAGTAGGAAGCTTAAAGGGGTGGATAACAATGACACGAGACTAATGAAAGGAGAATCTGAACTGGCACGGAAAAAGGTGAATGAGATAAAGAATAATAATAGGAAGAAGCGCAATTGCAGTCTTGCCAGAACAATAAAGAAAACGGGGGGTTCGAGCTCAAACGTATTTTGGAACTGGGTAAATAAACGGGGGAAAAGTAGTGTACAGAGTATCAAAGTGGATGGGGAAAGTACAGAAGATAAAGGCCGTATCGCTTCAGAGTTAGTCAAGCACTGGGAAAAGATAAACGATAGGCGATGGGGCAGTGGGTCCCCACCAAAAAGAAATACACTGGTGGAGGAGAACCTATCCAATCGTGTTTGTAGCGAAATAACGGCAGAAGAAGTGCGGAACGTGGTCTCGAAATTAAAAAATGGTAAAGCGGGAGGGACTGATGAAATTCCGAACGAATTCCTCAAAAATGGAGGGGAGGCACTTATTGAAGTCCTGACAAACCTTTTCAACCTGGCTCTGCGAAAGCAAGAGGTCCCCAGAGAGTGGAGGGAAAGTAAGGTGTTGTTCATACACAAAAAGGGGGATAAGGAAGTTCTAGATAACTATAGGGGGATATCTGTTAGTAGTAACATCGGAAAAGTATTCTGTAAGGTCATATACGGTAGACTAGAGGAAGTTATTGAAGAGAAAGGTTTTTTAGGAGAAATTCAAAATGGTTTCAGGAAAGGACGAAGAGTCACTGATCACCTATTTACACTCACTCAACTGATAGAATCAACAAAGGCTGAAAAGAAAAAGATGTTTCTGGCATTTCTACATGTAGATGTGAAAAAAGCGTACGACCGAGTGTGGAGGGAAGGTATGTGGCGAAAGCTCGAGGGCATCGGACTGGGGGGGGGGTGACTTTGTGGGAATCATGAAAGCACTGTATACAGATGTGCAAAGCCAACTCAGTCTAGGAAGTATCACTACAAAACGAGTCCCTATGGATATAGGCCTCAAGCAGGGGTGTATCTTTTCACCGATTTTGTTTGCATTGTATGTTAAAGATTTAGGGGACGAACTAATTCAGAGTGCGGAGGGGGTAAATGTTGGAGACATAAAGATACCAGGCTTATTCTTTGCGGACGACATGGTGTTAATGTCTAGAACTGAACAGGGGCTAGAGAAACTGCTGGAAATTGTTGGTAGATATGGGAACACTTGGCGGCTCGAACTAAATGAAAATAAAAGCAAGGTAATACCCGTTGGACGCAAGGTAGATATGACGAAGAGATGGAGAGTGGGGGAGTTCTCAATCCCCGAAGGGGAAAGCAAACAAATCACTGTAGGAGAAACGGGAGAGTATGAGTATCTAGGGGTAAGCATAAATATAACGGGAAGAGGGGTGTACAGAAATTACTCAGCCAAACTGATTCTGAAGGGGAAAAGAATTCTGAACCAACTAAAACTTTTAGGGAAAAATAGTTTCAACAAGGTCTTTGTGGGGAAAACACTGTGGGAGAGGGTGGGTTTACCAAGTATAACGTATGGCACGGACGTGATTCCATTAAACCAAACCGTTATTAAGAAGTTGGAAAGTACTCAGAATGATGCCGGCAGATGGATAACAGGGTCGAGTAATGCTGCAGCTTTGGAAGCAGTAAGGGGGGAGCTTGGGTGGATGAAAATCAAGGACAGGGTAGATTTGGGAAAACTGTGTTACTTTAACTACTTGAGAAACCTGCCTGACAACCGGTGGTGCAAATTGATGCTCGATACCATTTGGAATTCTAATATAGAAACGGGGTGGTCAAAACATGTGAGAGAACTAATGGACAATTTCTCTATAGAGGTCACAAACATAGACGTTGGAATGAAAGAAGGCAAAAGGTTTGTCAAAGAGAGAGTCATGGAAGATTGCAATCGAAACTGGCGAGCAGGGGTTAGAGTGAAAAGATCACTGCAGGGGTTGCAATATAAAGAAAAGCCAGCTTTTGAGAAGTACCTAGATGGCACCTTTGGAGGGTCACTGCTGTTCAAACTGAGATCAAGATCACTGGAGCTTCGGGGAAAAATTGGGAGAGATGGGGAAAAGGGATGCCAAATGTGCCACTCTGGAGTAGTGGAGACCCTGGAACATTTTCTCTTGGAATGCCCACAGTATATACCTCATAGAATGAAATTTACTGGAAGAATAATGCAGAAGTGGGGTGAAGAAACAAAGGATAGATGGCTGAAGGGGGACACGAGGGAGAGGGTAGGAATGCTTATTGAAGAAATTGAAAAAGAGGAAGTGAGGGACACTATTAAGCAGTTTATATCTGAATGCTGGGAGGAGAGGAGGGGAAGAGGGGGTGGGGTGCAGGGGGAATGATGGCCTTCTCTTATGAGGACCGCGACAAATCAGCGGCTGGCTGAAGAGTTATTATTATTATTATCCGACAGGAGAGTAATAGGTATTTAGAGTTTCGTGATTGCAAACTGGAGCGAGATCGTTACCTTTGCATAAATGTGTTTCAAACTTTTACCACCACGATAAGTGTGAACCGGCACACCCAATTTAGCAAACTCTAAATTGATGGTGCATGGCTCTTCGGGGAAGAGGCGCCATTGTTTCGTTTCTGCCTAATATTGATTTTTAAACGTAGTAGGAGTTCATTGGATTACTCTTTGTAAAATGTCAGTTTGGCACTAAGCCATACGAATCAATTAACCCTTTAACCAACGTAACGACCAAACCGGCCAGCGCCATTCACAAAAATCGTCAATTAATTTTCATTATTTTTTTTAATTTTTTGTTTCAAAAACATAGGTTATGAAACCCCTCTTTGGAACGAACTCGTCCAGCTCGTTCCAATGAGGGGGTCATAAAATGTGTTTTTTAGACAAAAAATGAAAAAAGTAGTTATTCAAGAAATTTGTTAGCAAGCGTCGTCTGCCTCTCGTGTTAGGTAAAGGGTTAATGAGGCTCGAATCGAATATCAAATCGAACTGGACAAAAGACTGCAGATCGAATGGAACCTCGAATCGATTCACGATTCTAGTGACTTCGTCTGTGCAACTGGCAAGAGTGAATTATTACTCCTAAACACAAGATGGCATTTATTTATTTATTAAGGTTTAACTACAGGGTAATCTTGTGTCGAAAGGTTTACCGGTGGAAGAAGCCGGAGTACTCTGATAGATCCACTGAACAGCGGCGAGCAACTGTCAGACTCCCCAACATACTAACTCTACGAAAGCAGGATTTGCATTGGACGACCACAAGTGCACCATCGACGTGCAGTACGCCTTAATACACATCGCCACCTTGCAATTGGGATGAAGTGCTTTGTCCAAGGACACAACACAGTTACTCCTGGCGGGGATAGAACCGTGAACCTTTCGTTTTTAAGTAAGACTGTATTAGGTGTAGGATATATATGGGCTCGAAGCAAGGCACTTTATACCGGTTGCCTACAGGGGGTATAATAACGCCGTGTACTAAGGCGTACTGCTCGTCGATGGTGCACATGTCTTCAACCGCTGTAACCCTGCTTGAACGGAGCTTGAACAGAGTTAGAATGTTGAGGAGCTGACAGCTGCTCGTCGATGTTCGGTGGTTCTTCATGCTTCCTCCACTCGTAAAACTGTCACGGTCACGATTAGCCATTGTGCAGAACTATGTGGCATTAACACCAATTAATAAATAAATATGGACTAGACATTTGAGGAGCGTAATACGTTCATAAGATGTCCATAAGATGTCTGGTATATAGTTTACCGGTTTTTTTAGTTGAGGACGAGTGCAATGCCAAACGTCCATATCATGCTAACTTTGTTTGCTCTATATGGACGTGTGACGGTTAGCGTAAACCTAGAACACATACGCTCAAAAAGCAGTTGTAAAAAAAATTGTTAATAAAATTGGGTTCATATTCAGCAAACCCAGTTTATTGGAGATAATTTTTAACCCAACCGATTTTAGAGTGTATCCTGTGGTCAGACATTGCATTCTCAAGGAGGGTTGCCCACCTAAATCCTTCGTAAATTTTTTCAGGAGGGCTATTTTTTGCCTTCCTGCTTCTAGCCAATTAAGCACATTACAAAAATGTTTGCAGTACTCCTTCTATTTTATGTGCACAATTTCTACGGCTCAATTTATCCATATGACAGAGAAGAATATATAATTTGCTCAAAACTAAAACTCAACTGCACCACTGGGCTTCGTGTTCAAATATGTGACTCTCTGGTAATGCCACCAGTTAGATGTAGAATAATATTTGAACATTGTTGGGGAAAGCACAATTCTACGTTAAGATGCCGTTAACATCTCTTTAGAAATACCGCGCGGGATGGATGTGGTCAATCTTGCTATTCTTACACTTACTAGATGAAGCAAGAAGACTTCCTTAACCCTTTACCCAACGTAACGGCCAAAACCGGCCAGCGCTATTCTCAAAAATCGCCAATTAATTTTCAAAATATTTTCATTTTTTGTCTCAAAAACATAGGTTATGACCCCTCGTTGGAATGAGCTCGTCGAGCTCGTTCCAACGAGGGGTCATAACCTATGTTTTTGAGACAAAAAATGAAAAAAATTAGTTATTCAAGAATTTGTTTTGCAAGTGTCGTCTGCTTTTCATGTTAGGTAAAGGGTTAAACATGTTGTCACTTGAGTGCCATCCTGTGCCCTACTGGGAGATATAACAAAATGGAACTCAAGTGAAGATGTGTATCCTGGCGAGAACATTTGCCTTCCTGGGAGGATTTAGGAGGTTCATAATTTTTTCAAATATGCCCACTGATTTCAAATCGGATCGAATCAGCGAAAGGATTTCGAATCAAATCGAATCGCGAAGTTTTGCTAGACCCTATGTGGCAAATACTGCGTCGTACAATACTGTGATCGAAAAGTTGTTTTTTTCTCGAAATCTGATCGAAGTCTAGTTGCTACACATTTACACAAGTGGATAGAGATTGGAGAATATCTCTCGCACTTAATGCATGATCTCACGTGGGGTTATATTTGTCACGCGATTAGTAACGTCATATTTACTGAGATTCTTACCCACGTGATCGGTCATGTTCTGACTGCATCTTCATTATAGTACGTGGTTTTAGAGCGTATGTCCTATTCTCGGGGGGATTCTTCTTTCTGTCATCCATTTTGTTTACTGGGAGCCGTCATCTTGGTTTCTATGTCCTCACATTGTTGCCATATGCTAGGCCTGCGACAGTTTTAGTGCAAGGGTATAGAAAGTTATTCTATTCTATGGAAATATGTCATTTTACCGTAAACGGCCCGACAACGTCCATAAATTACCGAAAACGGGAGTTTACTCCGGTATAGAGCTATATGGTAATTATAGGTGACCGAATGTTTTCAACCATATATGAACTGTCTTAACCCTTCACCCAACGCAGACGATATCAAAATGTATTATTTTATTAATTATTTATTTATTATCATTTATTATTTGTTCCATTGAGGGGTCACGTGATAAGGTTTCGTTGAAATGTTTTTAAAATGTTTTTGTTAACCCTTTACCCAACGTAACGGCCAAAACCGGCCAGCGCTATTCTCAAAAATCGCCAATGAATTTTTATTATTTTTTCATTTTTTGTCTCAAAAACATAGGTTATGACCCCTCGTTGGAACGAGCTCGTCGAGCTCGTTCCAACGAGGGGTCATAACCTATGTTTTTGAGACAAAAAATGAAAAAAATTAGTTATTCAAGAATTTGTTTTGCAAGTGTCGTCTGCTTTTCATGTTAGGTAAAGGGTTAACCACCGGTACTTAATTTGTAAATTACGCAGATGGATGCTGCAGTTTCGTTGGGTAAAGGGTTAAACAGCAGTAAATAGTTATAGTATATGTTAGATGGACCCAGTAGGTAGAAGATGGCATAAACGTAGGTTTTGTGGGAGGAGAAACCGACAGTTTTGGGGTTTTGTTTGGGTGATTATACTTCTCTGAGGCATCGTTTGAGAGATTAGACATACATTCATTAAATAGGACTGATGATATCAGAAGCGGGAAAATGAATTAAAAAGGGAGAAACATCGTTTTGTATGTTTGAGTATATTAATCATTGAAGAGAACACACTAAACTCTAATATCAGTTGGCTTAAAAATAAACCTAAGTCGAACTGGGTTGAAGGAACACTATAAGTTATCTCCGTCAACATATACGGTATATGGAGATTTAATACCCGGATGTCGGTTTTTAAACACCATATACCATACATGTTGGCGGAGATAACAATTTTGTCCCGTTTGAAACACAACACAAAGAGGAAATAAATTTGGGGACGTATTTCTCACGCTCCGCAATCACTTGGACCAAATTCGTGAATAATTGTTTTGTTGTCTCATTTAATTACTCGACGATTTAATTCATAACAGCAAAATATCATCGAGTTGTCGGAAATATGTCACTATTTGTCACTATTTTCAGGGGTTTTTTTTTGTTTTATTTTATACCGAGGCGAGCGAATGCGAAAAGCTTTCATTTAAACCATACGCCCCCCGATGTTTCGTGTGCCCATATACCCTGGTTATTGCACACTCTCATAAACCTTGGATATTGTGTGCATCATTTGCCATGGCTATTTTTCCAAGGCATTCTGACCAACCAAAAGACAGAATTTATCGGGATATAGGGACAAGCATAAATGGCTTTATATTCACTCAGCCCTGTTGTATTTGGATTGATTTTTAAAACAACTAATTGTGGAGTGTATGTCATAACGTAATCTCTGAAAAGAGAAGGAAAACGATATGAAACGTACTGATCCTCGTGGAATACATCTTTTGAAACTTTTAAACATGCAAACTCCCTTCCTTTCCCCTCACATATACTTCCACCCGATCTTTATAATTCCATGAGGGTACACCTTCGGCCCCTTCCCTGCTCTTAGTCACCTTTAAATTTAAATGTACATCCCATATCTTTGCCCAGTGAGTTTATACTTGACATCTCTAACCAGAATGGCCGTTACAGCAGCCCAGATTGTGCATTACACTATCAGACTGGAGTGGCAACCCGGTGTCTTCCACCTGGACTCTACGTTTAAGGTACATGTGCAATCGATTATTATTAGAAAACCACCCAAACAATATTTTTTGGATCTATGGAAGAGTTTTCAGTGCAAAGCTAAGAGGATGGGCGGGTGGGGGGGGGGGGGGAGGGGGGGGGGGTCTATATGTGTATTCTATATACCCATCAAAAAATTTCCAAGAAGTCTTTAGTTTTTAACTGCAGTCTCGACTAGATTTCAAATTACATCACCGAGGATGCATTGATGATGTAGTTGGAATATTTTTACAATTGGGACAAATCCGATTTATACCCCCCCCCCCCCCAACCCGTCCCCCAACCCCCCCCCCCCCCCCCTCCCCCCACCAACCATCCATCTTCGCGACTCCTCTGTGTGTTTTGTTTATGCATATATACAGTTGCAAACTGTGAATTAACTGATCGATTTAGAGGGCCTAGTAGTCTCCGACAGCAGATGTTTTATGAAAATAGAGAAGGAACGGTGGTGGTCGCGGGGTGGTCGGGGGGGGGGATTGTACTAATGCACTATAAAATCACTTGGGTTAAATATCAACCCAAATCAACTGGGTTGAGTGAATATTCACTCAACCCAGTTGATTTGGGTTGATTTTTAACCCAACTGATTTTAGAGTGTGTCTAAGACACACCGGGCGTAGCTTGTTTTGGACCACTGTGAGACAATTTTAAAATGGATCTACAGACATGCAATTCATTTTTTCTGCCTTGATATGGACGGCAAAAAAGGTGATGGACAGCGCACATCTTAGGAGAACAGGAGCGGCACCTATAGATATGCCATTCACGAGAAGCAGTTAAACATTCCTACACAGGGAGGTCTGCATATTGACACGCGTGCATTCTCTCAGATGTTTAACCAGTTGAAAAAAAATATTCTTCAAATAATTCCAGCAAAGCCTTCACATGTGCCCCCACCCCTCTCGCCCCCCCCCCTCCTCCCCATTGGAACGAACTCGCCGGGCTCGTTCCAATGGGGGTTTACATGATATGGTTTTGGGTTTTGTTGGCATTCTTTGAAAACATTGAGATATAATATTTGAAATAATAAAGTTTTACATGACGTGCGAGTCCTAAGTTAAACTAATCGTGGAATCGTGTAACATGTTTGCGGGAAAGGTGCCTAGTTTTAGTGGCAATTCACTCTCTGTGCAATGCAAAGTGTCGTGGCTCAGGGGTTTCGACACTGAACTTCAAACCGAAAGGTCCATAGTTCTAGGTTGCGTCCTTTGGCAAGGCATTAAATCCGGATTGCCAAAGCTGGGCTACGGTGGCACTGTGTACGAAGGCGTACTACACGTCGATGACTTCTACCAATGCTAAACCTGCTTGTGTGAAGTTAGTACGTTGGGAATTCTTGCAGTTGCTCAGTGGTTCTCCCTGGGTACTCCGGCTTCCTCCACCCGTAAAACTATACGGTGTAAAAGGAATGGAAGTCCGTAGGAACGTTAGTCCCTCTGGACTATTATTCCGCGGAATTATAGTCCTAGGTCTAACATTTCTAGGAATAGTAGTCCGGCGGACTACTATTCCTAGAAATGTTAGACCTAGGACTATAATTCCGCGGAATAATAGTCCAGAGGGACTAATTTTCCTACGGACTTCCATTCCTGTCACACCGGCATGAGGGGACTCTGGCTGTCGAATGTGTCGTTAAATTCCAATAAATAAATAAATGCAGATTGTCGATAATTGCCGTAATGACGTGACAATCATCATTTTGTTTACAGCCTGCATATTGCGTAAATCAATAAAGTTCCCTGAAAACAAAACACCTAACGAGGATTCATCTACTTTTGAGCACAGATTTGTCATTCTTAGCGGACATTCATTCCCTAAGGAAAAAAAATATTTTTGTTCATAGTTGCACAAACACCTTGTTGATATTATTGTGACAGAACCAAGCGACTGCTTGAGTGACGACATTTTTATTAATTCTGAACCTTGGTGGTATCTTCCATGTCAGTTTAAATGCAGCATTCAAAAGAGTCCATATCAATTATTTGGGTTCTCGTCAGATCATCGAAGTTAAGCAGTGTTGAGCCCGTTAGTTCTTGGATGGGTGACCGTCTGAGCGATCGATTCGGACTCCCGCGTTGTGTCATTGGGCAAGGCACTTAACCCCGATTGTCCACATGGGGGCACGATGACGCCGTGTACTTAGGCTTACTGCACGTCGATGGTGCGCATGTCTTCAACCAGTCTAACAGTGCCTGTGCTGCAGTGCGGAGTTGCGATGTTGGGGAGCTGGCAGCTGCTCGTCGTTGCTCGGTGTTTTTCTTCGGGTCCTCCGGCTACCTACTCCCGTAAAACTGTCACCGACACGATATGATCTTGGCTGTTAAAGTGTCCTTAAACCTTAATATATAAATAAATATTAATTATTTGAAAATATTGTTTGTTCTAACCCACACATTCACTTAGCAGTCATCCACCTTAAATAATAGTGTATCATATGCCCAGGCCGGAAAAGCGGTCTCCCTTGTTCAAAGGGTTAAAATATCCGTCTGGAATGACGATTAGATGACAGCTGTAAAATGCTAAATACGACATTCTATTTTCAGGAGTAATCATCAATTATTGGCAACAAAGTATATACACGATTTGAATGAAAGGCGCAGGAAACTGTGTTTCTTTCGTCCAAATGGAATTGGTAGAACACGAGGACTCACTTGTATAACACCACCTTCTAGTAAGTACCGAATGACCTGCTGGGGCTTCCAACCTCCATAGATTCCGCCGTGATAACCTCGGTCAAATGCGTTTACCAAACCCCCGTGTCTCGTGTCAAGATCTATCTGCATCTACATCCCCTCAGTAAAGACAATTTCTATCATAATTTCAACAGTCGGAAGGAAATGGTGCAACAACCAGTAGCTGCACCGAAACACAAACTCAAGTTGAGACGAAACTGTCTCCTTGGGGTTGGGTATGTACATTGTTCTATAGCACATTGGTTCTAGTCTGAACAGATATAGCAATCTTGATTTGACAGTTGTAGGCTGCGATAATTATTTTCTCACATACGAAAGCCCCAGAAGGATGCGCAACGTGACCAACTGGTAGACGCATTACCAACCCACCCGTGTAGTCGGATTTCGATACAAGTTTTCTACTCTGAATCTCGCGAATGCGTCCCCAACATATTTCTGGTTCCTCACCTATCGCCTCGCACCGTGCGATCGCCTGGGGTCTCATTTTTGGTGTAGAACTGCTTCTCTTTTCCAATTACCTGGATATTTTCGCGATTTGGGCATTTGGACATCTGTGTTGTCTATCCGGCGACCCTTAACTATCTGTTCCACGAACCACTTGGAGATCTTTTGGGAGTGCAATCAATGATTCGGGGGTCATAATATGATTCCCGCAGTATATGTAGATGTAGCAGCAACTTTTCACCCACAAGACACACGTTTTATTTTGTTTTGTTTGCTTTACAGTTCGGGAGTTTCCGCACTGCGCTTGATATAACCCAGCATGGTTTTGGGAACTTCCTTAGAAAACCCATTGTTCGGCTGAAAATATTAAGCAGATTCGAACAACTCGTCGCTTGCTAATCCAACCAGCACTTCGCAAAACATATACTTACACTGCCTCAGGAGTATTCAATATTGACGGACTTCCACTTGTCCCAGCAAACCTGAGGCACATTGATGTGATGTCTTTCTCAATGAACCGTTCGTTGTTTCAACCAACCTTTTACTGACCATATAGGGAACCTCGTGATTATTCCTATAGCGATAAACTTCCCCTTGTCCACAAGGCCCCTCTTGCGCCAGCGTGGAAAGGTAGAAACCATTAGCATTGTATCCCGGGACACGCCTATAAGTACGGGTATGGTCTGGGGAAAGTTGCTGATCACTTCGTTTGGTCATGCTCTATTTGAGATCATGCAACTCGTTCGTCATCACAGTTATAGGCTGACCGTACTAGGTACTGTTAAGACACTACTGGCGGGTGATCGAATCGTTGACCTTTCGGCTTGAAGTTCAATTTCAATGCCGTAACCACTGAGCCACCGTGATCCCTATCACATTACAGTATTTTTTGTCACTGTCAGCGCTTCATATTCATGCAATATATCTATTGTCACTTTCAATATTTGTGAAAAAATCAGTATCACAAATTATATTTACAAAGCAGTTATATATTTACTGACGATAAATGCATGGATTATATGAAGTAATATCATCAAAGATTATAATCAAATATTATTTACAGTTTGATAAATTATTGTTTACATTGTCTTTTCAATTGTTCTTTTCCAATTCAATATCGAATAAATGGTTCATGTTAAACAACGCCGTAAAACGGCCGCCGTGTTACAGTTTATAATGATTTTCATTAAATGGTAGCATATCATCGCCTGAGTGCTAGAATGTTCCATGTCCCATAGGGGACATAGAACATTCTAGTACTCAGGCCACTATATGTATTAAACTAGCTCGGTCTGAACTTATCCAGGCCAGGAAATAATACGCAAACGATCGCTTAAGTTACGTAGAGGTTACGTCAATTTAAAAATACCCGAACGCAGTACAGGTTACGAAAAACAGAAAAACAAATTAATTTCCTAATCCCACATGTTTTCCAGTAAGGCAATCTTTCGAAACAAACTCGACTCAAACTGGATTACCCAGATGGTAGGCGAGAATGTTCAGCTGACACTGGAATTCGAGACGGAGAAGACAGAGGATGATCACTCTGCCTTCCTCGGGGAGAGGTAGTACCCTTGTGAAGAGGAACTCCTCTCACACTGGTCCTCACCCGAAGAAGTTTGGTGGCCCTGGAAAGACGAACGGATGCCCAATACCTGGAGGTTTTCTTGGGGACGAAGAGGGAGAAGGGTGGCGTGAGGAGAGGACCAGAGGCAGCCGCCATTTCCCCTCCCACTCCCACAGACAAACCCAATCAGCTGCCGACTCCCCAGCCGGTATTGTTGAATGAGGAAAGTCCTGTTGAGACTGAGGCGGAAATGGAAGCTGCCCTCTCGCCGCTTCCCGAACCCCAATCACCTCTCTCTCTCTTCGGTACCCAGAAGTCAGTACCAGGAACCAGCAACCAAATCGCCCCTACCAACTCAGGGAGTATCGCTAGGGGACTTTATCGATCGGAGAGATAGGATGGTTATCCAAAATGTCGGAGAACTGAAACCAGAATTCGTGGGCACAATCGAAGACTTCATAGAATTCAACAAAAAGTAGAGAAAAGGGATGCTGACGAAAACACCATAAGACATTTCAAATAATTCAATCGCGCACAACTAGAGGCCTTCCAACTTTGTACATGACAAATATTTTATGAAATAATTTATTTGACCCCCCACACCCAGGCCCAGTGAATGAAAACTTTTGTGTGTAAATGTTACCTAGTTCAGCACTGACTAGCTGTGTAGAGCAAACGTTTGTGGAACTATTTTGTGGAAACAAACGTGTCAAGTTTTAAGAAATGCTTTGTGCCACTCCAAACATTAATAAAGGTCACTACTGACTATCTTGTACAAAACCCCTAAACTTCGCCAAGTTCAGTAATGATTTTTTTTTTGTACAGAACAAAAGTTTTATAATTTGTTCTTGTTCCACCCCAACTGACTTTGTTTGTTTTGTAAATAGTTTGTACCAACTCAGGCCCTTCCTCAGTCTCAGTAAAATAAACGTCATGTGATGTAAACTTTTCCTGGTATCACTTCTGTCTTCTTCGTGTACATCAAAACTTTATGAAACATTTGGTACCACCCCGCCACCCCCCCCCCCCCCCCCCCCCACACACTTTTGGGGAAACGTATTTCATGTTATGTAAACATTCCTACTGTTACTACTGTTTAATTTGCTTACAGCAAAAACTTTATGAAATATCTTGTACTACCCCAGCACCCCCACCCCCCCCCCCCCCTTTTCAGGGAATTGAATGCCATGTGATGTGAGTTTTGCTAACGTGACTACTGTGTATTTTGTATATAGCAAAAAAAAAAAATTGTAATATTGTGTACAACCTCAGTCCCCCCCCCCCCCCCCTTTTCAGGGAATTGAATGCCATGTGATGTGAGCTTTGCTAATGTGACTACTGTGTATTTTGTATATAGCAAAAAAAAATTGTAATATTGTGTACAACCTCAGTCCCCCACCCCCGTCCCATGGAAATGATTCCCATGTGATGTTAACTTTTACTAATGTCACTGCTGTCTAACTTGTACACGAACAGTGAAATAATCTGCACCAGCCCCCTCCCCTTTCAGTGAAAAGAATCCTATGTGATGTAAACTTTCCTAATGTTATTGCCGACTACACTGTATACAGTAAAAACTCTATGAAATATTTTGAATTATCCTAGCCCCCCCCCCCCCCCCCCCCCACACACACACAGACACAGACACACGGAATTTGAAGCTCATGTGATGTAATCCTTTCATAACGTCACTTGTCAGCTTCATATTCAGCACAACATTTAGGTAATATTTTGTAGCACACAAGCCCTACCTGAATCTCATGTGATGTAAAGTTTTCTAATGTAATTGCTGTCTACTTTGAATTTAGAAATGAAATATTACTGCACAACTCCAACCCCCCCCCCCCCCCCCCCCCCCTTTCCCTTGTTCGGGGTAATGAATCTCATGTGATGTAAACTTTCCTAATGTGACTACTGTCTGCGTTAAAACAAAAGTTTTATAATTTGTTCTTGTTCCACCCCTACTTGTGATGTAAACTTTCCTAATGTGACTACTGTCTGCGTCAAAACAAAAGTTTTATAATTTGTTCTTGTTTCACCCCTACTGACTTTGTTTGTTTTGTAAATAGTTTGTACCGTCTCAGGCCCTTCCTCAGTCTCAGTAAAATGATTTTCATGTGATGTTAACTTTTACTAATGTCACTGCTGTCTAACTTGTACACGAAAAGTGAAATATTCTGCACCAGCCCCCTCCCCTTTCAAAGAAAATAATCCTATGTGATGTAAACTTTCCTAATGTTATTGCTGACTACATTGTATACAGCAAAAACTCTATGAGATATTTTGCATTATCCTCGCCCCCCCCCCCCCCCCCCCCCCCCACACACACACGGAATTTAAAGCTCATGTGATGTAATCCTTTCCTAACGTCACTTGTCAGCCTCATATTCAGCACAACATTTAGGAAATATTTTGTAGCACACAAGCCCTACCTGAATCTCATGTGATGTAAAGTTTTCTAATGTAATTGCTGTCTACTTTGAATTTAGAAATGAAATATTACTGCACCACTCCAACCTCCCCCCCCCCCTCCCCCCCCCCTTCCCTTGTTCGGGGTAATGATTCTTATGTGATATAAACTTTCCTAATGTGACTACTGTCTGCGTTTTGTATAGGGCAAAGACTTTATGAAAAGTTTTGTATGACCCCAACCTATGCCAAGAGTCTCTATTGACTACTTTGTAAAAAGGAAACGTTTTATGAAATATTTTGTACTACCCCCAACACTACCAAATGTAAACCTTTCCAAGTGTCACTACTGCTTTCATGTTTTGTGGGTTCGTTTCTGTATACAGCAAAAGTCTCAAGAAATGTTTTGTACCACCACCGCCCCCCCTTCTCAGTGAAAGAAATATCATGTGATGTAAACTTTGTTAAATCTCAGGACTGACTATTTTGTGTAAAGCAAAAGTTTGTGGAATATCTTGAACCACACTTGCCCCATCTTCAATGCAATAAATATTTTCCCTACCCATGTAAGTTTGTCATCTAAAACAGCTCCGTGAATTAAGTTCTCAAAAACAAGCAAAACACATCCTTTGAATGAAATTCATCGCGTCACTTTCTAGAGACCTCTGGAATAACTTTAGTTACATTTCTTACGCATGAGTGGCATAAAATGTCACATCGCAACTTTTGGAGTAAAACACCACATAGTTTTATAACAAAAAGGTTAACAAAAGAATAAGGCCAGTTCATGAACAACATGGAAATGTTCACGACCTCTTTTAGTTGTCAACACGGGGACCTCGTTCTTCCAGTAGTTACGGTAAATTCAATAGTTAACTGAATGACACACATTCTTTCAAATCAAAAAGAAAAAACAGGGGACACACTATGATTGTCTTGTTTCATTCAGCGGCCCACTAATTCTCTAACCATTTTGTCTGTTCGTCCGTCATACATATAAAGTGAGTTAGTTGTGCTCACCAAATGTCCGTTTGTGCCCAGCGTTGGTTCTTAAATTTATGAGAGTTGTCCCTTTAGCTTACCAAAACATTGAACAGGATCGACGGTATATAGAGCGAGATATACAAAATGAATGCTGTGGTACAATGGACGCGGTGCGAGCATTGCAGCAGGTCTGAGAGGAGCAATATTTTGCCTTCGCAATTTGGATACAGCTTGTTGACCGTGGATTGTTGTTTGTGGTTCCGAGCATCAATGGGGCGGGAGGGAGAGGTGGACGCACAGGGTGGGTGTGTAAAATGGGGCGTAATTGTCTGTCTGGTAGCCCGTCGTGTCCACACACTTCCTCCGCTGTGTTCTTTTTCTAGCTCAGAGACAAAAGAGAGCCATCGCTGATGTTACTTCCGTCCCGTTGTTCGCATCGCGTCCGATGTGCATGAGCCTTAAGCAACCGTGATGCTAGCAGATAGTTTGATCCAGTCACACCGACCGCCCCCCCCCCCCTCCCCGCGCATCTCGTTGTGACTTAGTGATAGGGTTTTTGTATCTCAATTGTTGTTTTTTTGGGGGGGGGGGGGGGTTGTTGATTTGTTGATTTTTTTTATTTATTTATCAGCGGAAGACCAAGTGAATAATCCCACCAACAAAATCCTGCACAATACTCCCATCATCATTAATCTAATTGCTCGTTTTGTATTTATGTTCTTTTTTACAATATTTAACTTGAATTCACATGAAAGCATGGTGACTAGTTATGTCTCCGTATGTAAATTCTCACAATTCATTTATTATGTGTTGAGACTTATTGGAGAATGGTACCTTGTAAATGAAAATAACCCAAATGGATACCACAACAGATGACATAAATCTTGGTGAACTCAAGACAAATAGAAAATATGACTTTACAAGCAGGACAGATGGACATGACTGTGGCACTCTTACGAATCCATATTCAATCATGAATCATTCATGCAATTACTACTTGCCGACGGAAGTCTCACAAAAGTTATCCGATTCGTGAAAGGGCATATCTCTGCTAGGTCTTAATTGTCGAAGCTAAAATTCGAACTGGGATAGTTATAAAAATTTATTATGTGATACGCAAGATAATGAAAATGCGTTTTATATTATTGACATTTCCAAAATTTTCACAATTAATGAAACGTACGCACTTCCTGGCTACCACCCATTTGAATATAAAACACGGCCCGATAATGATGATGGTAGGGGGGGGGGGGGGGGGGGAGTAGGTTTATTCATTAAAGACACCTTGGAGTATCAATCCAAACCCGAATTATCTATCTTTATTCCGCACGTAATTGAAACACTCTTCATAGAGATTAATCCTAATAAAAAAAGCTCGTAAGTTGTTGGAGTTATATACCGACCTAATACAGCTCCCAGAGCCGATATCAACGAATTCATAGAACAGATTGAAGCCATAATGACAAACTTGAATAAATCCCATACCAAGGCCTTCTTAATAGGTGACTTCAATATTGATTTACTCAATTCGGAAACGCACCCAAAAACTGCTGAGTTTAGGCCAAACAAATATAAATAATTGATTCTCAGGCAATTTTTTTTTAAACGAATGAGGAAGGGCGGTTTTTATTTTTATTTTTTATTCCTGATGGAATGGGCGCCGATCCCTAAAATCAAGTTTTGAGAGCCTAAAATTAAATACTTGAGCTTCCATGTTGATTTCACTGATAGTTTTTTTTGTTACAGTGACCATACAACAACAAATCAATATAGAACAACTACAGAGGAGATAAAAAATAATAAGGATTTTTTTAACTGGTTGAGTGCTAGGAGCCACAATTAGTCATTCCGAAAAAAATGAAGGCACCAGTGCACACACTAAAAACTAAAGTGTTAAAACTGACACTTTCAAGGTGTTAAACCCATTCTAACTTTTAGGGTTTGATTTTAACACTCAACGTGCAATGCTTTAAGCACTTAGACATTACAATCGTCAGACATCTGAAACTTGAATGGATGGCGCTTCCCACGTGTCTAGCATTGGTGGTTCTTCCAGAATCGTCCATAATTTGATTTGCGCTTGGTGGGTACATAAGTAAAAGGACACAACGCAGATGACGCGGATCAGGCTCGAGAGTTCGAGCCTGATCCGCGTCATCTGCGTTGTTTCCTTTTAAATGTCGCGACATTACACTTGTCAAGTGGTATTATTGTAACACCTGTCAAGTTCTGGGATATCTACACTTGAACAAAGTGCTACTTCAGCACTTAGTAAGTGTTAAATACAGCACTTCAAGTGTAGTTTTTAACACTTTTGTTTTTAGCGTGCAAAAGCCATTTTCTTTACCCATGTTTCGTATTCAGTTAAATTTAAATAATACAAATTTGTTCTATTACAAATTATTGGAGAGTGCCTGTAGGCACTCTCCAATAATTTGTAATAAAACAATGTTTGATGAACAAATTCAGACTACCAAAACTGATCTAGCTTTCAACCAGTTAAATAAATATTTATTTTGTACATGCATATGAGAATCGTATCGCATTTCGCGAAGAGAATAACAATACCGCATCAATATCAATGTATACGACATATTACATTGCAAATCGCGATGAGATACCGCTAAAATCACAAACTATGATAGATTTATACATTCTGAATTTTGCTTCCGAAATAAATATGACTAACGCGGGCTGAAAAAACGAATGCGCCGCTGCCCGAGAATCCAAAGATTAATTTTCTTTAGCCTTACTGATAAGATGTTCGAACGTGGTTATCTCCCAGTGATTACTAAACCTACCAGACTCACTGAGCACTCAGCAACCCTAATTGATCACATTCACACAAATTCAAAAGTAAATTTCGATTGTGGCATTATAATTACAGACGTATCTGATCACTTTGCGACATTCTATGTAGAACAATCTCAAAAAGATCAACATAGATTCATCAATACCAGGAGACCCGTTCGGATTTTTAGTGACAGAAATATTACAGAGTTTAAGGAAACTCTGAATAATCTTTCGTTTGACGCAGTGTATGGTTGTCTCTCTGCGGATCAAGCGTACGAAAAATTCTTGGATGAATATTTACAAGCATTTGAACAGACCTTCCCGCTCATATTCCCTACACGAAAAACAAAATATATCAAAAGTGATCCCTGGATGACAAGTGGCTTACTTAAGTCATCAATGACTAAAAACTCACTCCTAGCTAAAAAACTAACGCATCCAACTATCTCCAACATTGATAAATATAAAGCTTATTGTAAAATATTCAACCAACTAAAGAGGAAAAGCAAAAATATTTACTACAGAACAATACTTGCTGAAAATAAAAATAACATGAAGCACACGTGGGCTATTCTGAAGGATACACTAAAATTGCGCAGAACTTCGCAAAATCTACCCGAGAGGATGATATATAAAAATAATACACTATCCACTCCAGGTCAGATTGCATAATCCTTTAACAGTTACTTCTCAGAAGTAGGTTCAAACACTGCTAACGGGGTAAAACCAGTTGAAGGCAGAGATCCACTTGATTACATGGACCAAAAGAATCATAAAAGTTTTTTCTTAACAGAAACATCCCCAGCTGAAATAGTATCCATTTGCCCAAAACTTTCTAACAAAAACTGCGCTGACTTTTCTAATATATCCATGAAATTAATGAAAAAACTATTGATGAAACAGCACATGTACTGTCATATATCATAACTTTAAGCTTTAAACAAGGTATTGTACCCACTAAAATGAAAATATCCAGAGTTGTACCCATATACAAAAGTGGAGCCCAAGAAAACATTGAAAACTATAGGCCAATAAGTATTCTACCAGCATTCTCAAAAATTATGGAAAAACTTATGTATAAACGACTGTCATCATTTCTAACTAGGTTCGACATCCTTCATAAAAATCAATTTGGCTTTAGAGAAAACCACTCTACAACACACCCTTTACTACATTTATTAGACCACATTGCTGAAAATAATGATAGAAAGACAAGAGATTCTACTGTAGGCATATTTATTGACCTATCAAAAGCGTTCGACACTATAACTCATGACACATTACTTCACAAACTTGATCACTATGGTATTAGGGGAATAACCAAAGAATGGTTTAAAAGTTACTTAACAGGAAGGCAACAATATATCGAAATCGAGGGAAGGAAATCCGACTTGTGTAATATCAATTGTGGTGTTCCTCAGGGGTCCATTTTAGGACCTATACTCTTTCTCATTTACGTGAATGATATGCCAAATGCTACGGCTTTAAACTAACTCTCATTTGCAGATGATACAACACTTCACACATCCGGTCATAGGATGAAGGAAGTTGAGGAAAAGGTGATCTCTGAGCTGACAAAAATTTATCACTGGTGCTGTTGCAACAAACTGGCAATAAATATCACATAAAGTAAATATATGTTATTTCACCCCAAAAACAATGACCTCAAATGGAATAATCTCAAAGTTTTATTAGATGACAAACCCCTAACGCGCGTAGGCAACGGTATGTCAGAAAAATCTCTAAAGTTTCTAGGTATCGTTATAGATGAAAATCTTACGTTCAAATATCACACATCAATGATATGTCGAAAATTGTCAAACACAATATATATGATCAATAAGGTGAAGAGAATACTACCAAAAAATTGTTTAAGAACGCTATATTTCTCACTTTTCCACAGTCATCTATCCTATGGGCTGCTAGTTTGGGGACATGCCGACCATGGAAATGCTATTTTAAAAAAAAAAACAGAAACAAGTCATGAGAATTATATCAAACAAAAGCTACAGGAGTCACACAGAACCCATCTTCCAAAATGAGAAGATACTGAAACTTCAGGATCAGTATAGACTGCAAGCGGCGTCGTTCATATTTGACTGGAAGAGCAGAAACCTACCCGAATCGTTTAAAACATTCTTTGACGACACAGCCGCAATGAATACCCGACAAGCTGGGAACCTGAACACATCTACTCCAAGAACGGAGTTTTCCTCTGTCCTTCCAAAACATTCTTTCCCAGCCATCTGGAATTCTTTGGATCAGACACTCAGAAATGTCAAATTTAAAAGCTGCTTTAAAAAGGAATTAATAAAAAGTTACTTATCAAATTATTCTAATGTTGTAAAATGTAAGAACCAATTCTGTCCAGACTGTAGACAGGTTGCTAAACCCCGTACAATATGAGAGTCACTCTCGTCATTCTGCATTCTCCTCAACGCACTTGTAGTTGTTAATAATACAACTAGCTCCCTCTGATTAAATCTTGCTATATATAGGAATAGAAGTCTTGTAGTTCACCGCCCGCTTCGGCTGGGAAACAGGCAATGGAACAAACCGACCAATCAACATTACATATTGAGCCCCATTTCCCCTTTCTAATACTCGATAACCAGACAACATATCCCAGTCAGAACTAACAATAGCAGTACTTTTCTACCAGTAGTCTCAATCACTGAAATAAATGATATTTATACATGTGGGTATTTAACTATTTACACACTTATATACTTATTACCCAAGCAGAATTTGCTACACCATGCTTTTCATGTGACACCTGTGTAGCCATTTCATGTCGCCTTTCAGTCTCAAATCTGAAAATAATTTACGTTAGGTGCGGCAGGAAGACGGACAATCTTGTCCATGCTGCCCTTGTATGTAAGAAAATTGTACAAATAAACATCTATCTATCTATCTATCTATCTATCTATCTATCTATCTATCTATCTATCTATCTATCTCTATCTATCTATCTATCTATCTATCTATCTATCTATCTATCTATCTATCTATCTATCTATCTATCTATCTATCTATCAAACACAATCCTCTATTTCACAAATGGTACAAAGAAAAAAGAAACAGCAGCCAAGGAAACAGCAGCCATCTCACCTCAGCCGCCTCCAACAAAAAGGCACAAAAAGAAGCACAAGTGACGCTAAGAGTCACACCTTCAAGACTTCTCTGCTCACTACCTGCGGGTGGCATGACCTGATATCTATTACGCAGCTGGGTTCGCACGGGGCTCAACGAGCCCAAAACATCGTCCCGACGTGACTTCTGCGCGCGAAACCTTTGATTCCATTCGAGGCCTGTTTGTTCTGAAAGATTTCCCTTCCGACAACAAAGATCTCTGTCTCAAACTTCGGATATTAAACCGATGTCACGAATTTGCATCTCAATTTTGATTTATTGATTGATCGATTTATTGTCTTTATTTCTCCTAAACCTTGAAAATTACAGTATTTAAAGTATGGCCAATACATGTCTTTTTGTTTGAAAAGTCAAGTACAGACGTTAACAAGTTGGGTGGTGTTGTTATGTGTATACGTGTATATGTACGAGGGGGTGTCAAAAAGTTTTGAGCCTCACATAAATAAAGCTGGGATATCTGTACAGAACATATTTATTTTTTAACATTGTCCCCTTGTAATTCAATACACTTGTTCCACCTGGTCTGCCAGCGGTTGATGCCGCGTCTGTAGAAGTCCATATCTTGGTCCTGTAGCCAAGCCTCCACAGCAGCAATAAGTTCCTCATCATCTTGAAATCTTTGACCACGTAAGTGTTTCTTCAAATTTGGAAAGAGATGGTAGTCACTTGGTAGAGTTATGTCTACACTTTCCAATGCAATTATTCATTACCTGAACATGTTTATTTTCTGCTTCGAAAACATTGCTTAGGACCTCTCTTTGGAAAGGGCTCGTTCCAATGGAGGAATCATAAGCTATCCTTTGGTGGGAATTTTGAAAAAAAATAATATATCTAAATGGCCGTCGGGGTAGGTAAATGATTACATCGAATCCATAGGTACTTCCTAAGAATTTTGCATGTAACTCCCAAGGGTTGTTTCGTATTGTGAAAAAGGAGACTATTATCTGTTTACGATTATCTCTAACAAGGTATGTATAGAGGGTAATCGCTTGACTGGACTAGTTACGTTAAATAATTCATGAGAGGTGAGGGACGTTGTACAAACACGAGTACGCGAATGCGCACGAGTGTTTTACAATACAGTCCCTCGTCTCGAATGAATTATTTCACGTAACCAGTCCAGTCTAGCGATTACTCTGTTTATTACTTTTCATTATTAACGATAATTATATTATTTAACCCTTTACCTAACGTAACGGCCAAAACCGGCCAGCGCTATTCTCAAAAATCGCCAATTAATTTTCATTATTTTTTCATTTTTTGTCTCTAAAACATAGGTTATGACCCCTCATTGGAACGAGCTCGTTCCAATGAGGGGTCATGACCTATGTTTTTAGACAAACAATGAAAATAATAGTTATTCAAGAATTTTTTTTTTTTTGCAAGTGTCGTCTGCTTTTCATGTTAGGTAAAGGGTTAAAAAACAAGAAACAATAAAGTCCCCATTACACCCACGACAAAGCATCTTCGCTTGCGCGCACGGATACATGACCCAATTGTTAATTGCATAATTCACTTGTGGAGTTATCGTTTATAATCAAACCCGGAATTCCCAGTAAATCACACTTTGGAAAGTAATAAATATGTTGATTATATGCTAGCCTGTGAATTATCGCAAATTTATCTAAAATAGTTTTCTCGATATCTATCGACTCGATAGATATCGAGAACTATTCCTCAGTAGCTTTCCTAAATGACGTCAGCTTCGGCGCATGAAGCATATAATAAAAAAGAAAATCTACTCTATTTTAGTATGTGTCGGGACTTTTCTCATGCGTGTGGACCTGAAAGTTTTATTCTTCGCGAGCGCTTTCAGGCCCACACGATGATTTTTTTTCAGTAGCTTCCTAGATGACGTTACGCTTCGGCGCATGACGTCACCTTGAACGTCGCCTTGAGGGAACTATCAGCAGCTTTCTGTTATTGTCTTGAAACTCTTTGCAGTCGAATTGGGCTGAATATTGCGCATTAAAATTACAAAACTAAACAAATAAAATTAAAAAAAAAAACGCCCGCCCACACGCAAGTTTACGAAAATGGCTTGAGAAACAGATGATCTACTTTGTGGAGCCTAATATGATTTTTCGTTTGTTTACATTTCAGCAGTGGCGTAGCGGAAAATCGTGTGCCCCCCCCCCTCCCCACACGAGATAGAGACGGGGGCCCTTTCATAATGGTGGTTGCCTTTAAACGGGAGCAAATTTAGTGTTGTTACCGTGCACAGCAAACAGGATTTCACGTAGTAGATACGCCATAAATTAAATGAAGGTATAGCTTATAGGATCGATTCTAAAAGTACGACTCTGTAGATTTTTTCATTACATGTTTTAAGTTTCACCCCCACCATCCAACGATACACACATGCACGCCCAACATGTGTGACTTGAGAGGCACCATGTATGTATATTGTTCATTTCTCACCCCTATCAGTTACAATGATGTAGCGTTCACTTAACCCTTTACCTAGCCTGAAAAGCAGACGACACTTGCAAAAATAATTCTTGAATAACTAATTTTTTTTATTTTTTGTCTCAAAAACATAGGTTATGACCCCTCGTTGGACCGAGCTCGTTCCAATTACTTGGCGATTTTTGAGAATAGCGCTGGCCGGTTTTGGCCGTTACGTTAGGTAAAGGGTTAAAATAATAACACATAGACTACAAAGAGTGCGTCGTGTGGTAGTGAGAGTTTGAAATTATGTGTATTTGGTACACAGTCTCGATCTCTCTCTCTCCCTTTCCCTTTTTCTTCCAGCGTTGGGACGTCCTTCAAGATGGCGCCCCCTCCCTTCTAGCCGCCCCCCCCCCCCCGCAATGCGGGCCCTGGGGGACCATCCCCTACGCCATTGATTTCAGGTTTCGCATTAATTTTTCAAAAGTTAATTGCCATATAATAAACGAATTATTACAGCATTCAGGCAATCAGAATTGTCGTATTCTGTCTCGTTAATGAGACCGGATTATCATGATCACTTTGCATGGCTGACATAGTCTGATACATATCGACTTAATAGAACATATTTAACGAGATGTCCCTTAAAACTATTGATTTAACACACCTCTAATCAAATTAAATCAGTCAATTGGTGAATTAGTATACCGGTAAAATCAAACCAGTCTGTCAATGTGTCAATGCTCGTTACGCTGTTTCGTATTTCGTCATTTATAATGATTTATTTGAAAACAAGCGAGATGCTCGATACCTTATTGACGGTGTTTCTATTAGGCTTACAGTACAGTCGCCGTGGACAGGAGCCAAACTTTTACAACTGCATTTTATAGAATTGTGTTTTCTACCTATTAACATAACTGCCTAAAATGAATCATTGGCATTTTAAAAAGATATGGCAATTTGCCAACCATCTTTGAAAATGCTAATGGTTCATTGTAACCCATTTAAATTCATAAATAGAAAATACAATTCTAGAAAATACAGTTGTCAAAGTTTTATAGTATTGGCCCCAGGGCGTTTTGACGACGATTATTTGTATTACCCGGTAAAGGCATGAGTGGACATCACTGCCTGCGCGTGGACTACGACCAATCCACGGCGACTCTACTGTGGGTGTCTTGCTGAAGGACACAACACAAATGACGCCAAACGATATCGATCCTGCGACTTTTCGAGCTAAAGACGAGTGCTCTAACCATTGACCCACTGGGCTCTCAGCGGATTGACGAAGTATTGAAAAGCTGTTTGTTCAACTAACAACACATATGTAAAAAGAAAAAAAGTCCATCCTACTAGGCAGCTGACATCTGGGAATTATTCCGCGACAAAAAATCAAGTTGGACAAAGATTAAATTGTAAACAGTAGAAATCACATCGATGACACATACATTGTTTGAATGAAAGTATAGACAAATAAAATATACAAATAAAATAAAATAAACTTCCTTAAAGTACCAAATCCAATAATGCATGTCGACATGTTAGGAGAGAAATTTATATCGCCCGTGAAACTGTCATCACAGTAGTGCCCGCAAAAGAGACTGCAGTAGTTGGAGATGAGGTAATAGGCCCACATTGGATGGATCTCATACTGGATCTCATGTGACGTCATAGTCACGTAACCTAGTGATGTTATGTTTTATTGTCATGGTAGCCCGCGTGAGCAGCCATCTTGTGACGTTATCTGCATAGTGATACGTGGTCTTAGTGCGCATGCGCATCACGTGGTGTTGGGGTGATGCGTATTTCCGTCGGCCATTTTGTATACTGGAGGCCGCCATCTTGGTTTCTATGGTAGTACGTGGCTGGTATGTTACCCAAATTCCTACAATAAGGCGGGGGTATGTTCGGAGGGTATGTTCGATTGAATAGGAGTAAATCTACTTACGACAAACAACCCGACAATCCCTCCAAAACACCAAAATCCACTTTTGTTTGATATGAAACCCCAGATTGGGTTTATCAGAGTAGCACATAGTGCTGTAGCACCAATGGGGATCCAGGGTGGGGGTGGGGGTAAGTTCCTTTGAACTGAGTATATCTAATTACCACAAACAGCCAGACAATTCCCCCAAATCTCTCATAACGACTTTATTTGATACGGATTCTCCAAGAATCCTATTTATAATAGTAGCACGTAGTGCTATCGGACGCATTCTTTTGCATCCGAGTAAATCTATTTGCCCAAATAAGCCCGACAGTTCCTCCAAACCACCAAAATGCACTCCAACCTACCAAAACGGACTTGTATTCCTCCATCTAGGGTTTATAAAAATAGCAGGTAGTGCTAGAGTATCGAGATATCTTCTGACGATACGTTCATTTTAATAGGAGTACTGGTGCAGATTTATCTGGAATCCCATTTTTATGCCTATGACAATCTTACAAGGATAGAAGAAGGCTATAGTATTAGGGGAATACATTCGAGCATAGGGCATACTGGAAGCCGATGATAAGTCTATATGCATAGGAGCTGTATACGAGTTGTATAGAGGCTTCGAATCCCACTTATAGAATCCCACTTATGGAATCCCTTTTGTGGGATCTCTTTTTGGAAAATACCTGGCCTGCGGCGCCCCTTTTTCTGAAATGAGTCGATGAGCAGTATTTCGAGTCACTCGTTCGAGTAAATACTCTATGGCTTATTTGCTCGATGGGGTTTGAGTCGTTCGAGCACTGACTTATCAGTAACTGCTTGATGGATTCTTGGCTTTAGGAATGATATAGGATTTTGTTATAAACAAGGGAGATAAATATGCATACAAGTTATGGGAAACGAAGCACTGGTGATAATAGATTGGGGGGGGGGGTGGGGATAGAAATCCGTTTCGGTAGTTTCGGATGCATTTTGGTGGTTTGGAGGAACTGTCGGGCTTACTTGGGTAATTAAATTTACTCTTATGCAAAAGAATGCGTCCGATAGCATTACGTGCTACTATTATATGTGGAATTCTTGGAGAATCCAGTTCAAATAAAGTCGTTATGGGAGATTTGGGGTTATTGTCGGGTTGTTTGTGTTAGATTTACTCTAGTTCAAAGGAACATATCCCTCCCCGGGTTGGGGGCCCTTTGGTACTATAGCACTACGTGCTACTCTTATAAACCCAACCTGGGGTTTAATATCTAATAATAGTGGATTTTGGTGTTTTGGAGGGATTGTCAGGTTGTTTGTGGTAATTACGTTTACTCCTATTCAATCGAACATACCCTCCGAACATACACCCATCTTATTGTAGGCCTTTGAGTAACATAGCCACCACGTGCTACCATAGAAACCAATATGGCGGCCTCCAGTATACAAAATAGCCGACGGAAATAGGTATCACCCTGACAACACGCATCCGCACTAAGACAGCGTATCGCTATGGAGATGACAGCACAAGATGGAAGCTCACGCGGGCTACCATGACAACCAAACATAACATCACTAGGTCACGTCACTATGCCGTCACATGAGATCCAGCATGAGATCCATCCAATGTGGGGCGGTTTCCTCATCTCCTGCCACTGACTGACTGCCAACCGAAAGAAATCCAGAAATAAAAAAAAATATGACTGCGAAACTGACTTCATTTAAATGAAACGTCACATTCGTTACGCCACCCCATTTGATTATTTTAAGTACCTAAAATACTTCATCATACATTGGCTATTCTTTCGTGGATGAAGGTGATATTGTAAGATAGGTCTGTGACATTACTCGCACACTGCATTTCCAATGATGTCTTCTAATTGGGGCTGATCAGTTGGGGAAACCAGTTCTATAATTAGAACACCGAAATAATTATAGATGGGACTACATTGTTACTGTGTTTACAGATGAATGTTTCAGTGCCTACGCTCCTTTGTCATGATGATTGTCATGTGGACTAATTAAACTGAACTAATCAGATAATACTAACATGTTGTTGAGGTTGGGCAAACTGAATCAAAACAAATGCTCAATTAATGCAATACAAGTCATTTATTATTTTTTCTTTATATTACCTTATACCCGTTATTGAAAATTTCCTTCCACAGTTTTCAGTCGGCGACTTGCGTCAGGACTCGAGGGTAACTTGACTCAGGGGAGACTTTAATTATTTTGTTTCCGGGAATTGAAAATTGCCATTGAAAATTTACAATTCCCGGTAAAAAAATAATATTCCAACAAATCTATAACATGCTACTACAGTGGAGCCCACTTATTTGGATATCTCTTAACTGAACAACCCTGCTAATTGAATATAAATTCCCAACATAAAACAATTTACCATACCCCCAGTTCAAATTTGACCTGTTAATTGAATATAGGTTATAGAGTAAACTCCTGTTAATTGAATAAAAAAATTGTAACCTGTCGAGAAATTACCCAGACTCTCTCAGTTTTTCTTTGTTTATAGACCTATTTGGTCTCAGTACATCCATTACAGGCATTTAATCTATTATATCTTGTTTGACAGGGCTCGTGGGGCTCTGTCAAACAAGATATAATAGACTAAATGCTAAGTTTATTTTCTAGGATACAGGAAAGTTTCACAGTCTCTGTTAATTGAATACTCCCGTTAATTGAATAACTTGCATTGGCGAAGAGGCTATTCAATTAGCAGGATTACACTGTAGTCAACCCACGACCAGAAACTGTCAGAAAATGATTTGGGAGGGAATAACAGAATTTTTGTTGAAATATATAAAATTATTTAAAAAGTAAAATAAAAACTGTTAGGTGATGTGCAGAAACTTCCCGGTGTGTCGGAACACCTGTAAACGTTTTCAACTTTATTTCCTGGCTATAGCCGATCCCTTCAAAGGTTGAACAAATATTTTAACCCTTTAACTAACATACATAGAAGGCGACACTAGATTTGTTTTTCCGTAAATAATCTCTTTTTTCTTCCAAATCCCAGCTTATGACACCTCATTGGAAAGCTCTCATTCCAATGAGCGGTCATAAGCTATGGTTTGCGAAGGAAACAATATGAAAAACAAAATTTGAATGACGAGTTTTGTATATTAAACTGGCAGATTTCTCCAATTCTATGGACAGCAGATGTAAAATTTAAAATTGCTAACCCATTTTCTCTGCTATTGGAAATTGGAATGGGTCTTCTAATGGGACCCAATAAAAAGTGTAGCTGGCTCGACGAGCCAACCAATTACTTCACAGGGCCCATTAAGAATTGTGTCAGCTTTAGTGTGAAACAACAGTTAATTAATTTGCGGGCTCTGGTGTTTGCCAAGAAAAAAACACAAAGATTTGAATGTTTTTCTTCATTGCAAATAACAAGAAAAGTTACCAAAAATATAATACTGTAGAAACACGTACCGCATGTCATATGAGCCTTATAAGTCGACATGTTAGTTTCTGTCTCACCGTTTGTGAAATGTAAGATAAATTATCTCTTCGAGACACTAAAAAGTTTAGCTGGCACGGCGGTCCGGCTAATTAATTCACAGGTTGACTGTGTTTTCACGCCAAAGACGATTTATTCTTAAGAATTATTATTATATACATTCAAATCTTTGTTGTTTTTGGAGGGGCAAATATTCGAGTCAGCTAATTAATTCAAAGGTTGATAGTGTTTTCAAACCAAATCCGATACAATTCTTAATGGGAAGAAGAATGGTTTTAGCGCGCCGAAGGCGCGCAGGGACGGTTTGGGGCAAGCCCTTTCGACCCATCTCTAACTGTATCATATTTTTCTTAGTTATCTTTGCCTTGAACCATGTCTGATCGTGTTAGAGGGGGAAAAAGAAAGGAAAATCTTAGCGCCGTTTGTGCTTTTTGATCTTCTTCCTGAGAGGAGGAGGTTGCGATGGTGATAGCACAGTTGCAGTAGGAGTTGTCGGAGTTGTTGCTGTTGAGGGCTGCTGCTGTTTTGTTTCTTGTGCTGCCAGATGTGCTTGGAGGAGCCGCTTTGCTTCTTCGAATTTGTCATCCATTTCTTTGTCCTGTTGTTCCCTTTCGATCTTTCGCTGTTGGGCCTCTTTTCTTGTTGTGTCCTCTGTGATGTCCAGGTCCAGACCCTTTGGTGCAGAAGGAAGAGGTGAGTGAGGATCCGGAAGTGGCGAGATGACGACTTCCAATTCCATCTCAATCTTCACAGGACTGTCCGCATCCAACAATTCCGGCTGAGGAGCCGGAAGTCGGATGGGTAGGTCTGTGAGAGTGGGAGGGGAACTGGCGGCCTCCTCTGGCTTTTTCCTTTCCCCGCTCTTCTCTTTCTTCCCTTCCAAAAAGGCCTCTAGGCGTCGGGTGCTCCTTCGCTTGGTGGACGGGCTTTTCTTTTTTCTCTTTGGTCTCTTTCCAGGGCCTCCAGACTCCTTTAAGTGAGGACCAGTGTGAGAGGCGTTCCTCTCACGAAAGGCACTACCTCTATCCAATAGAGTAGGTGTCGTGTCTTCTACAACGAATTCCAAACTCAGGTGGACTCTTTTACCTGTCTCTTGGACAGTCCAGGTTTCATGGCAAGAGATGCCCAGAGCTGAGATGATTTTGACGAGTCTTTCTGGTAATTCCAGTTTTTCGTGATTGCTAATCAAGGCGACAAGATGCTCACACTCTGAAGTCAGAGGTGCGAATGCGGAACCGTCAGATGTCTTAATGGGCTTTGCTGTGAAAAGACACATATTATTGATTTTGCATGGGGCGTGCCTTCCATTGGCTAGATCGCAGTTGTGATTGGTCAGCGGAGTGGCTTGGCATTTTCACACATTCACGAGCATGTCTATACGATTTCCCATCAGGCAAATACACCACTCCGCCTGAAGCTGCTTAATATTAATTGTTAGCAATAAAAATGAAAGATTAGGCATGAAAAAGGTCTAATCCGAGAATCGGCTTCAACAATTCAAACTTTGTTGTGACAAGAATCTTCGAAATATGACACTACGGTGGGCTTTAATCGCGAACTTTATTTAACCACGTAAGCACGCAAGCACTAAGGCGTTACCGACGAGATAGTTAATCGTCGGGATTTTCCGTCTTTTATCTAAACATGGCTAGTGAACCTGCATTACTTAGTGAAATGACGGGTTGGGAATCACGGTAATGGTAATGAGATCTGGGCGTAATGACTATGCGTGACAAGTAACCCTGGGAGAATTTTCTGCTCTATATTTCTCTGAAAGTATAATGGAAAAACTGGTACATGGGTTGTTCTTTCCGGCTATTTTCTCAGGCCGCCAGTCTAATTTAGATCGGAATTCGACGCTGTTATGGGCTGGAACCAGACTAGCTCTTAAATAACCCATCTCGTCCGGAATATTTAAGTTGGTCGGAAAAGTGAAATATAGGTTCGCTTTTCCGACCAACTGATATATTACAGAGGAATGGAGCTACAAAGTACCACAACGATTCGTTTTCTTTGAATCAAAGCTTGAAATGTTGATGAATCGAGACTTAATCTGACTGAATGGTTGATGAATTAAGATTCACCACAGCCGTAAATTTATGATTACGATGCGTAGTTCCACTAATTGTGTTAATATCCTAGTGTTTTCAACGACGAATAAAATATGAAATACTTATTGAGTGGAATATCTATAATTGGAGCACAAAATAATATCTATATATCTTTGTAGATGGAAGGTTATCACATCACATCGACGCAAGTTTTCACGAAAGAGGGGTAAACAAATTGCGAATAAAAGCGTCGAACTACTTACAGAATTGGAATGGTGACTCGAAAGTTTGAGAATATATGGAGAATATCTACCCTGTTTTAGTGAATATCGAGAATTATTTCATGAGTGTGGACCTGAAAGTTTTATTTTTCACGAGCGTAAGTCCATACGAATAACATGATTCCCGATATTCACTGAAATAGCGCAGATGTTGTTTTTATTACTGGCTACGTGACATTTTACTGCGCAATATTCAGCCCAATTCGACTGCAAACAATTTCAAGACAATACCAACGATCTGCTGATCGCTCCTTCAAGGTGACGTCATGCGACGAAGCGTAACGTCATTTGGGAAGCTACTGAAAAAAATCACCGTGTGGACCTGAAAATATTATTTTTAACTCGCGCAACCGCTCGGGAAAAATAAAACTTTCAGGTCCAAACTCAGGAGATAATTCCAGATACTGACGACTAAAATAGAGTACATTTTCTTCTCATAATATGTTACGAGACATTGTATTGCACAATATTCAGCCCAATTCGACCCCGAATGCGTACGTTTTAAAGCAATAATAAAGATCAGCTGATCGTTCCCCAGGGGCAACGTGATGCGGCGTAGCGTGACGTCATTTAGGAAGCTACTGATGGATATCGAGAAATATCTTTTAGATAATTTGCGGTAACTCACAGACAAGCGTATAATAAATAGACAGAACGCGATGTGTGTTTGAATCGGTGGATGTTTTACATAACTCGTTGGAATGGCGTAGTCATATTTCGCTCGATTCAGTTATTATTTTGGGGGATTATTTCACATTTAAATATTTATTTGGGGACCATATACCTTACCAAAGTATTTTATTGTTTTGAAAAGTTACATTTTTGTCACAGTCAGCAATAAAGGCTATATATTGCCAAAAGCTAAGCTGTTCATGCAAGCAAATTCACATCTTGAGCAACTGTATTCCCCAGAAGCACACTATAACCTCTGGTAGCTGCTAACTAACAGCCTATCTTACCCTATTATTTAAACCATGGTTTCCCCCCATAGTACTAGGGGCAGGGAGGATTCCAAATCTTCCAGCCACACCCTCCCCCCACACCCTCCCCCCAAATCACCATTCAAACACAGACAGAAAACCTACACTGCACTTCTATTCACTAGTATTTAGAAGTTTTTCTCTTCTATATTATGCTCTTCAAAATGTTGGAAAACAATTCCTTCATTGAAAGAGTATCCTGGAACACAAATTTGGGGAGGGGGTGGGGATACAGTGGAAAATAACATAATAAAATTACAAATGTGAGTGAATGGCATTTGTGTATAGCTACCAATATAGTTGTCTAGTACTAGTGCTGTCATGGTTCCCATGATACAGCACAAATTTACAGTGACAGTTGTGAAATATTGCTCTTTCTCTGAACCAAGTCCCCCCTCCCCTACACATTTAACCCTTCTGCTGATGATAAACATTTGGAAAGACTGAACAGCATGTTTTTAGAGGCTGAAGTTAGTATCATACACTTTCAGTTTCTTATGATTTACTTTGATACTGCAAGCCTATCTGTCTGTCTGCGTGTCTGTCTCTTCATCAGACATGGTGTTTCTTTGCTTTTCATATGCCTGGATCTACATTTTCAATAATTGGCAGCTGACCAACTTTCACCCTCCCCCCCCCCCCCCTCCCCACACACACACACAAGTATATTAAACATCAAATACCACTATATTCATGAAGCAAATGTCTGATTCAACCTCTTTGGAAACATATTTTCTACAATTTCATGTTTTTGCCAGAATGGGTGTCTGTGGGGATTAAAACAAAGGTTATGAAAGTGCACTTATGGGAACTTGCAGCATAGGCATAACACTATAGAATCAATATTTGATGGTTTTAGGCATCTTACCAGTGTTATAAGATATCACATTAGCAGGTACTGGTCATTCTTTTGAAAAAAACACTGTTTTATGTTTTGTCAGAGCCATACCAATGACTTTATGAGCCTTTACTGAGAAAACTGAGGCTTTTCCTTTACAAAAATTGCAAAATATTCATAAAACACAATGCGAAATGTCTTCAGAAGCCAGAATGTGATTTAAAGACTGTTACAGATGGGAAAGTTCATATCACAGTAGGTTTGTTTTGGGTCAATATCAATTAATTTATGAATTATATCATAGATTTTGACGAAAAGTGGCATAACAGGGGGTCCTATTCAGGGCTATATTTTACTACATCAGATGGTAGAATAAAATTTGACATCAGTTGTTAGGATAACATGGCAGAGTCCTTTTATATTGGTGAAATATATAGCTGAATTTCCAATTTTGGAAACAAAATTGACATCCATATTGTTCCATGGGGGTGAGGACACTGTTTTGCTTGCAGTATGGTTAAATGAGACAGATTGTTTCCAAAAATATTTTGTGGTGATGCAGATTTTAGTTTTAGTTTGGGATCAGGGTAGTGTTTTAAAGAAAGCTGTATATTCTCATCCCTCTCAGTTAATTTATAAAGAAACAAGATAGAAAAATCTTTTGGAGGCAATACCAGTTTTCGAGCCCATTTGACAAAGTTTGGACACTTTTCCTTAAAAGAGCAAATTTTCCGTGTTTTTAACTCAGCCAAAGCCAAAAGTTGGATTCTAATGCAGAAATGACTCTTTTATCTCATGGAAGTGGTAAAATGTCTCTTTGTGGGGTTGGGGATGATTATAGGTATCGCGGAACTAAATATTGAAATTAGAGTTAACCGCCTTAAAATGTTGCACTCGGAAATGATGCAATCTCTAAAAATAAACAGCCTTGGGAAAGTATATTGTTTCAATAAACGTTTGAAACATTCTATTGACATCTTGCATTATTGTTGAGAATTTTCGGATCAGAAAAAGTTGTCTGAAGTGAGGGCTATACTTGACAGAGATATCTGAATGCCAAAATTAAAGTGGTGCGATCATATTGTTTTCCGCCTGAACGTTATAATGGTCGCCTATGGGAAAATATTTAGTTCCGTGATACCAAATAACAGACATTTCTACATATCCAGAACAAAACTACCAAGGACTATCCCGGAGTTAATTAACAGATCAGCTCGCATTGCGGTGAATAATGTTCTGCGATTTGGAAATCAATGTTGAAAATGTTTACGCCGACAAGATACATAAACAAATAAAGGAACGGTTGTAACGAGACGCTATGAATGTCAATCCCCGACCCGTATACTATTAGTTACCCCGTGTCTGATCACGTGGTACGGGTTTTTACCTACCCGAAGCCAGACGTATCCCATGAGGCCAAAGGCCGAATGCGATACGTCTGGCTTCGGGTAGGTAAAAACCCGTACCACGTGATCAGACACGGGGTAACGAATTTATCTATTGACTTTCCGTTTTAGAAGTACAATCTATTTCATGTGTTAACACACACAGCATGAGATCTTTTATCTTCCATTGTTGAGCCATACAGGTTTCTGTGGAATTTTTGTGCAAAAGAGTTTTTGTGAAAATATGCCGATATGACTAGTATAAAAAAAATATTGAATTTCTTTTTTGTCTCAAAAACATAGCTTATGAACCCCACATTGGAGGGTACTCGACAAGCTCATTCCACCAATAAGGGGTCATGAGCTATATTTTGTAGATTAAAAATTAAAATATAATACATGTACACTGTAAAACTGGAATGACGCGTCTTCTACGGGGTATGGACACTATGTAGATTTCGGAACGAGGCTTCCACTGGGTATAGGAAATTTGTCAGTGGCTGGGCGGACGTATCGTGGGTTTCAATGAATATGGTCTCATACCACGTATCTATCAACCAATCAAATCAAAAAATTCACTTTAGTCAATAGATAAAACTAAATATTCGGACAGCGCTGACTGATAACATACAGAAAAGGGGATCTTCGGTCACCGATGGTAGGTTTGGGGTGGCGGCATTTGTTGCTATAAAAAATGACCAACAAAAACAATTCTAAAAGGTTTTCAATTTTCAGTAGCCTCGTAATCGCAGATCGCTTTTTAAAGAATTTATTACACACCTATTCTATGAAATCTTCATCTACAGCAAAACTAAACTATGCGGAAAATGAAAATCTGTTCCGCACATGTGGAAGCGAAATGTCTCTAGCATTTTCTACAAATCGTGCAATGCAATTACAATTTGAATCGCTAGCGATAGCTGAAAATCGTCCACTGAGTTTCAATGAGTTCTGCCAGTAGGCACATAGAACACATTGGAACTCAGGGGATGAAAAAGTAACACGGGTTCCCATCGCAAACTTGGTTGGCGATAAAATGCGTTCTTTGTGTTGATAGTTCGCCCCCTGAGTTCCAATGTGTTCTATGTGCCAGTAGGCACATATAACACATTGGAACTCAGGGGACGAGTTGTCAAATGAATTGCTGAATGTACTTCTAATAATTGTTTTTTATAGACGCGAAGGCGTGTAATAAACACAGAACGCCACACGCGTGTCGTTCTGAGTATGTATTTTAATGTCTGTGAAACATGAATTATGCTGATGATATGTAAATTGAATATTTACATCATTAGGCTTTTCCCTCTGGAAAAGACTATTGTTTTTGTACGGATTATTATTATTTTTTTTTGGTTTTTTTTTTTTTTTTTTTTTTTTTTCCACACATTTTTGTCCGTACGATTCAGAAGCCATTTTCGAACCGATTTTCACACAATTTGGCACACTCATAGAGTGGCAAAAAATCTAAAAATGTACCGAAGCGGATTTTTCGATTTAACCCTTATTTCGCCAGAATTGGCAAAAAACTGCCAAAATTGGGGTTTATCGGCACTTTCTCGAAACACGTCTTTAGGATTTTTTTTAAACTTTCATCATTGATAGACCTGTGTGTGCCACGACCTTTGATACACACGACATATTAGGCGATGCATATGGTAACCCTCCACAGGCTGCCAAACATCGAAATTTTGATGAAATGGGCCGGTTTCAGACCCCCACAGCACCCAAACGATACATCAGAGATAAACATAACTTCCTTTATTGGAAGTGAAATTCACCGAGGATCATTTTTGTCCGTAATAAGGGTGTTCAAAAAACCAAGCATTAACCCGTTTTGGGCTGGTTAAACAGCAATACCCCCAAAAAGCTCAAAAATTCAGGTTTTCCGTGGATTTCTCTAAACGAGTCTTGTAGATTTTCATGAAAAAATTGTCACTCCCAGGCCTTGATGTGACAATAGAAGTTGCATGGACAAAATACTTCGGTGAGCATTTGTTAACCCTCCACGGGCTGCTAAAGGTCAAAATTGTGATAAAATGGGCTGTTTTTGGACGCCAACGGCACCCAACGGGTACTCCACAAAGAAAAGTGATTTCTTTTATCGAGCGCACAATCTATAGAGAAACATTTTTGTAAGTAGTAAGGGTATTCAAAAAACGAAGTCTTAACCCATTTTGGGCAGGCTAAAGAGAGAGACCCCTTAAAATCTAAAAATTCCCTTTTTCTGTGGATTTCTCTAAATACATTCCATAGGTTTTCAAGAAAAATTGACTACTTGCAGGTCTTTGTGTGACATTACAAGTGGCATGGACAAAATATTCCGCTGAGCGTTTATTAACCCTCTAGAGAATGCCAAGCATCATAATTTTGTTGAAATGGGCTGTTTTCGGATACACACAGCACGCGATGTATGTACGAGAGTTACACATAATCTCCTTTGTTGGAAGTGGAATTCACTGAGGACCATTTTTGTAAGTAATAAGGGTATTCAAAAACCCAAGCGTTAACCCCTTTTGGGGGTGGTTATTAGCGATACCATCAAAAGCTAAAAAAAAATCATGTTTTCCGTGGATTTCGTTACAAACATCTTGTATGTTTTCAACAGAAAATGGCCATTGATAGGTCTTGGAGTCACATTACCGGTTGCATGGATAAAAAATTCCAGTAAGCATTTGTTAACCCTCCGTCGGCTGCTAAATGTCAACATTTTGAAAAAAATAGTCTGTTTTTGGACACCAACAACAACAAATGGGAATGCCACAGAGATACATAACTTCTTTTACCGGATGCAAAACTGACGGAGAAAAATTTAGTAAGTAGTAAGGGTATTCAAAAAATCGAGGTCTTAACCCATTTTCGCCTGGTTAAGATGTACCCCTTAAAAGCTTAAAATTCCAGTTTTCTGTGGATTTCTCCAAAAAATCTAGTATTTTAGTTATTATTCTGTATTATTGGGAAAATCGTACCAGTGTTGGAAAGTTTATACAGTATTACTAGGTTTCGTGTTAGGTAAACTCAGTGTTTGATGAAGTGAAAGCTGTTACGTTGTGGTTGTGACTGGGAGGAGTTACCGTAATGATTGACTTGAACGCCATCTCGGCCGATGAGGATGTGGGGGGGGGGGGGGGGGGGGTTGTGAGGGGGTGGGGGCTTGATTGCGACGTCTTTCACCGACGTTCCAGCTATCCAGTTTTATACATAAGTGCCATCAATCGACCATCGTGTTATATTTTAGAGCTGAGCTGTTCTTTCAGTTTTCCGGTTCGGTTCCGGTTTTGCGTCAAACCGCAAGACTGAACCGCAAGACCCAGCCCTGACCGAACGAATGGTCTTAATTAGTTTGTGCATAAACTAACGAAACTATCTTACTGGGAGGGAACTAGAATAGTGATTCATGTAGGTTCTCCTCCTCACTTCGTCTATCGGACAAGGGAGAGAATACGTCGAGTTCGCACTGTCACATTTCTCCGCTGGACGAGTCAATAAGGGAGAAAATAACAATGACAATGAGAACACAATACAGTTTAAATGAACCTTATTTTATTGTTACCCTGATTTATCTCACAATCGGGGCGTTTTTACACTGTTACGCAACTGAAGTTTAATGTATCTGGACCCTTGTTCCGAATCCGTATCAAGGGCCCCTGATACAAGCGCGTGATTCTGCTGTTGCCAAAACAACGGCATTAATATCATTAATTTTGTCGATCACCTTGCGTTTTTCCCTTCAGAGAAATCAATATTAGGTGAGGCGAAGCCGAACCTAATATTGTTTTCTCTGAGCTGTATATGACACTGTATCTGCCAACTAAACGCCCTGTAACGTATTTATTATTCACGGCATGCTAAAATGTCACTGGGGAAGTCAACTCAACGAATAGTTAAATTATGCGTACTTTTCGGCATCTTGGGCTGATTTGTAGCCTATCATTGGGATTTTCCAGAACGCTGGAGTCGAGGCTTCTCTCTTGAAGTTAAAGGATTAGCTTTCGCTATTAAATGTGGAAAACTCCACCTCAATAAACGATGAACGGCATATTTTAAAATATAATAAACCATTACACCAAGAGGGATGTTTAATTCACCAGTAATTGTTGCAAAATTAACAACCAAATTCACGTTGACGAACCACACAGTTGCTCCACTTCGCAAGACAGTATTCAGTAAAGTGAATCCCAGTGACGTAATTTTCTCTGAAGTGTAACGTCATCACTGACCTCAATATGGAGATCAATGAACGCTATACTATTTTTCAATTTGCGTCTTTCCATCGATAAGGCAAATGAAAAGGGTCCTCTTAAAATAGTTTTATACCACATTTTGTGGTCAATATTGTGAGATAAATTTTTCATCACCACAGTGTGTGTCTCCGGAAATTCTGATCAAGTCTAACGGGCTCGTCGAAATACTGTTCTGTTCCTACAACGCGACTTGATCTTAATTCCCGGAGACACACACTGTGGTGATAATCTGTATTTATTACACATCCAGTAAACTTTAAACCCTTGTATTCAACGGAATCGCCGCTATGATATAAATGATTTTGTGTTCCGGAACTTTTTTACCGCACCGGTTAGTTACGCTTCGAAAATTTCCAAATTTCGTTATACAATCATCGACCGTCTGTCACATAGTGTGAAAATGAAAACGTCCAGAGCAAAATAAAGTCGGTTCACAAAAAATTAGCCAAAATGAGATAATATTTTTAAAAAACCCAATCATTTCCAACCACAACATTAACCCAGTCATGTTGCCGTCTCGTTTTGTGAATCCCATTATATTTAAATTGGTCAACTTTATTTCGGTAAATCTTCGTACACGTTGACATGCTTCAAACTTCTTTTAAAAACGTTTCTCCCAGCTGTTTTGCAAATCTGCACATATTTGTACTTATATTTTTACTAACAGTAATAGCCACCAAATGGTTAGGCGTGAATGGGCACCAGACCATTCACGCCTAACCATTTGGTGGCTTTTACTGTTGATAAACAGCGATAGGAATTTCAACAAACACTGCATCCGAAAAGGTTGTTTTGATGTTTTATCGATCCATATGATCAGTATAGCTTCAGTCAAAACAAACTCTTCACCTTTGGGTTTAATTATCGGAATTAAAATTTGTTTATTTAAATGCAATTTAATGCATGGGTTGTGTAATAAACACAGAACGCGATGTGTGTTTGAATCGGTGGGTGTTTTACATAATGAGTTGGAATGGCGTCGTCATATTTCGCGAAATATGACTACGCCATTTCAACTCGTTATGTAAAACACCCACCGATTCAAACACACACCGCGTTCTGTCTATTCATGTTTTTTTTCTGACTCCATAGGATTAGAAACCGATCCCCCTAGAATACCCAAGAATGATCAAGGGGAAGTTAGACTGAACCCAAAGGAGATACGTACAGACAGTGCTTTTTGTGATGGATGGAGTCGTATAAACTATTGCGGTTTTTTTCAAGTTACGGAGCATGAAGCGTTGTCTATTATATGTTCTTAACACATATAAAAACTGAATCGAAACCGAGTTTTGTCCTGAAGGAATCGAAACCGAATCTGAAAAATAAAAACCGCCCAGCTCTATTATAGTTTATGATATGTGTTTTTCAGCACAAAGTAGAACGATTTATTCGATCATTGAGCAGTTTCGTTGAACAGGTTTGTTGATGTTACTCTTTGAGACAGAGTACTGGGCACTGTATCGCAATTTACGCCATTTAGTGTTCGGTCATCGGAGTCGTTGTTTGATCGACATTTCTTAAAACATGGAAATGGCATACGTGACAACATCTGCAAAATAAAAAAAAAAGTTCAATCACATAAAGGTCCAGATAGGAATTAAAAAACTCTCCTGTTTTATAATTGAACCTTTTTTGTGTTCATGCATTTTCAGGCAAAATGATTGGCTGAATGTTTCTTTTTTTGTTTCCATAACACAATGAACCGAAAACACCCATTTAGGTTTGCCCTAAACCACTCCCCCAATGTCTGTCCTGAAAATTACGTTGCACGTTGTGAATGGAATAGAACCCTTGCACTCTCATATTGTTTCAACCTAAAAAGTAATTAATATTTATCTCATCATATTAAAAGACTTTCAAAATAAAATTAAATAAACAATGAAATTATTATCATGCTTTTTATTCCATGTTCAATTTGTTTATATGCAACAGGTGACCATCTGCATTCATCGTGTTACCCAAATCAAACGTAAACAATGGCCGGTCATAATAATCCACAAACGAAGCTCCAAATAGCCTGAATGAACTCTTTCTGAGTCAAAGTTAAACCAACTTCATGTTATCTGTGTTTATATCGAACTCCGCATTTACAAACTGTGTTTTCAGTTTCTCGGGAAATGGTCTGAATCAAAATTAAATTTAATTCCGTGTTACTTTGAATGACAGCACCCACCCGTCAAGTGGAAAAGGAAATTGAAGTTTTGTGTGGCCGTGGCCATGACATTCCCTTTAGCTTACGGAATTCATCGGTCAATACAATGTTTAATGACACAATAACATGTTTCAGCGAAATGCTTCGTTATTTCAAACATAATGTTAGAAAACCATTCATTTTTTATTCAGTTATCACATTGAAGCATGATACGACCAGGTGGTTATTTTAACTTCGCAAAACAGAGAGTGTTTAAATTTATAGCTCCTCGAGTTTATGAGGAATGATCGTTTGCTTCTGACTATTTCGTGAGTTATGAACCTTAAAAAACAAAGACCAAACACAGTTTAAATGGGCTTTTGTTTTTTGGGGTCCATAACTCAAGAAAGAGATAGAAACAAGCGACCATTCTTTATTTACATTAAACATTTTCTAAATTATTGCATATGGAAGTAACGGCAAAGTACTTCAGGTCGTCATTGATTCTGACTTACGCGATTTTAGAAACATGATCTTTCCTCGTAGACATTACTTATATACGTCTGCAGTCTAACTGATCTACAGTACTTTTCTAGCTTCAGAAACCGCAATGAACATGCGCAAGTAGGTTGTTCGATTCCAGAAACCAGACAGGTCGGTCATTTGGCACTCATTTCCATTCTTTTATACAGACAACTTGTTAATGCAATAGGCTTATAATAACGTGGGTTGCTGTGATATTTATTAGGCTTTGGAATGGGAATTGTTGTTGCTTTTCGCCAAGAAGGTGGGAACTGACCAGTCACCCATATTTCATTGAAAAATGATAATAAAAGTTAATGCCATGATTGTGAGAGATGTTTTAAAATTTGATAGTGTATTCCATCGGGTCCACTAGCAGTACCCTTTGCTTTATGCAAAGGGTCATTTATCTCGTCCAAAGAGAATCGTTCATTGTAATCTTCAAAATTGTTAGAAAGAAATTTGATCTTTTGTTTTCTTGTTTTGCTTTAATTTTTACGAATCTAGATTACAATTTTCAGACGACGAATGTTTAGAAATTGTTGAGACCAGTCTGTCTGATATATCCCTTTTCGATGTTATCAGCATGTTGTTGTCACTGAGGCCATGTGCATTTCTTTCTGTTTCCCTTCCTTTAAGGTATTGATCATTTTCCAAATTTTCTTTGATGCGGTGGTTAAGTTTCAAAACAATATTTTCCCAAGAAATTTTCGTTTTTATTTCTTGTTTGTTTTTGTCCAATTTAAAAGTAGTTTTGTCCAAATTATTTATAATTGGTGACTTATTAAATCAGAGTTCAATTTTCTTCCAATCATTTATAGCCTGTTTGCAATCATTTTCAAACCATGGGGTGGTGAAACGTTTTCGATTTGCCGAGGGTTTTGGAAAGGCTGAGTTTGCAATGTCATGCAAATTTTTAGTAAGCTTGATTAGCATTTTCTGAAAATGCCTTCAGAGTGGTGCGTTCAGCAGAAAGCAATGAGAAAGTGGACAAGATTGCCTTTTTAAAGTTTCACCGAGGCACCCTCCCGTCCTCCACCGGAAATAACACTCCCCAACACAAATAAAAAGTGATCACTCCCGCACAAGTCAGCTTCAGCCTCCCATGAAAAAGTAAGGAAGATAGAAGGACATACAATTGTTTGTAAGATCAATTGACGAATGAATCGGGTACTGGGTGCAGGTACCTGACCCACCATTGAACAAGCAGAAGTCGTGTTTTGGAATAAGCTCTTCTACTGTTTTACTTTTTAAATCTTCTCTTCTTCAGAAAACGCCCTAAAGAGGTTCGTGGGAGCTGAAATCACCCCACAAAATATATGGAGTTGGACGTTGGTGACTCAGTTGCTCAAAATAATTCAGCTGACTGGTTTTATAATATAATATTAGAACGTTTCTTTTCATGTTCTATCGGTCATTGTTGATAGAACATGAAAAGAAACGTTCTAATTATTTTATTATGCCGAACAAAAAATGACTTCCAATGCTAAGCGTTAACTGCAACATACCATCAATCTTGTAACAACAATGTAGTCGAATCCAAAAACATGACGTCATTTCGAACGAATGACGTCTATTCGAAAATGACTTGTCACAAGTGCCGTCGCTTTGGGGATTTCTATATCAACAAATGCCAATGTTTACAACTGCATCATGCTGTTCATGTTATAATTCATTGTTAATGCTTGTGTGAAAAGTGATTTAAATTAATGGAATATAAATTCATGTTTCTCGGACGAACGACAACAATTGATAGAATTAAGCGGAGTGAAACAATTTATTTTGAAGTTGAGGCGGAGGCTCAGTAAGGTCGAGGAGTACTAAACTTGTGGAAATATAATTGATTGAAGTCATAACTGAGACTCATATTCAGGATTCACTGAAGTGGTGAACAACACGTGAGTGAGTTTTGTAATATTTCTGATTCTTTTGAATTCATTGTATGCAGTTAAAATTGAAAACACACCCACTGAAGATGATATATTTGTTGGTAAGTTTGTGTCTACCGGTGTTGAAAAAAGTTAAAGGGACACGGAGCCAGCGTTTGGTTTTGAGAAATTCCAATCGACGCTGATCAATGGAAGTGGCGCTTACATTTTCTTCGTTCTCTGGGAAAACGTTCCGATAGTACCCGTGTTTTGCCCCAAAACTCCAGTACTATGACTCTTAGAAGGTGTCAAATTAACCAATCACGGCTGATGTTACAAACGTGAGGCATAATAAATATAAACAGAACATAATGTAACTGTTTTGTCTAATATTAGGCATTCCCCTACAGCATGTTTGTTTGTTTGTAAAGGAACGGCACTGTGTATAATTTAGTTTCTAACTTAAACAGACTTACTACGGACAAGGAGGTCATATTCATCGGCCCAGGTGTGATACGAAGTATATTGTTTAAAAACAGAATTATCTGGAGTATGAGGCTTCTGTGCGAGTGTCTCATGTAGTCAAAAAGCAGCAGATGCGTACCTTTGTTTTAGAAGTCCTAGTTCATTAAATCATCTCTGCAACCTCGACAATTCCCTGTCAAAACATTCCAAAAAGTAGGGGATATTTGATAAAAGTGAGATAAATGAAGAAATATATTTATATTTTCATCAAAAAGTTGAGGCATTGCACTGTGACATCTGGTGAATGACTTCAGCGATAGTTGGGTGTCTGACAGGCAAACATTCCACGCACTGTGCTGTAGAAGACATGGGCAGTCAGTCAGATAATTTACCACATTCAGTCCAAGACCTTAATACCTTGTAAATACTTCTCGGTTCGCGAGCCTAGCGCGGATCCGACATGGCATACTCCTCACCAAACGTCCAATATCAGCCTAACTGATGTTATTCCCTTCTTCCTGCAATGCAGCGGCGAGTTCCTGGGCATTGGTAGAGGACTGTTGGCGTTGCCGCAGGCGCCTGCAAAGCATATCCCAGACGTGCTCGATTGGTGAAAGGTCTGGACTTAGTGCTGGTCAAGGCAGTGTAGTGATGCTGTGCTCCTGGATGAACTGTATAGCGACGCGGACCCTGTGTGCTCTTGCATTGTCATCTTGGAAAATGAACCGTCGGCCGTGACATCGCGCAAATAGCACCACATGAGCTTCTAACATGCTGTCACACTAGTATTGCCATGTGCCACGCCCTTGGATGACATGTAATGCTGTTCTGCTTGTCATGGTTATGCTCCCCACATCCTAACCGATCCACCACCAAAATGATCGTGCTGCCTAACGGTTACGTCATGGTATCGTTCGTTCCGCTGCCGCCACACTCTGTTTCGCCTGTCGTGGAAGTCGAGAGTGAACCTCGATTCATCGGAATACATGACGCTCCACCGACGGTTGTCCCAGCGCTGTCGTGCTCGACACCAATCACGCCTTGCTGCGATGCGAGGTTCAATCAAACGTGGAATTATTTGAGGTCGTCGAGCGTTCAGATTCCATCTGTGTAGGCGTTTTCGGAGAGTATGACTACTGACTCGCACATCTGTCGCTCGGTGCAGGTGCCGTCCAATTTCTGAGGCACTTTGATGGAGGTCACGTAATGCTGTGGTTCGGATGAAACGATCCTGGTTAGAAGTTGTCGCCCTTGGATGGCCTGACCGACGTCTATCATCAACATTGACTGTCTGACGACAGTGTGACTACTACCTGCTAATCATCCATTGAGGAACGTTGAAAATTTGAGCCACTGCAGTCTGCCTGTTGCAGCCTCCAACATGCCAGTGGCATGTAAACGTTCGTCGCGTGTCAGGCTTCGCATACCTCAAAAGTTACGTTTCGACCAAAAACTATTGATGAACGAGTGTGTACCAAGAAAGAACGATAAGGATGAGACCTCCGAAAAAGCCCGTTCAGTAGAAATGAAAATGTTAAAACTTACCCCACAGACATTAACGCGGTGCTCGTGCGAAAACTGCACGAAGTTTTCGTGGCTCGGTGATATTCATGATCCACACTAAACTTGGTAACATACTGGTGTGTCCAATCTCGCGTATCCAATACCATTTTCTGAAAATATCAACCTTAGTTTGGATATCCCATACTTTATTTGAGTAGTATATATTGTTTTGAATTCTATTATCCATATTTGATTGTAGAATGAGATGGTGGGCATACCGGCGAAATTACTCCGGGAGCTTTCTTATACAGTACGTGGAGAGTGTATTATAACTAAATCACCCGCAGAGTGGAGATTCCACCCAAGCAATAATTGCAAATTTGTTGCAAATCATAACAAGCACAAGCAAAGTTTCAGCCAATGGACCTCCGGGTTAAACCCGGAGGTCCATTGGCTGAAACACTGCTTGTGTTTTTAGACGATATCTCCAAAATTTGAAAGTTATAGTTCTGGTGATAACTCCACTCCGCGGGTGATTTAGTTACAATGCACTCTCCACGTACTGTATGCAGGGGATCTGTTGCCAGATGGGTTCAAACGTAAGTGTTCGAACGTTTCGTTGATGCATTCACAGACTTCCATTAGTTCAAAACCTCCAAACCTGTTCCGGGTAACATGGTCTTAAAGGGATTTTTGTATTCTGTCTGAAAACTGTTTTATGTTTCTATTTTCTTCTCTTTTTTCTTGATCCTTTCTCTGACTCTGACTAAGATATTTGGGTTCTTGTTTCGCTTTTGGTTTAGCTGGGTGATTTTTTCATTCTGATGTTTCTTCTTTCACTTTTGTCTCTTCTGGTTTATCTTGTTCTTTCTTCTGATATGTTTTCGATTGTTCTTCAGTTGTTGTTCGAGTCGTTGGCGGTGTCTGGACTGACGTTGTTTCTAGTTGATTACTGTAATCTATTCTACAGGATTGTAGTAAGCATAGCATTGAGCTTTTGATTGAGCCATGTATATTGTGTATGGCATTCTGCAGAATTTGTTACTCTGGTATATGATGGAATTGATGTATCCATGCCAGGCATCGACGTAACAATTATTCTGTGCCCTTTGACACTGATTTGTTTTTCACATTTCATTTTTTGAGTTATTGTTTTTCTTTTGTCCATACAGTCAGTCCTTGGAAAATGACATATGATTGCCCTGACTGGGTTACTGCATAGCTCTTGATGTTGCTGACCGTATTTGCAGCATATCGCTTGTCCTCTGCAAATGGTTTGACACGACCATGCATTTGACATCTGAAGCATCGAAGTGGATTTGGAATATACAGTCCACTTTGACGTTCATGTAACCGAGTTTAATGGATTTTGGCCTCTGAGAAGAATAAAAAAATTACAATATATGCATTGTTGTATATTGTTGAGTCATCTCTTTCAAATTGTATTCGATTTACATCGCTGAGACCTTGCGATTGCAGTCTTTTCCTAATTCAAGTACATCAATGCCAGCTAATTTCTTTGTTCTTACTACATCATTGCAGTTGTTCAGTGTGGAAATGTGTTAACATCCATATCTGCCAGTTTGATACTATTTAATAAATTTAGTGCCGGCGATTCTCTTTTTACATTCCACAAGTAATGTGCCTAAGCTTTTTGACATCTTTAAAAGTGCCGACGATTCCTTTGACAGTTTTGTCCAACGCAAATGGAGTGGCGTTGGATGCCTTTTTATTTTCGTCGGCTGCATATATTATTACGAATTTTGCCAGCGTTTAGTTTTCGAAATATCATGATCTGAGTCAGAATCTGAGTCTGAGGAAAATTTCTGACCATGTTTCTATGTTTTTTTTTTATAAATCCATGTATAATATATTGTGTTTTTTTTTCAATTCATGGTTCCCAACCTTCCATCGAGCCCAAGCTTGGGGGTATGTCTCAACCTAACACGACGTGGTAACCGAGAATGCACGAAGAGTATAATCGACCAGCGATGATGCAAGGCATACCGCTGACCGATTGACTCCTGCAGCCTCACCACCATAGAATAGTCGATAAATTGACCAAATCAAACAAGTAAGATCATTGCACAAAAACTATTTGGCATCAAACAAACAGTGCAGCGAACGTGTCGGGAAAGGATGGGGAATTGTCGATTTATTATACGCCTGTTCTATGAAATCCCCATCTACAGCAACACTAAACCGTGCGGAAAATAAAAATCTGTTCCACATATGCGGAAATCGTTGACGGACTATTTTTAAATAGAAGCGAAATTTTACTGGAAATTTCGACAAATCATGCAACGCATTTACAATTTGAATCGCTAGCGATAGCCGAAAATCGTCCCCTGAGTTCCAATGTGTTCTATGTGCCAGTAGGAACATAGAACACATTGCAATTCAGGGGACGAAATATTAACACGCGTTCTCCTCGCAAATGTGGTTGGCGATAAAATGTGTTGTCTGTGTTAATAGTTGTCAAATGAATTGCCGAGTGTCCTTCTAATAATTGTTTTATAGACGTCAAGGCGTGTAATAAACACGGCCTCTCGTTCTATCCTTCCGCGCTGGCACTCGTGCCATATCGATTAACCCATTCAGACGGGTGTGTCGTTCTGTGTATAGAGATCACAGTGATAAAAGAGAGATGGAGACCATAGCAGACTGTTTAGCGAATACTCCATATTCCGACGTGACGTTCATTTTTTGAGGCTCCTGATTGATGAAACCGAGTCTGATCAAACAACGGTTTACAATGAAGTAGGTGTGATACATCGAACAGTATCATCCACGGGGATTTCCAAACCGGCGCCACTGTCGTCCTCCATAGCCTTCAGCACGCATTTTAAAATTTACACCTACAATGGAACTCCATCCAAGTTGACTTTTGGTGACGTCGACCTAAATGCAAACTTTTCTAAATTTATCGCACGTCGCCTCGCGAAGAGTGAAATGAAATCGGCAATTATTTATTACTATTTTAAATGAGTTTAACAAATAAAAAACAAAATATTAACAAACATGCATTAATAAAGCATCCATAACTCGAAATATTATGTTATTAATATGAAAAAGGCCTGTTTCTTTTTCTATTTCGTTTCGGTGATAAAATTGACAGCGGAAGTACTGCCCACCGATGCTCATGTGATCAAAAACAAATTCGCACGCATGTACGGCTGTTACTCAGTAAAATCGAGATAAAATAATAGCGATTCTTAATAATCTGACGATCATAATAAATAATTATATATAATAATATAAATGAAATATACCCAAAGTAGCTTGGGGCACCAAATGTTGGTACACCAAGCTACTATGTCTATTTCAAGAATACATTAGCCAAGAATAGAACTATTCATTCCATAGAAAAAAACAGTCTTGAAAATTGTCTATTCCTTGGCGTGTTGTGTAAGTCAGCTTCCTTACACGTGCCTTAAATTAATCGCGCCGAAATGTTCCTGGTAACTGGAGATCATACATGTTCTCTCTGTGCACATAACAAATAATCTGGTGTGATTTTTGTTCGTGTAAGTACCTCTATAAACTTCGTTATTTTGCAGCCAGCCTTTATTACAGGTCTGGGCGCCAGATGCTTTTTTCTTCTCATCAACGACAGCTTGAATAATATCTACGTGCGGTTCTGTGGTAAATGTCTTGTACTGCGCCACCGTGGTCCCAGTTGGCAATAGTGATTAGGTGCCTGAACCAAAAAACAACACAGTAACCCATAGCGGGGATCACACCGTAGACCTTTCAGTTTTAAGTCCAATGCCCAAACCCCTGAACCACCGCGCTTCCACGGATTTGTAAATATGGAATTGGAGGAACATAATATAGTATATCTCCTATGTACCATTGTTTTGCTTGGTATACTATGGTGAGCCATAATTTCATCTACCAAGGTAGCATGGTTTATCACGCTGCATCTCCAGTGTTTCACAGTTTACCTTGATTTGCCACAGTACAGATTCAGTGTAATATGATACTTCCATGGCATAATACCTGGGTGCTAATTTATTTGAACCATGATGAATCGTGGTGCATATACACGGAACGACACACGCGTATGTCGTTCTGTGTTTATTACACGCCTTCACTTCTATAGAAAACAATTATTAGAGGGACACTCAGCAATTCGTTTGACAACTATCAACAAAAGAACACATTTATCGTCAACCAAATTTGCGAGGGAAACACGTGTTTCTAATTCGTCATCTGAGTTCCAATGTGCTCGTTGTGCCTACTGGCACTTAGAACACATTGGGACGATTTCTAGCTATCGCTAGAGATTCAAACTGAAATTGCGGTGCACGATTTGTAAAAAACTTCCAGTGAAATTTAGGTTCCAGTTAAAAATATTCCATCAACGATTATCTTTCCGCATATATGTGCGGAATAGATTTTCATTTTCCGCACAGTTTATTGTTGCTGAAGATGAAGATTACATGGAACAAATGTGTAATAATTTTAATTTCCCATAGTTTTATTGTGGCCTAGCATTGGAAAATCTCCAGTGTACCACAGTTTGCGCATGTTCAATGGCACAAATTCCGTGCACCTTGGTAGTTCATTGGTGCCAAGTGTTATATCTACCATAGTAAACCGAGGTATATTTCCAATCTACTGTTGTACTCCACTGTTTACACTGGTTTATCACAGTAAACATTCAGAGTCCTTTGAACCTTTGGTAGTGGTCAGGTATACCATACTAACTTTTAGATGTCCTATGCTACATTTTCCATCTAGAATGTGCAGCATAGCCGCCGTGGACTGGTTGAAATCCACCCGTGGGCAGTGACGTACACGCATGCGTTTTCCAGATAATAAAATCAGCATCAGCAAAATTGTAATTAATGGACAACTGGGTTGTACCCGGTGCTTCAATAATTAAATTTCTGGTGATTATTCCCATAATAAATGTCTCGAATCTAATATTATTGCGTCCGTGGAAATCTTTCCCACCAACCTTACATCTAGTTCCGCCGTATACATGTACTATGATACAATTTAAAAGTACTATCGCTTCCCATGGCATATTTTCACTGTACTGCGGTTAACCTCAGAGGCGGAGGAAGCTCAACAAAGTAGGAGGTCACCCCTTTCTGGGTACCGCAAGGGTGTAGGATGGAAAATAATTCTTCTTCGGGGTGTGGGTGGGGGTGTGGTGTCAATGGTGGTGGGGCGGTGTATTCATGCAAAATATATAAAGTTATATACGCTATCCCTCACCCTTGAACCCACTTTATTAAAGACACCAACCTCAACGTATTTTTGTTTTGTTTTTACTTAACCCTTAGAACCCTGGTAGTATCTTCCATATCAATTCAATGGCAGCAATTTGAAGGGGCCGTATTCATTATTTGTGGACAGACCAATTGGAAAATAATTCTTCTTTGGGGTGGGGAGGGGTGGGGTGTCAATGGTGGTGGGGCGGTGTATTCATGCAAAATATGTAAAGTTATATACGCTACCCCTCACCCTTGAACCCACTCTATTTAAGACACTAACCTCAGCGTATTTATTTTGTTTTTTCTCTTACTTAACCCTTATAACCCTGGTAGTATCGTTCATATCAAATCAATGGCAGCAATTGGATGAGGCCATATTCATTATTTGTGGGCAGACCAATTAATATGTTCAACGTGCCTCCTCAGGGCTGCACGTTGAAAATATTGAGTGGACTACCAGCTACCATACTTAATGAATTTATAAAGTATCATGTTCATGGGCCGGAAAAAGCGGCCTCTTGGGTTCAAAAAACTAATCATAATTTTGAAACAGTCCTTTGAAATATTCCGCTTCATTTGGAGCTTTCTATTTTTATTCAATAAAATCTTGAAAATAACCTGGTCATATATGTATAAGCGATGTGTAGTAACCTTAGGGGATGTGTATGTTATGTCGGAAAATGCCGTTCGCGTTCCTGAAGTGGTGAAAAAGTGATGGGGTGGCACGTGCCCCCTGTGCCCCCCGGTTCCACCGCCTCTGGTTTACCTTGACAGTACGATGGTACATTTTTCCATGGTACATTTCCATAAGCGTAAGTGGGGAAGAGTAGGGGTGTTATACCCCTAGTAATTTTAGGACATTTGATTCGAGTGTCAGGTATCGATTTGCCTTGTACTTTCTTTCGTGACTCGATTTGATACTTGGACCCAGATACAAAGAGTTTGTCAAACAACTGAGGGTTTGTATTACCCGATTCGTGCTGACGTGTTCATATCATGGCCAGCTGAGGTACAGCGTGTGTAAATCAAATAAACAATCGTGAAGCCCATGCATCACGGCTGCTACGGGTATTTATCCCATAAATGGGCGTTTATTTGAACAATAATTTTTCGCTTTATTCACCTAGTAGGGTGATAAATTTTTCCCGTAGGTTTAACACTGAAAGAATTTATTCCCCCAGTAGCGACGAACTTGTTGAGCTCTGGCCTCTCCCACATTTGTCTAGCATAATTAATAGTTCGATTGTTGATTCCTTTAAATCATTTTGAAAGAATTACACAATGCCAGTAGAAAACACCACCCACTGCTCATATAATAAATAATTTTTGCAAGTTTAGCTCAAGTTTGTAGGCGAATTATTTTTAGACAGAAATGTATTACAGCGCCTTGTTTATTTTTGCCAATATTGCTGGTCGATCGAATTGGACCAATGTACTCCTCACTTCTCGCCGTGTTTTGTTGCGAATTATATCACGGTTGTGCCGCGATTGCCCTGCCCTCGTAGAATTGAGAATGAAACCGACTCGCCAGAGGCTCGTCGATTTCATTCTTTATCCAACTCGTAGAATATTTTTTTTACTTGAAAACACTATACGTTTATTCTATATTTATCCACAAATAAATTCACAATAATTCTTGGGTTTCTGGACTATAATCAAGACTGACCCAGAAGCGGACCACAATTGGCAGCCCAAAACCTGTTGGTGCCTGAAACTTTGTGAAAACGTCCAACAGGCGAAATGGATCTGGCTGCAAAGAATGCCGGTGTATTGAAATGGACTGCCACATAGAGAATATTTCGATATTCCAGCAGTTTCGTCTGTCACTGATCGCTCCGATGCAAGAAAACAGCGTTTCTTAATTTGAAAATCAACATGTTTTCCCATTTCCCAGTATAATCCCAGAATTATAGTGAGCCCGATGGGTCGGCGCACCCCAACCCACGTTGATCCAATTCTTGCCGAATCAATGATGAAGATGATACAAAAAATGCTATCGAAACGTACTCTGTGTGAACGGCCATTGATCACTCAGATGCAAGAAGGCAGCGTTCGTTCAGTTCGAAAAAAGTATTTTTTCTCCGGGTCCAGAGTCCGCCTTGGTATATTTCCCGGTAACTTTTCTTGGCCCAGTCCGCCTCTGGCCTGACCAATATTCCAACCACGCCATCAAGACATGCCTTCGCCAAACGCATTCCTTGTAAACGCAGTTGAAATATTTTATCAGTTGGGACTTGAGCCATCACTGTAACAATAAGTCAAGTTGACACTCACCATCTCAAAGTTGGTCATTTTCGCGACGCCCCAGGTTCAACAGCATTTAGATCTTACCTCTTTCATGTGTACTCGAACTTCTTTCCAAACAGCGCCGTATATAAGTGGATTTAGTGCGCTTCCTATTAAGGATCCAAGCCACAAATTCCCAATTGTCTGCGGTATATCCTTATTGGCGGGAAATAGGTGTCGCAAAAGAAGGGCAACCTGCCAAGGTGATGTTAGTAACAAATACGACATCATGACGGCGGCACATAACATAGCTATTTTTCTGATCTGTTTCTGACTATTGACACTGCGCATTGTACTGTGAATCTGAAACGATATACATAAAATGTAACTTTCGCACTCACATTCTGATAGTTGAATGTTAAGTAACATCAATAGTCAGATCTCTATAACACATATTCTTTGTACCCTTTGAACCCAAGAGATCGCTTTTGTTTTCCGGTCCAAAAACGTGATGCGTCATACTTTAATTAAGTAGGATGGCTTTCTCACCTTTTTCTTCGGCATATGCCTCGAGTTGTCCGTGTTCTCTGTCTGGTCGTTCTCTTCCACTGGTGGGTGAGTCAAAGTGTGGGGCAAACCAATCAATATTTTCAACGTGCAGTCCCGGGGCTGCACGTTGAAAATATTAATTGGTCTACCCGCAAATAATAAATAATGGCTCATCCAATTGCTTCAACTGAACTGACATGGAAGATAACACCAGGGTTCAGAGGGGTAATGCACGGTATTAGTCCGTTTTGATTAAAAAAGTCTCCGCACACAATCGAATCGATGTCAGTATTGTTGATATCTATTTGTATTTCTTCAACATAAATTTTTGGGGTGAATTAAACAAATTAATAAATGCTGTTAATTTATTATGATTTATGATTTTTTTTAAATGCGATTTTACCTTTGTTTTTTCCCAGCCTTTGTTTCTCGTGCAGTCCTACCATTTTTGAGATATGAAGGAAAATTCTCATCTTTATTGGATGTTGAGCAGTTTGGGAGGATTTTTTCGTCGAGTATTCCGTCTATACGGACATCAACGAGGTTGACGAACTAACATATTACTCTGTTTACTCCCGACGATAACATACAAATCCGTTTATTCTCTTCTGACAATTGGAGGAAACATATAACGGTAACTGAATGAAAAACTTCTTATCATGTCATAATGTGCATCGCTGCCCGCTTCACCTAATTATATGCATACCACAAAAACGGTTTTTAACCACCGTTGACATTTCGGTGTAAATAAAAAGAATGAAACAATATCCGTAGTATCATATGCACAAGTAGTCGGTATCCAAAAAGCACATTGTTACTAATCTGTGTGGGTTGAGAGACGTGTCAAGTGTGTTATACTCGCCTAAGGACTATGGAATATACACAGAGCACTGATGCTACAGTGCAGCCGCCGTGGACTGGTCATGTTCCGCGGGTGGGCAATATTTCCACGGACGCAATAATATTAGATTCCATACACTTCTGATAGGAATAATCTTCAAAAATTTAAGTAACGAGGGGAAAAGCCCGGTGTTTCTTTAACATTTTGCTGATGATGATTTTTATTACCTGGTAAATGCATGCGTGGATATCACTACCCACGCGTGGATTATGACCAGTCCACTGCGACTGTACTGTATATATGTTACTAGTCACTGTGTATGTTTCAAAATCCTTCAGTTGGCCTACTAGGTCTTATTGACTTCTATGGCAGTCCAGTGTCCGCGTAGAAAAACTGCACTATTAAGATTTCTTTTGAAAATACTGGGATTCATTTTTTTACAAACAGTAATTTATTTCACTTAATTGAGATTGGATTCGGTGAACAATCAAGGCCTATATTAGCGCCCCTGCCATACAGTAGTACACATCCCACAGGTGCAAGTCGTCCCCTGAGTTTTAATGTGTTCTTTGTGCCTACTGGCACATAGAACACATTGGAAATCAGGGGATGAAGTGTAAGTGAACAATGGAAATTATACAAGACAGGATGTATAGGATCCAAATATGAGAGTGGGTTGTTTTGAGGTGGGGATAACTTATTATTCTGCTAATAGTCTGGATATCTAAAAAGTAAAAAATCAACGATTTTAGCGCGCAGAAGGTGCGCAGAAGGCGCGCAGCCGAAGCGGTATGGGACAAGCCCCTCTCTGCCCTCTTTATCTGTTTAAAGTTTTCCTTGTTTGTCTGGGCGTAGCAGATGGGGGGGGGGGAAGAAATCGAGGTACTCATCGCCACTTATGTCTGAAGGTGGAGGTTGAGACGGGGAGAACGTTGCAGTTGATGATGTTGGTGTTATTGGAGGAGTGCCTACTGATTGATTGAGTGGTCTCCTCATTCCATAGCTCTGAATGTGGAATAGCAGCCAGCGTCTGATCGTTTCCTGGTTTATCCCTCCGTACTCCAAGGTTCAGCGTGTCGTTTCTAACTGCCGTTGCAGGTCCTCATCTTTGACCTTCATTCACAAAGAATGCCTCCACGGAGTCCGTAGTGCTCACTTCGTGGTCGAGTCTCCGATCAGAATAAGCTGGAGGAGTAACGGTTCGGGGGAGGGGGTGGAAGATGCATCATTAGGGTCAACAGCCTGTTCCACAGACAAATTTCCCTCTTCCATCTCCTCTGCAGATGATGAGACAAGTGGGCTGGAGATTGATTTGTCTGTTGGCGAACCAATGTCTCGTAGGGAGTGTTGAGATAGACCAGGGTCGGTCAAAGGTGACAGGTATCGACTTCTCGACACGCTCACTTGCCTCCTTCTCTTCCTTCTCATTCTTCCTTTCCAATAACTCCGTCATTCGGCTGGCATCACGTCATCGGCGGAGGGTCCCTCTTTTTCTTCTTCTTCTTGATCTATTCATGGATTCGGTGGTTAGCGTCAACGTCAACACCTAACTGATACGGGTAACTTGGAGGGTGACCAGTGCGGGAGGAAGGGTGGGGGCTCCCCCATAGTACAGTACTACACGTTGTTAAGGGTTTTGGTTCGGAAAATCCACTCCTAAGTGAATTTTTCCATTGAATATTTGGATACCCCAGGTGGTAGAAAAAGCACCCTTAAGACTTAGTAGTGTTTATTGGATTTCAATAGAAGGTTGCATCTGAGTGGTAGTTGTTCACATCTCGCTGCCCAAGTTGTAAATCATGTTCTAAACTGTCAAATCAGATCAAATGATTTTTGTGTGCCGAAGGAACACAGGGACGATGTGGGGTAAGCCCCTTACGACCCTCGCTTGCTGTTTGGTCATTAATTTATGTTGTTTTCTGCGCAATGTCTGAGCATGTTAAAGGCAGGAAGCAGAAGGGTGTTTTTTAGCGGTGCCATTTTTCTTGCAGTTCTACTTTGGAGGAGGCTGCGGCTGCTGGGATGGGGAGATCGTAGCTGTTGCTGGAGTTGTAGGACTGTTGTTAGACCTATCTGGCTGGTACTGTCTAGGCCTTACTACTTCGGGCGTTAGTTGTTTTTGATGTTTGTCAAACAGGTGCATTGCTTTTGTAGCTTCCCTACTTTTTTTTTTGGCATATGCCATCAGTAGTCCGTGTTCCCTGTCCAGTCTTTCTCTTCTCTCCTCGGTTGTCTCCTGGAAAGTCGGTGGTGGTGGTTTGGATTCTGGTTCCTGGTCCTGGCTATCGAGTAGTGAAGGGAGAGGCCAGTGGGGATCGGATTGTGGCGAGAGTGCAACTTCCAATTCCACCGCAGTCTCCACAGGACGATTCATATCCAACAATTCCGGTTGGGAAGCCGGAAGGTCGTTGGATTTGTGTGTTGGAGTGGGAAGGGAAGTGACAGATGCGTCTGGCTCTTTCCTTTCTCCAGTAGCCTCTCCCATCTTCTCCAAAAAAAAAACCCTCCAGACGTTAGGCATCCCTCCGCTTGGTGGACGGACTCTTCATTCTTTTCTTCCCTCTCTTTTCAGGGCCTCCAAACTCCCTCAGGTGAGGACCAGTGTGAGAGGATGTCTTCCACCAAAGGTATTTCCTCTCCCCGAGAATGGAGGCGGGGGAGGGGGTGATGTTGTGGTGTCTTAAATGTTGAACTCCAAGATCAGGCATTAGAATTCAGTTAAATAAACAAATTTTAATTCTGATGTTTAAACCCAAAGGCGAAGAGTAAGTTATTTTTGTTGAAGTGGTAGTGATCAAATGGATCCAACAAAAAAGAGTAAACGAACTTTCGGGGAGCAGTCTAAATTACATTTGTTATCTTTTCGATTTGGCGTGTTTGTTGAAATTCGTATAACTGGTTCTCTTCGGCTGATGTCCATTCAGGTCTAACCATTTGGTGGCTATTACTGATATTAAAAATATACGTACAAATTTGGGCGGATTTGCAAAACAGCTTGGAGAAATGTTTTACGCGAAGGACGATCGATAATTTTATAACGAAATTTTGGAAACTTTTCGATGCGCAACTAATGATTCGACGCGAAAGTAACTATGGTAAACAGTGCGGGAAAAAATGTTCCGGCTTGGATATCACCAGTTAAATACAGAAACATGTATATCATAGCGGTGATTCCGTAATGGATGTGTAATAAAAGAACTACTGTCCTTTGTCCAGCGTGCCATGGTAGACCATTATCCTCAGAACAAAAGACTACCGCTCGCGACTTCGTCTTGGAGGCCTACCTTCTTTCTGGAGATAATAATACACCATGACACACCCAACAACGGCCGGTATGGTAATATTGAGATATTAGTCATGTGCCCCACAGAGATACTAACTTGGACCCAGTCTTAACCTACAGTGACGGAGTTTAAAACACTGAAATTTGTTGGTATTCGTGATGTATTTTTTCATGAACTTCTAAAAATATCGTATTGGTCTCTGTAGTGGATAACGAGGGGTTATCACACAACAAATTATTCAGCGTAAAGTGTTCGCGATCGATTTTACTTATCAGGACTTGTCTTTGTAAAACAAAGAGCATACTATAAGTCACACAGTTTGTTGGTGGCCTAATATGGTATATATGGTGTCAGTTAATTCCATATTGGACTCGACCTACAGTTTATTGGTGGCCTAATATGGTATATATGATGTCAGTTAATTTCATATTGGACGAGAGCGAAGCTCGAGTCCAATATGGAATTAACTGACACCATATATACCATATTAGTCCACCAACAAACTGTGTAACGAATATATCTTACCGACTGCTGCATCGATGCACAGAACTAATAACAACAGCGATCAAAATTAAATGAGAGAATTCTCATAATGTGTTCACGTGTCTTTGCCTTGTTACAATTTATGGGAGAGTACAGGCACTCTCCCATAAATTGTAACAAGGCAAATTCATACATACCAAACAGTTTCATTTCGAAGGTAACATGACACACATCCATATAATATGAAGCCTGTTAAGTTGCCTAACCTGCACTTTAGACCAAATATGGGCTTTCCAACACTCAATCCTTCAACTTGAAGCGTTTATCGGCTGCCGCCATTTTGAATAATCAATGAACAAAGGGGAGATTACCCATAGCTGTCTGCGTATGTTGATGTTGACAGTATATGGTTTTACATGCAGTCTGCATGTGACCTCTTTGAACCAATGAAATTCCCAGATACTTGTAGGAGGTAAGATATATGTAAATATATAGCGTTCCTCATCTTCATATCCATATCTACATGGACACGTTGGGTTATCAGACACAAATCTGTTGTGCTTATGTGCATTGAGATTGCTGCAACGCAAACGTAACTGTGAGTGTATAATCTGTGTCCTGGGGATTCATATTGTTCATTTCATGAAACACTGAGACATACATATACTATTCAGAAAAAGTAGAGGATATCCAAACTGATGTTGATATTTTCGGAAAATGGTATTGGATACGCTTGATTGGACACATCAATATGTTAATAAGTTTAGTGTGGACCATGAATGTCGCCGGCCCACGGCAATTCCGTGCAGGTTTGTCATGCCTGTAGGGTACGTTTTGAACTTTTCATTTGTACTGGACGGACTTTTTCGGAGGTCTCATCGCAGTTTGCCTGGTATAAACTCGTCCATCAATAGTATGTGATCGAAACGTAACTTTTGGGGTATGCGAAGACTGACACGCGATGAACGTGTACTTGTCGTTGGCATACTGAAAGCTGGCAACAGACAGACTGCAGTGGTTCAAATTCTCAACGTTACTCAATCGAGGATTAGCAGGTTGTGGTAACGCTACCGCCAGACAGACAATGTTGATAACAGACGTTGGTCAGGTCGTCCAAGTCGACAACAGCTGACACGATCGTTTCTTCCGAACCACAGCGTTACGTAACAGCCATCGATGTACCTCAGAAATTTGACAGCAGCTGCACCGGGCGACAGATGTGCGAGTTAGTGGTCAGCCTATCAGAAATCGCCTACACAGATGGAATTTGTACGCTCGACGACCTCGAATAATGCCACATAGCAGCAAGGCGTAATTGGTGTGGAGTACAACAGCGCTGGGACAATCGTCGAAGGAGCGATGTGATGTTTTCCGATGAATCGAGGTTCACTCTCGACTTCTACGACAGGCGAAGGAGACTGTGCCGGTGCAGCAGCGAACGATACCATTACGTAACCGTTAGGCAGCACGGTCGTCTTGGTGGTAAATCGGTTATGGTGTGGGGAGGCATAATCATGAACAGCGAAACAGCATTACACCAGCCCTCTACCGATGCCCAAGAACTCGCCGCTGCACTGCGGGAAGAATGGAATAACCCCAGTCAAACTGATATTGGGCGTTTGGTGAGGAGTATACCACGTCGGATCCGCGCTTGTCTCGCAAAAGAGAAGGATTTACAAGGTATTGTGGTCTTGGGCTGAATGTAGTAAATTCTCTGACTGACCGTCCATGTCTTCTACAGCTCAGTGCGTGGAATGTGTGCTTGTCAGACACCCTACTATCGCAGAAATCATTCATCAGATGTCACAGTGCGATGCCTCGACGGTCTTTTTGATGAAAATATAAATATATTTCTTCATATAACTCACTTTTATCAAATATCTCCTACCTTTTTGGATTAGTATATTATCGCTACAGTGAAATGATCTGGGTCGTAGTATCACGTCGAGCTGAGGAGGTCAGATCCGCAATCTGACCTCCTCAACAAGACGTGGTGTGACGACCCAGATCACTTCACCGTAGCGAAAAACGGTTAGTTATATGATTTAGGGCTCAACATCGCATACTAACGCTAGCATTAACAATTTCCCCAACCTTGTTTTGGTTTACACTTATTTTTGTAACTTGGTGTTGTCACATTCAATTTGAACATTGGCAAATCGAAATTGCTCACAAACGCTTCTCCAACGTCCCAATCATCTACACAATCCATTTTAATTGCGTTTATAAGTCGAAAATTGAAATTTTATTTATTTTTTAGGAAGCCGGTAGTAATGGTTGCTAGCAGACGAAACTGTGAAGAAACCCTGTCCGCCGTTCGACCGCACCCATTCCACCTCGGAGTAAAGTACTCTCTGCCTCCGCAACAGCTACGTTTGTGAATTCGAACGCACTCGTAAATAGTCCGTCATACTTTCGTGATTCGGAGTCGGATTCCACAGTGTGGATTTTCCAGGGACCAAAAAAAAGATCGTAAAACAGTAGTGATTCTTAGCGATTAAATTACCCAGTCATATATAGAGGAAATGGAATGAGTGTTTTTCTCATATAATATTTATGAAACGAGTCTAAGAATTTTCCGTTTTGGCGAGCCCAAACGGAAAATTCGGACGAGTTTCATAAATATTATATGAGAAAAACACTCATTTCATATCCTATTTATCATATGACACACACACGCACAAATTAGCCACTTAGTATGACTTTTTAACCCATCACCTAACTTGAGTTGCAGACGGCACTTGGAAAAATATCCCCGTATAACTGAACATTTTCACTTTTTGCTTCCAAAACATAGGTTATAACCCCTCATTGGAACGAGCTCGTCGAGCTCGTTCCAATGAGGGGTCATAACCTATGTTTTGGAAGCAAAAAGTGAAAATATAAAAAAAAATGAATGGCGTTTTTCTTGTAGGTAAAAGATTAATACAATATAACCCACCCTAAATAGGACAGATAACGTAAATTCTCCCTACTGAAATTATGCAAATGTCACCCAGTTGTATTTTGTTTAGCCAATCAAATTGTCCGTTTTGAAATTGACCAATGCAAGCACCCAACTCTAATTATGCAAATTATGAAAATGTGGCCCAGTTTTATTTTGTCCAGCCAATCCAATTGTCTAGTTGTGAAACTGACCAATGAAATTGACGGAAGGCTTTATTTATCACTGATTAATATGAAAGCAAAATATCAAATGTTTTAAAGCGAACAAAACGGACGAGTCATATGATAAAATAAAGTTAGGCTTTCGTAAACGTTAGGGAAACTGGGGTGGTTCAAAAATATTTGGGGTAGTATATTTGTCAGAAGGGGAGAAAACATGTGAAATACAAAAAGTAAGTTTCAGCTTTAAAGTGGTCTGTCCACCACGCCCACACAAAAGAATGTAAAGAAAAATAAAAAAAATCTGAGGTGAGTCGCGGCTGTCTTCGAAATGTATAACCGAAAATTTATTGGGCAAGGTTCATAAATTTCGTACAGGTTCGCAATAAAGTTGACATACACAAACACTCCGAAGGAAGGATATTGCGATTTCAATCGGAAAAGTGTGGAAACGAAACCGCCGCTCCAGTATTGAAACTCGATCAATGGGCGTGATGATTATGACGTGCTATATACTCATAAACACAACACGACATTTCGGTCCCCGATTTCCTAATAAACTGTCTTTTGATTTGTTTCCATGTATCCGACTTGAAAACAGTTTATGACCATTTCATGTGGAGTCCCCGTAATAGCTAGGAAATTGAGCACCCCACAAGCGGTGTTTAAAAATCGATACCAAATGACCTTCAGGGCTGCCTCTTCGCGGCTTTTTTATATAATTTTAAGATCTGTACAAGGTTTGAACAAGGCAAGTAATCATACACAGCTACGGGTTTTTAAGTGAATTATATCTAGCACCGCGAGAGCAAGGCAATGCCCTGCTACTTCGCATAACTGATTCGCCGTGGTCCAAATCTTTATGCAAATGATGTATTATCGCACATAAAGTACAACATGTAAACACATATCTCCAAACTCTTCAAGAGCGAATAGTACACTGTTACTCAGTCATAAAAGGATTTTATTCCCGGTTGGTCTACACCCGGCTGGTCTTCTCTCATTTGGTTTATTCACACTTAATCTATTCCCATTTCGTCTATTTAAAAAAAATATATATGTGTTGCATTCAGTCTATTTTGGAAAATAAAGTTATTTTAAATATTATTTTTGGTCTACTTTAGAAAATTAATTATTTTACACATTTTTTGGTCTACTTTATAAAATAAAATTATATTACATATTGTTTGGCCTACTCTAGAAAATAAAATTATAGTACATATATTTTAGTCCATTTTAGAAAATAAAATTATATTACATATTTTGTGGTCTACTTTAGAAAATAAAATTATTTTACATATTTTTTTGGTCTACTTTGAAGATATTATTTAGTCTAAGGGTTTGTCAATTTAAGCGTGTTAAAGTTAAGAGAGAGGGTCCATATGCTCTCTCCCATAAATTTTTATAAGGCAACGACATGTGGACAAGATTTAATGACCAAAAATACTTTAGCAGTCTCTAACAGATAATAAAAAATATTCTGCATTTATTTTATTTTTGTTTGTAGGGGGATGGTGGAGGGTGGGGGGGGGGGGTGGGGGGCATTAATTATTGTCTATTAAGAGTAGCTAAAATGGGAAAGGTGTCATTTGTCACAGTAGACGAAATGGGAGTAGACGAAATGGGAGTGGACCAACTGAGTGTACACCATGTGGGAAGTTATCTATAAAAGATGGGTTTCTAAATTGATATTCAACAACAAGCAGAGATGGCTGTTTTTTTTTATTTTTCAGGTTCCGGTCGGTTTCGGTTCTATTTTAGAGAACAAACACTCGTTCGGGTCACATGTTCTATGTGATAAGAATACGAACATAGAGTTGACAACACTTCACATTCCTCAACTTGGACAAAAACGCAATTGTTTGTTCGACACCACTCGCCACAAAAGGTTCTATCTGTAAATATCTCAATTGGGTTCAGGCTAGCTTTCCTTTAACCCTTTACCTAACGTGAAAAACAGACGACACTTGCAAAAATAATTCTCGAATAACTAATTTTTTTCATTTTTTGTCTCAAAAAACATAGGTTATGACCCCTCGTTGGAACGAGCTCTATGTTTTTGAGACAAAAAATGAAAAATATAATGAAAATTAATTGGCGATTTTTGAGAATAGCGCTGGCCGGTTTTGGCCGTTACGTTAGGTAAAGGGTTAATCATTCTAAGGGGTTCTCGGACACCAGTCGCTACACCCATTGAGACAGAAATAAACCCACAATTAGGGTAACTACTAAACAAAGTTTATCTGATCGATTTTATGTTATTGTTACATTTAATTCCCAAGGAGAAAATGTGACAATGATAACACGACGTTTTCGCAACTTTGGACTGATGACGAGAGTCCGTAGGGACCACTAATCCAGTTCCCTCCGAGCAAGATAGTTTGATTAGTTAATGAGCAAACATAGTGAAACCGTTCGACCGTTATTTATTTTAAGTATTATTTAATTATTTTTAAACGTAAAATGATCACAACGCCAAACAAATGTTAATGTTATCAGTATTAGTACATCTTGTTCAGATTGTGCCTCGTTTTGGAACGGTGCCATCCTTGTTACTAGAATACGAAACAACGAACTAACTATAAATCTGCACATGTGGACAGAAACTGTATGCCCCAACAAGCGAAATCACCCGGAGGCGTAGTTAAGGATTTCCTATTGGGAGGGGAATGGGCATACTTATTTGAGGGTGCCAGGTCGATATACGCCACAGGCATATCCGAAGATCGTAGGCCTGAAGTGCGAGTTGTCCTGCTATTGGTGGAGGTTCGGGGGCCTCCGAACCCCCGCCAATGGGAGGATGTTACTCACCCACCTCTGGTCTACGGTATCCCCACGCCAATTGAAAAGCCAATGCACCGAGACTGAATTCGAGACCCTCTGGTGCGTTAATTTCCCATTTTGAGGAGGGGGCACTGTAATTTTTAGGGGGAGGGCATTGCGCCACTGGGATCACCAGATCGGTCTGAATTATTATGGGCAATTACTAATATACATGAAAAAAATCGTCTTGAAACGAGCGAATTCCATAATGCGATCACCAAAGAACTAATATTTCCTGTCGTTTTGGAGTTGGGGGTGAGGGTGGGTGGAATCGATCAAAAACGTGTTCGTCTCTAGGATGTATCGCTTCGGGAAATTTAGTGTTAATGAACATCTGTCGAAGGTGCCAATAATTAATTTTACTGACAGGTTCCTTTCGAGCACGTAAACAGCGAGGGAAATAAAAACACACGTGTGGTAGAGAGCAAATTGCATGTTTAAATCGATTCATCTTTTTATTTAAACAGGCCAGTTCTACTGATGGTTATTTATTGCAGGTACAGCTTTCTTGTGCGCGTCCTCTTTATGCGTCTCGGTTTTGTCAGTTAAAGCGTTATTCGCTTCATGTTCGCTGTCTGTCGGTCGTTGGCTTGTCTGTAGTTCTGTCGGGAAAATTCTATTGTTTTGGGGAATCTCGGTTTGACGTTCAGAGTTGACAAGAGTACCTGTTACGGAGGATGTTGCTGTTTGTTTGACAATTTAAATTATATATTAGAACCTAAGTCTTTTCGGAATGGTAAGATCATTTAAATTATTTATATTTCTCTTATTAATTGTTGCTCTGCTTGCAGAACGATCGTTGTTAAACACCGACCGTTCGGCAGTCAGATCAACAATGAATAGCTTACTTTACCTTTTTTCGCTAAAACGATTAGCCTCCATAATTTGAATATTTATACAGTTAAACCTAGAAGTCCTGTCACGAACTGTGCGCTTATCTAGGCTTAATTGCGCGTAGGAATTGCGCGCAATTGCCATATCGAATGGTATCCAAAGCACGACAGGTTCTCCTGGTTACTCATAGAAAATACAGGCAATGTTTCTGCCAATGGACCTCCGGGTTACCCGGAGGTCAATTGGCTGAAACATTGCTTGTACACAGGCCATATGTACAGAATTTGATAGCCTTACTATGGTCATAACGCGTAGATTAACGCACAGATCGACGTGCTATTTGTGCGCATTTCATGACAGGACTTCTAGTTTTAACTGTAGGTACTCATGTCGTTTTAATTATATTTTTCAGGGTTTATAAATATACATAGTGTACTACGAACTATTTGTGTGAAAAAATTATTAATTAAATAAAATGGAGAGAAAGAAGATGTGAATAAACTGCCAGACATTCAGCCTTCAGACCAGCCACCAGTGACCGCCCGGCCGCGGTCCTCTGTGGAGCGCCGCAACCCTGTTGAGCATCCTAGCTTTGGGGTTTTGCTCCCTCTGCAATCGGCTCAGGTTGTTGAGTCCTTTCAGGGCCTGGACACCAAAATGCATCCCAAGGCCCTGAAGGGTTCTTTCTTTTCACGATCTGATGTTTTTTCTGCCTCCGTCGCGGTTTCGTGTCTACGAATCCGTCTGTCCACCAGGCTTCCAAGGGATGACTAGGATGGACGAAGATTCTTCTTCCCTCGGGTTGACTAAGCCTAAGTCGGCAGTTCTCCCGATGTCGGTCGTTGCATGTATGGTGGGCCTGTCCCGAGAGATGCTGGGCATGTTATCTCTCGCGGACCACGTCGTCGCTGATCTGGCCGTATATTTTCCGCCAGGGGATTTTGATGGTGCTGAGGCGCCTTTGCCTGTTTTGCCGCAGGCTCTTATGAACCTGACACACGCTCACGCCTGTAACACGGCTAATTTGGAGCTTGCCCACCGGAATGCAGTGTCGGATACTTCTCCATCCCTTCCTTCTGAACAGCGTGCTGTTCTGAGGTCTGCTTCTTTGGTTGAACCTCAGCTGTACCATGGTTCCATGGAAGCTGTCTGTGGTGAGGTTCTTCGCCATTCGAAGGACCAGCTTTTGTTACGACAGCTGGATCAACCTGCTGCTGTGGGTGGTGTGGTTGTTCCAGGCCCGCCAAGCGCTCCGCTTCGTCGGCCACGTATTCCGCTCCTTTTGCTCAGAAGAAGCGCAGACGCGGCCAAGCTCGCTGGCAGCCTCAGGGAGGAAAGTCTCAGGACTCTGTTGCTTCCCGAGGGGGTGGTTTCTCCTCTCGAGGGCCTCGTCGAGGCCTCAAAGGAAGGTCCTCACCTCGATTCGCCTCCAGTCGGGGGAAGGCTGTCGCTGTTTTTCAACCGTTGGACAGAGACCCTTTGGTCATCGACGTCATCCCAGCCGGTCTGCGACTGTCCATCCGTCGGCACCCCTGTTTATCTCGGGTGCCCCTCCTGACTCAGGTCCCTTCCGATTCTCTGTGTCGGAACCTTCTGGTGCAAGAGATCGACAATCTCCTCTCCAAAGGGGCGATCGAGGTGGTCAGGAATACCCTTTCACCGGGGTTTTACTCGAGACTTTTCTTGGTGCCGAAGAAAAACGGCCAGTTTCGTCCTGTCATCGATCTGAGTATCCTGAACGAGTCCATCATAGCACCTCGTTTCAGCATGGAGACTTTCGAGTCGGTTCGACGTTCGATTCATCAGGGCGATTTTGCAGCCAGTATCGACCTGAAGGATGCCCATTCCCATGTACCCATTCATCTGGCGTCACGGAAATACCTTCGGTTCTCGTTTCGGGATCGTGTGTTTCAATTCAAAGCTCTCCCGTTCGGTTTGAAACTAGCTCCTTGGGCCTTCACCCGACTGATGTCACATGTGCTCGCTTTTCACCGTACTCAGTCGGCTATGACTTCGTCAGCCTACCTGGGCGACATCCTCCAACGGCATCCTCCAACTGCACCACAATGCTGCAGTTCTGGAGTCCGATGTCGGTTGCTTGGCCGACTTGCGTCGCTGGGTTTCAGAGTCAGTTGTCGGATTTCCTTCCTTCTCAGCAATTTCGTCATTTGGGAATGGATTTCGACACTCTTCACAATGTGGTGTCGGTTCCCAATGCTCGGGCGACGACCCTTTCCGCCTTGACTCGGAGCCTGCTCCGATCCTCCTGGGTCTCGGCCAGGACCTTCCTTCGGATGCTAGGGCTGTGCGGTTCAGTGACAGATCTCATTCCGCTGGGTCGCTTGTTTGACCGACATCTCCAACACTTCCTGTTGGATCATTGGCGTCCGAATGTGGATCCTCTGGACCTGGTACTTTCTATTCCTCGGTCCCTGCTTTGTCACCTCCACCCTTGGGCCGATGTTCCCTGGTTGACTCAGGGTGTTCCGTTGAATCTTCATTCGGCCGATCGCATCCTTACTGCTGATTCCAGCTATCGGGGCTGGGGTGCGACATTGGATCCTCTCGGTCTGTCTACTCACGGCGAGTGGGACAGCGAGCAGATAGCCCTTCACATCAACCAGGAGCTCCTTGCTCTTCTGTTGAGTTTTCGGCAATGGATCTCTCACCTGTCGGACCACACAGTCCTGCTTCTTTCGGACAATTCGACAGTGGTGGCCTACATACGGAATCAAGGTGGCACACATTCGATTCCCATGTATCGACTACCTCGGGTGGCCATTCGGCACATTCCCGGACGCCTCAACGTCCTAGCAGACTCCCTGTCCCGACAGGACAGTGTTCTTCCCACCGAATGGATGCTGAATCGGTCGGTGTTTCAGGCGATTTGCGAGCGGTGGGGGCGTCCTCTTGTCGACCTTTTCGCCACTCGCTGGAATCATCCACTAGCTTGTCCAGATCCACTAGCATTTGCGGTAGACGCTCTGTCTCTGGACTGGACCGGTTGGATCGGCTATGCTTTCCCTCCTACGCCGATTCTTCCTCAAGTGTTGGCGAAGATTCGCGCTTGTAGTTTCAGGATCATTCTGATCGCACCTCTGTCTCCACAGAGGGTGTGAATCAATCTTCTGCGGCCTCTGTTGGCACATCGGCCGATTCGTCTACCTCTACGTCGCGATCGTCTTTCCCAGGGTCGTCCCAGGAAGTATCACAACAACCTGGCGAGCCTGTCTCTTCACGCCTGTATTTTATCAGGTCCTGTCTTCGACGTAGATGTTTTTCGAGACGAACAGTAGAGTACATTTCTGCATCGCAGCGACATTCCACTGGCATGACTTATGCTCCTGAGTGGAAGGTTTTCTGCCGCTGGTGTACTGCTCAAAATGTGGATTACCGTAATCCGCCAGACGCTCAAATTGCGGATTTTCTGGTATACCTTTTTGACTCCAAGGGCCTCCAGCCTGTTACTATTAAGGGCTATCGGCCTATGCTGTCAGATACTTTCTCTTATGTGGGAAAGCGGTGCATCGGTCGTAATCTCTTTCTCTCCTAACTGATTCGGCATTTTTCTCTGAATAGGCCTCGAGTTTTGCGTCTTACAACCAAGTGGAACTTGGCATGGGTTTGCATTGTTTGGAGGGGACGCCATTCGAGCCTTTATCTGAGACCGATATGCGTTTTCTCACCTACAAGACTCCTTTCCTTCTAGGTTTGCTTCTGCCAGACGTGTCAGTAAGCTTCTGTTGATTCTGCTTTCATCAGAAATGAGGCTAACAGTGTAACCTTCACTACTGATTGCTCTTTTCTGGCCTATAATCAACTTCCTGATTCGGTACCTCCTCCCATCTGCATTCGGGCTCTCCTTGCTGTCGATGGCCGGAGGCCTCTTCTTTATCCTGTTCGTGCGATCAAGACGTATATAAATCGCACGCAGTTCATTCGGAGGGGTCGGAAGAGATTCTTTCTGGGAGGCAGTCTGTTTCTTCCCATTCTATTTCCAGGTGGATCTGTCTTGCAATCAAGCTGGCTTATTCCAATTTGTCTGTTTCTGATCTTGTTTCGAACCGGTTTAATGCTGATGAGGTTTCTGGGCGTTCTCCAATTCTGTTTCGCTCAGGGATGAATGCGGTTTATTGGAGGAATGCTTCTACTTTCTCCTCCTTTTATCTACGCCACCTTCAGCTGCAATCTGAGGACCTTTTTTCTTTAGGCCCTCTCGTTGCTGCTCAGGCTGTTGTGCACCCTGGTTAAATATGTATTTTCAGGTTTGTGCCTCGCTCAGCCTTGTTCTTTTCAGGTGCTTGTTTTTTTCTTCTTTTACTGGTTTCGCTATTATTCTCTACCCTCCTTGCATTTACTTCTGATGCACTTGTTGGTATTGGTTATGTGATTCACCTCCTCCTATTGTTTATTCAGCCAATTGTAAACAATTGTGAATAGGTGGAGAAGAAATTAAAATTTTTTAGTAAATTTTGTTTCTTAACATACCTACCACAATTGTTTACCGGAGGCCCACCCTCCCTGGGGATATCTTTGATATCGTTGCCTCCCCGCTAAATCACAAACTTCTCGTTGGCGGAAATACGGAATTGACGTCACGGTTGTTGCGCATGCCCTCGGTAAATGCAAGAGGTGTGCAGAGAGAGAGAGTACCTGTAATGTCGAGCGCCGGTCTCGCTCTACCCTTTTTCGATCTTTTTCGTGCTTTTGCACTCTTCCACTTTTCCAAGTCGTTTGAAAAAGTTTCTTAGCTTCAGTTAGTTCCGAAGTAGCGCTTGCACTTACGTTACAGCCAATTGTAAACAATTGTGGTACGTACGTTAAGAAACAAAATTTACTAAAAAATTGTAATTTCATCTGACGATGAAGAATTGGAACTACATGTTGTTCCCCACTCTACGGTAGTGCTTCTAACTATTTCACCCGAGGAAAAAGTTGTCTCACCCCAACTTGATGACGATCAATGTTTGGAGGTAGAGACTAGTGCAGTTTTTTCGGGAGATGACGATCTCCATACCATCATGCAGGTAAGTGAAGAAAGTATACCTCATAGCGGTATTGATATTCAAATCCCTTCAGGTAATGACTGGGATTTGAATCGTCAAAGTTCTGATTTATTATCAGGTGATAATATTGTCATTCAAGACCATGGAGGACTTGAAATAGAGAAAACAGCAAACACACACTCGCGTTTCCTGGACCTGCTTGCTACATCGTTCTACATTCTACCAAACATGGTCATGATATTATACGCGCCCTTATCCGCTTTCTATTGGTAATGAACAAAATTATAATATGTTTACATAAATATTTGTCATTACCTCCTACTAAGGGTGAGAATGGATTTAAGGAGGGTCACAGGAAGCATATCAAACTTGGGGGAAGGGCAACCACACACTGATATACAGTTAAAACTAGAAGTCCTGTCACGAACTGCGTGCTTATCTAGGCTTAATTGTGCGTAGGAATTGCGCGCAATTGTCATATCGAATGGCATCCAAAACACGGCATGTTCTCCTGGTACTTAAGCAAAGACAGGCAATGTTTCTGCCAATGGACCTCCCGGAGGTCCATTGGCGGAAACATTGCCTGTGCACAGGCCATATGTACAGAATTTGATAGCCTTGCTATGGCCATAACGCGTAGATTAACGAGCAGATCGACGTGCTATTTGTGCGCATTTCATGACAGGACTTCCAGTTTTAACTGCGTAGAGTATGTTGGCTGTGAACTGGTCACTTTCTACGGGTGGGCAATATTTCCACGGAATCAATAATATCAGACTCCAGATACTAATTATAGGAATAAGCAAACATCTAATCAATGGAGGACTGGTTACAACCCGGTGCTTCATTAATTAAAATTTTGCTGATGGTCGTCGTTCTTGCCTGGGAAACGCATGCGTGGACATCATTGTCTACGCAAGGGTACAATCAGACCATAGCGACGGAACTGTATCAGTGGTGGCAAATGTGTGTCATGCCAAGATAGGAATACAATATACAAAGCTACGTAGAGTCCCAGACAGAGACAAATGCACATTATCGGCTCTAAATTTAATAAGTTGTCATACCGGGCCAATTCGGAGAAATTTGTTAAGTATGCAGTCAAACATGTGCACTTGCCTCCGACTTCAAAGGCCACAGAAGAGATAAATCACACGAACGAGAGAGAAATACAAGTTTCGGGTGACTATAGATGAGTCCTGACACTCCTCCCTCCCGCTCTACCCAACTGCTGATTCTCTGGTCACAGTATTATGATGTAAAATACATTGGTAAAGATGTTGCATCCCTTGTTCTTCTCTCTCTCTCTCCCTATCTCTCTCAACTATTCTCTGTGAACAGTAGCGGCTTGTGCCACCCCGGTTCAATCGTTCCTGGATTGAAGATGTCGTGCCCCAGCTGTGTATATACCATACACATTGTGTTAAAATCTATTCACGGCTAACAATCTAGGTAATTCATTCATTGTTTACGCACCTATTAACCCTTTACCCAACGTAACGGCCAAAACCGGCCAGCGCTATTCTCAAAAATCGCCAAATAATTTTCATTATTTTTTCATCTTTTGTCTCAAAAACATAGGTTATGACCCCTCATTGGAACGAGCTCAACGAGCTCGTTCCAACGTGGGGTCATAACCTATGTTTTTGAGACAAAAAATGAAAACAAATAGTTATTCAAGAATTTTTTTGGCAAGTGTCGTCTGCTTTTCATGTTAGGTAAAGGTTTAAATGATAACCGCTTCACCGTGGCCCATTCAACACTGACGCCCTGGAAGGTATCATTTCAGTCAATGCTCTCAATTGCGAAATGGGCGAAACTATCCTGGTTTGTTGGGTGGTCCACTGATAAGTTAATCCAACAGATTTGATGCGCCGTTGGATTAAATTAATATGACAATACGCAAGGCGTAAGAAGGAACCCCAAAGTATCCAACGTATTGAAATATTTCATTCCGCAACCATTACTCCAAAAACATTTTGGTTTATTCAGTCAAATTCCTGCAATTGTTTAATTTCAGCCAAACAAGAATACGTTTCACAGTACTAAATATTTTCCCATAGGCGACCATTATAACGTTCAGGCAAAAAAAATATGGTCGCATCATTTTAAATTTAGCATTCAAATATTTTTGTCAACTATAGCCCTTCAGACAACCTTTTAATGATTTTTAAACAGGGGTTATGCAACAAATAAAAAAAAAAAAACTAACAGAAAGGGAAGTGCTGGTCACCTGTTCATATTTCTCAGGGAATTCCCAAACAAAACACACCAATAGTCAAACAAATTTTTAGGTTCTAAAATCCTCAAATCATCCTCTTTATTCATCGGGAACATTCAAATGTAATACAAAATGTCAGTAGACTTCTTCAAATGTTTATTGAAACAATATATTTCCCCAAGACTGCTTAGTTTTGGGAATTACATAATTTCCGAGCCCAACTTTTCGAGGCATGTAAATCTAATTAAAATATTTACAACAGTTATACCTATGAGCAAACCCAACCCTACCAAAGATACAGTTACCTCTTTCATGTGATGAAAGAGTCATTTCTGCAATAGAATTCAACTTTTGGCTTCTGTCTAGTCCAAAGCATGGGAAATTTGTTCTTTTGAAGAGAACTGTCCAATCTGTGTCAAATAGGCTTAAAAACTGTTATTGCCCCCGACAGAATTTCTACTCTATTACCCAATAAGTTGGGAGGGATAAGAATTCACAGCTTTCTTTGAAACTACCCAAATCCCAAAATAAAACTAAAATCTGCATCAGCACACAAAACCTTTTCACAAAATCTGTTTTAATTAATCATACAGCAAGATAAATAGGGCCCCACCACCATGAAACAATATGTCAATTTTGTTTCAAAATTGGGGTTGTGCAGGGCTTATAGTTCCTCTAAATTTGGGAGAATCCCTTTGGATTCTTGCGGAAATCGTTCCGAGAATTTAGACCTGCTATGGGCCAGGATCCTATTAGGTCAGTATGATTGAACCCCTGTTGCATACTGATAATACATGCTAACCCTTTACCCAATACAGCTTTTTTAATTTTTACAACACCAACTACTGATTTTTACCCCCCCCCCCCCCCCTCCCCCTGGGCCCTTAATCGCTCACCTGACGAGGTGGTTCAGAGAAGTATTTTGGGTCAGATTCAGTTAGTCAAGGTTCATGGACACTACATAGGAATAATGTTATGAAATTATTCATAATTCTATTGTCCATGTTAGATGATTATTAGCATAGGTCTTCCTGATTGCTTCCAATTCTGACAGCTGTAGACAAGTACTGCCAAACTTCCAAGGGTTGTTGTGTCACTGCACTTTGAAAGGCAAATTTTATGGAAAAGCTCTAAGGAATGGATTTGAACATTTATGAACAACCTCGAACCTAACCCACCCCTGCCCAAATATTAAGCCACAGACCTGAAATGAACAAACTCAAATCTGCCCCCCCCCCCCCCCCCCCCTGCGATACCAAATATGAAAGGGTTCTGACTGGCAGGAACCAAACTGGAACAAATTTACATCTGACCTCCTCAGAGATGTTGTACACCAAATATTAAAGCATTAAACTAGTGGGTCTGAAGAAAAGGATTTTTAAAGAAATTTTCTCATGTTGCTTTGAGTTAATTTGCACTCCCATAATGAGCCCATATATTAACCCATGGATTTGGCTTGAACAAACATGAATCTGACCCCCTTAGAGATGCTGTAAGCCAAATACGAAAGGATTCTGACTGGTGGATCTGAAAAAAAAACGAGTTTTAAAGAAATTTCCTCATACTGCACTGAGTTAAACTTTGGGCTTCAATAGATAGACCAGATATTAACCCAGAGACCCGATTCAAACAAACTTCAATCTACCCTCCCCCCTGCCCCCCCCCCCCCCCCCCACCCCACTAAAAATGTTTGCATTCCAAATATGAAAGCATTCTGACTGGTGGATCTGAAGGAGGTTTTCAAAGAAATTTCCTCATGTTGCACTGTTGATATTTGGGTGCCCATAGGGAGCCCAAATATCAACTCAGGGACTTGATTTGAACAAACCTGAACCTATCCCTCCCACCCCTATAGATGCTGTATACCAAGTATCAAAAGATTCTTATACATGGTTCTGGAGAAGATTTTTTTTTTTAATTTTGGAAACAATTTATGCATGCTATCAGAGAAATGCTGCCCAGAGATGTTGTACAACAAATATTAAAGCATTAAACTAGTGGGTCTGAAGAAAAAGATTTTTAAAGAAATTTTCTCATGTTGCTTTGAGTTAATTTGCACTCCCATAATGAGCCCATATATTAACCCATGGATTTGGCTTGAACAAACATGAATATTTCAGGTCATGTTAGTGTTGTATTGGATAATTTGCTGCCTTTGTGTTAGGTAAAGGGTTAAACTGACTCAGTTCTTTTCATGTGAATCCTAGCAGCAATGTTACGAGAAGCTACATGGTTTCTCACTGGTTTTGTTGCACGGATCTCTACGGGAATCGATTCTCAGATTCTTATAAGCCCTGGCTGAGGCTATATAATCCACCAATATCATTAGAAAGTGCCATTTTTATCTCAACAAATGATGTCAAATATTCTTTTACCTAGTGATGAGGTGAATTAAAGCCCTGGATGTACCCCCCCCCCCCCCGCCCCCAAGCTCTCATTATGCATTTTTTCCTAAAACAAGAGACCCCAGGGGGCCTGAGGGCGCCCACCTGTACATGGTAACCTAAATATCAACCCAGAGAATTGATTTCAACAAGTTGCATCTACTCCTCCTAAGAAAAGCTTATACCAAATATCCAAAGATTCTGACAAGTGGATCTAAAAAAATGATTTTTAAAGAATATTCCTCATATTGAACCGAGTTATAATTTGGGCTCCCACAGGGAGCCCATATATGAACCCAGGGACTTGGCTTTAACAAACTTGAATTCCCCCCCCCCCCCCCCCCCCCCCAAGGATGCTGCACACCAAATATCAAAACATTCCAACTGCTGGATCTGAAGAAGAAGATTTTTAAAGAAAATTCCTCATTTTGAACTAAGTTACAATTCGAGCTCCCACAGTGAGCCCAAACATGGACCGAGGGACATGACTTGAACAAACTTGAATCTTGCCTCCTAAGGATGCTGCATAAAAAATATCAAAAGCATTCATCTGCTGGATCTGAAGAAGATTTTTTAAGAAAATTCCTCGTTTCGAACTAAGTTACAATTCAAGCTCCCACAGTCAGTCCAAATATGGACCTGGGGACATGGCTTGAACAAACTTGAATCTCACCTCCCTAAGAATGCTGCATACCAAATATTAAAACATTCTGACTGCTGGATCTGAAGAAAAAGATTTTTAAAGAAAATTCCTCATTTTGAACTACATGTAAGTTATCATTCAGGCTCCCACAGTGAGCCCAAATATGGACCTAGGGACATAGCTTGAACAAACTTGAATCTCACCCCCCTAGGGATGCTGCATACCAAATATCGAAACTTTCCAACTGCTGGATCTGAAGAAGATTTTTAAAGAAAATTCCTCATTTTGAACTAAGTTATAATTCGGGTTACCACAGTGAGCCCAAATATGAACCAAGGGACTTGGCTTGAACAACTTGAATCTCACCCCCCTAAGCATGCTGCATACCCAATGTCAAAAGATTCTGCTGCTCGGATCTTGAGAAGATTTTCAAAGAAATTTGCCTCCTATACTGAGCTCCTATACTGAGCCCAAATATGAACCCAGGGGGCTAATTTGAACAAACTTGAATCAGATCCACCCCACAATGTTGCATATCAAATATCAAAAGATTCTGCCTGCTGGATCTGGAGAAGAAGATTTTTAAGAAATTTGCCTGAAATGCACTAAGTTCGAATTAGGGCTTCTATAGTGAGCCCAAATATGAATCCAGGGGGCTGATTTGAACAAACTTGAATCAGATCCACCCCACAATGTCGCATACCAAATATCAAAAGATTCTGCCTGCTGGATCTGGAGAAGAATATTTTTAAAGAAATTTGCCTGAAATGCTTCTATAGTGAGCCCAAATATGAATCCAGGGGGGCCGATTTGAACAAACTTGAATCAGATCCACCCCACAATGTTGCATACCAAATATCAGAAGATTCTGCCAGCTGAATCTGGTGAAGAAGATTTTTTTAAGAAATTTGCCTGAAATGCACTAAGTTTGAATTCGGGCTCTTATACTGAGCCCAAATATAAACCCAGGAGATATGGCGTTTTACTTTTTTCGATTTTTAGCTCCTGTGGTTTCCATGGGGCTACAGAAAAAGAAAATGTGTCATAAATTAGGTACTTATGACCCAATAAGCCCTCACATAAAATTTGATTCAAATCAGCCTCTCGGTTCGGAAATAGAAATTTTGGGCGGGGCCAAAAATTTTGCCCCTCCCATAACGACGCCAAATATAGCCCATCAAACTTCGCTTAAAGAAATCCAAGTCTACACCTTAAAAGGAAGCTGCATACCATATATCAAGTCTCTGCTACTGCTGGTTGATGAGAAGATTTTGGTGCCCCTTGGGGGCATGGCACCACCCAGGAGAAGGGGGCAACTTCATTTGAACAAATCTGAATTGGCATTAGGTAATAAACATTTACCCAACATTTGAATAATGTAAAGTTATCGCCGGACGGACGGCGGACAGAATGTGGTCAGTAAAGCTCCCACTGAGCTTTGCTCAGGTGAGCTAAAAAACTTTATTAATTTATAAATAAATTGATGGTGACATGAATTTCCATTATTTTTTAATCACATTCTTGCTTCTGAACACATTTCACATTCTGTTTGATATTCTGCAATCTTTGTAAGAAAAAGCCTAAGTTTTCTCAGTTAAGGCACCTCGAGTCATAAAACAGTGATTTTTTCCAACAGAATGACCAACACCTGCTACTGTGGTGTCTCATGACACTGTTAAAATTCCTAAAATCATCAAATATTGATTCATGAGTGCTGTGCTTGTGCTGCAAATATCCACAAGTGCACTTTCACTATTTTGGTTTTAATCCCCACAGGCATGCATTCTGTCAAAAGGAGTGAAACTGTAGAAAATATGTTCACAAAGAGGACAAGTTACAGTACAGTCGCCGTGGACGGGTTGTAATACACGCGTGGGCAGTGATGTCCACTCATGCATTTACCAGTCAATAAAAATCATCATCTACAAAATTTAATTGATGAAGCATCGGTTTGTACCTGGTGCTTCATTATTTAAATTTTTGATGATTATACCTATAGTTAGTGTTTGGCATCAAATATTATTGTATGAATTTGTATCCGTGGAAATATTGCCCATCCATGGAAAGTGAGCAGTACACTGCCACTGTACTGTATTTGTTTCAAGTATATAATATACTCTTTGATGTTTAATATACTTGTGATAGGCTGGGTCCAAAGTACTCAGTACTCGTAGTACTCGAGTACCACTTTTTTGATAAAATACTCAATACTTGCCAGCCCAGATTTTTGGATGTGTGTGTGTGTGTTTGTGTGTGTGTGGGGGGGGGGGGGGGGAGGTTGGAGGGTGAAAGATAGCTGCAAATTATTTAAAATGTTGACCCCAGGCAAATGAAAAGCAAAGAAACATTTCATCCGAAGGACAGACATGCAGTAACAAATTTGGGAAGCTTAAATAAAAGTAGTGACTAACTTAAAATGAAAAAATATAGATAGAAGAGCCAGGGCAATGTTGTCAAACAGAAAACAAACAAGAGCCCGCCAGAGGGCCTGATGGCATTCACCTGACATGGTGTAGCCTAAATATCAACCCAGGGAATTTATTTGAACATTTAGTTGCATCTGCCCCTCATAAGAAAAGCTTATACAAAATATCGAAAGATTCTGACCGGTGGATCTCAAAAAAAAGAATTTTTAAAGAATATTCCTCATATTGAACTAAGTTATAATTCAGGCTCCCACAGAGAGCCCAAATATGAACCCAAGGACTTGGCTTGAACAACTTTGAATCTCACATCCCTAAGGATGCTTCTATATACTAATATCAAAAGATTCTGACTACTGGATTTTAAAGAATATTCCTCTTATTGAACTAAGTTGTAATTTGGACTCCCACAGGGGGGCCAAATATGAACCCGGGGACTTGGCTCAAACACACTTGAATCTCACCCCTCTAAGGATGCAGCATCCCAAATATCAAAATATTCTGAAGAGTGGATCAGAAGAAGATTTTTAAAAAATATTCCTCATATTGCACTAATCTAATCACAGAGAGTCCAAATATGAACCCAGGGATTTGATTTCAACAAACATGTGAATAAATCTTCCAAAGATGTTATGTGCAAAATATGAAAGCCTTTGGAGCAGTGATATTGGAGAAGAAGATTCTTTAATGTTTTTTCCCATTACTAAAATGATGACTCCGCATAAGTCCTGGAAAACTTCCCTATGATAAAACTGATGGCAATTTTTTTTTTTGACCATTCTTTTCGGCTGTTCGTAAAGAAGCGTCACACAAAATAAAAATTCTCAGTGCCATGTAGTTTTGAAGATATGGGCATTTTAAATTTTTTCTATATTTAGATCCTGCAGTTCCCACAGGGCCACAGGAAAATGTTTTGGCATAAATTAGGTACTTACGACCCAATAAGCCCATCATATCAAATCTGCTTCAAATCAGCCTCTCAATTTGGAAAATAGAAATTTTGGTACAATTCGGGCTCCTACAGGAAGACCTATTATGAACCCAGGGACTTGGCTTTAACAAACTTATATCTCACCTCCCTAAGGATACTGTATATATCAAAACATTCTGACTGCTGAATGTGAAGAATACTTTTGAAGAATATTCCTCATTTTGAACTAAGTTATAATTCAGGCTTCCACAGTGAGCCCGAATATGAACACAGGGACTTGGCGTAAACAAACTTGAATCTCCCACAGTGAGCCCAAATATGAACCCAGGGACTTGGCGTAAACAAACTTGAATCTCACACTGGCTCACACCGATTAATCGACTAACCAATGATCAATATCTTGATTGATAAAAAAAAGTAATTGATCGGTTAACCGTTACTTTTGAAGTACGGTACCATATGGCATTGTATTTGATGGCTGGATTCACATCGCAAAATACTATACAAAAATGTTTAATTGCTAACCATTTTTCTTTCATATTGGGTAAGCTTATATTCACTATTTATCATCACTTTTTTGAAACCAAGATGGAAACTGTTAATCAAATTTTTAAAAACAAAAAATACCCTGTATGGGTTAACTATGGAACAAACTTGCTCCAAAACAGGCAAACATTGTCACACTGGCTCTCATCAATTGCATGAGACAGGGAAATGCATGCCAGTTACGTGCCAAAATACTTGTTCACTTGCATGATCATTATACTGTATCAGTAGCTGAAAACGGTCATTCTCAACCCTTCACCAAATGCAGGTAGCAGACGATACTTGCACAAGAAATTCTAAAGATTTTCAATGTTTGTCTCAAAAACATAGCTTATGCACCCCCCCCCCCACCCCCATTGGAACAAGATCAATGAGCTTGTTCCAATGAGGGGTCATAAGCTATGTTTTGAGACAAAAATTGAAAATATAATAAAATGTGAATGGACATGTTTGTATATGGCTCTGCCCGGTTTTGTCCATTATGCTGAGTAAAGTTTTAATTATATAAATGGTCAAATTCGTCGGTACAGCAATTATTCAGCTACCTATTGGGGCAAGTGATTAATCGGTTAACCATGGTTAACCCATGCGATTAATCAATCACGAAAACCCTTTAATCTTTTCAGCTCTAAAATTAATTTAATTTTATTAAATTTTATCTGATGAAAAAATGCTTATAATTTTGGGGGAATGGTAAATATGGTTCTTCTTAACAAGCATTTGCAAGAACATCAGAGGAATGAAATCACCGTTCTCGCAATTTGCAAAACCCTGGTGAGCCAAAATATAGGCTTGGCTTGAAGAAACTTAAATCTCACCCGTCTAATGATGGTGCATAGCAAATATCAAAAGATTCTGATTGGTGGGTCTGAAGAAACAGATTTTTAAAGAATATTCCTCATACTGCACTAATTTCAACATTTGGACTCCCATAGAGGCCAAATATGGACCCAGGGATTTGATTTCAATAAACGTGTAAAAAAATCTTGCAAAGATGGTATATGTGAAATCTGAAAGGTTTTGGAGGAGTGAATTGGGTGAAGAAGAGTCTTAAATGCTTTCTTCATTACCCACAGTGTTACAGAACGCTGACTAAGCATTTTTTCAAAGTCACGAACAAGTACCCCATGACTGACCTGACAGAAATTTGCTTAGACCATCCCATTCTGTTGGTCCCAAGGAAGCTTCACACCAAATAAGAATTCTCAGTGCCATGTAGTTTTGGAGATATGTGCGTTTTGAATTTTGTTCTATTTTTAGCTCCTGCGGTTCCCATGGGGGGATGGGAAAATATTTTGGGGCATAAATTAATTACTTATGATCAAATAAAACCAAAAATTAAATCTGGTTCAAATCAGCCTCTTGGTTCGAAAAACAGAAATTTTGGGCGGGGCAAAAATACATGCCCTCCAATAACGAAGGCAAATAAAGACCCACAAACTTCTCTTGAACAAAACTGAGTCTACACATCAAAAGGAAGCAGCACACCACATATCGAATCTCTGCTACTCCTGGTTCACGAGAAGATGTTTTTAAGATTTAGGCAAAATTTTGGGGCATGGCCCTACTGGGGGCAGGGCAACTTGATTTAAGCAAAATCAAAATGCAATGTCATAACAAACAAGCATCTCACATTTCACTTAAATGATTAATCAGTTCAGCGGTTTTGGAGGAGAAGACGCAAACACCATGTTCACGGACGACGGACGACAGACGGCAAGTGATCACTACACCTCACCCTGACTGAAAGTCAGGTGAGCTAAAAACTCAGTGGACCATGAGTGCTGCAGTTAGGCGAGAAGCTTGATTCAAGGAGAGAAGAAACTTGTAGCTGTTGGCTTTCGAAAGTGTTGTTAAAACCCAATAAATAAATAAATGAACAAGAGGCCCCACAGGGCCTGAAGCGCTCACCTTGAACAGAACACGATATAAACAGAGAACAGAACACGATATAAGAGTCCAAGAATGAATCTACATTAAGCAATCCATCTCCATAGGATACACTGCAATTCTTTGAGCCCCGCAGGAGTGACAAAAACAGTCCAAGCATCATGCCTTTTCTTTAGTTGATTATGATGTAAAATGTGGAGCTCCCCTCTCAAGCACCTTGATACAACCTATATAGATTACTCTTCACCTCTTGGGGGTACTGAATAAAAAATGTCTAATTCTTCAGCTACTTGGCCAATTCCGGCTCCCATAGGGAGCTCAAATATCAACCCAGGCACTCGATTTGAACAAAGTTGAATCTGATCTCCTTAGAGATGCTGTATAACAAATATGAAAGCATTCTGACTGGTGGATCTGAAGAACAAAATTTTAAAGAAATTTCCTCATATTGCACAAAGTTAAAATTTGGGCTACCATCGTGAGCCCAAACTTTAACCTACAGACCCGATTTGAACAAACTTGAATCTCACCCCCACCCCCACCCCTCCCCCCTTAGAGATGTTGTATACCAAATACGAAAGCATTATGACCGGTGGATCTGAAGAAGAAGAATTTTAAAAAAAACTTCCCCATCCAGACCTAAGTTAAATTTGGTCTACCAAAGGAAGCCCAAATATTAACATAGGGACTTGGTTTGAACAATCTTGAATCTGACCATCATAACAATGAGGGTACCAAACATTAAAAAATTCTGACTCGTGGTTCTGAAGAAGATTTTTAAAGAAAATTCCCCATAAAATTTGGGCTCCTGCATTGAGTCCAAAAATGAACGAATGGGCTTCATTTTAACAAACTTGTATCTGACCCATCTATGGATGCTGTATACCAAATATCAAACGATTCTGAACATTGGTTCTTGAGAAAAGATTTTCTAAAATGTTTGCAAAAATGCTGCACCAACATTATTCTGATGCCCTCTGCAGAACTCTCTAACAATAACAGGGGGCATTTTATTTTACCATTCAATTCTACTGGTTCTAAGGATGCTTCATACCACATAACAGTTCTCTGTTCCACGTGGTTTGGGAAACATGGGAGTTTGAAAACATTTCTATTTTTTGCTCCCGGGGTTCCCATGGGGATGCAGGGGTTTTTTTTGCATGAGGTAAGTACTTATGACCCAATATTACCACGATACTGAATTTCATTCAAATCGGGCCATCGATTCGGAAAATATAAATTTTGGGTGGTACCAAAAATCTAACCACTGCCATTACAAAGCCAAATATTGCTTCACAAAGTACGTTTGAACAAGCGTGATTCTACACCTCAAAAGGTAGTTCCATAACGAATATAAAGTCACTGTACCCACTGGTTCATAAGATTTTTAAAATATTTTGTGAGCATTTTACCCCACCCCCTCCCTATGGGGCTGGGCATGTTGAGTTAAACAAAAATGTAATACCCATTTGGTACCATTACTCACACAAACTTTAACTTGAATTGACCAAAACATGGTGTTGATGGATGACAGATGGATGGACAATGGATGGAGAGTGATTAGATAAGCCCTGCTTGACTTTGTCGAAGTGAGCTAAAAAAAAAAAAAAATTAAACGGTTCATGTCCGATATTTTACCCATGTTATTAAAATTGATAAATTTGTCCCTGGAGTGCAACAAGGTTTATGCTATACATGTAGCAATGCAAAGCCTTCTTGCACTCAAGTGATGGAATACACCTCCATCCAAGCTATTCTGTAGATTATGAGGCCTAAAACAAACCAAGAACATGAACTTATGCATGAATATTATTACAATGAATACACTGTCTTACACAAAGGAATACCACACAATCCAGTGTAGACTGATTTCAAAAAGTCCTCCGCAGTGGAAGGGCAATTTTAACACACATGCAGGCCCAAATAAGCTTCATACACAGTGTAAAAATTCCACAAAATTAATAAACATTCATATATGTTTAATAGGAATTAGGAGTATTGTAATTAAAAGTCAATTGTGTGGTTGTTTATAAACTTATATTACTTTGTTATCAGGTGTTAAAAAATATATGAATATTTGTAAACACACCCACCCATTTAGATTAGTCCCTGCTCATAGCAGTGACACAGACATACAGTACAGTTGCTGGTCATAATCCTTGCATGGGCACTGCATGATGTCCATGCATGTTTTTTCCAGGTAATAGGAAATAATCATCAATAAAATTTTAATTAATGAAGCACCGAATTGTATCCTGTGGTTCATTAATTAAATTTTTGATGATTATTGCTGTAAACAATGTTTGAAAACTAATATCATTGCATCCGCAGAAATATTGCCCACCAACAGAAAGTGACCAGTACACAGCAGCACAGAGTCAAGGTAATTGTGTTTTACTGTCTTTTTTTTTTTTTTTTTTTTGGTGGGGGGGGGGGGGGGTGCACCAGACCCCTCCACTGATGAGAGGGTCACACACCCTCTTGTCCTCACCCCTATCTCACTGCTATGTGGCTCAGGTGATTCTGTGAATCATATTCTTTATGACTCCCACTAGATACATGTATTACTCTTGCCCCTACATGTAACTTAGATATCCTGGCTTAGCACCAGTATAATGGTAAACTAACATCAAATTGTGTGCTTATGTGCAGTAGCTAACATATTGGAATAGTATAATGAGCTTTGTCAGAAACTTGATCAAGTATTGATGACAAACAACAATTTTCTTTACCAGTCCCTGGTGCAGTAATAAAGTAAGATTTGCAAATATCACCCTGCATTTTTTTTAGCTATTAACTAACATAAAATTGTGCGCTTCATGAAAATTATTTCGTAACTACCTGTTAAAAATTACAGTTTCTTGTTTTGCTCTTTTAGAAAAAGAAATCACTCCTTTTCTGGCGGGCATACTAAACACCGAGGCAACCGAGGGATACCAAGGTAAAGGAAAACAGGAGAGAAACGGGTATGAGGTGGTGTGTTCTTTTTATTATTTATTTATTGGTGTTTAAGGTCACATTTATCTGCACAACAGCTTATTGTGACCATGGCAGTTTTATCGATGGAGGAAACTAGAGTACCCAGGAGAACCAGTGAGCAATGGCAAGCAGCTGTAAGCTCCCCAACATACTACACAAGCACGGTTAGCCTTGTTCGAAGACAGGTGCACCAAGAACATGCAGTATGCCTTAGTACACAGCTTACCTTGCCCCCCACATGGGTAGTGGGGGTGAAGTGTCTTGCCCAAGGACACAAAGCTGTTGCTGCAGGTGGGATTCGAACCGAGGATCTCTCGGCTTGCAGTATGCACCTCTACCTACTGAGCTAATGCACCCCTGATGGTGTATTCTGATTATGTAAATAGATTTAAGCAGTACTTGTATGTGATTGGTTTTAATGCCATATTTGAGAATTATGGGTGCTGAAGTAATAAGAGTGCGCTGAAAAATCTTCCCTTTGGTATTTAGTAGGTAGCTTGGTAATGGTAAAGTGACTTCACCTCAGTAAGCAAGAGTGTGAAAGCTGGCAGCCATCTTTAATATCGGGCCGCCACACCCAGAAAACACTCGTTGTCATCCCAAGGTGATAACAAAGGTACCCAAGAAGTTTCATGAAGATCGGTTCATAAATACAGCCTCCAGACTTAGTATATTGACATGTGCACTTACAGTGTATAAGTAGCACTGATAAATTAAAGGTCATCTAATTTGCATAATTTCTGCAAGAGAAGAAAACCTGTATTATACAGTATTTTTTGTGATGTACAGTTAAAACTAGAAGTCCTGTCACGAACTGTGCGCTTATCTAGGCTTAATTGCGCGTATGAATTGCGCGCAATTGTCATATCGAATGGCATCCAAAGCACGGCAAGTTCTCCTGGTTACTTATAGCAAACACGGGCAAACACGGGCAATGTTTCTGCCAATGGACCTCCGGGTTACCCGGAGGTTCATTGGCTGAAACATTGCTTGTGCACAGGCCATATTTACAGAATTTGATTGCCTTACTATGGTCATATCGCGTAGATTAACACGCATATCGACGTGCTGTTTGTGCGCATTTCAGGACAGGACTTTTAGTTTTAACTGTATTCCATGTTACTAAACATTCATACAAAAATTTATTCAAATCAGAACTTTCATACAGAAGTTCTGTACAAAAAAAACCTGATCGCACTAATTTTAGTACAAATTGGCTGCTAGTGGCCATCTTGAATTTCGAACTGCACCCAAAAACACTCGCTCTCATCCCACGGTGATAAGTACCCAAGACGTTTCGTAAGGATCGATTCATAAATACGGGCTCTAGTCTGAGCCGCATAGAAGTTGTGTACAAAAAACTGATTGTATCTAATTTTGGTACAAAATGGCCTCTGGCAGCCATCTTGAATTTTGGATCGCACCCCAAAACACTCATTCTCGTCCCTAGGTGATAACAAAGGTACCCAAGAAGCTTGGTGAAGATCGGTTCATACATACAGCCCCTAGCCCGAGCCGTATTGACATGTGTACTTACTGTGTATAAGTAGTACTGAATAAATCAATGTTTGTCTAATTTGCATAATTTCTGTACAAGAAAAAAAAACTGTATTTTATGTGATGTATTCCATGTTACTAAACAATCATACACAAATTTATTCAAATCAGAACTTTCATACAGAAGTTCTGTACAAAAAACTGATTGCAGTAATTTCATTTTCAGTACAAAATAGCTGCCGGCGGCCATCTAGAATTTTGGACTCCCCCCAAAAACACTCATTCTAACCCCATGGTGATAACAAAGGTACCCAAGAAATTTTGTAAAGATGGATTCATAATTACGGCCTCTAGCTCAAGTTGTATAGAAGTTCTGTACAAAAAACTGATTGTACCTAATTTCGGTACAAAATGGCCACTGGTAGCCATATTGAATTTTGGACCGCACCCAAAAAACACTCATTCTCACCCCAAGGTGATAGCAAAGGTACCCAAGAAGTTTCATGAAGATCAGTTCATAAATACAACCTAGCCCGAGCCGTATTGGCATGTGCACTTACTGGGTATGCATGTAAGTAGCACTGAATAAATTAAAGTTCATCTAATTTGCATAATTTCAGCACGAGAAAAAAACCTGTATTATATGTGATGTACTCCATGTTACTAAACATTCTTACAAAAATTTGTTCAAATCAGAACTTTCATACCGAAGTTCTGTACAAAAAACTGATTGCACTAATTTCTGTACAAAATGGCTGCTGGAGGCCATCTTGCATTTTGGACCGCTCCCAAAAACACTCGTTCTCGTGCCACGGTGATAACAAAGGTACCCAAGAAGTTTCGTAAAGATCGGTTCTAGCCCGAGTCGTATTGAATTGTTGTTCCCAAACAGACAGAAGCCCGAGTCGTATTGAATTGTTGTTCCCAAACTGACGGAAGCCCAAGTCGTATTGAATTGTTGTTCCCAAACAGACGGACAACGGGCTATGACACAACCTTAAATATGACTTTGTCTAAAAATGGGGAGTATCCAGAGTATCACAAAACAAAAACCTATTTTGTAAAGGACTCCCCCTTTCAAGGACAATAGGACAGCATTGGCATTCACCACCATGCTGCCTTGAGGCTGCATTTTGAATTCCTGTGTTTGTTGTTCTTATGAAATATTATTTTATTATTATCAATTATGGTACAAATATGGTACCGATAGCACACTTTCAGGATCCGCTGATGTCTGATGGCGACTGTGTGTCAGTGTGTGATATGCACACATACTATACACCACATCCTTCATTTTGCTATATAATTTGTGTAAATTTATTTGGAATTTATAGAATTTCAGACTTGGAAATTTCATAGTATTGTTTTTGCCTTAGTTATGGTGCTTTATAAGTAACGGGCAATTTAGTTTGAAAAAAAGGGGTTCATGAAGATTCAGTCACAGGAAGATTCAGCCCTCATACGTTTTCTTAGAATATTCGGTCTCAGTCGTGGTCGAATGTCATCACCTCTTGAGGTCAAATCCTCACATTTTTTTTTAAAATATTCTATGCATTTTTTCTATTGTTTTATGTTAAGGATTTATGATTACTAATTATGACAAATTTACAAGTGCGATATGAAACAAACCTTAATGAAGCTGGAACAAAAAAAAACCTTCCCAAAACAAGCTGTGAGAGGTTCTCAGCTCGAATCCCAATTGCGGCAACTGAAATAAGGCGTACTGCACATCGATGGTGCACTTGTCTTCAACCAATGCTAACCCTGCTTGCTTGGAGTTACAATGTTGAGAAGCTGACAGTTGCTTGTCATTGTTGCTCGGTAGTTCTCTCTGGGTGCTCTGGCTGGGTTCCTCCCCCAGTAAAACTGTTGGGTGGCCCTGGCTGTAAAAATTGTTGTTAAACCCAATAAATAAAGAAATCAAATTTGCTGAATCCAAGACCTTTGAATGATGGTTTTGATTGGGGTGTGTGTGTGGGGTGGGGGGTGGGGGTGGGGGGTGGGTTTATACAGTTGTGCGCACTTAATTGGATATATCTTAATTGTATAGAGTTGAAACTAGAAGTCCTGTCCCGAATTGTGCGCTTATCTAGGCTTAATTGCGCGTAGGAATTGTGCGCAATTGACATATCGAATGACATCCAAAGCATGGCAGGTTCTCCTGATTACTCATAGTAAACACAGGTCCATTGGCTGAAACATTGCTTGTGCACAGGCCATATGTACAGAATATCATAGCCTTACTATGGTCATAACGCGTAGATTAACGCGCAAATCGACGTGCTATTTGTGCGCATTTTATGTTAGGACTTCTAGTTTTAACTGTATCCCTGTTAATAGAATATAATTTCCCAACACAAAACCATTTACCTCCAGTACAAATTTGACCTGGTAATTGAATATAGGTTATAGAGTAATCTCCTGTTAGTTGAATAAAAAATCTTGTAACATGTTGAGAAATTGCCCTGACTCTTCCCAGTTTTCCTTTGGTTATAGACCAATTTGGCCTCAGTACATTCAATACAGGCATTTAATCTATTATATCTTGTTCGACAGAGCTCATGGAGCTTTGTCAAACAAAATATAATAGAATAAATGCTAAGTTTATCTCTGGAATACAGGAAAGTGACACAATCTCTGATAATTGAATACTCCTGCTAATTGAATAATGTTATTGGCAAAGTGGCTCTTCAATTAACAGGGTTGCACTGTACAGCAAAAACAAATATCACAAACTAATAATGAAACTATGTACTTGTAAAATTTTCATGTGGTCATTCTACAAAATGTTTTAGCTGGTACTATACAGTTTTGAAGGTTAAAGGGCTCAGTACTTAGAGGTGAAGGCTGCAAGTCAAAGGGTCCTCTATCAAATACCACCTGTGGCAACCACTTTGTTTCCTTGGGCAATACACTTCATTCCCACTGCCCACGTAGTGCCATTGCGTCCCAAGGCATACTGCATGTCAATCGTACACTTGTCTTCAACCAATGCTAACCCAGCGTGTGTGCTGTTTGTACGTTAGATGTTTGTAATTGCTCTGTGGTTCTCTCTGGCTTTTCCCACCTGTAAAACTGTCCGACATGAAGTGACCCTGGCTATCGAAGTGTCATTAAACCCCAATAAATAAATCAATAAGTATCATGTGTCCCTATTCTGGAGAACAGTTTGGGGCAAATTGCCAAAGGATGGTTTGGGTTAGATTAGTATCCAGTTTGGGTCAAATTGCTGGAGGACAGTTTGGATGCAATTTTCACGAATTCCATTCACTTTGACCCCAAGTCATTTTGGCCCCAGTCATTACAGCCTCAGGTCAATTCAGCCCCAATATACCAGGTCATTTCGGCCTCTTTAAATATTTTCAAATATTGTTTGAATTTTAACATTTTTCTATTTAATTTTTTTTCAACATATATATCTCTCAATTAGATATTCAGGTATACATGATATATATCTAGTAGATTTTCTTTCATGATGAATAAATAAAAGAAAAGTTTCAGCATGTCGAAGATGCACATGGACTATGTGGGATTTGAAATCACTTGTGACCTGAATAATTTTATTTGCTTATGAATCTATGAGAGCCGGAAGCGAGGGTAAGTAATGTGATTTGGTTTGAGTGTACTTCTTGGAAGTGGGGCACTGGGATCAGACCCCCGTGGACATCGAACTTGAAAGGGACTAGGAATTGCGCATAACTACAAGGATTCTGCTCTGTGTTTTAGAAAATGTGGACATATTTATGGTAGTATCAAAATCGCAGTTTGGTGGTTGTTTCAGAAAAAAAAGAAAAAGAAACCCTGTGAATCCCAAACTGGAAGGTGACTAGAAATTGTGCATAACAATATGAATAAATGACTGCATATTCCGGTACTTTGCAAAATTTCAAAGTAAAATAATTTTTCTTACTTATACAGATAGCATCTTAAATGTATGTAAAATTGAACACATGGATAATTTTTAATGTCATGTATAACTGTTCTGTACACTGTGTAAATACAAATAACTGAACATTACTTAATAAAGGTAATTACCCATTATTTCTAAACACGAACTATGCACTGATCTTTATAGATCTCAACACTTAAAATGGTGCCGAAATGATCAAGGGACCAAAGTGACTAGGACAGAGATGACTTTGAGGTCGAATTGACCAGAGGACGAAATGAATTGGAGCCGAAGTGATTGGATATCATTCTAACAGATGAGAGACCTTAATTAGGCCCTAATACAGAACACATTGAATGTGAATTTACTGCAGAGATAATTGCTCGACGAAATATTATATTAATATTTTTTCAATAAATATCGAACAATCTATTAATATTTTTTTTAAGAATTATTTTCAGGAGTTAAAACGAATATCGTAGCGAATCTAAAATATCCTAACAGATGTGTACTGCTTTTCTTTTGGATGATTCTTCCCTGGGCCTAGTTCTCCTGAGGCTGAAGATTCCCCCAGTTCCCGAAAAAAGATGACATGCCATTTTCAATGGCGGTAAATATCCAAAAGGGTTATTATTTTCCATTTTTTAGTTTTTGAAACTACGAAGCACTATTCAGAAATACAGATGCACCAAAAAGTAACACATTATTACTTTGTTTTGGTTTCTAACGGGACTGAAAGCAAGCTATCAGTATCACTTTTTCGAATTACATCCATTTCGTCTGCTAACCAAATCGTCCGCTGCAATTTTACCCAAGTCGTCCTCTATAATTATACCCAACACGTCCGAAACTCGTTCGCTGGGGGAAAGTATTCAAGTATTGCATTTTGAATCATTTTTTATTTATATAATAATTTTATTGTATAATTTATTGTATATTACCTATTGTAATATATCTTAATGTACCTCCATTGTAATATATCTTAATGTACCTCCTTGCATTAAATTTCATATATGTGTATGAAATTCTGAAAACAGAAATGTCAGAACAAAATAAACTATCCAGCCATCTAATAAATTTTAATTACTGTTTATTCAATGGATTACCAATACAAATTATATTATTACAGTAAAAGTTCTTAAAGTATATGTACGTTATATTAAGTTCCACAACATAATCTTATAATTTTGCAATTTTCCATTGAAGAGCTCCACCGGCACCTTACAGTGAATAATTGCAAAATTATTAGCATAAGTATTATAAGAATTAATTATATTAAGAAATGCAACAAAATTTGTTATATTAAGTTCTGCAACAAAATCTTATAATTTTGCAAGTATTCATCGAGGCGCACCGTCGCTTTACAATGAATAATAGCAAAATTATTAGCAAATGTATTATAATAATTAATTATATTGAGAAACGCATCAAAGTTTATGGTTTATTAAATTCTGCAACATAATCTTATAATTTTGCAATTATTCTTGGAACAGCATCACCGGCGCTTTACAATGAATAATCACAAAATTATTAGCAAATGTATTATAGGAATTAATAATATTAAGAAACGCATCAAAACGTGTTATAATTATATTAAGAAATGCATCAAAACTTGTTATATTAAGTTCCGTAACATAATCTTATAATTTTGCAATTATTCCAGGGGGCGGGGGGGTCCTGGGGGGGGGGGGGAATTTGCAAGACGTGATATGGGGGTGGGTGAGTCTCTTGAGTGCACCAAAAATGTGCATTTCCAACTTGTGCAATTTTTTAAAAACATATCAATATATCAGCCAATATATGACATCATTTGTGTTTCAAACCTGAAAGATGATGCTGTACATCACACTATTAACATAAATACAACATCAGGAGGCTTTATATGTGAGAATATTGGGCTTAATCTGGGGAAATGTCACACGTTAGTAGGGGGTGGGTGTCTTGTTCGAAATGTAGAAAATGTGCAGACAACATTTTCCTTGACAAGCGGACGACTCGGCTTGCGGACGAACGTCCGTATATCCCTTTTTCAAGCAAACTTTTCCTTACTTTTACAACACCTTAACATTCGGATAATTCAACAACTGAGTTTCTGTTCATCTTGATATTTCACGAGGTACGTGTCAATGCATATCTGTATACAATCGCACCAATATAACAACAATTATCAGTTATATTATCGGTTATATGTACGTTTTTTTTTTCGATTGAGGTTATCACTGGCAGACAAGCTGCAACGAAATCAGGACTGAGAGTTCGATCTGAAATGACGAGATCATCAGCTGAGCATATTGACAAACCTCCAGAAGGACAGAACTCGAGTAATAATAGTAACACTTTGGCCGGCCGCTGATTTGTCGCGGTTCTCGGTTGAGAATGCCTACTTACCCCTGAAGTGTAGATATGTAGGCAAATGTATCACGCAAAGCTTTGAGGAGAAACAAAAAACATTTGATTCCCAGAGGGGGACAGGCCAATTGCAATTGCACGGGCAATTCGACACCGGAAGTTACGTGGTTTTTTCACTGAAATTTACTGTCCACATCAAAAATCACACTGACGGCTATAGAGAATTCTGTTCTGGAACACATTTATCTGACTGGGTATGTGGAACCCTTTGCGGGCCTACGGCCTGCTTGGGGTTCCTATTACCGAGTCTCGCTTGTTTGCCCTTTATATCGCCTGCCCGTTAACCGCCAACTTTTTATTCACGAAAAAAACAATGCACACTGTTTTGAAAGAGTTAAAGACAAGAATGATCGCGACCAGGAAGGGTTCTTGGCTGTAAATGTGTCGGTGCAAATGGAAATTGGCCGAAGTATGTTTTAATAACAAAATACAATGAGACATGCACTAATCTTTGTTTCCAGTTTAGTACTTACCGATGATGTTTCGTTGTCTCGTTTTTAGATAAGGAGCATCGGGTCCCTGTAATAGAGCATGAGGTCTCCTCTCTACTGTAGACCTGATGATAAGAAGTGTTGCTTGTCGTACAGAATGAGTTCCTCAATAGGATGTCAGTTTATGAGTTTGTGTGGTTAACCCTTTCAGTCTGGTGTGCATACATTTTTGCATGAAGATACAATTGGTAGTGAATGAGCAGACAATATAAAGAGCAAACAATCTGAAGCGAGGCCCAGTAATAATTTAATCAACAGCTCGGCAGAGTTGTTCCTCCTCTTTCGCGGCCTGAAATGATACCTCCCAGGAAGCGAGTGTTGAAAAGGCAAATACTTTTTGGCAAGTCCGCTTTTCGCCTCAACTCGTCGGAGAGATCGCCTAATTAAATAAAGGATGTTATTCCGTGAATGTAAACCAGATTGAATATATTTAATTATTAATATGGCCCTACTTACCTTGTGCTCTGTTTTCCATACTTGATAAATAACGCCAATGTACGATGTTGCCAAGCAGATCAATGGTAAACCGAAGTTAACAAACTTTAAGCCAACCAGTGCGTGTTTTATTTCGTCGGTGTGTAAAGCTGAATCTATACGCCTGATACAACTGATCTGTCCCCCGGGATATTCCTTTATGTCGTACACCAACAGATACGGAATGCTTGACAGTACTAAGTATGTGTAGATAAGTCCCAAAGCCACAAACAGATTCGTCGTCTTTCTGTTCGTTTGAATAGAACGTCGTCTCATAGCTCTGAACCTGCAATTGGAGATAGACAAATCTCTTACTCAACACAAGGCCACAACACCAATGACTAGTTCCAGTAAACAGCGACATAGAGTCGTGCAATTAGTTCACGGTTCTGCGAAACAAATCTACGCGTTGGATCAAATGACATGGTACCTGTATATGGCGTGTTGTTACTCCCACATGGTATACCATAAAAAGGCCATTAATCACGGTGATGGATTCAGAAAAAGGTGCGGATCCGTCTCACCTCCCATTAAACTGTTCCTAATTTTCATACATGGACACAAATGTGTACAAAGTAACTTGTTTGATTATATTTTCTCTCAGTAACGACCTTAACACTTATTTTTGCAAGAAAGTCTGCAGTCCAAATCCCACCCGAAACCAGTGAACTCACCTTCGGGAACTGGAAGGCCCTTTTTAATAAAATACCATTCTACTCCAGATATTGTTCCAATCTCCCGTATGTACTTGGGACGTTTTGTACAGTACCCTGGTGTATCACGTTCCATTTTTATGAGAATATTAGTTGTATTCGTTAAGATATTCTGTTTGTTTTTTCTGTGTGTACGACTTCTTAAAATCAAACTGGCCCAGATCACACTCTCCTCCCTCACCACGTCACACACTCATAAACCTTTGGTACCTGCACTTTAATTTAATAGTTTTGTAATTGAAAAACTAAAGCAGCAAGATAGGACACCCTATTGGAAGTAATTAAATGTCAGACTTTTCATCATGCTAATGAGATACAGATAAAGCCTTCGCGCGAGTGATATATTCTTAAACTACAAGGTACCAAAGCGTCTCCCTCCAGTACAAGTAAAATTTATTTGTTATTTGAGGTCACGACGCAAGTGGTGCGCTTCAAATTAGTATACGCGACATCTTGACCAGATACCTAATGCTCACACCAGTGAGCAACTCCGCCTTCTCTTATTTGGTGTTATTAAGTACAGTGCCAACACATATCAAAAGCAAAATAACCTGAAGCGATACAATTATCGGCCTTTATTACTTTCCAAAGTGTGATTTACTGGGATTTCCGGGTTTGATTATAAACGATAACTTCACAAGGGAATTATGCAATCAACAATTGTGCCATGTATCCGTGCGCACAAAGGAAGACACATTGCCGTGGGTGTAATGGGGGTCTTCATTGCTTTTTTTAACCCTTTACCTAACATGAAAAGCGGACGACACTTGCAAAAGAAATTCTTGAATAACTAGTATTTTAATTTTTTGTCTCAAAAACATAGGTTATGACCCCTCATTGGAACGAGCAAGACGAGCTCGTTCCAATGAGGCATCATAACCTATGTTTTAGAGACAAAAAATAAAGAAATAATGAAAATTAATTGGCGATTTTTGAGAATAGCGCCGGCCGGTTTTGCCCGTTACGTTAGGTAAAGGGTTAAATAATATACTTATCGTTAATAATGAAGAGTAATAAACAGAGTAATCGCTTGACTGGACTGGTTACGTGAAATAATTCATTCGAGGCGAGGGACTATATTGTAAAACACTCGTACGCATTCGCGCACTCTTGTTTGTACAATGTCCCTCACCTCTCATGAATTATTTCATGTAACCAGTCCAGTCAAGCGATTACTCTCTATATCGCTAACCATTTACCTAACGCGCAGGATATCAAATTTTATTATTTTAGTTATTGTTTTTATTTAAATATATACCGAAAAAAAAATCAACAAAACCGTATCATGTGACCACTAAATAAAAAAGCCTCTATGAGATCGTTCCCATGAGGAGTTGCATGATATGGCATTATTGAATTTTTTTGTAAAATATATTGTTTTCAACTACTTTACAAGTGATGCGGTGCGGGTGGATGCTTCTAATTCGTTAGGGAAAGGGTTAAATAAATAAATAGTTCCGTTTCCATCATGCGTATTATTTCTTTTCATAGTAAATAATGAAAACAACGCTAATAATTTTGTATTGGTATTACTGTTAAAGCTAGAAGTCCTGACACGAACAGTGCACTTATCTAGGCTAAATTGCGCGTAGGAATTGCGCGCAATTGCCATGTTGAATGGCATCCAAAGCACGGCAAGTTCTCCTGGTTACCCATAGCAAACACAGGCAATGTTTTCTGAAACATTGCTTGTGCACAGGCCATATGTACATAATTTGATAGCCTTACTATGGTCATAGAGTGTAGGTTAAGACACGCAGGTCGACGTGCTATTTGTGCGCATTTCATGACATAACTTCTAGTTTTAACTGTAGTATTGATTATATTTTGGATCAGCCGCAATACAAATCAATCGCAAATAAATATAAATATCACCTAGGAGTCGCATTTTATAGACGGCGCTGGTACAGAAATTGCACTTTCCCGCGGTAGGTAGAAAAAGCGGGAAAGGTTTGCATTAACGGTACATTTCACTGTAAGAAGTGGGAAGGGAGGCTTGGTCAGTGTGGGCCAATGAAATTACTGAAACGTTGTGCACGTTTCGGCAAGTTAGTTTTGCTGAGTCGTAGTATCAACTCTAGTCTGACTTCGCTGGAGACAGCACACACATATAGAATATACCCATAGTAGCTTGGTGCACCAAATGTTCACCACGAGTGGTGAACACTTGGTACACCAAGCTACTTTGGGTATATTTTATTTATACCATGATCGTTAGATTATTAAGAGTTGCTATTATTTTTTCTCGATTTTACTGAGCAGCAGCCGCACATATGTGCGAATCTGTTTTTGTTTACATAAGCCTCTGTTGGCGGTACTTCCGCTATCAAATTTATCACCGAAACAAAATAGAAAAAGAAACAGGGCTTTTTTTCATTTTAATAACATATCATTTCGGGTTATGGATGCTTTATTAACATGAGACAATGCATGTTTGCTAATTTGTGGTGTTTAATGGGGTAAACGCATTTAAAAACGAAATAAATCATTGCCACTTTCATTTCAATCTTCGCGAGGCGACGTGCGATAAATTTAGACAAGTTCGCATTCAGGTCGACGTCACCAAAGGTGAAGGATGTAGTTCCACTGTAGGTGTAAATTTTAACTATTGAAATCCCATTGCAGGCGTGTTCACCACAGTTGGTGTATAAAGCTAATGTTATGTCATTGGCTTTTCATATACAGTAGAATAGGTAACATGGTATAAACACATTTTAAGTCGTAATGGATGGTGATACACAAAAACTGATAGAAATCCAATTGACTAAAGCCGTTTCAGATTCTCAAAATATGTTGTTGGACAATATGAAGACTTTACCTGATAATCGACTTGCAAGTTTCCAAGAAAGTATAAATTCCAAAAGTCAAGAAATTTCCATATCTCAACTGGCTTGTTTACAGCAGCAAATTGGGGACGCTTATAAATTTAATAGGAACTATTGTGAAGACCAACATAAGCACAACAACAAAGTGTTATCGACTTTGCATAATGTACAAGCAAGCTTATCGTCGGAGAGGATTGCTTTGAACGACGTAACCAAAGCCAAAGACACAGTTCAAGGAGGTTTTGATTTAACCTTTACCCAAAGTAACGGCCAAAACCGGCCAGCGCTATTCACAAAAATCTCCAATTAATTTTCATTATTTTTTTCATTTTTGTCTCAAAAACATAGCTCATGGCCCCTCTTTGGAAAGAGCTTGTAGAGCTCGTTCCAAAGTGGAGTCATAACCTATGTTTCTTTGTTAGGTAAAGGGTTAATCCAGAAAAAAAATGATCAAAATTTCGGGTTCATTGGAACAAGGACAGAAAATAGTTGAAGTTGAATAATACATTGCGAATCCGTTAGCTGGCGACTCGGACGATGGGAAGAAGCTGTGGAAGGCTCAAACTCGTGCTTCACGAAAAGTTAAAGTCGACCGTTTAAAGAAATACAGAAACGAATCCAGAAACATGCCTTATAAACTATCAGATTAGGGTATTTCTCACAAACAGGAACCTACACACAAGCGAGGGAAATACTTTTCGTGTGGTGTCGCTTGGCATTGGATGGGAAAGTGCCCTGTTTTCAATCAGAAGCAATCTAAGATAAGTATTGATTATTGTATTGATAGTATTAATAAGCATTCGTACACAACTGTATCTAAGCCTCATTCAAGTTTCGAGGCGGATGAGATTGAGGTCGAGCTGATTCGCACTTCTTGCTCTTGTGCAAACTCTAACGGTGCATGTGAAAATAGTTTCACACATCAGGGTAATCCGTCACGGGACGCAGAGTCCAAACAGTTGCCAACAGTTGGTCGATTGCAAAAAAGAATTTCAGCATGAGAAAAAAATACTTCCAATCCAAATGTTTTAGATATTATTTCCAATGGATACTAAATACCTTTTCTAAATATTCCCCCATCAGTTTTTCCTTTAAACAACATCGGCTTTGGGTAACCCAGATTTTGTTTGTTGTGAAATACAAAAACTGTTGGAACTACACTGCATTCAGGAAGTAAGTGAACCTGCATTCATTGTTAACGTTTTAACTGTGACATTCAATCGAAACTGAAACAAGGCTTGTGCTCGATTGCAGGCGTATCAAACCATACTTATTCAAATTTAAACTCATGTATGAATGCAACTGTTTTGAGGCAGTTCATTTTTGTGAACATTTGATTGTAAAGCAGCTTACCACCACATAGAATTGTTTCCACCAGATCGAAAATATCTTGGATTTTCATGGACCAGAGGAAACAAAAACTTCGTATTTTTGTGTTAAGGTTTTTACCTTTCGGAATTTCAACGGCAGGGTTTTGTTTTTTTACAAAGGTGCTGAGAGAAGTTGTCATAAATTGGAGTGATAAAGCATTTCAGTTGTTTTCTTTTTGGATGATGGCATCGGTGTGGTTGAATATTTTACGTCGCGAAAATGCTTAGTTGTAAAATCAAGAGTGACCTTAGGTTTCTTTTTTCTGACGAAAAGTGTATTTGGGAGCCATGTCAGAAATTGATCTGACTGGGGCTCGAGTGGGACACAGATGAAGGTGTTGTACGGATTTCGGCTGATGTAATGTCGCTGCTGATGCAAGCTTTGGACAAATGGTTTGTTTGTTGCCAGTGGTTTAGTCACAAGCTAGATTGTTGGCGGGGGGCTGTTGGAAAAAATAATTTCTAATCACATAGTATTTGGTAATACAGTCAGATTACAAACAAGAGAGCTGTGTGGCTGTATCGCTGCTAGGGGTAGCTGGAGTGCGCCTATTCTCATTACACCCCAGGCGTATAAAGAAATACAATTTTGGAAAGAAAAAGGCGACAGAATTAACAAAAGAGGGTACGTGCATAAATAATTTAAATTATTTCAAGGTTTGCAATTACTATTTTGTTAGTGTTGCGTCAGTCAGAGGTTATGGTGGTTTTGTGACCCCGAGAGTGGGTTCCTCTGTGGAGGACGTTGACATTGTGTTTCCCAGATTATAGTTTGGGGAAGTTTTAGCACGAGATGGCGTTCTTGCAGGCTCAGAGCATGGTTCTCTGGTTGTTAGTGGTAGCGTTACTGACAGAATAATCATGTTTGGGAGTTGTACTAAAGAGGAGTCTTCATTAAGTTCTCCGTGGAGAGAATTAGAATCAATACATAGGCTGCTTAATAATTCAGTAGATATAGTAGGCGGCAAGAAAGTTGAGGTTTTAACCGATAGCAAAAAATGTTACAAATATCATTAATGTTGGAAGTCGGAACTGTGACTTTCACGCAAAAGCATTGTCCATTGATATCCTGTGTAACAAGAATAATATTCAGCTGCAACCAAAGTGGATTCCAAGAGCAAAAACATACAGAGGCAGACTTGTTGAGCAGTACCAAAGATTGTGATGATTGGGGCGTAAAGTGTTGGGTATACAGTTTTATAAATAAGCGATGAGGACCACACACAGTGGACCGCTTCGCCTGCCATTATAATGCAAAGTGCTAGCGTTTCAGTTCCAGGTTTCCGTGTCCCGCCAACGAGAGTGTAGATGCTATTAAGCGCAATTGGAGAAATGAGAACAATTGTCTGGTGCCACCACCTCGGCTTATTGTGGACACAATAACGAAAAATGGGCCACGATAAGGCAGCGAGGACGCTTATAGTACCACAATGGAAATCAACTCTTTTCCCGCCCTTTATCGGCACAGAAAAATCTAAACATGGGGAATATTTGAGCGGGATCTGGATTTTTATCAGATAGATATGTCAGGTGAAGAGGAAAAAGGAAAAATTGTATATTTGCTGACGCTTGTTTGAAATTTAAGTCGGTTTTATTTCAGGACTGGGATTGAAGGACATAGTGACCCATGGAGTAGCCGACAGTGGTTTTACGATGACAAGTGATTTATCACGTTTAGAGGAAAAGATGTCGTGTTTTTAGTGCGATCAAAGAACACAGGAACAGTGCAAAAATATTTCAACAGTTTTAAAAGGTGGGATCAGTTTTGCTATAGTCGTGGACTTACGTCATTGTCTGCACCACCAGTGCAGGTTGCTCTTTATGTAACACTTTTGCTTGATTCTGGGGCATTACATCATACTGTTTACTCTGCTATTTACGGAATAAAATTGGGCACACAAAAATTAGTAATTTTGTAGATCCCACGTGTAATTCCTTTGTGACTGATTTGCAGGAGGCCTCAAAAAGGCTTAATGTCGGATCCATACATAAAAAAGACTAGGTTACTGCTGAACATTTTGTTGAACATTGTGATTTGTACAAAGACACTTCCGAGTTTCTTGTTATTAGGGTTTGTCAATGTTGTTATTAAGTTTGTTTCGAGATTTTTAAGATTCAGTGAGTTAGTATCGCTCACCGCGAGCGACTTAATTGTGAACGATGATTTTTTGTTGTTGTATATCAGACAGAGTAAAACTCAGAGAAGGCAATGAGGTTTTAATTTCCAAAGGCAATTCTTCTGCTTGTCCTTATGTTATGCTTTTTACCCTTTACCCAACTCAGACGACATCCAAATTTATTATTTTAAATTTCATTTTTTTTAATTTTTCAAAAAAATTCAACGAAACCATATCATGTGAGCCCTCACTAGAAGGAGCTCAGTGAGGGGGGGGGGGAGGTGATCAGTGTGGGCCAATGAAATCACTGAAACATTGTTCACGTTTTGTTGAGTCTTAGTGTCAATTCTAGTCTGACTTCGCTGGTGACAGCACACACAAACATTTTAAGTCATCATATTCAGTGTCGCAACGTATTCCTTCTTTCATTCTCAGTGCATTCATCGCGGCATGTTTATGTATCTTTGAGATGTATTGTTTTTTGATTTCATGATTCTAGTCAAGGATCTCAAGTCCGAGCGATCACACACCAGATGGTGTTGACAGAGCTAATTTTAAACACACCATTTCCTTTGTGTCCTCGGGGTTGGTAAGAGACGTGAAATACCCGACAGAACAATAGACTAGGTGTTCAACCCTGAACGTATATATGAAGGGGGAGGGGGGCAGTAATAGGGGGAGACAAGCCTGGAGTTACCCTGTTTATACACGCAATTACACACAAATTCCTTTGTCTTCTCCGGGTTGGTAAGAGACGTGAAATACCCGATAGAACAATAGACTAGGTGTTCAAGTGACGTCACTTGAGCACCTGTACTCACTTACCATACCTGGGTCCGTGCGTTCTGTGAGTTGGCGTGTAAGTAAGTTACTAACCTCGTTGTCGGTATTCATGAATTTGAACAACCTGCCAACGTGCCGTAACACCTCGCCGAATTCATGAATACCTCCAGCTCAGTTAGTAACTATTACTTATTAGTTCAGCTTTCGGACATAGGTTTCTAGAGTTTTTTTAAAAACAATGTTTTTTTATCTCTAGGTTTCCCTAGAGATATGAGTCGAGATATATCCTTAGAAAACAAGAGCGGGACTCTGATACAACATTTTGCACATAAACATAATGGTTATGATAGATTTATCAAACATACTTCAACTGCAATAACTTGATTAATACTTTACTTAACAAATCGACAGCGTCCTCCCACGTAATTTACAACACGAGCAGTTGGAAAAACATTATTTTCCCCAAAAAATATTTCAGTAATTTCAACAAAAATCATACCATGTGATCACTGATTGGGGCGAGCAAGATATTGTGAGCCGTTTTAGTTGGAAAACCCTGAGTCCACAAACACTCTATAAAACTAAGTTACTTATTCTTTAAAACCTGCATTCATCAGAGGAATACGAGCGAGGGACAGCCTCTAAATATTTTTGCATCCATAGACAGAACGCGATGTCTGTTTGAATCGGTGGGTGTTTTACACAACGAGTTGGAATGGCGTAGTCATATTTCGCTAGATCCGTAGGCTCGAGCGAAATACGATTACGCCATTCCAACGAGTTATATAAAAAAACCTACCTATTCAAACACACATCGCGTTCTGTGTTTATTACACAACACATGCATTAAAATTCATATTAATAGACAAAATTTTAATTCCGATGTTTAAAAACCAAAAGGTGAAGCGTCTGTTTGTTTTGACTGAAGCCGTACTGATCAAATGGATAGATAAAACATCAAAACAACCTTTTCGGAACCAGTGTTTGTTGAAATTCGTATCGATGTTTCTCTTCGGCTGGTGACCATTCACGCCTAACCATTTGGTGGTTATTACTGTTAGTAAAAAATATAAGTACAAAATTTTGTGGAGATTTGCAAAACAGCTGGGAGAAACCTTTTTAAAAGAAGTTCGAAGCATGTCAAGATGTACGAAGATTTACCGAAATAAAGTTGTCCAATTTAAATATAACGGATCCACAAAACGAGACGGCCACGGGAATGGGTTAAAGTTCTGCTTGGAAATGATTGTTTCTTTTTTTTAATATTATCTCATTTTTGGTTAACTAATTTTATGTGAACCGACTTTATTTTGCATTGGACGTTTTCATTTTTACATTATGCGACAGACTGTCGATAATTGTATAACGAAATTTGGAAACTTTTCGAAGCATAACTAATGACTCGATGGGAAAGGAACTAGTATGAACGGTGCTGGGGAAAAAAAAGTTCCGACTTGTACATCACCCATTGAATACAGAATCATTTATGTCATAGCGGCTATTCCGTTAAATAAAAGGGTTTAAAGTTGAATGGATGTGAAATAAAAAACAATTAGTTTGCATATATTTAGTCTGACCATAGTTAATGGCCACCAGATACTGAGGGTACAAATAAACTGATTCTGAAGGGGAGACGAATCCTTAACGAAATGAAACTTATAGGGAAAAAACAGTTTCAATAAGGTTTTCGTGAAAAAAAACATTTTGGGAAATGGTGGGTCTGCCAAGGATAACATATGGCACAGAAGTGGTACCCCTAAACCAAAACGGATGTAAAGAGCTTGGAAAACCCGGCAGAACTATGCAGGCCAATGGATAACGGCGTCCAGTAAAGCCGCAGCACCAGAAGCAATCAGTGGTTAGCTTGGGTGTATGGGGATCAAGGACAGGATAGACTTATTGAAACTCGGTTATCTTAATTATTTGGTAAATCTCCCCGACAGACGATGGTGTAAAGTAATGTTCCAGACTATATACAACTCAAATTTCAAGACAAGGTGGACGATCCAAGTGAGGGATCTAATATATAACTATTCAATGGAAATCTCGGACCTTAACGTTGGGGCAACCCAGTGTAAAATATCGTCAGAGAAAGAGTCATGGAGGATGGTAACCTTAATTGGCGAGAGGGGGGGGGGGGGGTTACATCAGAGAGATCCTTGGCTGGCTTGCGTGAGAAAGAGAAACCTGGTTTTGAAGAGTACCTCGGGGGCACCTTTGGGGAGGTGGGAGGTCACTGTTGTTCAAGGTGAGGTCCCTGGAGCTGAGGGGGAAATTGGGAAAAACAGCGAAGAGGAGTGCCAGATGTGTAATTTAGGAGTGGTGGACACCCTGGGACACTTTCTTCTAAAATGCCCAAAATACCAGTCTAATAGAAAAATATTCATTGGGAGTTTAATGGGAAAGTGGGATGGAAGAATGAAGGACATGTGGTTAGTGAGTGACTCAAGGGAGAGGGTTAATAGGCTAATCGGAGAGATTGGGAATAATGGGGCAAGGGACGTCATCAAGCAGTTCGTCTCTGAGTGTTGGGAGGAGAGAAGAAGTGTGGGAATAGGGGGCAGTTAGAAGCACAGGGGTAACCAAGGCCTTCTCTCCCGAGAACCGCGACAAATCAGCGGCCGGCCAAAATGTTATTATTATTATGTTTGAGGTGCCGCCTGATACGAACACTTTGCTAGCCAGCTGACAAAGATGTCAATTGACCAATACGAAAACATTACCCCTAAAACTCCCTAGAGGGTGGTTATACATTGCCTAGACGCTAAATGACTTCCCCTGCCAAATCAAACTTTTAACCTTGATGGCATCGGACAGTAAAGCTGTTTCATTTACTTTCCGATGCGGCCCTACTCAGAATGCGGACCATCAGGGACGTGACGACAAGCGGGGTGGAAAGGAGGTATTTGGGGTTGTCAGGGTTGGGTATCGCCTTATAATCCCAGCCGAAATGTTCAATAGTTGGAACTCTGAAACCTCTAACAGTTGGAAATATCATGCACTATGATAGTATATTTTATAGTATTTTATCTGCACCTGTGGCCGTTTCTAACAGGCATTGAGTGATTTTGGGGAAACATATTTCATGGGATATTCTAACAAGAGTCAATAGGTATCACAGAAATGAATATTTTCCCATAGGGGGCATCATAACGTTCAAGCAAAAAATGATCGCATCACTTAAATTTTTGCATTCAAATATTTTTGTAAAGTACAACCCTTATGACAACGTTTTCTGACTCGAGTACAGGGGGTAATGTAACAAATAAGAGAGAAAAATTGACAGGGAGGGAAATACTGATCACGAGCTCATATTTTCCAGGGAATTCCCAACAAAAACACACCAATAGTCAATTGTGTCTTTTGGGTCCAAAAAGTCATCAAATCACCCTCTTTATTTATCTGAAATATTAAAACACGATGCAACATGTCTGTAGAATGCTTCATCTGTTTATTGAAACAACATATTTTCCCAAGGCTGTTTATCTTTAGAGATTGCAATATTTCAAGGCGGGTAACTTTAATTCAAATATTTACTTCCGTGACACCAATAATTCGTCTCTTGAGTGTAACAAGGCGCCATCTGCAAATGGCGCCTTGTTGCACTCAGGAGACGATGTTAGACACTAGAGTCCAAAGATAATATATTTCAGCAGCTATGAATTCACAGCTAGCAGTTGGAAAATTCCCACTCAAGGGTGGAGGGGGTGTGCAGTTGGAATTTAGAGTGGGAACTCCCTCGAAGCAAGACCCACTAACCATGTCACTGTGGATCAAATTCGTTCCACTTCAGTCTTTTCATCTTAGAATATATACTTGAACAACTTCGCCCTGACTGATGAATGGGTCTATACAGCATATCTGAGGCAATACATGGTCATATATTGACCCGAATGGTCCGGAAATACATGAGAGTCACTATGTTGGCGAAAAGCTAGGCACATATCATAGCAACTGATACGACTGCAGTTCTTTTTGTTTTTCGCAAATTATCACCTGATTTTGAAAGTACAACACTTGGACGTCAATTTATGATAAGATCTGGGAGGTTCGTATTTTCGTGTTTGTACATATTTCGATTAGGTACACGTTTTGCTATCGATTTATGCATTCATTTGAAAAAATGCCGTCAATACATTCATGCTATTAGCGTCCAAAATAACTTAACATTGACAAGAACTGTCGGTCCGTGTTAACTGCTGTACAATTGCAATATTTCAAAGACAATCTGGGTAGTACATAGTCCTAAATATATCTAGTCCAATTAACTTGGCACATTTTCTGAAATTTGTCATTGCTCTCATCTACTGTGTGAACACAACGGAGAAAGATATTGTGTGCCCGTAGGGCCAACAGCCACCATATAGCAACTCGTGGAATATCAGCCTTCATTTTCACCGTGAAGGAGGATGTGCAGGTCGTCATACTTTGATCTGAGAATATTGAAACAAAAACAATTGTACTACCACTTTTCAGTATTTAAAAGTCTATTTGGAATAACTCAAAATAAATAACCGTTTATCTCCAGATTTTGTTTTTGTCCCCACGATAACCGGTGTAAAAGGAATGAAAGTCCGTAGGAACGTTAGTCCCTCTGGACTATTATTCCGCGGAATTATAGTCCTAGGTCTAACATTTCTAGGAATAGTAGTCCGGCGGACTACTATTCCTAGAAATGTTAGACCTAGGACTATAATTCCGCGGAATAATTGTCCAGAGGGACTAATTTTCCTACGGACTTCCATTCCTGTCACACCGGCATCACAATGAGCTTTTCAGTATATTCACAGAACGACACTCGTGTGTGAACGGTAAATCGATATGGCACGAGTGCCAGCGCGTCACGGATACAACGAGAGGTCACAGGCCTCGAGTTTTATCCTTCCGCCATGGCACAAGTGTCATTTCTATTCACCTAAACACACGCGTGTCATTCTGTGTTTATTACAAGCCTTCACGTCTGAAAAACAATTATCAGAAGGACATGCAGCAATTCATTTGACAACTATCAATAAAAAGAACACATTTTATCGCCAACCAAATTTGGCAATGCTGGCACATAGAACACATTGGAACTCACGGGACGATTTTCAGCTATCGCTAGTGATTCAAATTGTAATTGCGCTGCACGTTTTTTAGAACATTTCAGTGAAATTTCGCTTATATTTAAAAATAGACCGTCAACGATTTCCGTTCCTATTTTCATTTTCCGCATGGTTTAGTATTGCTGTTTTGGTGGGGATTTCATATAATAGGCGTGTAGTAAAGTATTACAGGCCTCGAGCTAACATTTCGTAACCAAGTAAACTGCATTACAGTGTTTGGTTCATGTTTATTTCAGAAAAAAATATTGGCATCCATAACGAATCATAAGAATAATTTAAATCCATCAAATACCGATACGTATACACAGAGTGTACACATGAGCCACAACGCTTCTATTTACTGGCCAGTGTGATAAACCGATTTTCTGATCGAATGGAGTTGACATTCCGTCAGAGGTTCGACTGGTTGGCTAGGGCCGGGTATAACTGGACTTAAGTATTATGATACAATATAGTTCATCACACATCCATTAAACTGTAAACCCTTGTATTCAACGGAATCGCCGCTATGATATAAATGATTCTGTATTCAACGGGTGATATATAAGCCGGAACTTTGTTACCGCACTGTTTAGTTACGCTTCGAAACGTTTCCAAATTTCGTTGTACAATCATCGGCCGTCTCTTGCATAGTGTGAAAATGAAAACGTCCAAAGCAAAATAAAGTCGGTTCACAAGAAAATAGCCAAAAATGAGATAATATTTTAAAAAAAACCCAATCATTTCCAACCGGAACATTAACCCAGTCCCGTGGCCGTCTCGTTTTGTAGATCCCATTATATTGAAATTGGTCAACATTATTTCGGTAAATCTTCGTACATCTTGACATGCTTCGAACTTCTTTTAAAAACGTTTCTCCCAGCTGTTTTGCAAATCTGTACAAAATTTGTACTTATATTTTTACTAACAGTAATAACCACCAAATGGTTAGGCGTGAATGGGCACCAGACCATTCACGCCTAACCATATGGTGGCTATTACTGTTAATAAACAGCGATAGGAATTTCAACAAACACTGCATCCGAAAAGGTTGTTTTGATGTTTTATCGATCCATATGATCAGTACAGCTTCAGTCAAAACAAACTCTTCACCTTTGGGTTTAATTATCGGAATTAAAATTTGTTTATTTAAATGCATTTTAATGCATGTGATGTGTAATTAACACAGAACGCGATGTGTGTTTGAATCGGTGGGTGTTTTACATAACTCGTTGGAATGGCGTAATCATATTTCGCTGGAGCTTACGGCTCTCGCGAAATATGACTACGCCATTCCAACTCGTTATGTAAAACACCCACCGATTCAAACACACATCGCGTTCTGTCTATTTATGGAAAAAATCATCACAATTCCGTTAAGAATTGTATCTTCTCAGGTGAATGTAAATTTGTGTAAACGATTTGATTATATAATAATAATAAAATAGCTCTCACATCTGCTTTCCCCTCTCTAACCAAATAGTTTCGATTTTCCAGTTGGGGACACTTACCAGTGTGGGCAATTCCCGACACCCCATCTAAAATTCCGCGGCTCACATTCTTGTTGGCCCCATCGGTGGAGGAGAGGTATGGAAAACGTTTGCAGATATGAGGATGAAAAAATTATTTTCCCCCATAGACCACCCATTCACCCTACCCTTGCAATTGTTGTACTCTACCAAACGCTCAAATGGGAACCCATACCCTAAAGTCACCAAAATTGGCATTTCTCCAATATAGGCTTAACCCTTTACCTAACATGAAAAGCAGACAACACTTGCAAACAAAATTCTTGAATAACTATTTTTTTTATTTTTTTCTCCAAAACATAGGTTATGACCCCTCGTTGGAACGAGCTCAACGCGCTCGTTCCAAATAGGGGTCATACCTATGTTTTTGAGACAGAAACTGAAGATGTAATGAAAATTAATTGGCACTCTTTGAGAATAGCACTGGCCGGTTTTGGCCGTTACGTTGGGTAAAGGCTTAGACCGTCCAAATAGAAGCCAGCGATAACAACAGTTGTCAAACAACGCAATGCCATACCAGAAATTTGCCCGGTCGGTTGTGCATATGCGCGTGCTGAGGCAATAAATCGGCGATTGTTGTAACACTGAAACTTATGGAATTAAAAAAAAAAACGTTTATTGTCGGAAACCGTTTGATGCAATACATCCATCCCGTACCGAATAGAAAATTGAACATTTCTTGATTTGAACAATATTTATTGAAAAATTGAAAAATGGTTGGTTGTTACATGGAACAAATATAATTTATAAAATATGTATGAACAATAGAAAGTATTATACTTTTGTATAGTTAACTGTAATAACAGGATTCGACATCAAGCCTAAGGCTTATGTAAGTCGTCTCCTAAAAGTGTAAAGTTACAACTGAGTAATATATGGTTTAGAGTGATACAATAGAGGTACATATATTTTCAAACTGGTGAAAGAGACAGAGAAAAAAGATTGAGAGTGAAGTAAATGAGGAAAGTGGGGTCAGTTTGTCAATGTCATGATGCCAGTGATCTGGTGATCTGGCAGGTCGAGATTCGATCGACAGGGCGGTCACTATGAATTCACAGCGCGATTAGTCAGGAAGATCTGTCATTGCTTAGCGGGTAATTCCTTGAGAAGGTTACTTTGCTTATCTACTGCATGACATACCATGAAAAAAGGTTTCAGTTAATCAGTATTCAATACCCAAATAGCTGAAGTGAGCACTGTCACATCTGGACGGAACGGAACTCTAGCTGGTGTCTTCCCACTAGACCAATTCCCCTAGACCAACTACATAGTGTTTCTGATTAAGGGTTGATTAAGGATAATTAGGAAAACAATTATTTATAAAAATCTGCTCAACATCTATAAAATGTCGACAAGCCAGAAAATGAGCAGACTATCATCTGAAAAATGAGGTCCCCAGAGGGTGAATTTGGTGATGCTACCCTGCACAGCAGGGTAGCATCACTAAATTTACCCTCTGTGAACCGCAACCTGATTCAAGGTCCCAAACATAACCAGAAAGAGGTACCCAGAGGATAAACTGGCCCACTGTATGGGATAGCATCAGCAAATTCACCCTCTGGGGACCTCATTCTGCAAATGACAGACTGCTTATTTTCAGACTTGAATATCAATAACATTAAATGCATTTATAAATATTTATAAATATATCGAATTATTGATATAGAATTATTTTTAAAGTAGAACACACCAGTTGGTCTAAGGGGAATTGGTCTTTTGTGAATTGGCTTCGTGGGAGTTGGTCTGCAGGGAATTGGTCTAGTGGGAATGAACCCTCTAGCTCAATCCTAAGACTTAGGAGTTAATAGTTGAAACGGTTCGACTTCATGATGAAACGCTCAAACGTGTCAAAAGTGTTTTTGTTTTCGTGTTTCTGTTCCGATCCAAACAGGAGAACACTCGATGTTAACTGAGTTGGGAGTAGGTTAATTGTTTCTTGGAGAGCTCTGTCACACAATGGACATTCTAATAAGAAGTGCTGAGATGATTTGACCACAGCTACAAAGGGGACTATCAGATAAGTAGTTATTGAAGACGTCTTCATTCAAATTACTACAGTTTAATCGCATTCTGCAATGGTACATATGCCTGCTTCTAGAGAAGCAGTGATAATAGAATTTAGTTGGCTTGTTACTTTTATTTATTACAGTTTTGAAAGCTCGTGGCGATATTGTTTCACGTGTTGCAGATGGCAAATCATTCCAAAGGTTTACTGTTGATGGTATAAATGACTTTTGTCTAAATGCAGTTCGGGAATGTGGTATAGTTATGTTTTGGCTATTTCCTAAGTTGTAATTCTGTGTTTGGAATACATGTCGTGATACCAAGTTAGAAAGATAGTTTGGCAAATGGTTGTGGTACATCTTGTGGAACTGGATAAGTTTGTGTTTCTGGCGTCTCTGGTATAATGACTCCCACCCTGTTCCAATGTATAATTTAGATTTGCTCGCACTCTTAGTAGCTCCAGTAACAAGTCTGGCAGCTTCGACCTGATTTTTTTGTAGCTCATCCGTTTCCGTATAAGTACAATTGTCCCAAACTGGCGACGCATATTCTAAGACTGGTCTCACGAAAGAAACGTATATTTGTTCTGGAGTCTTCCTATCAAGTTTATACTTGAATCTTCGGAGCATATTTAGGCGATGTCATTCTTTTTGACTATTTACTCCACATGGTTGATCCAAGTTCCAAGGCTGTTAAACGTTAGACCGAGATGTTTATGGGACGAAACATTTTCAATAGTTTCACCGAAAAATTCCAAGGAAGGGTGCAATGATTGACTAGTTCTCCTCGATACTGTCAGTTCTAACGACATCTAACAGTTTTACAGCATAATAAAATTTATTTTTTGTACCATTCCGCATCAGGTATGAAACTACAAATATTGAATATAATAAGTGTTTGTGTATTGATGGGGTGCTTTAACGACTTTTTGCCTCCAAATGACTTTGACTTTGACGGTTTTTTAACTGACTTGACCCTGTGCCATGCCCTGTGTGATGTGATTCGACAGCAGTGAATTTTACGTTAGAATCCCCCCCCCCCTCCCCCACTCCCCTGCGCGTTCTGTTTTGCCATCAATTATCTCAATTATTAATTCACAGCTTTGTGGAAAACCTGAAAGAGGTTTTTATCCTTCATCCATCAATTAGATTTTAACCCTTTACCCAACGTAACGGCCAAAACCGGCCAGCGCTATTCTCAAAAATCGCCAATTAATTTTCAAAATATTTTCATTTTTTGTCTCAAAAACATAGGTTATGACCCCTCGTTGGAACGAGCTCGTCGAGCTCGTTCCAACGAGGGGTCATAACCTATGTTTTTGAGACAAAAAATGAAAAAAAATAGTTATTCAAGAATTTTTTTTGCAAGTGTCGTCTGCTTTTCATGTTAGGTAAAGGGTTAATGCTTCATCTTAATTATTTTCAGTAATTCACACGAGTGTGTAATCACAATAATTTGTATGTGCGGATTTGGAGAAAGATTGGTTTGTCCAAGATTGGGACGGTGTCAATGAAAATTCCAGTAGAATATTATGCACCTTCTTAATTTTGTCACATTTTCTTATAAAGTTCGCCGTATTTATACTATACAAATACGAAGAGAACTGGGTTCTTATTTTAGTTGACTGGCCCATAATAGCGCTAATTACTCAGCTTCTTTCATCTTCGATTAATTTGTCTTCTCACAAATGTCAGCTGTCAACTAAAACCTCTCGAAGGAAAGAGTTATAGAACTTACCGACTGGACTGATTTCCGGTGTAAAAGGAATGGAAGTCCGTAGGAACGTTAGTCCCTCTGGACTATTATTCCGCGGAATTACAGTCCTAGGTCTAACATTTCTAGGAATAGTAGTCCGGCGGACTACTATTCCTAGAAATGTTAGACCTAGGACTATAATTCCGCGGAATACTAGTCCAGAGGGACTAATTTTCCTACGGACTTCCATTCCTGTTACACCGGACTTGAATTAGCGTCCCTGTTAATTGAGATCAGAGTTTCAAGGCTTTGTTTTTATCTTTATAGAATGATGGGTAAGCCACTGTTTAGTTTCGTAGTTTTTTCATTCATTTTACCTTTGTCAATCACGAATTATTTGATATTTTCTTACCGACATTGACTTCAGACCGTGTGAATGCTACATGCTACGGCTAACTGGTGAGTTGAATAGCTTAAACTATTAACTCTTCCCATTTTAGACGCGATTGAACTGCAGTGAAACATTCACCTTCATTTAAGTTCATTTCATTCAGATCAATTAATATTTCTCATATTAACTGTTTTGCGGGTTGAAATTCACAAGGTTCAAATTAGATTACAAACCAAAAATATTCCATTACTTTATTATAGCTCATTTTAATACAAACACCAAAGCAGCAAACACTAAGGTATCTTGCACTTCTTACTCAGCAAATCAAATTATCGAGTTGAACATCATCTGAAGCCCTTGCTCAAAGGCCCAAAGTTGTACAGATCTTGATGTTTGGCAATAAATTGCGGAACATGTTTTTTCCACCTCCGAACCACCGACACACTCACCTACCCACCTACAAAACCCGGCCATATATCCGGCATTTTAAAGGGAAACCTTTCCTCGCACCATCGGGGAAAGTATTTGATTCATTTGATTTTGAGGTGGAGTGAACCATCATAATTACATGCTGTATTGTTGAGTTCGCGGTTTATGTTTGGGCCAATCCAGGAATAGCCTGGAATAAGCTTCGTGGGTGGGGGGTTACACAAACTACTGACACAGGAACGTTTGGTTGAGGATGGGCGGTGTTAAGCATCAATACCCACTATTAACCCTTTAACTAGCATGGAAAGCAGACGACACTTGCAAAAAAAAGTCTTGGACAACTAATTGTTTTCATTTTTTGTCTGTAGGTTATGACCCCTCGTTGGCACGAGGTCGACGAGCTCGTTCCAACGAGGGGACAAAAAAATGAAAAAATAATGAAAAGTAATTGGCGATTTTTGAGAATAGCGCTGGTCGGTTTTGGCCGTTACTTTGGGTAAAGGGTTAAATAAATGATTTATTCAGATGCTAATAAAATGATTCTACGTGTTCGGGATTATATGAGTTGTAGAGTATCTATGGAATCGTGCTTGCCCCTTGCATACAGTAGCAGCGAAAACATTATGCACCACAATCGCACAAGAGAACGCGGTGCCCACAGAGAAGTGAGAAGGATGTGGACGTGACTGTTTTGTAAAAACAAATATGCGAATAACAATCAACATAACAGTTAAGTTAGACTCCACATATATTCTAATCGATATAAATTGTATTGATACGGATACTATGAATATGTTGAGCCTCCCACAGCTACATCACAAAACTCGAGGGCTATAGAGAATATAATACAACAGCGAGAAAGGGTCCAAGAGGAATTTCGCTCGAGTGAATACGCCTGAGCAATTATGCAAAGGAACTTACACGACGCCCAGGCAGATGGAGATGGAGTGAGAAGGCTTAAAAGGCAGCCAAGGCTTGACTAAAAATCCCTGCTAAGCAACTGAACATGTATGGGTTGTAGTCTAGTGGGAATTCAGTTTCTCATGCTCCAAGGATTAACAAACTGCACAGAAAATCAGTCACTTCTTTCATGAAAATGAACTCTTCAGCTGCTATCAAGTCTCACCAACGGTCTTATCACTAGCGAATGTAGGCACATATGAAAATTCAGACAGTTTAGGTATTCAATGATTGGTTCGGTTCGGTTTTTCGGTGTTCCCCATGATATCGATATCGGTTTTGTTCGGTATTTTGCCCAGATCTAGACCTTTGTGTGGAATGTTTTTTTTTATCGCGCTATGCTTCAGAGTTGTGTGTGAGTTGTGTTCACCTTGTGAAAGGCCCAACAGATACTAACCACTGTTAGGTGGTGATATCCGGATACTCGAGCTTCCTTCCCCCGTAAAACTATCAGACTTGATATAACCGTGGTTATAGAAAGTGTCGCTAAACACAATAAAGTAAAGAATTGTATTCAATGAGTGGATTATTCACTTAAAAGATCTCGGCGTACTTTGTTTTTACCAGCCAAATTATCGTTTGAGTAACACCGGGAAAACACGTTCCGTACATTCAGTACTCATCAGTTTTATATTTGTAAAAACATTCTTGATCACTCAGGTGTTTGCGGCGTCGTGTGATATTTTTTTTAATACGGCATGTGCTCTTATCAACTCTTGGGGATATATCAGCCCGTTCAAATAAAAGAAGAATGACGTCAAAAGTATGTGGCAATTATGGGTCTGAAATTTAAGTTATCGTCGGTCAACCAATTTACATTGATCATGCGATGCCAGCATGGCGCAAAATGCCATATTTGGGTTATTCCCGTTTATTGTACGCTAAACGATAGATTATCGAAGAAATTGCGGAAAAAATAGAAATTGTATCCCCCACTTTCTTGCATAGGGTGATTGTCGCAGACACTGGACAGTGGTATCTAACATAGCTACCCAGGAACGGGTCACCAACTTCTGCCGTGACAATTGGGAGATCATTACTGACCAGGATTAGATCGATCAGTGATGATGAACTTGCATTGTAGTACGTGGGTTCATTAACTAGCAGTTTTAGATTGAACTGAGAGGTGAGTTGGATGAGGCGCCTCGAGTAGTCTCTGTACTGATCGTCGTTGAAGTCGCCGGTTAGAAGAATGTTGTTGGTTCCAACATCTAGGGCTCGATCTACGGATGCTTCAATTAAATACCATATCTCGCTTTCTGCGTTTGGGGGCCTGTTCAGGAGACCGATAAGAATCGATCCGGGAGAAGAGTACACCTGAGCCCACAGACATTCAAGGTTGGGAGTGTTTAAATCTGGGCGAGGTTTGAATGGAATGCCCTTTTTAATATACGTAATTACACCCCCACCTCTGGAGCCCCGGTTTTTCCGTAAGGGTGCATGGAAACTTGGGAGGAGGATTTTGTCATTCCTTACTTCCGGTTTCAACCACGTTTCGGGGAATGCGCTTACATCATTTGAGGGAGCTTCACAACTCAGTATATCTATCTTGGGGCGTATGCTTTGTACATTAAGGTGAAACTTGGGAGGGGGATTTCGTCATTCCTTACTTCCGGGTTCAACCACGTTTCGGAGAATGCGCATGCATCATTTGAGGGAGATTCACAACTCAGTTTATCTATTTTGGGGCCTATGGTTTGTACATGAAGGTGAAAGACCGATAGTCCATTCGCTTTGTAGGGAAGGGAATAGCCTGAGGAACTGCTGAACGAGATCGAACCTGGAGTATTCACTGGACCGGGGTTCATTTCAATATCACCTGCCATATAAAGAAGTTGTGCAATCCAGAATGAGTTAACGACAAGACGGAGTATTGAGTTACTCATGGGAAAAAAAAAACAACGACGGAACCGCACGTGGGGTTAGGTTTCGGATGGGAAAGGTAGTAAATTGAGAGTTTCCAAGAGTCGCAGTCAGTCTCCACCGTGTTTAGGACAAGCAGCAAAATAGCCATCAGAGTTAGCCCGCGTACGCCGAATATTAGAAATAACATTATTAGTAAAATGCAGTTGTAGTCAAGCCGTTTTTTGGAGGGTACCCCAGATCGGGTTTTTGATGCAAAAAGACCAACTCTCATCCGATAAATATTTAGTTCAGCCATGGGGTAATAAAAGATATGGTGCCGGTAGGTGAGAGTTGGTCATGTGAATTGAACATATCGGATGTCCAGGCGAAGACAGACCTGCCTGGGACGCACACGCACAGTTGGTTCGCACATTGAAAGGTGTGGAGTGATCCATACAAGAGAAGAAGGTAAGTTGACATTAGGTTTACTTGATATGGTGCAAATATATACAGTTAATATAAAGTAAAGAACACAAAGGTTTATATGCATGATGGTGGGATAACTCCCATGAGTATGTGGTGACTGGAGATGGAAAGTTGGTGGCGGTTGGGTCGGTGTGAGGTTACAACGAGTGGACTTAACATAGACAAAGGGAGTCGTGGTATATGTATAAGAATCTTCGTATGTTTTTAGGTTTGTGATCAATGTAAAGGAACTCACCAGGTGAGGGGACGTGGTAAAGCGACACGGATGCTGCAGGCCCATCCGAGCACAGTACTGCTCAGACGAGGTAGCAACGCCCTCAACGAATAAGAGGGTAGATTTTACCAAGGTTTAAATGCTGGCTGTTGGACTTCTGGTTCAAACGAGTGGGATTCGGGGTGCTTGGGACACCCTATTTTGGGTGCATTTTGTCAAGTAGTGTTAGATGTCCGGTGCGGTCAGATCCAATGCACCGGATCGACAGTTATCTGTTTTGAGAAAACAGCCCCAAATATATTAAAATAGAGTTCATATGTTTGAAATGAGTTGATACTTTGGCTAGGTCCAGCACATTCGGTCAGACAGCGATAGAGGGTGATGCACGTTAGCGCAATCTGACCCAATACATCAGATCGATAATTGTCTTTTTGAGACACAAACCCAAGACATATCAAAGCAAACCCACATGTCGGCCTGTGGGTTAGTATACTCGCAAGTGTCAGTGCACTTAATTAGACAGTGAGAGTGTTAGATGCCCGTACGCACACTCCGATCCAAAACACCGAGTCTAAGATTATCTTTCTGGATAACCAAGGAATATTAAAGTCGTGCCCAAGCGTTACTTATTGGTAATTGATTCGCGAATGCTTCTGCACATCCGATCAGGCAGTGGTATGGGCGATGTGCATAGCAACTGCCTGATTCAATGCACCGGACCTATGATTATGTTTGCAGATGTGCTTCGAAGAAGAACCACAGGGCACAGAGTCGAGTCGATGACGCCTGGGCAGAGTAAAATATAAATCTATATATGGTTGTTAAAAGATTTTTCGCGGTGCCCGTTCGCATTAGGACTATAAGGTGGTAAGCCATTTGGAATTAGGAAGGTATTGGATACCGATCACAAGAAATATTGCGCAAGATTCATCAGAACATTAGTACCATCAAATGCTGGTCTTAACGTTTTAGTAGATCCGGACGAGCTCTTCCCGTTACGAAAAGGTCGAAAGTTGACTAGAGGGACAGTATGTTGTGTTCGGGGTCTGATGGAACGAGGCGAGCGGGGTACGCCCTAGGTGATTGATTCGGTCTATTGATAAACAAGACAGAATAAGTTAACCCTTTGAACCCGAGAGGCCGCTCCCCCGGCCAAGGAACGTGGTACGTCATCGTTTCATTAAGTAGGAAAGCTGATAAGTGATGAGTGGGGTAGACCAATCTACATTTTCTTCTTGCAGCCCGATAAGTAGATATGAGAACAGTAGAAGCTGGAATATAATAGCTGTTTAAAACAGTTTGCAAATGGTGTTAATCATTGGATATTTGGTGATTGTTGGAAGAAAGGTGATATAGGCGGGTGGGACGAGAGATTGGGGAGAGTAGATATTGAGATTAATTTCAGTACCTTACCGCATTAAGAATTATGAAAAAACAGAAAAGGAACATTGGTAGGTGGTTTGCCATACGGTTTTAGTTAAAAGAGGAACATGAACAGGTAGGGGCTTACAGGTAAGACGTTGAATTCATATCGGTATATTTAAACAGCGAATATTTAATAGTCGGGAACGGAGCAATGGGGGGGGGGGTGGGGGGGGGGGGTCTGGTAGACAATAAAGATTAGGGCGACAGGTGTTGGTAGACGACTGTGTAAGGCAGGAGGGTTTGTTTTAAGGTTTTGTTGTTTTTAACATCACCTGCAATTCCCTTGATGACCTTTTTAACGCAAATAGATTGATGTTAGTAGCCTCTTTACCTTCGTCTGCAGAATAACTAATTTTGACCAATTGTCATTTTGCAATATATCAGAATCCGTGTCATTCGTGCCATCATTAAATAGATATTTATTTATCTATTGGCACTTAGAGCCACATCAGCAACTGGGGATATATTGCTGCAATATAAAAAGTAGGTAGAGTAAAACAGTTACTTAATAAGGCCTAAAAAGTAAGAAATCTGTCTCTCAGACTCCCCGCATCCTCCTTTTGACTCCTTTTTATAACCAACGCAAACTTGAAAAAAATTATTTAATGGTTTACGTCTGATATTTTATCCAAGTTAATAAAATTGATAAATGTGTCCCTTGAGTGCAACAAGGCTTTGCAATGCTTTAGCATTGCAAAGCTTTCTTGCACTCAAGGGACGAAATACACCACAACCAATGCTATTCTGTGGATTATGAGGCCTAACTCATAAAATAAACCAAGATCATGAATTTTTGATTGAAAAAAAATAATTATACATATAAAAAATAAAATAAAATCATCAACCCACATGCAATTTTACAAAAAAAATGGCCTGAGAAACAGAAGATCTACTTTGTGAGGCCTAAATTGAAATACATTATCAAAAATAAAAAAAAATCGAAAAAAAAGTCCAGATTATCACATCGAAATAAATTAAAATAACCATACAAGTGTTTGAATGGGTGAATGTTTATCGCGCGAGTTTGGTTGAGTGCAAGATCTTAATTGGCGAGGGGGTGGGGCGCAAATCAAAGAGGTCTTTGTGTGGCCTGCGTGATAAATACAAGAAGCCTTGTTTTGAAGATTACCTCGATGGCACCTTTGGTCGCGGTCCCTTGGGCTGAGGGGAAAAATTGGGGAAAACAGTTAAAAGGATTGCCAGATGTGTAATTTGGGCATGGTGGAGTCCCTGGAACACTTTTTTCTAGAATGCCCAAAATACCAGTCTAAAAGAATAAGATTCACTGGGAGTATAATGGGGAAGTGGGATGGGAGAATGAAGGACATGTGGTTAGTGAGAGACTCAAAGGAGAGGGTGAATATGCTAATCGGAGAGATTGGGAAGAATGTAAAATAGCTTTTTAGTGCATTTGTATTTATTTGAATGGGTCTATGTATCTAACGACCATGTAGAAGGAAGTAATATGACATTGGAAGCACAGGTATGTTTTATTTATTACAATAAGTAAGGCTTAATTTTGGAGTTTTGTTTGTACGAACTTGAGGTTGAAGGCAACGTTCTAAATATGGCTATGATAAATTCCAGGAGTTTTTTAACAAGTTGCATTCATTTTCTTGGAAATAAATTGAAAGAACCATACAAGCGTTTGAATGTTTATCGCTCGAGTTTGGTTGAGTGCAATATCTTAATTGGCGAGAGGGGGTCAAATCAAAGAGGTTTTTGTGTGACTGTGTGATAAAGATAAGAAGCTTGGTTTTGAAGAGTACCTTGATGGCACCTTTGGGGGCACTGTTGTTGAAAATGAGGTCGCGGTCCCTGGGGCTGAGGGGAAAAATTGGAGAAAACAGTGAAAAGGATTGCTAGATGTGTAATTTGGGCGTGGTGGAGACCCTGGAACGCTTTCTTCTAAAATGCTCAAAATAACAGTCCAAAAGAATAAGATTCACTGGCAGTATAATGGGGAAGTGGGGTGGGCGAATGAAGGACATGTGGTTGGTGAGATACTCAAAGGAGAGGGTTAATATGCTAATCGGAGAGATTTGGAAGAATGGGGCAAGGGGTGTCATCTAGCAGTTCGTCTCAGAGTGTTGGGAGGAGAGTAGAAGCGTGGGAATAGGGAAGCAGTTGGGAGCACAGGGGTAACCAAGGCCTTCTCACCTGAGAACCTCGACAAATCAGCGGCCGACCAAAGTGCTATTATTAAGAGTACCAGGAGGGGCGAAGCCGCGGTATTCTGGGCCAAACGAAATGAGTGTGATAAATATTAACCCATTCGAAAGTTTGTTTGGTTCTGTATTTAAAACACACGTGTTATTTGTTTAAAACTTAGCATGTACTTCAGCACAAAGTAGGAAATAAACCATACTTCTTAAAATGTTGAAATAAAACAGAAAGAAAGGTTAGAATAAATTCAGAAGCAGGGGACCAGTCTTAAATATTGCTTCCAACACTGTTTCCTTGGGTAACGGCTTCGATGAAAAGGAAATGCTGTAAAATAGCTTTTTAGTGCATTTGTATTTTATTTTGAATGGGTCTATGTATCTAACCGCCATGCAGAAGGAGGTAATATCACATGGGAAGCACAGGTATGTTTTATTTATAATAAGTAAGGCTTAATTTTGGAGTTTTGTTTGTTCGAACTTGAGGTTGAAGGCAACGTTCTAAATGTAGCTATGATAAATTGTAAGGATTGTGTCCTTAATGTTAGGAATTACCAAAGAATAAAAGGAAATCTATTGTAGTGCGAACACAAAATAAACATCAATGATTACACTGGAAAAATATAATTTCAAGACCGCCTCATGAATTGGCCTGTGGAAGCTGCACACCTACGGTGCTGCACTGTTCAGTGCAGGATTGGCATAACAAATCGGAAGTGGCTCCTTTTAATGAAAGTGCATCTGTTTCTCACTTTGCTAGGGTTGATTGACACTTTCAGCAACCGATTTTATGTCGAGTTGGCGGCATGTTTGAAGGTAGAAGCCTTGGCTACCCACATTTTACACTGCCTGGTGGCAATTAACCGCTAGAAGCATCAGTTGCCAAACTAGAATAATTTATTTTTCTGAAGCTTTCAAAGTTTTAATTTTTGTTTGGCTTTTTTAACCTCTAAACATTCAGTAATTTTTTTCATACTTAATTTATTTAGTTTTTCAGAATTTTAAACAACATATATCATGTGGCCCTTCAAATTCAACAGTCTCGTTGAGCCCATTCATTGCAAACAAGATTTAAGAAAATCAGATTTGATATTTTTTTTCAGAGGGACAGCCTTTAACCCTTTACCTAACGGGTTAGTCTCACTTTGCTGGCAGCCTTCTTTTAATTATCAGTGACCGGCATTAGGCTATGTTGTTATTGTTTGTTTCTATTAACTATCTGACTGGTGATTTTAGTTTGGTGATTTGTTTGAATTTCTTGCCGACAGCCTTTAATTAGTTTACAGGTAACCGTGAATGCCTAGTTTGTGTTTTTTTTTAAGTGAGCACCTTTCTCTTAAATATGTTCATCCAAACTAAATGCGGCATTTGGGGGTAAAAGTTAAGCTTATAATATGTTTGTAGTTGAATGTTAGTTAATCCACTGCATGGGTATATATATTTCTCCCCTACTATTCGTGAAACATACGCGTGTCCCGGGTGAGACAGCAGGGTGGGATATTTCTATTTCATTTACCCCACGTGACATACTCATTTCATAATTTATTAGGTCGCCGGAACTATTTCATCACCGTCTGCACAAAAACGCTTCTTAAATTGTGTTCGTTTATTACCTATTTATCTGTTCCGTGTTGATATAGACTCGATATTTAATTATTATTCAAATATTAAGCTTGATTTGTTTCAACCCCATGTTTGTCTGCAGATTTAATAATATCACTGCGCGAATTTATCGATCGATCAATAATTTCACAATGCCCTTTACAATAGAGTTTGACACGCGCAAATTCACTAACCCCTTAACGGACAGTGTTCACAAAACAATTTTTTAGTATATACCCATGGTATATACCTAACTTTTGTACGATCTTTCCGATGAAATTGTTCGTTTTTCGAAAGGTCTACGACTTGATAAATTGGGTATGTCGGCACGTGACCGCCAATTATCTATAATGACGTAATCCCCGTGGGCGGGGAGAAAAATCATCCTCGATGAATCTGAGGGTGGGAATGGGGGAAATTTCACCCTCGGGGCAAGATATTTGAACCAGACCCTCGGCAACTGAGGGTCTGGTTCAAATATCTTGCCCCTCGGGTGAGATTTCCCCATCCCACCTCCAGACTCATCGGGGATCATGATAATCCCTTACCACACTTCTTCCAGCTATCAAAATGGCTAACGTTCAAGTAAGTGCAACTTATATCCCCAACGGTAGAGGTGGAAGGCATCTAGTATACAATGATTACAAGTATAGAATAAAATCTCGAATGGCCGACGCAGTTCACTGGATATGCTGCAACAAAGACTGTTGAATAACACTGTATACGAATAATGATATGATATGTTCCGGTGGAACACAACACAACCATCCACCAGATTTCAACCAAATTAAAGTTGATAAGTTGTTGACAACAATGAAACAAACTGTGGTTTGCGAGTCTAAGACTGTCTCTTCAATATACTAAGAACTTGTATCGTCACTAAGAAACGAAGAAAGTGAATGTAGTGTAATAGAAAAAGTGCCAACTTTTTATTGTGTAAGGTCGTCTTTGTACCGTTCTCGTGCTAAGCCCAGACCACCTCTTCTAAAGTCACGGTCAGACATAGATCTACCAGATAGTTACCAAATGACTACAACCGGTGATGAATTTGTTCCTGCAGACGACGGAGAAAACGAAAAACGTTTAATATTTGCAACAGAGAGTTATCTCGGATTTCTTGCCGCGGCGGAGAAATTGTTCTGTGATGGAGCCTTTGACAAGTGTCCTAAAGTGTTTTTTCAACTTTACACCGTGCATGCTTTTGTTGAAAATAAAACGATTCCACTTGTTTATGGATTTCTTCCAAATAAAACACAGACAACGTACACTAGATTTTTCAGACTTGTAAGTGAAAAGACTCAAGAAATAGGTTTTTCGCTGACACGGTCTTACGTTTGTACCGATCTTACTACATACTGGGTTGAGGATGAACACGGGACAGCAACGTGGAATCAACTCGACACGGACGGGCCACGAACTACAAACCACGTAGAGGGGTGGCACCGAAAGCTTCAGCTATTCATCGCAGGTTCGCATCCAAACTTGTACAAAATGATAGACTCTATTAAAACGGAACAAGCCTTTCATGAATCTATAATTTTGCAACTTAACGCTAGTGGTAAAGTTGCACCAAAAAAGAGAAAATACAGAAAAATAGACAATAGCATTTGAATCACTAGCGATAGCTAAAAATCGTCCCCTGAGATGCAATGGCTTTTAGAACACACTGGAACTCAGAGGACGGAATGATAACACGATGCCCCCCTCCCCCCCCCCCCCCCCCCCGTTAATTTGGTTGGCGATAAAATGGGTTCTTTTTGTTGATAGCTGTCAAATTAATTGCTGAATGTCCTTCTAATAATTGTTGTTTTTTTATAGACGTGGAGGCATGTGATAAACACAGAACGACACACGCGTGTGAATGGGTTAATCAATATGGTACTTGTGCCGTCGCGGAAGGTTCACCCTCAAGGCCTGATTCCTCTCGTTTTATTCTCCCGCGCTGACACTCGTGCCATATCGATTAACCCAATCATACACACGTGTGTCGTTCTGTGTATATACTTGCGAGTCACCTCTTCATTAAAGTACATCTACATATTTACCCACAAGTCATGTTAGCTATATTACATAAATATATTAAAATAACAAGTGTGAGAAGCCAATAAGAAACTGCTATCATGGCTACGTTGTGAGAGGCAACTAAAAACTACTATCATGCATCGATTGGAAAGGTGTGAAAGACACTTAAGTGTGGCCTCACACAATCTGCGTTTATCTTATCTTCCCAGCAGTTGGAAAATACCTATAAAACTGATTTACTGGCTAGTGTTAACCAACACTATCCAATAAATGATAATAATGTAATTATTTATGCACAAGATCTTGCTAAACGTTGGCTTCAGTTGCTGTTAGTATTGTGTTCTTGAAGCGAAAAGTACTGATGTCACAATTCACAGCTACAACATAATCAGCTCTTGCCTAATTAACCTCTCAAATTCACATTACATTACACAGTACTTTTCATTATGTATTTATCCCTTCATGAAGAGAAACTAAAATAAAAAAAATGATAATGAGATAAAATCTTAATGTTTAATCCTCAGTCGTCAATATTTATCTGTTTACCCACTTTCCATTTCATGTAAAATTGTTGATAAGCACTTAAATGAATTTATCACACGTCTGTTCTATGAAATCCCCATCTACAGCAAACATCTACTAAATCATGCGAAAATGAAAATCGTTCCGCACACATAATTATGTCGCACGGGAATCGTTGAGAGATTATTTTTGGACGACACATCATCTGTCAAACCTTAACAAAACCCCACCTACTTAGAATATCTGTTTGACCAACAATCATGAAAGCCATGCACGTCAAACGAAGAAATTGCGTTCTAATAAGCTATCGCAAATACCATAAACTAAATTAACCAAATCTTTGTGTATAGAATTACTTTCAAAAATTCAAACCAATCGGTATTAACTGTATAATGATAATAAATTGAATAGAACTAGATCAAATATGTACATACTATGATAGTACAAGTACACTTATTTCCAAATAAAACAAAATAATGCATTTTGATTGGCTGAGAGGTACGGTGTAACTTGCAATTCACAGTGGCTTTTTTTACACTGTGGTTGACCACGGTGTAAAAACAAGAATATACAGTAGCAGGCTTTTTGGCTAAAAAAACAGTACCCATTTTTAATTGTTAATTCATACCTTCTGCTCGGTTATGTTAGAACAAAAATAAAAATTCAGGAAATTTAATATTTATGTGCAATAAAATATTACAGATATGGATGTCATTGGGACTGGCTCATTGAGACAGTTCCAATGACATCCATATGTGTCTGGTTTTATTTATTAAGAAACTTACAAAGCACAAATTTTCTGTCAGTTTCTGCCCACAATGTAGGTTAAAGTATTAAATACACCAAGATTCTTGGAAATAAATCTGTTATCCTTGTGTTTTCCAGAGTGTATGGGAATTTACACGAATTTGGGAACTCATACAACCTTAGGCTTCGCCTCAGGGTGTATGAGTTACCAAACCGGTGTAAATTCCCATACACCCTGGAAAACACAAGGAAAACTAATAGTACACCAATGTTTGGTATGATATGATATGATATATGTTTTATTCACCAGTATACAACAAAAAATTATCTCAAGGTACATAAAGTATACATATTTACAATATATTTGTCACAGACACTTGGTTGCGAATTCATCAACACTTAAATTGTATACTGGTAGGATAAGGCATAGCCAGATTGGCTGTCTTCCTGCCTTTCCCTAAGTAGGAGAGAAAAGAACATTTAGGTATAGATAGGAGAGGAAAAGTGAGAGGTTAAAAGAAGAAGAGTGTAGGAAAAACACAGAAATAGGTACTAGTGCAACATAGTTAATTCTCATTATCTTCTTTTAGATAGCTCGACTGTAATATGTGCGGATGGTGCGGGTGGTGGTCGGAGAACAGTTTGGTCAGGCCCCGACACGGATCTCACCATTGCGTTAGTTAACTTAATATAAGATAAGGGACAATTTGCCCCAAAACAGAATTTAGAAAATGCAAGGATGATAACCGAATCCGAGCCCGGCAGAGACGAGAATACCAGACAATTTACGTTGAAATTAAGTTACGAATACATCATGTCAGCTTATTGTTCCAAATATTGTCCTGGTGCACGATTATTGTAGATCGGTACGAACTGGAAAAAGAGGGGATACACACTCGAGGATTCGTTATGAGTGGAAACAAAACCTTTAGATAGCACAATCTGGGCAGTAGGGATTAGAACAGGAGACATTGTTTAAGTATGCGGAAAGCAATCTTTCAATTAGCGTTTTTTTAAACTTCTTTCTGTTCCTTATGGCCTTGATATCCCTTTCTAATTCATTCCATAATTTAGGGAATGCAAAGACAGGTAGATTATCTAATGTTTTTGTTCTTGTTCTATGCCTATATAGAAGGCCCGATTGACGTGTGTTTACATTAGTTCGAGTATTCACAGCAGGGAAGAAATTCGCAAATGATGCAGGGAGATTTCCATTATGCCAATCAAACATGAACAAGGAAGCATGCAGGTAATATAGGTCTTTTATTTTTAGGATACCATTTTTCAAAAACAGTGGGTCAGTATGGGCATTATATTTTTTATTATTGATGATTCGTATTGACCGTTTCTGTAGTTTAAACAGTCGGTTACAGGATTTTGCGGCCCCCCATATAGAAATTCCGTATACAAAATGACTCTGTATTAATGTAAAATATAGGGTTTTCATAACTCTATGAGGAAGAATTTTTTTCACTTTACTTAGGGTGAAATTGGCGAGAGCAACTTTTGAGCAAATTTGAGATATGTGTACATTGTAGGATAGATTTTCGTCAATATTTATACCAAGGAATTTCACTGACTTTTCGTTCTGACTGTTTCCAACTTTGTCGATGACCTGGTTATTTATACATATGTTCGGATGGGAATCATTTCCTTTGTGCGTTGGATTGATGATTATATATTTAGTTTTCTTAGGGTTGAGAACTAAGTGGTTGGAGGAGCACCAATTGAATATATTTTGCAGTTCTGCATTCAGTTCACCGACTAGTTGGTTTATTACTGCCCCAGATTTATATCCCGTAGTATCATCTGCAAACGATAGAAGATTTAATTTTGTTGAATTATTTATATCATTTATATAAATAAGGAAAAGGATAGGCCCTAAAATAGACCCTTGCGGCACACCACATGTTATTTCTGCTAGATTGGATTTACTGTCTCCAAAGGAAACATATTGTGTCCTGTTTAGAAGGTAACTTTTGAACCACTGATTCGCATTGCCTCTTATTCCATAATGTTCTAATTTTTTAAGTAGTATCTCGTGACTTATAGTGTCGAAGGCCTTCGAAAGATCCAAAAATAAGGCGAGGGTACTGTCTTTACTGGCTTTGTTATTTTCCGTGGCTATGTATTTTAATAATTGCATAACAGGGTGCACTGTACTGTGATGTTTTCTAAAGCCGTATTGGTGTGGATAAAGGATATCAAATTTATTTAAGAACTTTGTAAGTCTTATAAGCATAAGTTTTTCTAAAATTTTCGAGAGCACAGGCAATATACTGATTGGTCTATAGTTCGTGAAATTGTTTTCATCACCTGACTTGAAAACTGGGGTAACCTTAGCAATTTTCATTCTGTCGGGGACTAAACCCTGGCTAAATGAGCTGTTCATAATATGCGCTAGTGGGACAGCAATGAAATTTATTGAGTGTTTAAGAATACTCGACGACATATTTTCACAGTCCTGACTTAATTTAGATTTCATTGAATTTACAATATTCGTTATTTCAAGGGGTGACGTCGGTGTGATAAATATATTTTGCGGTAGTCGATTATTCAAGAACTCGTCAAATGAATTTGGTGGTTTAGATATTAGTTTTGAGGTCTGATTGCCAATGTTTGCAAAAAAATTATTAAACTCCTGTGCAATGTCCTTTGGTGTGTGTATGTTTTTGTCACCAAGATTGAAGAAGGATGGTAGGGAACTTTTCCTTTTATTTCTATTTAAGGCGCTGTTTAGGACTTGCCATGTTTTCCGCATATTATTCTTGTGTTCTGAAATAAGTTTTTCATAATACATAGCTTTGCTTTGCTTCCGAATTTTGTTAAATAGTTGGCAGTAGTTTTTATAATTCTTAACATTGACTTCAGTAGGGGATCGTAATTTCTTTTTGAACAATTTATTCTTGTTATTTGCAGACACTAAGAGACCTTTTGTCATCCAAGGTTGACGTTTTATAAATTTCTTATTTGGTTTGAAGCTTTTCAGTGGGAAGGCTGTTTCAAAAACATTTAAGTAGATATTCAAAAAATTATTATAAGATGTATTGGGGCTGTCTGCACTCATGACCGTAGAAAAATCGCATTGAGACAATAACGTCTTAAAGAGTTCTATATTTGTGGTGTTTATTTTCCTTGAAAGAGATGGTTTTGATCTGTCGGATTTGGTGTAAGCCAGTTCAATATAAAAAATCCCAAAGTGGTCAGAAACATCGGTGAGGATTATTCCAGATTTAAAGCAATTGGAGACAGAGTTGGAAAATATGTGATCTATCAACGTTGCCGATCGATCTGTTCCTCTGGTTGGTTTGGTAATAACAGGTATGAAGCCTTCACTAAACATCAAGTCAATGAATAAGTCCGTTTTAGAATGAGAACCTACTTTCAGGAGATCAACATTGAAATCGCCCATAAGAAGGGAAGTTTTCCTTTCCTTGTTAATTATGTCTGTTATGTAATTCATTTTTGATTGGAATAGGTCTATATCTGCTTTTGGTGCAGTATTAGGTCTGTATATTACGCCGATAATTTTTGATGAATGTTTTGACTTTAATTCAATAAAGATAGACTCAAATACGTGAGGTATAAAAACAGAGAGATCTTGACGAACACTGAAAGCAATGTCATTTTTTATGAACAACCCAACCCCTCCGCGCCTGTCATCCTCACTAGGTCTTGTATTTGCTAGTAAGGGGTGATATCCTTCTAGAGTGTATGCCACATTTTCAGGGATTTGAAAAATTTCCGTGAGGCCTATTACATCGAATGTGTTCTCTGCGCCATTTAGGTCGGAGAGTAAGTGGTGTAATGGATCCCAGTGAGCATTAAGACTTTGACAGTTGATGTGAAATGCCGAGAAAGATCCACGCACACCACCTAATTCAGCACCAAATTCACTAGGGAGAATGTACTTGCATTCAGGTTTATTGAATATAGACGCCGAGTCGTTGTCTTCTGGAGATGTCTCTATATTATTATTCAGTAGAAAACCAAAATCATACTCGGGATTGGTCTGGATCTCGTCAAGATTGATATTACCCGCCATGATAACCAAACCGACCACCAACATCACCAAGGCACAAGCAACATAGAGGAGTTATTGCAGTTATGACATCATTGAGTACAGTTTGTTTAGTATCCAATCTTTGGAAGATAATGAGATTCAAGGGTTTACTAGAACTATTTATGATAGATAATTGTTGAAACAATTGATTTATGTAGAGCAGAAAGCAGTAGAGAGAAAAAATATATATAACGGGTAATTTCTGTTGTTCAGAGATGATGCAGGGGGTATAACTGTTCTCTGGTTCCTTGTACACGTGTTAACAAATTAGCCATTAGGGTAACATCCAGGATTGCTGAATTCCACTTCCATTTTTCCATGTATGTCAAAATCATTGCTTGTGTGATGTTAACCTAATGGCTATATGAACGGTCATTGCATCAAATTAACCACTATCTCCGTAATACAGTGGTTAAGTCATTGTAATTTACTCAGCATATCAGCAACTTGCAACAGTTCCATCATTTCCACAGACATACATTTCATATAAAATTGTAGTGTACAGTGTTGTTTGGTTACAATAACTAGGGTCTGTGGTGGGTGGGTGGGTATTCTACAGGATAGAATACAGGCAAAGATGAGCTGTGTCAGACAAGATATAACAGAATAAATATTCAGTTTGTCTTAAGAATACAGGAAAGTGACAAATTCCTGCTAAATGAATACTTCTCTTAAATGAATAGTTTGCAGTGGCAAAATGGCTATTCATTTAACAGGATTCCACTGTTTTAGTGCTTCTAAGATGGTTTCACACACGGTCTGTGTGTGTCTGGGCGGGGACAGAAATTTATTGATTACAATTGCACAGCATATCAGCAACAGCAACAACTGCATGTGTTCATTGCATAGTTTTATATATGGTTGCTTCACTTATTTACACTTATTTCTATGAGGGGTTACTTGGTTGCAATATACAATGGTGTGTGTGTTTGGGAGGGGGGGGGGGATCAAATTCTATCCACCAAGTAGCTACAGTCTATTTATGAATCTACCCACGGAAATCTCCCCCACCCCCACGAATCGCACAGACGATTAATGACCCGAAACTGAATCGATTGTGAAATGACTTATTGATAGTTGTCAAATGAATTGATGAGTTTCCTTCTTATAGTTGTTTTTATAGACGTGAAGGCATTCGTCGTCGTTCTATCTTTCCGCACTAGCACTCGAGCCATATCGATCAACCCAGTCCCACGCGCGTGTCGTTCTGAGTATTTCCAAATTGAGGTGACACATTTTAATTTGAATTTCATCCATAAAATTATATAGAGAGTAAGCGACTGACTTTACGTGAAATAATTCATGTGAGGTGAGGGACGTTGTACAAACACGAGTTGGCAAATGCGCACGAGTGTTTTACAATATAGTCCCTCGCCTCGAATGAATTATTTCACGTAACCAGTCCAGTCAAGCGATTACTGTGCTTATTACTTTTCATTATTAACGATAATTATATTATTTAACTCTTTATCTAACGTAAGGGCAAAAATCGGCCAGCGCTATTCTCAAAAATCTCCAATTAATTTCCATTATTTTTTCATTTTTTTGTCTCTAAAACTCGTCGAGCTCGTTCCAGTGAGGGGTTATAACCTATGTTTTTGAGACAGAAAATGAAAATAATTGTTATTCAAGAATTTTTTTTGCAAGAGTCGTCTGCTTTTCATGGTAGTTAAAGGGTTAAAAAACAATGAAGTCCCCATTACACCCACGACAAAGCGTCTTCGTTTGCGCGCACGGATAGATGACCCAATTGTTGATTGCATAATTCACTTGTGAAGTTATCGTTTATAATCAAACACGGAAATCCCAGTAAATCACACTTTGGAAAGTAATAAATAATTTAATTCCTATTTTACAACTAAAACTACAATATGCTTGGAAATGTTAACTTTCATTAACTATAATTCTATACTGGAATCTCTTTACATTCAGCTATTCAACGTTTTGGAGAAATTGCATTTGATGTCTGTGATATTACATTAAATGAATGTTAAAAGTATCCGCACTAATGTTTGCTCTCACCTTGTGAGTTAGGGTCATTTTTTTAATTTTAATTCTTCTGTTTGTGAATCAAGGTTAATTTGACACTGAGATGCCCCCTTTAAAAACTGAGCATTTCTCCATGTTGCTGTTATTACAATATTTGTTCATGTATAGTGCATATATTAAAAAAAACAGTTGCATTATTGATGTGTGGGGTGAGTAGGGTAGCCCGACATGTTGTTAAAACTGAGTGAACATTGACGTGTCGACTGTTGTGATGGGAGTATAATGCAGTCGAATTATTGGAAGGGTGACGTTTTTTGTTTCACATTTTAGAGTTTGAATCAGATATTTAACATCAATCTCTGTTTCCATTACGATCGAAGCAATTGCGCCACTCATATCCCAACCTGGGGCCACTACTATAAAACTTTTACAATTGTATTTTCTAAAATTGTATTTTCTAGTTATGACATTAAAAGGGTTAAAATGAACCATTATCATTTTCAAAGATCTGGCAATTTGCAATTGGCAAATTACTGTATCTTTAAAAGTGATAATGATTCATTTTAGTTAACCCTTTACTTAACCTGAAAAGCAGACGACACTTGCAAAAATAATTCTTGAATAACTAATTTTTTTCATTTCATGTCTCAAAAACATAGGTTATGACCCCTCGTTGGAACGAGCTCGACGAGCTCGTTCCAACGAGGGTCATAACCTATGTTTTTGAGACAAAAAATGAAAAAAATAATGAAAATTAATTGGCGATTTTTGAGAATAGCGCTGGCCGGTTAATTATATTAATAGGTAGATAATGCAAGTCTAGAAAACTACAACTGTAAAAGTTTTATAGTATTGGCCCCTGGTTATTCTTTGATTTTCTAAGGGCTAAAAATAGTGCTGCACGGTATATCGATAAACCGATATATACCGGTACTCAAACCAATATCGATTAAATACCGGTGTAATTACAAAAATATCGGTTTATCGTCAATATTTATTTACCAACAATTTCATTTTCAAGATGTCTTGGGTTTTTTAAATGTAGCCCCGAATGAATAATATTATCCCTTTATCCAAGGAATCGTCTGCTTGTGCCCTCGTAATATACAAATTCCGCAGTTGAAAAAATAATTTTAAAAAATTTCGACAAAACTATATCATGTGACCCCTCATTGGAACGAGCTTGATGAGCTCGTTCCAATGAGGGGTCACATGATATAGTTTTGTTGAAATCTTCGGGGAAAATCTGATAAATTAATTTTTAAAATAATACATTTTGATAACGTCTGCGTTGAGTAAAGGTGTTTCGAACCGCATCATCAAGGCATGCTTATTCGTTCCGACTGCGATGCCTCGAGTCTCGATTGTGGTACTTGTGTTCATATATCTGAACAGTTTTCGATATACCGGTAATTCGAGGTATTTTTTTGAATACCGATTCCGGTATTCAGTTTTGAATATCGTGCAGCCCTAGCTAAAAATACACCTGTAACGTCAGGAAATGATTATCCAACTCATTGGAAAAGTGAACTCCAGAAGCGCGGCTGGTTCTCGTCGGGTTGGAAAAAGAATGCGTTAGAAATATCTTCTCATCGCACGTTTTGGAATGCCGTGAACAGACGTTAATTTTAAGTGAGTGTATAATAAATGACGGGGCAGTAGGGAGGAATGCTACCAAAAGTTGGAAGAATACCGGGTAAATTAACCCGATCACAGGAATACTGTTCGAAAGTGAAATGTATTTAAAAATGAAAAACAAATATAACTTGAGAAACGCGAGAATATGGTGAGTGGTTATTGTATAAAATATGGTGAGAGGTTATTGTGTAAAATTATGTAAAATAGTCCTCTTAGCGACAGTATAAAGACAATGTCGGTGTCTGGCGTCATTGGAATCAATACAACCTAATAGAAAGTGTTTTGGGAGATGACCAACAAAAGCTACAAGCTTTTTGTAAAATCCCTCATTTACCTTGTACAATGCAACTTCTTGTGTTATATTATCTTACTGTCAATTTATTTTTGAGATGATAATACACTGATATCTCTATTATGTAACAAATAACACTTAGTGAATAAAAATATTGTTTAGACTAATAGAATGTGTTCGAACGTCAAAGGATATGCATGAAACAAGTGTAAGTCTGGTATGACCAATACGACATTGTGTCAGAATAATGTGATCTTTTCTACAAAGGCTTCTAAACGGATACACATCAGTAACAGTAGTTAGGAGGCGATGGAGATTGTTATTTGTCACTCCACCCATTCCGCCCACCACATAGATTTGTTGTAGATACTTACAGTACAGTCATCGTGGATTGGTCTTAATCCACACATAGGCAGTTATGTCCACGCATGTGTTTACCAGGTAGTAAAAATCATCATCAGCAAAATTTTAATTAATGAAGCACCGGGTTGTACCCGGTGCTTCATTAATTAAATTTTTGATGATTATTCCTGTAATTAGTGTTTGGAATGTAATATTATTGCGTCCGTGGAAATATTGCCCACGCGTGGAAAGTTGCCAGTCACGGTGACTGCACTGTATTTGTTGTTTAATATCCCCGTAACGATGCTTAAATTCAGTGAGGGACAGGTGTAAAGCTGTTGTACCTTTACTGCACTGTCTACCCTGGTGTTGTCGAATATACCAACATGCCCAGGTGACCAGCAAAACACGATATGATATTGGTCAGACGTGAGAGAGGTTTCAATTTCTCACGAAGTTTCAAAAGGAGAGGGTTCTTCAACCTTGGGTTGAATAAAGCTAGCACAGAGGAAGGCGAATTCAGAAAAGGTAATCAACTTCTTTTCCTGCACATTTTCTCTGTGTTCAAGGGCTAGTTGTAAAATTATAACTTCAGGTGCGAAACAAGAACGTTTGTTTGGTATTTCGATCTTGCTGATCGTATCACCAGTAACTACAGCCGATGATATTTTGTCTCTTTCTTTCACCTTTATAGACACTTTTACGCACTATATTTAGACTTTTTTCTGCAAATTATGGTTTATTACAATGAGTGTGTCTCAGATTTTTGGAGGGAGCAAGGTACAAAATAACAGTATGCTTCCTTAGATACAAAGGCGGAATACATGATTCGCGGTTTTCTTTTATCGGATATTTTTCAAAAGTGGTGGCGTCCATATGGGTTTTAACCCTTTACCTAACACGAAAGGCAGACGACACTTGCAAATATTCTTGAATAACAATTTTTTTTTCATTTCGTGCGTCAAAACATAGCTTATGACCCCTTACTGGAACGACCTTGTTCCAAAGAGGGTCATAAGCTATGTTTTTGAAACAAAAAGAGAAAAAATAATGAAAATTGGATGGTGATTTTGGTGAATAGCGCTGGCCTTTTTGGGCCGTTACGTTGGGTAAAGGGTTAATTCTATTTCCCAATAGAGGGGTGTGTTTCTGGTTTCTGTTAAAATAAAACTCAATATTTTGAGGCTCTGAGACACAATCACATGCCGGGTTTGATTGGTTAGCCAAGAGTTTGGAAGCATAATTATTGGATGGACAGTTTAATCCAGCGCATCTAGAGGAGGATCCCCCTGAGTCAACAAGCACTGGATCTATTAACGAAGTTTTATATGTATCCAGGCTAATGTTAATATAACTACTGATTCCATCAAGTGTTTTGGGGTAAACTTTCTCACAGAACCGTAAACAATCAAACAGTAAACTAGAATTGATCTCACAAGTGATCAACACGGATGGAGTAATGTGTTCGGTCAGCACCCCATTTGGTTCCACTATCTTGTTTTCGAAGGCTCAGCGCCCTTTCACATCTAACTCTTATTTTTGTTTTATATGAGAAGTTAGACGCAGCTTATTTGTCAAACAAAAATGTCAAGAAGTTCACTTCTTTAATAACTATAATGGTACTCCAATCTATTTTCATTGCCGGACCAAGGTGGTACTTCAGCTTACAGAAATGAACGCAGGTTTGATCTTCGAAAAGTTCTAACCGTTTTCTGCAGCCCATTTCTGGATTATGTTTGAATAGAACTGAAGTTTGCGCTCGTTGTCGTTCACATTTTTACGGTTGTAGCAAATTAAAAAGTCATTGACGTACGACAAAGAAGCTACCATTGTTGTGATCCTTTATCAGGCGTTGGGATCGGAATTATCGTTGCTTTTTGTCAGAAGGCTGGAATCTGGCCAGTCATCCACATATCACTGAAAAGCGATATTTTTACTCGAGTTTAAGTACACTTTCGACACCCAGGGTCACCTCGTGTCGGACATCTGACGCATCAAGGGCAATCGAATTAAGAGTCTTGCCCGCGGTTCTATCGTAGTTGCCCCTTATTGGGATCGAACGGTGGACTTTTCGGTTTGAAGCCCAATGTCGCTTGCATCGAAAAGTGACAGGTGAAGTTCAAGTGAAGTTCCAGGTAGATGTTTTAGCGGATCAAGTGGCAGTATTTCTGGATTTATGCAAATAATTATTTAACTCTTCCATCGAAATATTTCAGTGTAGACTCTAAATTAATTAACTGGTAGAGTGCTAAATTATTTTTGGTTCTTAAAATTTCTTTGTGCATCTTTGCCTTGTAACAATATATGGGAGACTATCCCATAAATAGTAGCAAGGCAAATCCTAACAGATAAAATAATCTCAATTCAATGATAATATGAAGCATATACACAGAATATGAAGCCTTTGAATGCCGTTACCGGCACTTCAAAATAAAACCCAAATATGGGCTTCCAGCACTCTACCAGTTAATTCAAACTTCATCTTTTGTTTGTCTTATTGTTTTGTAATTTTAACGAAATCCAGATTACAGGTTCCCGCCGATGAGTGTTTATAAAATGTTGAGGCAAATTTGTTTGATATTTCGTTTTTTGATGTGATAAATGACTTGTGTTGTTATCTTCCATGTGGATTTTGTTTCTTTACCTTCAAGTTTTTTTAATAATTTTCCAAATTTTGTTGATAGGGGTGTGTTGGTTAATTGTAAACAGTCCATTAAGCATCAAACTACAATTAGATTAACATTACGTTTTAAAATGATTTTGAAGCTGTCACCTTCAGTTATTGGGATGCTACATAATTTTTTTTTTTTTTTTTTTTTTTTTTGGGGGGGGGGGGGGGGGTTCTTATTACATGTGATGACCAGTACCACTGAGATAGTCCGTCAGGCGCACGTGCATTCATTTCCTGCGAGGTCATATGAGTTTTATTTTAACATCAATAACGGTACAAGATTTGTTATTTCCAAAATGAAACAAACTACTTCATTTTGATTGGCTGAGAGGTACGGTGTAACTTGCAATCCACTTTGATTTTTTTAACCCCGTGGTTAACCATGGTATAAAAACAAGAACACCCAATAGCAGGCTATAAGGCTAAAAAAAGTACCCATTTTTAATTATTAATTCATACCTTCTGCTTAGTTATGGTAGAACAAAAATAAAAAATACAGACAATTTAATATTTATGAGCAATAAAATATTACAGATATGGATGTCATTGGAACTGGCTCATTGATAGGTGTGTGTTAGTTAATTGTAAACAGGCAACCCCGTTTTTTTTTGTTGGTGTTTTAGTCATATTAATTTGCCATTTGTTCCGTCATGCCATGCCCAGCATCCTTACTCCAAAACCTACTTAGGGCGTTATATTCCAGAATCTAGCAAGCAGCAGCTGGAGTAAATGGAAAAATTACTAGGTGAGGGTAAAGTATAAGAATACCGCTGACCGATTGATCCACATCTGTTGTATCACCATAGATTAGCCGACACACCGGTCACATCACACCATTGGGATCATTGAACTAAGAATATGGTATTCAACAGTCAGTGGAGCAAACGTGATGGAAATCAAAAGGAGGAGCTGTTTTTACATGGTATAATTAGAAAGAAAAAAGAGTTAGAAATTATTGAGGATTGAACTGTTGAACAACCACCAACTGCTCCGATGTGGCGTTCATGTTTAGGGCTCCCGTTTGATCGAACCGAGGCTCTCAGTGATCTGTTTACCATGAAATAAGGACCAGTGGTGGTAGCACTGGACAGTAGTCCAAATATATGAGGATGCCTAACTCGGCCTACTATTGGACTCAAACATCCAGGATCCCGTCATTCATGGCATTCAGAACGCATATCACGAAAGAACAAGATGCCCGAGACCGCACAGGTTCGTACCATTTCGGTCCAGATCTGCATTATTAAACATATCTCAGCTGGCTTGCCCACAAACGTAGCCCCCTATCTGACTCCCGGTGACCTGCCTATGAGTAGGGCCCTGCGAATATTCGAGACTCGATTCGCTATCAATACCATACGTCAGCTTCGAGATCGATCCCGAATCAGTCTCAAGATTCGATTTTTTTCGAATATCTCGTACTAACTTTAATTTGTTACATTTCCAACTAAAATTGGATAAAAATGACATTAGACTATTCATTCATGGAGTCTCAAGTCCTATGTAATCGTGTAACTGGCAATGTTTAATCGTTAGATAAGTGGTGAATTTTGCTCAGAGCATTATCCATAGTTTTAGTTTTTGAAGACTTAACTTGTTACTATTCACGTTCTTGAGAACGTGAATAGTAACAAATTAAGCCTTCAAAAACTAAAACTATGGATAACAGGCCTAGCTGTTTCAGCGAAGGAGCGACAGAGAATATTTATTTATTTGTGTTTGTGTTCACTCAGTCTTGTAAGGGTCATCACAGTGTTCCCTAAATTACTTTTGGTGCAATATGAAAAAAACTTCTCTTTTAAGATTCGATTCGAATTTGATTCGACATCGATATCAGAGACACAATTCGATTCAAGATTCGATTCGGAAAAAAAATAAATTGTTATTCGCAGATCCCTCCCTGTTAGGATATGTATGATCAAATGTGATCTCAAGCGTCCCCCAGGCCACACGAATAAGAAAGATAAAAGCAAAACCATTTGTACCACTATAATTACCACTATAATATCAAAATTTCGAATATGACTATTTAACCGCTAAATATCGCTACTCTTTGACGATCTTTTCCTGGTCCCCGGAAAATCCTCAGTGTGGAATCCGTTTCCGTATCACTATGGTATGATAGACTATCTACGGGTGCCTTCGAATTCGCATAATAAGCTGTTCCGGTCTCAGACAGGTGTACACTTCCGCGGACAGGTGTCACTAACAAAATGACTGTTCACTTTTTTCGTATTGATGGGCACCGGGGTATTGCCCGGATGTGTGCACATGTTACAAGAATAAGTGTAAACAAAAATAGTTCTTTTTTGCATCAATCCTGTTTACCAAAAACGGGTGGGGGAACTGTTAATGCTTTCGTTGCGATGTTGAACTACAAGTCATATAAGAAACACTTTATCGCAACGGTGAAGTGATTTGGGTCGCAGAATCACGTCTTGTTGAGGAGGTCAGATCGCCGGATCGAACTCGTTGTCAGATTACTTCGCTGTAGCGATAATATGTATGTATTTAATCAACTGGTGACAATATTGGTTGATTACACAATACCATTAGTGAACTATTTCAACACACGGTGGTAAATATGACAATGAAACTGTAAATGAGTGTGTTTTGTCATTTTTATGACAAATGTCTGTTACAAAGGTAGAAATAATGAAATGTTTTCCATTTATTTTCCTATGCAACAATTTACACAAAATGATTTTGATCTAATAGAAACGCTGTGTTTTAACATCGCTTGTTGCTATTTAAAATACTGTTTGCTTCTTGATCAAAGCCGCTTTGTCTGAAGAAGGTGCATAACCATTTATCCTTTGTCATGTGAAATATTTAGTATCCGGGTATCTATACAGGCAGGCGCAGGGATCTTTCGCGTGGGTAACCTGCGACCGGTGGAGGAGGGGGAGGGGGGTTGTCATCCAATTTAAGCATTGCTATGCTGCAGGCATCCCTGCAAGATCTAACTCGTGAGTTGGGAATATGTGGAGGTGGTTTCCCTCTCCGGTTAATGTATATATTCCCACTTTTTTTGCAAAAATATGCCCCACATGGTGCTACAGTACAGTCGTCGTGGACTGATCGTAAATCACGCGTGGGCAGTGATCTCCACCATACAGTGCGTGGAGAGTGGATTGTAACTAAATCACACGTGGAGTGGAGTTATCACCCAAACTATAACTTTCAAATTTTGTATATATCGACTAAAAACACAAGCAATGTTTCAGCCAATGGACCTCCGGGTTTAACCCGGAGGTCCATTGGCTGAAACTTTGCTTGTGCTTGTTATGCTTTGCAACAAATTTGCAATTATTGCTTGGGTGGAATCTCCACTCTGCGGGTGATTTAGTGATTATACACTCTCCACATACTGTATATAATTGGTCTAGCTGTTTCAGCGAATGTGCTACAGAGAATATTTATTTATTTGTGTTTAAGATGTTCACTCAGTCTTGTAAGGGTCATCACAGTGTTCCCTAACTTCCGTTTGGTGCAATATGAAATAAATTGTCTTTTAAGATTCGATTCGATTCGAGATGCGATTCGATTCGATATCGACATCGGGGACACGATTCGAGTCGAGATTCGATCGAAAAAATATTGTGAATCGCAGATCCCAAGTTGGGATGTTTGGAGTGCGCAGAAATCATTTTGAGATACATGACATGACTTCAGTCATAATATTTAGAAGCATCAAACTACAGTTAGATTTACATTACGTTTTATCCCTTTGCCCAACGAACCGGTCGCATCCGCCCGCGTAATATGCAAATTCAGCAGTTGAAAAAATATTATTTTTCAAAAACTTTCAACAAAACCATATCATGTGACCCTTCGTTGGAACGTGCTCGTCGATCTCGTTCCAACGAGGGGTCACATGATATGGTTTTGTTGAATTTTTTTTGAAAAATTTCAAAAAATGATATTTAAAATAATAAATTTTGATATCGTCTGCGTTGGGTAAAGGGTTAAAATGATTTTCAATCTGCGACCTTCAATTATTGGGATGCGACATAATTTTTGTTTTGGAGGGGAGGGGAGGAATATGTGACATGGTGGATTGTTTATGTACTAAATCGTGCAATTCCCTGCAACATGTAATGAATGTCGGGGATACTTATTACATGTGATTACCAGTACCACTGAAATAGTCCGTCACGCGCACGTGCATTCGTTTCCTGTGAGGTCATATGAGTTTTATTTTAACAACAATGACGGTACAAGATTTGTTATTTCCGAAATAAAAAAAAAATACTTTATTTTGATTGGCTGAGAGGTACGGTGTAACTTGCAATCCACTTTGGCTTTTTTTTTTAACCCCGGGGTTAACCACGGTGTAAAAACAAGAACATGCAATAGCGGGTATATGGCTAAAAAAGTACCCATTTTTAATTACTAATTCATACCTTCTGCTTGGTTATGGTAGAACAAAAATAAAAATAAAGAAAATTCAATATTTATGTGCAATAAAATATTACAGATATGGATGTCATTGGAACTGGCTCGTTGAGCCAGTTCCAATGACATCCATATTTGTCTGGTTTTATTTATTAAGAAACTTACAAAGTACAAATTTTCTATCAGTTTTTGCCCACAGTGTAAGTTAAAGTATTAAGTACACCAAAAGTCTTGAAAATAAATCCGTTATCCTTGTGATTTTCAGGGTGTATTGGAATGTACACCGGTTTGGGAACTCATACACCCTTCGGCTTCGCCTCAGGGTATATGAGTTCCCAAACCGTTGTACATTCCCATACACCCTGGACAACACAAGGATAACTTATATTATCAACGAATATTTATAGCTCTCTCTGCGATTTATGGTAATTTGTAGATAAAACAATATCTTAGGTAAACAATTCCGAATCTACGTGATGTTGTTCTTATGAGCATCTATTCCAGCGAGCGACAACTCATTGTCTGCACCAGAAACAGAAATACTGTGGCGTGAATGTCAACGTTGTTCTCGAGGATCCGACAACCAATTGACAATTTATATCAAAACAACAGATATTTGAAAAATGCGGGTGACTCGACTTTTTTAACCCTTTGGTTACGGGAACCAGTTTTTTCCGACCCAGGCACATGGTACGTAATACTATGATTAAGAAGACTGGATGCTTAGTGAATGAAATGGGAGATAACACTAAGAACCAAAAGATTAACATTTGTGTTTCATAATATATCGTGTTTTTCTCGGTGAACGTGAACGTTTGTAGAGACACTATTGTTCCCAGTTTCAATTGCGCAACAAACTCCGCCCAATTTCGATTCGCATTTTTCTCTTTTTGATGTGTATTTTTATAATTCTGAAACCGACATATCTGTATTTGATCAGGGCCAGCAGTTTATTCTTCTGGGAAAACGTTCCCAAAAACTTATAAGCGTAGTCGGCACGGCACCAACAACATTACTACAGTACGTGGAGAGTGTATTATCACTAAATCACCCGCAGAGTGTAGATTCCACCCAAGCAATAATTGCAAATTTGTTGCAAAGCATAACCAGTACAAGCAAAGTTTCAGCTAATGGACCTCCGGGTTAAACCCGGAGGTCCATTGGCTGAAACATTGCTTATGTTTTTTGTCGATAAGTACAAAATTTTGAAAGTTATAGCTTGTGTGATAACTCCACTCCGCGGGTGATTTAGTTACAATCCACTCGTCACGTGCTGTAGATGTGCGCGCCACCTATCCGCTTGTCAGAGTCTGCCACTGGGTCACCTTCCAGCCTGTGTTTTCTTCTCGAACTACCTGCCTTGTTATTTCCTCTTGGTTATTTATATAAATATCAACCTGGTGAATGGAAATAAACAATCATGCACCAGCAGTTATTATATGCAATATTCAACATAAACCTTGAACAAGTTCTTACCTTACTGCTGAATCCACTTGAGTTTATATATTATGCGTTTACATTACATTTGTTCTTTGAAATGATTATCTGAAATAAATATTGTTAAAACGAATGGGCAACACAGGCCCGTGATCACGAAACCCGACAGATAATTTCGACTGGAAGGCGACTGGGTCGCACTCCGGTCGGAAATGTCTGACCGCTGTCCTCCCGCGTCACTGTCGAATTTCACATGTTGAAAAGGAAATGTGACAACACTGAAAGTGTTTGTTTGGTTTTCATGATGCGGCCTTGTCTTCGCGGGAAATCGCGACCAACTGATAATAATAGTTGTGGTCTCTGCTGATTTGCTGCGGTCCTCTAATGATGAGGTCTACATCAACCCTGTCCAACGATGAATACTTCCCCCACTCTCCCACCTAATGTTCCAGCATTCAGTGAAATTGTTGCATAATTTCCCCAATTTGAGCTTTCTCATTGTCCACAATTGACCGTTTCCGTCATGTCATTCCTCATCCACTTATCTCTCATTTTTTCATCTCATCATTCTTCCATTAGTTTCCTAAATAGTCTTCTTCTACTAAGGGAGGGCATTCTAAATTGAAATGCTCAAGGTCTCCGTTACTCCCACGCTGCACATTTGGCATCCTCATTCCTCACCTTTCCAGATTCCTCACGCCCCCACACACTCTAGTGCCTTTGATCTCACTTTGAATAATAATGACCCCCATCTTGGTAGATCTAGAAAGCTGGCACATCCCTTTTGCATAGCCTGTCCAACGGGCTTTTGTATTGCAATTGCGTCGCTATTAAATCGCGAAAAAGACGACTTTTGGGAACAAACTACTGTACATTACCTTCGATTCATTGCTCAGAATATTTATTTATTTATTTATTTATTTATTTATTTATTTATTTATTTATTTACAGAATAAAGGCATTCTAAATTGATATGCTCCACGTCTCTGTTACTCCCACCCTGCACATTTTGCACCCTCATTCCTCACCTTTCCAGATTCCTCACGCCCCCGCACACTCTAGTGCCTTTGATCTCACTTTCAATAATAACAACCCCCATCTTGGTAGTCCTCGAAAGCTGGCACATCCCTTTTGCATAGCCTGTCCAACGGGCTTTTGTATTGCAATTGCGTCGCGATCAAATCGCGAAAAACGACTTTTGGCTACAAACTACTGTACGTTACATTCGATTCATTGCTCAGAATATTTATTTATTTATTTATTTATTTATTTATTTATTTATTTATTTATTTATTTATTTATAGAATAAAGGCATTCTAAATTGATATGCTCCAGGTCTCCGTTACTCCTACGCTGCACATTTGGCACCCTCATTCCTCACCTTTCCAGATTCCTCACGCCCCCGCGCACTCTAGTGCCTTTGATCTCACTTTGAATAATAATGACCCCCATCTTGGTTGTCCTCGAAAGCTGGCACATCCCTTTTGCATAGCATGTCCATCGTCCTTTTGTATTGCAATTGCGTCGCGATCAAATCGCGAAAAAGACGACTTTGGGGAACAAACTACTGTACATTACCTTCGATTCATTCATTGCTCAGAATATTTATTTATTTATTTATTTATTTATTTATTTATTTATTTATTTATTTATTTTTATTTATTTATTTATTTATAGAATAAACGTATAGTGTTTCCATTTAAAAAAAATATTCTACGAGTTTAGTCAGTTTCATTCTTAATTCTACGAGTAGAACACATTTTTTACTTGAAGACACTATACGTTTATTTTGTTTATCCAATAAATCTTTTACAGGTCATTCGCGACGAAATCGTGCTGTTACTCGCTTCAAAACACAGCAAGAAGTGAGGAGCACATAGGTCCAATTCGATGACAAGCATTATAAACAAAAATAAAAAAAAGGTGCAGTGATACATTTCTGTCTAAAAATAATTCCCCTACAAACTTGAGCTAAATTTGCAAAAATACTTTATTAAATGAACAATGTGTAGCCTTTTTCTACTGACATTGTGTAATACTTTCGAAAATGTTTAAATAAAACAACAATTGAACTTGTAATTATACTACATGAATGCGGTAGAGGTCAAAAGTCGACAAGTCCGTCTCTACTGTAGGAATAAATTCATTCAGTGTGACATCTATGGGGAAAATTTATGACCCTACTAGGTGAATAAAGTAAAAAAGTATCCATTTTTTATTATCGGTCGAATAAACATAAAAGTCGTATCAGCATGATCGAACGTTATATTGTTGCGATAAAACGGTTTTAATGGTAAAATAAAAATATCTATAAAATGTAAAATAATTGATTGAAATCATTACAGATGTGCATATAATTGATACAAATGTAGAGACATAAGCAACGAGGACAATAATGAGAAATGTCATCAGTTGTTTTGTGAAGGAAAATTCAATCAACCTGTTACTTTGAAGAACTATGAAGATGATATCTGATTTGAAAGAAACAAAACAATATTTAAAGTGTATTATAAAGGCTGACGACTCTGAAAAAGTAACAGAATCTTGTGCAAGTTGTTGTGGTAGAATAAATCTCTGAGAGAGTCAGTACTCAAATACAGCTCTCCGAATGATTAAATATGTACAGTGCAAAGGAATGTGCACCACTGTTAACACTTGTTGGCAAGGAACACATTCTGCTTATTTATTTTTCCCTGACAAAAACTAATGTGTAAGTCTAGAATGACAAGTATGGCAACGCGGTAAAACTTGCACAGTCTTTTGCAAAGTAAATTGACGTGTACAGTGAAAGGTAAAAGTCCTTTTCCTATTTTGGCCGCTAATAGGTCGTTACTATGTGCGTTGATCTGGGTGCTATGACAACAGTAAGTCTATCACATTCTGCACACAAGCCCTATGCCCAAGCAATGTTACAGCCAATGGACCTCCTGGTTTAACCCGAAGGTTCAATGGTTGAAGCATTGCTTGTACTTCCATTGCGAGCAAGACAAGCTGTCGTGCATTGGAGGCCAATTGATGGGGAAATGTCGCGAAATTCCTATGTAAAAATGCAAAACAAGCGCATAGTTCGTATAGGACTTCTGCATTTAACTGCTTATCGCGAATATAAGGTTGGGAGCGATGGAGTTTTTGTTCTATCCTATTCCGTCCGCCACAAAGATTGGATGTACTTGACGATACAGTTAAAACTATAAGTCCAGTCATGAAACGCGCACAAATAGCACGCCGATCTGCGCGTTAGTCTACGCGTTATGGCCATAGTAACGCTATCAAATTCTGTACATATGGCAGGTGCACAAGCAATGTTTCAGCCAATGGACTTCCGGGTAACCCGGAGATCCATTGGCAGAAACATTGCCTGTGTTTGCTGTGAGTAACCAGGAGAATCTGCCGTGCTTTGGATGTCATTCGATATGACAATTGCGCGCAAGTCCTACTCGCAAGTAAGCCTAGATAAGCTCACAGTTCGGGACAGGACTTCTAGTTTTAACTGTATGTGGTTTCTAGGCACTGAAGGGAATATTATTAGAATCATTCTAAAAATAGAATTTATGCTGCTTACCTTTCAAGTCCAATTACAATAAGGGTTACAATTGATCCCTGGGCAAATATCGTTCTTCCAAAAGCATATATTCTACATGTTATCCCTCCAGTGAGCCACGAACCCATCAAATACTGCAGCGCTTCAGGTATTCCAACAAATAAGCCATGGAGTATATCGAAGCTTGCCAGAACAGACAAGAGAATTCGCATCTCCTTAAATGCTCCCTTTATTTTTGAGTTCAAAATAGACAGAACTATGGAATTACCACAAACAATAAACACTACCAGTACAAGAATGATAACTCCCCTCGAAACATCTTTGAATGATTGACGTAAGATATAATCCTGTTTAATAATACTGTCTGTTGTTGTATTTGGGGTTGATGTTTCGTTAGGCATTTTGAACTTCTCTGACTTTTGCTATACCTGTAAAATATAACTGACTAAAAAGAACATCACTGGTTTATAACGGCGCAACTAATATTTAATTGTCCATTTCTACGAAGTAGAAAAGATGGGAATGAAAAAACGTGATAAGAACAGGTGAAACCATTTCCTATTTTCTGTCTCAGTTATGAAGCTTTTAGAGGTACTGTCTGTATGATTCTTCCGATGAAATGCCAGAGTAATCAAAATGCCCGCGAAATAATCTGTTATGAAGCTTTAGAAGTGCTGTGCCGTCTGTATGATTCTTCCGATGAAATGCCAGAGTAATCAAAAGGTCCGCGAAATACACTGTGTGTTTTAGAATCTATCTGTCAAATGAATTGACAGTCATTGCAGATCACGCGCTTTTGATATTTCCAACAAAACTCAATCAGTCCTAAACGATTTTTATCACCCACATCACAAAAATAACAAAGTGTATTGATGCGGTAAACCCATTTGTCTCAAAGACAAAAACAAATTGCAAGAATAGATTTTCAGTGCGAGGTTCTAAATCGCTTCAGCTGTAGACATTCGGGTTTCAACATATTATTTATTACACGCCTGTTCTATGTAATCCCCATTTACACCAACAATAAACCATGCGGAAAATGAAAATCTGTTCCGCACACATGTTCGGAACGGAAATCGGTGAAGGACTATTTGTGTAATGAAGCGAAAATTCATAGGAATGTTCTACAATTCGTGTACCGCAGTTACAATTTGAATCGCTAGCGATAACACAAAATCGTTCCACGAGTTCCAGTGTGTTCTATGTGCCAATTCAAATTGAAATTGTGGTGCACGATTTGCAGAAAATTCCAGTGAAATTTCGCTTCTATTTAAAAATAGTTCGTCAACGATTTCCGTTCCGTACATATGTGCGGAACAGATTTTCATTTCCCGTATGGTTTAGTGTTGCTCTAGATGGGGATTATAAATAACAGGCGCGTAATGAACATTTTACTCAACCATCTTCCAACCTGAAAACTAGATTCAAGCACCAATCAAATTCTGTTCGGAACGCGAATCACTCCGTTATAGGCGGCTTATATGGCCACTTATTGAGGATATTTGCTTTCAGGCGACCTTTGATGGAATGCGATTCTGTCCGCCCAAATTATAGATATTACAATCATAACATAACATTTATTACAGTCAACCCAATACATACAGATTATCTTGCTTATGCGCATATCCTGTGATTTGTATCAGACTCGAGGTGGTGCCCAGAATGGGATCTCAACGAGCCGGCTTTGCCGGCGAATTGTGATCCCATTTTTGGACACCACCGAGAATCTGATACAAATCACAGCACATGCACATTATCATGATAATTCAGTTATCTAACGATTCTGTCACATAAACAGATTAAATCTTAACCCTTTACCCAACGTAACGTCCAAAACCGGCCAATGCTACTCTCAAAAATCACCAATTAATTTTCATTATTTTTTTCATTTTTTTGTCTTAAAAACATAGGTTATGACCCCTTGTTGGAACGAGCTCGTACCAATGGGTGGTCATAACCAATGTTTTTGAGACAAAAAATGAACAAAAATAGTTATTAAAGATTTTTTTTTGCAAGTGTCATCTGTTTTTCATGTTAGGTAAAGGGTTAAATTATTTTTAAACATTTTTGGGACATAATGTTGGGTCGATCACTGAAACGCACATAGAATGTATCCATGCGCCTGTTATGATAGCCCGTATCGCTACCGGAAACGAGTCGCCTATATGATACGGAATCAGAATGAGTCGTCTGTATGATACGGAATCGGAAAACATATTGTGATAAGTACCGTTTCTCGGGGTTTTCAGGCCAAAATCTATATGATTGTTAGATAAATTTTGGTACATGAGGTACATCAAAGTTTTACATGAAATAAGGATAAGGATAGGGGAAAAGGGTCGACGGATGCAAGGGAAAAAAGCAGTAATAGAGGACTAGATGAATTGCTACTTCGGAATTATTGATAACACTTGGTAAACCACTACCAAACGTAACTATCAACACTTGACCGGTCTGCACAATTCACAAAAATCGCATTGCTCGCGGACCCCTCGTGACTAGTTCATTGAACTCGCTCCAATGAGAGCCCACAAGAACGTCCTCACAGCAAAGAGCAAACAAACTATTGATTTAGGAATTTTGTTTGCATACGTCGTCTTCCTTTCGTGTTGGGCAAATGGTCAAGTTACTGACACTGTGTGCACAGAGAGAGGGTGTTTTATGTTTATGTTGCTGCTGTTTATCGGGAAAATTGAATAACTTGGAAAATTGCGCGACTTGATTTCCATACTGTCCCAAGTGTGGTGAGAATGCGCAGGATTAGAATAATATTGAACTCGGGCAACGAAATACTATACCGCTTCCGGTTCAATTTTTTTAAAGGAGAACTTTTGTTGGTAAAACGTATATGTGCCAAATCCTGGTCTTATTGGACATTTGCCATTGAAATGGGTGGAGGTAGGGGAATAAATTAATTTTTGTTTACTAGTAACACTCAGTTGATTTACAACGAAGGGGAGGGGGATTGCTACACAACATTTACCCATGTGCCCAGTCTTGATATAAAAGATGGGTTTCCCAGGAATGCTAGGTCTAAACCTCTACCCTATCCAACAGTATCTGAATCTCCATATAGTGAGAACGCGCCGCATGCTTGTGTAGCGACCGGGCGCGCACTCCATGTCTCCACTCTTTCAGTTGAACACTTGCTTCACTCGCTTCAGTAGTGAAATTGGGAGACACGGAACGCGCACCCATGTCACCCCCAAACACTGTTGCTCTTGTTCTCGTTTTCCTAAATGCCCAAACCTTGGTACTGCCTATGAGGTAATTTAGGGGATTAATCAAACAATAGCGACAGCGAAAAACGTCCAGGAAGGGGTGCGGAATCAGTATTTTAAATACATTTTTTTTCTCCGAAGTACCAACAAGTTATGCACATACTTTCTTATTAATAATCACTGTAAATTTTGAAATAATTGTCAGGTCTCCTATATTATGACTGGACATTAGTGTGGAGAATTTAGCTTCGGGCGTCTATAACACGATTTCCGAATGAATTTTTTTCTCTCATCAATCAGGCTTTGGCATTCCATGATATAATGATATTCGTCGCCTAACGTTTGCTCGTCGCACAAGGAGCACAATCGTTACTCTCTCGGAGTTCCAGTCCATCGTCCTATTTCTATTGGGAGCCGATGATACGAAGTTCTGAATTTCAGAAACGTTCTTGCGCCATTTGCTGGCAGACTGTTAAAATATTCCTCGAATTGAAAATTCACTTTAAATGTGCGGTTGAAACAGCCAGCGGGTGGATTATTTGCCTCACTGTTCCATGACTGGGTAAATTGGTCAGCAAGAGTTGTCTTTACAGTTGCTATTAAACTTTCTGGGTCGTTGCAGTGCTGAATATCCCAAATGTAAGATAAGCCACATGGGTTCAGAAAAAAGCTTAAATATTCCATCCAGGTACATCTCTTAGTACCTGACTCTTGTTGTTTGTATGCATTATAAGTTATCGCCGCTAACATGTAGGGTATATGGAGATTAAATACCTGGATGTCGGTTTTTAATCACCGAGCCGCAGGCGAGGTATTTAAATGAGACATCTAGGTATTAGATCTCCAAAAACCGTACATGTTGGCGGAGATAAAGTTTTTGTCCCGTTTGAAACTCAATACAACTTAGTGGAAATAAATTTGTGGACGCATTTCTCAGCCTCGCAATTATTTGGACCAAATTCGAGATAATATATTTGTTTTTATAATCGCAGAAGACAACAGATAGAGTTACATTCCTTTGGTCGTTAAAAACGAGTAAACAGTATTTTGTTGACATATCGTCCCCTGAGTTCCAATGTGTTCTATGTGCCTACTGGCACATAGAACACATTGGTACTCAGGGGACGAATTATTTGCTCTTATTTTATTTTTATGATTGTATTGTCGGACATCTGATGATATTTGTGACTATTTGCAGGTTTTTTTGGTTCGAGTTTTATAATGAGGCGAGCGGAAGCGAAAGGCTTTAATTGAAACCATATACCCCCGATGTTTCACGTGCGCTTATACCCTGGATGTTGGGCGCTCTCATAGATCTTGGATGTTGGGCGCACCCTTTGTCATGGCTATTTGTCTAAGGCATTCCGAGCAATTAAAAGACAGAATTTATCGGGATATTGGGACAAATCTATATAATCTCAAGGCGATTTTGTTGGGGTTCCCACAAATAAGCCGAGCTCAACACGAGATCATCCTCAGTTTAATCAAGATTTCGATTGGATATATTCCTACCTCCCCATACACCATAAATGAGGGTGTCCCGTTTTTCAGACCGAGAGTTAATTTGAGGTATTTAAGCTGCAGTTTTGTAAATAAATATAAATTCTCAAGCCCCCCAGACCTCGCTTCTATTACAAGATTATGCGGACTATATAATTTTATTAGAAATATTTAGTTGGCATTCTATTGATGAAGTTAGATTTCTTGCTTTCTTACAATACAAGACATTGCTTTTATTGCCTGTTCCAAGTGACGCTTTCTTGATTTCGCAAAAGAACCGTTATGCGAAAGGACAACTCCTGAATATTTTATCCCTTTGACTACTTCCACCTCTAAATCGAGACTCTTAAATTTCTGTTTTCGTCCATCACGATCTCTACGATTTTTTGTCTTGAATACGTTAATTTCCATTTTCTACATCATGCAGTATTGCACAAACTTATTCATGGCAGACTGGAGGTCTTTTGCACTTTCAGCAAATGTAACAGTGTCATCTACATAAAGCAGTACGCACAAGCGTACATACATGTGTATTAATTCTCCTTGAAAACTTAAATATATTAAAGTGATTTGTGGAACTTCTCCGTGTAATAATAAAACTTCGGTTGTGAGAGTGTTCGTTTCAAGATGTAATGTTATCAAAACGTCGAACAAAGCAAGCCTCGATTGAGTAACATTTCTAGTTTTCATTCACAGAAAAAAAAGCTTGGGACATTTTTCAGATTTAAAAGTCAAGAATGTATCTGTCGGTCAAAAAGCGAAGGTTCACTAGTTTGTCGTAGTCAACACCAAGCTGTGAAGTATTTGTACTTACCATTCTACAATGCGGCGTGACAGGAAATGACATCATCTGTTTCAAAAGTGTAGTATATTCATACTTTCCCGCCCCACACATGTTTGACCCCCCCCCACACCCTCTTTCAAGTGGAGGCACGTGTCAAAAACCGAGAATTATTGAAGTCGCGGTTCGGAGTATCCATTTTTGGTATGAACCAGGGCAAACCCGGGACGTATTGGAAATTCGTAGCTCTACACTTTTAGTGAATTTCCTCCTCCTCCTCTATAACAACCCAGTACATCTATTGTAGTTGGGGTTTCGAAACCTTTACCAGACAACATTAATGGTACAATTTGTGCAATTAATTAAAGGTCATTAAACTGTGGCTTCGCCCTCTATAGCTACATCTTCGTGAGATCTCCCGGTCGTGAAAACGTGACCCTTTGAACCTGGTAGACCTCTGTTCTGGCTCAGGGTTGTGTTACGATCTAAATTCATAAAGTAGATAGTTGCTCCGAGAATGTGTGTGGTAGACCAATCAAGATTTCCAACGTGCAGCCCCAAGGCTGCACGTTGAAAATATTGATTGGCCTTCCCCAATAACGACTATACACTTTACAAGTTGATGGCTCTCTGCTGGCATGAAATATACCATCGGTTCAAAAGAGTTAATAATTTGCCACCAGAGTGTTAATGAACGCCCGTTGACACAGTTTGTATTAATGCTGATTACGTCTAGGTTTTAACACTCTGCACCGTGATGTCAAAATTCTGAAATTTTCAAGTTGCAAATGTTTGCCATAATGCACCTTGGAATTTAACCAATTGTGAGCCCTGGCAATCATGACTGAATTACTTAAGTTCTTAGTTGCATAATGGAACATAATGCTGGTTGGATACGGGTATTTTGACTTTATTGTGCAAGGGGGTTAAATGGAGGGCGGTGGTAAAATAATAAGATCTTTACACACTATCAAATTCTCAGGGCGCGCGGAGTCCTTGAGTGAACCTGTTCTCGTCAGATCACCGAAGTTAAAGCGAGCCCGGTTAGTCCTTGGATGGGTGAACGTCTGAGCGATCGACTCCCGCGTCATGTCCTTGGGAAAGGCACTTCATCCCACATGGGGGCACGATAACGCCGTGTACTAAGACGTATTGCACCTCGATGGTGCGCCTGTCTTTAAGCAATCAAACCCTGCCTGTGCCGCGGTGCGGCGTTACGATGTTTGAGGAGCTGGCAGCTGCTCGTCGTTGCTCGGTGGTTCACTCCCGCTACTGCGGTTTCCTCCACCCGTAAAACTGTCACCGACACGATATGACCTTGGCTGTTAAAATGTCATTAAACCAAAATAAATAAATAAATATCAAATTCTCTTCAAACACAGTTACGTAATTGTATTTACTATACATGAACAAAGGGTCACAGTTTTATAATTTGTTTATTATACTAAGAGGTAGGACCGAATTTATAGCTAACAACACACAATCTGCATTTCAGTTGGGGTTCAATCCCTTGACCGGATCATTATGATACTGTTCGGAAGATCAACTGAATGGTATCAACTGGCCTGTTGGAGGGTTGTTGTATGTGTTACGAAAACACAATCCACTCACCAATAATACTGGTAATCGGGACTGTATAACATTTATCTTACAATAACGTATTTTCACCATTACAAAAAAAATTGTCGAAACAAAATACAAATCTGTATTGAGGGTAGTAAGCGCACGTGCGATCATTCGATCAGAAAGAAAATATTTTTATGTGCACGTAATTGACATCGAGTTATCACATATATCGAGGTTTTTGGTAACAGTAATTAAATGATTAAAAAACATCACCATCTCAACGAAATAAATTAAACTGGATCATTTTTTGCAATGATGAGATTTTGTATAGGACCACAATGCGTTAATAATGGAAAATATATACACAAAATGACACGCGTGTGTGAATGGGCTAATCGATATGACACGAGTGCCAGCGCGGAAGGATGGAACGAGAGGCCGCAGGCCTCGAGTTTTATAGTTCCGCCATGGCACAAGTTCCATATCGATTAACCCATTCACACATTCGTGTCGTTCTGTGTTTATTACACGCCTTCACGTCTATAAAAATATGATTACAATGAACTCAGCAATTAATTTGACAATAATTATTGTCAACAAAAGGAACACATTGTATCGCCAGTCACATTGGCGAGGGGAAGCCGTTTTATATTTCGTCCCTTGAGTCCCAATGTGTTCTATGTGCCTACTGCCTACTAGGACACATTGAAACTAAGGGGACGATTGATAGCTATCGCTACCGATCCAAATTGTAAACGCGGTGCACGATTCGTGGAAAATTCCAGTGAAATTTCTCTTCTTTATAAAAATAGTCCAGATATGTGCGGAACAGATTTTCATTTTCCGCATGGTTTCGTGTTGCTGTAAATGGCGATTACATAGAACAGGTGTGTAATAAAACAAAGAAACACACAGCAGAAACACTACTATAACCTTCTGTGGTTCTTGTTGAAGAATAATGAGGAATATGTCACAGGGCAAAAACAGAATTCCATGACTTCATTCATAAAAAAATCAATTCAAAGTTGCTGAATGAGTGTTAGAACATATACCCTTACAAATTGTACCTATATAGAATGTACCTATAGCAGCTTGGTGAACCAAATGTTCACCGCGAGTGGTGAAGTGGTGTTAACCGCGTGCCTTTGGCTCGCGGTTAAGACCACTTCAACACGAGTATATTTCATTTATACCATGACCGTCAGATTATCAAGAGTCGCTATTATTTTTCCTCGATTTTACTGAACCTCTGCGCAGAGGTACATACGTGCGAATCTGTTTTTGTTTACATGTCGGTGGGCGAAGGGGCCTTTTTCGTTTTAGTAACATAATGACATACTGTTTTGGGTTATGGATGCTTTATTAACACGAGACAATACATGTTTGTTAATTTTTGGCATCTTATGATGGGTTTCAGAGGGCCCTCACATGTTATGTGATGAAATAGAAAGCATCCTTGAATCACCCCAGCACCCCACTGATTTTGAGCCTGCAACAACCAGGGCGTCATCGTGTCGGACAGTTTTACGGGTGTGGAAACCGGAGAAAACCTCCGAGGAACTATCGTTCTCTTCACCTTACTAACTCAGCAAGGGGGCGCGGTGGCATTGCGGTAATCGGTTCTCGTCTGATCATCGAAGTTAAGCAACGTCGAGCCCGGTTAGTCCTTGGACGGGTGACCGTCTGAGCGATCGATTCGGACTCCCGCGTTGGGTCCTTGGGCAAGGCACTTAACCCCGATGGTTCACATAGGGGCAAGATGACGGCGTGTACTAAGGCGTACTGCAGATCGTCGATGGTGCGCATGTCTTCAACCAAACTAACCCTGCGTGTGCTGCAGTGCGGAGTTACGATGTTGGGGAGCTGGCAGCTGCTCGTCGTTACTCAGTGGTTTTCTCCGGGTACTCCGGCTTCCTCCACCCGTAAAACTGTCACGGTCATGATCAGCCGTTGTGCATATGTATGTGACCTTAAACACCAATAAATAAATAAATAAATACCCCGTGGTTGAACCGTTGACGGGGGCGCGTGGCGATGCGGTAACTGGTACTCGTCAGATCACCGATGTTAAGCAACGTCGAGTCCAGTTAGTCCTTGGATGGGTGACCGTCTGAGCGCTCGATTCCGACACTCACGTTGTGTTCTTGGGCCAGGCAGTTAACCCCGAATGTCTGCATGAGGGCACGTTGACGCCGCGTACTAAGGCGTACTTCGCGTCGATGGTGCGCATGTCTTCAACCAATCTAACCCTTCCTGTGCCACAGTGCCCGAGTTACGATGATAGGGAGCTGGCAGCTGCTCGTCATTGCTAGATGGTTCTCTCCGGGTACTCCGACTTCCCCCACACGTAAAACTGTCACCGACACAATATGGCTGTTAAAATGTCGTTAAACCTTAATCAATAAGTAAATAAATAGAACCGCTGACGGCAGGAGAATTATCGACACGCAGTACGATTTAATACACATTCTCACAGTGCCACCACATACACAATTGGGATCGAAAACCTTGCCCAGTGACACAACACAGTTGCCACTGGACTGGATCGATCCGTGGACCTTTCAGTTTAAAGTCCAATACTCGAACAACTGAGCACTCTCGCTCCCTAGTGCTATAGACCATTCTACATGTATTAGCTTTTTTTTTTTAATTTTGACCATAAAGATAGCTTGTCTCCCTATTTGTAACGTGCTCGTTCCAGTGAGGATTTTTCGCTAGCAAAGAAAAAAACTGTTTAGTTATTCAAGAACTCTTCAGAAAAAGTGTTGTCTGCTGGCCGTGCTGAGTTAATAGTCAAGCCAACTATCAAAAAATAAGCAGACTGTCTTCTGTAAAATGAGGTCCCCAAAGGGTGAATTTAGTGATGCTACCCTGCACAGCAGGGTAGCATCACTAAATTCCCCCTCTTTGAACCTCAATCTGAATCAGGGTCTCAAAACTAAACAGAAAGAGATAACCGGGTGATAAATTGGCCCACTGTATTTGATAGCATCTTCAAATTCAACCTCTGGGGACATCATTCTGCAAATGCCAGAGTGGTTACTTTCAGGCCTTCCAACGATTCTAAATGTGCTTTTATGTTCAGGCGTATTGTATGGAAATATTTCTCTGCAAAGAGGCCAATATTGCTCTACATTGTAGTATTGTATGCGACTCGTCGAACGCCAGTAATATTGTCTCTCGTGGATTTCTCACTCACAAGAAACCCGTTCAGAGCTCTCCTAACAAACTAACAACTTTTTCTAATTTAATTGTCTTCAACGATATCCTATTTGCTTGCATATAATAGGCCGACATCATTTTTGTAAGAACTCGCTGAATGGTTTTTTTTCTGTCGTTTTCCTCTTTTTGCTTTTCCACTCTCTGTCTGTCAAACAAAATTGCGGCTGTCTCAAACAGACAATGCTACTGTAATTTCAACAGGAGGCCAGAGAGACCAGAACAATCATTCATAATTGTGTTGAAAAAAACAGCCCTACATATTGATAAATTAATTTTGGAATTAGTATTCAAGTGGGTTGTCCACGCTAGTATCCCCTTTCAGTATTCGAGATTGCGTGCAAAAGTCTGTGTAAAAAAAATAATCTCAAGTGGGCTCTTTCTGGAATGTTATTGGATGATTACATGTTTTCCTACTCAGCTCATAACAGGTGGATTATCGTTACATCGTGGCCGTTCAGTCTGCTCCCTTCCCATCTCCATATGGCAACATGTCAATCGACGGGATAACTCCCATCGGAGACATTTGATGGCATCACAGATCAACAATATTCACGTCATTAAACATCAAACGAGGGCCTAGCACGAACACGAGTAACAAGATAGTAAGTTTCCAATATGAACACTTCTTTTCAGAACTACGATATGTTGTAACCCTTTACCCTTTGCACAGGATATCAAATATTTCTTTCAACTGCTTAACTCCTTGACCACGAAATTTGCTTTCCCGATGCAGAAACATGATATGTCATATTTCCATTAACCCTTTACCCATGGTAACGGCCAAAACCGGCCAGCGCTATTCTCAAAAATCGCCAATTAATTTTCATTATTTTTTTCATTTTTTGTCTCAAAAACATAGGTTATGACCCCTCATTGGAACGAGCTCGTCGAGCTCGTTCCAATGAGGGGTCATAACCTATGTTTTTGAGATAAAAAACGAACAAAATCAGTTATTCAAGATTTTTTTTTTGCAAGTGTCGTCTGCTTTTCATGTTAGGTAAAGGGTTAAGTAGAATGGCTGTTAAGTGAATGTATGGGGTAGACTAATCAATATTTTGAACGTGCAGCCCTGAAGATATAATAATTTTTAATATTAATTAGTCTCTCCTAAACACTGAATAGTGATTAACCGATAAGGATGTGTGATCGTCATTTGCTTGCCGATTAGTTGAGCACACAATCGGCTGATTGTGAGTGCCGATGTCAGATAGTTACAATCAAAAGGAGTAGTATGTTTAAGAATGCATAGAACATGATTAATTTTACAGTACAGTCAGGCTGATTGGTTTGTTTACCTCAAGAGTATGTCATTATGTGTATTAAAATAAAAATACGACTTCAGTGGAAACATGTTAACAGCACAGAGTCTTTGATCAATGGTCAAAGACGCTGGACTGTTAACTTATTTCTTCTGATGTCCCATTTCATTGAGTCATCACACAACACGTGGCATGTATGTCATGAGCAGCAATCAAGGGGATTATTAAGTTTGTTACTGCTTGTATGAGATTGTTAATCAAACGTAAATACAAACAATTTTGATCCAGTGGTGTTCCATGTAAGCATCGGCATGGACCGATGTTCAAACACCTCTACCGATTGGCAACTGGAGGCTTAAAATCGGCCGATGTCAGATCGATTGCCGAACATCGGTTAATCACTAACACTGAATATGGACTCTTCCAATTGCTGCCATTGGGTTGACGAGGAAGATACCAGTGGGAACCAAATGGTTAATTTGCAAAATGCGCCGTCGGACGCCGTCGATTCGTTAGGTAAAGGATTAAATCTTCAATTGGTGAGAAACATCTTCACAACAGAGAAATCAAATACGGTTTTTAATACTTTACCCAACTTAGCGGCCAAACCCGGCTAGAGCTATTCTCAAAAATCGCCAATTAATTTTCATTATATTTTCATTTTTTGTCCCAAAAGCATAGGTTATGACCACTCTTTGGAACGAGCTCATAACCTATGTTTTTTAGACAAAGACAATTAGTTATTCAATAATGTTGTTTGCAAGTGTCGTCCTTTTTCATGTTAGGCAAAGGGTTAAAGGGCGTTCGCGAAGCGTCCGAAAATTGAAAAAATCTGTTACAGACGTCCAAATATAGAAATTTCTATCTGCAGGTTTACCCACAATGAAACTATGAAGTTAACTAATTCAGTATTGTTTGACAAAACGCATTGATTTCTCCCAAATAAGATTTAGTTAGTTAAAAATCTTTATTGCATTAAGGGAAAAATAAACCCCGGTGGAGATAGGACAATAAGCAGCTAATTTAAACAAAAAAAAAATTTGTCTATCACATTTTGTTTGTATGGGAACGAGCATGTAAAATCCGCTTAATGTAATGTGTAAGACATCAGAAGTAATGCGAATTTACTTAAATCTGTATTTAACAATGTAAGCGGACGAAATGTCAGAAAACGCGACATAACGAACGTATAATTTAAGTTACCCGAAAGTTATTGGAAGTAAACAAATCCTTATGACATCATTTCTGAATACACGCGAATTCTCATTTTAACTTTGTTGCTGTTCGAATTAACGGCCATCACAAACAGGAATTGTGCATTATTTTAACACTAATTGGGCATAATTGAATAAACAAACGTTGTATTATTTCTAATATATTGCCGCCATGTATCCAACAAGACTGACAACAGACTTATCGACAACGGCAATCTGGGATTGAATTCATTGACGCTTACGGTATATATAAACAGACCAGCGTGAACACAAACCTTATCTTTGTCCTTCTGAGAAAGCAAATTTCGATGAATATTCAAAATGGCACGAAATTTTCCATCAGTAATCGGCTGACCAATTGGGAGTGAAAAAATCCAGCAGCGTTTTTAAATTATCCGATAAATTCTAGTCTTGAAGTTAATTTATTTAACCCTTTACCCAACGCAGACGATATTCAAATTTATAATTTTAAATATCGTTTTTTTAAATGTTTAAAAAAATTTCAACAAAACCATATCATGTGGCCCCTCGTTGGAACGAGCTCGACGAGCTCGTTCCAACGAGGGGGTCACATGATATGGTTTTGTTGAAATTTTTGGAAAAATAATATTTTTTCAACTGCTGAATAAGCATATTACGCAGGCGGGTGCGGGCGATTCGTTGGATAAAGGGTTACGAATGATACATAAAACATGGCGGTGCGTTCGAATAAACTTAAAAGGAATTTGTGATTTTGTTGAAATGGTCAGCTTAATTTTTTTCAAAAGTATGGCTTATTGTCCCTTTATTTCAACCTTGCCAAAAAGAAAATTAAAGAAATATGAATTTAATTGAAAAAAAAGAATTAGAAAAAATATTGAGTTTGAGAGACATAACAAATCTACTTAGTGCGAAGTGCGTTCAATATTCCGTTGAAGTTTGCCGTAATTTCTCCAGCACGTCGAGAGATCGATCAGGCCAATTCATCGAGTCAAGATTAGAATATTCCAAAACAAGACGGTAGCATTTCTGGCGTTGTAATAAATGAAAGGGACGAAAACCAACAGTTTCTTCTGGAGATATTAACATTTTCCCCTTTATCATTTGAACCCTGGTGGTATCTTCCATGTCAGTTGATTGACAGGAATTAGAAGAGTCCATATTCATTATTGGGGGTAGAACAATTAATATTTTCAACGCGCATCCGTTCGGCTGCACGTTGAAAATATTGACTGGTCTGCCCCATACATTCATTCAGCAATAATTCTGCTTGATCAACTTATGCCGTATCATGTTCCAGGGCCGGCAAAAACCGCCGCTCCGTTTCAAAGGGTTAACACCATGGACAACATCCGTTCATTCCCTTCCGTTAAACATTTTGCTACTAAAATCCAATACAGTTATTCTTAATTAATGTCATTCATATTCTGTTATAAGATAATATTGGCGTTTGTATGATATCAAAGATAAAGCATATCACGACAACCAATTTGGCAATAAAAAGTATTTTTAATTATCAGCATCCTCTATTCATAAATTTTCATTACGGGCAAGATACCATTGAGACCTGACAACTATGAGCAGTATCACGCTCTGGGGGATAACAAAAAAACTAGTAAATAAAGTATTTCAATTGGATTATAAGAATTGTTAAAATGGTTTGTCTCAGATACAAAGGATATTGTTCAGCAATTTGACAAAGGCGAGCGTTGGTCCAGCGCCCCGCTTCTACCCCTTTTTTTAAACGTCGGTAGTGTGCATGCTTTGTCCCAGCCAAATAGGTTTCAACGTAGGCCTGTATCCGAACCGGGGAAATTCGGATCTTTCTATGGGGTAGTCATCGAAAGGGGCCGTTGATCCAAAGACGCATCCAACTGTAATCCAAAAAAGAGCCAATTCCAGCTTCGATCAAACGCTTGAGGCAGACTATACTTGCCAATGTTGGCCATCCACCGCATCATGATCACTATTCGAAGTGGCAGACTTTACTTGGGGAGAGGTAGCACCTTTGTGAGTGGCCCCCTCTCGCTCTGGTCTTCACCCGAGGGTTCAGTCAACGACCAACACAAAGACAAATAGACGTTCTTCTTGACCATCTGAGCCTGGGGCATCTGCTGAGTCCGAATCCTTTTCCTCTTTCAACACGCCTAGACATGTAGCTACAAGATCTTAAACAGTCACAGCTGGTCGAAAGGGGCTTGCCCCACAGCGTCTCAGCGCGCCTTCGGCGCGCGAAACCATTTCATTCAATTTGATAAAAGTGACATTTTCGTTAACAAGTCAACTTGCAACTTGGGTGAAATAAAATTCTTATTGAAAACATATTTTCCCACGAAATACTCGGACAGTATACAGGGACGTGGCGACAGGTGTCACCCCCCCCCCCCCCCCACAATCCAAGTAAAACTTTGCTATATTTGGAAATTCTGAGTTCAAGTCATGAGTAGTTGGAAATTACATCTATCTGGATCTTAGCGCTTCTTTAGTGATGCTGATGTCTCCTTTACTTCCCAAAATTCCAGCTCGGTTTAAAATCGGCAAAAATTCTAACTGTTACTATTTACAACTATAGTGTACGCAATGTCGAGCCTCGTAAGTACGCATGATGTCAGTCGGTACGAGATTTCTATAGTACGTTATTTATCGAAATAAAAAAAAAATCCTCGAAATGCACTTCAAGAAAATCACACCCTGTAAAATCGTTATCCTGAGTTAATTCCATTATTCACAGTTACAAAATGATGAAACATCGAAAATTGATCATTCCTGCATAAGATCTGATTTAATGTCAGGACAGTGTGAATTGCTCAAAGTTTTCAGCTTGAACATTTGTTTAGCACATATTCAATTCCCCGAATAATACCAAATAATAACAACCTGATAATTCTATCATAAATATGTTGGCATTTCAGTCACTAGAATCAATTTTCTGCCCCCTTTCATTGCTTCATTTTCAAAATGTTTCTGGGTAGTGAATTTCCAACTATGGGGAGGGACCGGGAGGGGAGTTTCTCCCCTCCCGGTCCCTCCTCTAGTTGGACATTCACTACCCCACTCCCCCAATTGGAAACCTCTTGACACGTCCCTGACAGTACATAGTACATACCGAAACTTAGAACTTGAAAATTATTTAAAGAAAATCACGAGACTAAGAATTATGTTAAAATTAATTTAAGTTGAAGTCAAAGTTCGATTTTAACGCAATTCAGGGTCCGTCCTATTCGGATTGAAACTGGTCGTTATAGAAACGAGCATGCAAGTGAGAGATTATGCTCACTGTATAATAAAAATGCCACCGAAAATGAGTTTCATTTTTTTAAACCCTTTGATACTTTTGTACGTCTTATGGAGTGCGAAATTAAACAGAGAGTTGATACTTTGTGGTCATTTGGTTTATTATTTTTCGATTTTTTAAAGTTTTAATCTCACTTTCTATTTTCTCCCGACCAGTGCTCATTGACAACCGTTGAGCCAAATGTTATCGCAGCTTATAATACTAATATAATCCTGTTGTCAAAACGTCTTAACTGGTTGAGTGTTAGAAGCCACTATCAGGGCTTTCAAAAACTGAGGATACCAGAGCAAAAGCCAACACTTTCCTCGCTTATTTTTCATATTCAGTCAAACACAAATAATAGTTTGTTTATATATAAAATTGGTTTATTTCAAATTATTGGAGAGTGCCTGTGGGCACTCTCCAACAATTTGTAATAAAACAAGTTTTGAATAAAAAATTCAGACCACAAGAAATAATTCAGACCTCAACCAGATAATCACTAATGTGAAAAATATCTTGTTATTTGTACTTTCCGAAGTTTGATGTCGCATTTTGAAAAACGTTGAAGAAACTGAATTCCCAGTGACGTTTGAACGTCAGGATAATTAAAGTTTCAAAAGGGTTAATGGAGTAATGGGGTGTGATATGTCTAAGAATGGAAATCTTGGATCCCGCTTTGAATGAAGAAATCACCAACACACCGTTTTCGTCCAAGGAAACTTTCGTTATTTCAGTTCAGAAATACCCTCGTCAATGTGAGAATTATCTGTCTAAAGCCTTTGAGAAACGTAAAGTGCACTGTGATTTCCATATAACAGTTTTTTTGTTGAACCGTCTATCCAAAACAGTTTTTACTAACAATACACAAACACGTATATTGGAATATAAAATAATTTTTAAATGTTGTTATTCATGCCAAAGGTGAACGGTTGTATTTGAAGAACATAGGAAGAGAGTGAGAGAGAGAGAGAGAGAGAGAGAGAGAGAGAGAGAGAGAGAGAGAGAGAGAGATACAGAGAGAGACAGAGAGAAGAGAAGAGAAGATAGAGAGAGAGAGAGAGAGAGAGAGAGAATGAGAGAGAGAGAGAGAGAGAGAGAGAGAGAGAGTTGTGCGTGCAACCTTGAACATATCAGTATATTTTAAGATCTGATGTAACATAAAGGTCCAGTGGGTCAAGAGCTTTGATTATTTAATACAGTGTGTAATTTTTTTACAAAAAAATGCATATGTTCCAAAAATAAAGATATTATAAGTTATCTCCGCCAACATGTATGGTATGTGGAGATTTAATACCTGGATGTCGGTTTTTAAACACCGAGCCGCAGGCGAGATGTTTAAACGAGACATCCAGGTATTAAGTCCCCATATACCATGCACGTTGGCGGAGATAACGTTCTTGTCCCGTTTGAAACACAATAGAAACATAATGGAAATAAATTTGTGGTCGCATTTCTCACGCTCCACAATCAGTTGGACGAAATTCGTGAGTAAATGTTTTGTTTCTACAAGCGCAGAAAACAACAGATAGAGCTACATTCCTTGGGTCGTTAAGGGAATGAGTAAACAGTATTTTGTTGACATATCGTCCCCCGAGTTCCAATGTGTTCTATGTGCCTACTGGCACATAGAACACATTAAAACTCAGGTGACGATATTTTCTCTTATTTTATATTTCTCAAGTTGTTTCATTTAATTATTCGACTATTTAATTTATAACGGCAAAATATGATAGAACTGTCGGAAATCTGATATATTTGTGACTATTTTCGGGTTTTGGGGTTCGAATTTTATAACGAGGCGAGCGGAAGCGAAAAGCTTTCATTTAAACCATATACCCCCGATGTTTCGCGTGCCCGTATATCATGGATGTTGCACGCTCCCATATACCTTGGATGTTGGGTGCACCCTTTGCCATGGCTATTTGTCCAAGGCAGTCTGACCAATCAAAAGACAGAATATATCGGGATATGTGGAAAAACTTACTTATTCACACTCTGGACGGACAACCCTGACGTTCAGTCAAAGAAAAATGGGCATAACTGCTAAGTGGAGTGTGCGGGCAGGGAAACGTTATTTGTTTCTGAAAGGGCATATCCTGTAAAATGGCATTACTATCTGGCGATTATGAGCTGACGAACGGTCAGAAAATGTCAATCTCCCAATGGATAAAGGGAGAAAAACTTGATATGTGTCTGAAAGGGCATGTAATGCTGGAGATATATGTACGATTTCATGTCGATCATATTCCAATGAGTTGCGCCAGGTTCAGGATGGACAAAATGTATTTTTGCTAACCCTTTACCCAATATAACGGCCCAAACCGGCCAATTAATTTTCATTATTTTTTCGTTTTTTTTGTCTCAAAAACATAAGTTATGACCCCTCGTTGGAACGAGCTCGTGGAGCTCTTTCCAAGGAGGGGTTATAACCTATGTTTTTGAGACAAAAAATGAAAAAAATTAGTTACTCAAGAATTTTGTTTTGCAAGTGTTGTCTGCTTTTCATGTCAGGTAAAGTGTTAATTGAAAAGGGCTAGATCCCACGAGTGGAATGTGAAGACCACATTACTTGATACGTGTCCGAAAGCGCTTGTCATATAATCATGTCATATTTCATTGATAATTCACTAAAATGAGACGAGCTGTTCTCGGAAAGAATTCGAACGGACGGCCCAACGGACGGACACATGCAATGCAGCAAAAAAGTGGGTTATAATGGTGTTATATGCACCGGATAGAGAGGAGCAAGGGAAGGATGCTCGTTGGAACAGAAACATTCATTTATCTATTTGCTGGTGTTTAAGTTCCCATATTTCTGCACAATGGCAAATCGTGATAACAACGTGGATATAAAAGTCAAGTGCAGCCAATCGTTTATATCCATGTTGCCCATTTTAGAAGACTTCCAGCCAGGCATTGGTTATCTGATCCTATTATACCAGTAAAACAGCGCCTGATTATCACAGTAAATAAGCACTGCCTCACTTCCCGAGGTTCCCACGGGAGGAGTTGACGAAGAAAATTATTTTGGATGAGGCAAAAACTTACCGGCACCACCTCTCCGAGTGTCGGATTGACTACACAAAGCATACGATCAAGTTACTCGTGAATTGATCATGCGTATTTTCTATAGTGTGTTGAACTCTCGAGCACATTAATTTTTTACTCAAGTTTTTATTGAGTTCCTGGACTACTCGGCTAGAGATGTTCTCACGACTTTAGAATGCATTACTTTCAGGAGTGGAATATTTAATGATGATTCTATCAGACCGTAGCATTTTTTCTGTTTGTCAATCAATCCATTGATCTTCTTCTGAATAAAAAATTAGGGTATCCCTCAGGATCAGGCCCTACCATCCCAGTAAAGCCACACAACACCCCTTACTGACCGATAGATGATCTCCCTTGCAAATGGAGATTTCACATTAGTGGAGCAGATGATCCGCGCAGTGTTCTTTTCTAAAAACAAAAACATTGATATGCCACTGGACTCGATACGTGCAACACCTTTTACCCACTGCGTTACAAGGTAGTTGACAGTGGGTGTGTCAGTGGTGCGTGGAGGCTTAACTGACCAAGTTCATAAATACCAGTCCTACAATTATATGGGAAGCTCCAAAAACGCCTAACAAATGCAAAACTATAGGTACAATGCAAATCCTATCTGAAGATAATCTTAAGTTCAGAGCTCAATTCTCGAAATGAAGTTACAGAAACATAACATAACATTTACTGTTCCTGCTTTGTGCAACTATTTCGGTAGCTTGGACAAAAAAGGATTTTAAGTAGCTTGGCAGCCTAACAAGAATACAAGAATATGTCACAAACTACAAGTTACACCCCCCCCCCCCCCCCACCTCCCGCGTGACAAGAACATGTCAGATAACACAAGCTACACTGTCTCCCGTCCCCGCCTGCCAATAACATGTCAGTTAACACATTACACTTTAACATTGCCATGTTTGTGTCTTGGTCTCCAAGATCCACCCATGGTACGACCATGAACATGTCCAGGACGTCTGGAGTTTCTTTCAGGGTGAATGTATAATTATTTTTTTCCAATAGCCTTGCAAATGCATTTTAGAGTGTCGTCCCCCAAGCTTGTTCTCGGATAACTTAAACAAGTTTAGGCACACGTGGTTTTCAGTTCTACTGCTAATTCGGTAAGTGACCTTTAGAATCCAGTCATATCTCACACCGATTAGGTTCAGCTATGAAACACTTCAGCATCTTCAAAGCTGCACAGCACGAGTTGCAACGAAGAGTAGGAAATGTTTTCACACCAGCCCTATATTTATTGGTCTGAACTGACACCATGTTAAACGACGAATAGATTTCAAAATATACTTGATACCATACATATGTTTGAAAGGGTCGGCACCGGCTTAACATTCCAATTTTCTAATCCGCTATTTGCCAATCAAATCACTCCGGCCTGATAATGTCTGGCTTATTTGATTTGATTTCTGTGTATATAGGGAAACCCCACATCAGAATAACTAAGTTGTTTTCTGTGACCGGGTTGGTTTATGGTCATACCACGGCTTTCATGTTTCAAACGGAAGTGGCAAGATATACACAACTATATATATTGCACCACTTTATTGTGACGTTCTAACCATTCTTTCTGTGCCAATACCGGTCAACCGAAGATGATGTGTTCAGTTGTCTCATCAAACTGATTGCACAATCTACATCTGGGAACAATTTTATTTATTATTATTATTATTATTATTATTATTATTATTATTATTATTATTATTATTATTATTATTATTATTATTATTACCCTATAATACAATAAAATATAATAATCATCTGTGTGCATAAAATGTGTATGTTCATTATAATTGTATTGTAACACTGACTTGATATTCTCATACTAAATTATGCAATTTGTTCCCATTACTTCCATAGCACCTTACTTATTTTTCCGGACACACCTTTCCCCATATACAACATGTTGATTGCAAAAATGTTTTTTATCGACCCGATTGCAATCTGGTAACGACATTACATCAGCGACTCACCATTTCATAACACAATGCTTAAACAAATTCTGAATCAAGAAACACATGACATTAGCAATTAGCATTCACTGTTTCCGTATTTCTCTTTCCATTATTTATTTATTGGTGCTTAACGACACTTTCAACAGCAGAGTCACTTTGTGTAGGGCGTTTCTACGGGCGACAAAAACCGGAGGCCCCGGGGAGAACCAGGGAGCAGCTTCGAGCAACCGTCAGACCATCCAACGCATGAATTCCGCCCAAGCAGGATCAACATGGGGTGAAGTCAAGTACATCATCGATGTTCAGTACATCTTTGAATACAGCGCCAATGTATCTCCACGCGATCAGTCGGGATTACGTGCCTTGCCTAAAGACAGCGCAACAAACCGCTGGTCAGGATAGAACAGTGTTCTTCTTGTTTTGAAGTTCAGTGGTCTGACCACTAAGCTATAGCGCTCGCTCGATTTCATAAACTAATGCTCAAATGAATATCGAATCAAGAAGCACAAACGAAATTAGCAATTATCATTCACTATTCCGTGATTTCTTTTGTGAAGGGTGAGATACTTTTGTCCCGTAGGACTACAAAGTGGAGAGGGATTTTCAAGCAAATCGCAACACAGTCGCGATTTGATCGAAATCCAGAGCCGGCCTCTGTAATCACAGTGCAGTATTTAAGGGCAAACGAAAACACATTTATTATACGCAAAACGATAGATTATCGAAGAAATTGCGGAAAGATAGAAATCGTATCCCCCACTCTGAAAATATATAAATTTTCACTTTCACGGTACCAATCAAAATGGGTGCTTTCAAAGCATCACTTCAGACTGAATACGAGTCAAATTATCACTGGAAATGATCAGTTTGTTCTAAAAACGTATAATGAACAGTAAATCTAGTGGTTTTGAGTGGATAACGATCATTTCCAGCAACAATTCAACACGTATTCACCTTGAATTGATGCATGAAACCCGCAAGTCCAAACATGGCTTGAAAGTCCGTAATATATGTTTTTGGTTTGGCATGGCGACCTTTCAAAGGACGTACCAAACAAAAAAAACTTATATTGTGGACTTTCAGGCCATGTTTGGACTAGAAGCCCGCCAGCGGAATCAGATTGCATGACACTATCTGTTCCGAGTATCAATCAAATCACTTCCGCGTTTCAATGATTCAATGCGCTGTTTACTTTCATGCATCAATTCAAGGTTGAAACGAGTGGAATTATCAGATTTTTACAAAATGAATATAATAAAAAGAAAACCTAGTGTATTTGAGTGGATACCGAAAATTATATCACTCGTGACCGAGACAAATGGAAATTTTCGCTCGCGCCAGCGTTCGCGAGGAATAAACATTTGTCTCGGTCAATCATGAGATAATTTTCGATATCCACTCAAAAATATAAGATAGCCTCTATTGATATGTCTCAATGGGTACAATAAGTCTTAACCCTTTACCTAACCCGAAAAGCAGACGACACTTGCAAAAATAATTCTTGAATAACTAATTTTTTTTCATTTTTTGTCTCAAAAACATAGGTTATGACCCCTCGTTGGAACGAGCTCGACGAGCTCGTTCCAACGAGGGGTCATAACCTATGTTTTTGAGACAAAAAATGAAAAAAATAAAGAAAATTAATTGACGATTTTTGAGAATAGCGCTGGCCGGTTTTGTTACGTTAGGTAAAGGGTTGTAAAACATTCGCAAGACACCCTTCCCGTACCCTACCACAACGTGAGAGTACATGACGATGTTTTGAGTATTTCAGGTATGAATATATACAAGGTAGATATTTTTAGGAACGTTTGGAGGTCGTGTGTGGGTCTTCCTACCCCCCCCCCTCCCCCCGGATATGCCACTGCCATACACTCACACTCCAGCATTATACGTAGAGAGTTCAAATTCGATGCATCGTTCATTAACCAAGCGAATTATACCAGTCTGTGTTCAAGCCTTTTTTTTCTTCTTGAGGGAACCCACCAAGTAGATATGGGCGGTATATACCTGAACGTTATGATGTGTAAATGCGTTTGCCTATACGTCACGATTATCAGCGCGAAGGAGAGAGAGAGAGGGATATTTATTGGCATTTTTAAGAAGTTAGCAGCCGTTATCTGAGAGATATTCGCCTCAAAGTCAGAACTTGAGTTTTATAAAATCACTTCCCATTTATAGAATAAATTGATTTTCGTTAATTGTCCAATTAAAATTCGATTTATCGGTTGTTAACACACTTTGAGTTCATCTAGGTCAGAATGCGACGGTTCGATTGGCCGATTACGGAAAATGGCAGAGTATAGTTCTTTTGCTTGATCCATGATGTCAGGTGGAAAAATAGTCGGTCAACAGAAATCCGTATGGAACAAGTGTTCCGTTCAGATTTGTAAGTATGAAACTGGAGGAAAAGTAACAGGCGTGTAATACAAAGAAACTTCGGCACGGTATCGGTATTGTGCAGATACCGAATTACCCTACCGAAGAAATTGAAATACTGATTTTATATATAGACAATATACATATAGTGTTTTTTTATATCTGGTTTATACAACGAGTTGAAATATAGTTAATATTTTCGAGGCTCTGCCGAGAAAATATTAACTATATTTCAACGAGTTGTATAAACCAGATATAAAAAAACACTATATGTATATTGTTTTTATCTGATAACAAACAGCAGTTTCAATAGTTGAGGCTTATATTCACTTTTATGCTCATTCCCACGGGCCTCCGTAGAAAATGAGACAAAGCAAACGCGATCTTTTGGTTGTTGCTGTACAGGCAAAACCACTGGTTGCAGTTGATCTATTATTCATGTCTTTTTTAGCTCTTCCTGGCGACGATGATAAAGTGTATTCAATCGAGAAGTTTCCAATTTCCATTATTTATGGTCCACTTTTGTTTTTTTTTACAATTCGAACGAAACGTTTTTTTCACGTAGCAGACGAACGTGTAATTGGAGCAGTACTTTGATCGTGGACGTAGACGTAGCTATAAATAGCGCATTACACATTACTGACAGTCTAGTAATTTCTACATAAGGTTTTGAACGAAGTAGGTTGTAATTATTTCTTTATTTCAGCAAAATAAACTGAAAATTTATATGTTTATACTTATAGAAAATATGTCATATATATTTCGATTAAATTTCACTTGCTCCTTCAACGTAGAATTCAAACTTGCTTTACGAAGTTTATGAATGAATGAAAATGGAATCGAACGAGGTCAAAGGTCGTTCGCATAAATTATAATTATATACAACACCCGTTGTATATACTTCAAGTATATACAACGGGTGTTATACTCTATGGTTATCAGATAAATATATATATTTCATTTCCATCCATAAGTTCGAAGAACGAAGGCTCTAGTTTCTTTGTACTCAGTGCACACGTGAAAAAATGGCAGACACTTCGTCAGAAAAACCTTTCATTGGGCATCACAATTTCACATACATGATTGGAAAACTGGCGGCAATAATATATATCGTCTCCAAGTTCCAATATGTTCTATGTTCCAATACGTCGCATGAGTGCTAGAATGTGCTATGTCCCCTATGGGACATAGAACGTTCTAGAACTCAGGCGACGAATTATAGGCACATAGGACACATCTGAACGCAGTGAACGATATGCGAGAAGAACGTATTAAATCTTCAATCTCACCTTTCGCATCATCATAACAAAATTTTCCAGGACTTGAGAAGAAATTGATAGAAACGGAAAACAACTGAAACGAAAACTTAAATCTTATGACTTTGGCTGCTACGGATATCCAAGAACAAGGCAAAGCCATCCGCAGCAGCAATGAAGTATTCATGTTGTTTTCGTTTTGTTCAAGGAAAAAGATAACGCTAATTGTCGTTATATTTTGAGGTAACGAGTGACAATGTATGTGACTAACAGGCCTCATTCAACTAGTCTGGTGGTGATGGTGTGTGTGTGTGGGGGGGGGGGGGGGGGGGGGGGTACACCTCAATCGCCAGACCATGGGTTTCGTTTGGCTGAGGTTGGGCAAGAAATTATGAAGCACACACACTGTAAAATCAGTTGGGTTAAATATGAACCCAAATCAACTGGTTGAATTTATATGAAGGTATTTGGGTGCATATTCACTCAGCCCAGTGTATTTAGATTGATTTTTGAACCAATTGCTTTTAGCGTGCAGATTAGAAAAAGCAATGAATGCCCGACTCATTATATGGATCAACTCAACATCCACGGAGACGGGAACTAATAAGAAATGATTTTTATGACAATGCCCTGCATGTTGAAGGCAGATGCTCTGGAACCTCTACCTTGTCATGTGAACATGACCATAAAAATGTCTCTTGATTTCATGTTTGTGGAAATAAAGTTTGACATTTTGCGGCATTCTGTCCGTTCTCACGTCACGGGGTTCAATATTACGTCGGTTTAATGCTAGAATGTTCTATGTCCCATAGGGGACATAGAACATTCTAGCACTTAGGCAACGATTAGGCGACAATGTCAATAACAAAAATGAAGTGTCGCATAATATAGCTCTCCATTCCTTTGAATGAACTATTATGACGAAATCCAGAGGTGTACTGACCGTATGAAGCCGGGAAATTTCCCGGTGTCCCCTCCTCTTAATGGGAGCCACCCAGGCCCTCCTACATTTACGCAGCCAAACTCCTGTTGGGGCATAGGATTTCGGGAAAATGATCAAAAGGCGAAATGGATCTGATTACACTGACTGTCTGTTTATCGAAATGCCCTCTGCCATTGGCAATGCACATAGAGGACATTTCTAGTCTAGTCTGCCATTGATCGGTAAAATGCAAGAAAACAGCGTTTTTTTTGTGGTTCCAAAAAACAAAATATTCTTCCATTGGACCGAACTATGGTCGGCTTGAAGTCTGGGCCCCCCTTTGGTGCAACCGTTTTTGCCAAATGAGCGACAAAGATGACACAGAAATACCAGCATAAATGTCCTCTATGTGGACAGCCATTGACAGCCAAAAAACAAAATATTCTTCCATTGGACCGAACTATGGTCGGCTTGAAGTCTGGACCCGCCACCCCCCAACCCCCCTGGTGCAACCGTTTTTGGCAAATGATCGACAAAGGTGATACAAAAATGCCATCGTAAATGTCCTCTGTGTGGACAGCCATTGATCGCTCAGATGCAATGAAGCAGTGTTCTTTCGCTTCGATAAATCAAAACGTTGTCCGGGTCCGGAGCCTCAATGGTGTGTTTCCCTTCAACATTGTTTGGCCCAGTCTGTCCCTGATGAGATCTCCCCCGAATCCGATGCAGTTCGTGCCGTAGGGCTGCGCACAAAATGGGTCCTCCCCAACACTATTTGCATCATATCTCCGTTTTATGAAGTCTATTTTTCAAAATGTTTTAACCCCTAGCACTCTGGTAGTGAAACAAAATTTTATCCAATCACTCTGTTTTTCTCTTGTTTAACTATGAATTTAACCAATTATATCTTGTTTGACAGAGCTCTCTGAGCTCTGTCAAACAAAGTATATTTGGTTAAATATCAAACAGCATTATGGGAAATATTTGCTGCTGAAAACTTCGCAATTTTGACATCAGAGTGCAGAGGGTTAAACTTTGTATTTGGGTCTATAAGTACTAAATAGCTGAAGGGATAATAGAATGGACTGTGAACGACTTGTGGAGTGAAATATAATTTAGACGTTTTACGACTTTCGGTTTGCTGTAACGTATTACATTAAATATGTGCCGACAAGGTGAATAAAAAATGCCACATTGCATAATCTTTTTCAGTTTTCCATATATCTATGTCTGAAATATTGTGGCGGTGTCTGCTGCAGTTCGTGACTTGGGGCACGAGCAAAAAGGGAGGATAACGTGGCAAAAATATGAAATGACGTGAAGACATTGGAAATAACTTGAACCAAAAAATTACAAAATACAGTGTTTTGTAGTTTTTTGGTTCAAGTTATTTTCTATGTCTTCACTGGCTTCCTGTCGAGGAAAGAATCAAATTCAAAATTCTGTTACTCACATTCAAGTGTATTAATGGCCTTGCTCCATCTTATCTAACCTCGCTTGTCTAGGAATACAAACCAGCTAGAGCTCTCCGATCTTCTTCCTCTAACAGCTTGATTAGAAAGTCTTACCACTTGGTTACTGCAGGAGATCGCACATTTTCGACAGCTGCACCCTACCTCTGGAACCAATTACCGGAACAATTCAAAGTATCCCAAAGCGTAGAGACATTTAAGTCATCCCTTAAGTCATACCTGTTCAAAAGTGTGTACAACATCGAATAACCTGTATTTGTGTTTGTATGCATTTCTTTATTTGTATTTCTAACATTGTTTGTGAAGCCCGTGAGCACCTTGAGTGGAGACTCGGCTATAAACTACCTTATTATTATTAGTAGTATTTTTGAAATTGGGAAACAACAAAATCACTAAAATTTCATCAAAATCTGAAGTATTTAACATTTTAGATATTACCGTCCAATGACGTCACACAGTTTACCTCTAACCACAGGAAATTTTCCACAACGGCAATATATTTTTAGATCGAGTTTTCAGTTGAGAATAAATGTCCGCAACCCCCTCGTTGTTCCAGGGTGAAATTCTAAAACAAATGATTATGGTATTTACTAGTACTACAGTTAAAACTAAAAGTCCTGTCATGAAATGCGCAAAAATAGCACGTCGATCTGCGCGTTAATCTACGCGTTATGACCACAATACGGCTATCAAATTCTGTGCATATGGCCTGTGCATAAGCAATGTTTCAGCCAATGGACTTCCGAGTAATCCGGAGGTCAATTTCCAGAAACATTGTCTCTGTTTGCGTGCCGTGCTTCGGATGCCATTCGATATGACAATTGCGCGCAATTCCTACGCACAATTAAGCCTAGATAAGCGCACAGTTTGTGACAGGACTTCTAGTTTTAACTGTAGATGTTAAGACGAGTGCCGAATTTTATGAAAGCCAGTGATGAGAAAAAAACCCTCTAAAACTGAAGGGGAACGAAAAGAAGAAAATGAAAAATGTCGAACAATAATATCAGGTTACTCCTACTTTGTTGAATTACTTTAATACGTACGCGCGAGGTGGTGTGGGGGGGGGGGGGCGGTGGCTCAGTATGTAGAGGTGCAGGCTGCAAGCCGAGAGGTCATCGGTTCGAATCCCACCTGCAGAAATCGCGTCGTGTCCTTGCGCAAGACACTTCACCCCCATTGCCCACGTGGGGGCACGGTGGCGTTGTGTACTAAGGCGCACTGCACGTCGATGGTGCACGTTTCTTCAACCAATGCTAAAGGCCCTGTCACACTACGGCGTGTCTCCCGACGTGCGCCGACGTATTGGGAATGTTGGGGACACGTCCATACACGTTGAAATAGGTTCCACGTGCGACGGGCATAAGTTCTAGTAACGCTGAAACACGGTGTATTTCCTCGACGTACTTGGGCACACGCCGACGTGTCCAGAAAGTTTTGTGCATGCACAAAATTTCTTGACGTGTGTCAACGTGTTTCTAATACGTCCGCTATGCACTAAAAGTAAGTTGAAGTAAGTTACGCACACGTTAGGCCCCCGTTAGGCTCAAGTTCAACACGCTCAGACATGTTCCCAGGCCGCAGAACGCTCATAGAGCGTGTGTCTAACCTGTATCCGGCGAGTTCGGAACGGCTGAGGAACTTGTGTCTAACTTACATCTGACTCACGTTGATCTTATCTCTAACGTGTATCAACTTATGTAGAACGTACATAACGTTCACAGAACATTCTTCTGACGTACAACTTTAACTGCCTATATAAAAGATCCCCCCACATATGGAAATCAGTTGCGATTGAGATTCCAGAGTGTGCAGAGCTCAAGAAGATATCCTGATATAGAAGGATAACCTGATTTTCCTTGAAGAACTTGAAGTATCTGGAGATGTCAGATCCTGAGAATGTCCAGTACTACTTAGCTGCCCTCCAGCATCATGTAAACCTCGCCAAGCTGACATTGCACCATTATCGTGAAATGAAGAAGACGAACAGCAGAAGAAAACATGCCCAGAAGAGAAGACACTGGGTCAGAGGCTGGATTGCCAAGCGCCATAACTTTGGCCTCTATGACCAGTTGATGATCGGGCTGAGAAATGAAGACCAGGCCTCATTCAAGAATTTCATGCGCATGCCACCAGAAATGTTTGATGAGCTGCTGGAAAGAGTTAGCCCATGAATAACCAAGCAACACACCCCCTTCAGAGAGCCACTGCCACCAGGTATGAAGCTGGCCATCACTTTGCGACATCTGGCCTCGACAACAAGTATATATCTCCCTGAAATTTGGCTGGAGGGTCCCTCACAACACACAGTCCGTGCTGGTGAGAGAAGTTTGCCAAGCTATTGTGGATGAGTATGTAGATGAACTGATGGTATGTCCAAGTACCCCTGAAGTTTGGCGTGAAATTGCAGAGAAGTTCCGAGACAGATGGAACTTTCCACATGTCTGTGGAACTCTGGATGGAAAACGTGGCCTGCCGAGCACCTCCGAACAGTGGATCGCTGTATTACAACTACAAGGGTTTCTATTCCATTGTCCTGCTGGCTCTTGTGGATGCAGACTACAAATTCATCTGGGCAGATATAGGGGTCCTAGGGTCGGCATCGGATGCGCAAAACTTGGTGTCCCACAAGATGGCGTTCTCCTGTAGGAACTCACACATGGCCTTCTCTTGTTCAGCAATCAGGGTAAACTCGGTTTTCTTGGCCCTCTTCTTCTTCTGCTGTTGACTTGGTGGTCGGCTGGGTGATTGACTGGTGGCTGCGGAGGCACCAGAGGCTGCAGAGGAGGACAGTGAGGACTGTCTGTCAAGGCTGGCTTCCTGGCTGGCTTCAGGCTGCATCACAACTTCAGGATTCTCAGGGGTCTCTTCAGGTGGCGGCGTCTTCTGCCGGCACCGACCACGCCTTCCATCTGCAGGCTTTCTTACACCTCTCGCTCTCGGCATGACGAAGATTATATACTAGTATTATAATAATAAAATACTTCTTGAAATGATGTTCGTGGAGATGTGATCTCTCGGACTGCTGAACGTGTTGTGCTTGCTACGTTCTGCTGCACGCCCCTTTAATACAGAAGTCACGTGCACGCTACTAGCGTACTGCACACTCTGCGCACTCGTTATGCACACGCTACAAGAACGCTCCAGACAAGCTCGACGCGATCTGCACACACCATACTAGCGTTCCCCAAACGCTGACAGTTGTGTAATACGCTGAGACATCTTGCACACGTTCCGTACACGCTATACACACGTTCCCAATACGCTCACTTGAGTTCAACTTTTAGGGTACACGCTGAAACACGCTGGCCAATACTACGCTATGAATAAGTTATGAGTAATTTATGCACACGACCCCAACACGTCCAAGAAATTAGCGTGTATGTATTTTCAGGGACGTTTCGCGACGTGTTTACCACTTTTCATACGTTGGTGAACACGTTGTAATGTGACAGGGCCTTAACCCTGCATGTGCGGAGTTAGTATGTTGGGGAGCTGACAGTTGCTCGCCGTTGTTCGGTGGTTCTCTCCTGGTACTCCGGCTTCCTCACCCGTAAAACTGTATTGGTCATCATTAGCCATTGTGCAGAAATATGTGACCTTAAACACCAATAAATAATAAATAAATAAATAAATAAATACGCTGCCGAAAGCGACTATTGTCACGTATTTTTCGATGATTATTTGTACATTCTGGTGTGCGCAGATCCAACCTACCATCTGATTACTTGCTGGAAAGGCCTCACAGAGTTTCAAGTATGTCATAAATTTTATTAAACTTCCTCGCATACAGGCGTACATGGGGATCCTCCAGAAATGTCTAAAGTGGACGTGGCAGAAAAAAGTATAATACAATAGACAAATTTCAAACGACATCAATACCTGCCTGTCGATTTACTCTTTTAAAAGTTCTCTTTGAGTATCCTCTCGGGTGTTATTTACGTTTCTAATACAAAAGTACATAAGGCTAAAAAAATATAATATTTTGATTCTTAGGCACTGGCACATTCGTTTTTTTCAACCCGCGTGCGACATATTTATTTTGAAGGCAAAATCCAAGATGTATAAACTATCATAGGCTGTGATTTTTGCGGTATCACATCGCGATTTGCGATGCGATATGTCTTATATATTGATACACTTTTTTATTCTCTTCGCGAAATGCGACACGATTCTCATATGTATGTACAACATATAGAGGATATTCACGAAAATTTGATGAATACCGAAAATATCTCGTGAGTGGCTACAAAGAAATATGAGGATCTTCACGAGCGACGCAGTCGCGAGTGAAGATCCTCATATTTCTTGTAGCCACTCACGAGATATTTTCGGTATTCATCAAATTTTCGTGAATTTTCTTTTTATTTAATGCTCTACGACTACAAACTCTCCAATTTGTGGCCTTTATTTGCCATTAAGGCGCAAAATTTATGTGCCGAACCGGCGTCCATACAAAAATTACAACAACCAAACTCCAACCATTGGAATGTGTGAATATCCGCACAAAAAGTAGTCCCGTCTTATTTCTCCCCTAACTTTACGATTTACCAAGGCTGGCGAATTGAAATAATCGCAATGTGTTTCGAAGAAATAGAACAATAACAAAAAACTCCACTTTCTTATTTTCAATAACAAGACACGTCATTTTATTTTTTTTGAACTCAATGCACTGAAGACGTGTGAAGTTGAACTGAAGAAATTTGAAAGTGATTTCGGCTTTTCGCTGGAAGGTGAATGAGAAAGTCAAACTTTGAAACCGCTGATTTAATGAATTGATTTAGTCACTGTCACTATCAATTATTCGAATTCGTTTGTATTTGGGACTCTGGAATTCATTACTGATGTGCTGACTCGTTTAAAGTACATGTGATTCGTCATCCGAACCTACGATGAAATATCGATTTCTAAATATCATTTTGATATTTCGTTTTGCCGACCGACAGGGGAATATGACTTAATTTTTCAGCGTGAATTGATGCCTGAGCATTAAATAAAAATATTTATTTAACTGGTTGAGAGCTATATTAGTTTTAGTGGTCCATATTTGTTCATCAAAAATTGCTTTATTACAAATTATTGGAGAGTGCCAACAGGCACTCTCCATTTAATTAGTGATAAAACAAATTTGTATAAACAAACTATTATTTACGTTTGACGGAATACGAAATATGGATATTCATTTATTTATTATGATTTAACGACACTTTAACAGCCAAGGTCATATCGGGTCGGTGACAGTTTTACGGGTGGAGGAAGCCGGAGTACCCGGAGAGAAGCACCGAGCAACGACGAGCGGCTGCCGGCTTCCCAACATCGTAACTCAACTCTGCAGCACAGGGAGGGTTAGATTGGTTGAAGACATGCGCACCATCGACGTGCAGTATGCCTTTGTACACGGCGTCATAGAGCCCCCATGTGGACGATAGGGGTTAAGTGCCTTGCCCAAGGACACAACGCGGGAGTCCGAATCGTTCACTCAGACGGTCACCCATCCAAGGACTAACCTGGCTCGACGTTGCTTAACTTCGGTGATCTGACGAGAATCGGTTTCCACAACGCCACCGCCCCCCCCCCCCCTCCCCCTCATGAAACATAGAGAAGGAAAATGTTGGCTTTTGCACTGGTACCCACAGTTTTTGAAAGATCTTATTCTGGCTTCTTTCACTCAACCAGTTAAAAAAGCTCCTTATATGTTTGATCTCCATTTTGGTTGTTCTATACTGATTTTGTGTTATATGATATCACTGTTACAAAAAAAAACTATCACTGAAATCAAAATGAAAACTTTAGTGTTTTTGGCTCTCACAACTGGATTTTAGGCATCGGCGACCATTCCATCAGGAATAAAAAATAAAAACCGCCCTCGTTTTAAGAAAAAATGCCTGAGAATTAGTTATTTAATTTTGTTTGGCCTTAGGTGAGCGATTTTCACCTAAGCAGAAGTAAACAAATGGAAAAAAAATAAATAGAAAATAAAAATTAAGGAATCTGATTACCCAATTTTTCTGGAATTTCACAGATGCCAACATTAGCACATAAATGCAAATAGGTGGTCTTAAATTGGACCCCACGCGGCCTACATATTTTTATTACAACATTGGTACCAGTATTTCATCCCAAATTCCAAATGTGCGTGTGAATTCAAATTAAAATAATTACATTGTTAATGCAGTTATACGTTTTGGGTCCAAATACTCAATTTCCATTGGTCAGCGGGATGAAAACGTCATGACCAAATGTAATTCATTTTCCAATGAATACATTTGGTCGAACTTTGACACGCATTTACGGTAGAGCGCAGTTGACAGAATGTAATTCGGGCGGTGTTTGGGCGGGTTTTTAACTGTTATCGCCTCTCGCAGTTATCAACTCCGCTGCTGTTTCTTTGGTGACATTTCCCAACTGTGGCATAAAGCCCGTTACTAAAATACTCGTTTCCATTTCTAAAGTTGTGAAAATTAAAAATCAGAGTTGTGCGCTTTGTCTTTTGTGTGAGGGTGGTTTTTCGCCTCGTTCGTTCGTACATGTTTCATTTCGTCTTTCTGCTTTGTTGTTTGGTAAAAAGTAGTTTAAACAGTTGCGGAATGTAATTATAAGAATTGAATGCAATTTTTATGATCTTTATTGGAGTATGAACGTGTGGGAATGGGTACAAATCCCTTCGGGATTCATACATAATTTGTACCCATTCCCACACGTTCATACTCCAATAAAAAATGATAACAATTGCATTCAATTCTTTAAAAAAAAAAATTGTTTTGAACCCCAAATCACAAAAGTTGCGTTTTTAATTCAAATTTGAAAGCACGATTTGCCTCCTTCAAGATTCAAAAATGATGCACAGGAGTGAAATTTACGCCAACAAGTAAATATTTTATTACAAATTCAAATTTCAAGATTTTGAAATTAATTAATCTTAAATGTTTGGTACATGTGTACTAGCAGATTGCATGACTCTATTGTTAGTCTATCTGCAGTATCAAACACAGTTAATCTTTGTAATCGTTTGTCAATTCAGCTCATCAATTTGTTGAATTGGGTTTTAATTTTTTTTTAAAATGGAAGTTCCAATTAAAATTTGGATTTCCAGCAGAAATACTTCTATCAGTGTTAGTGTAAAAATCTGTGCATCACATAGAATTTAATTTCGGACTTTCTGTTCGCCTTTGTATTCTGATGTTTTGTATTTGTAAACTTCCTGAAAAATTAAGTAACCAATGTTCTTAAAACAAATAAATATATCACCGAACTGAAACTATGTTTCTCATAAGAAAGATATTCTCTACAATATCTGAGATAAACGCACAAGCAAGCAGTAGCCCGTTAGCTGAACAAATGTTTATGTTTTTCTGCCCAATTTGCGCGAAATTTTTAATATGTTTGTGCAGTAAATGTACCCGTAGTGTTTCAGGAGTTAAATATCATTTTCTCACTATACCTTTTGTTAGTAATTAATATTAAGTCAGACTGTTGGCTTTTTTTATTATTACAGTGAAAATTTGTTCATTACAGAGTTACTTTGCCGTTGAAAAATACTCAATTACCAGAATGATTTAATGGATGAAATAAGAATTTATTCTATCATATCTTATTTGACAGAGCTCATGGTGATCTGTCAAACAAGATATATATAGAATAAACGTATAGTGTTTTCAAGTAAAACAATTATTCTACGAGTAAGATTAAGAATGAAACCGACGAGCCTCTGACGAGTCGGTTTCATTCTTAATTCTACGAGTTGAATATTTTTTTTACTTGAAAACACTATACGTTTATTTTGTTTATCCCATAAATCTTCTACAGGACAGTCACGGCAAAATCGTGCTATAATTCGCTACAAACCACAACGAAAAGTGAGGAGCACATTGGTCCAATTCGATCGACCAGCAAAACTGGCAAAAATAAACAAGGCGCAGTAATACATTTCTCTCTAAAAATAATTCCTCTACAAACTTGAGCTAAACTTGCAAAAATACTTTATTATATGAGCAGTCGGAGGTGTTTTCTACTGGCATCGTGTAATACTTTCAAAAGGATTTAAAGAAATCAACAATCGAACTATTAATTATGATATACAAATGTGGTAGAGGTCAGAGGTCAACAAGTCTGTCGCTACTTGGGGAATAAATTCTTTCAGTATTAAACCTTCGGGGAAAATTTATCACCCACTCGGTGAATAAAGCAAAAATTTATCCAAGGCGTTTATTGTTCAAATAAACAACCATTTATGGGATAAAATAGAATAACTATATTGGATATACAGAGGCCAAACATGTCGTGCCCTGAGTTCCAATGTGTTCTATGTGGCTACTGGCACATAGAACACACTGGAACTCAGGGGACGATGTCTGAAAGTCACTATCAGATTTCACTGACATCTGAGTTGACAAATATGAAAAAAGTGAAAAAAAAGTGTACAACGGGTATTTTAGATGACATTTTCAATAAAAGAAGGATTAATTGAAATACAAACACGGAACTTAATAATCCTTTCATCGTCTCGGTTTGTCATTTTGTACTACTCACACATATTGTCCATACTTTTACGTAGGTGTTTATAGCATTTTTTACCGTTAATATTTATTAAATAAAAATGTTATGTAAATATTAAGCGTTTCGTCCTTATCCTATGTTTGAACACAAAATTATGGGAAAACCTGATTTTTCTCAAAGGCACATCGCAGTTATACCTACGTCTTTTCTCTGAAGGAAATATATGTACCATTAAGATAATGGCCAGTTAAATATTATCGTCTGAGAGGTGTATTTCTTGTGCCAAACGAATTTTTATAGCACAGTTGGCATCCGATAGCATGAACATTATTCACAAACCGGGATTTATAGATCAAATGGATACTGTTTTTCATCAAATTTGCTCAAAGGTTCTATAACTCCCTCTTAAACGAATGTTACAATTAGAGCGGCAGAAACTGCGTTTAATTTGTTTCCATTGTAATGGTTAGGAATTCAGATTCATCTCTCAAAAATTAGTTATATTCTTGTAGACAAATTATGGCAGAGAAAGTAGCGAAATGGCATCTCTGATTGATTATAATTTTCGAGTGAATACGTGTGACATAATTTGTCATTTCTTAGCCTTATAGTGCGTTAGCACTAACGTATTTGAACAAAAAACTCAATCTCCCTCTTCACATTATACGTGAGTACGTGTAGCAGGATTTATTTCTGAAAAAAACGCAAAAGAGTTCTTTTGTACTCCGTCAGTCCAAGTGATTCTGCAAATCTCAGCTCCACCATTCAGAGTCTACCATTTACTGCTTTGGCCCCCACGTTGGACGCAAACGGGTGGTCGAATGGCGCGGTCTGGCCGATGGAGTGCCCCAAAGATGGGGTATTGGGAGGTCATTCAATCAGTTTTTTCTCATAACAAATTTTGATATTGCTAACGTATTGTAACTTTTAACGATTTTCGGAATATTTGAACAGCGTCCATTTATTGCAGTGTCTGGATCTGTTGTCAGTGGCAACTTTTATTGCACAAGTTTAACAAAATGATTGGTGGAATGGCCAACGTCTGAAGACCTGGTGTGTCCTACCCTCGGCAGGGGGCCAATCGGTAACCGGTATACATATGCATCACCCTGACCGAGTATGCTTACACTCCGGGTGCTGTTTGCTGGATAACGGCAACGTAACCTCCTAAGTCGGGCTCGCTCGGAATAAGAGTAAGAGGCATGGAATGATGAAACTTAATTCGAAAAACTATGGTAATAATGCCACAAAAAACAAAAATGTGGGTACGAATTTCAAAGTACTAACTGTGATTCTTACTCAGATTTAAATAAAAGAAAAACATATTGTAAACGGTTGGCCTAAGTTTAAAACCCTTTGCATTGAGAAAAAAAAACATCGAGGGAATACATGGCGATGTGATAAATGTGAGAAAATTACGATCAGAGGCCATACTCAATGAATATAGAAGAGAAACGCAGGCAATCAATGTACTGAATATGGATCCTGAGGAGTTAGGAGATCCTTAGACCTTCGACCTCATCCTACTAAACGAGTACCCAGATGGGAAACATGGGAACAGCCTACTTATGATTAGATGTGCTACGAATAAGCAGCCTGGACCAAAAGGGTACAAACGTGTTTTATCCAGGCACTATTTGCTCAGGTGAGGTGCGTTCTGAAGGTCCTGGGCGAAGAAATTTCGGTAGTTGACAACAAACTGAACCAGGGTTAGGGCAATCACATTTTGGGAATACCTGTCCTATAACTGCTTTGGCCCTCACCCCGGGAGTAGACGGATGGGAGGATCAGTTGTTTCTGGCCAATCTGGAATATGTCAAAAGGGTGTCACAACGGGATGGGGGATTGGGAGGTTATTCTATCAATTATAATTACATTGTTAATGTAGTTATACGTTTTGGGTCCAAATACTCCATTCTCATTGGTCAGCTGGATGAAAACGTCATGACCAAATGTAATTCATTTTCCAATGAATACATTTGGTAGAACTTTGACCCGCATTTACGGTAGAGCACAGTTGACAGAATGTAATTCAGGCGGTGTTTGGGCGGGTTTATAACTTTTAGCGCCTCTCGCAGTGATCAGTGATTATAGTTTACTGATATGTTAAATAAATTGTTTTGAACATTCCAAGTTTCGTTGCGAAAGACGGCAATTTGACAAATTTGGGTCAATGAGGAAAACCGGCGCTCAACTCAGAGTTGTGCGCTTTGTCTTTTGTGTGAGGGCGGTGTTTCGCCTCGTTCGTTCGTACATGTTTTATTTCGTCTTTCTGCTTTGTTGTTTGGTAAAAAGTAGTTTAAACAGTTATGGAATGTAATTATAAGAATTGAAAGCAATTTTTATAATCTTTATTGGAGTATGAACGTGTGGAAATGGGTACAAATTGTATGAATCCCTCAATTCTTAAATTTCGTCCACTACCATTTCCATTGCCATTGTATAAGAAGTTCTACATTTTGTATTCTGTACCTTTTTGATGCACTGCCAGGGTTGATTGTCTGTGACAGTTTTCATTACCCTAATATCACAAAATAATTGTTGCCAGTCGGTATGCGGTATACTTCCGCGTCAATCTAGCCAAGCATACTGCCTGGTGTACTTTTGGTGCCGTTCACTAGTTACCCCCAACAATAACCATCAGGTTGGGCACAGAGTAAGGGTGGAAATCACGGGCTGAAAAATTACATTTCCTTCAACATATGGAAACCAAAGCCAGAAAACCAAAAGGGGGTTACATGTTTTCAATGAAACAGTCTCTGATGCAGATGATAACAAATAATTACATTGTTAATGTAGTTATACGTTTTGGGTCCAAATACTCAATTCCCATTGGTCAGCTGGGTGAAAACGTCATGACCAAATGTAATTCATTTTTCAATGAATACATTTGATCGAATTTTGACCCGCATTTACGGTAGAGCGCAGTTGACAGAATGTAATTCGGGTAATGTTTGGGCGGGTTTTTAACTTTTAGTGCCTCTCGCAGTGTTCAACTCCGCTGCTGTTTCTTTGGTGACATTTTCCAACTGTGGCATAAAGCCCGTTACTAAAATACTCGTTTCCATTTCTAAAGTTGAGAAAATTAAAGCTTATTTGTCTTTAGGATATCATTTAGATGGAACAAAGGCATGCGCTAGTTCTTGATTCCAACGACTGAAAACCCTATGATTTTCAACAACGGCGAATGACGATTCGTGAGGGAAAATGTAGTTTAAACAGTTACGGAATATAATTATAAGAATTGAATGCAATTTTTATAATCTTTATTGGAGTATGAACGTGTGAGAATGGGTACAAATCGGGATTCATACATAATTTGTACCCATTCCCACACTTTCATACTCCAATGGAGATTATAAAAATTGCATTCAATTCTTAATTACATATCGTTATCACAAAACTGGCCAAACTTTATAATCATATATTCAGCAGAAGAAGGCAAGGTGGTAGCGAACATCAATCCGATTTGGTAAAAGCAATAAAGGGTCCGACCGGTGTCGCCAAAGATTTTTAAAAATTGAAATTGTGTGCTGTATTCATAGATGTATAAGCAAAATGCAAGTACAAAATCTATTCAAAATTGCTAAACTTTTGACCTCGAGTTAAATGCTATCCCTTATAAACTCTAGTAAGTGTATTGCTCGAACAAAAGAACTGACAGAAAAATATGAATTAAAATTAGGAATGAGTTAACCCTTTGATCACTAGGAGCCTTTTTCCGGCCCAGGAACATATGTCGTAATTGCATTACGTAGGTCGGCTGCTTAGTGAATGTTCAGAGTATACCAATCACTATTTTTAATGTGCAGCCCAAAGGCTGCACATTTAATATATTAATTGTTCTACCCCCAGATAATGAATATGGACTCTTTCAATTGCTACCATTGAACTGACATGGAGGATGCCACAAGAGTTCAAAGGGTTAAAACCATAAGAAGTAACGACAGTTAACCCTTTACCTAACATGAAAAGCAGACGACACTTGCAAAAACAATTCTTGAATAACTAATTTTTTAAATTTTTTGTCTCAAAAACATAGGTTATGACCCCTCGTTGGAACGAGCTCGACGAGCTCGTTCCAACGAGGGGTCATAACCTATGTTTTTGAGACAAAAAATGAAAAAATAATGAAAATTAATTGGCGATTTTTGAGAATAACGCTGGCCGGTTTTGGCCGTTACGTTGGGTAAAGGGTTAAAACAATTGAAATTTAAAAAAGACAATAGAACAATCAAAACAAATCCATTTATGTTTTTCATTTGAGTCATCACAGCCGCAACGATCAATTAAAATAGGTTACATGAACACCAAAGTGGACTTGTATATCCCAAACCCCTCTCCAGTATTCCAAGTGTCTACAATAGGGTCACAGGCAGAGCAATTCCAGGGGACAAGCTGTATGTTTTAAATGAGGTCAACAACATCAAAACCCATGTGCATGTTATAAAATGTTGTAGAGAGCAATTCTCTGGGAGCGTCATCAAAAGATTGCCCTGTAAGGAAGAACGAACACTGATTCAAAATACGCCCCCCCCCCCCCCAAAAAAAAAAGAAACAAAAAACAAAATAAAATAACGTCCACTATCACATTATTTATTTATTTATTGGGGTTTAACGACACTTTCGACAGTCAGTGTCACCTCGTGTCCGACAGTATTACGGGTGGAGGAAGTCGGGAGTACTCGGAGAGAACGGCGAGGAACTGTCAGGCTCCCCGACATACGAACTCCACACAAGCAGGGTTAGCGTTGGTTGAAGACAAGTGAACCATCGACATGCAGTATGCCTTAGTACACAACGCCACCGTGCCCCCACATGGGTAATGGGGTGAAGTGTCTTGACCAAGGTTGCTGAAGGTGGGTTTCGAACCGAGGACCTCTCGGTTTGCAGCCTGCACCTCTACCTATTGAGCCACCGCGCCCCACCATCAAATTTACCATTCAAATGTAGCTAACAACATCAACAAAATAATACAACTGGGAATGTCGATGTTTTAGAGCGATTGTTAATGAACTGGGCTTTCTAAGTCAAAAATATATACCTTCTGCTGTTTCTTGCAGGAAACACCATTGAAGAAACCTGCTGGAAACTAGGATTCTGCCTTTAACCCAACGCACACGATATCAAAATTTATTATTTTAATATTGCTTTTTAATTATTTTTAAAACTTTTCAACTATACTGTACCATATTGGAGCTCGTTCCAATGAGAGGTCACATGATATGGTTTTGCTGAAAGTGTTTGTAAATTACGCGAATGGATGCGCCGATTTGGTAGGTAAAGTGTTAAACATTATACTTTGTATAATGCCTGGGCTGCCAAAAATGATGTTTATGTTCGTGAAAGGTCTGTCTTAGTCAAACACGACATTACTCGCAGTCCTCTTTCTTTACAGATAACTTAACAGGCTAACTTAACTAGTTACCCTATGTTCTATTTACATTTCACCAAGTGACACCGTGCAGCTGAATTATCTTGAGCTACCGAGTCATCAAATCCTCACAACTCCTTAAATTATGTTGGGTGATTTCAACGTCCATAGCTGGGTGATTCTTTAGGATGATTCTTGAGGTGACTCTTTGGGGTGAAGCGGTGGAAGAGTTAAAATACAACGTATAACTTGTGCTTGTTGATGGATAGGTATGCCACCTATCTGCACCCTGCACCTGTTTCGTACACATCGAATGGTCTTACGATTGGTTGCCCTTCTGTCTTCTTCCTCGATTTTTTTTTCAAATACAAAGATGACTTGTGCGGTAGTGACGTCCTTCAAATTCTGAAGGAGAGTGTGATTTTGGCAGGCGAGGAGAGGTCGTCCCAATGGAACTTTAACCCTTTACCCAACGTACCGGCCATAAAGGGCCAGCGATGTTCTCAAAAATCGCCAATTAATTTTTATTACTTTTTCATTGTTTGTCTCAAAAACATAGGTTATGACCCCTAGTTGGAGCGAGCTCATTGAGCTCGTTCCAACGAGGGGTCATAACCTATGTTTTTGAGACAAACAATGAAAAATATAGTTATTCAAGAATTTCTTTTTGCAAGTGTCGTCTGCTTTACATGTTTGGTAAAAGGTTATAAAAGCTAACGGACATTCTCTCATCACTGTGTTCTAAACAACTCCGACGGGAGAAACTGGAAGGAAATGAGGACCAAGAAGGTCATTTTACTCAGGAATTGTTCGTCATTGCGGACACGGCCATTCCAAATCGTTTCAATAAACCATGATTTGATAATGATTGCAAGCAGACCACAAAGGATCGCACTAGTCCACCACAGTCGACTAAAAACAACATAACAGACCCTTCTGAAAGCATCATCGAGCTGACACCCATTAGCTCTGAGCCTTCCTGTCAATACTCCTGCAATAATTACCAACGGATTATCAGCATTTTCAGCAAAAATAACCACCAAGGTTACAGCTATTCACTGTGTGTCATCAGTATCCATTCAAAAATATTTTCACCACATAACATCGTGGCAAATCCAGACTTTGACATTCACGACTGCCTACCAATGTCGCTGTCACCCTAGTCCGATTTTCTAACACTACCACTGGAATTATTTATTTATGTATTCATTTATTAGGGTTTAACGACACTTTAACAGACAATGTCATATCGTATCGGTGACAGTTTTACAGATGTAGGAAGCCGTAGTATCCGGAGAGAACAACCGAACAACGACGAGCAGCTGCCAGCTCCTCATTATCGTAACTCCGCACTGCAGCGCAGGCAGGGTTAGATTGATTGAAGACATGCGCACCATCGACGTGCAGTACGCGTTGGTACACAATGTCACCGTGCCACCATGGGGCAATCGGTGTGAAGTGCCTTGCCCAATGACACAGCGCGGGTGTCCGAGTCGATCGCTCAGACGGTACCTATTACCACTGGAATACAGTGATTATATATAAAATCCCAAACTACAGCACAGAGATATTGTATCTCTCAACGCAACCTAGACTCAGTCTTCTGCTAAACACAACTCGGCCTCTTCCGTTGCAGGAGACAGATGCACAACCACAATGATGCATATACAAGGAATGCAATTACACATCAGATCTGCCAAGCAGTCTTACCACATTGCCTGATACGAATCATAAACATATTGCCGGGTTTTCCACTCATGCAGTTTGTTACTTGGAACACCAATGCACAGACTGATTCAACCTACTGCGTATCAGTCCCCGGACCACCATGTTAAATACAGTACGAGACCAGCCGAGGGGAGTCACATCCCATGTCTCCATAGTAAATGTTCAGTACTTGAACCCCAATCCGCAGACTGGGTTTATCTCACTATCTATCAGTACTTGGATCACTACTGTATTCAGAACACCCCCGGGGGAGGGGGGAATCACACCACCAAATGACAGACTACGCAGGAGAAACACCGCGAATAAATCTACAATAATGACCCCCACGTCAATACGAGTGTTTCTACCAAATAGACCCCACCCTGCCAACACTGGATTGTCCGTACGAGGATATCAAACCACCTCGGCGGCTGGAACGCATCAACACCATGGCAATACCATTTTCGGCCACCACGCCCCTCCTGTGTGACACTACCGATAGATGTCCGCACCTGGAGCTTGAAGCCGAACCTGGTTGCTGCTAAGTCCGTTTCTGACCGGTATTTTGTACATTTTATACCCTATCTACAGAGAGCATTAAAAATGTGAAGATACCATGGCTTGCTCGGCATCCGATCCCAAAGAAGGCTAGCCGTACTACTTCTACCACACTTCTCAGACACATATGTACATACGCGCAGTGCCTTTCCTCTTTTTATGGCACAACAAGTACCGAGCCCTACCAAAACATCTAACCGAGCTTCACTAAATAAACCTGACACAGTAGTTATCTGACTAAAAGAACGATTTCACTCTTCTATGTATATCAAGGGGAAACACTCCTTTGACTAACAGTGATAGACGTCGATATACCTTATTATCCGAACGACAATACCAAAGCACAAACGTTCCGTTCACGACGGAATATGGTATCATAATCTCCTCGGCAAATTGATCCTGAACAACAGATTCATGCGCTCCCAACTCCATTTTGGTTGGTGATTTTCATGCTCATAGCCCTCTTTAGGGTAGTCCAGGCTGAAAAAAGGCATAAAGGTCAACAAAGCAGAAACAGCAAAATACGACTTGTTTGTTTAATGTTGGATCAGTTGTTTACTTGAATTCCCATATCTAGTTCATTCAACTCCACTGATCTTATTATTGCCTTTCCCTTTCCCATGATTCTTTTTAGAAGATTAAAGATGATTGTATAAGAGCGAACTTTTTTCAATTGTTTTGGAAAGTGTGGTTCAGGCGGACGATGAGTGGGTGCTCAGTATAATTTAAAAAAAAAAAACTCAAACTGAGACACTTTCTCAACGGTTGTGCTATGATTGCATAAGTACAGAACTGTTGTGAACATTGTTTTTCTGGCCAAGACAGGCGTTCCACGAACATCAAGAGGGTTTTCCGCTATCCAGACATAATACGAAATATACTGTTCAAGGGCAGAATGGTCCTGCGTGTCGGATTTCTTCAGGAGTAATGAAACAACCAGCAACCAGGTTCGCTCTCAGGTTTGCGGTGCGGGCGTCTACTGGTAGTGCGAAACAGGAAAGGCCATGGTGGCGTCATCTGTGTGAGCGTGTCCCCTGGAGGGCACTGAAAGTGGTATGGTCAATGAAGCTGATACGCAGAGGAGCCATACCAGTGCGTATGTTGGCGTCTCAAGTAGTGCTCGTTTCCATGCCGAACTCTGTGATCCCCTATCCCTTCGTGGAGGATATGCTTGCTCGTAGTTAATGCCATAAGGAAACTACCCAGTGGGTGTTTAGATGGTGTAGGTCGAAGTGATGATAACAGGGGAGGTCGGCCTTGCGCGAGATTGGTAGTCTATCAGTTTTAGTCGTAGTAGTGGATCCCCTTGATATACATGGGAGAGTGGGATCTTTCAGTTAGCAATGGCAATAGATTATTTGGTTAGATGAATAGGGTACCAGGTACATCCGGTGAAGCTGGTTCGATGTTTTGGTAGGATTTGGTACGCATTGTACCAGAGCAAGAGGAAAGACACTGCATGTGGGTACTGGTTCGTACGAGAAAGTCTGATAGAAGCAGTAAAGCGAGTCATCCTTGGGAACAGATGCCGAGAAAGGTTGTAAATCTTTACATTTTTAATGCTCTCTGTAGAAAGGAACTAGAATACTGATAAGAAATAGACATAAAAGCACCTAGGTTCGCCCCCAAGCTTCCGGTTGGACATAGTGCGAAATAGGAGAGATGTGGTGGCTGAAAATAGCATTACCACGGTGTTGACACTTTCCAGGATGATATCGACTGTGTTGGTGTTCCATGTAGTGTAGTATGCACTTTTGTGCAAATTCCTGTTGCCCCTATCCCTACCCCCCAACGGATGTTTGTATCTTCGTACGGACAATCCCGCGTTGACAACGGGGAGGGGGGGGGGGGGGGGTCCGTCTGGTAGGAACGCTCATATTGGCAAGGTCATATTGGCAAGGAATCATTATGGTAGGTTTGGTCGTGGTGTTTCTCGAGCGTAAAATTTCACTTTGTGATATGTCTACCCCGGTGGTGTTGTTCTGCTATAATCGTGATGCAGGGATAGATAACTAGTGAGGTACAATCAATCTGTATGTTGTGGTTCAAGTACTGAAAATCGGAGACATGAGGTTGTGACTCCACTCGGTTGGGGTCGTACTGTATTTAGTATGATGGTCCAGGAACTTATACACAATAGGTATATATGAGTCAATATGTGCATCAGTGCTCCAAGTAATAAACTCAGTGGAAAGCCCATTGATATGTTTATGATTCGTATGAGCCATGTGGTAAGGTTGCTACGTAGATCTGATTTAGTGGTCATGTGTTGACGACATTTTGTACGTTGCATTTTTTTGTAAATGCCATTACACATCTGTCTCCTGCGATTGAAGGGGTCGTGTTGTATTTAGAAATAGCCGAAGTCTATGTTACATTGAGAGGTGCAACGTCTCCATAGAGGAGATGGGGAACGTGTAGTCACTGGTAGCGATGCTGTGGTTGAGAAGTCTCAGTGTATCTCCCCATAATTAGCTTCCGCAAAGTGTGACCAAGATTTTTACCCGTCCGCATTCATCAAACAAACAAACATTCAAACACAGAGACCCATTGTATTTCAGAGGGAGTGTTAGAAAACCGGACCCAGGTGAGTAGAAGTCGTTACGTATGTCCGAAGTGTAATCCCGTATTGTCAGGGTATATGGTAACAGCGACTTTGGCAGTCGCGGTTGTGAAAGTCTGGATGTGTTGCGATTTTATATAGTGAAATTATTTTTGACTGTTGACAGTGAGTAGCTGTAGTCTTGGTGGAAATGCTTATAATCTGTTGGTAATTATTGTATGGTATTAGCACGATCGCTAAGAACTAATGGGTGTCGGCTCGATGATGATGATTTCAGAAGGGTGCCTCGGGTCGTTGTTGGTCGTCTGTGGTAGACTGGTGTTGATTTTACAAGTATGAGCGCGACAATTATTGTAAGTGTATATGTCTACCTTGGAGAATGATCGGTGGAATATATCGTGTGGTCTGTGCGCTGTTGGTGGTTGTGCGGCACTGAATGCAAATATATAAGTATTTGTGTTGATTTGTATTCCGTCGTTTTTAATCTCAAGTTTTTCTTACCCCAATACCTCCTTGAGATTTCATGTCTTCTTCAATATCACGTTCTCCCATATCAGCTCGTTCACATAGTATGCCGACGCCTCTGCTTTGATTAACCCTTTACCCAACGTAACGGCCAAAACGGCCATCTCTATTCTCAAAAATCGCAAATTAATTTTCATTATATTTTCATTTTTTGTCTCAAAAACATAGGTTATGACCCCTCATTGGAACGAGCTCGACGAGCTCGTTCCAAAGAGGGGTAATAACCTATGTTTTTGAAACAAAAAATGAAAAACATTTGTTACTCAAGAATTATGTTTGCAAGTGTCGTCTGCTTTTCATGTCAGGTAAAGGGTTAAGGGTCTTGTGAGTACTAGCATACACCTCCACATCATGTATTTTTTTTTTAATTTTAACACTGCCACCGGCTGAATTTCACGAGCACGTTCCACGAGAAAACCACCTGTTCTTATTTTTTTCATTTCCTTAACTGTAACAGCAATACAGTAATATCCTGAATTTTGTAGTATAAAGGGAATTAATTTAATGACTAGAGTATTTTCGTTTGTTGAATAAATAGTGACGCATTTCGGCCAAGATGCATTGTTAGCGTTAATCAATTTTTCAGAGTCAGAATCAGAAGTACTCTCAATGTTTACTAAGTAATGTCGTCGTTTTATTTTGTTCTGAGGTACAGTTAAAACTAGAAGTCCTGTCACGAACTGTGCGCTTATCTAGGCTTAATTGCGCGTAGGAATTGCGCACAATTGCCATATCGAATGGCATCCAAGGCACGGCAGGTTCTCCTGGTTACTCATAGCAAACACAGGCAATGTTTCTGCCAATGGGCCTCCGGGTTACCCGGAGGTCCATTGGCAGAAACATTGCTTGTGCACAGGCCATATGCACAGAATTTGATGGCCTTACTATGGTTCTAACGCGAAGATTAACGCGCAGATCGATGTGCTATTTGTGCGCATTTCATGACAGGACTTCTAGATTTAACTGTACTTACACAGGGGAAATGTGAAGAAAGTGCTGATCAACTACAAATTGTTACTAACGAATTTCCTGGCATTACGAAGAAAACGATTCCAAAAACCTCGCAAAATCCAAAACGTTTCCTCAAATCAGGGTTCGATAATGATTTCAAACAGACTATGAAAGATCGCAAGATTACTGAACGGTAATTTAATAAGTCACTAATCCTTATAATAAACTATTTATAAATCGGACAAAGACAGAATGACTTGTAAAAGAAACAGAATGAGAAAAGTTCTTGGCATCGAACAATCTTCATGCCAATGATCAATGTGGTGTCAGAAGCCAGTGAAGTACTGTGAATCAGTTAGTTAGACTTAAAACTTTTATAGGAAAATGCCTTTGCAAGGAAAGATCGCCATATTCTTTGACCTGAAGGCATATGGTACAACGTGGGAGTATGGGATTTTAAAAGATCTTTTGTGGGGCGATCAATTATTTGTTCCTTTTTTATTGCTCTGTCTGGGTTAGTTGGGAATTTGTATTGCACTAATATCACGAAATAATTGGTTGAATGTCCAATTTCTTAAGAAGCGACACCAACTACACCACTTGACGGGTCAATTGGCCAGCGGTATGCTTATGCATCACCTTGGTCGAGTATACGGCCTTATGTACTTCCGGTGCCGTTCGCCGGTTATCCACGACATTAGCACCACCCCCCCCCCCCACCTCCCTCCAATTTAGGCTTAGGATAAGGGTGGGAGTCATGGGCAAAACAATTATATCAACAACACACTATGGCATTCTCCAACAAACAACACACATAAATGAAAAACAGAATAGCTTATTTTCAACGGATTCCAATTCTGACTTGGATGTTGACTTGACAACATATTCTAAACAAATAGCCAAAATTTGTTATCATTTATGAAGCTGATAAGGGTAAAGGGGCTGCCAATATCAATCCCCTTTCCATGGAAAAAGTTACAAAAAAAAAATTGCTTGCACAGTATAAAAAAAAGTCAAAACATTCAAAAATGAAGCTCTATTAACCCTTTACCCAACGTAACGACCAAAACCAAGCTCCTTCCAAAGAGGGGTCATAACCTATGTTTTTGAGACAAAAAATGAAAAAAGTAGTTATTCAAGAATTTTATTTGCAAGTGTCGTCTGCTTTTCATGCTAGGTAAAGGGTTAAGAACCGTCTGAAAAAATATAGTCCCTCGCCTCGAATGAATTATTTCACGTAACTCGTCCAGTCAAGGGATTACTCTGTTTATTACTTTTCATTATGGACGATAATTATATTATTTAACCCTTTACCTAACGTAACGGCCAGTGCTATTCTCAAAAATCGCCAATTAATTTTCATTATTTTTTCATTTTTTGTCTCTAAAACATAGGTTATGACCCCTCATTGGAACGAGCTTGTCGAGCTCGTTCCAACGAGTGGTCATAACCTATGTTTTTGAGACAAAAAATGAAAAAAAAATAGTTATTCAAGAATTTTGTTTGCAAGTGTCGTCTGCTTTTCATGTTAGGTAAAGGGTTAATTGAAAGTAATAAATAAGCACAGGTAATAAATTTATTAAATACGGAATAAACATGAAGATATTGAGGTGAGTGCATTCACTCATAAAACACTCAATAACAGCAAAGGTGTAATTAAAACAAAACAAGTATCTGGCATCGATGTACTTGAGATACAGAAAGTACCCGAACCACAAGATGTAACAGACATTAAAAATGTTGAAATTAAACGAGATGGTTCAGTCATAAAAACAAAAACTTACAAATTACATGTGATTCTTCACTCATATCACTGAACGTTGGTTATATGAACTCCCAAAAGTTGACAACAATTTCGCGCGATTTAACCCACCAACGACTACACTAGTAAACCACCTCCGAAAATACCCTATGTTTAAACTTTGCCATACAATTTCCATGAAGGAGGATTTTAGTACATTTTGCATCTGTAGTTTCCAGAACATATCCGAACAAAATGACACAAACTTTAGCTTGCTAACAATTTTTTTCTGGGTTGACACCTACCAATTGTTCCCACGACTACACTAATTGCAGAGTATGAAGTGTGGGAATGCAACGGAAACATGAGGGTCGCGGATTTGCAGGAATTGTTGTCGACGTCTTGAAATAACTATACAGGGATGTGCACAGAGAACTTGACCTGGGAAGCATCACAACGAAAAGGGGCGTACTAGATATAGGCCTTAATCAGGGGCGCATCTTCTAACAGATTTTGATCTCATTGTTGATCGAATATTTAGTACAATAGCTTACGGTGAGCACGAATGGGGTTAGCGTTGGAGAGCAAAAGTCTCATTATTATTCTTCGCTGATGATGTGGTTTAATTTGCTAAGCATAAAAAGTGATACAAAAATGTTAACCATTGGTCACCGAGTCCTATTTTACCACCAGCAGAGAACTGGTTTACCTCTGTACACCAGAACTTTGAGTTGGTAATATTATTAGCAGGACATAGCAATATTACTGAAACGAGGATGACCACATCGACCTGTCGAATCTTGTCACAATTTACAACTTTGTTAGCGGCGTATTTACCACAACATATGGGCTCCCAAATCTGTAGAAGGAAGTGCAATTAGTTATGGGATGGCAATAAAAGAAAGATTATCTGTAGTATTTGTTATTGTTTGTTTGCGTTTAGTATTTTGTTTTGTTTTTTTTTCAACGATAATACCGCTCCCAGCATGTTTTCTGTTAAAGATCAGAGATGTCTTCACAATGCAAGTATTTTATTGAGGACAGGAATTATTTGTTCGAATTTATTTTTTCTAATGATCGTCCTGCAATATTATACCAAAAATTACTTTTGATTCTAAGAGCCCTCCGCATTGATTTTTTTCGTGCGCGTTGGTACATTTCATTGGTATTTTTCATGTATCACCGTTGGTAGTGCCACGAAAACAGGAAACATCAACCTGTAAAGTTCCAAATTTCTGGATCGATTTCAACGGGATCTACAGCTATGAAGGGTGAATCTATACACTGTGGAGTCGGTTTCAATAATGGTTTATCTTGTAAAAATAACACGAAAAAACAGCAGATACTGTGGAATTGACTTTTGTTGAAAAGTGTGGGTAAAAGATTCCACAGTTCTCGAAAATAGGATGTCGTCGAATTGAACGAAACGAACCCGTGCGTTTATGTATACAAGCTTCCAAGAGAAAATGACACTGTTTGGGATATTTGTGCAGAATGAAATTAAAGTGCATTAAAGTTTCTTCATTGCATATTTAAGTAATTTCTCATTTCTCTTGACGTGTTACACGTTGCACAAATTGTTCTTTCACATATAAGCTAAATATGAGAGTGGATTTCATGTCAAATTTACTAGTTTCTTGTCCCTTTTCATAGAAAAATTGTTGGTAATCTGTTAACGAAAACAGTTGTTCTACACTAAAACTGCAACATATGACCAAAAACTTGCTCGGTAACTTTTGCAGACAAAAATGATTCGTATGTGTTGGTATATGTTGAGAAGTCTTCTTTTGTCTCGAATGTTATATCTTGTTACAATTTTTAAACAGAAAATGTTTTTGAGGTTGTTAAAAGCACTGGGGCATGCCATCTGCATTGTGTACGTTGATTTGTTGGTTCCAGTCGCGATGTTTTCCACTCAGTTCTTATATGACGAGAAAAACAAATCATTTAGTTTGTCGGGGCCAGTAGGATATGTTAGTATATTTTCAATTTCACTTCCAAAATGATTTATTATTTGGCGCATTCCTTATCGTTAGGGGGTACTATTCGACCAGAGTATGTCCCTGTGTTTCTATGTGGTGGGGAAGAGTAGAGAGTAGCTATATTTTACAGCCTAAATTAGTAATATAGTCACTACTATTTTTTATTACTTTCCAAAGTGTGATTTACTGGGATTTCCGGGTTTGATTCTAAACGATAACTTCACAAGTGAATTATGCAATCAACAATTGTGTCATGTATCTGCGTGCGCAAACGAAGACGCTTTGCCGTAGATGCAATGTAGACTTCATTGTTTTTTGTTTTGTTTTTTTTAACCCTTTACCTAATATGAAAAAAGACGGCACTTGCAAAAAAGAATTCTTGAATAGCTATTATTTGCACGTTTGTCTCAAAAACATAGGTTATGACCCCTCATTGGAACGAGCTCGACTAACTCGTTCCAATGAGGGGTCATAACCTACGTTTTAGAGACAAAAAATGAAAAAAATAATGAAAATTAATTGATTTTTGAGAATAGTGCTGGCCGTTACTTTAGGTAAAGAGTTAAATAATATAATTATCGTTAATAGTGAAAAGTAATAAACAGAGTAATCGCTTGACTGGACTGATTACGTGAAATAATTCATTCGAGGCGAGGGACTATATTGTAAAATATTCGTGCGCATTCGCGCACTCATGTTTGCCCAACGTCCCTCACCTCCCATGAATTATTTCACGTAACAAGTTCAGTCAAGCGATAACTCTCTGTATAATTTAAACAACCAATGGATTATTTGGAATACTACAATTTCCCGTGTCCTATAATTTGCTTCATGTACTACTCTCTTTGTCTTTATCAGTTCTATAGCCTCGATAACTTGAAAAACATCCACAACTGTCCCGCTTATTGGCCCCCATAATGTTCTCGATCCAATAACATCTTTCAGGATATCCTGGTAACCGTTACACACCGGTATCTGAGATACAATTTTCAATGTTCTGCTTTCGAAGGTCACTGCTACTATAATTAGCCATCCGCTCCCTTATATACCTCTGTTTGTTTCCGGGATCGAGATTACCACAGTTTGTGGTTTCGCCTACATTGGTATATGTTGACAGCTACCACATTGATATAAACATGTCAACAGCTTCAGGCCATGCAATATCTTTACTGCTGTTGCCATCTGTTATTACAACCACTATCACTGCTGTTGGAGTTTGAAATTAAGCGTGTTTAAACGCCCAGTATTCTACCTCTATGGCACCCTTGGTTTCAAATATTGGTACCCTCAGTCTGGACCGCAGTCTTCTGCCTATAGTAGTATATCACGTAATTTGTCATGCAGTTTGTTTCAAATGTATTGACCAAGCAATAGTAATTGGTGGACTCCAGTGGTGGACTTCAGGAAATACATCATAAACACCTGATAAATGCTTTTATGTTGATCGTCACGTCGGCGAGCGTTGTTTATACGCGAATCGCATGATGCAGGATAAATAGTGTCAAAGCGGTTGTGATGATACATATTACGTCGTCCATTTTGTTTGATGGATGCATCAATATTGGTTTATATGGTGACAAGCTGTAGCTATTATGCGCATGTAATGCTATAAATCTACGCAGTCGTATGTTCCGTGGATGAGATCGAAACAATGATATTAGGTCGAATTACCGAAAATAACGCGGCAATGAGTAAAGCATTTCATTAAGCTTTTCCACACGGTCGATGAATTGTAACTGAAAACAGTATTTATACCTACAACACCACTTCATCGCAAAGGTTAATGAATTCCAAGTTTTGGTCATCATTATAAAGTAAGGAACTAGAAGGTGTATTCTGTTGTATAGCTTTCTAATTATAATGAGAACAAACAAACAAATGGCTCATCCCTAGAATCTGGTAATGTCAGTCTTGAATGACACGTTGAGTCGAAAACAATATTGATCGATGCGTTTGGTGTAAAGTCTCGAAAAAAGTGGCGAAATTCTCTTCAACCGGTCCAAGGGAGATCATTCAATATCAGGTGAAATTCTCTCTTGCAATGGCCACAGAACCGTTGTTACTCGACTACCAGCAACACTCCCTACAGTGCCGTGATCACAGAAATGGGCAAAGAATGTCGACCAAATCAGACGGGATGGCGATTCGACGGACATTGTCTTCTCGGTTGCAAAGCACAATCCTACTCGTTAGAAGGAAGTGCAAAAACAATGAATCCGAGATGCTAATTTCGATTATTTTCATGATTCTTTATTCTCGCAATATTTTCTGTATGAAATCGCGACCAACAAGCCTATGAGTGTGTCGCAATCCGATCGCGATTTGATCAAATAATGTTTTGTTATTTGTCGATCGACCAGTAATGTACAGTACCGCCGCCTTGGGCTGGTCATTTTCCACGCGTGAGCAATATTTCCACAGGCGCGATAATATTAAATTCTGAACACTAATTATAGGAATAATCATAAAAATACGGGCGTTTTGTCCAAAAAGCTGATCTCTTAGGAGGAAGGATGTTTGTGTGTGGGAAGGGTGCCCGTCTAATGTTTTACACTAATTTCATGTGACTCAGCAGTCACAACTTGAGATGTGGTATTCACTTTCTATTAATGAGAGCGATTCAACTTTGTTCACAAAATGATTCTTGTTTATGTTCTAATATGAGGAGATGGCATGGTATATGTACAAACTAACAGAGTGTTTCATGATAACTGATGCGTGCGGAACTATAAAAAAACAACTGGCTTTGTGCCACATCAAGCCGGACGAGCGATAGGTTTCTATCTTTCTATCTTTGGTGTCAGTCTTTTTGGGTTACTTTTCGTTTTTTCCTATTCTTTTATTCGCCCTGTTGTTTTTATATTTTTCGTTGTTGGGGAGGGGGGTAGGGGGTATCCTTTCTTTTATGTCTTAGTTTCATACAATCATCTTTTCCTCGTTTTTTCTTGCCTGGTTAATTCTTCATAATAATTACAATGAGTCATTATTGTTTTGCTCTACTATTGCGTGTGGACTTCGTTGTTGTAGTTCCTTTGGAGCATGACCTCCTTAGTTCAAGTACTTGTCCTCCAGTGCACTTTGCCATATATGCGAATAAACTAAGTATGAGCTAAACTAAACACCCCGTGCAAATTACCTATTCATTAAGGAGACCCACCCTTGCTGCGACAATTCGATATTGAGTTGTGAGGACAATCACGTACAATTAAAATTTCCGTTTTTATTATTTAGTAAAACAGGATCGACGCTTTCGAATGCCAATTGGAACAATGCGTATCTGTGCACTAAATTCATCTTTCAATGAGATTAGCTTTATTTTTATAGAAAGGCGTGAGGCCTGTAATTGAATCAGCAGTTCTTAAAAAAAGATAGCACGCATTTGAAATAATTGATCACTTAGCGTTTGCTTACAATGCAGGTTAAAAATTAGTGTGAGTTGTTTTTTTTAGGAAACAGGTGCGGGTTAGATTGTATTCATTTTTCTTTCAGGATTATTTATTTCAACCGAAAGAAAGAAAAAGGAAGGGAAAACCGATGATAGTGAACGCAGCTTGGGAAGATTTCCTTGACCATCCCTTTTATACAGACTTAAACAAAATATGTATATTTTTCATTTTGCGATTGATGTAGGGGGTTAGGAGATTCCAAGGATGTCCTTTGACTATACCCCACTAGGCCGGTTTTCATGTGGTGGATATGGAGGCGGCCTGCTTACAATGGCCAACTGGCTATGAAGAATTAGCAAGCCCGCAAAAATAGTACGTTTTATTCAGGCATCTTGTTTTGCTGTGTGTTGCGTTCCGAAGGCTCCAGGGGAAGGAATCCCGGTAGTCGAGGGCAAGCTGTTCCCCAGTTAGAGCAATCTCCGTTTTGGAGAGAGCTGCCCAAAAAAACTGCTTTGTCCCTAACCTCAGTTGTAGATGAATGATTGGATGGACCAATCCGGCTAATTGAGAGCCCACAATATGGGGTCACATCGAAGGATATTTGAAGGTCATGCAACCAATTATTTCTTTTACTTTTGTCATGGCCAATTTTTTATTACACTGTCTAGATTGGTTGTGAGGGGCAATTTGCGTTCTACTTGTATCGCAAAATAATTGGCTGAGTGACCAACTTCTGAAGACATGGCACCACCTGCACTCGACTAGTTAATCTATCAGTGGCATGCGTATGCATTTCCCTCGGCCGAGTATGCATGTACTCTTGGTGCTGTTTGCAGGATATCCGCGGCTTAACAAAATTAGTTTTTTGTGAGACATGCAATGTAAAATTAACTAAACCTAACATATGGGTAAAAAACAAAAACAAAAAAGAAGTAAATGAATTTATTATATGGTAGCCTGTGAATTATCGCTAATTATCTAAAAGATATTTTTCAATATCCATCGACTCGATGGATATCGAGAAATTCCCCTCAGTAGCTCCCTAAAGGACGTCACGCTACGCCGCATCACGTCGCCTTGAAGGAACGAGCAGCTGATCTTTTTTTATTGTTTTGAAACGTACGCTTTTGGGGTCGAATTGGGCTGGAAAATTGTGCAATAAAATATTTCATAGCATATAATAAAAAAGAAAATCTACTCTATTTTCGTCAGTATCTGGAATTATCTCATGAGTGTGGGAATGCTCGTGAAAAATAAAACTTTCAGGTCCACACGATGAATGTTTTCAGTAGCTTCCTACATGACGTTACGCTTCGGCGCATGACGTCGCCTTGAAGAAACGATCGGCAGCTTTTTGTTATTGTCTTGAAACTGCTTGCAGTCGAATTGGGCCGAATATTGTGCAGTAAAATGTCACATAGCATATAATAAAAAGAAAAGTTTTAGAGAATGTCGGGAATTATTTCATTGGTGTGGACCAGAAAGTATTATTTTTCACTCGCGCAAGCGCTCGTGAAAAATAAAACTTTCAGGTCCACACTCATGAGATAATTCCCGATATTCACTAAAACAGTGTAGATATCCTCTATGAATTTAGCAATATCTGATTCTGACTCAGATCAAGAAACCCCATCTTTTGGGAACAATTGGCTTAATTTTGAAGTTATCTATACTGAAGGAGATGCAAAAAACGTCAACAATTAATCCATTTGTTTTTGAAAAAACTATTAAAGGAATTGCTGTATCAGTTTAGAAGGGACAAAAATGAGATCGGGAGGGGGCTGGGTACTTGTAAAATGTTGAACACATTTCAAAGTAATAAATTTATTATTATTTTTTTTTCGTTTAATATTTTTATTCAGATTTTATATATTTTATATACATATTTACAGAGAATACATTATATTTTTTTACAATAATTAGAAGGTAGTTACCGTATAAACCATTAACACAGTAGAATAGTAGATATTTAGATTGTTTGTACAATTTGTTGCTGCACGCACGAGACATAGTTTTTACCTTGACTTGTGCTGGAATAGGAAAACAGCCGGGTGTGTCTCAGTGGGGTTACCCATCCATTGTACAGTCGATAAAACAAAGCCAGTACCACCTGATGTATCATTGTCATAGATGCCCAATACGAATGCGATTGGTAGCATTAAAAGTTCGCGGTCACGTCCCTCCTGCGGAAACGCGACGCGCGCTATATTTTTGTGATCATTTTAAATTCATTTCTTTCTCCGAAAAGAGAGGTCAACTTTGCCAAATAAACTTTGGCTGAGGTTCGTAGATAATCCAATATTTTGGGGGAATAGTCCAGGTGTATTCATAGTCCACGAGTTAAGGGGGGATTGACAATGTCCCCCGAGAATTTATTTCTTTGGCAAGTCTGTTTGCGAATGCATGTCGGGAGATGAGTTCTAGGTCCCTGTACTCTCGGAGTTGATTAAGAAATCCGAGATAGGTTGGTTCACTTTTTTCAGGAGTAAATGAGCTTCTTATAAAGAAGCAAAAAGTCATCTGTAGGGCTATTGAAAGCACCCGGCGCGTTACTAAAGCCTACGATAACCTATTTTGGTGTTTATGTAAAGGTTACTTTACATTTTTCTTTTTAATTTTCGAAAAAAGATCCAAAGAACTGTTTTTGATACAGAACATTAAAACAATAGATGATATATATGCTCTTATGAATTATTACAGAATGTGCATAATTCCGTTTGTGTAGTTTTGAGTTCGTATACAGTACAGTCGCTGTGGACTGGCTGAAATTCACGCGTGGGAAGTGATGTCCACGCATGCATTTACCAGGTAATAAAAATCATCATCAGCAAAATTTTAATTAATGAAGCACCGGGTGTACCCGGTGCTTCATTGATTAAATTTTTGATGATCATTCCTATAATTGGTGTTTGAAATCTAATAATATTGCGTCCGTGGAAATATTGCCCACCCGTGGAAAGTGATCAGTCCACGGTGGACGTACTGTACAAGGCTCTATGGACGATTTTAAATTGTAAACCTTGCAAACTCTGTAGGTATGTATCGTCTGTGGTTGTAAATCTGATTCTATATATAGAATTCCAGTCATCCGGCTGCAAATTTATATCTAGAATCTCGTTCCACGTTATCAGATAATTCATGAGAGGCGTCGTGTGAAGTTTCAAGAAATTAATAGAGAATGCTCTGCAAACTGTGTGTGTAGATTGTAGCATACCAATGATTATATACAGACGATAATTTTCTATGTGATTTGGCTGCCGCTTTCCCGGATCTAGGTATTGCATTTATAACACCTTGATAGACTGGGAATGGGGGTCTTAATGCTATATTTGTTGGAGAAGTAGGTAATATGGAAGTGTCTAAAAGTTCTTTTTATCCAAATCATTTTTAAGGCATTCTAAATGTTTCGATCTGTTGGAATTTAACTTCACCCACTTCATTTCACCGGAAAGACCAGTGATGGTGGCACGTTTGATTTTTTTCGGATTTTCCGAACCATAAAAACTTATAAATGTTTCCTGCATTTTTAAAATTAGGTCTTTGGGGATCTGGTAAAACCATTAAACGATGTGTTAAAATAGGTAGATCCAAAGTTTTTATGACGGTAGTTTTTTTTCTAATTTAAGTTTAATTACGAAGTGACCAGTTTGCAAGTAGTTTCTCATTTTTTTTTCATCTTGTTCATATATTTTTTTAGTATATAATTATCACTAAACAAAACAGGTTGAATTCAATTCCCAGAATCTTGAAAGATCTTGAAGGGGCCCAACTGACTTTTCACCTGTAGAAAGGGTTTCACCACAACCTCGTTCTGAGCCTATCCAAATGGCTTCGACGCCGAGTTATCTCCACCGTCTAGTTTAATATTTAGAGAATTTGAGTTGCTTTCTTTGTCTTGCTGCCTTTTGTCACCTTTTCGTTTTACGAAGGGCGCGATGCCATAGTTTACCCCCGTATCATACGGTTCAGAGGTTCTCAAAAACGTTGGTCGTTAACGATGAACATTTGTGTATTATTATTATTATTATTATTATTATTATTATTATTATTATTGCTGCTGCTGCTGCTGCTGCTGCTACTGCAGCAGCCGCTGCTGCTGCTTTGGTAGTAGAAAGTATATTGGTCTTCTGTTTCGACTATAACCTGTTTAATAGATTTTACGTGTTATGGGTCACTGAGGAGGCTGTTGTTAAACTTCCAAAAACCTTTTCCACGGGGTTGATTACTGAATGAAGGTTTGACGCTGAGAGCGTTATGGCGGATCGAAATCTAGTATTTTTAAAAAGGAGTTGTAGGTCTGAAGTTAACAGAAAATAATCTGGCCCCCTCCCTGTATAGCGCCCCTCCTCCGCATTATCCAACCGCCAGACATCGAATAAATCAAATCTTTCCATTAGCATCAGTATTTGTTTTGTTTGAGTTCGAACTGTTTTTGTTACTTATATTTAACATCATCTTTCTCGTAATTGTGTGGTACATTCCAATCCCACCTATTAGTATTGATTCATTACCTGTCCTTTCGATTTTAGAAAATAGTTCGTCGTAAAATTGTGGTCTATCATCATTTGGACCGAAAACAACCGATAGGGTTAATCTATGATCATTGACAGTAATGTCCAAAATAATGTAATTACTGCCTTCATTTAAATATTTTTTTTTTATGTATTGTGAAGCAGAAATTATCTGTTTCAACAACATGGCAGCACCTCTATCTGAACTTGAATGAGAACAGAAAACAGTCCAGTAACCCCACTCACTCTTCCAGCAGTTTTCAGCTTTCTTGGTTAAATGGGTGTCTACTAAGAGAGTAATATAATATTAAAACGTTTCTTTTCATGTTCTATCGGTTCATAGTACCTGAGTTTGTGTAATTTCTGAAATAAAACCTGAAGCAGCGAATTCGCTGCTTCAGGTTTTATTTCAGAAATCACACAAACTCGGGTACTATCGACCGATAGAACATGAAAAGAAACGTTCTAATTTTATAATAGAATATCTGCATAAACCACTTATTAAAAGTTCTTTCTGTTCAGGCTGAGTGGTTGTAGCATTCTTAAAGTGAATATCCAGTGTATTTCACGAGTACGGCGCTGTTCTGTCCCATTTGGTCCCTCAGGGTTTGAGTATAATGCCTTATAATGCGGCAGGGTAGATCAGATATTGTGTGATAATTTTGATTAAAATGTATGGCGATAGGTGTGTCCCATTTATACTCAATGTCTGCCAGGTGTTCTTGTATGTACGTATATTTTAACTTTCGGCTCATCTAAACCACCAAAATCAATTAGTGTATCTCAAATCAATTTCGACGTGCTCAAATGCCAGAAGGTTTGTCACGAACAAAATAATTATATTGGGAACCAGAAAAATGTTTCAAATGTGGCCAACAACACCAAACGTAACGTAATAATACTGTATATTGTTTTAATGGCCAGGGCAATCATGCAGATTCATCCACAGATTGTCCTACAGTACAGTCCCCGTGGACTGGTCGGAATCCATGCGTGGGCAGAGATGTCCGCGCATGCGTTATACAGTAAAAGTAATACAAATCTTCATCAGCAAAATTTTAATTAATGAAGCAGCGGGATGCACACGGTGCTTCATTTATTAAAGTTTTGATTATTATTCCTATAATTAGTGTTTGAAATATAATATTATTGCGTTCGTGGTAATAGTGCCGACCCGTGGAAAGTGACCAGTCCTCGGCGGCCGTAGGTAGTACTGTATCCGGAAACGGGAGAAATAAATACAGAACGTAGATTGTGAGAGGTAGATTAGGTTTAGAGAGGCCAGAGAAATTATAACGTAAATGCCAGGAATCAAATCATCACCACCATGATAAGCTTCAACTTTGAAATAAAAGATAGAAACGAAATCTTTAGAAATATCCAACACTATCGACATGGCTTAACAACAGCACAACAGCACAATTCCATGCTTAGTACATAATTTTACAATAGAGCAAATCAATAAAACTGAACCAAAGTCACCTCAATCAGAGTGGAATACTCCAAACAAAAACACCAGAAAAAATAGAACAAAACAGAAAAAGGACCAAAAACTGTATGAGACCGGAAACATGAGCAACCAAAAACAAACCCCCATATCATTGCAGTCTGAGTCAGATTAGAAAACCAGAAAGAGGCAGAAATTAAAGAATTTAGAAAAGGTAAATCAAAACAATTATCAGGAGGCACTCCCAAAAGTTTTCAAAACCTTGTTACGCGCAATAGATTCGAAGGCTTTGAACAGAGAGAAGTCGGTGAATGCATAGACGAAACATTCGGACACATATGCCCGAACTCCTCTGAGAATAGGTCCCCAACAAATAAGGCACCCATAAAACCTACTGGGGTTATTTCGCCAACACGAACAACATCGTATTCAGCAATTACAATATAACGCAATGGAATTGTCGAGATTTCAGAACGAATTTTAATGAACTGGACTCTCTAAGCCAAACATCTGCACCTGCCGCTTTTTGCCTGCAGGAGACACTCTTAAAAAACCTGATACTCAAGATGTTTCTGATTTTAAATAATATACTTCGTATAATGCCTGGCCGGATGATAATGATCTTCATATTCGTAGAACGACCATCTTAGTTAGAAAGGGACTTACTCACAGCCCCGTATCATTAAAATCAAAATTACAGGCTTCAGTTGAAGGCTTAACTTTAGATGAAACTGTTACGTTATATTCTATTTACGTTTCACCAAGAAAAACCCGACAACGCAATGATATTGAGCTCCTGGACCATCAACTCCCAGTTCCATACAGTTAAAACTAGAAGTCCTGTCATGAAATGTGCACAAATAGCATGTCCATCTGCGCGTTAATCTACACGTTAAGACCATAGTAAGGCTATCAGTTTCTGAACATATGGTCTGTGCACAAGCAATGTTTCAGCCAATGGACCTCCGGGTAACCCGGAGGTCCATTGGCAGAAACATTGCCTGTGTTTGATGAATGACCAGGAGAACCTGTAGTGCTTTGGATGCCATTCGATATGGCAATTGAGCGCAATTTCTACGCGCAATAAGCCTAGATAAGCGCGCAGTTTCTGACATGGCTTCTAGTTTTAACTGTATATTTCATTGGTTGATTTGAACCAACATAGCATACGTTCGGCTGATGTTTTACAGTCAACAAGGTGTAAAGGCTAAAGCAGTGGAAGAGTTAATTACAAAACATGACTTGTGTTTATTCGATGATGGGTCTGAGACTTAACTACATCCGCATCTGGTTCGTACACATCGATTGAGCTTACAATTGCATGCTCTTCTATCTTCCTCGATTTTTCTTCGAAGTTCGATGATGACTTGAGCGGGGGTTACCACTTTCCAATTGTGTTGGGAAGTTTAAAAGGGCCAGCAGGGACGCCTTAGGGTCGCTTTGTTTTGAACGAATCACACAGGAGAAATTTGTAAAAGTGACGGTCAAGGAGAACATTTCACTAGAGAATTGTTTGACATTGCCAGCACAGTCATTCCTAAAATCTCTGAAATCCAAAACGTTTCATTAAACCATTGTTTGATGAAGATTGCAAGCGGGCTATAAGGATCGCAAGAAAACTGAACGGGAATTTAATAAGCCACCAAGAACAGATAATTTAGGTAAACTACGCATGAATGGGGCAAGGACCAGACGACTTATAAAACCAAAAAGGTTCTTAGGAAACTTATGATTTAAAAAATTAAAGGCAAACAAACAAAATCAAATGTAAACCTCCTGGAAGATAACAACACACAATTACAACAAAGAAATATGACACAAATTGACCTCAACTTTTTTTATAAATATTTGTCGTCTGAAAATTGTAATCCAGACCAGAAGTTTTTTAAATTAAAAATCAGCAGGACAAACACTCATCAAATTTAGCTCTAGCGACTAAGAGGATTACAGTGAACCTTACTGCACTGAAGAGTTGAATAACTCTTCGCATGAAACACAATATACTGCCACTAATGCCACTGACATGCACTATCAACTTTTAAAACTTCTACCTCAAACTTTACTTGGACATTTGCTATCAGTTTTCATTGTCATGTGGGTGACTGCCAGTTTCCAACTTCCTGGCGAAAAGATACGACCTCCCCCATTCCAAAGCTAGATAAAGACAACAGCAATCCTGGCAACTGCACACCTATTACATTAACAAGTTTTCTGTGTAAAACGATGGAAACGACGATCAATGCTCGACATGTCTGGTTTATGTAATCGAACACTCTACTTGCGAATGTTCACCGTGGTTTCAAAAGACAGCGAAATACTGTGGATCATTTGGTTAGACTTAAAGCGTTCACCAGAAATGTCTTTGCCAGGAGAGAGAACATGTGGTTGCCATTTCCATTGACCTGGCAAAGGTATATGATACAACGTGGAAGCATGGGATTTTAATAGACCTTTTTAACATGGGGCTGAGAGGCCTCATTCCCATTTGTATAGAAACTTATTTAAAGCACCGTCAATTTCAATATCGTGTTGGGTCTACATTATCTGATCCGCGGGCAAGAATTTGAGTATTCCTTGGGGTCGTATCCCATCTGTTACTCTATTTTCTGTTGACACCAGTGCCATCATTGACACAATTGAGAATATGGGAGCCTCTTAATTGTATGTCGACTTTCTAATGCCCTATAGCAGTAAAAACGAGAATGCTATTAATTTGCAGACTTCACTTGTGTTTAATCAGAATTCAGAAATGTGCTGTAGAAAACTGTTTCAAGATTTCTAAGACCACAACGATCTGTGTTCATTTCTGCAAGGAAGCATCACCTTGATCCGGAATTGAACATAGATAGTAGTACCATTAGAGGTGTTTTTAACAGCCACCAGAAACATATTCCCTCCTTTGGAAATCGGAAGTAAACCTCATATAGAATCCGACTCACGTGAATCAGTTACTATAAAAGATAACCGTGAACTAAGTATTTTTTCGTGGCATTTATAGAAACCTGCTGTCATTTGGACCTTTCTTCTTCATAAAAATATAAGACAAACACTACGTAGTTCAAAAATAAATATGCCGAAATAACCTCTATGTGTAGTACATATAATAGCCCAAGAACATTAGGTTTCACTAGGGAAAAAAATCGGAGAAAGCTGATTTTTTCAGGGAATGTCGAGTACATGTCACTGAACGATTAGACAAAAGTCCCCTAAAATCCCAGTTGAGCTTTTTTTTCTACAGCCTTTTGTCGAAAACGCGTTTGAAAAAAATCAAAAAAAAAATCGCACGAACTTTGTAACCTCGAATTGATCCAACTGTATTTTTTGTTTGCGCGTATTTCGAGCTACATAATGTCTAATATACATTTACCTAGAGGGAAATGTGCATTCTGTGACAATTTCTGCGAAAAATTATTGAAAATTCACAAAAAAGTATCGGATTTACGCAAAAAATGACGATTTTCCTAACGGATTTGCCCAAAGGGTCGTAGTACAGAACGGGATGTTAGTTGGACAGACGATAAAAAATCCACCACCATTTGAAGACTTTTATCATTGCTTACAAAATAGACATTATGGAAGACCCCCTCTGCTTCTGGCCGAGTTCCCCTTTTGGCATAAAATTCGTCAGCATGAGAACTCAACTATTTTCGGGCTTGGGACCGAACAGACACGTCTGTGTCTGGCAGCATTAGATCAATAAATAATATTTACAGAATGTACAAAAATCAATAAATAATATTTACAGAATGTACAAATCAATCAACATGGATTAAGTTACATTGACTATTATCAACGCTATATACAGAAATGACATGACCTATATACATATTATTCATCGAACTCAGAAATTTCCGACAGGACAGTGTTTCTGTGGTTGTTACAAGAATCCGAACTGCAATTACACAAACCTGAGCAAGAGAGTCCTGCCTTCTTACACCCACCCCTTTTTGTACAAGCACTCTTGCAACCACAACTGATCAGATTCAGTAGGTTATCGGGGGCAGATGGCTTTGTGGCTGCAGTCGGTACAAGAAGTCCATTGTCTAGCGACCACCCCCAATCCGTCGGAGGAAGCGAAGTGCCCAGCCATTGTTGGACCTGGAGATAACATCTGTAGACATGTTGTTGTGCAGCATCGCTGCTTGGTGGGAGTGAGGCTAGGTCGATGGGTTTATTCAGTTTAGATTTTGCTACATAACGCTTGTAAGTGACATATCTATATTGGTCGAGAGAGGAAACAGTTTTACTCCCGTATAAGATCAGGAGAAGTTGTTCCCCGGCAGCGGCTACTGCACTTGGTGTACTGTCATCCGCCAAAATTGTGTTGACATACTGTTGTGAGTCGCTAGTAACATCGGAGACAATTGTACTGAATACTTTCTTCTTACCAACTCGAAAGAGAGCAGAAGTAGTGTCACAACCACTTATAGAATGTGCTACAAGGAGGTTGCTTCTATGGTCACCCATTTTGGTTGCTATTTCACTAACTGAAACTAGTAAGTTTGGGGTAATGGAATACATCATGTGAATATTACATCCCGGTTGAACTCGAGAGGTAAGAATGACTAACAAGTCTGTGTCTGTTCCCACAACGACAACATTGTTGTCATCTTGAGCGATGTCAAGTGCAGTTTCGGCTATCAGTACATCAGCATCAGCCTCGGCCTACTTGGACTGAATATTGATAGCAGATAGCTCCTGCATTAGAAGATCGATCAGTTGGGTTTTGTTCTTGGCATTTGCAAGGAAATCGGATTGGGGTGTGGTGGCTGGTAACTCGGGTGAGATATTGATATCAATGGAATACCTGCCTTTAGATCTACGGGCTTGTTCCATGCCCTTTGTCGACATTCTACAAGCATAACCATAAAAAACAACCACGACGTTCGCCCCAAAATGTCTCACTAGATAATTGGAATATGATGTACATATGTCCTTATATGACGACTGTTTAGGCCATACAACTGCACTCAATAAAAATCCACCATCTACAACAAACAGAGAATGTTCTGGGATTTTAGTTTGCTCGGAACCGTATGTTTTGAGGATCTTACCGAGCGTGCTTTTCTGTGTCTTCCTCATTCCAGCAGAATCAAACAATGCTGGTGGTTTCGGGGCGAGTTCATATTTGAGATACTCTTCCATCTCTGCTTGTGACTGAATAACACATGTGATGCGGTTGAACAGAATTGTGGGGTCAATCACTACCTTACTTCCACGGACTTTGATGCTATTTGCCATCGATGCGAAAGACTTCACAGTGTCAACACGTCGTAGTTTGATGCTGTTGAACGTTTTGCTTACAACATTCGATACGCAACATTCACCAATTTTGCGAACTTGGTCACAGTTCACAGTTTCGTCGGCCACAAGCCCGGTCGCTATAGAGACTAATTGTAGTGGATCTCTATTCTGAAAGGGGGAATGCACTCTGAGCCAGTTCAATAATTTGGTGATATCATTGGCATCAGTCAATTGTGAACTTTGACGGAGATCCCGATGTTGTTCGCCATGACCAGTGTGAACATGAACAACATTTTCGAGAGCATTACATATCGGAAGGCAAAGAGGTAGTCCATGTACCCATTTCGCAACAGAACAGACAATGGAGTTTAAAATTGAAAGCATCTTGATCAGAGCGCAATTTTTTTTGTCATAGATGGACCAGCTTCGTCAGATTCAGCTGCATCTAGAGACATTCTCTTACTTTTTCTTACAGAACTTTCCCGTGTATAATTCTTGTAGCAGAATTTGTGAATTTTCTCACCAACTGTGGGTTTCTTCGAACCGGCAAAAAGATTATCGCCAAGCTCGACGCTTACAGCAACCAACTTTTCTATACCCCGCTCACCAAGTGTAGTTATTCCGGACGAGCCGGTCAACTCATCGTTACATTTGATACATTTATCCATTGCCAAAGTCACAACAGAAAAAAGACGATAGACACAATAAACTCAAGTACAATACCACAGAACAGATATCAATGTGCGAACCTGCTTCGTTGTTACCGTAAGGTATCAACAGGTAACGCTAAGTGATATGCCAACAACATAACTGATCAGTTCTACAAATAACACAAGACTCTAATAATCAACAACAGGCAAAATTACATATATATCTATCAAGGGATCATTGGTTTCAATATCTAGGCATCAAATGCGGAGTGTCCAATACTGAACAGAGCAAATTGTGCAATGGACAGACCTGGAATGCGGAATTAAACAGCGTTTCCTGATGAAAGTCATTCAAGGCTATTTTGCATCAAATTAAAGAGCGTTGTCTGTACAATACAAATTTGTTTATGAGTACACATCAAGGGCGTGCACACATTACATGCCAATGCATCTTGAGTGTATGCGAACACCACATTATGTGATTTAATCGAACATGGAAATTGAAACAATGATGCTATAATACGGTATTTGAATGAGAAAAGTCGATGCCGTTTGAATTTGAGTTTAGGGGGTATGGTTAATATTTCACACGTTTCACCAGTTCATTATGGAATAAATGACTATGGTTATATATCATTATAAAGCCACTGCTTTTCTGCAATTTTTGATATATAATTTAACTCCCAAAGTAGTCGTAGATTTGATTTAATGGACGTTGTGTGCCGTTGTGTGTATGAAAACAATAATTTTTTTTTCGTAATTTTGCACATTTTCGTGAATATTTCACCATTGAGTGTGAGGATTGGTACAAAGTTGGCATTTTCTGTTGGGGATATGTATTCTCAATATAATTCAGCACGATATTTATGATTCTCACCCTACTAAGGCGAATAAGAATGAGAAATATGGAGCTGGGTCGAATTTTTTTTTATTTTTTTTTTTTCATCAAAAAAACGCTATAACTAAAAAAGCTCAACTCGGATTCGCGGGGACTTTTCACACTTTATCCGCAATGTGTGTCCCGGAAACATATAAAAAAATCAGCTTTCTCCGATTTTTTTCCTTACTTTCTCATTTTTATGTCTAATGTGCCTGGACTAATAAACGGATCTATACCGGTGGATCTAAAAGATATACCAAGATTAAATCTCAGTGTATTGCATATACATATAGAATATACCCATAGTAGCTTGGTGTACAAAATGTTCACCAAACTACTTTGGGTATATTTTATTTATACCATGATCGTCAGATTATTAAGAGTCGCTATTATTTTTTTCGATTTTACTGAGCTACAACCGAACATACGGGCGAATTTGTTTTTGTTTACATGAGCATTGGTGGGCGGTACTTCTGCTGTCAATTTTATCGCCGAAACGAAATAGAAAAAGAAACAGGGCCTTTTTCATTTTAATGACATAATAACATATTATCTTGAGATATGGATGCTTTATTAACATGAGACAATGCATGTTTGTTATTTTTTTTTTTTTTGTTTTATGGGGTAAACTCATTTAAAAACGTAATAAATTGCCATTTTCATTTCGCGGGGCGACATGCGATAAATTTAGACAAGTTTGCATTCAGGTCGACGTCACGAAAGGTCAGTTTGGATGTAGTTCTACTGTAGGTGTAAAATTTAACTATTGAAATCCCATTGCTGGCGTGTTAACCACGGTTGGTGTATAAAGCTAAAATTTATGCCACAGAATGTTCATATATAGTAGAATAGGTGATCATGGTATAAAAAAATCTACACAGACGGGTCTAAAGACGGCGTCAAAGTATCACTGGCTGTTGTTGCTGGTCATCACATCACCGCTATCAGAATATCAAATAAAAGTTGTATTTTCACAGCTGAAGTTAAAGCCTTACAATTAACGCTTGAACACTTCGAGAATGTAAAGGAAAGGAATTCGATCATATTTCTGGATCTTTCTTCCTCTTTGCTAGCTTTACTGAACCCCAGGTTGAAGAACCCTCTAATTTTGGAACTTCGTTGAATACTCTCATGTCTGACCAATATGATATCGTGTTTTACTGGTTACCTGGACATGCTGGTACATGTTAATACCAGGGCAGAAAGTGCTGCAAGAACCGGCTTTAGACAAGCATGTTGCTGATTTTAAGGTTCCATTCCTATTTGATAAATGCATCAAATATGTGTGGAAGGCGGAGGGGGATGGAGCCACGAATACCAACTCCATCGCTTCTGACCAGATACTTTTATCATTACTCGTCCAGTGGTCTTTGTAGAAAAAAGATCATATAATTCTGACGCGATGTCATATTGGTCATACAAGACGTGCATATTCTTTTTTGTTACAGAGTAGTGTGCAACAAGAGTATGTTCCTTGCCAACAGGTGTTGCCTGTGTTGCACATTCTTCTACATTACACTGATTTTTATCATGTTAGAGGGTAGTAATGTCTCTGTAGTGTCTCCAAGAGGTTTATTGTATCACACGAGGCCGCACCAAATTCTATCATTTCTGAAAGTAATCACTCTTTTAATAAATTTCTTCACATATCAAATTGTCAGTTTGATATATAATTGGATGATCTGGATAAATGAAACGAAGCTAAAACAAGAGTGCTCGGAGTATGGTTAGAACTAGCCTGAACAGGCCACAACAGCTAGAAATGGTAACAATAAGCAAAACAGTTCCGCGTGGTAGGCTTTTCTACTCGACTGGAGTATACTCCAGAACAAACGAACATGATTGGATGGACAACAGCTATAGCATACCTTATAGGTAGAAGCAGATGATTCTGAAATAATCCGAGCAAGAGCAACTCTAATAGTTTGTGGTAATTCTACGAAATAAACGTGGTTTATGCAGAATTCCAAACCAACAAACTACTCTAGTTCAATCGAATGTATCCCAATAAACCTATCAGCCCTATATCGCTAGGTGATATTCTTATAAGCCCCCAAAATAGGGAAATGCAAGTTCGTTTTCAGTAGTTTTGAGAACGCGGCTATTATTGGAATAAAGGAATATTCTGGGAAAATCCGTACCAAATAATGTTGATTGTGGTGGTTTGGAAGGATTGTTGGTTGCTTGTGGTCATTAGACTTACTTCTATTCAATCGAACATACCTTTCGAACATACTCCTATCATATTAGGTTTTGGGTCACATAGCAATCAAGTGCTACCACAAACCAAGATGTCGGCCTCCAACATACAAAATGGACAACGGAAACCGGCATCACCCTAACAACACGCGCTACACTCACGCGGGCTACCATAACAACCAAACATGACTTAGCTGGAGCACGTGACTATACGTCACATTCGAAATTCACCATGAGATCCATCCAATATGGGACGATCTCTACATCTTCTACCACTTATCACCTATCTTATTAATGTTCTGGATTGTATTCCGTACAAACAAAGCAACCAACAATTGCCATTTGGCTCACATTCGGCTTTTTTTCAAATTCTGCCTACACGCGAATACCAAGCCCAACAGATTTTGTACACAATAATTCTTGTAATGTCAAAACATTTAACCTCTAACATTTAACAGAATGTCATACCATCTGGTATTCACAGTTTAATTACTTCTAAATTAGAAAGACAAACAAATTGAAATAAATAAAATACATAATTCAAAAAGAAAATTGACAAAATGATAAAAGAACACAAACACCAGTCAAAATATCTGTGTTTGTGATTGTTTTGTATTATTATGTATAAATCGAAGTACAATATTAATATGTATTTATTAAGCGAAAGAACGTTTGTCATATTTGCTAATTATTGAAAGTGATTTTGTCGATGCCGGAGGCTTTGTGGAAGGGGGAGTTACGGGGTGGGGTTGTTTTGTGGAAAGTTTTATCGTGAACCTGAGAGTAAGTACAAGATGACTCGTCTCGTACGTTATACTAAATATGCGTTATGTGCACATTGTGTTTGTACAGAATCTTTTATCCCGACGAGACTAGTTTTTTTTAGGACGTATAGCTACAAGTTGCGTTTGTGTGACGAACAGATATTCCTCCCCAAAACAAATCGTGTGGCGACAAAAGGGGGGGGGGGTGGCTTAGAAGGTAGAGGTGCAGGCTGCAAGCCGAGAGGTCCTTTTTCGAATCCCACCTGCGGCAACTGCGTTGCGTCCTTGGGCAAGACATTTCACCCCGATTGCCCACGTGGGGGCACGGTGACGTTGTGTTCTAAGGCGTAGTGCACGTCGATGGTGCACTGCCTTCAACCAATGCTAACCCTGCTTGTGTGGAGTTAGTATGTTGGGGAGCGGACAGTTGTTCGCCGTTACTCGGTTGTTCTCTCCGGGTACTCCGGCTTCCACCACCCGTAAAACTGTCGCGGTCATGATTCGCCATTGTGCAGAAATATGTGACCTTAAACATCAATAAATAAATAATAATAATGTGGCTACAAAAGATCGTGTGCAAGCACAATGAGCACATAACCCGTTTATCTTACATTCACTCAACGAAACTCATAATCACGACTTCTCAGAAAATGGTCGTTGACCAACAAAACACTACACTCAACTGATGAAAACAATGGGACCCCGTATCAATTCTTTCAACTCAACGGCACGTGCGGAAATTCCCTCAACTTTTATGAAATTTTACATGGTGATAAAACATAATCAAATACAACCCAAATATGCTTTTACAGTCTGGCAGTGACATTTCGAATACAATTAATTTCAGTCCATAAAGTCATACAAGGGTTGGTGGGTGGTGAAAACAACAGGGGAATTACATTGTTATAGAACACACTGATCTCTTTCATTCATGACTTAACTTCCTTCTTTAATTTTAAAAGCTTGCAAACCACAATGAGACTGATTTAAATCAAGTTACATTTCAAATTCAATTACGGCGATTCGAGTAGTTGCGAATGATCTGTTGTGTATTATGTACTAAATAGTGCCACACCCTACCACATGGAGCATACAGAACGTGGAGAGTGTATTGTAGCTAAATCACCCACGGAGTGGAGATTCCACCCAAGTTATAATTGCAAATTTGTTGCAAAGCATAACAAGCACAAGCAAAGTTCCAGCCAGTGGACCTCTGGGTTAAACCCGGAGGTCCATTGGCTGAAACATTGCTTGTGTTTTTAGTCGATATATACAAAATTTGAAAGTTATAGTTTGGATGATAACTCCACTCCGCGGGTGATTTAGTTACAATCAACTCTCCAAGTACTGTACATGTGTGTTGAGGGAAATCTAACGCGGAGTAATGTTTTTTGAAGGGAATTGCAACAATACATGGTATTTTATCGCCGAATTTTTATCACAACCGATATTGCGTTTTGGGTAAATGGTAGATAACATGTATTAATTTATTATTATGATTTTCTTTTCTAGAATTGCCCTTTATCAAGTTTGGACGATATACTTCAAACTCGGCTATCGGATCATATTCAATATTTGGGGGTGGATCAATTAATATTTTCGCGTGCAACCCGAAGGCTACAAATTAAAAATATAGATTAGTCTATACCTTACACTCTAATTTAGCAGCCATCCTACTTATTGCAAGTATGAAGTATCATATTCTTAGGCCGGAAAAACGGCCCCTCGGGTTCAAAGGGTCAAGCCAAGTTTATCATCATCTACGCATCAACAAATTGTAAGAGCAGTTTTTCTAGATTTCCAATAATAAAACTTCTCACTGAATTCGCGAGAAGTACAATCCAATTAACCTTGCTTATACGGAGGTCGAAATAAAATATTTTAAAGTTAACCTGGAAATACTTCCCTCAGTGCAACTAGGAACTCAACTAATTCTGCCATAGAGCTCTGTCAAGCAAGATTGAATTCGTAAATTTCCTAGTTGCCTTGTGGGACATACACACACTAAAAACTAAAGTGTTGAAACTGACACTTCCAAGGTGTTATACCCATTCTAACTCTTAGGGTTTGATTTTAACACTCAAAGTGCAATGCTTTAAGCACTTAGACATTACAATCGTCAGACATCTGAAACTTGAATGGATGGCACTTCCAATGTGTCTAGCATTGGTGGTTCTTCCAGAATCGTCCATAATTTGATTTGCGCTTGGTGGGTACATAATTAAAAGGAGAGAGTTCGAGCCTGATCCGCGTCATCTGCGTTGTTTCCTTTTAAGTGTCGCGACATTACACTTGTCAAGTGGTATTATTGTAACACCTGTCAAGTTCTGGGATACATGTATCTACACTTGAACAAAGTGCTAGTTCATCACTTAGTAAGTGTTAAATGCAGCATTTCAAGTGTAGTTTTTAATACTTTAGTTTTAGCGTGTAGTTGTTTGAAAGTACAGTATTTTGTCATCCGTGTGGCGGGGTTAATCATAACACTAATGAGTAGCAATCATTCTTAAATCTGATCAATTTATTCGCTCTCGGTGCTCAATATATCTGCGTTTTCCATTATCAGTACTAACCCTAGCATAACGTGCAATATAAATAAACCCTATTATTTACTTCATTCATCCTCCAACGACCATCAGGTTTCCCGTGAAGTAGGGAAAGCAGCCATGCGTGCGTAATAGAATCATATGAAATACGTTTTCTAGCTATTTCAGTCATTATGATTTAGGAGTTTGAAGAAATGGGTGTCTATGAATATGCGGACTTCATGTGATTATGTTCGGAATTGAACATTTATAGGCAAAGTAAGACCCTTAAGCTAATAAAAGGTTGTATCTGATCAGCGCTATCAACAACAATCGCCATTCAAATTGTTTATTCTTTTGCCTCCAAAATATATCTTATGAACCACATTTGAACTAGTTTAACGAGCTCGTTCAAAAGATGTCGTCATGATTACAGTACGGCCACCGTGGTCTGGTCACTTTCCATGCAAGGTCAATATTTCCACGGGCGCAATAATATTAGATTCCAAAAACTAATCATAGGAGTAATCATCAAAATTTAATTAATGAAGCACCGGGTTCCACCCGGTGCTTCATTAATTAAAATTTCTCTGATGATGATTTTTATTACCTGGTAAACGCATGCGTGGACATCACTGCTGACGCGTGTACTTCCACTAGCCCACCCGTGACACCGACTGTACTGCTATATTGTGAGCAAACATGGAAACGTTTGGAAACGTTGATTTACACCACGACAGATGACCAAAAAAATAAAAATCACTGAGAAAAATGCGCTTCATAAGACATAACCCACGTGTTGAGACCGCAATATGTGTAGGCACGTCACCGAAGAACACACCTGAAGTGTGGTTATGCATCTGCTTGATGTTATAACGTGAACTGAATGCTTCGACACAAAACAGTGTCTCACAAGAAAGTAAACAGACCGCCGAATGTGATAATGTTATCTAAAATCCTGTGCTTAATTCACTTGATTCAAGTCTAATCTTGATATAAATAGAGAACACAACTCAGATAGAGTACGTAAGACAGGTACCGAGGACCCTTGTTGCAGTTGTCCGTGTATGTCGCTCGCACCTATGGCGCTCGTGAAACACTTGGGAAACTCCAACTCGAGTCGTTGCCCCCGAGGTCCACCCTCGTTGTTTTCTGTCTCATTATTCAATAACTTATCGTTGCAAGTATCATCTCATTTCGTGTTAGACAGAATGTTGAGTGCGAAATCGATATCCCATTGGATTTACTATGAAATAAGCAAATTTATTTCCACTTTCATTATACTTTAAACCCTTGTATTTAACGGAATTCCCGCTATGACATAAATGTTTCTGTATTCAACTGGTCATGTACAAGACGGAACCTTTTTTCCGAGCACCGTTTATACTAGTTCCTTTCCCGTCCAGTCATTGGTTACGCTTCGCATAGTTTCCAAATTTCGTAATACAATTATCGATCGTCTGTCGCATAGGGTGAAAATGAAAACGCCCAAAGCAAAATGAAGTCGGTTCACAAAAAAAGAATTAGTTAACCAAAATTGACATAATATTGAAAAACATTCATTTCCAACCATAACATTAACCAAGACCCGTGGTCGTCTCGTCTGCGGATCCCCATATATCCAAATTGGTCAACTTTATTTCGGTAAATCTTCCTGACATGCTTCGAACTTCTTTTAATATTGTTTCTCTCTGTTGTTTTGCAACTCTGCCCGAATTAGTACTTACATTTTTACTATCAGTAATAGCCACCAAATGGTGGGGCGTGAATTTCAACAAATACGCCCAATGGAAAAGATAACGAATGTAATTTAGACTGATTCCCAAAAGGTTGTTTTGATTTTGTAACTATCAATTTGATAAGTACAACTACAAGCTAAACCACTTTACATATATGTATACCGTGAAAAAAGAATCCGAATAAAGAAAGAATCAAGCAAAACAAACGGAATCTTCACCTTTGGGTTTAAATATCGGAATTAAAATTTGTTTATTTAACTGAATTTTAATGCATGGGATGTGCAATAAACATAGAACGCGATGTGTGTTTGAATCGGATGGTGTTTACATAACTCGTTGGAATGGCGTAGTCATATTTTGCTCGAGCCTACGGCTTCACGTCTCGGTTGAACAAACACTCCGCATCTCAAACCTCAGACTATGTCACCGTCAGTTTATCACAATAACTTATAATGTTGAGAATCTTTCGGTCGGATCTTTAGTAAAGGGAAAATCTTTTCTGTGAGACTGATTTATTTATTGGTGCTTAACGCCACATCAGCTGCTAAGGCTATATTGTGGCGATGAAAAGTATGTACTTCAGAAGAGATCATTATCCACCATGAAGTAAATAAAAACGGGTATATAAAAATGACTTATGAGAAATGTAACTAACGAGTGGACACAGTAATGAGAAATTAAAACCAGTTGTTCAAAAATGCATGCTGTGTAAATCAACCTGTGAAATAGATATGAACTGATGAGAATTTAAAAGGAATAAAAACAATTTAAAATTTATTAAAAAGGTTGATGATAACTTTCAAAAAAGAGAGATGTTGTGCGGGCTCGTACGATTAAATAAATCTCTTAGAGATCCAACTGTAAAATACTGTCCTCTAACATGGTTAAAATCAGTACGATGTAAAATAATGTGCTCCACTGACAACACCTGCTGGTATGGAACACATTCTGGTCGCATATTACCCTCTAACAAAAAGGAATGTGTAAGTCGTGTGTTACCAATATGGCACCGTGTCAGTATTACATGGTCCTTTCTACAAAGGTTACTAGACGGGTTTGGTCGGGATCGATGGAGCTTGTTATTTGTCGCCTGCCACACAGATTTGATGTAGTTATTGATTTGTTGTGAGACTGATTAGTTTTTGCTAAGTAATAGTTCAAGTACTTTTACCAGGACATCTGGTTTGGTTGCATCAACTACTTTAGTAAAGTATGTCTTTTCTGTCACATTTATGGACATGGACCTGGTTTTGTTGTTTTACGAGCAAACTGTAAACGCTTTATCGCTGTGACTTCGCCTTCCTTATTCCATCTGAGAACCATCACATACAGTACAGTCACCGTGGTGGACTGGTCACTTTCCACGGCTGGGCAATATTTCCGCAGACGCAATACTATTAGATTCCAGACACTAATTATAGGAATAATATTCAAAACGTTAATTAATGAAGCACCGGGTACAACCCGGTGCCTCATTAATTAAAATTTTATTGATGATGATTTTTCTTACCTGGTAAACGCATACGTGGACAGCACTGCCCACGCGGGGATTACGACCAATCCACGGCGACTGTACTGTGTTGGATAAATTGTAATTGTTTTAGTTTGAGTACGTGCGAAATTGTTAATGAGATACAACACAGGGGTAATTTGAATTGTTTAACTGGTAGAGTGCTGGAAGTCCATATTTGGGTTTTATTCTGAAGTGCAGGTACTGCAACTTAAAGGCTTCAAATTCAGCGGCTGTGCTTAGTATTATCTTTGAAGTGATACTATTTAGTCCATTAAGATTTGCCTTGTTACAATTTATAGGAGAGTGCCCACAGGCACTCTCCTATAAATTGTAACAAGACAAAGACATGTGAACATATTTTGTTGGCCAAATAAAATTTAGCACTCTACCAGTTAATATTCTGTCTAGAGATTTCTGATTAGCGATCGATAATTGTTGTTGTATTTATTTGCGGAGCCCCATGAGAAATCGAAAGCACTGAAAACTCTCGGATTTTGGAACACGAAAATGTTATGGATTAAACTGTTAGTCTTGAACCCTCCACGCTTGGGTGAAATACTACTAGGTAAGAGTATTATCTTGGAGCTGATTGATAACTAAAAACAAAAAATTCTCTAGAAATAACCAATCAAAATTTCAACTAAATATGAAATAACAGGTATCTGAGAAAACTGTCTGGTGTAAAAGTATAAACAGCTTGCGATTCCAATGGTTTCATCAAAAGTTGCTCACAGCACAATGTTCCAATAAGAGAAAAATCCTCGTCCTCTGATGAGAGCTTGCGTAGTTTCTTATATGTTTCGGCTTCAGTAGCAAATGTTACCGTCTGACGTCACAACGCGAAATATTTGAAATGACGTCGCCCATTTCGCAATTGCGTCATCAACGGAGTGACTAGCCAGCCGCTTCATTTTTCTGGATTGTTCACATGTGCAGCAAACGGTGTTTCGGGTGAAGAGTTGTTTAAATTACAACCGATTTACTATTTGAACTGAGATGGAATGAGTGTATCTGGTTTATGGATTATTTATGGAGTGCCGTCGTGGGGTACACGAGAGGTTTATTTTTCTAAGCCTGTGATCATTAAAAGTTGCCTTGAACAACGACCACAAGTAGCAAATGATACTGTCTGACGTCACGGTCGTTAACACACAAAATATTTGAAATGACGTCGCCTGTTTCGTAATTGATTCATCAACGGCGTGACTAGCAAGCCGCTTCATTTTTTTTTTTTTTTTGGGGGGGGGGTGGGGGGTCGTTGTTTAAATTACCAACCGATTTCCGATTTGAACTAAGATGGAATGAGTTTATCTGGAATATTGATTATTTATCCAGTGTCGTCGTGGGGTACACCAGAGGTTTATTTACTAAACCTGTGGTCGTTAAAAGTTGCCTTGAACAAGACTTTTAACGACCACAGATTTAGTAAATAAGCCCCTCGTGTTTCACGATGTAGGTTTTGGGCTATGTGTAGTGTCTTGTTGGAACATGTACACTATTGTGATGAATTGACGGAAATATGGCACAAGGTTTGCGACTCAGAGCTCCAAGTTGAAACATTCATGTCTGTGCGAACATCTTCAGATGTCATGCTATTGGACCATTTCCGGGTTATCAGATTCAACGCTTAATCGGGAAACGAAAATAACTGTTGAAGTTGTCGGAAAGCTGATATCGTTTGTTTGTGTGTGGTGAATGCAAAGGCTCGTGTGTAACTCTTCACGTGTAGAATCCCGAAGATGATTGAGACACCAGCATGTAGTAAGACGAAGGAAACTACAATATAGTCCTCAAGAATGACACTACTTATAAGTGTTATGTTTGGTTTCCAAGGTAACATTAAACCACTCAATTAACAGTGGACCTGAGACCAGACTATGCGCTTACTTATCATGATGACGGCAGAAACAAAAGTTTGTATTATCAGTAATCATAGTTGGTTCATGCCATTGACGCTGGACTACATGACGATCTACAGTTAAAACTAGAAGTCCTGTCACGAATAGTGCGCTTTTCTAGGCTTAATTGCGCGTTAGAATTTCGCGCAATTGCCATATCGAATGGCATCCACAGCACGGCAGGTTTTCCTGGTTACTCATAGAAAACACAAGCAATGTTTCTGCCAATGGACCTCCGGGTTACCCGGAGGTCCATTGGCTGAAACATTGCTTGTACACAGGCCATATGTACAGAATTTGATAGCTTTACTTGGGTCATAACGCGTACATTAACGCGCATATCAACGTGTTATTTGTGCGCATTTCATGACAGGACTTCTAGTTTTAACTGTACTTCTGATGACAACAGTAAAAACAAGCATGATCGGGACCTAAGCCATCACAATCAGAACAAAGTAGCATGCCTTAATGATACAGTTCGAATAGCCCTTTACTCAACGCAGGCGATATCAAAGTTTATTTTTTTTTACATATTAGTTTATCGAAGTTTTAAAAAAATCAACAAAACCATATCAAGTGGCTCCTCTTTGGAACGAACTCGTTTATGAGGGGCCATATGATATGGTTTTGCTAATTTTTAAAAAAAACAAAATTTTGTTCAGCTACACAATTTGTGTATGACCCTGGCGGATGCGGCCAATTGGTTAAATGCAGGGATAATATTATTCGTTCAGGATTTCACTTGAAAAACACGAAGATTGACTTGTGCGTATATAAATAATGATGATAAACCGATCGTTTTGCAATTACACCGGTATTATCGATACTAATGTGACTACAGGTATATATCGATTTATCGACATAGTGTGCAGACCTATATGTGTACCTACATGCTTACATAAAAGCAGAACAAGATCCTTTCATCTAACTTCTGTATGCACGCACTACGACGATAAACCCTGTCTTGTAGATTTTTTTAGAATGAATTTCTTTGAACAAATAAAATTGAAAGTGTGCTGTTTTCCTTTCATATCCGACCAAAACTTTCTAATGCAACTGACAAGATCCTGCATAGATTGATAATGGGGTCGATATGCCATTGAACAAAGTATATCAGCGGAAACAGAGAAGCTTTTGTCTTTGACCAAACACCTTTCCATCATTGATTTTTGCGGATCTAATTAAAGTGTTTGTTCTTGGAGGGAAAATGATATCCCATCCAGTAGCGCATGTCTTCTAACCCTTTATCTAAGACAAATAGGCACAGAGACCTGCACACGTTTCTTAAATATCTTCGTGAGATTGAACGCAAGGAGCACTCGTCTCTAATGAGGGGGCAATATCTAAATTTCGGAAGCAAAACTTAAAAAAACGAAATATGTTTGGTGTGCTCTGTGTGTAGAGATTGAAGATTTTTACGATTCGTTCGGAAAAGGTTTATGTGGCGTGTTCAGACTGGGGCGTACTCTGCGCACGCTCCGTTAAAATTCTCCGAATTTTCTGCGAGATGCATACACCTGGGTATAAACAATTATTATATTATTGCTTTGGTCCAGGATATCACGAGAGCCTTCGGCTCTCGTGATATCCTGAGCCATAGCAATCGAGTGCGATAATTCTTAACCCATCCAAACGTATGTGCGGTTCTGTATTTATCACACACCTCCCATGTAACAGCCAGTCTACACGAAAATTGAACTAAAAACACTTTCTAAGGTAATAATTCCAGCATTTCAGTCGTTGCCAAGAAGTAATCACTGTTAATGGGCGGGGGTACCGACCCTCATTTGCTTTTTAAATTTTACGGTATTAATGGATCGAAACCAATCGATAGCGATCAGTGTCACGGCCACGATGATGTTGATCGAACTTAAATAATGACTAAACTGCGGGAAATAACACAACAAAACGTTTTTAAATAGCTTATAAGTTTAGAACACTTCCTCATTGTGTAACCGGTTGTAGAAAGTATTTGTCAAGGAACAAGCAGTCAGAATGTTATGTTAAATTTGAATTTTTTTTTACTCGGATCTGATTATTTAAATATCCCGAATAAACAAATCTAAATGAGGAACTTGAAACTTCCAAGCGATTTCGACTCCGGTGCTTTCGACCAATGGTGACGTGATTTATTTAGACGGGTTCCTTCTCTGTTTACGTTGGAAACGAAATCGAACGTGTTTTTTATAACTACATGTGCGGTACAACTTTATTTTTATCATACAGGCAGAACAGTGGAAACCCCGTGTTTTACATACTGTTGGAGTCATTTAAAAGTTGTTTCCATTTCAGTTATCTGCATCAAGAGAAGATAAAGCTAGCGGTTGTACTCCTACACAAATATAACCCACTTATACTTTGGTTTTAGTTCCGGTTCCGCTCACACTTCCTAACAATGTTGAAGAATTCTCTTAAATAAATTATGATGCGACCTCATGTGACATCACAGGCAAAAGTATGGCATAACTATGAGGTGGGGGCTGCTTGTGGGGTTTTTAGAATCATTAATATCGTGTAATTCTCGTCGGATATAAAAAGGATAAATTTAAAGTTTGTGAAAATATTTTTATTTTACGATAAAGACAAAATATTTCAATCCACGAGTCTTAGCAAGAAGGGTAAACGATTAATGCAGCGAGTGGTATTTTAACCCTTTACCTAACCTGAAAAGCAGACGACACTTGCAAAAATAATTCTTGAATAACTATTTTTTTTCATTTTTTGTCTCAAAAACATAGGTTATGACCCCTCGTTGGAACGAGCTCAACGAGCTCGTTCCAACGAGGGGTCATAACCTACGTTTTTGAGACAAAAAATGAAAAAAATAATGAAAATTAATTGGCGATTTTTGAAAATAGCGCTGGCCGGTTTTGGCCGTTACGTTAGGTAAAGGGTTAACAGTATTTTAATGAACTGTATATTTATTGCATGTATCCTATTGTGTTTTGCTTCGTCTATTGATCAAATCAAACGCAGTAACAAATTCGAGAGTAATTGCTTTTAATACTTGTCAAGGAGGTTAAATAATTAATGCAGCGAATGGCACTTTAACAGTATTTTAACGCACTGTATGTTTATTGAGTGTATCCTATGGCGTTTTTCTTTGACTATGGGTCTACTCAAACACTCTAACAAGTTCAAGAGTAATTGCTTTTTAAAACTGAAAGCATTGTATCGAAACGTCTGTGTGATATTTTGACGTCACAGCCACAAAAAAATATAATTTTGTTAAGTGTTAAACCACCAGAGAAAAGGTATTAATCTATTACGGCAATAAAGAAAACAATTATCCAAGGTTTTCTGTGGGGGGTTGTGACGTACTTATGGGATAAAGTATATACAAATCATAATGCAACTAATTACAAAATGTTCTAAGATCTGTTACAGTTTTCTGACAGTGTTATCGTTTTTTTCATTCTATTCATCAAGTCAGAAGTTTTCTCTTCTCCAAGTTCAGCTATCCAAACGTCTCGGCTTCCCCTCCAGGGAAGCCGCGACGTTCGGGTAGCTGATCTTTTTCTTCTCTCACCTCAACGAATCTCCGCTTTAGGAGTAACGGCCCTTAAACTTGGTTTGCGCTGAATTTTGTGTACAACTCTCGTTTTTTCTCTCTTCATCCGCCAAATCCTTATTTCTTGCCATCATCAATTCCTTACCATACAAAATTTACCCCTTTTCCTGGTAATACCAGTTTTGCTTATTGATTGCATTCTACGAATAAAGGTGAACGATTTCGCTGTAAAGCAAATGGCTCCGCCTAGTAACACATCGATGGGGGGGGGGGGGGGGGGGGGAGGAACTCTTAGTTTGGCTGATATCAGCCGAGATCGGAGAACTCGATAATGGACACTACTGGGAGAGAAAATCTTGTCTAATAAATGAAACATTTTATTACCCTTTTAAAAATATACAAGCTTCCTGATTGGTCAGTACCCATTGCATCAAGCACGGTACATTTAACTCCAACGGGGTGTACGGAGTTCAGCGGAGTGTACGAGAATATCACGTGACAGCTGAACGTGGTATACAGACATTCTATGGTACACTTCACCGATTTCTCTTTTACCCATCGTCTCAAACATTTTCCTCAGTAATAATAACATTCAGACTCACAAACAAAATGAGAACGATGTTTCATGAGAATACTCCAAAAAGTTGAAATAAAACATGTGTACAAACCCCCCAATGTCCGATTTCACTGTCGACAAGAGGGGGTTCTGTTGTGGTATTTCTACACTACAGATCCGTTGTAGTTTAGGGAAACATGCAGCATATCTTGTGATATGAATTGTCTCTTCAGTGAAAAGTATTAAAGCATTTGTACATGCTGGAATATAGTGGCCCCGATTCTCCAAGACACACAGCGCACCACTGTGTCGAATAAAAGACTTATAAAGACAACTTGGGCCCCACAATAATAACGACACGTCATTTCCCAATGTCCTTGAATGGACGTCTACCAAATGTTTGAGTACTATCGAAGGGAAATAACGTCAAATCGTTCTTGTTCAATAATAAAGAAAGATATGGTTTCTTTCAATTTCTCCAATTATTACTTTATCCGGGTTTTCGTCACCAGAGTACCGTTTGGGGATTATCCCTTTACCTAACGTAACGGTCAAAACCGGCCAGCGCTATTCTCAAAAATCGCCAATTAATTTTCATTATTTTTTTCATTTTTTGTCTCAAAAACATAGGTTATGAACCCTCGTTGGAACAAGCTCGTCGAGCTCGTTCCAACGAGGGGTCATAACCTATGTTTTTGAGACAAAAAATTATTTTTGCAAGTGTCGTCTGCTTTTCACGTTAGGTAAAGGGTTAAATAATCAAACACAACTCGACACATTGAAGGGGCAGGGTAATAAATTCATCATACGGTGTTTCAGCAGGGTGTACGGGACAGTACTACTCTTCTGAGGTTCGTATTTCTTCCGGGTTTTAGCACCAGAAACATAGTTCAAATTCATGAAATACCTATCCCGATTGGTAACAATTATAATTATGTGGCCAGTCGAGACTATACGTTGTTGATAAGACAATTAGACGTCTTATAGGGCAATACTGTATTTTATCATATGACTCGTCCGTTTTGTTCACTTTAAAACATTTGATATTTCGTTTTCATATTAATCAGTGATAAATAAAGCCTTCCGTCAATTTCATTGGTCAATTTCAAAACTATACAATTTGATTGGCTGAACAAAATACAACTGGGCCACATTTTCATAATTTGCATAATTAGAGTTGGGAGCTTTCATTGGTCAATTTCAAAACTGGACAATTTTATTGGCTAAACAAAATACAACTGGTCACATTTGCATAATTTCAGAAGGGAGAATATACGTTATCTGTCCTATTCAGGATGGGTTATATTGTATTAATATTTTTCTTACAAGAAAAACGCCATTCATTTTTTTTATATTTTCACTTTTTACTTCCAAAACATAGGTTATGACCGCTCATTGGAACGAGGGGTCATAACCTATGTTTTGGAAGCAAAAAATGAAAATTTTTAGTTATGCGAGGATGTTTTTTTCCAAATGCCGTCTGTAACTCAAGTTCGGTGGTGGGTTAAAAAATCATACTAAGTGGCTAATTTGTGCGTGTGTGTATCATATGATAAATAGAATATGAAATAAGTGTTTTTCTCACATAATATTTATGAAACGCGGCCGAATTTTCCGTCTGGGCTCGCCAGAGGCTCGCCAAAACGGAAAATTCTTAGAATCGTTTCATAAATATTATATGAGAAAAACACTCATTCCATATCCTCTATTTATTTTTGTAAAGAAAGTAAACATAAGAACAGAATTAAGGTTTTTGAAAATCAATGCGGTGATGACACTAATTGATCACGCGCTATTGGTTATGAACCGCGTATGTCTTCACGCAGGATTACTTTGTTTCACTCACCTCGTGGATATTGAACAGTCATAATTCAAGTTTCCATTAACCCTTTACCCAAAGCAGACGATATCAAACCTAATGATTTTAAATATTATATTTTTAAAATTTTCAAAATATTTCAACAAAACCATATCATGTCACCCCTCATTGGAACGAGTTCGACGAGATCGTTCCAATGAGGGGGCACATGATACAGTTTTTTTGTAATTTTCTAAAAAATAATATTTTTTTCAACTGCTGAATGTGCATATTACGTGGGCAGTTTGACCGATTCGGTAGGTAAAGAGTTAATACAAACATGAGTTTTAATATATGCATTGTATGCATCGTTCTGACAATGGAAACCTTTTTTTCAAAACTTTAATAATCATTGTAGGGGCCGGGGTATTATTACATAGACTATTGTAAAACAAATAATGAAGAGGTGCCTTCTAACCAAACATACAAACATCGGTAGAACATACCACGCAGGTAATGTAGTCAGACCGTCTTAATATGACAATTTAATAGTCGATAGTCTCAGTTTTCAGATTTCGAATGGCATGGCAGTTACATACATACTTATATATTTCTATTTTGGATTAAGACAGCCGCGAATTGCTCCGCAAATACCGCTATAGTTTACCCATAAATTATGGAGTTGTTTATATATTTCAGAATTACAAGAATAAACTATGATTGCAGGTTGACTGATTAAATCATGTGACTTTGTATAGACTAGTGCAGTATGCTGCCATCTTTAACAACCACCCCCATCCCTCACCCTCTTCCCCGAACAAAGCGGATGCCAAGACAATGGCAGACATCCAACTAGTTATACAGAAACATGTTTTCTTCTTTCTAATTGAATAATATTCTTCAGTTTTTTGTGACTCCATTATTTTTGAATGTTTTTTGTGCATCTTTTATCATAATTTCTTCGAACATTTAGACACATTCACTTACCCCATATACTGTGAATATTTGATGAAAATGAGAAACCAAACTTTTAGTGAGTTTAAAATTTTCATCTCATATCATGCCTTACATAATATCATTTTTTATCAATGTCGCAAGAAACAGAATTCTTACAAGTATTCGGCTTATTTGGCTTCGGTCGTGTCGTTGGCTCGTGAATAAGTTTATACTAAAATATGGTAAGGATCAGCTGCGAAAATCATTTATCTTCCATCTAATCGCAAAAACTTGAAATCAGTGGCGATAAAAAAAATCTGCGATACAAAATATTTGTAACACTATTGCAGTCGCGATAAAGTAACATGACGTGGCGAGAAATGAACGCACGTGTACCGGAAGGACTGTTTCAGCGATCCTGGCAATCACAGGCCATTTTCTTTAAAAACTTGTAATGCGGCTGGTTTTCCTCGACATATATTCCATGTTTCAGGGAATTGCACGCTTCAATGCATAAAAAATCCTACAAAGAAAACCACCAAAACAAAAAAAGATGAATGTGAATCACAACACATTGAAAGTTACAACTAGACAAGTTTGAAACGTAACGTCTAGCAAGCTTCTTTAAGAATTATGAATAAAGAGACGTCATGTAATTAAAGAGATTCTTGCGCATTACAAAATATAATTCCTTAGTTGTTTTCACAAACGACTAGCCTATTTGTTGGATGACCACATGAATTGAATGGAATTGGATTTACAAACATCTATACTCGACGAAAAAAACATTCTTGTGGTGAGTTTGATTATTTTTTATCATTATCTACAATTTCATTGATGTTGTTGTGCTGTTGTATTGAGAGCATTGAAAATAAAGTCCCATTCTTTTGATCAGTTGAGAGTGCTATTTTGTTTGTTAACGACTATTTTTGAGAAGTCATGGTTACAGGTAAAACTAGAAGTCCTGTCACGAACTGTGTGCTTATTTAGGCTTAATTGCGCGTAAGAATTGCGCGCTGTTGCCATATCGAATGGCATCCAAAGCATGGCAGGTTCTCCTAGTTACTCTCCCAGTTAGCAAACACAGGCAATGTTTCTGCCAATGGACCTCTGGGAGGTCCATTGGCTGAAACATTGCTTGTGCACAGGCCATATGTACATAATTTGATAGACTTACTATGGTCATAACGCGTAGATTAACGCACATATCGACGTGCTATTTGTGCGCATTTCATGACAGGACTTCAAGTTTTAACTGTATGAGTTTTGTTGTCTAAAAATGTAGATCAAGGTGTTATGGGCTCATAATGTATAAGTACAGAACACAACTTTGGTAGGGAAAGGCGCTCGTTAAATACAGGAAAAACTCTACCTCGGGTCATTGATTCCATTCCCACGTACTCCAGCCTCGTTGTGTTCTGTCTTATTACCTTCTGCATACTGATGTCAAACTAACACTATCTCAAACTGCGGATTTCTACCATAATGCAACAAGGCATCTAACCAATCCAATCTTGTTGGCAAACGTCAATGAGTTGAGTTGGTTAGATTCTTTGTTACATTATGGGGAAAATGAGGTGTTTGAAATGTTGTAATTTTTTACATGAGTGTGCAAAGGGTTAACCTCGTCGGGTATTGTGGAGCATGTGTGAAAAAAGCTGGGATGGGGCACTTGGTGTCTGTACCATGTTTTGCTCTCGCCCTAGTTCCACCATCTCTGTCCAGGTATTTCTGAATGGAATAGACTAGCAGTACAATTGTCGTAATCCATGCGAGGGCAGTAATATCCACGCATGCGTTTACCAGGTAATAAAAATTATCATCGGCCAAATTTTAATTTATAAACCACCGGGTTGTACCCGGTGCTTCATTAATTAGCTTTTTGATGATTATTCCTATAATTACCGTTTGGAATCTAATATAATTGCGTCCGTGGAAATATTGCCCACATGTGGAGAATGACCAGTTCACGGAGGCCGTACTGCATGTAATACTACCTACAGTTAGAAACGCGAATCTATTTATATTTGTATAAAAAATTAATAATAAATTAATCTTATGACTCTTTAGAGCTGCAGTATCGAATTGTTACTGATTCTCCCTAATACAATCGTGTTCGTCTTTTTCCGTGATTTGGAAATTGTTCTTTGAGCAGAATCGTAAGCATTACGAGTTGAACCCATCTTCGGTATTATCGTTGTTGTGTGTACTGTATTCGTTATTGACAATTCGTATTTTCACACACCACAACACAATCGATCCGTTTCCTCTGGGTACATTCGGCGTCCTCTTTGTGCTGTCAGTTGTCCTCTTGGTGCACATTGGCGCTTTCCGTAGAGGACCCAGGCTCTTGTTTCAAATCAGTTGCCCCGAATGTCAAACGAAAGCAAGGTGTGTCATCCGTTTCATTTTTGCATCATCATTTAGATGTGTTATCACGCGAGGTCTAATTTATAAATTTATCACTCTTGCCTCGAGCAGCAAAGTAGCTTGAAGACATTTAGAGGAATGGATCGCATATTTATCAATTGGACAGTTTGGTGGCCCTTTATCCAGTTTTAGGGAATATGATGTAGATGTTTCGTTCATAAAATGGGAGGAAAACAAACGGGGATGAACAAGAAATGACAGGAGGGGCGTGGATAGCTTGAATATATGCCTAATACGAACGAAAGTTAGAGTGGTGCTCAGCAAGAAATGCTCCACCGAGAGGTCTCAATGGTGTCGGCTTCCTTTTCTTCGGAAAACTTCGGGTGGATGACTGATAAGCTCAGAGAGGATTTCGTGTGCACCAAGAGAACATAGTTCGATTATGCAGTGTACATCCTGTTCTTACCTAAAGTGTTGGAGCTTTAAATTCAGTGAGTGAAGGAAGATTATTTGCGAAATAAAAAATCAAATAAACGAATGATTATTTGATATAATTATTGATTCGTACAGAAAGAATAATTAAGATGCAGTTTGTGTAAAAGTCAATTTAATTTCGATAAAGTTGCCTAATTGTGGAAATAAAATGTCAGTTGATTACCCAATGAGTACTTATTAGAAATACTATGGAATTCGGTGATTTTTTTCAAAGGTCTGTTAACGGTTATTTCAAGGAAAACACATCTATCGAATTTGGTAATAGTGTCAATATCAAGGCCAATAAAAACGTCCAGTGTGGTTCAAAAACGATTAGCTGTATAACGTGATCACAACTGCTGCACAACCGGTTCCACAACTTACAGGTTAGAAAAACCTATCAACCAGTTACCCTTAATATCGATACGAGTACTATGCAACTTTGCTTTCGTGCCTAATCATCCGGCCCTAGTCCGAACGTAAGAACTGACGTCAAGTTGCGTGACCCAGTTACGTAATATTGTGTTGGATCTGTAACCCAGTGGTGTGGCTATGTTTTAATGTCATTTCCATAGTGATACGTGGTGTCAGTGCGCGTGCGAAGCGGATGAAACATATTTTCTTCGTCCATTGTGTATACTGGATTCCTCTATCTTGGTTTCTATGGTTGCACGTGGTTGCTATGTGGCCCGAAAATCTTTAATAGGGCATTCTGCGTTCTGAGAGTGTATTTGATAGAGCAGGAGAAAATCTAATTATCAGAAATAACCAACAAGGATCGGACATCGACAGAGCAACATGCGAAAGGACCGAAACGCAATTGGCGAAGCCACCACCTAGAGAATAGTGCGTAGCGCTATTGGACAGAGAGGTTTCTATAAGACGCTTTCGAATGATATTGAGAACCACAAACAACCCGACAATGTTTCCAATACTTCCAGAATCCTCTGTTTTCTGCTTATTCCAAGTTCTGTTCTATCACTTTGATCTCATCCTAGCTATCTGTGGTCTCGATCTTTGACCTGGACCAATCAGGTCACTGCATTGGCCTGGACCAATCAGATCTCTGCATTCATCTAAATTCACCCATCGTCATATAATTATCTGATACTAGGGTTCCTAAGAAGATCATGTCATGGTTAGGGGATCCTCAGGGTCTCCTTTGACGATACCCTACTAGGTGGGTCCCCAGGTAACGGGTAAGGGGGTGACCTGCTTACATAGGTAGGCTGGATGCGACATATGTGATTAAGCATGCGGACCAAAATGTACAAACCTGTTTTATCCAGGCATCATGTTTCTCCAGTCAGGTGCGTTCCGAAGGCTCTGGGGGAAGAAATTCTGGTAGACGAAGACAAAGAGTGCCCGGTTAGGGCAATCCCCATTTGAAGATACCTGTACAATACACTGCTTCAATCCTAAATTTTGGAGTAGACGGATGGTCGCCCCGGGCCTTCTGGCCAATCGGAAGCCCCTCCTCCCCCGAGAAAATGGTGTCACATCGGGGGCATTTGGAGGTTATTCAGTCATTCATTTTGTTTAGTGAAATCTGATCATTGCAGTTGTGTAATGATCTGTAACTAAATTAATTGAAAAGGTATATGATACGACGTGAACGTATTGGACTTCAAAATATCTTTTTTTATTACTTTCCAAAGTGTGATTTACTGGGATTTCCGGTTTTGATTATAAACGATAACTTCACAAGAGAATTATGCAATCACCAATCGGGTCATGTATCCGCTCGCGCAAACGAAGACGCTTTGCCGTGGGTGTAATGGGGACTTCATTGTTTTTTGTTTTTTTTTAATCCTTTACCTAACATGAAAAGCAGACGACACTTGCCAAAAAAAATTCTTGAATAACTATTATTTTCATTTTTTGTCTCAAAAACATAGGTTATGACCCTTCATTGAAACGAGCTCGACGAGCTCGTTCCAATGAGGGGTAATAACCTTTGTTTTAGAGACAAAAAATGAAAATCAATTGGCGATTTTTGAGAATAGTGCTGGCCGGTTTTGGCCGTTACGTTAGGTAAAGGGTTGAATAATATAATTATCGTTAATAATGAAAAGTAATAAACAGAGTAATCGCTTGACTGGACTGGTTGCGTGAAATAATTCATTCGAGGCGAGGGTCTATATTGTAAAACACTCGTGCGCATTCGCGTACTCGTGTTTGTACAACGACCCTCACATCTCATGAATTATTTCATATAACCAGTCCAGTCAAGCGATTACACTCTATAACATGGGGTTGAGAGGACGTATGCATCCATTTACAGAAAAATTTTAAAGGATCGTCAGTCTCATGCACGTGTTGAAACTACATTATCTAATCCCCACGATCAAGAATTGGGAGTTCCTCAGTATAATATTTTATCTGTTATCCCTTTCTCAGTGAAAATCAATAACATAATTGTCGCAACCAAGAATAAGACAGACTCTTCATTGTTAATGACCTATTAGTCTGCTATCGAATTTAAAAATATGCATAAACTATTGTTGAGTTTTCAAGGACCAAAACAAGGTGTGTACACTTCTTATAAACTTCGAAAACAACACCTTAACCGGGAGTTGCAAAAATGATGGGGGCACCATTAGAGTTGTTAAAGACTTGAAAATCTTCGGTTTATTCTTACGTAAACCAGCTAAATGTTAGATGTAAAATGACACTTAACCTCTAAAGGTGATTGGCTGCACTGTTTGGGATGCTGACCAAAAACGTTATTTAATCTCTATAGATCACTTGTCAGATCCAAATTAGATCACGGTTGTGTGGTTTACGGTTCGGCGACAAAATCGTACCTGAAACCACTTGATGCAATCCATAATAGTGGTATAAGAATTAGACTGTGTGCATTCAGAAGTCACCAATAAATCCAGACTTGTTGAGGTAGCTGTGCCTTCCCTTGAGAAGCGCAAAGTGGTGACTAACCTACCAAATACCTCTAATAATGGTGTCACACACCCTCGAAATGATGAGTTTGTTAACCGACACCAGCAACATACTCATTCATCCTTTGGGAATTCGAATTAAACCTCATATGAAATCCGCAACACTTGAATCAGATTCGACAAAAGAGAATCGTGAACCCTATATTCCTCCTCGACATATAAGAAAACCTACTGTCATTTTAGAACTTGCTTCCACAAAAACATAAAAGACAAGCTTCCTGCAGTTCAAGCAAAATATCCAAAACTAAAGTTTAACTCTCGTGAAAATACACTGATCTATACGGATGGATTTAAAGATGGTGAACGATATCATCAGCTGTTGTATTGGTGATCACGTCACCTCAGTCAGAATACCAAATAAAAGTTATTTTTTCATGACTCAGGTCAAAGCTTTACACCAAGCGCTTGAACCCATCAATAATTTATACGAAAGGACATCGATTATTTTTTCCTACTCTCTTTCCTCTGTACTAGCTTTACTCAACCCCCTAATTCAAGAACCTTCTCATTTTGGAACTTTGTGAGAAGTTCAATACGCGCATGTCTGCCCAATATGATATAGTTGTTTTGCTGGTTACCTGGACATGCTGGTATCTCCGGCAAAGCCAGAGCAGGCAGTACAGCAAAACAGGCTTTAAACAAGCCACTCACCGATTTTAAATTTCTTTAAGTGATTTTATACCGCAATTCAGTAATTAATTCAAACCTGTACTAGGTCTGCACGGTATATCGATAAACCGATATATACCGGTATTCAAACAATATCGATTGAATATCGGAGTAAATACACAAATATCGGTTTATCGCCATTATTTATTTACCCACAATTTAATTTTCAAGATGTCTTGAGTTTTTTAACTGTAGCTCCGAATGAATAATATTATCCCTTTGTCCAAGGAAACGTCTGCTTGAGCCCTCGTAATATAAAAATTCAGCAGCTGAAAAAATAACTTTCAAAAGTTTCAACAAAACTATATCATGTGACCCCTCATTGGAACGAGCTCGTTGAGCTCGTTCCAAAGAGGGGTCACGTGATATAGTTTTGTTGAAATCTTTGGTTAAAATCTGATAAATTAAGCCGAGAGGTCCTCGGTTCGAATCCCACCTGCGGCAACCGCGTTGTGTCCTTGGGCAAGACACTTCACCCCCATTACCCATGTGGGGGCACGATGACGCCGTATACTAAGAGGTACTGCACGTCGATGGTACGCATGTCTTCAACCAATCTAACCCTGCCTGTGCTGCAGTGCGGAGTTACGATGTTGGGGAGCTGGCAGCTGCTCGTCGTTGCTCGGTGGTTCTCTCCGGGTACTCCGGCTTCCTCCACCCGTAAAACTGTCACGGTCATGATTAGCCATTGTGCATAAACATGTGACCTTAAACATCAATAAATAAATAAATAAATAAAAAAATAATCTGATAAACTAATTTTGAAAATAATAAATTTTGATCGTCTTCGTCGTCTATCGTCTGCGTTGGGTAAAGGTTTTTCGGACTGCATCATCAAGGCATGCTAATTCGTTCCGACTGTGATGCCTCGAGTCTCGATTGTGGTACTTGTGTTCATATATCCGAACAGTTTTCGGTAGACCGGTATACCGCTGTATTTGTTTAATACAGATACCGATATTCAGTTTTGAATATCGTTCAGCCCTATATGACACGCGGATAAGGACGGAGCAACAAACAACAAGCTCTGTAGCATCCGACCTCGTGTCGATGACAAATATACGTCTAGTGGCCTTTGTAGAAAAAAATAATGTAATTGTGACACGATGCCATATTGGCCATACAAGACTGACACGTTGATTTTTGTTAGAGGATAATATACGATGAGAGTGTGTCCTTTGCCCACAGGCGTTGAAAGTGGAACACATTCATTAACAATGCACGGATTTTAATCATGTTAGAGGGCAGTATTTCACTGTAGGATCTCTAAGAGATCTTTTTCATCATACGAGTCTGCACACAATTCTATCATTTCTTAAAGTAATCAGCCTTTTTAACAAATGTTAGAATTTTATTACTTTCCAAAGTGTTATTTACTGGGATTTCCAGGTTTGATTATAAACGATAACTTCACAAGTTAATTATGCAATCAACAATTGCGCCATGTATCTGTGCGCGCACACGAAGACGCTTTGCCGTGGGTGTAATGGGGACTTCATTGTTTTCTTTTGTTGCTTTTTTAACCCTTTACCTAACATGAAAAGCAGACGACACTTGCAAAAAAATATGACCCCTCATTGGAACGAGCTCGACGAGCTCGTTCGAATGAGGGGTCATAACCTATGTTTTAGAGACAAAAATGAAAAAATAATGAAAATTAATTGGCGAGTTTTGAGAATAGCGCTGGCCGTTTTTGGCCGGTTAGGTAAAGGGTAAAATAATATAATTATCGTTAATAATGAAAAGTAATAATCAGAGTAATCGCTTGACTGGACTGGTTACGCGAAGTAATTCATTCGAGGCGAGGGACTATATTGTAAAACACTCGTGCGCATTCGCCCACTCGTGTTTGTGCAGCGTTCCTCACCTCTCAAGAATTATTTCACGTAACCAGTCCAGTCAAGCGACTACTCTCTATGTATTTATTCCTTTAACTTAGAGGCTTCAAATCTCAGACCGTCAGGTTGAAAAACAGTATTCAGTATGCGAGTATCATCGCTCGTTACTTTTCAAACTACCCTTTTCTATGCCATACCACTGTATTTAATGCCTATTTTAATCAACCATGTTACTTTCTAATTTACAATGGCTTGTTTTACTTTCTGTTTTCTCGCCACGACATAGTCTTAGCTGCTGATGTGGCGTTAAGCACAAAAAATTATTAATATTGGAACAGATATTGCCCAAAAGACTAGAATCTCATCGAGCATATGAGCAATCGAGTAGTTACTCGAACGCGTGGTTCCACATTCGACACTGATCCTCATCTCGGAAAACAAAGGGATTCTAGAACCAAACACGTTTTCCTAAAAGGGATTCCCTAAACGAGATACCGTACTAGGGATTCCATAAGTGGGATTCCACAAGTAGGATTTCAAGCGTACAATACAGCTCCTGGTAGTCTCTTACTATCGGCTTTCACAATGTCTTCAACGATCTGTTCTATTATCAGCTTCCAATATGATACCCAACACTGGCGCCTTCCACTACTGATGGTTTGTACCATGGCTACCACCGAGTGTCCTATGGTCAGTTGATATTGTACTCACCATTACTAAAGTTTCCCACCACCCCTGAAGCCTTTAACGATCACTATTGAATTGTAGCACTCTTGCAAGCTTCTTAGATCTCCTGGACTCTTTCTCGTGTAGCCACGGTCCCTGATATCCCCAGCTGTATTTATAAAGACCACATCCCATGACACCCACGATAACCACCGCAACCTAACAGCCACTGCCCTTCGGCATCCTATTTTTATTGTATGAGGCCGCGAGGGCCATGAGAATATCCCTCATCTCCAAAAGGGTCTCGGTAACCACGTACGTTTCCAAAAAGAAATTCTCTAAGTAGAATTCCGTTAAAAAGATTCCATAGGTAGGACTCCGTAAGTGTAACTCCGAGCTCCTTTTAGACTTCTAGCTCCTAGTAATGCTACCATTGAATTCGGCTGCTACTCCAGTTGACCATCTGTTGATTCGGCTCTATTATATTCACAATTTCACCATTACTATTTTGTCTACCATCCTTGCAGTATTACCGTTAGGAGTCCTGTTTTAGATCACTATATTACTTCGCTTCCACTGCAACTAACAGCCGAATTCTATCTTGGGACAATGGAAGCATTCTTCTAACATAGACAGACTGAGAAAAAAATATTTCTTAATTGGGATTCCGGGCCGAATCCTCATGCCTCAATTACAGACTAGTGAGAACCAATATATCTGATGTAATGGTGAAACTATTATTGTGGTGGACAACTGAATCATCAGCGGCCCCTCGTTGAAGCGGATCGTATTATTGTCCACCAGTAAAATTTTGCTTGTCCGAGCAGTAACGTAAATTCTTGTCTAACAGGCCCTACTTTGTGGTGAATTAGACCTATCTCGAGGTATGTTTCTTTCAATAATCAGTTTCTGGGATATCTTGTATGACGCCATGGCAGCCATCATTGATGTTTTGTGAGTTTTGCTTCTCTGGAGCAATATCTTGAAAAACCAAAGGTCGATGCAACCCATTTATCTGTGTTTTGCTGTTGAGTATAGGAAGCCCCCTTCAATAGTCAGTAGTCAGGCATATTAATTTGTTCACAACAGCCACCTTGATTTGTGTTTTTTAAATTTGTTGTCCGCATAATAACTTAACCCATTGAACCCGAGCGTCGGCGTTTAGGTCCAGGAACATGTTACATCATAATTTCATTAAACAGGATTGATGCTAAATGTATGTGTGTGTTAGACCAATCAATATTTTCAACGTTGAAAACATTAATGGGTCTTCCCCATAAATAATGACTCGCCTAGTTGCTGTCATTGAACTGATATGGAAGATACCACCAGGGTTTCAAAGTGTTAAGAAACAAATGAATAGTGGCTAGAGATGGGCAATATACCGAAAACGGACCCGATACCGATATCATGGATACACCAAAAAACAGAGCCGAACTAGTCATTGGACACCGAGATTTGAAATTTTTAACCCTTTACCCAACGTAACGGCCAAAACCGGCCAGCGTTATTCTCAAAAATCGCCAATTAATTTTCAATATTTTTTTCATTTTTTGTCTCAAAAACATAGGTTATGACCCCTCGTTGGAACGAGCTCGTCACTAAAAAAATTAGTTATTCAAGAATTGTTTTTGCAAGTGTCGTCTGCTCTCCATGTTAGGTAAAGGGTTAAGGTCTTGCCGAGACTTGATAGCAGTTGAACTGCTCATTTTCACAAAATAGCTATTCCTTTCTCCGGTGTTTTTTTAATTTTGTGTCTCAAAAACATAGCTTATGACCCTTATAGGAACGAGTTCGTTGAGCTCATTCCAATGGGGTAGCAAGATATGATTTTTGGAACAAAATGAGAAAAAAACAGTTATTCAAGAATATTGTTTGCAAGTATCGTCAACTTTTCCTGTTATGTAAAGGGCTAAGAGCCCAGGCAATTGACCTTAATCCCCATTATGTTGCTTAGCAACGATTTCCATTCAAGTCTTGGCAGGCTGTTAAGCCAGTCCACACATGTCTAGAAATCACTTCCCAGGTGATGTGTCTGTTATACATGAAAGAAGAACCCCCTAATGATGACATGCTCTGAGCTCATAGAAACCTAAAATGGGCCTTTAAAGGCTAGGGTATGTCTAAAAATGTCAGAAAATTACCGTAGATATGATTTGTGTTATGTGTTTGCAAAAGAATGCCAAAGCTGAGCTCATTGGCACTGGTATTTGCGGCGTTGTGGTAGTATGATACAATGTATTCTGTATTTTCGTCCTTGTGTGCATTCCCCGTTCGTAATATCAGCAAATCTCAGTCACGTCAGACCCCGAATACGGAACCGCAGTATCCCCTTAAAAATACCGACTCCACCTAAAATCGCCGAGGGCACGCCTTCATAGTGTAGTTGGAATATTTGTTTATGGGAATAATAGATAAAATCTCATGAAATTTGTTTGTAGATAAATACATTCATGGGCTTCCCAACTTCTTATTTAAATTCCGCGTTACGGATTGAAATGCAGTCATGCTGTAACCCCAATATTCCAAATCAGCCACAAACCTCCATTTTCATGAGACCTACTATGTGAGTGACACAAGGCCAAGAAACAAACGCAGTCCAGTAAGAAAGTACATACTGCTTACCAGAAAGAGTTAGCCCATTACCTGACGGTTCGCCCGCATCCGCCCGCGTAATATGCAAACTGAGCAGTTGAAAAAATTAAGTTTTCAAAAAATGTCTACAAAACCATATCATGTGACCCCTCATTGGAACGAGCTCAACGAGCACGTTCCAATAAGGGGTCACATGATATGGTTTTGTTAAATATTTTTGAAAAAAATTAAAAAAATCATATTTAAAATAATAAATTTTGATATTGTCTGCGTTGGGTAAAGGGTTAATCTATATCTATGACTCTAATCCAGATAAAAATGTCCCAACTGAAAAAGTATTTTTTTATTTTTTTTTTCTGAGAGAGGGTGTCAAACCCCTTAAATCCCTCTTATAGTTCCGTTCTAGTAAACGCACTGTTCGTACTCCTTCGCCATCCTCCATTTTCCTCGAATATTTCGAAGACAAAGTACTGAGACTATATAATACAGGTAATCTGAGCCGTGTTGTCGAACATGCAACTGTTGAGTGTATTTTTGACGCGGCGGAATCGTTAAAAAAGTGGTATAGCAGTGATTTATGTTTCCGTTTATCAATTGGTTTCAGGGTAGTCAACGAGATTTGAATAAAACTTTGCTGAAGTTACTAGACTGATGTTTTGTGTTTTTTTTTTTCTTTGGTGGGGGGGGGGGGGGGGGGGGGGGGGGGGGGGGGGGTAACGACACTTTCGATAGCCAGGGTCTTTTCGTGTCGGAAGACTGATAAGTAGAACATGCATTATAATTCTTTTCTTTTTTTCATAATTTTTATTAAGATTTTAGGTATTTAATTACAATGAAAAAGCATTTTTCCATAGGTTAATTTTACAAAGAATTGTTTTAAGTGACACGAAAATAGTAACGTTTATTGTTCTTTTATAGTGTCATGGGATAAAAAAAACAGTACTGTAAAAGTTAAGTGACATTCGTAAACAATGACGTTGAGGATACGCGAGTGTCTATATAAACAACTGCCAGCCCGCAGGACGCTAGATAGAACACCGTGAAGTATAAATACTCCCAACCTGGAGGCCGGAGGTGGGGGTGGGATAAAGCGGGCAAATAATTTCGACCGGATCGCGAACCCAGTCCCGTCCCGATCGGAATACTAGTATTTTTGCAGTATTAATGAATAATATTGTTGTTCATCTGTCAACTGATGAAGGCTCTGTAAGCCGAAAGCTCGTAAATAAATAACTAAAATAGGTTTTCAAGGTGTTACACTTCCTAATATATATATATATATATATATATATATATATATATATATATATACTATATATATATATATATATAGAGAGAGAGAGAGAGAGAGAGAGAGAGAGAGAGAGTGAGATAGAGAGAGAGAGAGAGAGAGAGCGAGAGAGAGATTTGGCCAAGTTTATATTTGCAGGAATTAGCAGACGGGGCGCACAAAATACTCTAGACTTTTAAGATATGAGCGAAGATGCCACATCTTTGTGTATTGTATGCCTGCCATGTCACTAAAAACATAATCCACCACTGAGTTACTTTGCCCCTCAATGACAATGCCTCCCCCCCCCCCCCCCACTCCCGTTCCAACTGATCCCAACTTCCCCGTGTCGAACAAAGACAGCAATTAGTTAAACTGTGTCACTATATACATAAAGGGAAATTTACTTTCAGGGATTACAATTTTGTCGCAACCATTTTCACATTGGTTTCAATTGAGTCAAACATTTGTACTTCTTTTACCACAGTCACAGCGTAACAGCTTATCAAACGTCATCGGTGAGATGAGTTATCGCGTTGATTGAATGACACTATCTTTGGGAAATGGGATATTTTGAGTTGGAACGTTTTCACTGACGTTCCTGTAGTACAGTTGTATGCAGATTAGTGATATCTTATGATAAATACATGGACACTAGTTCACTTGTTGGATTCGAGTACGATTATTGTCCTCGAGTGAGGCGCGCGGAGCATTATTTCAGGAGGTGATGGTTTCAAAACATGTCAACCCACCCCCCAAAAAACAAAAAAAAAAAACCAAAACAAATAAGCCCTCATCGCTGAGAGTGGAATACGATGTTTGGAGAGGAATACCATTCTCGGGAGTGAGAGCGGGAGTGGAAGTTGGAATACGATTTGTTTTGGGGGAAAAAACGAAGAAACAAAAAAGAAATAAACGTCAATTATTGAATACTCTGGGGCCTTCGTGTTTCAAAATACAGCACATTCATTCTCCCATAAATGTTACTCGCATCCACCCCAGTATTGATTCAACGGCACACCGCCGGTCTGGGCAAGTCATGGAACCGGAATATTCCAGAAATAAAATCAAAGGTAGTTTGGATAATAAAACCTTCTTGAACTCCTTTAACCCCCCTGCACACTGCTGTCAAAATATCTAAATTTCAGGCAGAAACAAATTCCCATAATGCATATAGAAATTTAACCAATTCAATCTCGTTTGACAGAGCTCATTGAGCTCTGTCAAACGAGATTGAATTGGTTAAATTTCTATATGCATTATGGGAAAAAACAGTTTCCTGAAATTTTGGTATTCTGACATCAGAGTGAAGGGGGTTGAAGGAGACCAGATGATAGAAGACGAGTTTAAAAGGAGGACATATGTAAAGAACATCTCTGATTTGAAAATTTCCTAATCAGAGCAGTTCGACTGGAATCAAATCATTGATTAACTGCATCGTGTCCTTGGGAAAGGGACTTTACCTCGATTACCCACGTAGTGGTACAGTGGCGCTGTGTGCTAATGTGTAATGCACGTCGATTGTGTATCTGTATTCAACCCATGGTAGCCATGTGAGTATGAAGTTAGTACGATGGGGATTCTGAGGGTTGCTCGCTGTTGGTCGGTGGCTCTCCGATTACTCCCGCTTCCTCCACCCGTAAAATTGTCCAACGAGGTGACCCTGGATGTCGAAAGTGTCATTAAACTGCAATATATAAATAATTGGGAAGATTTCGGATAGAATCGAATTTCAAAGCTTCGCAGAGCCATGAAGCATTTGATTGCTTTCCGAGGTCTCAGAAGGCATAAACAGAGAAGGTTAATAATTTTGTCAACATTGTTGTTTGCATGGGGTACAAATTCATTACCCGAGTTTTCAAAACCAATCTTTTATTCATCGCGAAAAACAATAATCGATGCATATGTGTTCACCAGACTATAAATTTTAGGTATCACCATTCAGACTACGGCTTAATATACCCAGGAATTTGGGAACGAAAATGTTCAGATAAAACTGTCGATCAACTTTATTAATTCACAGATTAATTATTATTTAATAGTTACCGTGGCTTGTACTCTTCAACCTTATCCAAAGTGAATAATATTAATAAAGATTATTATCCCCTACCGGCATCTCCGTAGGGGACTATAGGTTTTCACTTTGTCCATCCGTCAGTCTGTCAGTCAGTTCTTCTGTCCGTCTGTCAGTCTGTCAGTCACACTTTAGTTTTCCGGAGTTTTTTTTGGAAACGTTTCAACGGAATGATTTCATTTTTGGTGAACTACTATAGAACGGTGACTTACAGATCGAGTTTGAGTTTCATGCTAATTACCTTATTCTTTTGGGAGTTATGGCCCTTGGAAATATGGAAAAGCGCCAAAATATCAGTTTTCCGCACTTTTTTTGGAAACGCTTCAACGGAATGATTTCATTTTTGGTCAGCTACTATAGAACGATGACTTACAGATCAAGTGCAAGGTCCATGCTGATTGCCATGTTCTTGTGTGAGTTATGGCCCTTGGAAATATGGAAAAGCGCCAAAATATCAGTTTTCCGGACTTTTTTTTTGGAAACGCTTCAACGGAATGATTTCATTTTTGGTAACCTGCTATAGAACGATGACTTACAGATCAAGTTTCATTTGCACTCTGCCCATCCGTCAGTCTGTCAGTCAGTCTGTCAGTCATACTTTAGTTTTCCGGACTTTTTTTTGGAAATGCTTCAACCGAATGATTTCATTCTTGGTAACCTACTATAGAACGATGACTTACAGATCAAGTTTGAGTTTCATGCTGATTGCATTATTCTTGTGTGAGTTATGGCCCTTGGAAATATGGAAAAGCGCCAAAATATCAGTTTTCCGCACTTTTTTGGAAACGCTTCAACGAAATGATTTCATTTTTGGTAACCAACTATAGACCGACGACTTACAGATCAGGTTTGAGTTTCATGCTGATTGCCTTATTCTTGTGTGAGTTATGACCCTTGGAGTTATGGAAAAAGCGCCAAAAAATCAGTTTTCCGGACGTTTTTTGGAAATGCTTCAACGGAATGATTTCATTTTTGGTAGCCTGCTATAAAAAGATGACTTTCAGATCAAGTTTCATTTGCACTCTGTCCATCCGTCAGTCTGTCAGTCAGTCTGTCAGTCATACTTTAGTTTTCCGGACTTTTTTTGGAAATGCTTCAACCGAATGATTTTATTCTGGTAACCTATTATAGAACGATGACTTACAGATCAAGTTTGAGTTTCATGCTGATTGCATTATTCCTGTGGGAGTTATGACCCTTGGAAATATGGAAATGCGCCAAAATATCAGTTTTCCGGACTTTTTTTGGAAACGCTTCAACGGAATTCATGCTGATCACATCTATATATAGGTTATAACATTTGTATAATTATTAATGCTCATTAGTCCGGTAGGGGACATTGTATTGCTTCAGCGATACGTGCGCACTTGTTTTATTTAGAAATGTTTGTTTTCTCTTAAAGATTACGATCAACTTAACCGAGGGGATTAGGGAAACCTTGATATCTCATTTGACAATGCCCACTAGGTGAGTCACTAGGTGGCGGTCTGCTTACGTGGGTAGGCTGGCTGTGATATATGTAAATAAACAGCCCCCCCCCCCCCCCCGACTAAAATTGCACAAACCTGTTTTATTCCGGCACCTTGTTGAACCGTGATGTGCGTTCTGAAGGCCCCGGAGGAAGGATTTCTGATAGTTGAGGACAATAAGTGCCCCGGTTAGAAAAATCTCCATTTTGGAGATACTTGTCCAATACACTGCATTGGCCCTAACTGCGTCAGTAGACAGAAGGTCAGACCGGCTCGTTCTCGCCAACTGGGTGCCCTCAGAAATGTGTGACGTAGTGGGATGGGAATGCTGAGGTCATTCAATCAATCATTTTTTTAATCAAATTTTAATTCCCATTTTATGCAACCTTCGAAAATCAATAATTATCTATGTTGGATTTTATTGCACTGTTTCAGAATGCCACAGAATGATTGATCGAATGACCGACAGCTGAAGCCCTGGTTCCACACACGCACCCCAATCAGTCAGTGGCATGCTTTGGTATGGACACTGGCTGAGTAATCTGCCCAGCATAAGTATGTGGGAATTCTGACAGCTCGGTGTTTTCACTGCATAGCAGTAACTCTACCCCTTGTTGGACTCTGTGTTGGGTGGGAGCACGGGCAATGAATTATTTACAAATCACCAACCCAAAACTAAACGACTTTTTTTCTTCTACTGACATTGCAATCTCTGGCTCTGACGACGATTTGATAGCTTCTTTGACACAACCGGACCATGACATACCAAGATTTATTATACTGCACTCAACAGACGGAAATAATAAATTAAGCACCATCAATCCCCATTTCCCCTTGAGAAAGCCGTCAAAGGTATTACAGCGATTGTTGATTTTGATGTTAAGGTCAATTTCCATAAACATGTAAATTCTAGCAAAAGGTGGCATAATAACTCGAGAATTGGCTGATATGAAAGAAGTGAAATTACTCTGGAACTAAACCCCGATCGATAACAGCCGTAAAACGGGTGGAAATAAAAAAACTAGATGGCAAACAAATTATAACAGATACATACATGTGTACCTCTGATGGCACCAAACCTTCACAAATGGTTGCATGAACGTCGGAGTGGATTTGTATGTTTCAGGTGCCAAACGTTTGGGTATGGTCCGAGGTCTTGTCGAGGCAAGCAAATATGTTTTAATTGTAGCTTAAATCATCTTGGGCCATGTGAAACTTTAAAACAAAAGAATCAATTGCATGCCTGACTGAATTTAAGTGGCTCAAGGGTAAAATCCCAACCTCGTAAAAAGCTTTTACTACTGGAAATAACAATCTAACACAAACAAAGGCCTATACAAACAAACCCAACTGCCCAGAAAAGCATGAGACTCAACACAAAAACGATCAACAAACATTTACACTATAGGAAACAAAAAAGGGAATATAATAAATCAGACCAGCAAAATAGGAAAACCAACACAATTCCCAAACCAGACCATACACAGAAATCGTAGCAGCAAAGTCAGAGTAGAAGGAGGAAACAAACAAACAAACAGAATGGAAACAAGAAAACAGAACGAAAAACAAAAACAGTTATCAGACAGCACACAAAAGCCCTTCAGTAGTCTGCTACCCGAAACAGATTTGAGGGCTTTGGACTGATGGACATAAGTGTCGGCATCGACGAAATGTTCGGGCAACTACGCTCAACATCTCAGAATAAGTACCCGAGAAATAAACCACCAAAGAAATCTAACAGGGCTACTTCGCCCATACATCCACCATCACAATCTCCAACTAAACATGGATAATGTAAACAAAACCAATATAATACAAAAGGAACTGCCAAAGTTTCGGAGCGAAATTTAATGAACTGGGAATTCAAGGCTAAAAAATAAACCTAATGATTTTCGCCTGCAGGAAACTCTTTTAAAGAAACTTGAATCACAATATCAGATCATTCAGCTGTAAAAAGCTTGGTATATTGCCTGGGCACATAAAAATGATCTTCATGTTCGCGGAACTTCTACCTTAATTAGAAAGGAAATTATTCTCTGTCCTGTATCTTTACAAAGTTACATGCCGTAGCTGTGCATTTGACGTTAGATAATATGGTTACGTCATTTTCGATCTTCGTTTCACCAAATAAAACCCTACAACTTAATGATCGTTAGCTACTAGTCCGTCATCCCCCAACTCCATATATTTTGTTGGACGATTTCAATACACAGAGCCCTATTTTGCGTAATTCCTGCAGGCAAGAAAATGTAAAGGTAAAAACTTTTCCCTCAATGCACTTTTCCCGCATCCGCTTCGTACACATCAGTTGATCTTACAATTACATGCTATTCTATCTTCCTCGATTTTTCTTGGGAGGTTGAAGATAATTTGTGCAGAAATAACCACTCTCCAATTGTGTTGGAGAGTGTAGTTCCGGCGGATGATAAGAAGGCGCCCCAGTGAAATTTTAAATAGGCCAGCTGGGAAGGGCTGAAACGGTTGGCTCATTTTCAGAACCGACTAACCGAGAGCTTTAACCGGATAATATCCGGTTATCCATGGCCACTATTTCACCTCATATGGGATCAAAACTACAGGAATTGGAAAGCAGTATTCACAGAAACTATTCCGTAGTATGTCTACAAACGAAACAGGAATTGGAAAGCAGTATTCACAGAAACTATTCCGTAGTATGTCTGCAAACGAACGTTGTCGAGTAATCGACAACGTTCGTTTGTAGACATAATACGGAATAGTTTCTGCGATTACTCAGTACTCACGGAAACTGCCGATCATTAACGAAGACTTGAACGCCAATGTCAATTACTTCTCAACATATACAACGCGGATTTGAGGTGTAATCTATTCCAAAGGAAAAGGGGAAGATTCACTACGTTTTAACCGTGGAATGACGATCATTATCGATATTTCGGATAACCGGTTGACTGTTTGTTTAATCGGTTAGGTAGGTAACTGGTTTCAAACCTGTTATCCGGTTAACCATTTCAGCACTACAACAGGGACGCCTTCCGATCACTTTGTTCTGAACGTGAGGAAAGTGCTGATCAAATCGACTAGATTACTGACGAATTTCTTGACATTGCCAACACAGCCATACCAAAACCCTCGGCAAATCTAGAAAGTTTCATCAAACATGGTTTTACTCTGATTGCAAACAAGCTATACATAATCGCAAGAATACTGAACGAGAATTTAATAAGACGCCAACTACAACTAATTTGAACAAACTACTTATGAATTCGACAAAAACAAGACGACTTATCAAACAAACAACAAGAAAAGGTCTTTGAAAACTTATACTTCGATACTTAAGATGTTAGTATCTCGGGTAATAAGACAGAGTAGCAAAACAAGCCGACCATTGATCTTAAAACGCCTTTCTTAATTGTACACCTAGACGTAATGTTGTGAAAACTTTCACCTGAGTTATTCCATATTTTTGGATAAGCGTCTGCTGGTAGCGCATCTAGAGATTTTGTTCGTGCTCTCGTTTCCTGCTGCGTACCGGTTTGCCAAGTAGATCGTCCAGGTACGCAATGCCTGAAAACAAAACTGTTAAAAGTATAGGAAGATTGTCACCTGTCCAAGCAAATAAAAAAGAGATGGGTGAAGCTTAAAAGGGACACAAATTTTAAGAATTTTCTCTTTACAAAAGAAAGGATCTGAGTGGGAGTTATATCGCGAATTGCTTATTATTCAAGTGGAAACTTTTTGCATAAGTAGTTTATTTATCGATCTAGAATTTCCCCATACATGAATTCCATAGATCAAGTGACTCAGAACTAAGGCTAAATACAGAGGTTCCATAGCCATATGTGGAAGAATATTGTTTATTTTGTTTAAGGCGTAGATTTGAACTATTTCAGAACAAATGTGTGGGACACGTGTTTTATACGAAACATGCTTATCGATTTTTATAATTTTATTGAGTTTTCTGTTAGAGCCAACGCTACTCTCTCTGTTTTGTTATTATTAATGATAATGTATATGTGCAGTGTATGCGCTATTTTATAGCCGAGGTTGATAATGTTGTATTTAGTTTTAGATGAGTTGAAGAGATGCTGAAATACAGATTAGGAAATAAGAAGATTTTCCAATTCTATATTAATGTAGTTCACACGGATATTTGGCTCAGTTCCAGATGAATATACCGTAGTATCATCTACGAATGACACTATGCTTATGGACGTGACGCGACAGAGGTCGTTTACGTACAGCAAAAACAATATCTGTCCATGATTTCAGCCTTGAGGCACTCTACATGAGATTGAGAGCGAGTATGACTCATGTCCATTATATGCAACGTGTTTTACCGTATTAGAAAGATAACGTTTGAACCATTCCTGGCTGAGGTTACGAATCCCTAACTGTATTCTATGGCCTATGGTATCAAATACCTTTGATAGATCAAGAAACACAGCTAATGTGTGATTTATGTTTTCCGTATTGTTCTTTTCAACAATATGCTCCAGAAGCTGCACAACGCGGTGGATTGTAGAGTCTTTCTACAATAGCCATATTGGTTAGGCATTAGAATATTAAATTGATCAAGAAAACTTAGGATCCGATTACACATAAGTTTCTCCAAGACTTTAGAGAAAGTGGCTAGAATGCTAACTGGTCTGCAATTGTTCAGATTACGCCAGGCACCAGATTTATATACAGGGACCACTTTAGCGCTTTCCATTCTGTCTGAACAATTGCTTTCACTGAATGAAGTGTTAGCAATATGAGCAAATGGTGGTGCTATGTTATCAATTACATGGCTAACTAAAAAGTGGAAACATTATGACAATCTTTACTTTTTTCTGCAGTTACTTTTTATAACGATATCTATTATTTCTTGGTCCGATTTAAGAAAAACAAATGTTGGTAATATTTCCGTGAAAGAAATACACAGAACGACACACGCGTGTGAATGGGTTAATCGATATGGCACGACTGCCTGCGCGGTAGGACAAAACGAGAAGTGTGTGTCGTTCTGTGTTTATGACATGCCTTCCCGTCAAAAAAACAATTATTAGAAGGACACAAAGCAATTCATTTGACAACTATCAACAAAAAAACCTCATTTTAAAGACAACCAAATGTTACTTTTTCGTCCCATGAGTTCGAATGTGTTCTATGTGCCTACTGGCACATAGAATACATTGAAACTCAGGGGACGATTTTCAGCTATCGCTATAGCGACTCAAATTGTAATTGCGTTGCATGATTTGTAGAAAATTCCAGCGAAATAGAAGAGTCTTGGAGAAACTCTTCTATTTTAAAAATAGTCTCTCAACGATTTCCGTTCCGGACATATGAGTGGAACAGATTTTCATTTTCCACATGGTTTAGTGTTGTTGTTAATGGGAATTACATATAACAGGCGTGTAAAAAGTAGTTTTCCTAATTATTTGCTCCCTAGTTCGGGTCCCTATGTTGACAATATGTTGTTAAATTATTGGGCGATCATATTTTTATCAGTTATATCATTCTCGTCTGTACGAACATGAGATGGTAATGTAGCATTATTTCTAGACTTTTTTATTACGTCATTTATCATTTGTCACGTATTACGCATATGCTTTGATTTTCTTGGAGTATTTGATTATAATATATGGCTTTACTTGCTTCTTAATTTGTTATATATCTTACAATACATTTTATTATAAGTTATCTCCACCAGCATGTATGGTATATGAAGATTTAATACCTGGATGTCGATTTTTAAACACCGAGCCGCAGGCGAGGTGTTTAAATGAGACACCTAGGTATTACATCTCCATATACCATACATGTTGGCGGAGATAACGTGTTTGTCCCATTTGAAACACAATACAACTTAGTGGAAATAAATTGGTGGACACATTTCTCAACTCCACAATTATTTGGACCAAATTCGTGATAATAATTTTGTTTTTATAACCGCAGAAGACAACAGATAGAGTTACATCCCTTGGGTCGTTAAGGAAACGAGTAAATAGTGCTTTGTTGACATATCGTCCCCTGGGTACCAATGTGCTCTATGTGCCTAGTGGCACACAAAACATATTGGTACTCAGGGGACGAATTATTTGCTCTTATTTTATTTTTTTATGATTGTATTGTCGGAAATCTGATGATATTTGTAACTATTTTCGGGTTTTTTGGTTCGAGTTTTATAATGAGGCGAGCGGAAGCGAAAAGCTTTGATTGAAACCATAGACCCCCGATGTTTCGCGTATACCCTGGATGTTGCACGCTCTCATACCTTGGATGTTGGGTGCATCCCTTTTCCATGGCTATTTGTCCAAGGCATTCTGTCCAATCAAAAGACCGAATTTATCGGGACACAGGGACACAATTCCTTATATTTGTTTCCGGTTGGCGACGTCAGTTTTCTGTGGCAAAATTTCTCCTGGTTATTTGAGGAAATTAAGAGACCTTTGGACATTCAATGTTGTTTTTTGATAATTGTTTTTTTTCTTCAATTTAACGCGTCACCGAATAAACTAGAAAATGTCCCATAAGCTGTATTTGGGAACTGTAAGGTAAGAACCAGCGTGAAATCGAAACGTAACAGTATGCTATTAATATCTCGGGAAGTCTGCTAGTTAGTCTTGCGCTTTAATATTGTGCTCGGTATGATTGATGATTGCTGCCATATCGATTAAGCCATTCACACGTGTATCGTTCTGCGTTTATTACACGCCTGGCAGACGGATAGTTCGTTGGACATGCAGATTAACAGATGTGCAGTGCAGATAACCGATTTTGTGAATATGAATTTCTACAGACTTTTATAAATGCACCTCGCACAATGCAAATCACACAAATTGAAATAGACCAGACTGCACATCACTTCCATGAAGTCATGGTGTGAAGTTAACAGGCTTACTGATATTAATGGGTCAATGTCGCATGGTTATACATGCATTTGCATGGATATCCTGCGACTAAATTAATTAGACGATGGTCACTGCTTTTATACTTGCACGCATGGCAACAGTGTTGACTAATCTGCTGGTGTATGGCTTCTCAATCCGCCCGCTCTAAGTAAGTATATTGATAATGTGGCCACTAAGATAACGAATTACACCCTTCAGATATATGTATGTGATAACGGCAGAACTCACGGAATACTGAATTTGCCATGTTATTAAGTTATTCGCTGGTACTATGTGTTAGTTGAGATGCTAACTCTGGGTAAGGAAGGCGTAAAATAAATAGAGAGTAATCACTTGAATGGACTGGTTACGTGAAATAATTCATGAGAGGTGAGGAACGTTGTACAAACACGAGTGCGCGAATGCACACGAGTGCTTTACAGTATAGTCCCTCGCTTCGAATGGATTATTTCACGTAACCAGTCCAGTCAAGCGATTACTCTGGTTATTACTTTTCATTATTAACGATAATTATATTATTCAACCCTTTACCTAACGTAACGGATAAAAACAGCCAGCGCTATTCTCAAAACTCGCCAATTAAGTTTCATTATTTTTTTGATTTTTGTCACTAAAACATAGCTCGTCACGCTCGTTCCAATGAAGGGAAACCTATGTTTTTGAGACCAAAAATGAAAATAATAGTTATTCAAGAATTATTTTTGCAAGTGATTTTCATGTTAGGAAAAGGGTTAAAAAATGCACAAAAACCCCAATGAAGTCCCCTTTACTCCCACGGTAAAGCTTCTTCGTTTGCACGCACGGATGCATGGCACAATTGTTGATTGCATAATTCACTTGTGAAGTTATCGTTTGTAAACAAACCCGGAAATCCCAGTAAATCACTCTTTGGAAAGTAATAAACATAAAAAGTAAGATGGAAAAAAATTCGATTAATTCACTAAAAAAAACTGAAAATAAAAATACATATTGGGAGGATGATTCCAAGTAGATATTCCCTTTCTAGTGGATATGATGATAGTCTACATACTGCAGACCTGTAAAAGCCACAACATATAAACCCTTATTGTGCGAGTTCCCTATAATCTTGTGTCTAACGCTAATTCATGCGGGAATTCTTATGCAAGATACATTTGTTTATATTTTAAGGTGCTGCATAAGAAGGAAATTGTTTTTAACTTTGAGCTTCTTATCTCTGATATTCCATATATTTAAATTAAATATACAGAAATTATACATCAAAAGGAAGGTTGTGATATACAGAATACGAAACATATATGCAATCAGCTAATGGAGTTGATAAAATGCACCAGTGGTTCCCGGAAGTCTGTATTCGTACCGGAACTGATAATAAAATAATGTTTCATGAGAACAGCTCATGGTCAAATTTGCTTCAGATATTCAAGAACAAAGCTAGGAAATCGAAATTGTTCAAAACGCAGTGACAGAGCTGTGTGGGGGAAAATTCCCAAACTCTAGGTTTTGTTTTCGTTGTCTGCATGCTTACATTGTGGTCCAGGTGAACGAGGATCGAAAAAGCGTCGATATACAATGCCGTATAAAATCAAATAATGGGATATATGGAGACTGCACTGTTGTCATATTCCTTGCAGGGTATCAAGACACCTGTCTGAATTTCTTAGAATTATGCGACCGCTTTCGGATGGAAATTCGAGGTATAGAGTGTTCGGCGCATGTCCACTCGCCATGGTACCCATGGTATCTTCATTAAAAAATGTGTCGTCCCCTTCCCAAATGCAGCCCTATCGCCGCATCCTAAAGTGTTTTGAATGCCTAGCTTTATTCTTGAATATCTATAGTACATTTGGCCATGAGTTGTTCTTCGGAAGTATTATTTTATTATCATTTCTGCCATTAATTCAGCTGCAGATTTCCAGGAACCATTCGTGCCCGCTGTCAACTCTGTGAGTTGATTGCATATATTCTTCGTGCTCTATACATTACAGCCGCCATTTGGATAAATAAAATGTGCGTATTTAATTTGAATTTATGGAATATCAGAGGTGGGAATTTCAAACGGAACAAATTTCCCCCACTTATCACTTTTTAGCACGTTAATCAGTGGTAGAATAAAATTACACTAGGGGATTTGTGTACATACCAGCAACTAAACCATTTGGGTGTTGTGTTTGTCACACTGGGCTACTTTCATTGAAAACCCACCTCAGCCATAGATATGTGTATATGTCAACACCATCGTTTAACTCTTTCCCTACAGTGATGACTCTTGACTACACTCGTCATGCTTCCAATTCCATCTAGGTGTTCACAAATCTTCCAATAGTATTGACTGATGCAATGGGATTGGCAAGCAGAGACAGCAGCTTGCACTCTTTAATTCCTCACCCCTTTTATCTGCTAATGGAGTTCCCCCAGAAGTGGTTGTGTACATGTCTGGATTAAGCCAATCAAATGTCACAATAGTGACAGAGTTAAACAATTACTAACTGTGAAATATACAATGTCGATGTGTTTATTTGGCAACATCTTAACCCCTTGGATGTTAAGGTTGCTATATATACTCCTCCACCGATTTCTGGAGCTCCATAGTTTAAACATTTAATATACACTCTGAGTATCTGTATATGGCAACATCTTAACAATTTCTGTGTAGAGTTTGCTATGTCTACATTTATACTGCTAGCTCACCTCAGCCACGGGTTTAGAATTTGTCACATGTGCACCTCTACAGATAGAACTAATCTATCTTCAGAACTCCACGGCTTACTCATTTCCTGACTTATGGAATATATCCTCCAGATATCTGTACAAGGCAACTCCCTACTTTAACTATTTCCTAACAGTGACGACTCTGACTGTAATCGTCATGCCGCAACTTTCATCTACATGTTAACAAATCTTCCAACAGATTTGACTGGTGTAATGGGCTGGGCAATTTAAAAGTTGCAGTCTGCTGTTCTTTTTATTCTTTTTTTAAATTGTTTTTATTCACATTATAAAGTAATGCACAAGAGGTATACAATAGAATGTGTAGTAAATGCATTTCTAGTTTATTACTATATTTTATCCATATTTCTATATTTTTTTTAAAAAGGGCAGGTAGAGGGCAATTTGTGAGAGTGGAGTGGGGTGGGGAGGGTGGAGGAGGGTGGTAATGTTGGCAAATTAGTTGCATAGACGTTGAGTTCCTGGCACTTGTCTGGGGATGCAGTAGCCAACGAAAGGTTTCACTGGATGCATTCAGAAAATATTTGATGGTAAATAGCAGTCCTAATGATAGTAATAATAATAATAATAATAATAATAATAATAATAATAATAATAACTATTTGAATATGGTTGCATATTGAGTTTTATTCTTCTATCAAATTTATTAGATTTTCCCACCGTTTTTTTTAATTTTTTGTACGGACACAAAAGATAATATGCAGATCTCTCTACAATGTAAAAATTCAGTATTTATTTTTTTAGTAAACTAATATCTAACTTTTCATTTTTTATTTTAGTTCTATAAATAAAATGTTTTACAAAAAAGAGTAAAAGGCTAAAAAATGGGCAGTAACATGCCGGAATTTGGGTTGCTAAACAAAATAACTTGTTTTGATAGATTTATATAATATCCTGTATTTGTGAAAATCCAGTTGACGAAATCATTCCAAAAGGATAAAACAAGTGGACATTCACAAAACAACAGGTGAATCAAGATTTAATTTTCCTTTTTGCAAAAGGAACATGTGTCAACTTCAGTTATATTCATCCTCTTTAAAAGAGTTTAGGTTCCTAAAATGCGTGTTTTAATACGATACTGAACCCATTTATATTTGACGTCGACTGTACATGTAAGTGGGATTAGTAACGTTTTTGTCCACCATGTTTCACTCAGTTCGATGCCTAACTTGGATTCCCATTTGGATAAGAGATTTATATCTTTTGTGCCCATAATAAGTGTCTTATACGCTATCTTCTTTCCGGGGTAGATTTATGTTTCTATACGGCGCGGGAGTATGGGATTTTGTATTCTGTTCAGCTCATTTGCATTGCCTAGTGGTCTTATAAAACATTTTATTGCGTTTTGTATTCCCTTGTATGTCAAGAAGTCCATTTGTATATCAAAGTGCGTTTTAAATTACTCATAAGACCACAGTTTTACGTTTAATCCTAAAAATTCATTTACAAAAAAGATACCTTTCGATTTCAACCGAGTGCTTCTCAACGGTCTATTTCCTACTTTAATATGTTCATTATTGAAAATGTATGCACATACAAAATCCTTAGGCTCCCGGGGAGGAGTTTTTTTTTTCTGAAAGACGACCAAGCATCAATTACGTCTTTCCAGAAAGGATTGTTAACATGTTTGGAATAATTATCCAATGTTGGGACTGGCTAGATACCAATCACTGTTTAAAAGAGGAGAAGAGTTAATGAAAATTTCTTTCCAACATGAATGTTTTTTATAAAGCAACTAACCCACGATATCTTTAAAGAATTAATAAAGACGTTCAGATGAATCATTTTACACCCACCCTGATCGTAATCTTGGATAAAATGAATTCGCTTTATTTTGTCAGGTCCATCTCCCCAAACGAATATAAAAAGTGCCCTATTTAAGTCGTCTATTGTTTCTTTGGGAGGATATGGAAGAGCAATAAAAAGATAAGCCAGTTTTGCGACGACTAAAGATTTTACTACCGTTATTTTTCCTAACACCGAGAGATTATGTTTTGATCGCTGCAGTAGAGTTTTTCTCACCCCCTTAGTTTTTTTTATTATAATTTATGTGGAGAGGTTTGTCAAAACGTTTAGTGAACTCAATACCTAATACGCTAAATGATTCCTGGTTCCAATTAATTTTTCATCCATCGCAATTTATTTCTATACAATCCTTTTTACTGCCGATCCAAACTGGATATCTGTATATGGCAGCATTTAAGCCTTTGGGTGTAGAGTTTGTCACGTCTACATTTTCACTGATGACTCATCTCAACCATTGACTTACTAAACTCCATACTTTAAACATTTTGTTACTTATGAAATATACACAGTGAATGGAATATACTGACTTACAAAATATACACTATGAATTTGTTTACATGACAGAACCATAACACTTAAGCATTGAGTTTGTCATATCTATATTTTCTCTGGTACTTCACTTTTACCATTGATATTTTATGAATTCCCTTTTTTATCATATACTGAGTTCTGAAATACACACTGTAGATATGTATACATGGCAACAAATTAACCCTATAGATAAAAGTTTGCCATATCTACATGTTTACTGTTACTTCACTTTGACCATAGGTTTTATGATTTCCCTTGTTTAAGCATTTATTGACATTTGAAATATACACTGTAAATATGCACGTGACAATATCTTAACCCTTTGAGTTTATGGTCTGTCATGCTTACACTTGGAGTGATAATTCACTTCAATTAAATAAATACTTTCAGTGGTGATGCACTTTAAACAAAGATTTTATGAATGCCTAGTTTATGGCATTACTGACCCACGAAGTGTACCCTGTATATATGAATATATGGTAACACCTTATCCCTTTACAGAGTTTGTCATTTTACATTTTCGTTGGTACTTCAGTTTAACCGTAGATTCTAAGAGTTTCCTAATTTCGGGATCTATTGACTCACGAGGTTTAGTACATTCCCTTGTTTAAGCATTTATTGACCAAAGAGATATATAATGTGGATATGTATATGTGCCAACATCTTGAACCTTAAAGTTTAGGAATTGTCGTGTTCATACTTTCAATGATGATTCACTTCAACCACGTCTTCACATTCACTGATGATTCCATTCAACTAAAGATTTCATAAAATCACTTGTTTAAGGATTTACTGACTCATGATGTATGCATTGTGGATATGTATAATGGCAGCGGTTTAGAATATGCCATATCTATATTGTAACTGATACTTCACCTTAACCAGAGATTTCATGAATTATGTATAATGGCAGCACACTGGCCCTTTAGGTATAGAGTATGCCATATCTATGTTGTAACTGATACTTCACCTTAACCGCAGATTTCATGAATTCCATAGTTTAAGATTTTACTCACTCATGAAATATCCTCTGGATATATACACATGGTAACGTCTTTATTATTTAGGTATGGAGTTTGAAATACTCACATTTTCGTTTGCACTTCACCATAATGTAATTTATTTGTTTATTTATTTAATTATTTATTGGGATTTAAAGACACATTCGACAGCCACGGTCAATTCGTGTCGGACATTTTTACCGATGGAGGAATCCGGAGTACCAGGAAAGAACCACCGAACTACAGCGAGCACCTGTCATACTCCCTAACGTACTAACTCCACAGAAGCAGGGTTAGCATCGGCTGCAGACAAGTGCACCATCGACGTGCAGTACGTATTAGTACAAACGAGGGCAATCGGAATTAAATGCCTTACCCAATGATACAAAGCAACTCTTGCCTGTAAAATGCCTGTTTACCAAACCCTTTCATGACGAATAAAATATTCCTTAAAAATATCTTAACCCTTTTAATATAGTGTTTGCCATGTTTACACTTACAATGATAATTCACTTCAACCTTACGTATTAGAAATTGCGTAGTTTAAGCATTAAGTGGCTTATGAAAATCTACATTGTGAATATGTGTATATGGCAACATCTTAACCATTGTGAGGAGACATTGCCTTGTGTACATTTTCCAGTTGACATATGTATCTTTTTATAAAAGTATATTGCTGTGTTGATAAGGTAAGCATGATGCTTAAGTAGAGTTAAATCGAGTGCAGTTAATGTGGATATGTGCACTTGGCAATATCCAATATCTTAACTATTTGGGTGCATGGCTTGTCATATCTGCAAAATTACTGAGACTCCTTTAGTCAGCGGTGCAATGTTTTCATTAATAATAAATCCACCTATATGTGATTCTATGATAACAAAAAATGCATAAGTTATTTGGACGTCAATGTACGTACCTGATGAGCCACGGAGTTGACCAGAAGAATCCTTATTGCCGAATGGTTACAGCAAAGCTTACGTTCTCTTTCCAATACGTTCTATCCAATACGTTCTATCAAATTTTTCGCTGGTAGACTGAGTTATCAGCCATTTTGATAACAATAACACCATCATGAGTCCATGTCTGGCTATTTTTTTTTTCCTTGGATAGGGTACGACACTTACTGGTAAGAAAAGACCAAGTCTATGTTAAGTGTTCGTTAACATACAATTCATTGGTAATGCTAGAAGCTTTGAGGGTTTTTTCTGGCCCGATAGAATCTGCCACGAAACTGTAACTAAAGAATTTCACTTGAATTGGTCGTGATTGCTTTCTAGTTTTCTTTATGTCATCAGAGCGATGACTTTGCTCTATTTCACAAATGCCCTGGACAACTCCTATCTTTTTTCTGATACTTATAACCACTTCGCCAGTGGATTCACTCTCAGACTCTGGAATACAAGATATTCTCAAGGTATATTTAATCCCACATTATTGTTTCAAGTCATCGAGTTTATTCTCGAGAGTAACTTTGGCTAACTTCTAATTGATGAGCTCTGATTGTTAACTCTTCAATAAGTGTTGATTTCAGTGGGGTTTCAAGTACAATTAATATAGAAGGATACGTTAATGCACTGATTAGATAGGATATCATGCCATTACCAGGAGCACCATAACTCGACATATTGCCAGTATCAACACTGGTTTGAACACTAGTATCAAAGGGTAGAGCTTTCCATTGAAAAGTTAGAACGACGAAAGTTGACAAATCATGTTGCGCGATGACAGTGAAATAAGGAGAAACATCGATTTATATTTTAAAATAGCAGGAAAATCCGACCCTAGGTTGTTCGGAATAACAATTATTGCATCTGTAGCTAAGCAACGCCTCTTTTTGCAGAACTTGACCTTTCAAAATTTCGATATTTATGCCATTCTTCAGAAAAAATAGAGGTTTTAGCTGCTAACCACAAAATATCACTCTGGATTCAATAATATTAAAGTTCTACAATTGCATTTTCTAAAATTGTATTTTATACTTATAAATACAACTGACTAAAATGAATCATTAGCACTTTAAAAGATATGGTAACTGGCCAGTTGGCAAATTGCCACATCTTTGAAAATGCCAATGGTTCATTTCAACCAATTTAAAGTCGTAATTAGAAAAAAACAATTTTAGAAAATACCATTGTTAAAGTAGTTGTGGCCCCTCGCGACACCCATGTCCATGTTAATTAACCCAAATTGCACCCTGCTTTAAAAACAAATTTAAAGCTGCAACTTGTTTACATAATGTAACTATTAAAACCCTCTTCCTTTGTCTCACCTTCGCTGTCATCCTAAGGAAAGACCAACATAAACAATGATTGCGCAAAGCGAAGGACTGGGTATTCTCAGAAGAATGATCGGGCATTCGGTCATGTAATACACAGTTATTGTTCCGATGCAAGTATTCAATTTCAACTAATCGATTTTTATGTCGCGTTTCCACTCAAAAAATCGTGCTCTTATCTTTGATGAATTATCCCGAATGATAGCACACACCTATCAAACTGTTCACATTTTCATTTATATTTCTTCCCATTGCAATAGATTTTATCTTACAACGATAACGCATTTCCATTAATGTAAGTGAAAAAAGACAAAACAAATCCGTATTGAGGGTATAAACCTCACGCGCGATTATTCGATTCGAAAACAGAACGTTTTTTACCTAAACTGATCGAAAACTGTTTACATATGTCGAGGCCACCGTTTTACAGCACTTAAATATATTACCAACTCAATGAAATAAATTTGACTAGATTGTTTTTACCATGATGATATTTTTATAGGTCTATGAAGAATAAAACAACGAAACACACAGCTCAAACACTGCTATAAACTTCAGCGACTGTAGTGCACGTAGAATAATGAATTGGGATTACGTCATGCATACCGCAAGAACGCAATACCATGACGTCGTGATTTTCATTAAGCAAATCTGCTCACAGACGCTTAACAGTTGTCAAAATATATGCGAACAAATGAAGAAAGCCAGGATATTGTAAGATAAATTTGTTTTCACGATGGTGTGGGGTTCTGAGATAGGGTATTGAAGTCCCAATCTCGCATTTAGGTCGTCCTAATGAACCGTAGATATATGCCCAGAGACGAGGTGTCGATATCAATATACCATCTCGGAAACACATATGTTGGTAATAACCTATATTTATTAAAACAAGCGTTAAATGTAATGTGGGGTTTGAGCCAAATAATACTTTTCCTTCTATCATTATCTGATCATCTTTACAAAATGTAACCAGTTCAAACTTGCTTGACAGAGATCCACTAAACAAGATGCAATTGGTTAGATTATAGTTGCATTATGGGAAACAAATCGCCCCTTGAAATGCTGATATTTTGACATTAGTATGCAGAGCGTTACTTAACCCTTTACCTAAGACAGCTTCTATAAAGAATAAATTATATTTCACATTTTTCGAAAACAAATTCTCGCAATTTCTCAACAAGACCATACAAATATGGACACCATTAGATAATGATAATGGTAACCACATTTGTATGGTTTAACCCTTTACCTAACATGAAAAGCAGACGACACTTGCAAAAAAAATTCTTGAATAACTAATTTTTTTCATTTTTTGTCTCAAAAACATAGGTTATGACCCCTCGTTGGAACGAGCTCGAAGAGCTCGTTCCAACGAGGGGTCATAACCTATGTTTTTGAGACAAAAAATGAAAATATTTTGAAAATTAATTGGCGATATTTGGGAATAGCGCTGGCCGGTTTTGGCCGTTACGTTGGGTAAAGGGTTAATCAAGGCATTTGTAATATATGTTAGGCTATGGAAGGCTTATTTGGGTCACTTTTGAGGCCGTTTTTGGCCGCTATGTTAAGTGAAAGGTTACAACAAATAAACACACACATTTTATTGGATCCGAGTACATGCGGACATTTGTAAAGGAAATAATTACAAGTCAACAATTATTAACTCTATTTTGTTTCTTTTGAATAAACGAACCTCACGATCTCTGCTACCATACTGATGAATATCAATAATCGACCCCAAACAATAACATTAAAAGGGCAGTCACACAATCGCTGTCCAATTCACGTCAATCCTTCAGGTGAAATTTGTTACTGATTAATACTAATAACAAGTAACCCATTTCTTCATAAATTGCAGAAACAGCCAGAAAATGGACTGCACTAAGATTAGCATGTGCATCTTTCTGTAAATTACTATTATTATTGTTAATTATTATCTCGCACCTCTTATCTCCATATGTCATTAATAATTGCGCGTTTGTGTACACAAAATACACTTTATTAAACTGAGCAACCGATTTGCTCCGTTCAGAGGACCTGAATATATACTATTCAAAAACAAGTAGGGGGATATCCAAACTGATGTTGATATTTTCGGAAAATGGTATCGGATACATGTACGTGTGACTGGTCACATCAATATGTTACCAAGTTTAGTGTGGCTCATGAATGTCACCGGCCCATGATAACTTCGTCGAGCGCCGCGTTAATGTCTGTGGGGTACGTTTTGAATTTTTCATTTGTATTGGACGGGCTTTTTCGGAGGTCTCATCGTTCTTTTCTTGGTATAAACTCGTTCATCAATAGTTTCTCGTCGAAACTTAACTTTTGAGGTATGCAAAAACTGACACGTGACGAACGTTTAGGTGCCGTTGGCATGTCGGAAGCTGGCAACATATAAACTGCAGTGGCTCAAATGCTCAACGTTACTCAATCGGTGATTAAAAGGTTGTGGTCACGCTACCGCCAGACAGGCAATGTTGATGACAGACATCGGTCCACAGGGTATAAACCGTATAATCCTTTAGCCGGAAGTGGAGATAAGCGAGGCGAGAGATTTATATTTTTATCTCAAAGTTTCAGTCGCAGCATATCCAAGATCACCAAAAACAAGATTTTTTTAATAAAAGGAATGACCGAAAAAAGCAAAATCAGTAAGTATGTTATATAAAACAATATTCAACAATGAAACGACACAATTTAATGGAAAAATCGACTCTAGTAGTATGAAAAAACACCTGCTGATCATCTCGGAAAATGAATTTCTCGGGCAAATTTCTCCTTCAAATATCGTTTTTCACATGTTCGCACAAATGTAACATGTTAAAATCATAGATCGACAGATTCGGCGTTCAATTCCACACCAGAAACTATCAACCATAACAACGAAGGAGGTTCGGTGCTACTAAAACTGTTCAAAATATAATGTCGCCTTATCGGTTTTTTTATACGCCCAGTTGTATACGCTCGTATCTTCAGTTGATGAGTCGTATATATTTTTTATGCTTGTCGGATGACCCGTTCGATGTGAGAATCTGGTAAATTTGGAGCCTGTAAGTTCCGAAAGCAAGATAGGCCTATACGCGCACAAGCCGGGTTGAATGCAATATTGCATTGCGTTGAAAAAGCGAACCACAGGTTACCTTTTTCAACGCAGAGAAATAGCCCATTTTACTGCATTACAGAATCTAACGATACGCGATGAACTATATGAAGATGAGACTGGTTTTATGGCATAGCGTAACAATGTCAGATCAAGGTGGACCGCATTATTTACTGTAAGTTGACTCTTTCAGACACAATTTGTTCCAAAACACGTTTTGGGGGTGAAATAATTTTTTTTTTTTTTTTGGGGGGGGGGGGGGGGGGGGCAGTCAGGATTTTTTCGGGCACTCAGGATTCTTTCGGATTAAGTGGACCTCAGCTCCACATCCTCCCCCACCCCACCCAGAAAATACGCATATGGCAGTATAGATAGCACGCAATTATAATTTTATGAATTTTTAGGCTCAAGCACCAATTTGTTAAGTTCTTAAATCATCGGGTCTGTAAATTTCAGTGAACTACAAAAGGTATAAAATAAACTCACGGCTATATTTAAATAGCCTCTTGTGCTTTGCTTCTTTACATGATAACAATTTGTTGAGTTCTTAACTTTTGTGGGTCCCTAAATTTCAATGGACTGCAACAGGCAGACCAAATATCTAGCAGACTCCAAAGAAATATTCATGCTGAACGTATTTACTGTAGTTTAAGGGCACCTTTCTGCAACTATAGCTAACTTACCCAATTCTTAGTTGTTGGGTAAGTTAGCTATAGTTGCAGAAAATTACCCCCCCCCCCCCCCCCCCACCCACCCAAGACACACGCGCGCGCGTACGCTCTTTTGCAGAGTGTTATTGGGCATGCTAGTATGATCTAGAGAGAATACATGCTCCCAAAGAAAGAAAAAAAACACACAAACGAATGGGTAAACCAATCGAATGAATTTAGAAGCGAATCTAATAATGAAAGGAGCAGAGAATTCGAATTTACAGCGTTCAACAGTCCTCATCTGAGGAGTCAGTCACAGCAGCCTCAGGATCACTGAGCATGTGAGTTTTGGCCCTCATTTTTCAAAATATCCCAGAGAAAGCCCGCCGCAGACCCTCACCACCGAGAATGGGATACGGCGATATTGCCTCTTGTGCTACCCCCCTCCCCCCCCCCCACACACACCACCTCGGATGCTGCTGCACAGCACACGGTGTGCATACATGGTGGTCCCCTTGGGATTAGCTCCGATAGCCCAACCCCCGCCTCACCCCCAATATTTTTACCTTCCTTCGATCCTGAATCATCAACTATACTCTACTTTAAAAATAAATATGTGGAACTGATTCAAATGAACGCCTTTCCAGTGTGTTATCGTATTACTATAAACAAAGAAAAAATATGGTATATATGTAAACTACATTTTTAAAATTGCATGTTGGAGGTCAGTGTAAAACAAAACGCAAACGAAGAAAATAACCAAACGAATATATTTAGAAGGGAGTCTAATAACGAAAGGAGCAGAGAATTCCAATTTGTTGTGTTCTTCGACTGGATCTTTAGCCTGTGTGGAGTCTGTCTCTCTCCGTACAGAGGACAGCCATTTTACTTCCCCACCCAATAGGACGACACGCCGTGACATCATCAACCCCGCAACTGATGCTGCCAGTGAAGGTTCAGATACCTCCATATCTTTTCTCAGCCGGGGATCCGCGATCCCGCGACTTCTGGCACGAGAGACCATCGAACTTATCCATCACTCTTTTCAACTTGTCACCCACATTTAACCTGGGGTGGGGGGATGTGCCCCCCCCCCCCGGTTACGTTCTTGAATGAGAGTAAATAATTTCAGTTTACAGGCGTGACAAACTGGAAAAATAAATCAGTCTGGGTTTGAATGAAATTGCTGAGTCGAGAGGCCGATTTGGGTGTATCAAGATATGACCAGGACACATGGCGTACAAAATTATGTTTTCCAAAAGGGTTGAGAAGGAAACTGGAGAGCAGTTTGGATAACTTTGTTGGCGGCCTGTTTGGATGATATTCTCAGAAACCGGCAAGATCGGTTCTTGTCACTCTGAAGCCGATTTGGCTAGTGACGCGTGCCAGGTGTGCGTTCCGTTTGGCTGTGCTATTAAAGTGCGGGATGACCTCCTCGCCTAGTCTCCTGTGCATCCCACTGCCTTTCACCTAGATGAAAGTAAATGGGATGCGCAAGAAACTACTCTTCGCCAGCAAAGACGAAGAGCACTAAGGGACGTTCCGACGGGGAGGAGGATGGGGGGGGGGGGGGCTTACACCCCGCCCCCCCCCCCAATGAGGACCCTGATTTTTGAAAGTTGGAAATTTTAGGGTTCAAATTTCAAAAGTTGGAAACATTTAGTTCTAAGCAAATATAGAACTAGTGATTCTTGGTTGAAATACATTTATTCTTTATAGTATGACCCACTAGTTCTTTTTCGCGCAGAACGAAAATGTTGACAATGTTTCAAGTTTGTAACTGCGTAAGCTAGCAATACATCGAGATTGCGCTTTCGTAAATGCACACAAAGAGTGTCAATTTGGAACACCGGGGCCCGCCGATTTTCTCTAATTGCCTTAAGGCAGGATTCTCTTACGTGAGAGTCCTTCACTGTTCGTCTAAATGTGACGTGCAGTGAAGGGGCCGCACGCACGAGTATCCCGCCTTCAGAAAATTAAGGGAATCGGCGGGCCCCCAATAACGCCGGGCCACGGGGTTACTACCCTCCCCCCTCCCTCTCGACGGCCCCGCACAATATAGCAGTATCATGTACCACAAGAAGTCTTTTGTTAGGCCAATTACAAAGTCTACTCATAATTATGGAGAAAAGGCCAAATATCAAGCGAATATAATGTAATTTGTACATAAATCTATAAAGAAAATTCCTTCTCAAAACCGATCATCAAATGTCGGAAACTTTTTTATGGTATCAATTTGAAATGAAAGTTTGGAAATTTGAGGATCGCACTGTGACACACACCGAGTCTGAACTACCCAGAAACGTCCCCGGGAGCATTTCGATCCGGGAGGTGTTTTGTTCTTCAGCAGGAGTGAAATGGAAATGAGAATGTGAATGGTATTGAAGGCTATCGTCGGACAATAAATGTGATCGATTAATTTGAAAGAAATGATCGCTTCGTATTTTTGACAACTTGACCCTGCTCTGAACTGCTATTGACAACAACGTAATTTAATTTCAGCTACTGTTGACCTAACTGTGCTTATCCTGCATCATGTAGAATGTTGTTTGGCATTCAAGTTTCAAAAAGAAAACTGGTAACCGAAGTTTTGTTTCGAAACTGTTTCCGTGAGGTCGTGTGAAAATTAAGTGAAAATAAGATGAAAATTTATAAAATACTTATGTAAGGCGCGAATTATTCTATTTATTTCATCTTTTTGCCTTTGTCGCCCCCCCCCCCCCCCCCCCTTTAGCTCGTGTTTGTCTCGCATGTAGGGCGTAGCCAGGATTTTCATTTGGGGACAATACATGAATTGAAGGGGGATGGGCACTACGCTATATGTGGAACGCATATCCAGAGGGTTGAAGGTTTTTTTTTTTTTTGGGGGGGGGGGGGGAGGGGTAACAGGAGCATAGTCCTCTCCTGTTGGTAGGGGTCCGGGGGACTTGGCCCGAGGAAATTTTGAAATTTCGATACACTGAGATTGATTCTGGAGCCCCTCAGGATGTTTTATTGTGTTCAGTTGTGCCCCTAAATAGAAATTCACAAGTATTATATCCATCCAACGTCCAATTAACAACCGACATGGGATTGTTTTAGTTAACCCTGCCAAACTTTTAGGGGGCTCAGGGTCGTAATTCTTGGGGGGGGGGGGGGGGCAGAGGGCTCAAGCCCCCTCCCCCCCCCCCCCCAATAATTTTTCACCCACCAACATTTTTCAAAGCATAGGCCTATTAATGAAGAAACGATTGATGAATTTTTACTCGCTTAGTCTAAATTAATTTCAAAAGTTTCTATTACCCCTAGCACACTGGAGATAGAATATCAAATTTCTAAATCTAGAGAGGCCACCAGAATGCACCATTTGATAGTCAATTTAAACAATTTTTAGTGTGGAGAACCCAATTCCCCACAAACCCTTCTCATCCAACGAGAGCTGTACGCACCATGGCATTTGATAGCTCGATTTGAAAACTTTCTTGGGGTGTGGTGGGGGACAACTCCATCCCCCAAACCCTTCTCATCCAACAAGTGCCATAGGCACGAGTTGGATGAGGAGGGTTTGGGGTAGGGTTCTCCCGTTAAAAAATTCTGGGCCCATTTTAAAATAAAAAGTAAGGGGAAATATACCCTAGAGGCCACCAGAATGCGCCATATGATACCTCAATTTGAAAATTTTCTTGGTGAAGGACACCCCAAACCCTTCTCATCCAACGAATGCCGTAGGCACGAATTGGATGAGGAGGGCTTGGGGGAGGGTTCTCCTGTTAAAGAAATCTGGGCCCATTTTTTTAAATAAAAAGTAAGGGAAATTACACCCTAGATGCCGCCAACATGCACCATTTGATGAAACAATTTGAAATTTTTTGGGGGGAGAGACCCCCCCCCCCAACCCTCCTCATCCAACTCGTGCCCACGGTACTCGTTGCAGATGCCTTCAGCATTTGCCAATGCCCAACCAAGATGTAGCCCCCCCCCCCCCCACCAAATTTAATTTTTGAACGGAAATTACGGCCCTAGGGCCCATACAGAATAATAAATGCGTCCCGGTACCCCCCCCCCCCCCCCCCACACACACACACCTGGCTACGCCACTGCTAGCATGTCTACTAGATTTCTGTTTTTTACTCAGCCGCTACGTCTTCGGCCTCACAGACCGTAATATGTTTTTTGGTTTGGTACGTCCCGTGGACGTACCAAACCAAACAAATACATTTCTGTCTATCAGGCTAAATTTGGACTAATGTATATGAACTGGAACCCTTCTTTGAATTTACCAAGCTTTTGTTCCCACTTCCGCCCGCCTCTATCTCCCTCCCTCACCACGTCCCCCCCCCCCCCCCCGTCTCTCTCGCATCTCTTGGATGCTCCATGAAATCGGTGCACCCCCCCCCCCACCACCACTTTATGGAACCTTCCGCCGCCCCTGCTTGTATCCTATGTAGTAAAAACATACAAAGACATTTATTTCCTCCATCACCATTCACTATGGAAAACAAATATACCATTGAAATTATGCAAAATATATCTACTGGTCGCCTTCATTTATAGCGTCACCGACACAGCATGATTTTGAGGTGTTACATGCCCCTAGCCTCAGGTACCCCATGGCTATGCTAATTATGGGTCAGGATCTTAATTGGCATAGTCATTGGGTACCTAAGCCTGCAGGGCTGACTGCTGAAAACTTTCAAACGCTGGCAGATCGCAATGTTCTCGTGAGGTTAAGTCGGTTATGACTGTAAACAGTGTGTCCAAAATACAATATTATGGTAAACGGATCTGAAGAGCATATTTCAAATTTTCCAATTCTGTCTTGAACGTATGACAGAATTTGAAATTCTGAAACATGCTGTTTAAAAAGTGATAATTAGCCGTTCAAAAATTCCACCCCAGAAGCCACCAGAATGCCCCATTTGGTCGTTCATTTCCAAAAATTTTCTGGGGGGAGACCCTCCTCCCTACACATGCTCGTGCCTTCGGCACTCGCGGCAGATGCCTTCGGCATCTGCACGATCCCCTCCCCCCCCCCTTGAGAATTCCTGTATCCGCCCCTGGTCACACGGTAGGGTTCGCTTGGTGAGTATAAAGCTTGTTTTCGACCCTGGATCTGTTTGGTTTCAACACAACACTGGCGAGATATCGAGGGAATCCCATGTGACGTCACGCCTTATCTGAAAATACTTTAGTTTAGTTTAAACAGTATTTATTTCAGATAAAATAAGTTCTCAGAGAACAACAGTGAATATTTACAAAAGTATAGGCATGGTATACTTCATGTAGGATTCCATAGTGTTTCGCTAATTTCTCTAAAAATGGAATCGTTAAAGCTAGATACTTATTGATGCAGCTGCTTCGAAGAGAATGCTAAAAATAGCCCATTTGATGTTTGTTCCACAGTTATTGGACACAAAAGACTGTTGCCAAAATGAGAGTGAAAATGAGAGAGCGCGAGAGGGTGAGGTGGGGGTCGGGTTAGGGATTATTGTCGAATAAACTGCTAGCTCAGCATGCTGTCAGGCAAACTGGTTTCAATTAACAGAGGATTGGCGTATTGTTATAACACGCCGCTATCTGAAGTGAAAACATTTTCTTCCCATTCGACTGTCGCCCCCCCCCCCGCCCCCACAAACACACACTTCAACAACATAAAATAAAATAAATTGAAAAAAATAATTTAAAAAAGCCAGGCAAAACCGCAAAACATAGACACTAAATGATCGTTATGAAGTAAAAACGACCACGGTCAAAAACGGTAAACAAAATTTAAAAAAAAAAGTCACTAAAAAGAATGAAACAAACCCCAAATACCCCCAATTGGAAAAATAATTTCCCGACAAAGCTGTGTGAATGTATGTGTGATGAATAAACAGCTCACAAATAGCAATGGGATTACCTTCATAGACAAGTGAATATGGATATGTTAATTACAGGTGTGAAGGAATTAGAGCCAAGGCAAAATGAAGTGTTACAGTTGTAACTGAACTAATTTACCCTAATGCATAGGTAAATTATAAAATGAATGCCGATTGAAAAACATGGTCTGAAATCTTTCGGGTGGGGGCGAAAGTTTTTCGGGGGGGGGGGTCCTCTCGCCCCCTCCCCCGTGGTTGCAGGTTCGGTGGTTCAGTCAGTAGTGTGTTTCAGTTGAAAGGTGTGACGTCAACGTTGTGCATTCGAGTCTGTTCATATGGTTTGTTAACTGATTAAACCTTCGTGCATGTACAAATATGGGCATTGGAACGATCATATGGGAAATCGAATAATCTCAACTGGACGTATAATTATCACCAACTCCCGATCAACGATTTTACCAACTGGGCGTATAAAAAAATCGATAAGGCGACATTATATTTTGAACAGTTTCAGTAGCACCGAACCTCCTTCGTTGTTATGGTTGATAGTTTCTGGTGTGGAATTGAACGCCGAATCTGTCGATCTATGATTTTAACATGTTACATTTGTGCGAACATGTGAAAAACGATATTTGAAGGAGAAATTTGCCCGAGAAATTCATTTTCCGAGATGATCAGCAGGTGTTTTTTCATACTACAAGAGTCGATTTTTCCATTAAGTTGTGTCGTTTCATTGTTAAATATTGTTTTATATAACATACTAACTGATTTTGCATTCTTCGGTCATTCCTTTTATTAAAAAAATCTTGTTTTCGGTGATCTTTGATACGCTGCGACTGAAACTTTGAGATAAAAATAGAAATCTCTCGCCTCGCTTATCTCCACTTCCGGCTAACGGATTATACGGTTTATACCCTGTGGGTCAGATCATCCAAGGGCGACAACTGCTAACCAGGATCGTTTCATTCGAACCACAGCATTACGTAACCGCCATCAAAGTGCCTCAGAAATTGGACAGCAGCTGCATTGAGCGACAAATGTGCGAGTCCGTGGTCAGACTATTCGAAATCGCCTACACAGCTGGAATGTGTACGCTCGACGACCTCGAATAATTCCGCGTTGGACGGAACATCACATCGCAGCATGGCGTAGATGGTGTGGAGCACGACAGCGCTGGGACATGTTCTCCGATGAATCGAAGTTCACTCTCGATTTTCACGACGAAACAGAATCTGGTGGCGGCAGAACGAACGATACCTTGACGTAACCTTTAGGCAGCACGATCGTTTTGGTGATGGATCGGTTATGGTGAGGGGATGCATAGCCATGACAAACAGAACAGCATTACATGTCCTCCAAGGGCGTGTCATTGGGCAGTACTACCGTGACAACGTGTTATCAGCTCATGTGGTGCCATTTGCGCGACGTCACGGCTGTCGATTCATTTTTCAAGATGACTATGCAAGAGCACACAGTGCCCGTGTCGCTGTATATTTCCCCCAGGAGCAGAACATCACTACACTGCCTTGGCCAGCACTAATTCCAGACCTCTCACAATCGAGCACGTCTGGGATATGCTTGGCAGGCGCCTACGACAAGGCCAAAAGCCCCTACTAATGTCCAGAAAGTCGCCGCTGCACTGCATGAAGAATGGAATAGCATCAGTGAAGCTGATATTGGGCGTTTGGAGAGGAGTATGCCACATCGGATCCGTGCTTGTCTTGAGAACCGAGGAGGATTTCCAAGGTACTGAAGTCTTGGACTGAATGTGGTAAATTCTCTGCCTGACCGTCCATGTCTTCTACAGCTCGGTTCGTGGAATGTGTTCTTGTCAGACACTCAACTATTGCTGAAATCATTCACTAGATGTCATTGTGCGATACCTCAACTGTTGTTTTGATGAAAATATAAATATATTTCTTCATATATCTCACTTTTATCAAATATCCCTCACTTTTTTAATACTATATTAACACAGCATAATTGTCGAGGAACCATTGTCACACATGTTTTCGCGAATTTCTGCTCTTTAACTTCAAGTTCCGTTTCGGAATCATTTACATAAAACAAATAATACGAGTCCTGATAAACGGTCAATTGTGCCAGGTCAGGAGGGAGGAAAGCAACGAGAGCAAACAATGTTGTTCTAGTGGATAGGGCGACACTCGCGTAGAGCTGGCCAGTCTAAACATTCAACATTTGTGTTGAAAAAGCAGCGATAGCTCGCATATACACCTTCAATCATAGGTCACAAATTCGGGCTAGTTTTCATGTTACACCAGTCGGCATGGAACAGAAATTACTTTCTGCCGAAGGTATATTTGAGGGCCTTCAGTGTAACAAAATATCTTTTGTATAATTTTGTTTCTTCAATTTAATCTGTTGAAGTGGAAATGCTTGTTGTAGCAGATGTTGTTATTGTTGTAGGTCTAGCGATATGTGTTTACAAACCTCCAATACTATAAGAACGTTTCCTTTCCGTGTTTAATAGTTATGTGATATAACTTGCATAGGAAAATGTCTTTGTCGGCTTCAGGAAGCGCCAATTAATCTTGGTGTCTTGCCATATTCAACTTCAACACAAACCGATTCAATAACGTGGAGTACAGTTAAAAGTAGAAGTCCTGTCGTGAAATGCGCCCAAATAGCACGTCCATCTGCGCGTTAATCTACGCGTTATGACCATCCATAGCAAGGCTATCAAATTCTGTACATATGGCCTATGCACAGGCAATGTTTCATCCAATGGACCTCCGGGTAACCCTGAGGTCCATTGGCAGAAACATTGCCAGTGTTTGCTATGAGTAACCAGGAGAACCTACCGTGCTTTGGATGACTTTCGATATGACAATTGCGCACAATTCCTGCGCGCAATTAAGCATAGATAAGCGCACAGTTCGTGACAGGACTTCTCGTTTTAAATTTATAAAGACAGACAGATTATTTATCACTTGATAAATAAGATTATCTTTTATGTAGAGTCCCACATCACCCCGGACGTCGACTCCATGTGGTCAGTTATCTTTTAGAAGATGGTAATAACCATCTAAAGTATAAGACATATAATGAGGCTGTTGAACTATTTCACTATGCGCAATGACGTCAATTTCTTTTTCTGATTCCTGGAGAGATGATAAAATATGACTTAAAGAGTCCCAATGTGCAGAGATACTTTGAACATTGATATGAAACGACGCAAAAGTTTGAGCAGTGTTACTTGTGGTCGTTCGAAGATAGTGATGAAGATAATAAGTACACACACTTCTCAATCCGCCCGCTCTAAGTAAGTATATTGATAATTTGGTCACTGAGATAACGGCTTACACCCTTCAGTTTTTTGGATGTGATAACGTCAGCTCTCACGAAATACCGAATTTGCCATGTTCTTAAGTTATTCGCTAGTACTATGTGTAAGTTGAGATGCTAACTCTGGGTAAGGTAGGAGTAAAATAAACATAAGGTAAGATGAAAAACAAATTGAATTAAGCCAATAAAAAAAGCGAAGATAAAAATATTTATTACTTTCCAAAGTGTGATTTACTGGGATTTCCGGGTATGATTATAAACAATAACTTCACAAGTGAATTATGCAATCAACAATTGTGTCATGTATCCGTGCGCGCAAACGAAGACGCTTTGCCGTGGGTGTAATGGAGACTTCATTGTTTTTTTGTGCTTTTTCAACCCTTTACCTAACATGAAAAGCAGACGACACTTTCAAATAAAATCTTGAATAACTATTATTTCACTTTTTGTCTAAAAAAAAAACATAGGTTATAGCCCCTCATTGGAACGAGCTCGACAAGCTCGTTCCAATGAGGGGTCATAACCTATTTTTTAGAGACAAAAAATGAAAAAATAATGAAAATTAATTTGCGAGTTTTGAGAATAGCGCTGGCCGTTTTTACGTTAGGTAAAGGGTTAAATAATATAATTATCCTTAATAATGAAAAGTAATAAACAGAGTAATCGCTTGACTGGACTGGTTACGCGCAATAAGGATGATTCCAAGTAGATATTTCATTTCAAATGCATATGATGATAGTTTACATACTGTAGACCTGTAAAAGTCACAACATATAAACCTTTATTGTGAGAATTTCCTGTAATCTCCTGTCGAACGCTAATTTAATTTCATGCGGGAATTCTTATTCCAAATAAGTTTGTTTATATTTTAAGGTGAAAAATAAGAATGTAATTGTTTTTTACTTTGAACTTCTTATCTCTGATAAATTCCATAAATGCAAGCTAAGTATGCAGACATTATACTTCAAAATGAAGCTTGTTATTTGTAAAACACGAAAAATATATGCAATCAACTGATGGACTTGACAACATAATAAAATAATAATACATGAGAACAACTCATGGTCAAATTTCCTTCAGAAACCCAAGACAAAGGCTAGAATGTCAAAATTGTTCAAAACGCAGTAACAGAGCTGTGTGGGGGTAAATTCCAAAACGCTAGGTTTTGTTCTCGTTGTCTGTTTGCATTGTGGTCACGGTCATCGGGCCTCGAAAAAGCATCGATATACAATGCCGGCTAAGATCAAATAATGAGCGATATGGAGTCTGCGCAGTTGCCATATTACTTGTCAAGTATCATGACACCTGTTTGAATTTTTTTAGAATTACGCGATTGCTTTTAGATGAAAATTCGTGGTATAGAGTGTTATGCTTATGTCCATTGGTCATGGAACCTATCTTCAATAATAAATGTGTTGCCCCTTCCCAAAAATGCACTCCTGTCGATGCATACTAAAGTGTTTTGAATGCCGAGCTGTATTCTAGGATATCTGTAGCGCAGTTGGCCATCTATTGTCTTCGGAATTATTATTTTATTATCAGTTCTGGTAAGAATACGGCAGCAAATGTCTAGGAGCTAGTGATGCCCGCTATCAACCCTCTGAGTTGATTGCCTATATTCTTCGTGTTCTATACATCACACCCGCCATTTTGATGAAATATTTGTGTATATTTAATTTGATGGAATATCAGAGGTGGGAATGTCAAATGAGACAAATTTCCCTCACTTTTTTAGCACCTTAATCAGTGGTAGAATAAAATTACACTTGTAGGTTTGTGTACATAACAGCATCTTTACCATTTGGGTGTAGTGTTTGTCACACAAGGTAACTTTCATTGATAACCCACCTCAATCAAATATATGTGTATATGGTAGCTCCATAGTTTAACTCTTTCCCTACAGTGGCGACTCTGACTATAATCCTCATGCTTCCAATTCCATCTAGGTGTTCACAAATCTTCCAATAGTATTGTCTTATGCAATGGGATTGGCAAGCAGGGACAGCACAATGCAAACTTTAAATTCCTCACCCCTTTTTGTTAATGGAGTTCCCCAGCAATGGGTGTGTACCTGTATGGATTAAGCCAATCAAATGTCCTAGTAGTGAAAGAGTTAAGCTATTACTAACTCTGAAAGATACAATGTCGATGTGTTTATATGGCAACATCTTAACCCCTTGCATGTTAAGGTTGCTATATACACTCTTTTACCGATTATTCACTTCAACTATAGATTTTTGGAGCTCCATAGTTTAAACATTTAATATACGCTCTGAGTATCTGTATATGGCAACATCTTAACCATTTATGTGTAGAGTTTGCTATGTCTACATTTACACTGCTAGCTTACCTCAGCCATAGGTTTAGAGTTCGTCACATGTGCACCGTTACAGATACAACTAATCTATTTTAAGAACTCCGCGGCTTAATCATTTCCTGACTTATGGAATATATACTCGAGATAACTGTATATGCCAACTCCCTTTTTTAACTATTTCCTAACAGTGACGACTCTTACTGTAATCGTCATGCCGCAACTTCCACCTACATGTTAACAAATCTTCCAACAGACGTGACTGTTGTAATCGGATGAGCAATTTCAAATTTGCAATCTGCTGCCTAAACAGAGCAGATTGCAATTTTTCAACTGCTCCCCCCCCCCTCTTTCTCAGCTATAGACACCCCCAGCAGTGGGTGTGTACATGGATGGATTAAAACAAGTCAAATGTCCCATAGTGAAAGAGTTAAGCAATTGCTGACTTATGGAATATACACGCTGGACATCTCTATATGGCAAGTATTTTTAACATTTTGTATTTAGAGTTTGACATGTCTACATTTCACTGCTAGCTCACCTCAACCATAGGTTTAGAGTTTGTAACATGTACATGGGCACCTTCACTGATAGAACTCCATCGTTTAAACGATGGAGCGCCTAATCTATTTTAAGAATCCTAAAGCTTAAGATTTCGCTAACGTATGGAATATACACTCCAGATATTTGTATATCGCCCCATGAGTTTCACCGTGTTCTATGTTATGTGCCAGTAGGCTCATAGATCACATTGGAACTCAGGGGACGATATGACAACTCCCCGCTTTAATTCTTTCCCAACAGTGACGACTCAGACTATAATCGTCAAGCCTCAAATTCCACCGAAATGTTAATAAATATTCCAACATAATTGGCTCGTGTAACAGGATGACCAATTTAAAATGTGCAATCTGATACCTTGAGGCAGCATATTGTAATTTTTAAATTGCTTACCACTTTTCTCTGCTAATGGACTTCACACAACAGAGAGTGTGTACATGTATGGATTAAATCAGTCAAATGTCTCAGTAGTGAAAGATTTAAACACTTACAAACGTATGAAAATGCACTGTCGATCTATTCATATACCAACATCTTAACCCTTCGGATGAAGAGTTTGTCATATTTACCTCACTGATTATTCACTTCAAGCAACGTTTTAGGAGCTCCATCGTTTAAATATTTAATGACTTCTGGAATATACACACTGGATATCTGTATATGGTGACATTGTAACCCTTTGTGTGAAGAATTTGTTATGTCTACATTTTCACTGCTGGCTCATCTGAACCATAGGTTTACTAAAGTCCATAGTTTAAACATTTAGTTACTTATGAACTACACAAAGTGAATGGAATATACAGACTTATGAACTGAGGATATGAATACATGGCAGCACCTTAACCCTTTAGTATAGAGTGTGCCATATCTTCATGTTTCTGATACTTCATTTTACCATACAAATATAATGAATTACCTTGTTTAAGCAAATATATATTGATTTCCGAAATACACACTGTAGATATGTATACATGGCAACACATTAACCCTTCAATTAAATATTTGCCATATCTACATTTTCATTGCTACTTCACTTTAGCCATAGATTTTATGGTTCCACTTGTTTATACATCTACTGACCTTTGAAATGCACACTGTAAATATGCACGTGACAATATCTTAACCCTCTGGGTTTAGGGTTTGCCACGATAACACTTGGAATGATACGTCACTTCAATCATATATATACTTTCAGTGGTGATTCACTTTAAACATAGATTTTATGAATGCCTAGTTTAAGGATTTACTGACCCATAAATTATACATTATGGATATGAATATATGGCAACACTTATCCCTTTATAGAGTTTGTCATTTCTACATTTTCGCTGGTACTTCACTTTAATCGTAGATTCTATGAGTTGCATGGTTTCTGGATCTATTGACTCATGAAGTTTTGTAAATTCTCTTGATTAACGCTTTACCTAACGAATCGCCCGCATCCGCCCGCGTAATATGCAAATTGAGCAGTTGAAAAAAATAAATTGTTCACAATATTTCAACAAAACCATATCATGTGACCCCTCATTGGAACGAGCTCAACGAGCTCGTTCCAATGAGGGGTCACATGATATGGTTTTGTTGAAATTTTTTGAAAAATTTAAAAAAATTATATTTAAAATAATAAATTTTGATATCGTCTACGTTGGGTAAAGGGTTAAGCATTTATTGACTTATGAGATATACATTGAGGATATGTATATTGCCAACATTTTGACCCTTTGGTTTTAGGGATTGCTGTGTTCATACTTTCAATGATGATTCACTTCAACCACATCTCCACTTTCACTGATGATTCACGTCAACTTAAGATTTCAGTCCTAGTTTAAGGATTTTCTGACTCATAAATTATGCACTGTGGATATGTATATATGGCAACACCTTGCCCCTTAGGTATAGAGTATGCCATATCTACATTGTAACTGATACTTCACTTGACTTTACTTCACTGCCACAGTTCAAGAATTTACTGACTCATGAAATATTCACTGGATATATACACATGGCAACGTCTTTACACTTTATGTGTGGGATTTGCAATACTCACATTGTCAGTGGTACGTTAACTATAGTGTAATTTATTTATATATTTGTTAAGATTTAAAGACACCTTCGACAACCAGGGCTAATTCATGTCGGACAGTTTTACGGATGGAGGAAACCGGAGAGAAGCACCGAGCAATGGCGAGCAACTGTCATTCTCCCTACCGTACTAATTCCACACACGCAGGGTTAGCATTGGTTGCAGTCAAGTGGAGTATCGACGTGCATTACGCATTTGTACACAGCGCCACCGTGCCCCCACGTGGGAAATCAGGATTAAGTACCCTGCCCAAGGACACAACGCACCTACCCTGGCGGGGATCAAACCTTGGACCTTTCGGTTTGAAGTCCAATTCCGTAACCACGGAGCCACCGCGTTCCTGGTATAGGTTCTGTCGTATCTACATTTTCATTAGTACTTTACTTTAACTACAGATTTGATAAGTTCCCAAGTTTAAGGATTTACTGGCTCATGAAATATACATTGTGGATATGCATACAAGGCAATACCTTAACAGCTTAGGTATAGAGTTTGCCATATTTATATATTTTACATTTTCTCTGGTACTTTACTTATAACCACGATTTTGTACGAATTCCATTGTTTAAGGATTTACTTGCTGAAGAAATATACACTGTGGATACAGTGGCGTAACAATAATATTGGGGACCCCTAGGCCTCATACTGTAATTATTCAGTACATTATATTGTTATATGCAAGCACACTATCTGGGTACAAAATTATTCAGTATAAAATCCATCTGCTATTTACTAGCTTAAGTAGTTTTAGTGATAGTTAATGGTTACAGTATTGCCGTCGTGGACTGGTCGCTTTCCACGGGTGGGCAATATTTCCGACGACGCAATAATATTAGACACCAACCACTAATTATAGGAGTAATAGTCAAAAAATTAATTAAAGAAGCACCGGGTACAACTCGGTGCTTCATAAATTAAAATTCCCTTGATGCTGATTTTCATTCGTTCTTTCGTTCGTTTCTGTGTTCGTTCCTTCGTTAGTTGGTCAGCTCCTTAACCGAGAAGGAGTCGTGTTGGCATTGGTTGGTTTCGGATACTGCTTAGACGGTTTGATGTAACAAGTTTGTACGGAATGCATTTGTAAATGGAATAAAATTAAACTTGTTCCGTCCTTTGAACTACTGTCTCATGTTGTCTTGTTCTACGTACACATCCCCGTAATTGTTTTCGGTGGATATCGCCCCGATTCTTTATGCAAGCTGGTATTGAAGCATCCAACATCAATGCTTCAGCTACGACACTGCTTTGAGACACTTAATAATGATTTCCCCAAAATGTTGGAATTGTTGGGCCCCTAAACATGTGGAACTGTTGGGGGCCCTTAGAAGACGCCCTAACCTCGTTGTATGAGAGTTACGCCACTGTGTGGATATCCACACACGGCAACACCTTAACCCTTTATGTATAGAGTTTGCCATATCTACATTTTCACTGGTACTTCACTTTAACTATATATTTTATGAGCTCACTAGTTTAAGCATTTACTGACATATGAGATATACAGTTTAGGCATTTACTGAACATCTTAACCATTGCCCGTCAAATGCCTGTTTACCAAACCCTTTCATGACGAATAAAATATTGTTTATAAAAAACTTAACCCTTTGGGTTCAGGGTTTGCCATGTTTACACTTACAATGATAATTCACTTCAACATTAAGTATTATGAATTGCATAGTTTAAGCATTTAGTAACTTATGCAAATCTATATTGTGAATATGTGTATATGGCAAAATCTTAATCATTGTGAGCAGACATTGCCATGTGTACATTCTCCAGTTGACATATGTACCTTTTACTAAAAGTATATTGTTGGGGGCGCGGTGGCGTCGCGGTAACCGGTTCTCGTCAGATCACCGAAGTTAAGCAACGTCGAGCGCGGTTAGAAGTTGGATGGTGACCATTTCAGCGACTGATTCGCGCTCCCGCGTTGTGTCCTTGGGCAAGGCACTTCACCCCGACTGCCTACATGGGGGCACGATGACGCTGTGTATTAAGGAGTACTGCACGTCGATGGTGCGCATGTCTTCAACCAATCTAACCCTGCCTGTGCCGCGGTGCAGAGTTCATAGTTACGAAGTTGGAGAGCTGACAGCTGCTCGTCGTTGCCCGGTGGTTCTCTCCGGGTACTCCGGCTTCCTTAACCCACTGTCACCGACACGATATGACCCTGGCGCTGTTAATGTGTCGTTAAACCCTAACAAATAAATAAATAGTATATTGCTATATTGATAAGATAAGTGTGCTGCTTAAGCAGAGTTAAATCGGGTTCTGTTCATGTGGACATGTGTACACACAGTTATTGTTCCGATACAAGTATTCAATATGAACTAACCGATTTTTACGTCGAGTTTCTACTCAAACAATCGTGCTCTTATCTTTGACGGATTATCCCGAACGATAGCACACACCTATCAAACTGTTCACAATTTCATTTTTATTTCTTTCCATTGTAATAGATTTGATCTTACAACAATAACGTATTTCCACCAATACAAGTGAAAAAAGACAAAACAAATCCGTATTGAGGATAGCAACCGCTCGTGCGATCATTCGATTTGGAAAAAAATGCATTTTGCCGACACTGATCGAAAACTGATTACATATGTCGACGCCACCGTTTCTACAGTACTTAAAAGATTAATAAATAACCAACTCGATGAAGTACATTTCACTAGATTTTTGTTACAATGGTAATATTTTTATATAAGTCTATAATGCGTTAAACATGAAAAATAAAACAACGAAACACACAGCTGAAAGACTGTAGTGCAAGTAAAATGAATTGGGATTACATCATGCATACCGCAAGAACGCAATACCATGACGTCATGATGTTCATTAAAAAATCTCATAGACGCTTAACGATTGTCAAAATATATGCGCACAAGTCAGGGAAAAGCAGGGATGTTGTAAGATAAATTTGTCTTCACGACGAAGTGGGTTCCTGAGATGGCGTATTCAAGTCTCAACCTCGCCTTTTGGTCGTCCAAATGGACCGTAGATATATGCCCAGAGACGAGGAGTCGACTTCAGTATACCATCTCGTAAAACACGCAGGGTGGTAATAACCTATATTTATTAAAACAGCGGTAAATGTAATGTGGGTTGAGTCAAATAATACATTTCCTTCTATCATTATCTGATCCGCATTGATTATCTTTACGGAATGTAACCAGTTCAAATTTGCATGACAGATGTCTGTTAAATAAGATGCAATTGGTTAGATTCTAATTGCATTATGGGAAAAAAATCGGCCCTTGAAATGTTGGTATCTTGACATTAGTATGCAGAGCGTTAATTAATCCGTTACCTAACACAGCTTGTATAAAGAATAAATTAAATTTCACATTTTAAAAAAAAATATTCTCACAATTTTTCAACAAACCCATACAGATATGGATACCATTAGGGGCGGCTCGACGAGCCGGTGTGACCGGAATGATAGTCCGTAGGAAAATTAGTCACTCTGGACTATTATTCCGCGGAATTATAGTCCTAGGTCTAACATTCCTAGGAATAGTAGTCCGCTGGACTACTATTCCTAGGAATGTTAGACCTAGGACTATAATTCCGCGGAATAATAGTCCAGAGGGACTAACGTTCCTACGGACTATCATTCCTGTTACACCCGTTCAAATGGTATCCATATTGGTATAGTTTTATCGAGGCATTTGTAATATATGTTAGGCTATGGCGGTTTTATTTAGGTCAATCCTCAGGACGGTTTGGCCGTTATGTTAGGTAAAGCGTTAAAACAAATAAACACAAACATTTTATTGGATCTGAGTATATCTGGATATTTGCAAAGGAAATAATAACGAGTCAACAATTATTAATTCTATTTTATTTCTGTTGAATAAACGAACCTCACGATCTCTGCTACCATACTGATGAATAACAATAATCGATCCTAAGCAATAACATTAAAAGAGCAGTCACACAATCGCTGTCCAATTCACGTCAATACTTAAGATGAAATTTGTTACTAATTAATACTAATAACAAGTAACCTATATCTGCATAAACTGCAAAGACGACCACAAAACTGACTTTACTAAGACTATCTTTCTGCAAATTACTATTATTATTGTTCATTATTATCGCGCACCTCTTTTCTCTAAATGTCATTAATAATTGCGCGTTTCAATACAAAAAGATACACTTTCTCAAGCTTGAGCAAGATCTCCGTTGTTCAGCGAACCTGAATATATTAACACAGTATTACATCCGCGAAGAGCTGATCAGTCTGAACAGTCAACATTTTAGTTGAATAAGCAGCGATAGTTCGTATACACCTTCAAACATCGGTCACAACGTCGGACTGGGTTTCATGTTATAATCGTCTCAACTGGACAGTACATGGCTGCTGCCGGAGGTATATTTGAGGGCCTTCAAAGTAACAAAATATCTCTTCAGTAGAAGCCAACAATAACACGTGCCACCAACCTCTCTTCCTCTCTACACGTAGTCACAGCACAGCCGTCGTGGATTGGTCGTAATCCACGCATGTGCAGTAATGTACAAACATGCCTTTACCAGTGTGCCCGATGTGTCATTAATTACATTTTGATGATTATTCCTATAATTAATGTTTGGAATCTAAAGTTATTGCGTCTGTGGAAATAATGCTCACCCCTGGAAACTCACCAATTCACGGTGGCCATACTGTATTACAAGACAAGTGTACAGTCGTAGACTATCTTCTATATACATGCAGTATTACTGAGAACCGGAATCCATATTCTCGCCGTGCTATACGCAGTCACAGATAAGTGGGAACCATGAAAGGGAGGTGAGTGGCGCACGAGTCCACTTCATTCTCTTTTGTTCATAAACATTTTACATTGTAATAATAATAATAATAATAATAATAATAATAATAATAATAATAATAAAAGTTCGGTCGGCCGTTAATTTGTCGCGATTCTCATGTGAGAAGGCCATGGTCACCCCTGTGCCCCCATCTGCATCCCTTATTCCCACGCTTCTATTCTCCTTCCAGCACTCGGAGACGAACTGTTTAATGATATCCCGTGCCCCCTTCTTCCAAATCTCTCTGATAAGTATATTCACTCTCTTCTTTGTATCACTCACTAACCACATGTCCCTCATTCTCCCATCCCTTTTCCCCATTATACTCCGAGTGAATAATTTTCTGTTTGACTGGTATTTTGGGCATTCTAGTAGAAAGGGTTCCAGGGTCTCCACCACGTCTAAATTGCATCTGGCACTCCTTTTCACTGTTTTTCCCAATTTTCCGCCTCAGCTCCAGGGACCGACCTCACCTTGAATAACGGTGGTCGCCAAAAGGTGCTCTCAAGGTACTCTTGAAAACCTGGCTTCGCTTTGTCACGCAGGCCACCTCAGACTTCTTTGATTTGACCACCTGTCGCCAATTGGGTTACCAGTTTCAATGACTCTTTCTCAGACGATTTTTCTACCCTGGGTTGTCCCTACCTCTAAATCCGGGATCTCCAGTGAGCAGTTCTTTATTAACTCTCTCACTTGGACCATCCGCCCTGACTATAAACCTTGATGACGGACTGTACCACCCACCATTCCTTGGATAGGAATGGCACAACTATTAATTCTCAGGACATTCGCAGATTTTGGTTAGTTGTTGATCAGCTGGGAACGCAATAATTCAACAAACTTTAAACCCCTGTATGCAGTGTCATCCCGAACACAATTGTTGTTACACGTTTCGGTGTTAAGTTTAAGCCAGTTCCTTTTCCGACCACTGAAAGAACAGTGATAGAAAGTGTTGGGGGAAATTATGGACAATTGGGTTATTTTCGGTACTTATTTGAACAACTGTGAAGCAGCATAATTCAGTCTCCCATGCATCTCTGTAAACGGCATTGAACGTAGCATAAATTCGCTGTTCTAAATGTGGTGTGATGATTAACCCTGTAGTCTCTTCAATTTTTTTAAAGAAATATACTGTGAGCGGCTTTGGCGTTTTAAGAACACCACCAATTTAATTTGAGAAGAATTCATCACATAATTGTACTGCACTTTACTGGAAATGAATGAGAACGTCCCTTTTTCGATTTTCCCGTGTACACACCTGTTCTATGAAATCCCCATCTACAGCAACACTACACTATGTGGAAAATGAAAATCTGTTCCGCACATATGTGCGGAACGGAAATCGTTGACGGACTATTTTTAAATAGAAGCGGAATTTCACTGGAATTTTCTACAAATCGTGCTCCGCATTGCAATGTGAATTCCTAGCGATAGCTAAAAATCGACCGTGAGTTCAAATATGTGTTCTATGTGCCAATGGGCACATGGGAGGAAATAGTAACACGGGTTCTCCTCACAAATTTGGTTTGCTATAAAATGTCTTCTTTTCGTTGATAGTTGTCAAATGAATTTGTTGAGTGTCCTTCTAATAAATGCTTTTTTACAGAGGTGAAGGCGTGTAATAAGCACAGAACGAGACGCGTGTGAATAGATTAATCGATATGGCACGAGTGCCAGCGCGGAAGGATAAAACGAGACACGCGTGTGTCGTTCTGTGCATATGATAGTTGGTCGGAAAAGCAAACCGTGGGTTCACTTGAAATATTCCAGAAGAGTGAAACTAATCACACGTGATGGACTAATTAATAGTTAGACTGGTTCCAGGCCATAGCAGCGTCAATTTTCCTACCAAATTAACCTGGTGGCATGGGAGCTTGGGCTTCCCTATGTTCTGAGCAAACTTTGATCACTTTCTGAAAGATCGACACGGGTGACGCCATTTTATCTGACGTAGAGCAAAAAAACAGGAGGATGAATAGGCGAATATCGCGGTGTTCGAAAAGTTAGAAAGATATATAGTTTTTAACCCTTTACCCAACGCAGACGATATCAAAATTTATTATTTCAAATATCATTTTTTTAATTTTTTCAAACTTGTTTCGGAACTATGAGAGGGATTTAAGGGGTTTGACACCCTCTCTCAGAAAAAAAAGAAAAAATACTTTTTCAGTTGGGACATTTTTATCTGGATTAGAGTCATAGATATAGATTAACCCTTTACCCAACGCAGACAATATCAAAATTTATTATTTTAAATATCATTTTTTTTAAATTTTTCAAAAAATTTCAACAAAACCATATCATGTGACCCCTCATTGGAACGAGCTCAATGACCTCGTTCCAATGAGGGGTCACATGATATGGTTTTGTTGGAATATTTTGAAAAATTTAATTTTTTCAAATGTTTAATTTGCATATTACGCAGGCGGATGCGGGCGATTCGTTAGGTAAAGGGTTAAGTGAACCTTTCAATCTAATTCAGGCATCTGTATCCTCAACTGCCGATTCTATGTGCGGATCCCATTTTAAATGTACCACACATGGAGGTTTCAATGATTCAGAATCAGAAGTGTTTCAAAAACAAATATATCTGGTAATTTTCTGAGGACAGTCTCCTTGTCGTTTTGTGGGGCGAGATTTCTGAGTGGAAGATGACTGAAGTAGAAACAGTCCAAACTGACCGAATATGGAATTTGTTGAACAAAGCTAACTTACTTTCTCTGCATTTTCAGAACATATATTGCAGGAATGCCTATACTTGATACATTTGATTTCTGTCAAATTTAAATAAAAGTACCGAGGAATTATTTCTGTGGAAAAAATGAAGCAGCCTTCCAGTTTCGCCGATTTTAATACCAGGCGATAAGCAGGGAGAAACAAACGTCGTCAAGCGAGACACCGTTATTACAGCCAGAGTAATACATCCAAGCTTTTATCCTTATGTTTCCTGTAATCTTTGACTCACGCAACCTAAAATCACGCAACAAGCATTACTGTAATTACTTTTAAATCTCAAACGCACACCAGAGTCCCAAGTAATTTCCCTTGTTTCCGATAACTAATACAGATTATTGTGTTCAGCACTGTGGTGGAACTCTTCGACATCCTATTTGCCTCCATGTCTTGTATCCGACCAGACTGGTATCGGATGACACTACATGTTTCGTGAATGTGCACCGACGCTAGAATCATTTCCTTACATGTTGTACGTCTCGCGGTAGTCATGGAGGTCTGGATCTCAATTTTGATTACCTCCACAGCAGTCTTATTAAATCTTTTTAAATTTTCTTGCTGAAAGGCCCCAATAATAAAGACATATTTTTTCACTCATCCTTTCGTTTTTAACAGTCGAAAAAATTTGGATAACGCTTCGGTGCGTCACGTCAATTTCCTTTCTACTTATTGGATTGTAATTTTTACTGATGCGTTCAGCGAATCATGCCAGCTAATTCTCAAACATCTTGATACACGGAGACATCAAGTCAGGAGATTCGGTCACATTTCCGCCATTGTCGGTTACGATGTGGAAGTGGTTATTCTCATATGAAAAGCAAGCTGTGATACAATATGCAGTACCAACAGAAGATGAACGGTTTGGAGGTGTTAACCCGTAATATCCCGAATGATAATGTGGCGACCAGGCTGGAAAAGAGTTGTGATTGGATAATTGTAAAACTTTGAGAGCCGCCCTATGTTTTAATGTACATCACAGCGCCATTTATTGATGGCAAAGCCGACGGATGGAACAGGACAGAAGTAAACAAAAACCATATGGAAAGGCACATTGTTTCTGCAGAGCAACGTATCACACGACGGCATGCTACTTATAGCTTTGGTAGCGTACACCGCCCGCTGAATGGAACATGTGAAGAGCTGTGCAGTGCACTCATCATCAGTGAAGTCGTGTGAGTGGGTGTGGTGGCTGGGTATATCTGTGCAAGCAAGTGAGGTCATACGGATTTTTACCCAAATTATCTGCTTAACCGCAATTTTGTAACTGTAAGTCATTGTTCATCGAACATATTGAGTACTGACAACTACTTTTCCTCAACATATACAATCTACCTACATTTAATAAAAACCTGTGCTTAACCCTTTGAACCCTAGTGGTATATTCCATTTCAGTTCAATGGCAGCAGCGGGGAGAGTCCACATTCTTTATTTGGGGGTTGACCAATTAATATTTTCAACGTGCAGCCCCAAGGCTGCACGTTGAAAATATTGATTGGTCTACACCACACCTTCACTCAAAAGTCAACCTACTTAATGCAGTTATGAAGTATCATGTTACTGGGCCGGAAAAAACGGCCTCACGGGTTCAAATGATTAATCCTTCACCCGACGAAACGTAACCATCTGTCGGCGCTGTTGACAAGAATCATCGCTGAATTTGTGTCATATTCCATGGCAAGCCGGAAACACTTCAGGGCGGGTTAGGTCAGAAACGGGGACAAGGGCATTTATTCGCACTAGCAGCCCCTCCATGACATGCTGAAGTGTGCATGTCTCGAAAGGCGAAGGCCCGAGACAGGGACGTTTGATAGGAGTTGTCCCGCCCCCATCGGGAGTAGCACCTCAGTAGTATGTCTCGTATGTTTCACCCCCATTGGCAGGACCTCGGTGCAGGACCTCGGAAGTGACGTCATGTCACGTGACGTAGTGGCGCCATGTTGTGTTGTCATGGTAACCCGCGTGAGCGGCCATGTTGTGACGTCATCTCCATAGTGATACGTGGTGTGAGTGCGCGTGCGCAGAGCGTGTTGTTAGGGTGATACGTGTTTCCGTCGTCCATTTTGTGTACTGGAGGCCTCCATCTTGGTTTCTATGGTAGCACGTGATTGCTATGTTATCCAAAACCTTCGATCAGGACAAGGGTATGTTCGGAGGGTATGTTCGATTGAATCGGAGTATCACGAATTACCACAAACAACCCGACAATCCCTTCAAATCACCCAAAACGACTTTATTTGATATGAATTCTTCAAGAATCCTCTCTAGGACCGCGAAACCGTAGAGTTTAATAGTAGCACGTAGTGCTATAGTACCGAGGGGGCCCCGTGGGTGTGTTCTATTGAATAGGGGTATAGGACCTGATTTTTCCAGAATCCCATTTTTTGGGAAACACCCTTGGCTATGGAATCCCTTTTTGTCGTATGAGGCTATGAGGGCTATGTTAAAACTCTCAATGAGTCCTCATATATTATGCCTCATAGCCTCATTAATTTTTGAGGTTATGAGGACCATTAAAAATCCCTCAATGAGGTATAATTTACTACGACTCTTAGCCTCATTTCAGTATTTGAGGATACCTATGGCCTGGTATTGTATTATTCGAGGATACCTATCGAGGATACCTTTTGGAGAATCCCTTTTTGTCGTATGAGGCCATGAGGGCTATGTAAAAGCCATCGATGCGTCCTCATATATTATGCCTCATAGTCTCATTGAATTTTGAGGTTATGAGGACCATTAAAAATCCCTCAATGAGGTATAATTTACTACGACTCTTAGCCTCATTTCAGTATTTGAGGATACCTATGGCTTGGTATTGTATTATTCTAGGATACCTATCGAGGATACCTTTTGGAGAATCCCTTTTTTGTCGTATGAGGCCATGAGGGCTATGTAAAAGCCCGCAATGAGTCCTCATTTATTATCCCTCATAGCCTCATTGAATTTTGAGGTTATGAGGACCATTAAAACTCCCTCAATGAGGTATAATTTACTACGACTCTTATCCTCATTTCAGTATTTGAGGATACCTATGGCTTGGTATTGTATTATTCGAGGATACCTTTTGGAGAATCCCTTTTTGTCGTATGAGGCCATGAGGACCATGAGTAATCCCTTAATGGGGTCTAATGTAGTCTTACCAACCGCTTCCATATTGTCGCCAAAGCTCCAGGGCCACTACAGGTCTATGGCCTATCTGCCCTATCATTAGCTTCTACAACAGTCTCGTTCCCTTGCGGCCTTGTACCAATACTATTGGCTTCTGTTATTCTGCCTCATATCGCATCCATTACTTCCTAGCTATACCTATCTCAGTCTCGACTATAACATTGATCAAGGTTGAATCAGATTTCCCCTGTATACATATAAGGCATTCCGTAATTGAGATTCCTAACCGAGTCCGTAAAATATGGATTCCGTGTTTTTGACATCGACACTCGATGGTATGGAAAGGGATTGATAACACCCACTACAAGACTCTGAACAGATACAACTAACCACTTCAAAATAACAAAGGTACAGAACGAAGATCCAGCAGAACCAAGATCGAAGTAAACATAACAAAGTGAAAGAATGTCAAACTAGTCGGATTGATCGAACTAGTTGGACAGATTGAACAGATCTGATCAAATACAATAAAGATGGAAGGGAACAGAACAAAGTGAACAAAGATCCAACACAACCAAGATCGAAGTGAACAGAACAAAGTTTTTAACTGAATGAACTACAGCCCCAAATATAACCCAGTGTTAACCCTTTGTACTGTTTGAATGAAATTTATGTAATTAAAACACCCTTGAACTGAACAAAACGAAGATCCAACATAACCAAGATCGAAGTGAACTGTTTAAATGAACTATGTTTTTCAAATATAACTCTAATGAAGGTATTAACACCCTTTGAATTGAATGAATTTTTAAACTTAATGAAAATATAACGAAAGGTGATCTGAATTTTAACTGAATGAACTACAACCCATTAAACTGAATTCTTTTAAAAGGGAAGGGGAACACCCTCGAGTGTCGATGTCAAAACACGGAATCCATATTTTACGGACTAGGCTAGGAATCTAAATTACGGAATGAGATTCTGAAAAAATCAGGTCCTATACCCGTATTCAATAGAACACACCCACGGGGCCCCCTGGGTACTATAGCCCTGCGTGCTACTATTAAAATCTACGGTTTCGCGGTCCTAAAGAGGATTCTTGAAGATTTCGTATCAAATAAAGTCGTTTCTGGTGATTTGAAGGGATTGTCGGGTTGTTTGTGGTAATTCGTGATACTCCGATTCAATCGAACATACCCTCCGAACATACCCCTGTCCTGTTCGAAGGTTTTGGGTAACATAGCAATCACGTGCTACCATAAAAACCAAGATGGCGCCCTCCAGTACACAAAATGGACGACGGAAACACGTATCACGCTAATAACACGCGCTGCGCATGCGCACTCACACCACGTATCACTATGGAGATGACGTCACACCATGGCCGCTCACGCGGGTTACCATGACAACACAACATGGCGCCACTACGTCACGTGACATGACGTCACTTCCGAGGTCCTGCACCGAGGTCCTGCCAATGGGGGGTGAAACATATGAGACATACTACTCACCTCCTCCCGCACTTGTCCAACTCTCCCATTGAATTAAAGCTCCCAGAACGGATTTGGGTTTATGTTAGCTTTACATCCAGAATAAATGATTGAAAAAATTGAGTGACGGACCTGGGAAGGGCATTGTCTGCCCCCTCCCCTCTCGCCCCGGTGGTCCGAAGGCAGGGAGGTCAGCTGCCTTCTCTGCCTCGAGCTTCCGGTGTCCTTGCATGTTCCAATAAGACTAAAATCCTCGTCCTCTGATTGGACGAGAGTTCGCAAAGTTTTTTTCTGTATTTGTGTTGATCGACCCCAGTCATCTCTCTGTGTCTACAGTCGTGTCGGATCTGAAAAAATATGAATCTTCCTCGAGATGTTTGTGGCCCATTTTAGCGTTAAAACGTATCTAATTGATTTAGTAGTATACCAAAGTCAAGCTTAAGTCTTCAGTCTTAACTGTCGGATGACTTCAATATCTCGACTACAAATTCACGCGTTTGGTCTTTCCGTGAGTTTGAATAAGGCAGGTAAATATCGTCCTAGCCAGTAAGCCGGCAAGCTCAGTACCTTGCCCCTCTGTTAATACCGAATCATGGTAAAATAAATAGTTTGTCAAAAACCACCAAATACACAATATTTCATGATCCCTGGCACATGTCGAACACCTGTGAAATCAACCGGATCCAAGAAATTATCGACAAAATCATCAAAGAAGTTCGTAGAGCGTACTCGCCCTCTATTTCACGAGCAGGGTGTTTTCGAGGTATGAAATAAAATTAATTCTTGTTATTTGGAGTGTAGTAGGATTTAATGACATTTTCACGTTTTGTTATTTTTTGGTAGTAGGGTAGCCATTCCCTATAAATCTGCTCCACATTCACCTTTGTAGCTCACGTTGCTACACAATGTTTTCACGGCAAGTCATATTTGAGTTTGCGATTTGTTTTGGCTTCAGTGTTAATATTTGCCGAGAGGTCCTCGGTTCGAATCCCACCTGCGGCAACCGCGTTGTGTCCTTGGGCAAGACACTTCACCCCGATTGCCTATATGGGGGCACGATGACGCTGTGTACTGAGGCGTACTGCACGTCGATGGCGCGCATGTCTTCAACCAATCTAACCCTGTCTGTGCTGCGGTGCAGAGTTCAGAGTTACGATGTTGGGGAGCTGACAGTTGCTCGTCGTTGCTCGGTGGTTCTCTCCGGGTACTCCGGCTTCCTCCACCCGTAAAACTGTCACGGTCACGATTAGCCATTGTGCATAAGTATGTGACCCTAAACACCAATAAATAAATAAATAATAATAGTGTTAATATTTACATTTAAGCCCAAGAATTTGTACTTAATTAAGTCCAAACTCAGGAAAATCAACACCCTTTTATACAAAATAAATGTTAACTCTTTGCATGCTGCTGTCATATATCCCTGTCCAGGCCAGAATTTCTCATTCAACACAAATAAGCATTCAGATGTAGATACGACAGTATGTCTGCATACAGGACGTGGAGAGTGTATTATCACTAAATCACCCACAGAGTGGAATTCCACCCAAGCAATAATTGCAAATTTGTTGCAAATCATAACAAGCACAAGCAAAGTTTCAGTTAATAGACCTCCATTGGCTGAAACATTGCTAGTGTTTTTAGTCGATGTACACAAAATTTGAAATTTATAGTTCGGGTGATAACTCCACTCCGCGGGTGATTTAGTTACAATCCACTCTCCACGTACTGTATGGTAGATACTGATCAAATTTATCATGCCGGCGGCAGATACAAATATTCTGGTAACGCTCCTTCGTCATATTGCACGTGTAACATTGATTTATTTCGATGGAATTCGGCACATTAAGTCGCGGTAATAAACGATTATGTTAATGTCATGAACAAAGCGTCTAAAACAGGTCATGGGTGTTGTTGTGCCTTATCCGTCTCCCTCGCGCTAACATGGTGTGACTACACCGAAACCTTCACTCGAAAGCTTGAAACGTACACGATGTAAAAAAAAATATATATGAAGCTCTTGAGTATTACGTTATGCCGACTATACATAAGTGTGCATGTTGTGGAGAATGTTAACGTACCCCATTCAACCAATATACCTTCATCACGTCCAACAACGTGTTAGAGATTAAAACCCTTTCCAAACCAAAAGCCTGAACGGAAATACCATTCAACCGTGTGAAGTCGCCACATGGAAGACAAACATGGGTTTTAAGTTAAGTAGCATGCTGCCGTATTGAATATCATTCCGAAACAACCCAGTTCAGGTTACGAGCTGTAGTAGATGGTTCATGCCGAATCATAGGGTTCGATGGGTCTCAAATGCGAGCCTTTCTTGTTTCCCAGGGGTAGAAATGCCATGATGATATCGACACGGATTAAGATGTGGGGAATGCCTCTCCAAATTGTGATGATTTAGAGGATAGCGTCGACATGGATCAATTCGATGCAGAAGATGACTATGATGCCGTCATGCATCGGGATATTGCGCATATGTTTTGAGGCGGTTGATACCATAGGTTCAACTATGCATGATAGCATTATATTGACGCTCGCGTTTATTTATTTATTTATTGGTGTTTACGGGCACATACTTATGCACGATGGCTAATCATGACGGTGACAGTTTTACGGGTGAAGAAAGCCGGAGTACCCGGAGAGAACCACCGAGCATCCATCAGCAACTGTCAGCGCCTCAGCATTCTAACTTTGTTCAGGCTCCGCTCAAGCAGGGTTACAGCGGTTGAAAAGACATGTGCACCATCGACGTGCAGTACGTCTTAGTACACGGCGTCACCGTGCACCCCCCCCCCCCCTCCCCCGTAGGAAATCGGGATAAAGGGGATAAAGCGCCTTGCTCAAGGACACAACGCGGTCGTCCCGGTCGGGGATCGAATTCGTTGACACTCGCAATATTTTTTCTTGTTTCTCTTCCGAAGTGCTTTTATTCCAGGGCATGGGTTATCTGCATCCATATCCAAATCGTCCCCTGAGTTCCAATTTGTTCTATGTGCCAGTTTGAAGGCACATGGAACACATTGGAACTCAAAGGACGAAATGATGATACTGGTAGCGTGTACAGATTATTTTACAACACTGGTGGTGAAGATCGGAGATATGCGAGAAAACGCAATTAACAATGACGCCTAAAATGTTTTAGGCACGTTTGCACCCCCCCCCCCCCCCCCCCCCGCCCGAAAAAATACACACCACAGCCACCAACCAACACTTCTGAATGCAAATGATAGAAAATTACGTTTCTGGAATGATTTGCCATTGTCAACAAACATTATGAGAGTATTGCTAAAGCAATACAAAGTCCCCTACTGACCGCAGCATCTAGGATAGTTTTAGTAACAAAATAAAGAGGGCATCCCCTAAAACTACGTCAACCGGAACTGACGTAACTGTCGACGTGTAGCTTTACATAATAAGATTTGAATAAATAATAAGACTTGATAAAGCGCTCATAACTGTTAACTCATGCACATAATGGATGAGAAACATTCTATGGCGCTGTACAATCACTTTCAGTTTGGTAATCAAACTGTGGAGAAAGCTCTCTTGAATAGGTAGGTTTTCAGTTTACTCCGGAATTTCTGAAGTGACTCGCAAGACTTTACATCATCTGGAAGAGAATTACAGAGATGGGTTCCAGTGAAACCAAATGATCTATCAGCAAATATAACATGCCCGTGGAAAGGTACTTTAAGTAAAGGTTTTGTACTAGACCTGGGGATATAAGACCTTGGTGTATATTGGATCAATTCGGCTAAGTAAGATGGAGCTAGATTATTTAAACATTTGTATACCAACAAGCAAATTTTAAATTCGATTCTTTCTGCTATGGGAAGGAAATGAAGTTCCTTCAGAGGATCTGATGAACTCGAAAATTTCCTTCTACCTAAAATTATTTTTGCTGTCAAATTCTGTATTCTTTTGTATGGCTTAAGTCGACATTTTGTTGATTTACGAGCAGACTGTTACCATAACCTATGTGGAAGAAGACAAGGACATTGGCCAATTGTTTACATGTGTGTTACGACAGAGGTAAGGCCTGAGGTGTTTCAGTCTAAACATAGCAGCCAATGCAGCCTTAGCTTTAAGAGAAACATGATGCTCATATGTCAGGTTGGCGTCAAGGTGCATACAAAGAAGTTTAATTTTATCAGATTTTTCAACTTGATTATAACCATCACTACATTTACAAAACAACAATCAGATCAAAGAGGAGGGAAGTGCCTCTATTCAAATGTGGTGAGAATCGGATGGACCGTTGAAAAGATAATCTCCGGAAACCATTTCAGTTCCCAAATTCGAAGACACTAACAACTGACCTTGGCCTTTGACCTACAAACCCCACAATCAATCAGGATCTTACTTTTCCTAAGTGGAATTACGTATCCACGTTTGATGAGAATCAGATGTGATGTTTAACCCTTTACCCAACGAATCGCCCGCATCCGCAGGGGTAATATGCAAATTCAGCAGTTGAAAAAATATTATTTTTCAAAAAAAAATTTCAACAAAACCATATCATGTGACCGCTCGTTGGAACGAGCTCGTCGAGCTCGTTCCAACGAGGGGTCACATGATATGTTTTTTTTTTAAATTTTTGAAAAATTTGAAAAAATGATATTTAAAATAATAAATTTTGATATCGTCTGCGTTGGGTAAAGGGTTAATGCTCAATGCGAGAGTTCAACTAATAGTCACATTGGGAGCTTCCTGTCCCTAAACTCCAGAAAAACGAAATTCAGAAATTTGTTTTCTGTCGCACATCCAGGGTGCTGATACATCTGGGGCATCAAACCTTTAGTATGCGATTGCGCAAATAACACCCAGCTAGCTCCCAATTACACGTGTATGACTTTACATCAGCAAATAAAGAGAAGGGATAAACTGCAGAATCACACCCCAGCTGTTCAACAACAAATGTCGACTTGATTGTTTGTGTCAGTGGGAAAGCTGTTGGAGTAGTGATGGTTACAATCTATGTTACAAACACATAAATGTGTTCAAGGCCATGGAACTCTTAAATTCCTATGATGTTATCTGATAAAGAAAACAGTTCTAGGAAACAGCTGCCGTTGGGACATACTAGGTCGAAACTCAATTATACCATGTATATTCACGCAGTCGATTAATTAAACAGGTTTGTTTACGCCTTGTATTTGTAGATTAATAAGAAAATCATTTTGTACCTGTGCTGTCGATTCACTTTATTCAGAACAAACACAATACCGACTCGTTTTTGAGTATGCGTTTATGTGGCTTTCGTTATATTCTTCCTTGGAATTGCCAAGGGAGGAGTCGGATGAGGCTACTTGTATAACAGTGTTGTCTCCATTATGTCAGAACGTTTAGTAGTTAACATTAAATTGATTCATATTAGGTGTCCCACCCGCCCAAGGAGGTACTTTGATTTTCTGAGAAAAACAACGCACTTTCATCTCTTTTTATCTCCATTCTAGTTTAATCTACAGTGTTACACCCAGGACAAAACTGAGTAGATATGTAAAATGGGAGATCTAGGAGGAACGGGGAACAGATAACAAACAAACTTTTCGCAAATTGTATTATGGTGCACCCGAAGACATTTCATCCGTTATATTATATGTTATCTCCGCCAACATGTATGGTATATGGAGATTTAATACCTGGATGTCGGTTTTTAAACACCGAGCAGCAGGCGAGGTGTTTAAATGAGACATTCAGGTATTAAATCTCCATATACCATACATGTTGGCGGAGATAACGTTTTTTGTCCCGTTTGAAACACAATACAACTTAGCGGAAATAAATTTGTGGACCCATTTCTCAGCTCCACAATCATTTGGACCAAATTCGTGATAATAATTTTCTTTTTATAATCGCAGAAGACAACAGATAGAGTTACATCCTTTGGGTCGTTGACATATCGTCCCCTGAGTTCCAATGTGTTCTATCTACCTACTGGCGCACAGAACACATTGGTATTCAGGGGACAAATTATTTGCTCTTATTTTATTTTTATGATTGTATTGTCGGAAATCTGATGATATTTGTGACTATTTTCGAGTTTTTTGGTTCGATTTTTGTATTGAAGCGAGCGGAAGCGAAAAGCTTTCATTGAGAGCACATACCCCCGATGTTTCGCGTGCGCTTATACCCTGGATGTTGCACGCTCTCATATACCTTGGATGTTGGGCGCACCCTTTGCCATGGTTACTTGTCCAAGGCATTCCGACCAATCAAAAGTCAGAATCTATCGGGATATAGGGACAATGGCTAATAACGATCACAAATATGATATAAAATGTCAGGGCATATATATTCGAAGAGGTGCAATTATCGCATTTCAAACGTCTGTGCGAGATATGTTTAGGTCCTTTGGAATTCTTTACTTGTTTTATGTTGTTAGATATACAAACGATGGATGATATGACTGTGTCATGTAGGATCAAGGAGATGGCATGTTTCAGAAATTTTCAGAAAATGGCCCATGCTAGCCGAGTATACACCATCTTATTAAACGAGAAGTAACACAATAATATTTACAACAGAAATTATTGATGCAATGCGTCAGTGGTGCGGTCTCATGTTACGCGTTACAAGTTTATGTGGTATACTTTGTGGCCTCACTCCACCACTAGATAGTTTATACCATTGTGATACGTTCAGGAGAGAATATTCAGTCCGCGTTGAGTGTACTGTGTGGACAGTAGGTATTCCTAATCTCGAAAACCCACATGGTGGTAATAAATCATATATTCTTTGGAATATATGGCTTGTTACCACCATGTGGGTTCCCGAGACGATAGTTGAAGTCGAGACCTCGTCTTTGGGCGTCGACAAGTCTGTTAGGAGAAGTCGATACATGACCCATCGCCGAGGTCGAAACTTCAAGACACCACTTCGGACACCCAAGTGATGGTAATAGCCAATTTATCTTACAATATTCCTCCCTTCCTTGACTTGTTCGCATAATGAAGGGATTGGATACAGTTTTTAATGACGTCTGTTGTGGCCATCATCAAGCGTCTTAGCATTATTTTTTTTCATGAATAAGATCATGACGTCATGGTATTGCGATATTTCGCTATACATGCCGAAATCCCAATTATTTTTGCTGATCGTACTATAACCTCTGATGTGTATAACAGTGTTTCAGCTTCGTGTGTCTCTTTGTTTTATTTTCATGTTTAACCCTTTACCTAACATGGAAAGTAGACGACACTTGCAAAAACAATCCTTGAGTAACTATTTTTTTTCATTTTTTGTCTCAAAAACATAGGTTATGACCCCTCGTTGGAACGAGCACGACGCGCTCGTTCCAAAGAGGGGTCATAACCTATGTTTTTGAGACAAAAAAATGAAAAGATAATGAAAATTAATTGACGATTTTTGTGAATAGCGCTGGCCGGTTTTGGCCGTTACGTTGGGTAAAGGGTTAACAAATGCCAGGCCTGTATAAAACATCACCATGGCGAAGAATGATCTAGTCTAATGTATTTCGTAGAGCTGGTGATTTATTTTTGATTTAATTACTGTTATCAAAAACAGTGACCTCAGCGTGTGTTATAACTCGGTGGCAATAGTGTGCAGGTAAATATAGAATATGGTGTTAACCGCGAGCATTTGGCGCGCGGTTAACACCACTTCACCATGAGTGGTGAACATTTGGTACACCAAGCTACTTTGGGTATATTTTATTTGTACCATGATTGTCAGATTATTAGAAGTCGCTATTATTTTTTCTCGATTTTACTGAGCAGCAGCCGTACAACTGTGCGAATTTGTTTTTGTTTACATGATCATCGGTGGGCGGTACTGCCAATTATATCACCGAAACGAAATAGAAAAAGAAACGGGGCCTTTTTCATTTTAATAACACAATAATATACTATTTTCAGTTATGGTTGCTTTATTGACATGAGACAATGCTTGTTTGTTAATTTTTGGTGTCTTATGGGCTCAACTCATTTAAAAACGTAATAAATAATTCCACTTTCATTTCACTCTTCACGAGGCGACGTGCGATCAATTTAGACAAGTTCGCATTCAGGTCGACGTCATCAAAGGTCAACTTGGATGTAGTTCCACCGTACGTGTAAATTATAACTACTGAAATTCTATTGCTGGCGTGTTCACCACGGTTAGTGTGTAAAGCTAAAATTTATGTCATAGGCTTTTCATATATTGTAGAATAGGTAATCATGGTATAAATGAATGTATATATATAATGGAGTTGTGATTAAAGGGGTCGTAAGAATTCACCACAAATCATCAAAGAAGAAACGGCAGCAAAATATCCTAGCTGAAGGTTTTCACAAGTATCCCATAAAGAGTATCATGCCACAAAATGATACACCCTGGTATTGTCCCCAAATATCCTGGAATACAAAGCTATTAGGTACCAGATTGTGTTTGGACGATGAATGGTGTAACAAAGCTTTCAGGCCACCAGTCAAATTCAAAACCGAATCTGAGATTGTTGTAACCTGGATGACGGTTTTTAAACACCGAGCCGCAGGCGAGATGTTTAAATGAGACATCCAGGTATTAAATCTCCATACACCATACATGTTGGCGGAGATAACGTTTTAGTCCAGTTTGAAACACAATACAACTTAGTGGAAATAAATTTGTGGACCCATTTCTCAGCTCCACAATCATTTGGACCAAATTCGTGATAATAATTTTCTTTTTATAATCACAGAAGACAACAGATAGAGTTACATCCTTTGGGTCGTTGGGGAAACGAGTAAACAGTATTTTGTTGACATATCGTCCCCTGAGTTCCAATGTGTTCTATGTGCCTACTGGCACATAGAACACATTGGAACTCAGGGGGCGAATTATTTGCACTTAGTGTATTTTTATGATTGTATTATCAGAAATCTGATGATATTTGTGACTATTTTCGGGTTTTTTGGTTCGATTTTTGTAATGAGGCGAGCGGAAGTGAAAAGCTTCCATTAAAACCATACACCCTCGATGTTTCGCGTGCGCTTATACTCTGGATGTTGCTCGCTCTCATATACTCCTTCGTCTATTTTAGATTCAATCGACTGGAATATTTCTGTTAGTCGGCAAATTGTTTTCAACTACCTGACATATTCCAGCAGACTGAATCTAAAAAAAACCATAAGGTCCACAAGGTAGAACTTCTGTTTCTCAGGCCATTTTTTTATTTTGCAAAATTGCAAGTTGGCGGGTGATTTTTTTTATTTTGTTTATTTATTTTTTTTTTGTAATTATTTCTTTACCATCGAATTCATGTTCTTGGTTTGGTTTATGTTTAACCCTTTACCTAACGTAACGGCCAAAACCGGCCAGCGCTATTCACAAAAAATCGCCTATTAATTTTCATTATTTTTTTTCATTTTTTGTCTCAAAAACATAGGTTATGACCCCTCGTTGGAACGAGCTCATCGAGCTCGTTCCAACGAGGGGTCATAACCTATGTTTTGGAGCCAAAAATTGAAAAAAATTGATTATTCAAAAATTATTTTTCCAAGTGTCGTCTGCTTTCAGGTTAGGTAAAGGGCTAAGGCTTCATAATCTACAGAACTGCAGGGGTGGTGGTGTATTTCGTCCCTTGAGTGCAAGAAGGCTTTGCAATGCTTAAGCATGGCAAAGCCTTGTAACACTCAAGGGGCAAATTTATCAGTTTTATTAACTTGGGTAAAATATCAGACATAAAAATTTTAATTATTATTTTTTTGACTCTGCATTAGTTATAAAAAAAATATGGGGCAGCCAAAATGACCATGCACATGGAGGGCCCGAGAACCAGATTTTTAACTTTTTTTTTTGGCCGAAACATTCTTTTTCTGTGAATCAACGAAAGAAATGTTTCTCGATCAAGAGTCGATTCTATGAGGTGATTTCCAATATCATTTTTCATATTTGTTTACTGAAAAATTATGACTCACACCACAGCCGTGGGTTTATGATGACGCCACCTAGTTCTATTAATGTGTTAATATCTGGATGTTTTTGAGGTGAAACGAATACTGTTTGATTGGAAAATTGTCGGAAACCGGGCTTTGTCAGTGCTGGGGGAAATAGATTCACGCCGCGTATTCAGCCAAAACTCAAGGAGTGTCTCCTAAACCCGTGCGTGAACGTATGTCTCACCATAACGAGCCCGCCCATTTTCGTTTTTATTGGGGAGGTTCTTATCCTGAAGGGGTCAGTGACTTTTCGTCAAAAAGCATGACTCAACAGGGGTTCACCAAGAACAACAATTTTAATACATATATTTATAAAAATGAATGTGGTAATTTGTGACTTACATTAAATCCAATGAATCAGAAAACAAAACGTCAATCACCCCCTACGCACACAGTTTTTGAGTCACTTGCGGGCCAGCATTCTCTGTTCTCCCTGGTTTTTCCTCCTTCTCGCTGGTGTTTGTTCTTTGGGTGCCTCATAACTTCACTCTTTCACTGCCGTCGCACGGCCACTGACGTATTTCAACTTCTTCGGACATTTCTGCTCTAACATGTGACGGAATGTCACTGTACCATTGCCGTCGCATGGCCACTAACGTATTGTCACTTTACTCTATCGCTTTCCCTCTAACAAGTGACGGAATGTCACTCTACCACTACCGTCGCACGGTCACTAACGTATTGTCACTTTACTGAACGCCTTTCACTTAAGCAGTCGCCACCAATGGGGTTAAACTCCACCCAACGTTTATCTCAGAATAATGTTCATACAGGCAAGCATACTCTGCCTACGTTTGTCTTGCCTTCTACAACAGGTATGCCGTCTTCCTAAATACTAATAGCTCCCTGAGCTCGCACTCTCTATTTCTGATCCTACTCTCAGATATGGCCACCGACTTGGCCCGCGACTGCTCCTATTCTAAATATGAGCTCTGTGGCTCCCCTACATTACAACGTTCCTTTACCTTCGAACCGATGCGGCACCACCTCTAACCTATAGCATGGGCCATCCCCAGCTCATACGACCTACCACCCACACACAGCCTTACACGTCTTCAGACTGGAATGAAATTTTCGACAAATTCCCCGATTTTTATTTCGATAGCCAGAACATTAATTCTCAGTTTAATTGCTTCTCTTGAACTTGGCCGCTTAGATCTATCTTAATTTAATATTCGCTTTAATGTCCCTTTAAAAGACTCGCATTACGGTATATCCTGACATTCGGTGACATGCTAGATGAGTAATATGGGTGTGTGACCAGAACCTCTGCGATGTACTGTTTTTACAACAATTACCTATTAACTGGCCATAATTACACAGATTATGACTGCAGGAGAACACTGGTCTCTCTTACTTCTTTAATCAGTTATCGGATAGCTCCTAAATAGATTCGCCTGGTCTGCGATAATGGACATAAAATTCCACGCTTAATTAGCAGCGCATGAACTATTGCTGGTCTGTTTAAGTAACAAATCGGTTTTCGAGGTTCGTCATATGCCTCTCTTTACGCTTTATATTTTGTTCAATGAGAAAAATTATCGACAATATATACACTTTTAAACAAAAAAACGCAACTTTATGCTATCACCTTCACAAATATCCATAACAGGTGCATAAAAGGACATCTGTGGAATAGGACTGGAGGTCTGAGGGCCTTATGTGCCATTTAACAGGATTTTGTAAGCTTGATGAACATTTTCCTACATATGGGTGCGGCTTTGTTGTTTTTTGTTTTATCTCCCCGACAGTCTAACCTGAATTGCCATGAAATCAGTTGATAAAATACAGTACGTGGAAAGTGTATTATCACTAAATCACCCGCAGAGTGGAGCTTCCACCCAAGAAATAATTGCAAATTTGTTGCAAAGCATAACTAGTACAAGCAAAGTTTCAGCCAATGGAACTCCGGGTTAAACCCGGAGGTCCATTGGCTGAAACATTGCTTGTGTTTTTTTGTCGATATGTACACAATTTGAAAGTTATAGCTTGGATGATAACTCCATTACGCGGATGATTTAGTTACAATCCACACTCCACGTACTGTACATTACAAAAATCTTTTTTTATACTTTTCTTACATACTATTTGCCCATTCCATTAACTGTCCGTTTATTTTTTATTGATTTAATTTCTGGTGGATATCGTGAGAATCCGTCAGTGACAGAAAGAAGGGAAAGAAAATGATCTAATGTATTATACGTGCCGTTATTCTCTGAATTGCCAAAGTAACTTTACAGTAGTAGTGGAAATTAGTTGTTGGATAAACGCCAAAAAAGTTGTTTTTTTTCTGAACAATACCTGTCCTTGAAAATTGTTTAAGGAATATTCACTGACCTTTCAAAAAATGGTATTTAAACGCTGTCACTAAAAGTGAAGACAAAGGTTTGATTAAACATTTCTGTGGTCACTTACATATATATTTGACTGTCAGGGACGTTGTGTAGACGATATACGACCCCCAACCCCACTTAGGGTGCCTGAAGTAACAGCTGCATCTATTTTTATGCAATTGATTTTCCTGCCCCAACTGGGAGTGGGGGAATGCGTTTTTATTCCACCCCCCGCCTCCCCCTCCCACCAACGCGAGAAGCAAACGAAGTTGTATTTTCTTGGTAAATAAAAAAAAAATGTTTCAAAACTATAGCGTGTGACCCGTTATTAGAACAAGCTCAACATCCTATTCGAATGTAGGGGCCATAAGCTAGGTTTGGAGGCAATAATTTCCAAAAACTAATCAGTTTGATTATAGTGCTACCTCCCCCTATTTAAGAAGGAGATGCAAAACTCCATTTTTTAGAAGATCACTGTTCAATGTTGGCAAAGTGTATGCAGAAAGCACCCTTGGATAAAAAAAACACACAAACATGTGGCGGTTCGTCTCCCCATTTAGCATGTACTGTTATATATAGTTCAGTTGTTGACATCGAAAAGGAGGGGGGGGGGGAATCCGGAAGAAATTAGCAACAAACTAACTGTTATGTCGTCGGAAAGAGGAGTTTTCCCTTGATAACATATCCAAAATGCACTGAAAACTGCTTTGGTGATTTGTGTTTAGAGAGCTTTGAATTCCTGTGGTGAGTGACGAAATTAGTATAGTTCGCACGTTCCAGCGCAATGTTGGGGATCTCTTTGTGAATCTCATGTGACGTCATGTCGCGGTGTATTGTGGGTGAGACATGTGCCGTCACGGTAGCTCACGTGTGTGGCCAATTCGTAACGGTATTACCATGGTGACAGGTGGTGTTGTAACGTCCCAGGCCGTATTTGTCTTCAACAGCAAACCACCAGTTTCCCGAGTTATAATACTACCTCATAACTCTGGCAACCTTCTTGTTCACATATGAATGACGGCTTCTTAAATCAATACCAAGACAGGGCAAGAACGCCAAATTTTGTCATGTGAGTAGTAGGAGGGGTTTAAGAAGCTACCACACACAAATTAGTACCCCCACCTACTTATAATATATTTTATAAGTCTTCTTTGGTTCTGGGGATTACCCCCTCCCCGACCCAAACTGTGTTGTAAAAGATTACCAAAAAGTAACAACAACCACAAAAGGAGACAACAATTTATTAAATTATATAAAATCTCTAAATATAATATAAATCACAGAAGTTTTATTTTATTGCTTATAATCACAAATTGATACATTTTATTACCGAAATCATTCTTCTTTATACCATAAAAATAAATATTCCGCTTCAGATCTATTGAGATTCCGACGTTAAGACCCGGTCTCGCGTATACAAAATATCATATAATTGCTATAATATAATAATTAAATCCTACAGCTCATCCAAGCTGAAATTCAGCGGTCGGAACAGACAATGACCCTCTCTGGCCAGAACGATGCGATCACAGCACGTTGTTACATTTAAGAAGGACTAGAAATCTCAAAAGGATAACCGAAAAATAACAAATACGAAATTTATAACTTTTGGTTCGACGCTGTGTTAGCTAAAGTTCTTTCACAAGCAAATGGTCCGTTTTGATTCAATTAGCCAGAACGACGCGATCACAACACGTTGTTACATTTAACAAGGACTAGAAAGCTCAAAAGGAGAACCGAAAAATAACAAATACGAAATTTATAACTTTTGGTTTGCGCTGTGTAAGCTAAAGGTCTTTCACAATCAAATGATCAGTTTTGATTCAATTAGCCAGAACGCCGCGGCGTTAGCTACTTCGTTATGGTTAATTAAAACAATTATTTTATAACTGCAGGCCACTAGATTGCACTCCGATCTTCAATGAGTTCCGTTAACCACAAAGCATTACTGGTACATTTCCGATGTGATGTTCTTCACTCTCCACAAGGCACAGTAATCTCAGAAGGAAAAGGAATGGTCAGTTTCTGATGCGATTTTCTTTAAATCATAAAAATACCAGAAAATCAAAGAAAAATAAGGCCGAAAGATAGTAAATACGAATTTTATAAGTTTTAGTTCGCCATTTCCTTTACTCGGGGACCCGGATCACCCTTTAAGTCAAGAAAGACAATTCCTCAAATTATCCAAACCGACGTGGTATTTGTTCCCCGTTTCCATGGATAATCGAAAGAATTCTCCCTTCCAGACATTTTATCAATGGAAATTCTGAATAACATACCTCACTTATTCCCACAGTCCTATATGAACACATGCCACAGGTTAACAATCTGCTCAGGGAATCTGATGACAATAAGGAAGAAAGAGAAAAAAAAATCTAGCTACATACCCAAGCTGTTCCTCTTGTCTACTGAAATTAAGGGAGCCAAATCACTGGTTTTATTAACTGCGAGAATACAATTTCTCCACGGACTTCCCGTGTCAACTCACTTGAGTAGAAATAAACAGCAAAGGACAATCGTGATCAACCAACCGGGGAGATGAGTGCTATGAAAAAAAGCAAGATTGCTCCAGATTTAGATGTAACAAAATTACCACATCACTTAACCCCTTAGGTGGGAAATATTTTTTAGGGGTGAGGGTACAATCGGTACATTGTCAGTGTGCATGAGCTGCTCGTGTTGTTAGGGCAATACGTGTTTCCGTCGTCCCTTTGGTACGATAGAGGCCACTGTCTTAATTTCCATGGTGGTAAGTGAGTAGTATGACCCTGAAAGGGCTAGGGTGAAGTGGGGATGTGTTAGGCGGATGTGTTCGATTGAATGCGAATATAACTAATTACCCGAACGGACCTTTCCAGACTGCTGTCTTGAGTAGCACGCACTGCGATAGAGCCGCTAACCAAATATGGAATGTTCAAAGATCTGTTCAGTTACTGTTTTTAGCTTTCCTGGTCTGTACAGTCCAACCTTGGCCCTACCATTCGATCTAGCCCTAGGTATCGCTGATTTCGACTTTTGTCCTAGTCCGTGTGTTAGTAGATTCAGTCCTATCATCTCATTCCTCTTAGACCAGATCTGTCTATACAACCCCTTGGCCATGTAGACGCGAGCATGATCTTTGCCCACAAACCGTCTCTCCAGCACAGCACATGGACACAAAGACCGCGATGTGTCGATAAGGTAGGCAGTAGCTTACCTCAAAACATATGGTAACTTTCAACATGCGAATATTTAGGGAGTTCTGGTGGATTCAATACTGGTAGTTAGGGTACTAATCTTTGGTGACACGGACACAGGTGGGAACTAGTGTGGACTGATGAGGACTACTAAGAACTAATTCCTATATTCTTGACCAGTCTACGGCTCCTAGCTACTAGATAGTCGATGATTTCATGGCGTAAAGACTACTGACACCGTCACCTATCCCTCTCAGTATTTCCAAATGGTACTAATGCCATCTACCTTTGCAACTATGTTCTATTCTTACTGGTATATACAATTCCAGGTGAATACGATAGATCCCATGGCTATCGTTGTCTCCTATTACTACTATCAGATCCACGGTCCGAGATTCTGTCAGTACAGCTGATAGACCAGCACTCCCATTAGACTGCTACTTGCTAAGGTACTAAGTACTATTTCTTATTCTTAGCATGGCCAAGTTCTGTCGGTCCAATTCTCGGCGTCTCCTACTGCTTCTAACGGCACTACACCCTTTTATTGATGGCAATATGAGTACGGCTACGAGGCAATCCTCCAACAACTATCCTGAAATACTGCAATGCCATATCATAAGTGTCCTCCAATACCCAGATAAGGTTATAGGTTACCCTTCATTGAGGTATTATTAGTTACACAGTTTGTTGGTGGCCTCTCGTCCAATATGGAATTAACTGACACCATATATATCATATTAGGCCGCCAAAAAACTGTGTAACGAATATATCTTACCGACTGCTGCATCGATGCACAGAACTAATAACAACAGCAATCAAAATTAAATGAGAGAATTCTCACGATGTGTTCACGTGTCTTTGCCTTGTTACAATTTATGGGAGAGTACAGGCACTCTCCCATAAATTGTAACAAAGCAAATTCATACATACCAAACAGTTTCATTTCGAATATGACACACATCCACAGAATATGAAGCCCTTTAAGTTGCCTAACCTGCACTTCAGACCAAATATGGCCTTCCAAAACTCAATCTTTCAGCTTGAAGCGTTTATCGGCTGTCGTCATTTTGAATAATCAATGAACAAAGGGGAGATTACCCATAGCTGTCAGCGTATATTGATGTTGCCAGGCAGTATATGGTTTTATATGCAGTCTGCATGTGACGTCTTTGAACCAACGAAATTCCCAGATACTTGTAGGAGGTAAGATATAATCCCATATCCCTCTTACGACAAAGTTGCAAGAGTCATAGGCTTCTACGGGCAATATCTTCCGCTAACGGTCATATCACAAGTATCCCCCAGAACCCAGAAGAGTTTATACGTCATCTTTCATTGAAGTTTACCTCATTGCATGTCTCAAGCGGTTATTGCTGCCCAGGGCACTTAATCTCTGGGCGACTGTAATAAGTATAATTTGGGCAGAATTAGCCAAACTTCCTTCCGAGAAACTGAATGGAGTTAAATATGGAAAAATGTTTCATCAAATCTGGTCAGGGCTGTACGAGTAAGATTAGATTCGTGTCTTAGATCTTCCTACTTTTAATCTGTAGTAAAAATCAATCACATAGCTCGTAGTGGCAGTATACTTATTGCAATGACAAGACTAGTGGTAGCAGCTAGAAGTACCCGGCGAGTGGCGACAACCTGCACTAAAAGTATAAGCCAACAACAGTTGTAGAATCTTCCACTCGTAATGGTGGGAGTAGATTACAGTAATGATGGCACTCTAGTGATGGGAGTAGATCAGAATAGCGCTGCCACTCTAGTGATGGGAGTAGATTGCAGTAATGATGGCACTCTAGTGATGGGAGTAGATCACAGTAATGATGGCACTCCAGTGATGGAAGTAGATCAGAATAGCGCTGTCTCTCTAGTGATGGGAGTAGATCACAGTAATGATGGCACTCTAGTGATGGGAGTAGATCACAGTAATGATGGCACTCTAGTGATGGGAGTAGATCACAGTAATGATGGCACTCTAGTGATGGGAGTAGATTACAGTAATGATGGCACTCTAGTGATGGGAGTAGATCACAGTAATGATGGCACTCTAGTGATGGGAGTAGATCAGAATAGCGCTGCCACTCTAGTGATGGGAGTAGATTACAGTAATGATGGCACTCTAGTGATGGGAGTAGATCACAGTAATGATGGCACTCCAGTGATGGAAGTAGATCAGAATAGCGCTGTCTCTCTAGTGATGGGAGTAGATCACAGTAATGATGGCACTCTAGTGATGGGAGTAGATCACAGTAATGATGGCACTCTAGTGATGGGAGTAGATCACAGTAATGATGGCACTCTAGTGATGGGAGTAGATTACAGTAATGATGGCACTCTAGTGATGGGAGTAGATCACAGTAATGATGGCACTCTAGTGATGGGAGTAGATCAGAATAGCGCTGCCTCTCTAGTGATGGGAGTAGATCACAGTAATGATGGCACTCTAGTGATGGGAGTAGATCACAGTAATGATGGCACTCTAGTGATGGGAGTAGATCACAGTAATGATGGCACTCTAGTGATGGGAGTAGATCAGAAATAGCGCTGCCACTCCAGTGATGGGAGTAGATCACAGTAATGATGGCACTCTAGTGATGGGAGTAGATCAGAATAGCGCTGCCTCTCTAGTGATGGGAGTAGATCACAGTAATGATGGCACTCTAGTGATGGGAGTAGATCACAGTAATGATGACACTCTAGTGATGGGAGTAGATCATAATAGCGCTGCCTCTCTAGTGATGGGAGTACATCACAGTAATGATGGCACTCTAGTGATGGGAGTAGATCACAGTAATGATGACACTCTAGTGATGGGAGTAGATCATAATAGCGCTGCCACTCTAGTGATGGGAGTTCATCACAGTAATGATGGCACTCTAGTGATGGGAGTAGATCACAGTAATGATGGTACTCTAGTGATGGGAGTAGATCATAATAGCGCTGCCACTCTAGTGTATGGAGTAGGTCACTATAGTGAGCGCCAAAAGTAGTGATACTAGTAGTAGAAGGGGCTACTAAATGTTTTTGTATGGACAAGCAAGTTATCTCATTTAGTAATGTTGGCAAAAATCACCAAACAGAGATGATCGTGTTCTGAAAATACCCTCAGATTGGGTCTTCAGATAATTGTTCAGACATTCGTATCACCATAGTAGTTACGTCACGACGTCTGCTCATTTGGCCTAGCATTCCAACACATGTGAAACCCGCAACTGGCCGCGACATGACTTCACATAAGATCCCTCAAGAGATCCCTAGAATCGGTTTGAAGCGTGCGAGCTGTACTACATGCACCTTACACCACCAAAATTCAAAAGCATTGCAAAATATTTGCCTAAGGTGTATTTTAGGGGATTTGAATAAGTTGTTCCCAGGGTCATTCCGCTTCGATTGACAACAAGATAGCTTGTTAATAATTTTTGCTGAGTCGAATCCTTCACCGACCAGACTTCAAAGACAAATTGAGGCACCATATTTCTGTACAACAAATATGATAGTGTGTAACAGTGACATAACTGGGGAGGCTGGGGGCCCTGTGCCTTCCCAAATCCGTAAAGTCCTCCTAAAAATATGAACACCACAATTTGTATGGAACACCAGCTAACGAAATTACACATGATATACTGATATATTGAAAACTGATATTCTTGCAAGCCTCGAATTATCATCAGATGGCGTCATTGGGGGCATATTTATCAAAAATGTTTTCCGGGAGGCCTGGGCCCATTTGAAAAATATGTACTTCCCCCGCCACGCCACCTCCAAAACATTCTCCAACTCAACACTTCCATCTTCGTGATATGCCTACGATATGGAAATGCTGCCCCCTCAATTCTGCAACATGGAAATGCAAGCCCCCACCCCCACCCCCCAGCCCCCCCCCCCCCCCACCCGTCCAACAAAAAAAATCGACATGCCGCTCCTCACTGAAAACATGGCTACGCGTTGACGTGGAGCTCTTTTCCGCATAGGCCAGGCGGTGCAGAGAGCAGGCCTCCTCGCATAAAGAAGGTTCAGTAACAGTGATATAATTTATATTAAAACGAAAACAACACCATCAATATTAAAGTTGAAGAAATGTCATTTGTATGAACAGTATGCTTGGTAACCCTTTACCCAACGTAACGGCCAAAACCGGGCAGCACGATTCTCAAAAATCGCCAATTAATTTTCATTATTTTTTTATTTTTGTCTCAAAAATATAGGTTATGACCCCTCGTTGGAACGAGCTCGTTCCAATGAGGGGTCATAACCTATGCTTTTGAGACCAAAAAATAAAAAAAAATAAGAGTTATTCAAGAATCTTTTTCGCAAGGGTCGTCTACTTTTCATGTTAGGTAAAGGGATCTGGCGTAATATATCTGAAGAGAAAGGCCACGATGTTACGCGACGCACGTTATCGAACATAACCTGTGCCACTGCAGGAGTGCAGGGAACATTACGACAGATGCATATCCAATAAATATGTTGTTTATCGATGTCTGATACTCGTTATTCCTGGTATATCGCTGGGCGGCTACAGATCTAAATGGTATAATGAGGACATAAATAATGTGCAGACTGCTCTGCTAACAAATATCTACAGTGGGTCACCGAGAAGCACAAGCAAAGTTTCAGCAAGTTGGCCCCTGGGTTGAACATGGAGATCCATCATCGGACAAACCTGCTCGTTCTTGTTAAAATAAGTTTATAGATTTACCAGGGAACAAGTAACCGTGCCAGGGCCCAGGCGACAGGTACTCCCTTTTGTCAGAAATAAATGAGCGAGAGAGAGAAAGAGAGCGAGAGAGAGAGAGATAGATAGATAGATAGAGAGAGAGAGAGAGAGAGAGAGAGAGAGAGAGAGAGAGAGAGAGAGAGAGAGAGAGAGAGAATATTACCAATCCGTTATTGCAATCTTATTGCAAATTAGCAGGAGGAAAGAGCTATACGGTGTCTTTACTCTTAACCCTTTTAACCCTTTACCCAACGTAACGGCCAAAACCGGCCAGCGCTATTCTCAAAACTCGCCAGTGAATTTTCATTAGTTTTTTTCATTTTTTGTCTCAAAAGCATAGGTTATGACCCCTCATTGGAACGAGCTCGTTGAGCTCGTTCCAATGAGGGGTCATAACCTATGTTTTTGAGACAAAAAATGAAAAAAATTAGTTATTCAAGAATATTTTTTGCAAGTGTCGTCTGCTTTTCATGTTAGGTAAAGGGTTAACTCGAAATGCTGCTTTTGCAGCCAAGGGTCGTGATACGACCTGAATTCATAAAGTAGAGGGTTGTTCAGTGAAGTTGCGTGGCAGACCAGCCACGATTTGCATCGTGCACACGTTGAAAATATTGATTAGTCTTCCCCAGCTAACGAAAATATACCCGACAGTTGATGGCCCTAAACTCGTCCAAAGGCTAGAGATATGGCCACATATTCACAAGGTTGATTTGTCTGTACTACTGTCTTCAACGTCGAGAAAAAATGAAATCTTTGGGCTTAATATTTAAAAAAATGACCCCATCAGGACGAAATCGCCAAACAGAGATGATCGTGTTCTGAAAATACCCTCAGATTGGGTCTTCAGATAATTGTTCAGACATCCGTATCACCATAGTAGTTACGTCACGACGTCTGCTCATTTGGCCTTGCACTCCAACACATGTGAAACCCGCAACTGGCCGCGACATGACTTCACATAAGATCCCTCATGAGATTCCTAGAATCGGGTTGAAGCGTGCGAGCTGTACTACATGCACCTTACACCACCAAACTTCAAAAGCACTGCAAAATATTTGCCTAAGGTGTATTTTAGGGGATTTGAATATGTTGTTCCCAGGGTCATTCCGCTTCGATTGACACCAAGATAGCTTGTTAATAATTTTTGCCGAGTCGAACCCTTCACCGACCAAACTTCAAAGACAGATTGAGGCACCATATTTCTGTACAACAAATCTGAAAGTGTGTTTCAGTGGCATAACCGGGGAGGCTGGGGCACTGTGCCCTCCCAAATCCGTAAAGTCCTCCTGAAAAATATGAATACCGCAATTCGTATGGAGCTCCAACTAACGAAATTACACTTGGTATACTGATATATTGAAAACTGATATTCTTGCAAGCCTTGAATTATCATCAGATGGCGTCATTGGGGGCATATTTATCAAAAATGTTTTCCGGTAGGCCTGGGCCCATTTGAAAAATAATGTCCCCATTAGGACGAAACAATTCAAAGAGTTGCATTGTAGGAATACAGTATCCTGAGCTATGCTTGGGACGCACACGCCTCCACATTGGGAAAAGATGCAAACTTTTGGGCTCTACATTGTGAGAGCCCACAAGTTTGCATCTTTTTCCAATGTGGAGGTGTGTGCGTCCCAAGCATAGCTCAGGATACTGTATTCCTACAATGCAACTATTTCAAACTGGGCATTACTGTTATCAGTGTGCAGTTGCCCGTGTATGGCCATGCTCACGGCGCCCAAAGTTGGAAATGCTTCCACCATCCTCGAGGTTGACCTCTGTGATGGGAAAAGTGTTTGAGGTGGTTTGAAATTTATTGAATCAATATAGAATCGGACATTAACAAATTAAAACCAAAAAACAATTTTGTGCCATGGGGATGGGGGAGGGGGGATATTCAATTACCATTTGTGGGTGCAGATTTCACGGAAGAACTTGCCCTGAGCCCATGCTAATCTATGCATATCTCACGTTCACAATTTGCTTCTGACAGCCATGCATTGGACAAAAAAGAGGCTTGTACAACAAATAAGCCCCAACTCTACATTTTGTTCAGTATGTTGTTCGTTATAACGTTCCACAGTACACAGGGTGTCGATTAACACCCTTTAAAGAGTGAAAAATGCGTTCGAAGTTTGCCTATCAAATTACTTTCAAAACGGTTTACATATTTGTTTGCTCAGAGCAAAGGATTGTAGATCGTGAGTAGAAAATACAGTAAACCCCCACGTGGACAGGAGAAGCGCCAACAATTTAATCCTACAGACTTGTACTATTAAATTATTAAAGGTTTAACCCTTTGAAACGGAAAGGCCGCATTTCTTTTTCAGTATCATTTTACTACCTGACTCCATAAAATAGTTACTTCCGCAGTGAATTTGTGTGGCAAACCGTTCAATATTTTTAACGTGCAGCCTTGGGGCTGCACGTTGAAAATATTAATTCGTCTTCCCCAAGTACACTCTACCACTTGATGGCTCTGAACTGATATGGAATATACCATCAGGGATTAAAGGGTTAAAACGAGCAATCAAAAGAAGAAGCTATGTTTCAATTTCTAGTCTTCCAGGTGTAACCCGGGTGGATATTAACTGAAACATTGTTTATGTTGTTTAATATACAGGTTATGAGTTTATCCACTCCCGTCATCGTTAGTGCTTTATTAGTAATGTACAATCCAATGCCATGTGGAATTAATAAGTCTTGACAACGTGGATTCTTTTAATTTTTTAAATAAATGCCGATGTCCCTCATGAACATAAATTCATGCGAAAACGAGGTACTTGTTTGTAATAGATCAAAAAAAAACCCAGACCACAGTTTTCCGTCCTTAAAAGTGCAATCAGAAAGAATAATCATACCCGCAAAACAACTCACACCTCCGTGTGCAGACTAGAAAAATAGCCATAAGTTTGAAAATCTAAAGTGTTATTTCCAATGCACAACACACTCCAGAAATCTCAAGGTTGAATAACTCTGTCAAAAAGTTATGCATAAATTGTGTGGTAAAGAAAGAGTTAGCCAACCATTTGAAACAGTGCGGCCGCGGTGGACTGGTCACTTTCCACGGCTGTGCAATATTTCCACAAACGCAATATTTTACAGAAAAAATAGACTCATCCATTTCCCTGTCGGCGGGAAAGCAAAAAATATACTATTCAGGGGTGGTGTTTGAAGTGTTAATCTACTGCAGGTTTGGGTCGCGAATTAACGGCCTGGACATCATCAGTGAATTATACAAAATTGGACGTGATGCTGCTTGCCTGTTGGTTTAATATTGAATATCTGTTGAGTTAAATGATGAAATAACGTCACACAATCAATACAAGGCATTAGGTAGGTGTTTGCCATAATATTTCTATCATTATTGGTTTTTGTGTGAAGATGCTTATAATTGGTCACCACAATGGAAAAGAATTCAGCTGAAATACAAGCGCAAATAATCGCACCGATACATCGAAATTACTTCGTAATCTTTTAAAGAAATTCGCTGTTTGTCGATGTGACCACACATTCTCCTTCACTCTGTCATTAATCATCTCATTGGGCTGTATTATTGGATGTGCATATTTTATGAGCAGCATTATAACTAGTGAAAATATGTTTTAGGTCATTATTTTAGGCTTTGGGATGTGTAACTTGCTCTGCAGCGCTGAGATCAAAGCTTACTATATTGCATGACAGTTTTCGAGAACGTATTCCGAACACTTGTTTACAGACTGTGATTTATTATATAACAGAGGGAAGTTCCAGCGTCGAGTGTGAACAACGTGTCAATTTGTTAACTTCCTTACTAAACTTCTGTATTTGTGATTTAGTGCATACATGCCGTCTTTGATTTGGACTCAACAGAGCATACTCAACTAACATCTAAGATGACCGAGATCCATTTCGGATACTGGGTATTTATAGCCGTCATGGGATGTACGCTACTCTTCTCGGTTGTTTGTAACATTGGCATTGTGTATATTATGCTTAAGACAGAAAAACTAAGACATAATGTAACGAATTTACTTGTCTGTAACCTGGCTGTAAGTGATTTGGTGCTGAGCACTTTTGGAATTCCTGTGAAAATCCACGATATATCTCATACAGACAATTTCCACGAAGGTAAGTGGTTTTGTGAATCTATTAATATGGCTTTTTATCATATGACTCGTCCGTTTTGTTCCCTTTAAAACATTTGATATTTTGTTTTCATATTAATCAGTGATAAATAAAGCCTTTCGTCAATTTCATTGGTCAATTTCAAAACGGGACAATTTGATTGGCTGAACAAAATACAACTGGGCCGTATTTTCATAATTTGCATAATTAGAGTTGGGAGCTTTCATTGGTCAATTTCAAAACTGGACAATTTGATTGGCTGAACAAAATACAACTGAGCCACATTTTCATAATTTCAGTAGGGAGAATTTACGTTATCTGTTCTATTTAGGGTGGGTTATATTGTATTAATAGTTTACCTACAAGAAAAACGCCATTCATTTTTTTTTATATTTTCACTTTTTGCTTCCAAAACATAGGCTATGATCCCTCATTGGAACGAGCTCGACGAGCTCGTTCCAATGAGGGGTCATAACATATGTTTTGGAAGCAGAAAATGAAAAATTTTAGTTATACGAGGATGTTTTTTCCTAGTGCCGTCTGCAACTCAATTAGGTGATGGGTTAAAGAGTCATACTAAGTGGCTAATTTGTGCGTGTTTGTGTCATATGATAAATAGAATATGAAATGAGTGTTTTTCTCATATAATATTTATGAAACTCGTCCAAATTTTCCGTTTGGGCTCGTCAGAGGCTCGCCGAAACGGAAAATTCTTTGACTCGTTTCAAAAATATTATATGAGAAAAACACTCATTCCATATCGTCTATTTATGATACGGCTTAAAATGTATCAAAATCGATCCAGCTGATCGAATCCAGTGTCAGCACTCACTTTCATTTAATCATTTACAGTAAAATTACCGTGGACTCGTGGTAATCCACCCCTGGGCAGTGATGCCCGCGCATGCGTTTACTAGGAAATAGAAAAAAACTAAGCAAAATTTTAATTAATGAAGCACTGGGTTGTGCTCTGTGCTTCAGTAATTAAAATGTTGGCAATATTCCTGTAAGTAGTGTTTAGAATCCAATATTAATGGTTCCGTGGAAATATTTTCCGCCCCGTGGAAAGTGGCTAGTCCACGACTGCCGTACTGTACCAAAAGTACAAGAATAGTTTTAGATATTCGAAATTATTGTTTGTCAAGTTAGAAGTTACATGTGACGAAGTATTTTCGAAATAATTTCTGTATCGCTTCGATGACGACAGTTTTCCCAAAACAACAATGTAATAAGACATTTCTGTTTGTAAAACAACCTGGCAGCAATATTTTTGTGTATATCCAATTTTCCAACGTTGGTTACATCGGTAAATCGGCGTCGTTGCAGATTATTTTCGATATTAAAATAATTACCCATTAAATAACAATGAAGACCATTATTTCGCCCCACAAAATTATATGATGCCAAATTAGTTTGTCGATAAATGTATTCTCAGCATCAGTCGCATGTCGCATTGCGTCACATTGTCAGCTTTGCTTTAAATAATCACACTTCTTGAATCTTAGGTTATTTGTACTCAAACTGTAGACTCTGGTTGTCGACCGGGATCCATATACGAAACCATATAAACTTTTGTGAGAGGGATACCCCCCCCCCCAACCCCTCCTGAAAAGAAAAAAAAAATAAACACACAAATTCCTGAGCGCTGCACCCATACTTGGAGCACCTTAAACATAATGCATTGGTTGTTGGTTGCGTACTCACACCAGTTGACGCAATACACACAGAATCGGTGAGGAGGTTCAGCAATAATACAAATGTACACCCTCATAGGGCTGTAGGAATAAATTAATGTTGGGCCTCCCAATTGATACAGGATAGTGTAAATCATTCTTTTAGGACGATATCCTTCGGGAGGTCGTTGTTGAAAGGGTTTTGACAATGACACTTACAGCAAGTGTATTGGACATCCGATCTGTGTTCTTTTCAGGGAGCAGGTACAGAACGGCTGCCGTGGATTGGTCAATTTCCACGTGTGGGCAATATTTCCACAGTCGCAATAATATTAGATCACTAACACTAATTATAGTAATAATCATCAAAAAATTAATCAATGAAGCACCGGGTACAACCCGGTGCTTCATTAATTAAATTTCTGCTAGTGATATCTTTATTACCTGGTAAACGCTTGCGAGGATATCGCTGCCCAGGTGTGGATTTGGACCTGTCCACGAAGACTGCACTGTAGGGCGCAGAATAAAATCAGTTGTAAAAAGAATCATCAAAAATGAAAGGAACTGAAAAGTGAGATAACTCGAGAATCATTCTAATTCATAAATGTTTCGTTCTTGATGTTTTCTGCGACGATGCGTTTTGTATTCAGCACCACGGACACAACACCATTTATCAAAGTCATTTTCTGATTTTGAAAAAAAATGGTTTACAGAACTTGTCTTGTTTTGTTTGTCTCTTTTACGACGATGTACATTGCTGTTGTTATTCTGATGCTACAATTGATTTTTATGCATTGAGCTATGATTTCATTGATACAATATACTGCAAAACAGATAGTTAACCCTTTCAATAATGTGTTTCGTAACGTTGGTTTCTTCAAGGCGCGTGGAATCGGGTGTTGAGTTTGTCGGGAGGTTCAGTAATAATTTAATTAATTTATTTATATATTATCCTATTAACCCTTTATCTAACGTAACGGTCAAAACCGGCCAGCGCTATTCTCAAAAATCGTCAATTAATTTTCATTATGTTTTCATTTTTTGTCTCAAAAACATAGGTTATGACCCCCTCGTTGGAACGCGCTCGTACAGCGCGTTCCAACGAGGGGTCATAACTTATGTTTTTGAGACAAAAATGAAACAAATTTGTTATTCAAGAATTTGTTTTGCAAGTGTCATCTGCTGTTCGTGTTAGGTAAATGGTTAACGTATTTGGTTTTCATAATAATAATATAATAATAACACTTTGGCCGGCCGCTGATTTGTCGCGGTTCTCGGGGGAGAAGGCCTTGGTTACCCCTGTACTCCCGACTGCCTCCCTATTCCCACGCTTCATCTCTCCTCCCAACACTCGGAGACGAACTGCTTGATGACATCCCTTGCCCCATTCTTCCCAATCTCTCCGATTAGCATATTAACCCTCTCCTTTGAGTCTCCCATTATACTCCCAGAGAACCTTATTCTTTTAGACTGGTATTTTGGACATTCTAGAAGAAAGTGTTCCAGGGTCTCCACCACACCCAAATTACACATCAGACACTCCTTTTCACTGTTTTTCCTATTTTTCCACTCAGCTACAGGGTCCGCGGCCTCAGCTTGAAGGAAAGTGAGCCCCCAAAGGTGTCATCAAGGTACTCTTCAAAACCAGACTTCTCTTCGTCGCGCAGGCCACCCAAAGACCTCTTTGATTTGACCTCCACTTGCCAATTAAGGTTATCATCTTCCATGACCCTTTCTCTGCCGATTTGTTTACCCTGGTTTGCCTCAACGTCTAGGTCCGAGATCTCCAATGAGTAGTTCTCTATTAGCTCCCTCACTTGGACCATCCACCCTGTCTTGATATTTCCGTTGAAAATGCTCTGGAACATTACTTTACACCATCGGCTGTCTGGGAGATTTACCAAATAATTAAGATAACCGAGTTTTAGTAAGTCTATCCTGTCCTTGATCCTCATCCACCCAAGCTCACCCCTGCTTGCTTCTAGTTCTGCGGCATTGCTCGACCCCGTTATCCATCGGCCTGCATCATTCTGCAGGATTTCCAAGCTCTTTACAGCAGCCTGATTTAGGGGTACCACCTCTGTACGATATGTTATACTTGGCAGATCCACCATTTCCCAAATGGTTTTCCCCACGAAAACCTTTTTGAAACTGTTTCTTCCTACAAGTTTCATTTGGTTAAGGATTCGCCTCCCCTTCAGAATCAATTTATTTGTATGGTTTCGGTAGATGCCTCTTCCTGTGATGTTTATATTTACACCCAGGTACTTGTAGTCACCTGTCTCTCCTACACTAAGAAGTTTGCTGCTACCTTCCGGAATACAGAACTCCCCCACTCTCCATCTTCGAGTGGGGTCTACTTTGCGGCCTACAGGTATAACTTTGCTCTTGCTTTCATTAAGTTCCATTCTCCTTTTGCTCCCATATTTCCCAACAACTCCCAGCATTTTCGCTAGCCCCTCCTCGCTTTCTGACACTAGCACCATATCGTCTGCAAAAATAGCCCTGTGATCTTCAAGTCCCCAACTGCTACCCCCTCGTCGCTATGCAGGCGTTCATCTCATAAACCTTTGATGTACAATGCAAAAAGTATTGGCGAAAGGATACACCCCTGTTTTGCCTCCATAGGCACACGTTTTGTTGTTATGTTACCCAGGCTAAGTTCACTCTGTACATCTTTATATCATGCTTTCAGAATTCCAACAAAGTCGCCCCCGTGCCCAGGGCATCAAGCTTTCGCCACATACCCTCCCTCCATACTCTATCGTATGCCTTTTAAACATCTAAAAAGGCCATAAATATATTTGTTCGTTTTTGCTTTCGCGGATTCTATCATTTGGGATAGCGTGAAAAGATGGTCAGTGACTCTCCTTCCCTTCCTGAAGCCATTCTGTATCTCTCCCAAAAAAGTCTTCTCCTCAATCACCTCCTCTAATCTCCCATACATGACTTTACAGAAAACTTTCCAATGTTGCTACTGACAGAGATCCCTTGATAACTATCCAAAACGTTTTTTCCCCCTTTTTGTGAATAAATGTCAATTTGCTTTCTTTCCACTCATTTGGGACCTCTTGTTTTTTATGGCTAAATTGAATAGGGCAGTTAGGCTATCCAAGAGTTTCTCTCCCCCTTTTTTGATAAACTCGTTAGGAATTTCGTCCATCCCTCCCGCTTTTCCATTCCTTAATTTTGAGGTCACCGTTCGCACCTCCTCCGTTTTAATTTCGCTGCACGCGAAGTCCGATAGATTTTCCTCGACCTGGTTCGGACACTCCGGTGGGTTCCCCATGCCCCAACGCTTATCGTTTACCTGTTCCCAGTGCTTGACCAGTTCTGATGCGATTGGTCTTGATCGTCTGTAACTCTGCCATCTCCTATATACGGCACATTTAGCTTCTCTACCCTTTATGGCCCTTTTCAGTTCTTCGTTCACTCTATACCCAAGTTCCCGTGGTGACACCCTAATCTTTCCTACTCTTTCCTTCCCTGCCTCCACTAGGCTCGCAACTATGGCGTCGGCCAACTTCGGGTACACTGACCCCCCCCCCCCCCCCCCCCTTGTGAACGGTTGCAAGCTTTGGTTTCAATTTTTCTTCGAACTTCGCCCAGTCAGCATCCTTTTTGAGTTCCCAAATCTCCTTGAAGCTTCCTTTGCTTTTTACTAGTTTTTTAGTTTTTTTGGCCGTGATCGTCACTGTAATCAAGTTGTGATCACTATCCAACTCCTTTTCACCCTCATCATCCACTTCTACCCCTATCATCTCCCTCCATAAATTAATATCTGTGAGAATATAGTCGATTATTGGTTTTCTGTCGTTCCTCTCCCAGGTCCATTTCCTTTTATTACTCGCGTCCCTGTTCAGAATCTTCAGACCGAGCTCATTTGTGAAGTTCAACAGCTTCCTTCCATTCTTGTTGACTTTCTTGTCTCCGCCCTCTATGCCTTCTTTCTTATGACCCATGTGTCCATTACAGTCACCCATCAAAATTATACTGAGCCCCTTGTTTTCAAGTTCTGTTATATTGGACCTTAGTGTTACGTATATCGAGTCAATCCACTCGAGTTTGCTTCCCTCCACCGCATAGAACACAATCCCATGGGCAATACTTTTGTTTCTTAGAATGATCTTTACCCATCCAATTTCCTTCGATACCTCGGCCGAGGTGCTGACACCTTCCAGGTCTGTAATCACCGACGGTTTTAAATCCTCTTTAATGTACATGCCTACCTCTTCCCCTTTTTATGACCTTCCACACCTATCCGCACTCACCCCTTTACTTGGTCTACCCGTTCCTCGTGTCTTACCCACGTCTCGCTTAAGCCCATGACATGAAAGTCCCCTGCCGCGATCAATGTAGCAATTCCACTTACTTTCCGGTGGAGACCCTGGATGTTGCTATTACCCACTTTCAGGGTACCGAGATTCATTGGCCTCCGCCTACTGGTCCCATTGTTTTCTGGCGCTAGCTTTGGTAACCTTATTCTATCCCCCACGCTCTTGTTCACCCCACCTGTATCCACTCTTGTTATACTTGCCTCTGGTCTCCCACCCCGCTCCTCTCCAAAAAAGGCCCCGCTACCCGTAGAATTTTATCCCCAATACCCGTTTCCCTATCCTGCTAAGATGCAACCCGTCACGCCCGTACATGCTCGAGTTACCCCAAAACGTGCCACAATGGTCGATAAAAGGTATTCCCAGGCCAACACAGTAGTCCTCCAACCATTTAGCGCCAAAATCCTTGAGTTCAGTTCATTGTGTCGTCTTCTTGTCAGACAGTCACATTTTCTTCAAATGACGAAAAACTAACGACAACGCGACGCATTCCTTCACGGAGTTGTTAAGGCCTGTGGTGTGGGACTCCGAGAAGCTTCAAAACTCAATTAGAAATATATCTGTTTCTTTCATTTAATTAGATTCGATTTAAGTCGCAATAATTTGGAAAGTAGTTTCAAATTGTGGAAATGTTATGGGAATCTTACCAAGTGATTCCTCCTTTCTAGTCTTCTTCTGTAATTTGGTCTCATGTAGGGCTGCACGGTATATCGATAAACCGATATATACCGGTATTCAAAGCAATATCGATTGAATACCGGTGAAATTACAAAAATATCGGTTTATCGTCATTATTTATTTACCCTCAATTTAATCTTCAAGGTGTCTTGAGTTTTTTAACTGCAGCTTCGAATCAATAATATTATCACTTTATTCAAGGAATCGTCTGCTTGAGCCCTCGGAATATACAAATTCAGCAGTTGAAAAAATAAGTTTCAAAAGTTTCAACAAAACTATATCATGTGACCCCTCATTGGAACGAGCTCGTTGAGCTCGTTCCAATGAGGGGTCACATGATATAGTTTTGTTGAAATCTTTGGTTAAAATCTGATAAACTAATTTTGAAAATAATAAATTTTGATATCGTCTGCGTTGGGTAAAGGTTTTTCGAACTGCATCATCAAGGTGTGCTAATTCGTTCCGACTGTGATGCCTCGAGTCTCTATTGTGGTACTTGTGTCCATATATCTGAACAGTTTTCGATATACCGGTATACCGCGGTATTTTTTTTTTTTTTTTTGAATACCGATACCGGTATTCAGTTTTGAATATCGTGCAGCCCTAGTCTCATGTACAGCTTTCGCTTCCAAAATACTTTGCAATATTCCCTGTTTTTGATTGATTTTCTGATAAGCTGCTTGTTGTTTTTCTTATTTTAAAAATGATTGATTAACCGATAAGTATTTTGACCGTCATCTGCTTGCCAGTTATATGATCGCACAAACGGCCGATTGTGAGTGCCGGTGTCAGATAGTCACAACGAAAAGGAGTAGTATGCTCAGGAATGCATAGAATAGGGTTACGTTTACAGTAAAGTCAGGGTGATTGGTTCGTTGACCTCAAGAGCATGTCACTAAGTGTATTAAATAAAAATACGACATCATCGGAAAGAAGTTAACTGCGCAGCGTCTTGATCAATGATCAAAGACGCCATGCTGTTATCCATTTATCTAACACAAAAAGCAGACGACACCTGCAAACAAGATTCTTGAATAACTAAATATTTTCATTTTATGTATCCAAAACATAGCTTATGACCCCTCATTGGAACGAGCTCATCAGAAGCTATGTTTTCAGACAAAAAATAAAAAAAATTATGAAAATTGAATGTTGATTTTTGTAAATAGTGCTGGCCGGTTTTGACGTTACGTTGGGAAAAGGGTTAACTTGTTTTTGCTGATGTAGTATTTCATAGAGTCATCACATGACACGTGACACCTGTGTCTTGAGCAGCTATCAAGGGGAAGATCAAACCAATCAATGAGATAAGATACTGCCTGTATGAAATCGTGGATCAAACATAAATACAGACAATTTTGATCAAATGGTGTTCCAAGTAAAAATCGGCACGAACCGATGTTCAAATACTTCTAGCGATGGTCAACCGATGGCTCAAAATCGGCCGATGTCAGATGCGATTACCAAACATCGGTTAATATACCAATAACATAATTTGGGAGGGCGTTACGGTTTTTTAACGGGCTGACAGGAATGATTAGCAGGCAGAGGGTCCATTAACAGCCCGAGCCGAAGTCGAGGGCTGTTAACGGCCTGAAGGCTGTTAATCATTCCTGGAGGGCCGTTAATAAACAGGGATGCCCAAGACAATCTTGTTATTACTATTCTTACCACTCCTAAAATGGTTAAATCCAAAGGTTCTTCATCAAGTTCACTTGATTGTGACATCCCGAGTTTTCGCAATGACATTTAACCCAAACACATGTGTCTTCTATGTCTAGATAAATAAAACGTCACGTGGTCAATGACATGAGAACTTAATTTAAATATTTTTGTTTGGAACGAAAAATTGGCCTTCTCCCGAAATCTACTAACAAAAACCTACCGTAATGAATTAATTACACTCACCTTGACAATTCGAATGCTTCATCGCCGAAGTTATGGGGAAATCACACAAATTGCACGTGTTTTGTTAACATTCATTGCAGTTTAGCGCGTTTCATCATCTCGGAACCAGTGGCGCGTTTAGTTTAAACAATATGTATTTCCAACTTTCAGAATATACATGAAACAGTATAAGGATGTATGTGGAAAGCTGATAGCTTATACAAGGTCGTTTCCACTCGTATTGCAATTACACATAAATAGATACGAGATGACAGTCATACAGCTGTGATAATCCAAAATTTCGATTCAAACTTTTAGCATATGTACACACTGTTTAGTTCAATGAATTATCAATAAACAGCTGAGTATAAGTATAAGTTGGAAACAGATTTATGTGAATGGAGCTCAAACTATAAGAGAAAGAAGAATGGGTAAATAGAGAAACTTATGACCTTGACTTAGCGAGCCCTCCGCATTACCCCAACCGGAAATCGGACCAACAACGGAGTGTGTCGGTAACAGATAGATTGATTTCTACGGCTAGTACTTTCAAACATTTTCCAATCTTCCACCTTTTTCTGATTTATGATTGTGCAGAGGGAGGTCGCTGGGCCGAATTTCCCGTGGAGGGAATGCGGCAGGCCCCAATTTCTAAAATGAGAGACCTTCACAAACAACATTATAAGTGTTGGTTCAGAACTGCCACAATTTGATTGGAATGATCACACAGTAATCTGGAGGTGTAGGAGAGAGAGAGAGAGAGAGAGAGAAAGAGAGAGACTACGCTTACGGGGCAAACGGAGCATGTATAGTCATTCCAGAATGCTGAGAAAGTCTCCCGTAATTCGGATTGAGTATAGGGTTAAAGACAAAACATTTTGTCTGAGAAGAGGATTATGTGGAATAGGTAAACTTGTCCTTTGGAATGACGTTAATTTGGTAGTTGTTGCAGACCCCTGACCCCAGCCTCCGGCGACAGTGCCCCAGCTGAAAATGTGACACCTGGAGAGACTTTAGTTGGGACTCAGGTCTCCTTTCTGATTTGAGAATAAACTTGTGAACAGCTTCAAATATTATTCGATTGTCTATACTATTATAAAATTCGCACCCAAACAGCAATATATTTGTATCAATTGTGTGTGGGAGAAGGCCTAAAGTCTCATTACGTATATTAATATACATGGGACAATTTAGTAGGAAGTGCTCCGTAATCTCCATCTGTCCACAGAGGCAGTAAGACGAGTCCACGAGGTGGTTTTCATAAAGATGCTCATTCAGATTGCTACACCGAAGACGTAATCTACAATGATAAATTTGAGCTTTGCGAGATTTTGAATGTGAGAAAAACTGGGGTGGCCGCCTGACATTTTGGTTTAGATAAGTTTTAAACTCAGCCAAGGAGCAATTATCTCTGACACTAACGGGTAAATCGTTCCATAATTTAGTTGTTGCAGGAATAAAGGACGTTTGATAGTTTTTGGTTCGACAGGACGGGAGACGCCGGTTACTAGCTGTGTGTAAATCATGGATTTAATTAATCGATATAGAAGGAGGGATTATATTAGATATGTAAGGGGGGACCATGTTATGGAACATTTTAAAAAACTGCACCAGTTTGTGCTTATCTCGTCTTGCTGCAAGCCGTTCCCACCCTGTTTCGACATTAATGGAAGCTGTATTGGCGCTTAGTGTGGCACCTGTTACTATTCGTGCAGCAGCGATTTGAATACTTTCAAGTTCCATAGCGTCATGTTCAGTACAGTTGTCCCAGACGGTGTCAGCATATTCAAGTAGGGGCGGATGAAAGCAAAGTAGATCTTCTCCAGTGTTTTACGATCAAGTATAAATTTGTATTTCCTAATGAGGTCCAAACGTGACCAAGCCTTTCCGCAGATATGATCGACATGCTGTTCCCACGTACATCGCGAGTTAAGAAAGACACCAAGGTGTCTATGCGCGTTGACTTCCTTGATGGGGGTGTTTACCAATATTAACGGTGGATACCTAACAGGCTCAGTTTTTCTAGATATGATCATAGATTCGGTTTTCAAAGGATTAAATTCCACAAGCCATGTCTGTGCCCATTGTTCAATTTTGGCTAGGTAGCTGTTTAAGACAGTAGAAGCCCTATCTGGGTGATCAACTATAGGGTACAGGGTTGTATCATCCGCAAATAACCGTATGCTACTTATTAGGTTAGAAGTGATATCATTAATGTATATAAGGAAGAGCGAAGGCCCGAGAATCGATCCCTGGGGAACACTTGAACTAATTGGTTTCCAGGATAAAGTATCCGAGTTGACTACTACTCTTTGTAATCGCTCATTCAAATAGGATTTGAAGAATTCAAGCAGGTTACCAGTAATGCCAATTCTGTTCAATTTATAAAGTAAGCCTTTGTGCCAGACCTTGTCGAAGGCTTTACTGACATCACAGAATACAACCCTTACATCTTTTCCTTCGTCAAGAGCACGACTAAACGCGTCGTAAATGTCAGTGAGTTGAAGTACTGGTGAGTCATGTGGGGTAAAGCCTGGCTGGAAGGTAGTGATTATACTATTTTCGTCATAAAAACCCCACATTTGTTTGAAGACACATTTTTCGAAAACTTTACCGAGACAGCTGAGTAAAGAAATTGGGCGATAGTTAGATATAATGTTAGAAGGATTTTTTTTTTAGGACTGGAATTACGTTAGCTTTCTTCCACTGTAGTGGGAAATATGAGTAACTGAGGAGGCAATTAAATAAGCCAGTAAGATGTTCTGTCAATGAGCCTGCACACGCCTTCAGTATACGTGGGCTCAGAAGATCTGGTCCCGTCGCCTTCGATGTTTCAAAGTCTTGAGTGAGACACGTACATCGCTTTGACTAATTGTTATAGCGTTCATAGTAGGGCGATCATGTTGGGGTAGAGGCGGAAGAGTAGCGTGTTTATCATTAAGTGTCGCAATATTACAAAAGTAATCATTAAAGGCTTCGGCCTTGTCTGCATTTCGAAGGATGTTTTTATTTTGGTAATACATGTTAGGAATTTCTGTTACTTTGTTTTCCATAATCAGTTTGAGTGTTTTTCACCATAACGATGGTGTAGTAGAATTACTATTTAATAACGAGTGGATTTTATTGTGATATTTAGCTTTCGATTGACGTATCACGGAGACAACTTCATTTCGCTTAGAGCGATATTTGGTCCATGCCTCGGGCTGGCCACAAGATTTAGCTTGTCGGTAAAGACGTTTTCTCTGTCGGATTAGTCGTCGAATTTCATTGTGTATCCATTTGGGTTCATTTCGTCTAATAGTCACCACTTTATTTGGGATAAATTGCGAAGCTAGGTCAGGGATGTTATTGCAGAACATCTCAACCATGGTATCCAAATGAACCTGTGATAAGATTGCGTCCCACTGAGTGCTTGCTAGAGCATTATTGAGTCCTTCGAAATTACCTTTATCGTACAGCCAGATTTTGTGTTTGAAACAATTGTGAGTTAGTTTGGGGAAACGCACCTCGATGTGCACTGGGCAATGGTATCTTATCAGATCGGGTATAAACGGGTCTGCAACCTCACAATATGCCACATTAACTGACCCACTTACCGCAAATAGGTCGAGTAGTAACTTAGACGTTTCTGTAAAAAAAATGTGGGTTCTGACACTAATTGAGTCAGATGAAAATAGTCTGCGACATCACTGAATTTACCCTTATTGGGTGGGAGAATATTATCATTAAAATCACCTGTGACAATTAAATCGGGAATACCTGAGTCGTATGCTTTTTCAAGGGAGGCAAGAATCATGTCCCAGTGTTCAATACCGCTGTTTGGTGGTCTATAGAAAACGCAAAGCAAGAACGACTTGTACCTGACATAAATTTCCACCCATATGCATTCAAGATGATGCACCTCGAGGTCGGGTCTTAACTTAAATGGGATCCCAGTTTTGATATATATTGCAATACCCCCTCCCCTAGTCGGACGGTCTTTTCGAATTATGTCTTGGAAACCACTGATATGAAGATCAGAGCTTTCATCGGTGGTTCCTAGCCAGGTTTCGGTAAATGCACAAATATCATTACGGGTGTTTCACGTAGTAAAACGTCGAGTTTGGGCTTTAAACTTTGAATGTTCATCTGACAGATTTTAATCCCTTGTGATGGAGAGTAGTTAGTCGAATAACTTGCATCCGTTTCACTTGTGGGCACAGGGTTGAGTTCAATGTCGCCGGATAGAAGAAGGACTAGCAATAGCCAAAAACAAACTGACAACAACATAAACGTCTGATTCTGGTAAATTGTTACGTTATCCAAATAGTTGATGTCGGATAAAGAGAATAAATTTGATATGTTAATTGAGTATACAGGATTGGTGTGAACAGATTTGAGTACAGCGATATATTCAGAGGTATTGAATAATATACGTTCTGTGAGAGGTTGCAGGTTCATAGAATATAGGGCTGACGTTCTTGTAAAATACGTTTCGGAGAAACTGTAGGGGCCTGGTATATTATTCAAGAATGTTATAAGAAATGGGCGGCCAGCAGTTATGATGCAATGTGGGTATAGCAGGGCTAGCATTATTGTGAGACCTTTGCACTGGAACTTGAGTAAGAGTGATGCGAGCAAAATACATGACATATCAAGTAGTTGTTTTTACATGCACACCCCTCCGCGCTCGCACAATGAATAGACCCACTCGTATTCTGTATGTATCTAAATTACACATGCGATCTTAATCATTTGATAACAATTGTTATTGTGAGTGGGTTTCATCTCGCGTAGGAGCACAAAAAAACGCTCGGAACCCTGGGACAGGAGAAGCCACAAATACTGAAGGATATTGAAACGGGAAAGGACAAATAGTTGTTTCCAATGAATAGAGGACAGGATTGATTGAGGAGTAATGAATATGAAGAGATAAGCAAAAACATACGATATATACAACAAGTTAAAACACCAGCTTCATGGCTGATTTTAGACGCTTAAGGATTATAGATCCCAGCAACCGACGATGATAGACAAGTATTGCATAAATGAGCACAAGCTTCAATGGGTCGGGATAGTAGTGGCATAGGTTGTGTCTCTGGGTAAAGGCACCAAGGTCAGAGGGTGCGGCACACACCGCGACAGGGCAGAGGCATCCAACTCCGAAGGTAGAAGATGGCAGTGCCCCATCGCGCTGAGCACCAGTCCCCGCTCCACTGTTTTACGAGTATCAGATCAAGTGGCACGGTACTCCGGGGCACCGCAATCCCCGCGACAGCACATAGGCATCCACCACCATTGGCAGTAGATAGCAAGGCCCTATCTCGGAGAGTACCAAACCCCGGGCACTCATATCAAGATCATGGGCGGTTCTCTTGAGTTCAGTTGGGATGCAACTTTTCGTTTGCAAAAGTGGAATCAGTTCTGACGTGAATCCCGGAATACGGGAAATGATTGTGGTTTGATGCATTTCGGTCTGAGGAGGCCACTACGTTTGGTGAATGTCTCCATGCCAGTGTGAAACCCGGAGAGGTGTTCAAGTAGCGGTCCACTGACATAAAGATACATACATTTTGCTAAAAGTTGGTAACTCTATATACATATACACCATATAACCAAATTAGGCCCTTCGACCAGATCACGATAAAATCCTGACCTGGCCGAAAGTCCCTTGTGCCCCCTGCAAATACTACTGTTTTGGGGTCACCTTCGGAACATAGCGACTGTTCGTTATTGGGGGAGGGGGGGGGGTTGTAAAAATGACTGGACCTTGGCATCTTATATGATGGCGTTTACATCCCTGTAAAAATGCCACCCCACCCCTCCCGTTCTCTCTCACTCGAGTAGACTGGGTAATGTTATTAGATTCGGTGTTAGGTTGGTGACGGGCTTTCAAGGGGAGAACCTTAGTTTGTAATTATGATATGATTAATGGGATTCGAATGGTTATTACCCCGACACTCCAATGTACCTTGGACACACTATGTGTAAATTTACTCATGAAGAAATGAGAACAGTCTGGAAGTTCACGCTTGCCTGAGCGCAACAACCGTTACTGACACACATACACTGAATTGTCCCGAGGCGATGTTGAGTTTATTATCTAACCAAAATTAGGCCCTTCGACCAGATCACGATAAAATCCTGACCTGGCCGAAAGTCCCTGGTGCCCGTGCAAATACTACTGTTTTTGGGTCACCTTCGGAACATAGCGACTGTTCGTTATTGGGGGGGGGGGGGGGGGGGGGGTGCAAGATGGAAATATAACAAGAGCATTATGTGTGATCCCACTTAATAAAAGAATTAAAATTAGCCCACTATAACTACGCATTGGCGAATATATCAATCGCAAGTGGAAAGATCAGTTTCAAAGGTCACTAGAGTAGATCTCGAACGCTACAGAAATAATTGTAGTACCACGAGTTTAGTTCTGTTGGTCCACAGTCAGCGAAACCCGTTCATGTGCTTACATAATCAGAGGTAACGCTACAGTACCATCATTACAAAGACGGACAGTATACATGGGCAGTGAACAGAAAAACCGAACCGATATCGATATCATGGGGAAGCGAAAACCGATCCGAACCAATGTCTGAATACCTGAACCATCTGAATTTTCAAATGTTCCTAAATTCACTTGTTATAAGTCACTGTTGAGGCTTGATAACAGTTGAGGGGTTAATTTTTTATGAGAGTAGTGACTGATTTTCTTCTCAGTTTTCTCGTAGGGTCTTTTATGTCTGTTATGGCAGCAGACCTGACTACAAATCACTACCCAGATGTTTTGTCTATTGTCAGCATGACCTCCGAGAGATGGCATGATCAGGGCATATGTTCTGAGATCGCGTTAGCCTGAAATAGGTCTCTAAACATTAAGGAGCTCATTGGCAGTGTCATTCATAGCGTTGTGGGAGAATGATACTACGCCAACGTATTCTGTTTTCCTGATGTGAATTTCTCTTTGGTACTATCAACAAATCTCAGTCAAGTATATATATATATATATATACTTTATTCTGTCTATACCTAGAAAATGGTGTCACAGATATAAATTTATTATACAGAACCAGCAAAGAAGCGGGCAAGGGAAAGAGATCCGACATACATCATCATCATCATGTACAAACGTACGCAATGTCACATTCACAGTGCGAATATTTATCGTAGTCTTGACAATAAATGTAAAAGTAATGGTGACGGTCGCGATTCTAGCATGGTGACAGTGATGGCAATGTACCGGCGATTGGTAACATCACCACCTCAAGAACCATGCTCAACATCATCAGGCCAACATCACCATCGCCACCATCAACATATTCATCATTGTCACCATTATAGCCAAAAGTGTTATGCTCATAATCATCATTATCATTATAACTTTGACATGCCATTTTCACGAAACGACTAACTTACAGCTTTAAGCGTTCCAAGCCTTTTCTTAGAGATAGACATACACGTTTTTAAATCTGGATATTATCATATGTTAGTAAACCATATAACTTGATATGTGATGAGTGTTCCCAACAGTAGTTATAGATGTATTTGTCTGGTAAATCGCTGAGAAGATTACACTCAAGATAATGTGATACTCGTCACCTACATATTGCACAAATATTCAAGGCTCTTGATCAGATTGTGTGTGCACGAGCTGTGCCCTCAGTTTGACTTCAGACTCTTGTAGAGGGGTGGTTGAACTTTCAGAAAAAGTTGGTCAAGTGATCAGGCTCGTGGTCAGTTGCCCGCCATTTGGAAATCCAAGATGGCCGCCATTTCCATTTTTTGAAAAGTACACATTTTTTTCAAACTCATGTTAATTTGTTTTTTGGGGGCTATACATTACAATTTTATGTCCAAGTGGTACAAAATTGGTCACGAATTAACATCAAGAAGAGAAAATGGGTGTATATTCTTTCATTATGGGGAAAAACTACAAAAAAGCTTAAAATTTACCCCCAAAAATAGAGTTTTCGAAAGGGGGGGGGGGGGGGGTGTCATATCAATTGTTTCTATTTGAAGGAGCTGCACCAAATTTATGCATGTCATACACCGTTGTGTTCCTTGATGAAGGAGAAAAACAATTACGCAGAAAGTTCTGCCCTTAGGGCTAAGCGTTAACCAAAATTGCAGTTTGATATACCCCACCGCCATTTCTGAAAATTTCCGCCAACTCCAAATTTAGAATTTTTGCACACAAATTCTGTGGTTGTCGCAGATATCGTATTCATGTTTAGCTTATTAATATATGTTATATTCATTGAGATTATATTTGTGCCCCAAAATCGAAAGTTTGCTGAACAAAAAAGGTTCTGGCTAAATTTTGGATAAAACAAGATAATTTTCAAGTTCGTATTATCCAATATGAAACTAATATTATGGATAAACGTTTTGAATTAAAGTAACTTAATTGAGAAAGTCAGTTCATAACATCCATCTGTACAGGTCATGTTTTCGGCAACGGAAAAGTGGCGAATCTGTCACATTTTGATTGAATATTCCCATCTTTCACGGGGTGGGGAGGGGGGGCGCATACATTCTCAAGAGTCCAAGAGATGCTATTGTAAAAGATGCGGCTGGTCCAAGTTCATCTGGACTAAGTACTCCATCATCACGAACTAATTCAGTTTCACCAACAACAGTACCTCCTGCAGTGTGTGATATTTGTAACCAATTAAAGAAAAAGGGTGACTTTAAATTATTTCGTATATGTGAAGAGGAACGTGCCAAAGATTTTTTCAATGCCACCAGGCACAATCTGGACGATGTTTTTGAACGAACCTGAACATTAAATGATGTTAGAGATGTGTTTGCTGCCGATGTCATGTGTCATAAGAACTGTGTCAAAGTTTACAAAATTTTATATAACCGTTTTGCGAAAATTGAAGACAGAGTGGTACATGGCGAGGAACCCCAAACAGACACTATTAGTGTGGTTTTTCGGTGCATGTTGGGCAAATTAGACTTAACAAAGTCTGCCTACTCAATCAGTGATTCTTGTGACACTTTAAACTCATACCTCGATGACAGTGAAGAAATTACAAATAGATGTTTGAATGGTCTACTCATAGACCAATTTGGTGAGGAGATTGGCTTCACCTTCCCAAGGTCACGGGCTAAGAGGGGAATGTTTTTTCATGGGAAAATAGCACAAGAATGTTTGATTGAGCACAACAGAATACAGTCGAGTCCCATAAAAGACTGTGCAGTAAAATTAATAGAAGAATGTAAACGTTTCAGTTTCGATTTGACCAACAAGATAGGAGATGCGTCTGATCTACGAAGTTCTATAGAGCTGTACAATTTCAATTTACCAAAGCTATGGATTTCATTTGTTGATGTTTTACTACCGTCCCATTCCAAGTCAATGGCTGTTACTCGCAAATGCTTCTTTGTTTTCCAGATTATATACTCTCTCATACATGATGGTCCAATGGAGACATCATTACACATGTCTCTCACTCAAACTATACATGAGACCACACGCTCCAAAACATTAATTCAGGTGTGTAATCGGCTTGGTCTGTGTAACAGCTATGATGAGGTTTCTCGCCAGGATCGAATGCTTATGAACAGAACTATGTAAGCGTCTGCTGGTCATCGAGTTCCTATCCCTCCCAGTGTTCATATTGAAGCACCACCACCAGCGATGGGCAATTTTGATCACGAGGAGGATACACTTTCAGGCATCGGAGGTAGCCACGATACTGTGCTCGTTTTATTCCAGAACCATGATCGTGGTGCAACAGATTGTTCTCAAGTAGATGTTGATGAACCAACTATCATAACCCAACAATCTAGAGTTCCTGCATGTCAAAAGCTACTTTATTCTGGAAAATCTGGTGCAGGATGACTTAATCAAACATGACAAGGCTCAGTTTTCACAGCTTACCAGATAGTTAGGTACTTTGGATGATGACAATGAGCACGCTCTCCACAACAAATTTTCTGACGCGACATCAGCAAGAGATGAAGAATGCATTGTGCAGATTGTGGCGTACATACTGGAGCGAAGGAACTCCTTTGCTGGTGATTGTAGCATCAGGAATCTGGTAACGGGCGCCAAGGTTGAGAGTAAGAGAAGCGATGTCCTGCTGAATGTGACAAACTGTGGATCTGATGTATACTCGAACTTCTTTGAAACTCGGTTTAAGGAAAAGTCCAAACAAATTTCTGATAAAATGCCTAACCCTAACTTGCATCACAAAACGCGTCCCCTGAAGTCCGCTACAAGTGATCTGATGACAGAAACACAAGAAGCACTTCGATACATAGATGTAGCAATGTCATGTGGATATAGCATTCCAAAACTTTTGTGATTCGAACTGACATTCACCTCATATTATTCGACCAAAGATGGTTACTTGAGAAAACCCGTAAAAGCGGAATTGCAGCGTGAAATTGAAAAAAAACCTGTCTGAAACAGGACAGATGACAGATGTTTATCTCTCTGACATTAGCGACACAGCTATTGTCATTGATTTCATGGCACATGCACGCAAAATTCCAATAAAACAACAGAATATAAAAACATTTGGTGAATTCGCAGAACACCTGCTTGTCAGATTCAGTAAATTGTTTTCTCGAGCTTCCCGCCTGGATGTTGTGTTTGACGTTTATGTTAATGGTAGCATTAAGGATTATGAACGTCAGCGTAGAGGTAGAGTTAAATCCATCGATACAAAGATCAACCGCAATGACACACCTATACCAATTGATATAGATGCTTTTTGGTCATCAAGTGACAATAAAATAGGCCTCCAAATATTTTTCGCTCAATGGGTAATGCAACATACGTTTGATTCGCCGTCTACAGTCATACTGAGTGGTTGTGCATGAACGGATGTTTGGAAAACTGTTCAAGTGGTGAGGGGTGTCTCATCTGAAAATAAGGCTCTGCTAAGTCACCATGAAGAAGCTGATGATAGAATGCTGTTTCATGTTAACCATGCTGTTTCATCTGGCATTCAAACGGATAGTTGTATCCTCTCCAGAAAATTGATGTTTTTGTGTGCTTGTTATACCACTTCACTTCGACTTGGAAGCCTCAAGGTCTTACTAAATTATGGGTCCGGTGCGGTCAAGGGAAGACTTCTCGGGCAGTTCCGATTCACAAACTTGCTGAAGTGATGAAAATCGAACTTATAACAGTCTCACCAGCTCTCGGTGCATTAAGTGGCTGTGATTCAACTAGCAAAGTGGCAACAAAGGTCCCAGTACTAAAAGTAGCAAACACCTGCCACTCCGAGCTGTTATCGGACTTTGGTAAAGAAGACCTTACTGACATAATAATGGCAAACGCAGAACAATTTCCCTTGAAAGCCCTCAACCTGATGGAAAATTTGTGACATTTGATGACCTACGATACCACCAATATCACCAGAAGGCAATATCTAATAACTTTGAAAAGCTTACCGCAACTTCTGCCAGCATTAGACTTCAAATTCAACATGCATACATGCAGTGTCATCGGTGGCTGTGTGCCCATTCCAGTCCGACATTAAACTAAACCCACTAGAGTTTGGATATGAATTATGTAATGGTTTCTTTGTGCCATTAGTCACAAATATGCCACGTATTCCAGAGGACTTCCCAATTTCTTGTCGATGTGGGAAATGTGCACGTGAAAAGGTGTGTCCGTGCAGAGTAGCAAAAACCAAGTGTGGTGACTAATGTCGATGTGAAGTCTCATGTCGCAATCCGAATTGAAGCACAGTTAAAATATTGGAGTTTCTTTCGCTTGACAGTTGGATATGATTAGGTATGCCAGTGTCAAAATTTTAGCTGTCTGGGAACCTACTGCCATCAACTCTCATATTTAATGGCTCCCTGTCATTAAATATGACCGGAAGCTATTAAATAGTGTGTTGCATAAATCGTATCTATACTCAGTATGAACTGTTCCAACGAGAACAAAAATGTTTATCATCAACATAATTTGCTCTTTTTGACTGTTTGGCTACACTTTTTTTTTGTCACAAGTGGTGAATCTAAAATGAGTATCTCCAGTTGCATACACATTTTCATTCGGCGACAAGTTGGTTTATGTCATTTTTTTTGTATATTAACTCGTGAATAGATTTGCTTTTTTGAAAATCAATATAGCAGCCATATTGGAATTAAAGACTGTCAGAAATGGAACATGTACCACATCACATCCACTAATTCTATATTAAGGGTTAGTGGGTAAAAACGTTTTACAAGTTCATGATTTAACCCTTAATCTAACGTAACGGCCACAACCGGCCAGCGCTACACAGGGAAATCGCAATTAAACCTTTTTATTTTTCATTTTTTGCTTCCAAAACATCGGTTATGACTCCTCATTGGAAGGAGCGCGTTGCGCCCGTTCCAATGAGGCGTCATAACCTATGTTTTATAAGCAAAAAATGAAATTTTTTAGTTACACTACAATTTTTTCATGAGTATCGTCTGCTACTAGCGTTAGATAAAGGGTTAATCCAAACTCTGCTAGATTTTTCTTTTTTTTTAAAAACAAAATCAATATTTTCCTGTATGATCTGACTGCATTGAAACAAGCACCAAAGTGCTAAATTTGAAATCAATATGTGCAGCAATCGGAGAATCTGTGGTCAAAAGCTCAAAATGTTGACGTTGGTCTAAAATTTTAGAAATGGGGTAGGGTACATTAAACCGCAATTTTTAGTCAACCCTGAAGTCTAGTGCTTTCCCGTCTGTCGCATTGTTTTCCCCCTTCATCATGGAACATAACGGTATATAATATGCACATATGTATTGCAGTTCATTCAAATAGAAACAAACGATATGACCCCCCCCCCCCCGCCCCTTTTAAAAAATCCATTTTTTCTGGTATGTTTTAGCCACTCTTTGTAGTTTTTTTCCAAATGCAGTTAAATAAGCATAGCTTTTCTTTTAGGATTACTGATTTTCAACCCGTTATATATCATTTAGGCATAACATGGAAACTAATAGTCCACAATAGTGCATTTGACATTACTTTGAAAAAAATGGTATTTTTCTAAAAATAGAAATGGTGTCCATCTTGGATTTCAAAATGGCGGACAATTGCCCATGAACTATATCACCTGACCAAATTTTTATTAGAGTCCAACCACCCCTCTGCCAGAATCTGAAGTCAAACTGAGGGCACAGCTCGTGCACACACATTCTGATCAGGAGCCATGACTAAAAGTACCATACTATTATTTTTTTTTCATTTAATCCATTTAGTTATTTCAGTTGGTAGTCTGTGATTAGCAGTCCTAATTTTCAGAAGATATTTTGACAGAAACTGTGGTAGATTTGTCAAATACTTTCCAACTGCAGGAGAATCTTTAATATGAGAGTAAAAGATACTCCTCGAAGATGATAAAACATCTTCGTGCCATTTTTGAATAAACTGGTCGATTAGTACTCGTTTAGTTTGTTTCAAGTTGCTTTTTGACAGCGGTTGCTGGTTAATCCAGAAATAATTATGGCCTATTCCCCGAAGAATGTTTCGACCAGTATTTAGCCAACTAAATTTGCATCTAAAAGTATCGCTATTGGCATCTACATTTACTAGCAAGTTATATATCTGTTTGGCTATTAATGACCCACCCGTCTTTAATAATCTAGACCAGTAACCCAATATTCTTGTTTGCAGGCCTATCGAGATCGGGTAGCGTCCAAACTTCCCATAAACCGTGTAACTAGGTTGAGAACTTTTCATGCAAAATAACAGTGTACAGAATTTGAAATGGACAGATTACATGCAGCTCGCTGTTTTCTTACCCCACACCTCTCAGCCATAAAGCATAACGGGTTGGACCATTGTGTCAAAAAGATGCATAATTAGGTCGGCGAATGTTAGGTTTAGTTTCCTAATTTTACTTAAAAGACCGTACATGGCTTTTATTGCTACTCTATTCAGTTTCTTTAAATGACAGCAGATTCGACCATTGTACAAAATAATATACCGAGGTACGCAAACTCAGTCACTACTTCCAGCTGTTTGTTATATAATGTAAAGACAGGTTGGCGCTTACTCCTCTCTTTACTGAATATCATTATCTTTGTTTTTGTAGTATTTAGTGTGAGTTCCCAGGCAATAGAATAATCAGTAAATGCATTGAGAGCGCGCTGCATAATGTTTTCGTTTTCTGCGAAGATAACGGTGTCCTGGGCGTATAATATACAGAAAAGCCTTAAATGCTGACCGAGTCGTTCATAAAAGGATTCGTCAAGGTATGAAAGACCAGCAATAGCACAATCGTACAAGAAATCTTCAAAATCATTCAGGAAAATGGAAAATAACAGGGAGGACAAATTCTCTCCTTGGCGTACGCCACAGCTGCACATGAAAAAATCGGAGCGCCCTCCTTCCTGCACGACGCAAGCTTTGATTTTATTGTAATGCCCTTAAATGTTAAATATTTTCCCGTTAATACCTGACTTCAGTAATTTCAGTAGTCCCTCCCACCACATGGTACCAAAAGCTTTTTCAAAGTCTATAAATGAGCAGTACAGTTTTCGCTCACTTAATAAATATATTTCAATCAAATTGCTAAGAATAAAACAACTGTTATCTGTTGTTGAATATCGTTTTCTAAAACCGGCCTGGCTATCTCGAATAAGCGACACCCGTTCTGAGAAACGAGTAAGTATTTCATTCAAGTTACAGTAAATGTTTTCCGAGGCAACTCAATAGGGTAATTCCTCTGTATGAATCGGGACTTTTAATATCACCTTTACCTTTGTAGAGAGGCTTAATTATATCGGTTAATCAGTCGTCGGAGAAATAACTAGTGTCTAAATCCATATTAAAGAATAACATATATGGGAACCATTGTGTTTACTGTAGTCTTAATATATTCGTTGCATAGTGCGTCAATATCGGATGCTTTCTTGTTTTTCAAGTTCCTAACCGGTGATAGCATTTCTTGTTCAGAGATGGGCTCAATGAGTTCACTAACGAATTCACTATTATACATTTCATCCATGCCGAGATGATTAGATGGGTGACTCTTTTCATAATTTAATTTCATAAAGTGTTCAAAGAATGAATCTAGCTCAACGGGGTTATCCGTAGGCTTAATTTCTAAATTCTTTGTGGATGCGAGGCGCTTCAGCTCGTCCCAGAATCTCTTTATGGGGCCATTGCGAAGAGACCTCAATGTTCGACTGTTTGTGTCGTTCCACTGACATCTCCTTCGCTCTAATATTTTTTATACTCTTTAGTAGCATCTTTTAAATTATTTGTATTAATTAAACTAGGGCACTTTTGTAATGATTTCTCTTTTGATTAACGATGCGTTGTGTATGTGTGCAATCTTTATCGAACAGGGCTTACATTTAACCTTCTTGGGTACCCGTGAGGATTGTATCTTAAAACCAAATATCTGTTCAGCCGAGTTTGTAAGTATCGTTGTTATATCTTTACACTTGGATTCTACATTGCCATGAGATGCTGTACGTGGGTTAATGTCAGTTAGCTTTCCGATGATGCATTCAACGTCGACTATGCTTATATTGTTGATAAAGTCAGCAGACTTTTCCTCCGCCCATCGCCCATATTGGATAATTCTCTTACAGGGTTTAGATTTTGGATTTACCGTGCTATTATTACAAAAGTGATTAGGGTGTTCTATCTCATTTTCAACCTGAATTCCACAATGTACATCTAAAAAAGAGGAGAAAATTCTAATATCTCAAAATTATTAACTTTTGGAGCAAAGAATTATTACCTATGGCATAGTCAACTACACTGGCGTCGCTTTCCCCTTCCTTTGTCGATACCACATCGCCCATTTAAAATAAACAGATTACCATTGCGACAGAAATCAGTTAGTTGATAACTGTAACTATTGGACATTCCCTTGTCTATCGAGCTTCGCTTAGCGGAATGATCTCGGTTGCCAGCATCAGGGGTTTCGAATATAAAATCTCCGAGATTTTCCGCTATTACTGGGTCTAGTTGGTGTTGTATTTCCGTTACTTCTGCGACATCATCATAATTTGTAAGCCTGCTCGTCCGGGCATTAAAATCGCCAATTAGTAGGACCACTTCTCCATTTTCACGTAAAAAGATTAATTCATTTTCTAGCTCTGAACCCAGTTTTCATTACTGTACCTTGTATTAGCTGGCGGAATATACACGTCGCCTATGGGAATGTTTTGTGCTGACTTTATACGTACCCACGCAAGATTCTCACATTCACCCTGGATAACGTTAACAGAATGAGCCAAATTATTTTTGACGACTATGAGAATGGTATCGATCTCTTACCCTCACCCGTAACTTTGCCTTTCTTGGCGCAAATATGAAAGTTGGGAAGGTGCGTCTGATCATTTTCGTATAACTTTGTTTCTGAGAAACAAATTATATCAAAGTCCTGACAAAGCTCTACGAATTCGCGATAGTTAAGTCTGCAGTCTATGCCACATACATTTAAAGCCAATATTTTGATATAGCTCTATCAAGAGTTACTAAATCTAATCAGGCATTATAGTCATTAGACCCATTTCTGCTGTTCCGGGATGGGGGTGGTGTCACTGCGACCACACGTCCTGTTGTCGACAGCGGCCGTGTCAACAAAACACTCGGCAAGGTGCTCATTGCCGGCAGCACTTAAAAGCACACCAGAAGCGTCGTCTTTGTCAAACAGGGCCTTGACTACAGAGCCACGGTTGGTAAACAGAGGAGTAGTGTTAACAAAATTCACTTTCGTTTGACGTCCACAACACTTCTCAAGAAACTTTTTACACGCTCTGCAGCGTCATTATGTTCCGCTATTTTAGAACCTTTATCCTTTCGTGGTGGAATGCTACAGACATGTAGTTACATTTAGGAATCTATTTTTAACTTTGGAAATAGCTTCTATAAAGTTCATCGAGGTCTCTTCTGCGTCACACGTTGTGTGGGTAATGTCATTGGTACCAAGGTGAAGGGAAATCGATTTTATTTTATCAGGTTTCGCTGATCTTTAAATGCTGACGGAGTGTAGTAATTTATCTATATCGCCCGGCGATGCATCCGATATTGAGAACACCTTTGTATTTTTTGGCTTGCCAGCAGGAAGATCCCGGCTGTTACTTGCACCTAAAATAATAGCATCGACAACTTCGGTGTTTTTATTACTGTTTGTGTCGGCATTTGGAGAGCGTGAAGTGTTAAACGTTTTGCATTTATTTCGGCAATTCATTTGCAATCTCCACACAAGAGATATTCTCGTAACTTGCAAACACGGTCTGTTACTCCGGCCTCTGGTCAAACAATCTTATTGTATAGGTAAACTGTCGATGTCCAGGTAAGCGGCACTTACGACAAACTATGTCATTTGGACATTGATGAGCTGAGTGATCACTGGAGAAACAACGGATGCATGGACGATTTGAAAACTGCTCAGCGCGGCAACTGTACGTTGGGTATTGCTGTTGGGTGCAGTATCTGCAATCGAATACAGTTCTGTCCGACAAACACTCTAATTTCATACCCTTCAGCTTTAAGTTTAGGTGGAATGTCCAAACATTCTTCTAACTCAATATATCTTGTCCCAGTCTCAATGTCTGTGCCTCTAATCTCACCTCGTTTTAGACTCCCCTCCACTATCTTACCAAACGTTTTAAACGGGCAGATCACAATCTCATCACTAAGCTCCACCTGCGCATCCTTAAAAGTTACAAACGTAGAACGCCTACATGTATCAGGCAACCTGACGAACCTCCGTCCTAGGCGAAAACCACCACTCAACAAATAATGTTTAGCACCCTCACTCTTGAGAGTGATAAAGCAGTCAGACTCCGTAAATGGAATAGCCAGTATTCTGTGTCCTTCTAACACAGCCTCGTCTGTAACTCTCCTAATCGACTGCTTTTCGAACACAACTGTAAGCTTCCTGTTTACTTCCATTGCCATATCCATACTTTTTCAGGGAAAATCAACAAAGCTCCTAAACAGAAAGTCGAAAATGCGTTCCAACCGAGTAGCCAGCTTCATTCGATAAATAGCACAAAATCTGAGAGATTTATTTCCTTCTAAATTCCTCCGGTGATTAGATTTTGCCAAATTGACAGGATCTCATTACACATCCGACAGCTCGGGATCCGCAGTTTTTATCCAAGTCAGATACAGAATAAAAACTGATATCGATGTATACCCCCTAAAAATACCGAAACCGATAACGAACTTAAAATTCCAGTGTGGTGGACAGAGAGTTTCTACGCGACTGGGTCCTCGAAAGCACCCCTTGATGTTAGCTGGAAGGAATATTAGTTAGTCGAGATTGTAGTTAAAAATAACTCACGACTTCTTGAAAATTTATTTATGGATAAATAAAATATAAAGGTAGCTGTCGAAAAGCAACCTCAGATTTAATCATCAGGTTCGGAACGAGAACTGCAAGTTGGTTATGCTGGGCCTCAACTTCCCGGTTTGGGTGCTGAAGTTGTCTATTTCTATGACCGACTGTGTACGTGACACAAGTTAAATTAAATCTTGTTCTTTAACCCTTTACCAAACATGAAAAGCAAACGACACTTGCAAACAAAATTATTGAATAACATTTTTTTTATTTTTTTTTTGCGTCAAAACATAGTTTATGATCCATCATTGGAACGAGCTCATCGAGCTCGTTCCAATGAGGGGTCATAAGCTCTCTTTTTGAGACTAAAATGAAAAAAATAATGAAAATGGAATGGCATTTTTCGTGAATAGCGCTGGTCGGCTTTGGCTGTTATATTAGGTAAAGGGTTAAGAGAATAGGCCTGTATATTTACTTGCAAGAGCGAATCCATATCTAACATCCAAACCAGACGAAAATGTCCCGTCTGGAAAAATTATTGAGAGTGTCACCACCCCTAAACCTTCATTAGCGTCGCCCATGTACAAAGTGTTGACGCAATTTACAGAAAAATAAGGAAGACACTAAAGTGTTCCCACATATATGCACTTGTAAAGATTTAGGAAATTTTACGCGGGGCTGGATGCCAGGCCCTCCACACATTAATACTCCACTGTTTTCGTTTCACAGCTCCTCATGCACTCACTGTTGTTTCTGTACTGGCAGAGTAAAAATTGTACAGTGGTGTTTGCAGAAGCTCTGTCTACTAGTTTTCAGAAATCTATATCAGAGTTGGGTATTGTTAGTGAAAGACAAAATTAAGCTCCACAAAGTAGATCTTCTGTTTCTCATGCCAGTTTTTTCGAAAATTGTATGTAGGCTTGCGATTTTTTATTTTATTTTTTATTTTTGTAATTATTTCTTTGCCATTAAAAGTTCATGTTCTTTGTATGTTTTGTGTGTTAGACCTCATAATCTACAGAATGGCATAGGTGGTGGATCAGATTAGATTCTTTATTTACAGTATACTTACAAAAACAGTTTACAGTTATAGAGTACAAGTAGTGGTGGTGTATTTCGTTCCTTGAGTGCAAGAAGGCTTTGCAATGCTTTCAAAAGCCTTGTTGCACTCAATGGACATTTTTTTTAATTTTATTAAATAAGGTAAAATATTTCGTATTTTTTAAGTTTACAATGGTTATAAAAAGAGAGTATGCGGGAGGGCCCGAGAAAGAAATTTTTAACTTTTTAGGCCTTACCCAGAACGTTTATTCCCCTTATCTCACAGCTATTTTTTTCTGATCTTCATCTCCGTTATGTACCATTATATTCTGTGATTAGTCATGGTGTGTGCTTATTGAGCGAAGTAACACATTGTTATATTTCTGTTAACTAGGTTACTGAACATTAGAGATGAGAACAGTGATCATATCAGGGGTGTTCAATTTCTTTCTATCACTATCACAACATGCTCAAAACGCGCACTCTTTCGCACGTGCTCTTACGTAGAAGCACATTTACTCAGGTAAGTTAAAGCACAATAGAGAGAGAAACTTCTTATTCGTGTAGGGTAGTAAGTGTGATTTATATCTAGTGAAGTATCTCTTGATTTTCTCTGGTTGGCGTTCACACATAAAAATGTCACCGACAAACTAAAATATACGACGGAATCTAAAATGCCCAACAGAATCAAATTATGCAAAGGATCGCAGCGTATCATATTTGTCTGAACGTTGATATGGTCTGCATTGTTTCTTTATGTGAGAACTTTGATAGGCTGTCCTACCCTCTCCAGGTACATGTCTCCTCTACCTGAAACTTTATTTAACCCTTTACCTAACGTGAAAAGCAGACGACACTTGCAAAAAAAATTCTTGAATAACTAATTTTTTTCATTTTTTGTCTCAAAAACATAGGTTATGACCCCTCGTTGGAACGAGCTCGACGAGCTCGTTCCAACGAGGGGTCATAACCTATGTTTTTGAGACAAAAAATGGAAAAAATAGTGAAAATTAAATGGCGATTTTTGAGAATAGCGCTGGCCGGTTTTGGCCGTTACGTTGGGTAAAGGGTTAAAGAATAATGTCCAGATGATGTTTTGATTCTTAGAAACTATAATTAAATGTGAAGTTACTCTAGCGCGGATGAACCATCGTATAAGCGGAGAAACAATCCAACATATTTCTAATTGCTAAAAATTAATGGGAAATGACTACCTGGCCCTCTTTGGGTCTTTCTGCCAATGCCGCTTTAAGCGGATACGAAGAGCACGCGTGTGCCGCTTTTTGAATAAATCAGTAGGATCGGCTTGAACATATTTTATATTTATCATGTAGAAGATTTGAGAGCAATTAAAATTGGAGATGTGAAGCTCAACATCCTTCGCCGAAGGCCAAAGTTAAGATTTTTGAAAAAGAAAAACATTAGTCCCCTCACCTCCCCTCCAACTCTTGGCAGTTTTGCCCAAATTCTTGCATCCGCTGCAGTTTTCTCCAGCATTATTAAACTTTAGGTAGCTACCAGTAATCTGTGTGGGTTTTGTAACCCTTTCAGAACGGTAGCCATAAATATACGCGTAAAAAAATCGGTGGTCGGTGTTATGGACAAGCAATACCTGAGAGAGTTAAGTAATAATTTAATCCAACAGTCTGTCTGTTTAATTATTAAACCACCTACAAATACAAATAAATTCTCCTAGTTGCTATAGTTCGTGTTGGCAAAGCCATTCAGGAACAATGATACGTTCGCGTTGATTTCAGTTCTTTTGGGTAACGCTTAACTTTTAATCTACAGTACGACCGCCGCGGTCTGGTCAATTTTCATTTCACGAGTGAGCAAGGTGTCCATGGACGCAATAATATTGGATTCCAAACACTAATTATAAGAATAATCATCAAAAAAGAAATTAATGAAGCACCGGGTACAACCCGGTGCTTCATTAATTAAATTTTTGCTGCTGATGATTCGTTACGTGGAAAACGTATGTGTGAATGAATCACTGCCCACGCTTGGGTTACGACCATTCCGCAACGGCTGTACTGTACAGGGTTGAATTCGCAGCATTGCAATTTGATTACATTGAAAGGACATCAACAAAACAATTGAACATATGGCATGATTATAAACTAAAAGGGGGCGCGGTGGCGTTGCGGTAACCGGTTCTCGTCAGATCACCGAAGTTAAGCAACGTCGAGCCCAGTTAGTCCTCGGATTGGGTGACCGTCTGAGCGATCGATTCGGACTCCCGCGTTGTGTCCTTGGGCAAGGCACTTAAGCCCGATTGTCCACATGGGGAACGATGACTCCGTGTACTAAGGCGTACTGTACGTACGATGGTGCGTATGTCTTCAACCAATCTAACCCTGTCTGTGCTGCAGTGCGGAGTTACGATGCTGTGGAGCTGGCAGCTGGCCGTCGTTGCTCGTTGGTTCTCACCGGGTACTCTGGCTTCCTCCACTCGTAAAACTGTCACGGCCGGCCATTGTGCATAAGTATGTGACCTTAAACACCAATAAATAAATAAATAAATAAGAAACTAACGATCTGGTCGCGACACACACACACACACACACACACACACACACACACACACACACACACACACACACACACACACACACACACACACACATACCAGCAGACCGAATCGAGACAAATACAAATGGAAATAGCATAAGAAATTCAAAGTTCTTACCTTTCGTTTCCCGACAGGTGAGATTCTTCAGTGTTGTCATTAATCCTTTCTACCGCGTCGGTCCGCGTTATATACAAATTGGAGGAGATGAAAAATAAACAAATTTCCAATGAGGAGTCACATCATATGGTTTTGTTGAATTTTGTTTGAAAAATTTGAAAAATAATATTCAAAATAATAAATTTGATATCGTGTGAGTTGGGCAAAGGGTTAACAGGCGTCAAGGGATTCCAATTCGACACTTTCCTAAAACGCCAGTGACAGTGAAAAAAGTCATTTCTATCTTGTTTCCAAAATATACTGTATGATTCCTCACTGGAGAATCTCGAAAATCTTATTCCCAGAAGTATTTTAGTTTGAATGCCAGTTTTGATATATTGGCTTCCCCAGCCAGACGAAAAATACAAGTTTCATTATTTACAAATATGACTGCAGCCACTGAACCACACTCTGTTTCAGCTATCCTGTTGAGAACATAACCATAAAGTTTTCCCAAACGGAAAGCTGTTGTTGTGCCATGCTTCCCTAAAATCTTGAAATTAATTGTTGAAGAAAGAAAATGCCATCAACTGCCTTTCCTCTGGAAAACGCCTGTACACAGTTAAAACTAGAATTCCTTTCATGAATCGCCAACAAATAGCATGTCACACCGCGCGTTGATCTGCGAGCTATGCTGATAGTAAAGCTTGCATGTTCTGAACATATGCCCTTTTCACAAGAAATAATTTAGCCAATGAACCTCCCGCTTTTTCATTACTTGTGCGATCTTTTGGTAACCAGGAGAATCTGTCGTGCTTTGGATGCCCTTCGGTAGGTATTTTCGGTATTTTCCTACAATTTCCGCAATTCCTACGCTAAAACATGTCAAAATAAGCGCATAGTTCGTGACAGGATTTCTAGTTTTAACTGTAGTCGGTCCCCTTTTTCAAATATTAAGTCAAATATTGATTTCATCCGTTCAGAGAATTGCACCAAAGGTTTATTTATTTTCATTTCCTCGTTTTTTGAGAAATTAGATAGAGTATTTCTTAATTTTAAGTATTATTAGACAACATTGTATAGAAGGGTTGGTATGAAAAACATATCCAGGAAATATCTGTCGAAATCTGTTTTTATTATACCTTGTTTTAAACACCTATAGTAAACTGCCATTCGATTTGATTTGCTATTCTGTAATATTCCCTTCGCGGTTAATATTCTTAAGTGACATTTTCGTCAATGTCTCCGGCTCGATCCAAGGATCCTGAAAATGAGACAGGAACTGACCGAAGAAGAAGAAGCATTCATGCTGCATTGTCTCAAATTGACGATAATTGAATTTAACTTCTCAAATAAGCCATACTAACCAAATTAACCAAAATTGTAACCGTTGAAATTAAATTAGTCACGGTTCCTTTAATCAATATTATTACCACTTTAGCGGGCGTTCTCTAGTACATTAACTGGTAGAGTGCTGGAAGCCCATATTTGGGCTCTATTATGAAGTGAAGGTACTGCAACTTGAAAGCTTCAAATTCAGTGGCTATGCTTCGTATTATCTTTGAAGTGATATTATTTATTCTGTTAGGATTTGCCTTGTTACAATTTATGGCACAAGCAGCTGTATATATGCAAGTAAGTATGTATACATTTTAATCCTTTATTCCTAACTTAATAGCGGTAAACATCGGGTTTGTTTTTAAGTTTTCTAACTTCGTTGCATTTCAAAGCGTACCAGTGCCGATCATGTGATAATTATGTGACACCAGTTTGTTTGACAACAGACGATATTATCATCTCGTCCCCGGAGTTCCAATGTGTTCTATGTGCCAGTAGTACTCAGGGGACGATCTGTTGATATTGAAAACCTAAAAAATTTCACGTAAGATACAGGGTCAAAACTTTCTCAGACTACCAGTGGTAATAATAGTAATAACATGACTTTGTCGAGCCTTGTGTTTTTTTAACGGCCCACCAGTTGTGACTAACACCCATTCAGCTTATTAACGGCCCTCGACTTCGTATCGGGCCTTTTATAAGCTGTCGGGCTGTTATTCAAACCTGTTGGATCGTTAATAGACCGCAAAGCCCTCCAAAGTCATGTTATTGTTATAATGTCTCCTGGCTAGTTTTAATCATTTACCCAACGCACACGATTTCAAAATGTATTATTTAAATATATTTTTTTTTTTTAAATTTCAACAAAACCATATCATGTGACCCCTCTTTGGAACGAGCTCGTCGAGCTCGTTCCAAAGAGGGATCACATGATATGGTTTTGTTGAAATTTTTCGAAAAATAATATTTTGTCAGCTGCTGAATTTGCATATTATGCGGGCAGATGCGGGAGATTCGTTGGGTAAAGGGGTAACTCTGGAGTTGAACATTAAATCAAATTTCAAGTATTACGGTACAGTCGACGAGGAAAGGTCAAAATTCACGCGTGGGCAATATTTTCACGCATGCGTTAATAGTGAATCTCCGAGAAAAACAATAGAATCGCCATCATATTTTCAGTCAATGAAGCACAGGGTGCGACCCGATGATTCTTCTCTTGAATATTTGCTGAAAACTACTGATCATTGTTTGAGCAAGCCGCCGATGGGCACCACTCCTCACGAGTGGAAGGTGACCATTCTAAGGCGGCTGTACTGTAGTATACAGTTGATGGATATCATTCGTTTTCAAATTCGTCTGACTGGGGATAAAACCATTCGGTATAATAAAAATAATAATGACATGATATGAGGGTAACATTGCAGATTGCATCTTCTTGGAACCAATGTCTCACTAGACTCACGTATCGGGAGACATTGATTCCTCGGGAGACAATCTGCAATATTACCCTCAAGCCAGGTAATTATATTTATAGTGTTATATGTTTCTTGAATGTCAGATGTCAAGAGTGTCATGCAAACATTACATCATTCATTTATATATGTGGTTATGAAATCAAATAAAACTTTATAATGTGGTGAATTCTGAATATCTCATATGCACAAGGTTACAGAATGTCTTGAAAAAGATTGTGAACAAGCCCATGCTATGTTCTGTCCATCCTATACCAACACAAATAACTGTATTGTTGTAGATCCAGGGTTTTGGTCATCAAATATTACCAGCGCATTGTGCTTATCTCATTAGATATGTTTCTGTACCTGGCCAACTTCATTACAAACCCAAGTGGTTTTGTTGTTGGTTAGCTCTCCCCAAAGCTCAGCTATCCTTATGTATGTTTCACCTAGCCCCAAAATTTTAGGCAACTCACTCTACATTTTAATAAAATCACCTCAACATTTTAGTCACCTCACCCCAGTATACTAGTCAAGTCAACCCAGCGTCCCAAGTCAACCCTTCTCCCCATTTAAATTACCATTTTTCCAATATTGAAGTAGACGTTCACAGCATTCAAGTCAAATCGCCCTAGACACTAAAGTTTATTTATTTATTTATTTATTTATTTATTTATTTATTTATTTAATAATCCTTGGAACCCGAGCGGCCTCTTTTACGTCCATTAACATGATACGTCATAATTTCATTAAATAAGATGGAAGCTAAGAGCGTGTGCGTGGTAGACTAATCAATATTTGCAACGTGCAGCCCGAAGGCTGCACGTTGAAAATATTAATTGGTCTACCCCTAAATAATGAACGTGGACTCTTCTTGTTGCTGTCATTGAAATGATATGGAAGTTGTCCCCAGTGTTCAAAGGGATAAAAACACATCATCAGCTATGGCTAGATCGTGGCGGCAAAAGAGTGAAAAGTAAAGCATTTCATTGTCAGTTACGAAGGAAAATGATTGATTAAAAATAGAAAGAAGATTATTACAGAATGTCTAATACAGGATTAGTTTGTACAAAAGTGCGTGATGAGATTAGTATAGGGAATATCTCATAAATCAACCTAACGTTTTGAGACATGAAGACTGCAGTTTAAAAGAGTAAAAACAGTTTTAATTTTTTTTAAGATGGTTGTTAACTTTAAGAAATGATAAAATTTCATGCTGGTTAGTGTGATAAAATAGATCCCTTATGGATCCAACAGAGAATTGCTGCCCTCTGACATGACTAAAATCAGTGCAATGTAAGACTAATGTGCTCCACTCGCAAGGAACACACTCTGGGACCAATCCTATAAAACTTTTACAGTTGTACTTTCCCGAATTGTATTTTCTACAAGTGAATATAAATGTCGGAGATGAATCATTAACATTTTAGCAGATATGGCAATTTGCCACATCTTTGAAAATGCTTATGCTTCATTTGAATTAGTTATTTCCATCAATAGAAAATACAATTCTGAAAAAATACAACTGTAAAGGTTTCATAGTATTGGCCCCTAGTCTCATAATACCCATTATTATCAATTATTTGTGCGTTACCGACACATTAACAGTAATTTACATATACGGTAAGAAAGCCCAACAGACTTATAAATAGACGTGCATATTTTCCAGCTGGTCGATAATAGCTATTTATAACCATTATCCACCGGGGTCCGGAGTCAAATATGACGTCATGACCTACTTCCGGAAGCGTTGTTTATGTTCACAGTTTGAAGACGACAAAACTACGTTAAATAACTGCACGATAAACTATAACATAAACATGAACAGCTGAATAGCTGACGACAGTGGTCAAGGAGATTTTGTAAATTTATCTTTAATAAATGTTGTCACTGTTAATTTTCATATGAATATTTAACGGGTAACTCCAGCAATCCTACTGGTACTACTGAATGCAAAGTACCACAGAGCGGTATTGATAATAATAATAATAACAAGATTTTCTTGGGCGTTTGGCTCCATTATCGGACCGATATCAGTGATTAGCAGCCCAGCGGTCATTAGCGGCCCGAGGCTATCGACTCGGGCCGCTAATGACCGCTGGGCTGCTAATCACTGTTGGTCCGATAATGGAGCCCAACGCCCTCGAAAATCTTGTTATTGTATAATTAACAAAACGAAATGTGTTAGTCCTGTTTGACCAATATGATATCGTTTCAGAATTATATATTTTCTACCAAGTTTACTGGAAGGGTATTTATCATTGATAGTTCATAGCGATGTAGCTTGTTATTTGTCGACCCACCCCAATCCGCTTGTATTATAGATTTGATGTAGTGATAGAGATTTGATGTAGTTTTCGAAAATTATTGACATACTGGTGTACTTCGAACACTAAAGCGTATGGAGAATATTCTAAGATCATCTAGTAGACTTGGGAATTACAAACTGTGTGATAGTCTTGTGTTGTGTAAAGTCTGTTTCGCCGGCTAATCCGATTCATTCAACTCACACAATCTTGTTTAACTAGTTTGTTCATTTCGCCCCACTCATCTAGGTTTACATTGAATAGCTTGTAGAAAAGGCCGATCTACAGTCTTACAGTGCGGCCGCCGTCGACTGGTCACTTTCCACGGGTGGGAACTATTTCCATGGACGCAATTATATTAGATTACAAGCATTAATTATAGGAATACTCATCAAAAAAAAAATAATGAAGCACTGGATACAACTCGGTGCTTCATTTATTAAAGTTTTGCTGATGATGACTTTTTTTATAATCTGGAAAAGGTATGCGTGGATCACGAGTATTCCATTACGATTGTACTGTATGCCATTTACAACAACTAAACTCGATCCTGTTATGTTTTGTGAAATATCAAATACTGAACCGTAACATAAATTCTCTCATGTAGAAATCTCATCGTTTAATGTTTTTTATCTGCGACATATGTACATAAATACAATTAGTTATCCTTGTGCTTTCCAGGGTGTATGGGAGTTTACACCGGTCTGGGAACTCATACTGGATTTATGTGTTCCCAGACTGGTGTAACCTCCCATACACCATGGAAAATACAAGGATAAAGGATTTGTTTCGAAGAATTTTGGTGGACTAAATACTTTAAACAACACTGTGAGCAAAAAAATGACAGAAAATTTGTACTCCTAATAAATAAAACCAGACAAATATGGATGTCATTGGAACTGGCTCAATGAGCCAGCTCCAATGACATGCATATTAAATTTCCTGTATTTTTATTTTTGTTCTAACATAACCGAGCAGCAGGTATGAATTAATAATTAAAAATGTGTACTTACTTTTAGCCATATAGCCTGCTATTGTATCTACTTGTTTTTACACCGTGGTTAACCACGGTGTAAAAAAAGCCACTGTGGATTGCAAGTTACACCGTACCTCTCAGCCAATGAAAATGCAGTATTTTGTTTCATTTGGAAATAAAACTATTTATACCATGATTACCTATTCTACTAAAAATAAAAAGCCTATAACTTAAGTTTTAGCTTTACACACCAACCCTGGTGAACACGCCAGTAATGGAATTTCAATAGTAAACATTTACACCTACAGTGGACCTACTTCCAAGTTGACCTTTGGTGACCTCGCCTTGAATGCAACCTTGTCTAAATTTAGCACTCGTCGCCTCGTGAAGAATGAAATGAAACCGACAATTATTTATTACGTTTTTAAATAAGTTTGCTTAATAAGGTACCAACAATTAACAAACACACGTTGCCTCATGCTAATAAAGCACCCATAACTCCAAATAGTATGTTATTATGTTATTAAAATGAAAAGGCCCCGTACTTTGCTGTTTCGTTTTCTATTTCATTTCGGCGATAAAACCGCCAGTGGAAGTTCCGCCCACCAGTGCTCATGTAAACAAAAACAGATTCACACGTGTGAATATTTATTTAATATTTAAACTCTTATTTATCTGACGATCATGGTATAGATAAAATATACCCAAAGTAGCCTGGTGTACCAACTGTTCACCACTCGTGATGAAGTGGTATTAACCGCTCGCCAAAGGCTCGCGGTTAACACCACTTCACCACTCGTGGTGAACATACGGTAAACCAAGCTACTATGGGTATATTCTATATGTTTTGAGGTCTCACTCCCTCTCTATTCCTCCTTTCCAAACATCCTCAAATCCTTCACGAACGGAAAGCTCAGCGAGCATAAAGAAAAATTAATCTCGATGATACAGAATGGCTTAAAATCTCTGAAAATTGCACTTAGTTAACGTAACTATAAATATTCAGAACACGCTATAGTTTGTGGAGGGAATTAACAGTTTTCGAGAATTGTTGACGTACTGGTGTACTTCGAACACTAAAGAGAATGGAGAATTTTCTAAGATCATCTAGCAGAGAAAAGATATCACCGAAAGCCAAAGGCGTTGGAACCTGTGGGTTGGAAAGGGAGGGCGTTATGCCCCCCCCCCCCCCATATTTATCAAACAGTGCCCCTGTCTTCAGAAAATGAAAGTGCCTCCACGGACGGACGACAACACCCCAAACGTGCACACGTACTCAATGAAGACTATACATAAACTAGCACTCGCCATTCGAAAGCGTATCATTCTTTGTTCGCTTTTTGTTCGATGTCTCAATGGTTTTCTCTTCACGTAACAATGTATTTACTTCCATCAAAGACTTCCACTCGTTTTAATGTTCAAGTATATTGGGTCGATATATTACCGTTTGGATTAACGTCACTTGTCAAAAGCTGAAGTGTAAATTTACTGTAAAACCACATTCATCGTACAAATGATCTATTAACCCCCCTGCAAATCACAATGCATATGTGTGCGTCGATGAAATAGGGCACTACACTATACCAACATTCGCACGTGCATCGTGCGTGTGCGAATTTTGGTATAGTGTAGTCCTCTATTCTATGTATGCACCAAGTCCTCTACTTTCAAAAACGTTCCGCCACTGCTGCCAGAAGCATTATGTATACATTATATTTTCGAAATGGACAAAACGTTATTTCAAAAAGGTATTTTCTATATTTGCTGGATGTTTCGGTTTTACTCTCATTTTAGATTCAATTTGAATAGTGTAAAATATGTGTAGTAGAATATGTATAAAAATGGTCGAAAGACCCGTGAAGATGAGTCATAGTTATACTCCCATCTGCAAACAGGCAAATATCTTACCTGCTACAAGTATCTGGGAACTTCATTGTTTCAAGGGCGTCACATGCAGACTGCATATACAACCATATACTGCCTGTCAACATCAATATTCGCTGACAGCTAGGGATAATCTCCCCTTTGTTCATTGATTATTCAAAATGGCGACAGCCGATAAACGCTTCAAGTTGAAGGATTGAGTGTTGGAAGACCATATTTGGTCTGAAGTGCAGGTTAGGCAACTTAAAAGGCTTCGTATTCTGTGGATGTGTGTCATGTTACCTTCGAAATGAAACTGTTTGGTAGGTACTCTCCCATAAATTGTAACAAGGCAAAGACACGTGAACACATTGTGAGAATTCTCTCAATTAATTTTGATCGCTGTTGTGATTAGTTCTGAGCATCGATGCAGCAGTCGGTAAGATATATTCGTTACACGGTTTGTTGGTGGCCTAATATGGTATATATGGTGTCCGTTAATTCACTCTAGTCCAATATGTAATTAACTGACAACATATATACAATATTAGGCCACCAACAAACTGTGTAACTAATAATATGGTACCGCAAATAATGTGTTACCTTTCCTCATAAGTTTCTACCTTCCTGTGTGATAAACTGAGTTAATACAATTGTTATGAAATTATTGGATCAAGAGGAGTATGTAAGTCTCAGAATTAGTCAAAAAAAAAAAATAAACAAATAAAATTAGTCAGCCACTGCGAGAATGGCGCTTCCCAACAAGTCAGTTTTGACAGATCTGTGGGAGGAATATTCACTTCTTCAATATGACTTAGCAGCCTGTGCCTGATTGACTATTAGGTTTGTTGATTGGAAACAATAGTTCACCCAGCGAGCGAGAGACTGAATGTATCTGTAATAAACCGAGTCCTTCCATCTATTATTGCCATCGGATAATGAAAGACAGAGCACGTGTAGGTTACCTCCAAACAGCTGTAGTAACCCGTGAGTGACACCTCTCTTTCAGACCAAATGGTTTCAGCACGTCACAAGCACTCAGATAAGGTTAGCTCCTTTCGACTCTTATGGATTCTTGAACATGGTGTCTTGTCTGGTTGCAGTTAGAGGGTTATAGATTTGGAAAAGGTGTCACTGAACACACAGTTAATGATAAGCCGTAAAAAGATTCACGCCCCCGCCCCTGTGCTTGGACGGTCTGCCAGGAAGAGAAGCGGATGAGCCACAGAAGCTGCAAAGACAATCACTGAACCTGCAGAGAGTCACATGATTTCGAGGGTTTTTTTGTCATACACAGGCGCCGCCAATAACTGCAGGCCGTGATCGCTGCCTGTACCAGGTCACACTGAGGATTGATTGGGCACGCCGTTTGCGAGGAACCGAATGTCGTATGTTTTTAAGTGAAAAATGTTCGAGGATATCCCAAAGTTATTGTCCCAATTACTATTCAGATCCACGACGGTCCGGCTGCGCAATGTTGGACAATTTCCTCCAAACAGAAAATAGCCAAGGAAGATTCCATAATGGCTATTTTATATACGGACGGGAGGAGCCCAAAATAGTAAAGCTGGTTTGTTGGCACACCTGGTAATTGACCATAACGGTCTAAAGAAAAGGCAAAATCATTCAACATCCCATGGATAGATGGTGTGTGCTGAGCTACCGGGTCTTCCTTGGGGATTTGTCGTTAAGAAGACTCTAACAGCCACCCTCCCCCAAAGAGACCAAAATAAAAAAATAGTTAATTGAAAAAAAACAAAAAAAAAACAAAACAATGGGAACGCACAGTGTCCTCGGCTGTAAGCTACAAGAGCATCATAAGTCTAAGTAGGTAAATAGGCATAACTTTTAAAAAATTCTAGTTTATCAGAGGACGATACTTGTTGAATGTGCGTACCCCTTTCTCTATGCTGATCTACCAACATACCAAATCAGACTGAAGTATGATTGATGGTTTTGAAATAACGATACAAAATGTGTCTACAGATGGACAGATTACAAGTCGATCGAGGCCACAGCTTTTGCAAAAATCAGAGGACGAAACCCAATGAAGGGGTATGTCCTGTCTCCCATGATCGTCTATCTTCATATCAAAGGCGAGTCAAGTATGGTGGATGGTTTGGAATAACGACGTAAACTGTTTGTAGAGACGGACGGTCACATTAATACGCAGAACGACACACGCGTGTGAATGGGTTACTCGGTATGTCACGGGTGCTAGTGCGAAGGATAAAACGAGAGGCCGCAGGCCTCGAGTTTTATCCTTCCGCGATGACACATAAGACACAATGCAATTCGTCGGGCGGTTTTCAGCTATAGCTAGCGATTCATATTGTAATTGCGTTGCACGATTTGCAGAACATTCCAGTAAAATTTCACTTCTATATACAAATAGTCCGTCAACGATTTCCGTTCCGCGCAAATAGTTAAAACTAGAAGTTTTGTCACGAACTGTGCGTTTATTTAGGCGTAATAGCACGGCAGGTTCTCCTGGTTACTCATAGCAAACACAGGCAATGTTTCTGCCATTGGACCTACGGGTTACCCGGAGGTCCATTGGCTGAAACATTGCTTGTGCGCAAACCATATGTACATAATTTGATAGCCTTACTATTGTCATAACGCGTAGATTGACGCGCAGATTGACGTGCTATTTGTGCGCATTTCCTGACAGGACTTCTAGTTTTAACCGTATGTGCGGAACAGATTTTCATTTTTCGCATGGTTTAGTGTTGCTGTAGATGAGGATTCATAGAACAGGCGTGTAATAAATACATAAATGGAGGGACAGCCCGAAATTTTGAAAGAGATATCCACTAGATATACTGAATCCTCGATTTTGGATCCCCACCCTTCCCTAAAAAAAAAAAAAAAAATACAAAAAAATAAAACCAGAACAAAACAAAACAATAAAAATATACCCACAAAAAACACGCGACCTCTCTCCTTTGCCGGCAACTCTGCGACCTAAAAATTCAGATTGATGTGGTCTCAAACATGTTTACAAGTAGAGAATGCAAGCAGAATTGATTCTGAGGTTTTCCAGGTTACAGCCAATCAAAAGAAATATCACTATTTGCGCCGACTGCACAATCACTATGCTATCCGTCTTAGTGAACCTTGCATCCGCGTGAGAAGGGGATTTTGCTTCATGTCACAGCGCAAGTGAGCCTGGCAAGATTCGAACTGTGTGACTAATGTGCTTATTCATCCGACAAATAGTGCGTGATGCCTGTTTTACCTATCGCTGTACCAAATTGTATTGTTACCATCACAAGTGTCTTTTTGAAACCGAGAGACCCCTTTTTCGTCCCAAGAACATGATAATTCTTAATTTAATTAAATAGTATGCCTGCTAAATTAATGTGTGGGGTAGACCAATCAATATTTCCAACGTGCGATCCCCTAGGCTGAACTTTGAAAATATTAATTGGTCTACCCCCATAAACTGGACTCTCTTAATTGCTGCCATTGAACTAACGTGGAAGATACCACCAGAGTCCAACTGGTTAAACTTGAATGTTTGCATGTTGTCGTAATTGATTATTATGAACAAAGCTAATAGGCCCTTAAGAGAGTTTAGGTCTGAAATATTTGACTCCGGAATCCTTATAATATTGACAAACACTTGAACAAACAACAGAGACCCGAGAAAATGAAATTAGTTTTAGCAATTTAAATGCTCAAAGAGAAAGCTGCATTTAATGGCATTCTTTTCAAACCAGACAAGGACACTACTTTAGGGCTAAACTCAAATGCTGGAAATCATAATGTATAGCTCGTGGTGATACAAAGCTGATGACGTTCCTATTAATGTATTCAATCGATTAATGTATAGAAAATAAGAACCGACGTTTAAAAAAAAACATTTGATACATAAAATAACAAATGAAACTACACAAGTGAATAACACAAAACAATCTTACATTAATTTTGTAACATCCAGTTTTTAACAGTCAACTGGAGATTTTTTCAGAATTAAAGAAACCTAACACTAAAACTAGACAGTTTTTAACAACGTGAAGTTTCCACCACCAAAAGGCAGACGTGCGGCATCCAGAGGCTCAGGAAGCTTTATAAAAGCGGAGGGGCACAACTTTTCAAGGCTACCATAAGTTCAGCCCAGTGCGAGAAAAGTTGTAATCGTATATCAGTAAATGTACAGTGACATACTATAGTCTCTTGGTTAGATGATCATCCCGCGATGTGGTCACTGTCCTGTCCATTTCTTCCACTTCAATCATCTTCCAACCCGAAGGCTGGCCTTTAGGTTGGAAGATGAGTGAAGTAGAAAAAACGGACTGAAGCGACCGGAGGTGGGACTTTTTTGCCAAATGTTGTTTGGATTTTCAAATAATATATTACAGGTATGCCTGTATACTGACACGTTTGCGTGCGGCCATTTGAAATCATAGTGTAACCGCGCAACATGCCTGTGAAAAAAGTGGAGGGGCACGTGTCGCCTGTGCCCCCCCCCCCCCCCCCACCTGGTTCCGCCGCCTCGGGCGGTGTCTGTATCTACCCTGGAGATCTGAATGACGTGACTCGATAAATATAGATGTTTATACAATTTCCGCCATTGAACTTGACAGGTACCGCAGAAAGAACCCAAGCGCTTTCCTTAAATTGGTTTACCAGCACCGCCCCAACAGCAAACTGTGCAGAATATACAGACGGAAGTCGAGATATTCAACCAGGGTCTTGGCGTCCTTGATCACAATGGAGATGGCAATAATCCACCCCCGCCCCCAATGTTAAAACAAAGCTTGACGAGGAAAGCAAAATACTATTTTATACCAAACTGAAGATGTGAAAAAGCAAGCTTTAAATGGTGAACATTGCACACGAGCAAGTGGTGAAGATATAGACTATTGTATGGCGTACTCCTGGCTAGGAAGTAGGCTTTTGAAAGGTGTGAGGGAATGTCTCATACTGACAGCCTACTACAGGGTCGTCGTGATTATGACCGATAGAGTGGTGTACATCCAATTTGTCCAGACTGTCGTGACTCAATTCCCGACTGATAAAATGTTATTCCAATTACATTACCAAGGCATACCTTCTCCGAGGGCATGCCTTGATGACGTAGTTGAGTTATTTTTCATCGGGATTGTAGTTCAGTAACTCTGGAAACTTGTTTTGGGATAAAATACGTGCAGCTGTCGTGACACATAAGCTTCCCGACCTCTTATTTAATTAGCACGTACAGAACTCAAAATTGGTCATGCTAGAACCGAATCGGCCACAGATACACATATGCATGAGACGAACTTCGTATGCCACTCCCTGTCGTTTTAAGCAGTGCGTATCGCGTATTTAAAATACAGTACCATTCACTGAGAGTAAACTGTAGGCAAAGTTCTGGTAGCTGACATTCCAAATGTTCAGCGCTTTTTCAACCACTCGGAATTCCATAAACAGCACTGGGGCCACGCATGCGAAGATTCTCGCTGTCTATTTGACACAATAAAATGCGGGGTTCATATCGTTATATACGGCAAGGGATGCGGTAACTATTCCCAAATAAGATCGGAAAATGTGAAGGAAATGGCTTGTGAATTTGCTGAACTGAATTTGGTGTTTTTCAAGCTGGCCGAAAAAGGCGCATGGAAATGCACTAAACTACCCAGGCAATGGAGAAGTTCTGCTCAAAACTTACAATCAACTGCTAGGTATGGAGATATGGGAGTAAATCAAACTTGCATCTTTAAGATCGTCGCCAATGGGACCAGACACTGTCGTTAAAACTGAGATAAACTACCAAATTGAAAAGTGGAGAATGTCGCGCATGGGATAATTACAAGAAAGCTGTAAATCGTCTATGCTAGCACTTGTATTTATGAAACAGGATTGTCAGAAATGCAGTTAAAACTAGAAATCCTGTCATGAAATGCGTACAAATAGCACATCGATCTGCGCGTTTATCCAGGCGTTATGACCATAGTAAGGCTATCAATTTCCGTACATATGGCCTGTGCACAAGCACTGTTTCAGCCAATGGACCTCCGTGTATCCCGAAGGTCCATTGGCAGAAACAGTGTTTGTGTTTGCTACGAGTAACCAGGAGAACCTGCCATGCTTTGGATGCCCTTCGATATGGCAATTCCTACGCGCAATTAAGCCTAGATAAGCACACAGGTCGTGACAGGACTTCTAGTTTTAACTGGACGTATACTTAAGTCTTTGTCCAAAGCACTGAATGTAGCAACTTATCATAATTTGTTTCACGATCCCTGTCGAACATTCTCGTTACATTTTGGAATGCTGAACTCGTGTGCACGCTTTGTGGAACCGCGTGGAAAACGAGTGGATAATTAGAACCGGCTTTATTCTCAACGCAAAGGCCTTTTCACTTATTACAAATGTGTTACAGCTCTATTTGTGCGTTATTTCTGTTTATTTGATTAACTGTCCAACTCTAACCGCTCGCACGATTATAAAGGATTGATAGTTAGACACAAATAGATCATCTTAGAAAGTCTTCAATTCGCAACACGGCAACTTCTATACAAAGATACCCAGAGCGTCGGCCAGTGATCAAACATCAGAAACACGTTACAGATTTGAAATGGAGGTGTGTTTCAAGTATTTATCTGTCACACTCATGTACATTGGTTGTTGGAAACTTTGTTCGACACTCATGTACATTAGGTCTTCGTGGGAGGTGGGGCAGTAGCGATTTCTCTTAAACAGTATTAGATGTCGAAAAAGTCAAGATTTGAAGATAGCAGACAGATCCTCCAGGAATCCCATGTGTGTATTCGTCTTGTCATTGACTGAAAGATGGAAACACATTTTTTGGACATTTAAATGTCGAGGATTTCGTGTTTAGTGTTTGGCGACAAGCTTCTGACTGAAGTCCTGTCTTCTTACAAGATAGTATCAATCATTGAATTCTACAGTACGTGGAGAGTGTATTATCACTAAATCACCCGCAGAGTGGAGATTCCACCCAAGCAAATATTGCAAATTTATTGCAAAGCATAACAAGCACAAGCAAAGTTTCAGCCAAAGGACCTCCGGGTTAAACCCGGAGGTCCATTGGCTGAAACATTGCTTGTGTTTTTAGTCGATATATACAAAATTTGAAAGTTATAGTTTGGGTGATAACTCCACTCCGCGGGTGATTTAGTTACAATCCACTCTCCACGACCACCGTAGACTGGTCACTTTTCACGGATGGGCAATATTTCTATGGGTGCAATGATTTTAGATTCCAAACACTTAATATAGGGATAATCACTAAGCATTTAAATAATGAAGCATCAGTGCCTCATTAAAATTTTGCTGATGATAATTTTTGTTACCTGGTAAAGGTATGCATGGACGTTACTGCCCACGCGTGGATTATGACCAGTCCACGGCGACTGTACTCTATCTACCAATATACACCTTTCAGGACACAGCTGGCAATTGGACATTTCATTTTGTGATTTATCTGGAATTTTTCGTAAATAAAACTGCCAGATAAATGTACTAGATTATTTTGAAATCTCAAAGCGAATTTCCCGTAATCATTAAACGAAACACGGCCATCACCGGGTGGGTTCCTGCCAAGATAAAAAGTATCTTATAGTAGCTTAATGTAAAAAAAGGTGTTTCACTTTCTTGAAATCCTCAAAAATAGCGATAAATCAAAAAAGAAATAAGAACAAACAGCTACCTACTAATTTGTATTAGCTCTAAAGAATACTGAAATTTTATAGAAATCTGACATCATTTAATTTGTATGACGCTGATGAAAATAACGTGACCCTTGATTTCGGTCATAACGGTTGTGGAGAATGTCTCAGGTGCTTACCATAGTTTTACATATGTTTTTATTTCTGGAAATGATATATTCAAAATTAGAAAGAGGTGGGCTTAATACAGGAGGTGGTATTACTAGATAACGAGAAAATGAAAGAGAAAACGTTAAAATTGACGTCGTTTTGGTCGAAGGTTGAAATTTATAAAGGCTAAAAGAACATTTTCTAGTTCTGTAAACGAAAAATAAGGCTGTGGTGTTGTATAAATAGAGGTTGAGTACGGTTGTTATGCGTGTCACTGTTTTGGCCTTTTGGGGTTTAAAAAGCTGAAAAGTGCTTAACTTCAACTGAAGTAAAAACGTCAAAAAGTGCGATAAATCGAAAAAGTAATAACCAGCAAGCTGCTAACAAGATGGTAAAGTTTCGTAGACATCCGACGTCATTTAAGTTTTATGACGTTGACGTCAATAACGTCACCTTAAATTCATCGATAACCGTTTGGGATTTTCCACATCGGTACGGAATTTTTGGATATGATTTTTGTTGGAGATAATGTATCCAATATGTGGAAGATTCAAGATGCTTGCTACAGGAGCTGATGTTAAAAGGTTAACCCTTTGAATTATAGTGGTATCTTCCATGTAAGTTCAATGTCAGCAATTCGAAGAGTCCATATTCATTATTTGGGGTTAATCAATCAACATTTTCAACGTGCAGCCTCGTTGAAATTACTGATTGGTGTGCCCCACACATTTACTGAACAGCCGCGCTGTTTAATGACGTTATGACGTATCATGTTTCTGGTCGGAAAACGGCCGCTCGGGTTCAAAGTGTTAGGTAACAAACGTTAAAAGGCACGAGGTTTTGGATAAAGGTGGACATTTGGAAATGTTAAAATGACGCACACTAGAACGCTAACTGAGGCAGAGGGATGGGAGAAGTTTCAGAGCAATAAACGGAGTAAATAGGAAGTTATGCCGCTTTCGCGTTCTGAAGTTTAAAAGCTGGCGATGTGCAAAAACTTAGGTTGACGTAAAAACGGCCAAGAGGATGATAAATCGAAAAACTTAGAAACAGCCACTTCCTAATTATTTGAGCTCCACAACCTACTAAAATTACATGAAAATCCGGAACGTCCTTTAATTTATCATGTCTTTGACAACAATAGCCTCACCTTTGAATTCGGCTATAACTGTTCAAAATTGGCCAGGTCGGTAAGAAATTATAGACGTGTTTTCGTTGGAGGTGATATATCTAAAATTTGAAAGAGTGGGGGGGGGGGGGGGGGGCTTAATACAAGTGATAATATTAAAAGATTAAGAACAAATATTAAAAGTTACGTTGTTTTGGGTAAAGGTAGAAATTTAAAAATATTAAAATTTCCTGCACTAGACGACCAACCCACGGACAAGGTTCCATAGTTGTGGATGGAGTAATGAGGAAGTTATGCGTGTCGCCTTTTTCACGTTTTGAGGTTTCAAAATTCAAAACTAAAAAGTGACAAAACTTCAATTTACCTAAAAACGTTAAAAATGGTGATAAGTTAAAAAACTTAAAGAAATATAAATTTTCTAATTTGTTGACCTACAGTACGTGGAGAGTGGATTGTATCTAAATCGCCCGTGGAATGGAGTTATCATCCAAAGTATCACTTTCAAATTCTGTACACATGGACAAAAAACACAAGCAATGTTTCAGTCAATGGACCTCCGGGTTTAACCCGGAGGTCCATTGGCTGGAACAATACATGTGATGGTTATGCTTTGCAACAAATTTGCAATTATTGCTCGGGTGGAATCTCCACTCTGTGGGTGATTTACTGATAATACACTCTCCACGTACTGTATACTACTCACTAAACTTTTATGAGAATCCGACCTCATATAAGTGTCCTGACGTTGACGTCAATAAAGTAAACCTTGATTTGGGATATAACCATTTGTAACTTCCCAGATTGGTGCCAAATTTTTAAATATGTTTTTTATTGGAAATGATAAATCCACAATGTGAAAAAGGAAAACTTGATACAAGAGGTGATATGAATAGATTAAGAAAAATCATTAAAAGTTACGTTGTTTTGGAAAAAGGTGGAGATTTGAAACTATTAAAATGGCGTGCACTATATCTCCAACCCAATATCAAGGTAACAAAGTTCCATAGCTTTAGTTGGAGCAACGGGCTAGTTATGTGTGTCATCGCTTTGGCGTTTTTAAAAACTGAAAATTGCAAAAAAACTTCAATTCACGTAAAAACATCAAAAATGCGATAAATCGAAACAGTAAATATAAACAACTTTATTGCACACCTATGCTATGTAATACACGCTTTTTCTGCAAAAACAGCAGCGAATATTTTGTTTTGTTTTTGTATTGTTCTTGAATAATACGATCCACCACGTACGCGGACTATTTAACTATTTATTTTTTACGTTTTACCTATTTTTTGAAATAATTTGTGTTTTTAATATTTTTTCAGTAAACTGTAGGCATGCAATAAATATAGAACAGCATACGCGTTTGAACTTTCATTTTTTACCGCAGGAGTTCGACTTCGGCGGCGGGGGGGGGGGGGGGGGGTAATATTGAACAAGAAGCCGAAGGCTTCGAGTTCAATATTATCCCTCTGCCAAAATCGTTTAACATTTTTTTTAGTAAAATGTAGGCGTGAAATAAATACGGAACAGTATCACATTCGAACTGTCGTTTTTTACCGCACTCGATCGATTTGGGCAGTAAAAAATGACAGTTCGAACGCTATTGCTGTTCTGTCTATATCTCCTATTTTTTAGCTCTACAACATACTTGATTTATTTGAGAAACGAGATAACCTGGCGAAAAGTTACTGTGTAAAACAGTTCTCTTTGAGATGGTACAATATAATGTCATCTGGTGTCGTTCGAATTAGGAGACAAGCGTCTCTTATTGAGTTAGACATAAGGGAATTTGGCTATGGAAACCCATTTGTTAACGAGCCCCAAATGTCTTTTGAAACAAGAGACGTTTATCTCCATTGTAGTTCCTGTCATCGTTAGAGGTGAAGAAACAATATCTAAACCCGTTTCATTTGAGGAACAATAATGACAAAATTGTTACTGTCAATCTCTGTCTATTTGCCATGATCAAATTTACTGGGTGTTCGATCTGTGATATGAGTGGTTTAGCGCCGTTGCTCGTGCGTAGCGTTGATACAGACATGCTCTAATTGACCCACTTCCGGCAATTAGAGCACGGAAAGAGTGAATTTATCTGAAATTAGAACACGGAGCCTACCGGCTCTCAGCCAATCAAATTACAGGTTCAGAAAGAACAACTAGGTCAAATTTAACTGATGAATTACAATCAGTAATAATTTTATATTGTCACGGGGCATTGGCAGGGAACATATTGTGATCGCATATCTAACCACAATAAGAAAACAATTTGAAAGTCTATATGACATCGTGTCAGAATAGCGTGATCTTTTTTACGAATACTACTGGACGAATACTAATTATCAGTAATAGTAGTTCCGAAGTGATGATATTTGTTATTTGTCGTTCCATCCCATTCCGCCTGCCTCATAGATTTAATGCAGGTACTGATATGTGGTTTAATCCTTTGAACCTGGTGTGCATAAATATTTGCGTGACGAAAAAGAATGGTTGTGGACGAGCAGACGATATGGAGAGCAAAAAATCTGAAGCGAGGCTCGTTAATAATTTTAACCCAACAGCTCGAGAGAGCTGTTGGATTAATTTTTTACCGAACCAACCAACAAACTAGGATGGCTTCGCCAATTTCGCCGTTCACAGTATTAACTGAAATGATACCTTCCAGGGCGCCAGTGTTGAAAGGGCTAAAATCACTGTAAATAAGTTTAGAATCATTGATAGACTTGTTTATAGCCTGTTTTGCTGCACTGTCTGCCCTGGTATTACCGGAGATACCAACATGCCAAGATAAGCATAAAAACACGATATTATATTAGCCAGACATAAGAATTTTAAACTTCTCACGAAGTTCCAAACTGAGAAGGTTCTTCAACTTAGAGTTGAGTAAACCTAGCAAAGCGGAAAGAGAGTCGGAAAATATAATTGACTTCCTTTCTCATACATTTTCTGTGTGTTGAAGCGCAAGTTGAAAAAGCTTTACCGTTAGCTGTGAAAATGTAACTTTTATTTGGTATTCTATTTGATGTGATCTGATCACCATTAATACAACAGCAGATGATACTTTGTCACATTCTTTAGATTAATCTGTATTGATACGCTAACCCTTTACCTAACATGAAACGCAGACGACACGTGTATAAACAAATATTGAATAACTATTTTCTTTTCATTTGTGGTCAAAAACATAGCTTATGACCCCTTTATTGGAACGAGCTCAAATGAAAAAAATAATGAAAATTGATTGACAATTATTGTGAATTACGCTGGCCGGTGTTTTGCCGTTACGTTGGGTAAAGGGTTAAAAACAGGAGAATATGTTTCTGACACACCACAAAGTTAAGTGGGGTTTGCTGAATTAGTCAACAGCTTAGAAACATAATGGAATGAGAGATTAATTCTGTGCTTCTCGAGACAAGGCTCACAATTTAACCTATTGGCGATGTTCTGGAAGGGCCAGCCTAACTTTAATACCGCTGTTATGATTTGCATCAAGTGGTGTGAGGTATGACTTTCTAGGAGAACTGTAAAGCACACAACCGTAATATAATTTTGATCTTACAAGTGATCTATACAGATGGAGTAATGTTTTTGGTCAGCGCCTGAGTTAGTTCTACAACCATCTTCAGAAGATTAAGTGCCCTTTACATCTAACTCTTAGCTGGTTAATATGAGAAGTGAAATTAAGTTTATTGTCAAACAATAAACCGAGGCATTTAACTTCTTTAACAATGTTAATGGTCCTCCCTCGATGTTGGGAAGCTGGCAGCTGCTCGTCGTTGCTCGGTGGTTCTCCCCGGGTACTCCGGCTTCCCTCATCCACCAATAAAACTGTCGCCGAGAAAATGTGATCTTGGCTGTTAAAGTGTCGTTAAACCCTAATAAATAAATATATAAATAATGGTACTCCCATCTATATTCAACTCTGGATCAAAGCGGTACTTCTGGAGCTTACAGAAATGAACACAATTAGTTTTGGTCTTCTAAAACTTGAAATCCTTTTCTGTAATCCATTTATGAATTCTGTTTAACTTCTTACCTGACGAATCGCCCGCATCCCTCGCGTAATTTGCAAACTGAGTAATTAAAAAAAATATTTTGTTAAAAAATATTTCAACAAAACCATATCATGTGACCTCTCATTGGAACAAGCTCGATGAGCTCGTTCCAATGAGGGGGTCACATGATATGGTTCTGTTGAAATGTTTTTAAAATGTTTTAAAAATAGCAATTTAAATAATAAATTTTGATATTCTCTGCGTTGAGTAAAAGGTTGAACACAGTTGATGTTCGCGCTCGATGACATTCACATTTTTACTGCTGCAGCAAACTAAGAAGTCACCGACACACATACAAAGAGGAATCTACCATATTCTCAACTGCACCGATTATGCAATTGGATTTTATAGGAAATAGCGTAACATGTAGGAATACTATACGTGGAGTAGTCACTTTCCACTGATGGGCAATATTTCCACGGACGCAATAATATTATATTTCAAACACTAATTACGGGGATAATCGTCAAAAATAAAATTAATGAATCACCGAGCACAAACCGGTACTTCATTAATTCAAATTTGGCGGATAGTGATTTTTATTACCTGCATGGGCGTGGCTCAGTGGTACACTGTTGGACTGCTAGAGGTTCCGAGTTCGATCGCCGACCGGGACGACCCGCATTGTGTCCTTGGGCAAGGCACCTTATCCCGGTTGCCTACATGGGTGCATGATGACGCCGTGTAGTAAGGCAGTGGTGGACTGTTGGACTTCTCTGCAAGAGGTTCCGAGTTCGATCGGCGACCGGGACGACCCGCGTTGTGTCCTTGGGCAAGGCACTTTATCCCGGTTGCCTACATGGGGGCACTATGACGCCGTGTAGTAAGGCGCACTGCACGTCGATGGTGCTCATGTCTTCAACCGCTGTAACACTGCTTGAGCGGAGCTTGAACAGAGTTAGGAAGTTGACGAGCTGATAGTTGCTCGTCGATACTCGGTGGTTCTCTCCGGGTACTCCGGCTTCCTCCACCCGTAAAAACTATCACGATCAAGATTAGCCATTGTGCATAAGTATGTGACCTTAAACACCAATAAATAAATAAATAAACAAATAAATAAATAAATAAATAAATAAATAAATAAATATTACCTGCATGGGTGGACATCCCTGACCACGCGTGGATTACGACCAGTCCACGGCGACTGTAATGTAATTTGGAAGGTCATGATTAGCCGTTGTGCATAAGTATATGACCTTATACACCAATAAATAAATAAATAAATAAATGTAATTTGAAATTGACAGTTCTTTTTAAAAAATTCTATACAAAGAGACATACGCCCTCTCAACCCCATGTTAAAAAGACATTTCAAAATCTAATATTTAGACGTTGTATCCTATGCTTTCTTCAACTCATAGAAGATAGCTATCACATGCCTTTCCTGGCAAAGGCATTTCGTATGAACTTTTCAAGTCCAAGCTTTGGAATGGGAATTATTGTGGCTTTGCGCCTGGAAGGCGAAAACTGGTCAGTATCCACATTTATTACTTTCCAAAGTGTGATTTACTAAGATTTCCGGGTTTGATTATAAACGAGAACTTCAAAAGTGAATTATGCAATCAACAATTGTGCCATGTATCCGTACGCGCAAACGAAGACATGGTGTAATGGTGACTTCATTGTTTGTTTTTTTTAACCCTTTAACCTAACATGAAAAGCAGACAACACTTGCAAAAAAAATCTTGAATAACTATTATTTCCAGTTTTTGTCTGAAAAACATAGGTTATGACCCCTCATTAGAAAGAACTCGACCAGATCGTTCCAATGAGGGGTCATAACCTATGTTTTAGAGACAAAAAATGAAAAAATAATGAAAATCAATTGGCGATTTTTGAGAATAGCTCTGGCCGGTTTTAGCGGTACGTTAGGTAAAGGGTTAAATAATATAATTATCGTTAATAATGAAAAGTAATACAGTAATCGCTTGACTGGACTGATTATGTGAAATAATTCATTCGAGGCGAGGGACTATATTGTAAAACACTCGTGCGCATTCGCGCACTCGTGTTTGTACAACGTCCCTCACCTCTCATGAATTATTTCACGTGACCAGTCCAGTCAAGCGATTACTCCCCATGTCATTGAAGTATTGATAGTAAAAGTTCAAATGAAGTTTGGGGCACATGTTTCAAAAGTTGATAGTGCATTTTGTCGGGTGCAGTGGCAGTATCTTTTGCTTTATACAAAGAGCTTTTTAATTTTTCCGCAGAGAAAGGTTCATTGTAATCCTATAAATTGTCAGAGGTACATTTGATCTCTTGTTTTTCCTGTTGGTTTTTTTTTTTCTGTAATTTTAACGGATTCTGGATTACCATTTTCAGACGAGTGTTTAGAAAACGTCGAGGCTAATTTGTTTGATATTTCGTGTTTTTAGTGGTTAGCGATTAGTGTGTTGTTATCGTCCAGGTGATGTGTAGTTTTTGTTTCTTTACCTTTAATTTTTTAATCATTTTCTAAATGTTGTTGATGTGCTGGTTAACTTTAGAAACGTAAGTTTCCACAAGAACTTTTCTTTTTTTCTGTTTCGTAAGACGTATTATTTTCGCACAATTTATACGTATTTTGTTCAAATTATTTGTGATTGGTGATTTATTATATTCCCATTCGGTATTCTTGCGAATCTTTATATCCTGTTTGCAACCATCATCAAACCATGGTTTCGTGAAACAATTTGGATTTCCCTCGGTTTCTTTGGAATGACTTGCTTTGCAAAGTCAAGCATCTCTTTAGTGAAATGTTCTATTAGGTCCACACTTTCCTCAAATTTTCCCCGTGTGGGGCATTCAGAACAAAGCGATGAGGAAGTACCCAAGTCATCCTTTTTAAAGTTCCACTGAGGCACCCGTTCATCGTAAGTCGGAACCACACTGTCCAACACAACTGGAAAGTGCTCACTCCAACACAAGTCTTCTTCTACCTTCAAAGAAAAATAGAGGAAGATAAGACATGCAATAGTAAGAGCAAATGACGTTTATGAACCAGAAGCGGGAAGGGGGTACGTATCTGGCCCATCATTAAAGAAACAGAGGAAGTATTTTGAAACAGTTTCTTACATTTGTGTGCAGTGGTGTTTACCAGGTAATAAAATCATCATCCGCAAAAGTTTAATTAATGAAGCACCGTGTACAACCGGCAGGAGCTATTTACTACCCGGGTGGCAAATAACTGTTTCTCATTATTTAAGCTATTTACCACCTGGGTGGAAAAGAGCTATTTCTCATTATTTAACCTATTTACAACCCGGGTGGCAAATAACTATTTCTCATAATTTAAGCTATTTACCACCTCAGTGCAAATAACTATTTCTCATTATTTAAGCTATTTACCACCCGGATGGAAAATAACTGTTTTTCATAATTTAAGCTATTTACCACCTCCGTGCAAATAACTGGTTCTCATTATTTAAGCTATTTGCCACCTTGGTGGCAAATAATTTTTTCTCATTATTTAAACTATTTAACACCTCAGTGGCAAATACCTATTTCTCATTATTTAACCTGCATGCCACCTGGGTGGCAAATACCTATTTCTCATTATTTAAGCTATTTACCACCACGATGCTAAATAGTGATTTCAATCAAAGGGGGGTGGCAAGTAACAATAATGAACACAATAGTAATAGAAATGGGTGGCAAACTATGATAAAAAACAAAAGGGGTTAGCAAATATACCAAAAAATGAAAAGAGGGTGGCAAAGTGATAATAATCAAAACAGATGGCACATAATAAAAGTAATCAATGAGGACAAATAAAAAATAATTGTAGCAATCAAAGGGGTGGCAAATTACAATATAAGTCAAAAGGGGATAACAAATGCAATTAATAATGAAAAGGGGATGGCAATAATCAAAATGAGTGTCAAATAATGGAAACGATCAAAAGGAGATGACAAATTAATCAAAGGCAGATTGCAGATAACGATAACAATGAAAGGGGAAGGGGTGGCAAATACAGATACTACTGAAAAGGGGATGGGAAATAATAATAATCAAAAGGGGTGTCAAATAATTGTAATAATCAAAAGGAGATGACAAAGATTATATTCAGAGGGGGTAGCAAATAATGATAGCAACGGAAAAAGGATGGCAAATAAAGATACTACTGAAAAGGGGCACAAAATAACTATGATAATCAAAAGGGTTGCCAAATAATGGTAATAATAAAAGGAGATGAGAAATAAAGATTATATTCAAAGGTTGATGAAAAATTATGATAATAATGAAATGGGGGTGACAAATAAAGATAATACTGAAAGGGGGTGGGAAATAACAATTATAATCAAAAGAGGTGTCAAATAATGGTAATACTCATAATAATGATAGCAACAGAAAAGGAGGAAAAATAAAGATAATACTGAAAGGGGGCGGCAAATAACTCTAATAAACATAAATGATACCAAATTATGGCCACAATCAAAAGGAGGTGGCAAATAAAGATTAAAGATTATAGACAAAGGGGGTTTCAAATAATGATAACAATCAAATCAGGGTGGCAAATAAACATAATACTGAAAAGGGGGTGACAAATAAACATAATACTGAAAAGGGGTGACAAATAATAATAATAAACAAAGGTGATGCCAAAGAACGGTAATAATCAAAAGGAGCTGACAAATAAAGATTATAATCAAAGGGGGATGGCACATAATGATAACAATGAAAAGGGGCTGGCAAGATAGGGTACATGTAATACTGAAAAGGGGGTGGCAAATAACTATATAATCCAAACGTGAGCCATTATAGTCAATGGGGATGGAAAAAAGAATAACAATCAGAAGGGGTGGCAAATAAGATAATATTCAAAAGGGGTGGAAAATAAGATAATACTGAAAAGGGAGTGGCAAATAAGTATAATGATCAAAAGTGGTGCCAAATAATAGAAATAATCAAAAGGAGATGACAAATAAAGATTATAGTCAAAGGGGGGTTGCAAATAATGATAACAATTAAAATGGGTGGCAAGTAAACAAAATACCGAAAAAGGGGTGGGAAATAACTATAATAATCAGAATGGGTGCCAAATAATGGTAATAATCAAAAGATGAGAAATAAAGATTATAGTCAAGGGGGGATGGCAAATAATGACAACAGTTAAACGGGGGGTGGCAAGAAAAGGTAATCCTGAAATGGTGTGGCAAACAGCTCTAATAATCAGAATGGGTGCCAAATAATGGTAATATTCAAAAGATGACAAATAAAGACTATAGTCAAAGGTGGATGGCAAATAATAACAATGAAAAGGGGGTGGCAAATAAACATAATACTGAAAAGGGGGTGAGAAATACCAATAATAAACAAAAGTGGTGCCAAATTATGGCAATAATCAAAAGGAGATGACAAATAAAGATTATATTCAAAGGTGGATGGCAAATAATGATAGCAATGAAAAGGGGGGTGGCAAATAAACATAATACTGAAAAGGGGGTGACAAATAACAATTATAAACAAAAGTAGTGATGATTAATGGTAATAATCAAAAGGAGATGACAAATAAAGATTATAATCAAAAGGGGGTGGCAAATAATCATAACAATGAAAAGGGGCAAGCAAGAAAAAGAAAAGTAATACTGAAAAGGGGGTGGTAAATAACTATAATAATCAAAGCAGGAGCCATTGTAGCCAAAGGGGATGGCAAATTAGAATAGCAATTAATAGGGGGTGGCAAATAAGATAATACTCAAAAGGGGGTGGAAAATAAGATAATACTGAAAAGGGGTGGCAAATAAGTATAATAATCAAAAGTGGTGCCAAATAATGGTAATAATCAAAAGGAGATGACAAATAACGATTACAGTGAAAGGGGGGTGGCAAATAATGATAACAATTCAAAGGTGTGGCAAGTGAAAACAATACTGAAAAAGGGGTGGGAAATAACTATAATAATTAGAATGGGTGCCAAATAATGGTAATAATCAAAAGGAGATGACAAATAAAGATTATAGTCAAAGGGTGGCAAATAATAATAGCAATGGAAAAGGGTGGAAAATAGTTTAAAAATGAAAAGGGGGTGGCAAATAACTACGATCACCAAAAGTGGGGCCAAATAATGGTAATAATCAGAAGGTGATGACGAATAGAGATTTTAGTCAAAAGGGGTTTCAAATAATGATAAGTGAAAAAGGGGTGGCAAGTAAATATAATATTTGCCACCCGTTTCAGTATTATCTTTATTTGCCATCCCAATTTCAATGTTATCATTATTTGCCATCACCCTTTGAATATAATCTTTATTTGTCACCTCCCTCTGACTATTACAATTATTTGGCACCCGTTTTGATTATTATAGGCATGTGCAACCCCCCTTTCAGTATTATTTTCATTTGCCACTTCCTTGTCCTCGTTATCATTATTTGCCACCCCCTTTCGGGCTTATCTTACCAGCCCCTTTTCATTGTTATCATTATTTGCCATTCCCCTTTGGCTACAATCTTTATTTGTCGCCTCCTTTTGATTATTACCATTATTTGGCACCACTTTTGTTTATTATTGTTATTTGTCACCCCCTTTTCAGTATTACCTTATCTTACCAGCCCTTTTCATTGTTATCATTATTTGCCATCCCCCTTTGGCTACAATCTTTATTTGTCGTCGCCTTTTGATCATTGCCATTATTTGGCACCACCTTTGTTTATATTTTTATCTGTCGCCCCCTTTTCAGTATTATGTTTATTTGCCGCTCCCTTTTTATTGCTATCATTATTTGCCATTCCTTTTAACTATAACCTGCCTTTGACAAAAAACTCCTTTCATCGTATCCTTTTGATTATTACCATTACGTGGCACCGCTTTTGTTTAGTATTGTTATTCGCCAGACCCTTTTCAGTATAAACTTTATTTGCTACCCCCTTTGACTATAATCATTATTTGTCTCTCCTTTTAGTTATTACCACGATTTGGCACCACTTTTGATTATTATACTTATTTACCACACCGTTTTCGGTATTATCTTATTTGCCACCCTCTTGTCAGCATTATCTTATTTATTTATTAGTATTTGCCATCCCATTTGACTATAATGGCTCCCGTTTCGATTATTATAGTTATTTGCCAACCCCTTTTCAGTATTACCTTATCTTGCCAGTCCCTTTTCATTGTTATCATTATAATCTTTATTTGTCATCTTGTGATTATTACATTAGTTGGCACCCATTCTGATTATTATAGTTATTTCCCACCCACTTTTCTTTATTGTCTTTACTGGCCACCCCTTTTAAGTGTTATCATTATTTACCATCCCCTTTGACCATAATCTCTGTTCATCATCTCCATTTGATTATTACCATTATTTGGCACAACTTTTGTTTAGTATGTTATTTGTCACCCCCTTTTCAGTATTATGTTTATTTGCCACCCCATTTTTATTGCTATCATTATTTGCCATCCCCCTTTGACTATAATCTTTATTTGCCACCTCCTTTTGATTATTATAGTAATGGCCCACCCCCTTTTCAGTATTATCTTTATTTGCCACCCCCTTTTCCTTGTTTTCAGTTTTTATCACCCTTTTGTCTATAATCTTTATTTGTCATCTCCTTTTGATTATTACCATTATTTGGCACCACTTTTGATTATTATAGTTATTTGCCACCTCCTTTTCAGTATTAACTTTTCTTGCCGCCCCCTTTTCATTGCTATCTTTATTTGCCATCCCCCATTGACCATATTTTGATTACTACCATCATTTGGCACCCATTCTGATTATTATAGTTATTTTCCACCCCTTTCAGTAATATCTTTATTTGCCACCCCCATTTCATTGTCGTCATTATTTGCCACCTCCGTCGATTACAACCCTTATTTGTCATCTTGATTTGATTAATACCATTATTTGCCACCCCTTTCGATTATTATAGTTATTTGCCACCCAGTTTCATTATTATCAGAATTTTCCACCCTTTTCCATTGCTATGATTATTTGCCTCCCCTTCGAGTATAATCTTTATTTGCCATCTCCTTTTGATTATTACCATTATTTGGCACCACTTTTGATTATTATAGTTATTTGCCACTCCCTTTTCAGTATTATCTTCACTTCCCACCCCCTTTTAATTGCTATCATTATTTACCATCCCCATTTGTCTGTAAGCTCTATTCATCATCTCCTTCTGAGTATTAACATTATTTGGCACCACTTTTGTTTATTATTGTTATTTGCAACCCCCTTTTTCAGTATTATCTTTATTTGCCACCCTCTTTACAGTATTATGTTTATTTTCCACCCCCATTTCATTGTTATCATTATTTGCCACCCCCGTTGACTGTAGTCTTTAAATGTCATCTCCTTTCAATTATTAGCATTATTTGCCTCCCCTTTTGATTATTAGTTATTTGCCCCTCCCCCTTTTCAGTAATATTTTTATATACCACCCCCCCCCTTTGATTATTATAATTATTCCCCATCCAGTTTTGATTATCATTGTCACTTACCACCCGTTTTGATTATTAATGGCATTTACCACCCCTTCTCATTGTCATCTTGATTTGCCATCCCCCTTCCAATCATAGTCTTTATTTGCCAACGCGTTTTGGTTGTTACCATTATTGGGAACTCTTTTTTATTAATAATTTGTGTAATTATTTGCCTTCCACTTTCGGTATTATTTTTATTTGCCGTCCCCTTTTTATTGTGATCATTATTTCCCATCCCGTTTTGACATTCGTGGTAGCCCAAGCACACACCTTCAGTGCTCCGTACTTGGACGAATTCTTCAATATTCTTTAAAATCGCTATTTACCACCCTATCGCCCCATCCCCACCTCTTCATTTTTAGAGACCAAAACTAGGTGAATGTGTCCCGTAATGTTGTCTTAACGCAACCCGAAACTAAATCTTGCCCATTACTGAAATCGCTATTTGCCACCCGGGTGGCAAGTAGTTAAAATAAAGAGGAATAACTATTTGCCATCCGGACCTCTACCAACTGAGCCACCGCGCCCCGAACAGTGATAATAAGATCGGTAGATAAACTAGGATTCGACAGGAAGTCCTAGGCTTATGTGAGTCGTTTCCTACGTTTTATAGCACTTTTCGTAAAGATGATGGCAATGATCAATAGTAACAAATGAAACATGTATATCGCAGCCCAAGAAGATGAGCACTAGCGGGCCAATGAATCTAATTGAATCTCTGACCTTGGACAAGCGCACCACCGGCCCGCGTCATACTACGTGAGCATTCTACATGCGTGTGCGCAGTCACCCGCAACTACATAATGGCTCACTTTTCATTACATCAGCAAATTCAGCTGGGGGGTACCGACAGCTCATCAGAAAAAAATTGAAAAAGGCAATATTATACTAATTTCATGATTAGAATAAGTTGACCAACAGGCTCAGCCCCTAAGCCAGCCATATACGCGATTGTCTAAACTACACATACGGGAAATCAGAAGTGGTCTAACCGATAAAAATAAATAAATGAATAAAAAGAAGTCAGATAGTAAAGAGAGGCAAGAAGAAGAAGTAAAATAAAGATGAAGGAGAAGAAGAAGAAGCCATCCCGAATACATGGTGCATTGTCTTTAGATAATGTTGAATAGAAAATAAGGTCTTGAAATTAAGCAACTCTATCAATAACTAGGTAGTAAAATTGTGGTAGATTGCCTTAATCGTGCGGATACCGATAGAGGAATTCTTAATGAAGATGAAACATCTTCAAGAAACAGATGTTACCACTCGTCAGAGGAACCGGCCACTTTGTAAGATGAAGTCTTGCACTATATCTAAAATTAGACTGTTCTCCTCATTACTGAAAAATTCCGAGCCAAAAAGAAGTGTTGTAATATCTATAGTGAAAGGGAGTAAATTGATGGTTCCATTGCGTGCGTTAGGAAACAATGGACAATGAAGAAGGAAGTGTTCTGGAGTCTCAAGTTCACAACATTGACAAAAAGGACAAGGTGCGTGATGATTATCATATAAATGGGCATTAAGGCTGCTGCAGTGTAACCGCAGTCTACAGTGGTAAATTTGAGCCGTACGAGATTTCGCGCCACTGTAAAATGATGGTGGTTGGAGTTTGCCACCATTCAAGAAGGTCTTAAAAATACTCAGTGACGAATTCTCGCGAACAGATAAAGGCAGGTTATTCCACTGATCAGTTACATTAGGAATGAAAGAGGATTGGTATAACTGTGTGCGACAAAATGGAACTATGTGATTTTGGCGCGTTCGAATATTGAGTGATGGGTTTATTGAGGGTATGAGAGGTGGAACTTTATTGGCAATATGAGGAGGTGTTAAGTGGTTATGCGTTTTAAAGAACTGCACGACCTTATGTTTACGGCGTCTTTCTTGTAGAGTGTCCCAACATGTTTCGGAATATAATGAAGATTTACTAGCACTAATTGTTGCCCCTGTAACTATTCTTGCTGCACCGATCTGGATTTTTTCCAAGTCGGCGACTTGTCCTAACGAGCAATTATCCCACACAGTATCACCATATTCCAGTAAAGGCCTGACAAAGGCAAAGTATATATTTTCTAAAACATGTCTTTCAAGCTCAAATTTGTGTTTCCGTAACAAGTCTAGTCGCGACCAGGCCTTTTCAACAGATATATTCCATGTGATTGGTCCAAGTACATGTTGTATTTAGCACACTCCTAAGTGCTTATGAGAATTGACTTCACTTATTTGAGCACTGCCTAAAAATAAGGGTGGATGGGCAGTTGGGTTCGTTTTGTGCGATATAACCATACTCTCAGTTTTGGGGGGATTAAATTCGACTAGCCATGTTTTTGCCCAGTGCTAGATCATGATTAAATACCTTCGAGGCTTGTTTTGGATTTTCTACAATTAGATATAAGTAAGTATCATCTGCAAAAAGGCGTACGCTACTGAGTAAATTTTCGGTTATGTCGTTAATGTAGATAAGAAATAGTAAGGGTCCTAGTATAGAACCTTGAGAGACTCCAGCATTTATAGGGCGCCACGGGGAAGCCTCTGATCACACAACTACGCGTCGGGATCTATCTGAGAGGTACGATTTTAAGAATAGTAACAATTCACCCGAGACACCAATACTCTCCAATTTATGATGGAGACCAACATGTCATACCTTGTCGAAAGCCTAACTGACATCGCAAGAAACAACCCTAACTTCTTTTCCATCATCGAGCGCTTTACAGAATTCATCATATTTTTCAGTTAGCTGGAAGACCGTAGAATCGCCTGGTGTAAAACTTGACTGAAATTGGCTAAGAACGCTCGAGTCTTCCAGGAACTGCATAGTCGTTTAAAATGCATTTTTCAAAGACTTTACCAAGGCAACTAATCAGAGATATAGGACGATAGTTACTGACTAAGTTCGCGGGTTGTTTTTTCAAAACTGGTGAAACACCTGCCCTTTTCCACAATGAAGGAAAATACGAATTGTTTAGCAATATATTGAATAAAATCGATAGTGGTTCGCATAGAGAGACTTTACATTCTTTAAGAAGACGTGGGCTGACAGGATCAGGACCCGATACTTTGGACACCTCCAATGACTGCAGTGCTTCGTACACCTCGCTCCAGTGAAGAGTTATACCATCAATTGTTCCTATAGGGTGGGCTATGGCTTCTGGCAAGGTAACGTTCGAGTCGTCAACTGTTGAGATTGAACAAAAGTATTCATTAAGCACTTCGGCTTTTTCGACATTCGAGGTGCATACTTCATTTATGTAATTAATAACAGGAATCTCTGCTTGGCGACGGCCACTGAAAAATGTTTGTAACGTTTTCCACCACTGTGAACTTGGGGTCTCGTTACTTTTTAAAATGGATTGAACTTTGGTTAAGTATAAAGTTTTTGCCTTCCTGATAGCTGATACAACTTTATTCCTTTTAGTTTGATACTTTGCCCATGCATTCGGATGGCCAGTGCGTTTGGCTGTGCGATATAGCCTTCTTCTTTGTCTTATTAGTAGTCGAATTTGGTTATGCATCCATTTCGGCTGATTCGACCTCGAAGTAATATATTTGTTTGGTATATGTTCGGATGCAATATCGAGTAAATTGTCAGAGAATTTTGAAACTATTGTATCTAAACATGAGGTATCAAAAAGAGCATTCCAATCCTCGCGAGAGAGCGCAGCATTTAATGCATCATAGTTGCTTTGGGAATACAGTCATATCCGTCTCTTAAAAGTGCGGGATCGTGGCACAAAAAGCTCAACTTCCACTGTAATTGGGCAAGTGGTAGCGGATCATGTCAGGGATAATCGGTTCTAAGACCTCACAAGTTTTCACGTTGACTGTGCTGCTGACCGCAAAGAGATCTATCAACGAGGCAAATGACTCAGTGAAGCATGTTGGCTCACCCACAAGCTGTCTAAGATTAAAATAACTGATTATTTCAGAAAAGGTACTTCTTGCGTGGCCCAGCTGGTTATCGTTAAAAGCGCCGGTAACTATTATGTCTTCGACTCGCGTGTCCCTTGCTCTTTCAATAGAGGATGATATGGCATCCCAAGAGTTTTGAGGGCTGATGGGTGGACGATAGAATACCCCGAACAATAACGACCTATTACGTTTTGTGAATACTTCGGCCCACAAACACTCAGTATTCGGCGTCTCAAGGTCTGGTCTGTGTCGGAATGAAATGCCCTCTCTAATGTACATGGCCACCCCGCCACCTTTCGTTGGGCGGTCATAACGCAGTGGTTCATGGAACCCATGAATTATGATGTCTGTTGTAGAGTCATTGTTTTGTAGCCAAGTCTCGGTGAGAGCAAGAATGTTGGGGGATAAAGATTCACATTGGACAACATCTATTTGGGTTTCAAGCTCTGCATGTTGACATGGAGAAACCTGAGGGTGTTCTGGCCGTGCTCGGAATAAACAGAGTTAGGACCCAGACTTATTTCAATGTCACCTGATAATAATAATAATACAGAAAAGTAGAAAATGAGTAGAATTACCACGGAGGTTGAAAATGAATTTTTTGCGGGAAATTTACATTCGGGGCTTTGGGCTTGTTAGATGGATACTGCTTGACTTTTACACAACTTACCATTCGATGACTATAAAGTGGCCAATTACAACTTGCGTTAAGAGATACGATGTTTTGACAAAGAAACAAAGTAACCATAATGGTGAAACTTTCGTCCAGCGCAAATCCATAGAGGCGTAGTCGCAGGTAATTGAATACACAGATAGATTGGTCTTTCAAGAGCCTAAACTTTAAGCTACGAATATAAACTCTTGTGCTAAAAGTACCTATCCGAGCGCGGTATAACTCAAGGCAACACATCAAGTAATCTGTGAGTGAGTGAGTGATATGAAAAACTTGCTGCTCGGATATAGGTGCTAGTCAAGATCACATTTATCAACATGGGTTCATAACGAAAGCAAAATGTATTCGAGATGGTTCTGGAAGATAGATGGTAATGATTTGTAAATTGAGAAGAAGAAACTGCTAAGCTAAAGGATACATGGAAGAAACAAAAAACAGTCAAAATATAAAGATAAACAATATGTACAAGATGTATGTGTGACATCTAAATGTGGCTGGGCTTTCGGTGGAGAGCCCAGCAACTGAGATGTTGAATGTATTGTCAATATGATAAGGTTCGTTGTCGTTCATATGAGACACCTTTGATTTTGTAAAACAAATGTACTCACACAACCTGGCAATTATCAACTGACAAGTCGAAAAGCCACCTTACAAATCAATCCATTAAATATATCAGGTAGCCATTCGCCTTGCCGGCAGGTCATCCAATTCGCTGAATGATCATGTACCTACGCTATCAAGTAGTCACTTTTTGTTCAAATTTGGGTTGGGGCTTTCATATAGTACCGAACTGAACACATATTTGAAAGTAACATTTTGAAATAGAAAGGCAGTGGTAAAAACTCCAGCATAACTATTGCATTTTTGGATCTCATAACCCATCGATGCGACTCCCAATATGGCACTCAACGACACAAGCAAAAGTGAGGGAGGAATTCAGAGAGCATCACAGTTGGACGTCAATGAATAAATCGCTGTATTCGTTCAGAGTCTTTTGGGGCCATACTTGGGAGCTTACTGGGCAAAGGGGTAACACAGATGTTAATGAAGTGTACCACAGCGAACAATGTTGCCATTGGGTATATACAATTTATAATCCAATCACCACTTGCTTTGAACTTAACTTGTTCAAAAAGAAAACCATATAATATGCCTGTAAAGTAGTATGTATTTGGAAACTACCAGAGACACCGCACTGAGAAACTTACGCTTACACGAATATATAAAATTGCTTCAGTCACAGATAGCACAACAACAGAGGTGACTAGGGCCACACGAGTTTCGCAATGACCACTTATGGCAAAGTAAACATTAATTGATAACAGGGGTATTCAGGGAATTCATGGCCACCAACATACAGATGGACAAGCTCCACCTCCGGGTGTTTTAAATTCATCCATACCTTCAGCTAAAGTTGCTAGAATCAGGACAAAAACATTTTAGGGTCTGCCCTATATATAACTATATACAACTACATCTGTTACCATGAACACTCAGTCGTCTCCATATTATCGAGACGCTTTCTGGATAAATATATATAACTGCATACACGAGCTTTTCCTGCATTTCACGATCACACGTATTCTGATATCATATTATGAGATTGTGAGTTCGAATGACTGCAACCCGTCAGATAGGGTTCAGAGACCTCTGTCAGACAAGTTGAAATGAGTCAAAGTCAACGTGTTCAGCATTCAAATAGGAATGTGTCCTCGCCACACACACACAAGCACGGTGAATAAATTCCTGGCTCTATAGGCAATAGAACCAAACTACCACGGTAATTACGATTCACGCGAGAACCAAGCTACTTTGTGATTATTTTTATATCATGATCGTCAGATTATTGAGTCGCTATTATTTTTTATCGATTTTATTGAGCACCAGACGTACATACGTGCGGATCTGTTTTTGTTTACACGAGCATCGGTGGGCGGTATTTCCGTTGTCAATATTACCGCCGAAACGAAATGGAAAATGAAACGGGGCCTTTTTCATTTTAACGGCATAATAACATACCATTTCGAGTTATGGATGCTTTATTAATATGAGACAATGCATGTTTGTTAGGTTTTGGTGTCTTATGGGGTAAACTCATTTAAAAACGTAATAAATAATTGCACCTTTCACTTCACACTTCGCGAGGCGATGTACGATAAATTTAGACAAGTTCGCATTCAGGTCGACGTTACCAAAGGTCAACTTGGATGTAGTTCCACTGCAGATGTAAAATTTAACTTTTGAAATCCCATTGCTGGCGTGTTCACCACGGTTGGTGTGTAAAGCTAACATTTATGGCATAGGCTTTTCATAGATTGTAGAATAGGTAATCATGGTATGAAATACTGTTCATAATGTCGCTTTCAACTAAAACGGACGTTACGCAAACATGAAGATCATTTCGTCTGCCCAAGCATCATACGAAGTATGATGCTTAAAAGCTGAATGATCTTGACTTTTAAGTTTCCTTAAAGGTGTTTCTTGCAGGCAAGAAACAAACGTGCTATAGTTTTTGGTGTAAAGTGCCGAATTCATTAAAATTCGTCCTAACATCTCGATATGTCCATTGTATGATAGTGTTTTTGTTTTTTGGTATCTATATTTAGATGGAGATGAAGATGAGAATGAATAGCCCCGGAATGTATTGGCGAATAGCCCCGGAATGTTCCGTTGGTTACTTTATTCTCGGGGACTTACTGTTAGATGAGTCTGGGCGCAGTTATCAGAACGTTTAGTCGATGCATTTAACGATTGTCATCTCTTCAAATCTGTCAAAACCTCTTACGGGTATCAGGGTCTTGGATTGCTTTGGGTGTTCTGTTTTTGTTTTTTCCCTTTCCTTATTACCTTTTTCTAAATTTTCTTATCTGATTCTGACTCAAATTGTATCGCTGTTACTATGGTTTGTTTTGTTTGGTTCATTTTTCTGGTTTGATGTTGTTTATTCCTTATTCTTTGTTTGTGCGATGTGTATATTTTCCCCGTTTCTGTTCTTATTTTATCTTCTGTTGATTTTTTTATCCTTTGCGCTTAGTTTGGTTTGACTTTGCTTCTGTTTGATTGGTCTGTTCAATTGTAAAGGCCCGTAGCGGCACTAGTATTATGCCTTTGAACATGTATGAGGTGTCTGGCGTTCTACTGATCTTGTCGGTATTTTTAGTTTTAATGTTGTTGCGTATGATTGGACTGATGTGCTCGAGCCAGACATGGATGAAACAATGTCTAGGGCATCCTTAAAGGTTATTTATTTTTTGCCCTTTACTTTTTTGTATTAATTTCTCTTTTTCCAGATAGGGCAGTCACTGAAGACGGCATGTGGTTGCCCTGGAAATTTATGCATTTAATAATAATTAAGTGCTTGGGCCTTAGTGCTTTTCACCTTATTTATGCCAGTTCATTTGCCCTCAGCACGATTCTCTACTGTATCCGAATGTGTGGCATTGGAAACATCTCAGTAGAATTGGCATATTTATATGTCACCTTTAACCCTTTACCCAACGCAGACGATATCAAAATTTATTATTTTAAATATTATTTGTTCAAATTTTTCAAAAAATTTCAACAAAACCATATCATGTGACCCCTCTTTGGAACGAGCTCGTCGAGCTCGTTCCAAAGAGGGGTCACATGATATGGTTTTGTTGAAATTTTTTGAAAAATAATATTTTTTCAACTGCTGAATTTGCATATTACGCGGGCGGATGTGGGCGATTTGTTGGGTAAAGGGTTAACATTCATATACCCTACTTTGATGGCGTTCAGAAGTACTAAAGCCAAGTACATTTGAGTTGGTCTTGATTTCGTTTCCATTCTTCTTTGATCGTTGTCCGTATTAAACTTTCTACTCGTGGTGGTTTCAATTCGTCTAAAACGTACATTTTTTTCCATATCTGCAAGCGCGCGTGTTCGTATGCCACCTCTGATTGTGTTGGGTTTTTATGATCCCCCATGTCAACAAGTCTTCCAAGATTGAAGACATGCGTACGATTAGAAAATCCATTCAACAGCCCAGCTGATCTTAATGTCGTGACTTCCTCAGATTCATTTTATTGCCCTTTTCCATTGCAAACGAAATGATATCTGTCGCTTTCACGTCTTCTCCTGCAAAATAAATGACTAAGAATTTAGACCCCTGTTTGGAAGCTTGTTCGTGATATACAATGTTGTCTGTATTATAATCAGACCCAGAATTTTCGATATCTACATGCAGTCTTTTGTGGTTTTGGTAGCCATGCGGTTATGTGGATATATATTCATAAATCCGTGCCTCCCACACTTACTTCCTAGGGGGTATGTATGTCTCAGGCTTACATGATGTGTCAACAAAACCAATAATACACGAGGCGCATTCTCGACCAGGGTATCCACATACATACCGTGGGCCTATTGACCCATGCAGCTGCATCATCATAGAGCTGTCATCAAACTGGCCATACGAAACAAGCAATACCATTGCACAAAAACATCGGGTATCCATCAGACAGCGCAGCGCAGCGAACGTGATTGGAAAAAAATAAGGAACTATTCATAGAGAGGACAATGATGTAAGGGCCTAAGTTGTTTAATGGACAATATCCTCAATGGGGATTGTCCAACAAGGGCAACTGCAGTCCTCAGCCACCCGAAAATTCTATCCTCAACGGCCTTCAGCACGCCCCCCCCCCCCCCCCTTCTTAACCAGGGTTGAGACCAGTTCTGGTGGAATTCACGTATGGGTAAGAGTTTTGTTTCATAAATATTCAACCATCGACGTTTTATGCTAAAAGGTGCACCCACCGATATTTACTTATGACAGTTCCCCGAGTGTACATACAGTTAAATCTAGAAGTCCTGTCACGAAATGTGCCCTTATCCAGGCATAATAGTGCGTAGGAATTGCGCGCAATTGCCATATCGAATGGCATACAAAATCCGGCGGGTTCTCCTATTTACTCATAGCAAACACAAGCAATGTTTCTGCCAATGGACCTCCGGGTCACCCGGAGGTCCATTGGCTGAAACATTGCTTGTGCACAGGCCATATGTACAGAATTTGGTAGCCTCACTATGGTCATAACGCGTAGATTAACCCGCAAATCGACGTGCTATTTGTGCGCATTTCATGACAGTACTTCTAGTTTTAACTGCAATGTGTGAATTAGTACATCTTTAGGTCTCTATATTTAAAATTGTAATAATTTTCATTTTGAGTTTGTTCGAGTAGAAGTACATTTACGTATGGATTTTAGAAATCATGAGGAAACTCATTCATATGTTTCACTTATTTGCACAGCTGATCAGTAAAAATAATGAGATTTGAAAGCATTGTTCGATCCATGCTAAACAGAATCGATATGTAACTGTCCGCAAATACCATTTATCGACCAGAGTCATGTCGAGTGCACGTTGTAGACGAGAAGGGGACGATCTTTTGTAGATACAATAGGATTTTACGCATCTGATATTTTTCAAAATTTCCACCATATTTTTCCAGGGCAATTTTAATTAAAAAAACTATTTACTTTTCCTGCTATCACGTATTTAACCTCGAGCTCAGTACAGTGTAATTTGCAATTAAACTCACCATAGACAAAAACTTAATTAAAGACTCCATGTTTATTTTTAAATAAGAATATGTCCCAATCAATACAATAGTTTAAACAATTTTATTAGTGTTGATGTTCATGTCAAAACCGCTTGAAAAATACGTCAGCCGTTTATACCGTAAGTAGAACGTCTTCAGTGGATTATGAAAAGTAAACGAAAAGTGAGCTGCTGTACAAACAGAACATGTTTTCATGGCGCCTGGCATAGATAAATTAAAATTTTAAGACAACCACCAGTGACTATTTAATTGAATATTTATTCCCCTGGTAAGGGCTTCAAAAATGTAAACTTTAACGGGATACCTGAACCAATAACCAGACAATGGCGTCTAATCATACATTTAATCGTCAGCGAGCAAACGTGTAAAAGTGTAAAAGAAGACGAGCTGGACCGACAAAGAATCTTCAATATATATTGTACCACAAAAGGTTTTAAAATAACACCTATACATTCCATTCGAATTTCCATTCGTGATGCGATATTGTTCTTTGAACTTGAAGCACTTATAATTAAAAACGAGAACTTGCAAACATCCAAGTCCAGATTTTATCTCTTGTCATGCACGAGGCATCAGAACTTAAGTTTATTAATTTATTTATCTATTTATTTGTGCTCAGCGCCCCATCAGCAACCAAGGCTATATCGTAGCGATACAAAGTGATGTAGAGTGAAACGTTTCTTTCATAAAGTGAAATATATGAGAAAAAAAAACATAAGAAATGTTCATGATCGTAACAATGAAGTAATTAGTTTGGGCTGTAGTGAATAATGATATCAAACGCTGAACGAATACCATGTAAATCAACTCAATGGTAGGAAACGTTTTTGAAAATGAGATGTACAGGAAAGATAAAAAATAAATAAAAGTTGTTTAAAAGGTTGATTTGAGAAACGAGAGAATCTGAAGAGAAGTGATTCGGTAAAATAGTTCTCTCCAAGACGGTCAGGGCTGGGAGCAATTAACGTTTCAAACGTTAACGTGTTAAATTATTTTAACAAAGTTAAAAAAAAATTAAACTAAGTTATTAACATTTAACTTTGAAGTTTGTTAGGGTGCACCAGGAATGATTTTGTACTCATCGTGACTCATCTAATGTATCTGTATAGGGCATCTATTTTTTCGTCTCACTCAGTTGACTGAAACAGTGCCGCATTGTCGAGAGAACTATATTGACCATTTGAATCCAGGCGGCCACATTCCCGGCCAGGAACAGGACACTTCATAACGCCATTATATTACAGGTCGGCTGTTCAGTGAATCTGCGAGGTAGACCAATCAGTATTTTCAACGTGCAGCCCCTAGGCTGCACGTTGAAAATATTGATTGGTCTACCCCAAATAATGAATATGGACTCTAATAATTGCTGCCATTGAACTTGGCTGGGAGATACCACTGGAGTTAAAAGCGTTAATAGTGTACGTAAGTTCAATCAGATTCAAGATCAAATCAGCAAAAATGGCCGGAATTGGTCTGTTATACTACAATTTTGTTCATTTTAACGTTTAACGTCATTTAACGCGTTAACGCAAAAATATTTAACACGTTCACGTGTTAAGGGAAACTTTAACTCCTCCAAGCCCTGAAGACGGTACACTATCAAATCAAGGTCTGATGTCATTAAAATCAATACAATATAATATAATAGAATGTGAAAATGCGATTTCAACGAAGAGTGATATGGGACACCATCTGGTCGCATATTGCCCTCTAAAAAAAGGGACGTGTAAATCTTATATGGCCAGTGAGACATCGTGTCAGAATGATGTGATCTTCCCTACAAAGCTTACTAGATGGATAGTTATCAGAAACAGTAGATCGGAACCGCTTATTTGTCGATCAGTTTTATAGAAAACTACAGTTAACCCTTCACCCAGAGGACAGGATATTAAAATTCATTACTTTAATTATTGTTTTTAAAACTGCCAACAAAACCATGTCACGAGCTCGTTCCAATAAGATGTCACATGATATGGTTTTGTTGAATTTTTAAAAACAATTGATTTTTTTTTTAAACTACTTAATTTGAAAATTACTCTGCCGTTGTTCCCGATTTGTTGTGTAAATGGTTAACCCTTCACTAAACAAAAATGGAAGATGATACTTGCAAAACATTTTCAGATATAACTAGAAACGTTAATAACTGCTTGCCTCAGAAGGATATGACGATGGACTCGCTCCCGTCAGAGACCATAAGCCTTATTTCAGATAAGGCAAACGAAGAAATAAATAGAGAGTAATCGCGTGACTGAACTGGTTACGTGAAATAATTCATGAGAGGTGAGGGACGTTGTACAAACACGAGTACGCGAATATAGTCCCTCGCCTCGAATAATTATTTTACGTAACCAGTCCAGTCAAGCGATTACTCTGTTTATTACTTTTCATTATTAACGATAATTATATTATTTAACCCTTTACCTAACGTAACAGCCAAAACTGGCCAGCGCTATTCTAAAAAATCGCCAATTAATTTTCATTATTTGTTTCCTTTTCTGTCTCTGAAACATAGGTTTCGAACCCTCGTCGAGCTCGTTCCAATGAGGGGTCATAACCTAAGGTGTTGAGACAAAAAATGAAAAAAATTAGTTATTCAAGAATTTTGTTTGAAAGTATCGTCTGCTTTTCATGTTAGGTAAAGGGTTAAAAGATCAAGAAAAACGTGATAATTTGGTACTGTTTTGGATAAAGGTAAACAATAACTACTCCACACAAGCAGGGTTAGCATTGGGTGGAGACAATTGCACTGTCGACGTGCAGTACACCTCAGTACACAGCGCCACCGCTGAATGGAGTGATGAAGTGCCTTGCCCAAGGACACAACGCAGTTATCCCTGTTGAAGATTACTGTAGCCTGCTTGATTTCCATTGTGAGGAGAAAAAATATCTCCACGGATCATCAAGGTCAGTTGAACGAAAATAGACATGTATATGTTTTAGTGTATCGCATTATGAAGGATAAATACACTTAAGAATTATATGCCACAAGGCGAATTGTGCTTTCATATTATTTAACCCTTTACCTAAAGTAACGGCCAAAACCGATCAGCGCTATTCTCAAAAATCGCCAATTAATTGTCATTATTTTTTCATTTTCTGTCTCTAAAACATAGGTTATGAACCCTCATTGGAACGAGCTCGTCGAGCTCGTTCCAATGAGGGGGTCATAACCTAGGTTTTTGAGACAAAGAAAGGAAAATAATAGTTATTCAACAATTTTTGTCGATTGCTTTTCATGTTATGTAAAGGGTTAAAACAACAAAACAAAAAACAATGCAGTCCCCATTACACCAACGGCAAAGCGTCTTCGTTTGCGCGCACGAATGCATGACCCAATTATTGATTGCATAATTCACTTGTGAAGTTACCGTTTATAATCAAACCCGGAAATCCCAGTAAATCACACTTGGGAAAGTAATAATAAAATTGATTCACGATTTTGTGAATAGGTTGTAGTCGTTACGTTAGGCAAACAGTCAACAATAAAACAAGGCATAAACTCTTCAGAAAGGGGCGCTTTTCAATATCCAGTCTTCCACCGGACTGAATATAAAAAATATATCATAAATTGTCTTTCAATCAACGCAGGAAATGTTTTTCAATCGATGCTGGACGTGGCTGAATCCTTCATGACATTAGCAATACTGTTATACAAGTTTGTTTACTAAATAATTATGAAGACTCGCCAAAGTCATTTTTTTATTACGCCGCATAGATTCACCATGTATGTTAATATCTGGATGTTTCATAGAGAACTAAATACATATTGATTGAAATATATATAACTGAGAGACGAAGGAAAATCTGTTTATCATTGTGAGTAAAGGGACATCACATTACATTAGCGACAGACGGCGCGCAAACTCCACGTAAAGTGTGCAAACAAACAGCCTATTACAGAATTAGATTGCTGACCGCGAACTGGGAAAACCAGTAAAAACCCTAAAATTCAAACAGTGATTTAAATGAAGCAGAATTTGGATAAGTCCAACTATCACTCATCAGGTTGTGACATATCATTGGAATCGGCCAAATGAGCCGCTACCTATTAAATATCACATCCAATGTGCTCTAAAGCGAAGACAACCACACAAAGTATGAAATGGTGGAAGAAGACAGTTTGCATTTGCTGGAAAATAACAGCATTGTTCACATCTCTGGCCAACAACAAGGTTGCAAATCATACTGGGAAGACAGGGCATACTTCTCCATAGATAGATTCTGCTCTGTACGTCTCCGAGCGCTCCTAGAAATACTCTCTTGGCCAGTAATCAGCCCATTGTGCTCGTGTTGGAAACACTGAACGCTGAAGTTACATAACTAAATTGAGAAAACAATTACCCAAAAATTGTTATAGAAAATATGCAGTAGTTGTCACAACTGGAAAGGAACACTTATAATTAACACAAAAGGACTAAGTGGGTAGTAGTGGTAATTGGGGACTGGGAGTGTGAGATAATCGGAGGAAAATAAAAATATATGGTGTCCTCAGAAGATACCAAGAGAAGACAAAACAGGTGTTCGAAAAGATAAAAAAACAAGGATTCTTAGAGGATTCGAACAAGTAACAGAAGCCCCATTCAATGGAGCCCACACCGCATTGTTGGAGGGCTTCCACGAGAAAGGGATTCTGGGAGAATCGAAGAAAAACAAAAAAATGGCGAACAGAAAGGTTCTTGAGTTCTCGGTCATTCTACGCATTGTCGAGTCTTTTTCTGGAAATTGGACATCCTGGCATTTACTCAAACACTTTGTCAGCTCAGGCGACTTGGGTTATAGCTTGCCAACCACAGCAATCACATGTTGCCATGAACCAAGATGGCGGTCTCCAGCAAACAAAATGTGAGACGGAAACACGAGGCAACACAATGAAACATGTTATCCGCCAGTACAATAACCTTACTCATCACCACGATGATACCATGACAACTAATATAACGAAAGAAGCCACTTAGTTTACATCGTACTCACCCTCCTACTTTCCATCCTGCAAATGTCGATCGAAAACCACATTGCATATATAGCATTCCTGGTGTGACTGTGTTGATTTCCCCACCATATAACTCAGTAAAGTACCGTAGTGTTACCCACATTTTCATTGGAAATGACTGGATACATATTTTTCAAAATATTCTTTTTTTATTCTGTACTAAACGATTTGGATATTTATCAAAAGAAATTCAAAATCAGTTTCTGTCGACCGACCCTATTTGTTGGCAGGGATGTTACCGAATCCAGTCATTTTTTATTTGGTCTAACAAATCGGACTACAGCACCAAACATAAAATCGCCATTCAGATGCTACCTGTGAGCTTACGCTGGAAAGCGTATGTAAAGCTCGTTTCAGTAATGAATACAATCTCTGGTCCATGAACCAGATAAGGTAACCCATGTACCTCTCTGGGGAGTTTTCGGATAGTATTTTTTTGTTACGTTGGGGTCTATCTTTCTGGGGGTTGTTTGCCATCTGGTAACTTCAATACTTCCATTGGGTGGCGTTTGAGGCGGAATATTTGATAAGTGTCCCTCGGATTTAGAATTGTGAATGTCTTTATGAATTTGCAGTTACATTAACGAAAAGCGTTTAATTTATCATGTTCCGAATAGGTCTTTTTAATAACGTTTATTGGTTCAAACAGGTGCGCATTTCCATAAATGTTGTAACCGTTTGTCTTAAAACACTCAAAACCAATCAAACATTACCTTTTCCGTTGTTTTTGTCAGTTAGGTCGCCCCTAATGTATAGAGAATATCAATTTGAAAAATGCCCTTTTTGTCTACTGTAACTGAGGGACACCCGCTAGTAATATACAACCATCTTAAACCATATACTATACAATACTGATGGTGTGATGCCATAGTGTAGTATCATAACAGATGATTGCTGTGTTTTTGGAGTGAACTCCAGCAGCGCAGAAGAGTTTTCAAATTAGAAGTGAATCAGTACTTTTGTTACTGCTTTCAGTCTCGTTGATTTTATGTCTGTCTCTAACCTGTCTCGAACTCTATGTTCGGCCACATTGACTGTATTGAGCAATCAAGTGTCTCCAATGGAAGAAAAAGCAATCAAACACTGAATCATGTTCCTACAGCAGCGCCTACTGCCCACCAGTTCTCACAGATTTGTTGTGAGCTTGAAGGGAATACAAATATGTTCTTGAAGCAAACACAAATGAAACAGTTTGGTAATCTGGTTGGTTACTGTCTAGCAATAATGTAGGTACAGACGTGCCAAATAAGTTTCGGATTTGGTTTTCTGCCTTTCTCGTGTCTTTAACTTGCACTCTCTAACCTATAGCAACAGGTATGTGTTAAGCTTTCACACGACATATTTCAGAGAGGGACTCAACGAGGAGAACATGTTTGTTAACAGTAGATCACCATTTTGAAAGTAACGCATACTTGATTCCTCAGCAGCGAGGTCCTGGGTTGCAATTCCTGACTATAGTTCAACACAAAAACATGAAAACTTATGAAATGATTTTCAAATAGACAGAAACAAGCGTAATCCCTGAAAGTGCTTGCCCTCGGGGATTTGATCAGAAGAGAGGCATATCATAAGTTTTCAGCAAAGAAATCACAATAGTTATGCGCCGTGAGGTATACAGAATACGAAGATGGGGCTGTTGGATCCTCACACCCACAATACACATACAGTACAGCCGCTGTGGAATGGATGTAATCCACGCATGCCTTTACCAAGAAATAAAAATCATCATTAGCAAAATTTTAATTAATGATGCACCGTTTTGTACCCGGCGCTTCATAAATTAAATTTTTAATGATTATTCCTAAAACTAGTGTTTGGAATCTTATATTTTTACGTCCGTGGATATATTACCCACCCACGGAAAGTGACCAGTTCCAAGCGACTGTACTGTACTTCCCGGACTGCCAATTATAGTTGCCTTTGCCGCTGGTGTCACGAGCCACGTTAACCTGTTGTTTCAAAGGGATGATTGTCTGTCAACATGCCACCAAAGGCGCTACTGGTCTTTCAGTGAAGCAACTCCCTCCCTCTCAGGAAGTAATAACCCAGACGCACCCACTTGCGCGTCAGGTGCGGTCTCCACTCTCCAGAATATACTGTCCGGATCATAGGGACTCACAATCCCAATGCCGCACCAATGGGGACGCGAAACATATTTAAAAACGAAACCTGAAGACGCTGTAGTTTGTAGTCTACGGTGCGCAACACAACTGTTGCTTCTCTTTTCGTGTAGATGCGTAACACGTCCAATGCAGCGATCGCATTTTGCAATCAAATGCAGTTTTACGGGTGCGGGGGTTGAATGTGATCGAGACTGCAGTATCTACAGTGCGGCTACCGCGGAATGGTCAATTTCCACGTGTGGGAAATATTTCCACGGGTCCAACAATATTAGATTCCAAACACTAATTATAGGAATAATCATCAAAAATGTAATTAATGAAGCACCGGTGCTTCATTATTTAAAAATGTGCTGATGATGATTTTTATTACCTGGTAAACGCGTCGACATCGACACGTTTATGGCGACTGTACTGTACCCGATTCATAAAAGTTTACTCTGTGTAAGTGAAAAGGCCCTCTTTCTACGATCTACCCCGCGTCGGAGATGTGGATTCTTCCGGTTCACGTTGTATCGATATTCACACTACCACCATTTGCAGACGGGGTTCAAAGTGTCAAAGTTTAATGTCTCATTAGGGTCGAAAAATATCAAATGATCTGTTGTATTCGTTGAGGTGTTTTAATGGGTATCCAACACTTCAAACTCGACACATTGCCAGTGGAAGATACAAGGAGCCTTGACTTATTCATTCCAGTGCCCAAACCAAAGTCAATAAATAACTGTTTCTATTGTGACAAGTTCCATGTTCAACTGGTAACAACAACTTCTAACAGTCACTTTTGTAATTGCTGTTAGTTGAAGAAGAGGCGATGTCTATCATAATGACAACAGCAGCAACAGTACGATTTCCAGAAAGGAAATGTCATTCTTGCTGTACTAGGGTGAGGTGAAACTGGAAGAGAAGGGACGCGAGCTCCACGTTCACGCTCTCAAACTTTGGTACGGATACATGACTAATGATAACAATGAATTTAAAAAAATGAGAGTATCTTCATGAATCAATACTTCGGCTTCCCGTAAGTTATGTTTCAACAAGAACCAGGGGTGTGGCTAGAGGGTTTCAGCTGGGGGGGGGGGGGGGAGGGTGCCACCGGTGTAAATTCCAACTGTGAGTGATTTCGATAGGTGGTTGCACTGCAGCTCTGGGTGATATCTTTTAACCCTTTACCCAACGAATCGCCCGCATCCGCCCGCGTAATATGCAAATACAGCTGCTGAAAAAATATTATTTTTCGAAAAATTTCAACAAAACCATATCATGTGACCCCTCTTTGGAACGAGCTCTTCGAGCTCGTTCCAAAGAGGAATCACATGATATGGTTTTGTTGAAACTGTTTAAAAAAAATTTTTAAAAAATGATATTTAAAATAATGAATTTTGAAATCGTCCGCGTTGGGTAAAGGGTTATGAACCCTTCTGAAAATCTTCACTAGTCCTGAAACGGAAAAAGCATCATTTATAATGTGTCTGGGTCAGAAAATTTACCGGATTGATGTCAGAGGTGAAATTTTGAGGCCATGTCAATTTTAGAGTAGGAAATTTGAAACTCAAGTTTCCAGTTGGAAATAAAAGATCAAAATTTCTCATCATTAGTTGTAATTTTAATATTTTTCATAAACAATGTTAATTTATTGAATTTCCAACTATTTGATTTTTGACCTCGGAACTTCCAACTATTGAAAAAATACTCCTAGCTGGGGGAGGGGGGGGGGGAGATTCCCCCAACCCCCACCCTGTGGACACATCCCTCACAAGAACGTATTTCCCCAAATACAGATGAAAACGTGTAGAATAAAATACAAATCTCTTTTGAGGGTACATGTGATCATTGGATTCAGAAAACGTTTTTTTTCACCTGCACTCCTCGGAAACTGATTACACAAGTCGAAGCGACCGTTTTGATAACAGTAATTAAATGTTAAATAAATCACTAACTAAATTCAAATAGATCATTTTCTGTCATGATGACATTTTTACTTAGGCCTACCATGCATTAAACTAGAAACATGAAACAAAGAAACACACATATGAAACATTACTACTATAAACCTCGGCTGTAAAAGTACAAGTGGAACAATGAATGGTGATTACGTCACTACAGCTCAAGGACGTAATAACATGACGTCATTATCTTCATTCGTATAAAAATAAATTCAAAAACACTGAATGATTGTCAAAATATTTGTGAACAAGTCACGAAAGGGAGGAATATTGTAAGATAGATTGGTTATTACCACCATGTGGGTCTCAATCTCGCCTGTGGGTCATATATCGACGAGTCCTAACGCACTTCAATACTCCATCTCGGAAACCCTAATGTGGTTATAACCTATACTTATTCACATGTGGCCAATGAATTTGGCGAGCGGTTAACACCACATTACCACGAGTGGTGAAGATTTGGTACGCCAAGCTACTTTGGGAAAATTTTCTTTATACCATGATCGTCAGATTAAGAAGAGGTGAAATGTTGAATAAATCAATATTCACACGTGCAGATCTGTTTTTTTTTTAGATGGGCGCCGGTGGGCGGTAGTTTCGCTGGCAATTACATAGCCGAAACGAAATAGAAAACGAAACGCACAAATTACGGGGTCTTTTTCATTTTATAACATAATAACATACTATTTCGTGTTATGGGTGCTTTATTAATATGAAACAACGTATGTTTGTTAATTTTTGGTATCTTATGAGGTAAGCTTATTTAAAAAAGTAATAAATAATTGCCGGTTTCATTTCATCCTTTACGAGGCGACGAGTGATAAATTTAGACAAGTTTCCATTAAAGACGAGGTCACTCACCAAAGGTCAACATGGATGTAGTTCCACTGTATGTGTAAATTTTAACTACTGAAATCCCATTGCTGGCGTGTTTACCACGGTTGGTGTGTAAAGCTAAAATTTATGTCATAGGCTTTTTATATATAGTAGAATCGGTAGTCATGGTAAAAAAAACTACACGTTGAAGGACACGTTGCCATCTGTTTGAACAGTTTCGAAAGTACAGTAATCGCCCCCGCTCCACCCAAACATACTCACTGTTTACACCTTCCGACGCTCTGGTTTGAAAAACAGGAAAATGAGAATAATCGAGCGCGGTTTTTTGTATTTCCGAAGCAGAGTTAAAAAATAACTTATTAAAAAAATACCGGGCAGTGAAACGGGTAAACTCGTCCCAGAACAATTAACCCTTTAAGGCTTTAATTATCATCACGTTCTTCAACGTTTTACAAAATGCGACGTCAAACGTCGGAAAGTTTCACATTAACTGGTTGAGGGCTAGATTATTTTTGGACCAGAGGCACTCTCCAATAATCTGTTATAAAACAAATTTTTATAAACCAAATATTGTTTGTGTTTGACTGAATATGAAATTTAAGCAGGGAAAGTGTTGACTTTTGCTCTGGTATCCTCGTTTTTTGAAAGCCCTGATAGTGGCTTCTAGCAGTCAGTTTAGAAGTCTTGACAGCAGGATTAAATTAGTATTTTATGCTGCGATAACATTTTGCTCAAAGGTTGATAGGAAGCATTGGTGCCTGCTGTCAACTCTATGTGTTGATTGCATATATTTTCCGTGTTTTATAAATCACAACCTTCATTATAACCCTTTACCTAACATGAAAAGCAGACGACACTTGCAAAAAAAATTCTTGAATAACTAATGTTTTTCATTTTTTGTCTCAAAAAGCTCGTTCCAATGAGGGGTCATAACCTATGTTTTTGAGACAAAAAATGAAAAAAATAATGAAAATTAATTGGCGATTTTTGAGAATAGCCCTGGCCGGTTTTTCCCGTTACGTTGGGTAAAGGGTTATTGTATAATTGGTGTATATTTAATTTGAACTTATGGAATTTCAAAGTAAACAAATTTCCCTTACTTATATAGCACCTTTTCGAAGCACTGCAAGAGACAAATGTGCCAAAAAATCAATCCCAATTCTGGAAGTCTCAAGTGGTCTCAATTACCTGATCGATGGATCAGATCCAGCGGAAATGCTAGCACCATCCAGACACAGCGGATTGTTGCAGGATATATCGGCCGAGTATATATTTTGAGCCTCATTTATTATGGCCATCTTGAGATGGATATCTATTATGTTGCTGAATCAACGTTTTAATTTAGTTTCAAATGAGGAAGACGAATGAACAATGAATTGGAAAGTTCGATTGGTACGTAATTTTCATGTTGGATAGCTGTCAAATGAAGTGTGCTATTTATTGTTAATGTCAGTTCTACCAACAGTCAAGTAAGACACGCGTCATACTTTCATATACACACTGCTGAAGTGGTTGTATTCCGATGCATTGAACAGTGGGGAACCCTTACTCTTAAGAATCATGTTCGACCTATCTATTTCGAATTTAATTGCTCACATAGTGGGGGATGTCTAGTCATGTAAGATCTCCGGAATTAATTTTAGCATGTTCAGTTATTTATTGGTTGCCTGCGCCACATCAAAGGCTATATCATGGTGATACATCTGTATTCATTGTTATAAAAGCGGTAACTATCTCTGAGAATATGGAAAAAAATCATTACAGTTCAAACAAGAAGTCTTGTCACGAAATGTGCATTATCTAGGCTTAATTGCACGTAGGAATTGCATGCAATTGTCATATCGAATCGCATCCAAAGCATGGCAGGTTCTCCTGGTTACTTATAGCAAACACATGCAATGTTTCTGTCAATGGACCTCCGGATTACCCGGAGGTCCATTGACATAAACATTGCTTGTGTACAGGCCATATGTGCGGGATTTGAAAACCTTACTATGGCAAAAATGCGTAGATTAACGCGCAGATCGACGTGCTATTTGTGCGCAATTCATGACAGGACTTCTAGTTTTAACTGTAAACACAGAAAATGAGTCCACTGTAATGAGAGAGAAAAGAAGTGGTGCTAACAAAAATGTGAAAAAGATACACGCAGTCCACTGGACATGATATAAGTCAACCCGATGATTATCGGAAACTTGGAAAATGGAATGTAGATTAAAAATATAAAAATAATTTAAAATTTATTGAAAAATTTGACTTTCTTGTGGAACGCGAGATTCAAATGAGAATTTATTGAGTAAAAATGTTTTCTCAGAGACATTGTATTAAAAAGTTGAGCGTCTGTCATAACTAAAATCAGTCAAATATAAGAACATGTGTTCAACTGTCAAATGACATTGATAGGGGCACATGCTGGTCGCCTACCGCCCTTTAATAGAAACAACGTGTAAGTCCTGTTTGACCAATAAAACACCGTTGTAGAATCACTTAATCTTTTCTACAAAAATTACTAGACAGATATGATATTAGGTCGGAAGCGATGGAACTGGTTATTTGTTCAGTGTAGGAATTTCTGTGGTAACCAATGTAATAGATCTGTGCTTGGGTACGGTGGTAGACGCGTTCTGTTTTACTGTCGTATTTATTAATTTGTTGGAGTTTAACGACACTTTCGACAGCCGGGGTCACCTCCTGTCGGAGAGTTTGGCGAGTGGAGGAATCCGGAGAGAACTACCGAACAACGGCGAGCAACTCTGAGACTCCCTAACGTACTAACTCCACAAAAACTTAGCTTATGATTCCCCATTGGAAGGAGCACATCGTACTCGTCCCCATGAGAGGTTATAAGCTATGTTTTCGAGACAAAAATGAAAATATTTAATTATGCGGGAATTTTTTACTGCAAATTGTATAAGGTAGACCGATAATGAAAACAAGAGAAGGTTAATTCAACTCTTCTTCCGAAAACAACTCACTCATCACAGCGTTACCACCTCGACGTTGATATTCTGACGTCATTTATATTAGACGTGTTGTGAACGATATTTTCTGTAATGAGCTATTCGATGGTGATGATGTGCTAAAATGTGCTAAAATAGTGTACCCCATGAACACAGCTTTTCCTCCTGAGTGGATCTCTGGTGACCCGTTATAAATTGGCTTCCCTTTTCAAAATTTTAATCGGTGTATAAAGAAGTTCCGGAATATTTGTGCTGGAAAACATTGCGGTCATGTGTAAAGAGGTCACGGAGTGGATACACCAACCTTCCGTTTTTCAAAATTTTTCCGAAGAAACCCTCTGTACCCATGGACGAAAATGAAATTCCTCCTCTCATGCTCGCCGCCTATTTGGGTGCAACGCGCGTCGGATGGTTGTAAGCATCATAACCATGATTGAAATATGACGCGCGACTAACTCAGAATACTGGATCGCCATTGTACCAACGATTCACAAGCGAAGGAATTCAGAATTTTGACCACGAAAATAAGACTTCATCATCAAATCATCTTTATTCTCAAATAATTAAACTTGTTTTCGGTTCATGCGTTTTCAGATAAAACGATTGGCTCACACGATTCTGTTTTTTCTTTTCATAACTCAATGAACCGGAAAAAACACAATTAGGTCCGCCCCCAGCCATGCCCCTAAAATACCAGTCTTCGGAGTTGCAACATGGTGTCAAATCCATAGAAATTAGAACACTGGCACGTTCTAAATGTGAAAAAGAAAAATAAATTTATATTTCTAATTTATCACCATGAAATTATTTATAAAATATTTAATTGACCGTGGTGGGTCAATTTTTCTTTTTCTTCACAACTGTATTTATTTGACATTTCAATTTTTACGCACACTGGGTGATCGTCTGCGTTCATCGTTTTACCCAAATCGATTGTAAACAATGGCTGGTCACGACGAATACGGCAATTTTGACATTGAATTCAACTAATTTCATGTCATCTGGCTTTATATCTAACTCCACTTTTACAAACTTTGTTTTTCAGTTCTCGGGAAACGGTCAAAACGAAAATACAATGTAATACTGATGGCCTACTTCCACCTACCACGGAACGTAACTCTTACGTGAAGTGAACAGTTGAATGAAATTTGAGGGAGGCGTGGCTTATGACGTTTTCTTTACATTACGTAATTCATTGGTCAATAAAAAAATTAATGACATAAGTGCATTTGACTTGGAAAGTGTGTCAATTGCTACCTGCATTTCAAGAATATGCGCCCTCTTTTATGCCAGAAAAAATAATATGTCTACCAGTTTTAGTTTTTAAGTGTTTGTTCGCTGAAGTAGAGGACAACTAACACTATTTATTTATTTGGGTCGCGAATGTTTAATTATAAGGAATGATCGTTTCTTTTTGTCTATTTCTTGAGTTATGAACCCCAAAAAACAAAGTCCAAACTGTGTAAATGGGCGTAGCCCATTTACACAGTTTGGACTTTGTTTTTTGGGGTTCATAACTCAAGAAATAGACAAAAAGAAACGGTCATTCCTTAATTAACCGAAAATAATACAGTATTTGAGAAATACATTAAGTACAAAAGGTGACGAAAGGTTGCGCGCTCAGCAATCTATAAGACCATGTGGGGAGCATGAGGGTGGTCTTACATGCGCTTTGTACTCGTGCGAGTGGGGACTAGTTGCCTAGCATCCAAAGACGACTTTGACTAGTACTGTTTTAAACTTATCAGGCAGATTTCTCAATTACACCTACCCATGTAGAGGCCATGGACTTTATTAACTGTGCTTATCTTCATCAGTGTTGAAGAGGATTTAACCATCTATATTCTGACGGGCTGAGATCAATGAGCCCCGTCAGTCAATGTGCGGGTGTTAGAATATTGTTCGGTGCAGATGAGTGGGATTGTGGATCTGTGACCTTGACGTGTGGTGAAGTGTTCCCAAATCAAATCCTTGATGCTTGTGGTGGACGGGATTTGATTTGATAACACACATTACCAATGGTGATTTTATCCCATTTACAACGTGAAACTGGCATATTCGCAGGACAGAGAATGAAATATGTATTGATATCATATCACACACACTATATATATGTCAATTTATATGCATATAACACCATGTATGTGGTATATATATGATAGAATAAAGAAACAGTTATAAACAGTTATAACTGTGTTTATTTCCTTCCAAATAACGATAAAAATATAGCATAAATAGGTACTAGGGCCGGTAATCAGATTTAAACTACGAGTAGGATACGAGTTTTAAGCTTGTCACTTAAAATGGAGAAAAAAACTACACTTTCTGTCGCAAACACACGGGTTTGTTTTGTTTATATTTGCGCCGGTGGGCAGTACAACCGGCTGCACATGAATGCTTGGTCGACAGTTGGACACATCTTCAAAGTTGATAGAATTTACCTTGGATTTTCAGTCAAATTATTATTAACAATTCTTAAATTTTATTTTAAAGATGCAATTGTACGTATTTTAAACTTAATATAAGTCATTGGACGTGGTCGATAGTACCGCAAAACGTCGTATGTTTGAATGAAACAACACGAGGTGTGAATGTATCGAAGTTGGCAAATTACGTCATGTCACGTCATGAATGAACTTCCTTCTGTGTGGTGTAATTTTGTTTACCCTAGTAGACGCTTTACACCGGTTGTGGGGTTAAAATCAATATAACAGTTTAGCTCTCTTATTTACAAAAATTTAAGGTATTCAGGTTTATATTTTCAAATATCTCCAACAAATGGCAATAATGCCAGGTAAATACGGATGCCGTTCTGACCGGCTCAAAGGTTCCACCCAGGGCACGCAACGAACAGCCACGCCGATGCTATTGTATCCAATTATTTGTCCTGCCACAACTATAGGTCCATGCGAAAATGGATGCCGCCGCACTCAATTCAAAGAGCTGCCGACAGCTACAACTTCAAACAACATCAGCAGTCGCTGTTGCGCAGAACATTTTAGACGAGTCTCAAGTGTCGCCATTACTATATTGCCGGATAATACTCCAGAATAATGATGCAATACTCCCCTTTGTGTCATGAATAAAACATAATATTTTTCGGGTTGACGAAAGTCAAAACGGAGCTAGATCAGCTAAAAAAATTACACGAAATGAATGAATGAATGAAGTTTATTCAACAATATACCAAATTCACGAAAGGATTTAGAAAAGAAAAACAAACGGAGAGACAAGGCACAAATCAAAGATTGACTACTCTGGCGTGAGGGCCGTTCTGTCCAATCGATCGAGTTTTTCCATTGATACCAAGGTGGCCGTCTAAACGTTGCACATGTGAAGACAGAATGGGTTAAAATTTGGTTAATAACGCGGAGAGTTCAAGTCAGCAATGTAATTTCATTGATTCGAACACACCCTTATATGACTATACCACGACTGCTGACTTCAAACAACAGAAAAGGACAGAAGGTAAAGACAGCTTTAGCAAGTGCCCCCAAAATGAAAACAAGGTGTTTTCTCGTATAATATTTCAGTGCTATATGATATATTTTTAATATCTTGTCACATAAGCTATTAATTCGTCGCCTGTGTGCTAGAATGTTCTACTTCCCATAGGCGACATAGAACATTCTCGCACTCAGGCGACGAATTGTACGAAAAGTAAATCATAAAGTAACGTTAAATGAACTATTACTTAACTGTAAAGTCCATTTGATGCTTACATTAACTCCTGAATAATGATTTTGTTAGCCCTTTATCCAACGCAGACGATTTCACAATTTATTATTTTAAATATTATTTTTCTCAGACTTTTCAAAACATTTCATCAAAAAACACGTCATGTGAACCCTCTTTGGACTTAACGCGGTCGTTCCATTGAGGGGTTACATGACACGGTTTTGTTGACAGTTTTTGAAACAAAGTATTTTCTACGCAATTAAGACTACATATATAATCATAAAAAAAATGAAAGTAATTATAATCGTTGTTATTGTTTTCATTGTTAGCCATTGTACCTTAAAATCATCACAATTAGTTTTTGAATGGTAATTCCTGCTGGTGCCCATGCACTAGTCTTCAGTAGTCCACAAACCTCGATGCGCGCATATCAATATGTGTCTAGGTCGCACTCTACACTATCGCATAAGAACATCTCAACACTTCCTGTCAACAAGCAGTCCCAAGACAGAGGTCACGACCGCGTCCGTGGGGAGTTGGGGGGACTATATGGGCAGATGTTTGGAGGAGAAAACGACAGAATGTGCTGTTTGATTGGTTGTTTGTTCCCATTTAGAGTGGTCCGGTCTCATTGGTCTATTTAGAGGGGAAAAAGTTTGAGGCTGGGCTTAAAAAAAAAACTATTAGTACTCAAAATACAGAAAGTCGATAGAATGCTACCCACGACATGATGTGTGGGCAGTAGAAGTTTACAGTAGGTAGTATTCGGGGATTTTAATAAAGAACATCAAACTTTAAGCAAAAGCAGTCGATGTTGGACAGGAAAGGTTAATCAAGTAACAAATACTACCTTACTGGAGGACACTTATAGAAGAGAGAAACAAGAGTGCCCCTGTGCCAGGAGTAAAATTATATTTTTATGGCTGATGGAAGTCAAAACGTGGCTAGATCAGCTCAGGAATAAAACGAAAAGGATTTGGGGAAGACACAAAATGGCAAAAAAGCGCACAAAACGAAGATTAATTACTCTGGTGCGACAACCAAGTATGTCCAATATCGATCGAGTAGTTCCGCTGAAACGTGGCGTCCGCAAAGCAGTCCAGGAGACGACAGAATCGGTTCAAAGTATGTTGCTTAAGAGGGAAAATTCAAGTCCATAATGTACTCTCATTGAATCGAACGCACTCCTCTACCACTAAACAAAGTCTATAGCAGTACGTGCTACACCCCACGTAAAACAAGCAACCCCCACATTCCGAAATTACCGATGAAAGGTACCAGAGGAATGCATAGAATATAGCACAAAAAAATGTTCAAAACAAGGTTTTGGGAACACAAGCCCATACCCGGTGACAATATCTGTAGCACTATCCGTGTAATCAACGTGCAATTAAAAATTGAAAATCCCTAGTATGCGCATTCCCGAACATCCACATTAGCCCATACACCATCGTCTATGTGTAATAGAGTTCTGCCATTGAATCGAGCATCCTTAAAGAACACACCCGTTTTCCATTCTTGTTTTGTGCATAGCGTTGGACGTGGCGTTATTTATGGAATAAGGTTATACTTGGAAAATGAAGACGGTTCTCGTTGTTTTGTTTGCTCTCAAAAGACATGGGAAATAATGATGTTAGCTTTAATGTCTTTCTGTGCGCATTATTTTCTTTTCTTTGTCCGTTTTGTTTGATATTTGTTTTCAGCTGTCCATTGTTAGCTCTATGTAATATCGTCGCACAGGTGCCTTTACTGATATTGGGCTCCATTTTCAATACTTTCGCAAAAGCCGGGAATAACAAAAACAGTGAATTGTGTTTATAGGCTTCCCCGTAAATTACTATCAATATGGGAAGAAAAACATATCTTCTCTTGGGACAAAAGAAAGAGTTGTCTCCGCCCGTGAAAATAAAGGCTGCTCATGTTGCCGAGGTTAGAATGCAATCACCTGTGTGGACTTTCATTAAATTGTTCACCATGTAAATATCTGTAACCTGAACGCTATACCTGTCCGGTTTGATAATTATTTCTATTGTCCACTCTACTAGGCAAATTGTTATTTGCACGGTTTTGCATCACATATATTCTTTGTTGGAACTTGCGCACGAAAATATGGCATTCATAACTTCTATAATTAATAACTTCTAACTAAGTTTTAAGTCTCGCGCAATGGTACAATTACCCACAGTTGGTTCGTCTTCCGGAATGTCATTGGATCGTCGTGCTTTATCACCTTTTTGGGGGCGCGGTGGCGTTGCGGTAACCGGTTCTCGTCAGATCACCGAAGTTAAGCAACGTCGAGCCCAGTTAATCCTCGTATGGGTGGCCGTCTTCGCGATCGATTCGGACTCCCGCGTTGTGTCCTTGGGCAAGGCACCTAACCCCAATTGTCCACATGGGGGCACGATGATGCCGTGTACTAAGGCGTACTGCACGTCGATGGTGCGCATGTCTTCAACCAATCTAACCCTGCCTGTGCTGCAGGGCGGATTTAGGATGTTGGGGAGCTGGCAGCTGCTCGTCGTTGCTCGGTGGTTCTCTCCGGGTATTCCGGCTTCCTTCGTCCTTAAAACTGGCATGGTCATGATTGGTCTTTCGTGCATAAGTATGTGACCTTAAACACTAATAAATAAATAAATAAAATATCACCTTCTTGGAAGTATGAATACAATGTTCTGAGAAAAGGGCCAAATCGTGCAATATAAATACAACCTGCAGTTTTTAGTGGAAATGAACATTATTTCACTGTGGAAGACGCACAGCGCAAACAGATTTTCGCGCGAGACTTTTCCAGTAATAATTAGTATGTTAATGAGATTCTTTATGTTGTCCGTTCCAACCTACTAGAAAATTCTTCAGAGTTTTGCAGAACAAAACGTCACAGAAAGTTTGTTTTAGAATCTCTGCTTCCGAAACATAGCTGATTACTTTCAATGGAACGGGATTGGTGGCTTCGTTCCAATGAGGTATCATGAGCTATGATTTGGAAGCAAACACTGAAAAGAAGTTTCGTTATTTACTAACAATATTCAAAGCTTCGTTCACCGGTCGTGTTACAGTAGAGTCGACCTGGATTGGTCGTAAACCACGCGTGGGCAGTGATGTCCAGCTATTTTAAATCATCATCAACAAAATTTTGCTTGTACCCGATACTTCATTAATTAAAGTTTTGATGATTATTCCTATAACTAGTGTTTAGAATATATTATTAATGCGTCCGTGGAAATATTGCTCACCCATGAAAAGTGACTAGGCATCAACGGCTGTACTGTACTAGAAATGTTTGAACTTATTTATTTATTTATTTATTTATTTATTAGAATTTAACGACACTTTAACAGCCAGGGTCATATCATGTCGGTGACAGTTTTACGGGTGGAGGAAGCCGGAGTACCCGGAGAGAACTACCGAGCAACGACGAGCAGCTGTCAGCTCTCCAACATCGTAACCATAGACCGTGGCACAGGCAGGGTTAGATTGATTGAAGACATGCGCACCATCGACGTGCAGTACGCCTTAGTACACAGCGTCATCGTGCCCCCGTGTAGGTGATCGGGGTTAAGTGCCTTGCCCAATAACACAACACAGGAGCGCGAATCAGTCGATGAAATGGTCACCCATCCAACTACTAACCGCGCTCGACGTTGCTTAACTTCGGTGACCTGGGGAGAATCGGTTACCGCGACGCCACCGGGCCCCCAAATGGTTGAACTAATGATCAGTGTTCCACGTATGTTTGAACCCACGCTCCAAAGCCACCAGCCTTATTATGTAGGAAACTCAACTCCGCTCTGGGACCCGTCTAGCACTTATATTGATATTGATATTGATATTTTATTTGCCAGTATACTAAAATATAACAATGAATACATATAGTACATGGAGTTAACATATTGAAATTTCAACACAAAAATATAAAATATATTTCTTATAGTACATATAAATACAAAATCCCAATAATTAAAGCATTGTATACTGGCAGGGGAAGGCATAGCCAGGTTGGCTGTCTTCCTGCCTTTCCCTGAGAGATATAAAAGAAAAAGAGAAAGAAAGATCAGCAAAAGAAAGAGAAAGAAATTGGTATTACACAGCAACATTGTGGATTCCAGTTATTATGTCTTGATTTGGTCTCATTCCAACATGCGTGCGTAGTGTCGCTGATGATCAACTGCGAAATGTCGCTCCCTTGATTCTGCTGACACCGTTCCTCCCATTAGCTTGGAGGTAGTAATAGTATGAGTAAATCTACGAAATTGTTGGTGGGAGCAGAATGTGAGGCGACATGGACGAGAGTACCAGACAACGATTACTGTCAAAGACAACACTTGATTTTATAGTTAACCCTTTACTAACATAACCGCCGAAACCACCCACAGCCATTCATAGAAGTCGTTATTCAAATTTTATTTTGTTTTCACACCTTGTTTCAAAGCCACAGCCCACGATCCTCCCTTGGGGCGATCTCCTTGAGCTCGCCCCAATGAAGACACTCGAGCTTTGTCTCCAAAACGAAAAAATAAGATTAGTTAGTTATTCAAGAATTTTCTTATGACAAATGTCTCGGCTATCCACGTTGGAAAAGGGATACATTTTAGTTTATACAATCCGGACAATAAGGGTTCGAACAGGAAATGTTTTCGGAGTAAGAGGAGAAAAATATTGTTGTTAACTTTTTCTTGAATTCTTTCCTATTCTCTGTATTTCTGATATCTCTTTCTAACTCATTCCATAGCTTTGGTAGCGCAAGGACGGGTAATTTATCCAGGGTTTTGGTTCTGGTTTTGTGAGTGCGTAAGAGACCAGCCTGGCGAGTAATTATGTTTTGTTGGTTATTCACAATTGAGAAGAAGTTTGCAAATGAAACCGGGAGGTTTCCATTATGCCAATCAAACATAAATAATAAGGCGTGTAATTTGTATAAATCTTTTAACTTCAATATACTATCTTTGATAAATAGGGGGTCAGTGTAGGCATTATATTTCTTATTATTTATTATTCGTAGTGCTCGTTTCTGCAGTTTTTTAAGACGATCACAGGCTTTTGACGCACCCTATAACGGAATTCCATAGACGAAATGGCTCTGTATCAGTGTGAAATATAACGTTTTCATAGCAGTATGAGGGAGAAACTTTTTAACTTTATTTAGAACGAAGTTGGCAAGTCCAACTTTTGTGCAGAGTTGAGATATGTGAGCGTTGTACGATAAGTTGTCATCAATATTTATACCAAGAAACTTTAAGGATTTCTCACTTTCTCCACTACCAACCTTGCAGATTACCCGGTTGTTTATATAGACATTCTGATGAGTAACATTCCTACCTCTGTGACTTGGATTAAGTAACATGTATTTCGTTTTCTTTTCGTTCAGGACTAGGTGGTTGGCTGTGCACCAGTCAAATATATTTTTTAATTCCTCATTAAAATCTGAGACTAGGGCAGTTATCTCCGCTCCAGACTTGTATGTTTCTGTGTCATCGGCAAACGACAAGATATTTAATGTAGTTGAATTACTTATGTCATTGATGTATATTAGAAATAAAATAGGGCCCAATATAGAACCTTGTGGAACTCCACATGTCAGTTCGGTTAGATTTGAGTTGCTATCACCAAACGATACATACTGATTCCTGTTCTTTAGATAGCTTTTGAACCAACTTAAAGCGATACCTCTTATTCCATAGTGTTCGAGTTTTTGAAGGAGGATGTCGTGGCTTATTGTATCAAAGGCTTTGGAAAGGTCAAGAAAAATAGCTAAAGTGGTGTCCTTACTGACTTTGTTATTTTCTATAGCAACATGTTTTAACAGTTGCATAATTGGATGTAGTGTGCTATGCTGCTTCCTAAAACCATATTGGTGGTGATAGAGAATATCGAATTTATTGAGAAATTTTATCAGTCTAACAAACATCAGTTTTTCTAAAATCTTTGAAAAGACAGGGAGAATACTTATTGGTCTATAGTTTGTGAAGTTATTTTCATCACCTGATTCAAAGATTGGGATTACTTTTGCAATTTTCATTCTGTCAGGAACTATTCCCTGACTGAGTGAAATGTTCATGATATGTGCAAAGGGGTTGGCAACCAAATCTATCGAATGTTTAAGGATACTGGATGAAATATTTTCACAATCCTGACTTGCTTTAGGCTTCATTTTAGTTACAATATTGATAATTTCCAGGGACGACGTTGGTAAAATAAACATATTATCTGGGAGTGGGTATCTCATGAATTCGGAGAAATTTTTGCGTGGATTCGATATTTGTTTTGAGGTCTCCTTTCCTATATTTGCAAAGAAATGATTGAATTCATGAGCGATTTCGTTCGGTGTATTTATCTTTTTTTCACCCAAATTAAAAAAGGAAGGTAAATTGCTTTTGTTTTTGTTTCTGTTTAGAGCGTTATTTAGAATTTGCCACGTTTTTCGCATATTACTTTTATTTTCCAAGAGGACGTTTTCGTAATACATTGCTTTACTCTGTTTTCTAATTCTGTTGAACACCCGACAGTAATTTTTGTAATTTCTGACATTAAATTCTGTTGGACTTCTTAGTTTTTCCATGAAAAATTTATTCTTGTTATTGGCTGAGATTAGAAGACCTTTCGTCACACAAGGCTGTCGCTTCATGTATTTTTTATTCCGTTTTTGACGTTGCAAAGGAAATGCCGATTCAAATGCATTCAGAAAAATATTTAAAAAGTGTTCATAGGCAGCACTGGGACAGTTGGATTCCATAACTGGAGCAAAATCACACTGGGACAATAATACCTTGAAATATTCGATACTGCTAGTGTTTATTTTCCTAGATAGAGTTGGCATTGTATTCTCTAGTGACATATTTGCTGATTCAGCGTAAAAGATTCCAAAATGGTCGGATACATCAGTGAGAATTATACCAGATTTGAAAGAGTTAATTAGATTATTTGAAAAGATATTGTCTATGAGCGTCGCAGAATGATCTGTCACTCTGGTTGGTTTGGTGATGACAGGCATAAATCCCTCACTAAACATTAAATCTGTAAACCTATCTGTTTTCGAGTGGCAAGCTTCTTTCAGAAGGTCAATATTAAAGTCGCCCATGATTAAGGTTGTTTTCTTTTCCTTGTTAAGTATGTCAGTTATGTTGTTGACCTTTGATTGAAAAAGATCTATATCCGCTTTGGGGGCCGTGTTTGGACGATATATTACACCAATAATTCTCGACAGATTCTTATGCTTTAGTTCTATGAACATTGACTCATTCACATGTGGTATGAAAATAGAAAGATCTTTTCGGACAATGAAGTTAGTGTCACTTTTTTATAAATAGTCCTACTCCACCTCGACCATCGTCAGCCAAGGGTCTGGTATGTTTTAATAAAGGGTGATATCCTTCTAGTGTATAAGATATATTAGAGGGGATCTGAAAGACCTCCGTGAGACCAATGACGTCGAATGTATTTTCATTACTGTTTAGTTCAGATAGCAGGTGTTTTAGAGGATCCCAATGGGCATTAAGGCTTTGACAATTGATATGAAATGCAGAGAAAGATCCGTTCATGTCCCTGAGCTCTGATTGCAACTCACTAGGAAGGAGATATTTACAATCGGTAACGTTGTATATAGATGGGGAATCACCAGCTGTGTTGGACATGTTGGTCATCTCGTTCATGAGATAATTAAAGTCAAAGTTAGAATCAGTCTGGATCCCGTCCAAATTAATACTACCCGCCATGATTTACAAATATTCCATCAGCAACACCAAAGCACGGACGCATGAAGGAGACCTGAAGATTCATAAATGAAATAGACAATTCATTTTGTGGCTGGAAAGAAACATCAACAGGAGTTATAACAGAGTAATATAAAGTGTGTAAATGAAGATAATCTTTCTCATTGCATTGGTTTAATGTGATCAAAAAGAGGGTAGAGAGAGAAGTAAACAAAGATATTCCACAGAAAACGGAATTCATCATTCCGTTTTATTGTAAGGCGTCGTCATTTAGTCCCTAGCTAACTTATAAACAAAACAAGTCGTTTATACTAACGGTGGTTACGACAAAACAACATGGCATAAAACTGAATACATTTGTAAGGGTTCATCTGAAACCCCTTTCCCCGGATTCGGGCCCATGCACACATACACACAAGATATACTTAATAAACGTGCTATTATGATAATGGACTGTCAAACTAATCTGTCCAAGTAAACAGTCAGTGGATCAGTTAGATAATATAATGCACAATTTATCAGCACATAGCAAACATCTCGTGAAAAAAAATTTGTAAGGGTTCAACAAGAGGGTAGAGAGAAAAGTAAACAAAGATATTCCACAGAAAACGGAATTCATCATTCCGTTTTATTGTAAGACGTCGTCATTTAGTCCCTAGCTAACTTATAAACAAAACAAGACGTTTATACTAACGGTGGTTACGACAAAACATCATGGCATAAAACTGAATAAATTTGTAAGGGTTCATCTGAAATCCCTTTCCCAAGGTTCAGGCCCATGCACACATACACACAAGATATACTTAATAAACGTGCTATGATGATAATGGAATGTCAAACTAATCTGTCTAAGTATTTATTTGTTGAACATTGACTCATTCACATGTTACATATTTATGCACAATGGCTAATCATGACCGTGACAGTTTTTCGGGTGGAGGAAGCCGGAGTACCCGGAGAGAACCACCGAGCAACGACGAGCAGCTGCCAGCTCCTCAACATCGTAACTCCGCACTGCATCGCAGGCAGGGTTAGATTGGCTGAAGACATGCGTACCATCGACGTGCAGTACGCCTTAGTACACGGCGTCATCGTGCCCCCACGCGGGCAATGGGGATGAAGTGTATTGTCCAAGGACACAACGCGGTTGCCGCAGGTGGGATTCGAACCGAGGACCTCTCGGCTTGCAGCCTGCATCTCTACCTACTGAGCCACCGCGCCCCCAATCTGTCTAAGTAAACAGTCAGTGGATCAGTTAGATAATATAATACACAATTTATCAGCACATAGCAAACATGTTGTGATTATAACAGACGATCAAACTAATCAGTCAAAGTATGTGGTGAGCGGATCAATTGGATAATTTAATACACAATTCACCGCACTCCCCGATAATAATGTGACGATAAACGGGCAGTCAAACTAAACTGTCAAAATATACGGTCAGTGGGTCAGTCGGATAACATAATACAATTCACCAGCACGATTGCGTGAAGATGTCAACACGATGACGAGTTGTAAAGAGAGAGAGAGGAAAAAAGTGAAATCCCGTGCACACAGACATTTAAAAATTTCTCCTTCGTATTGATGGGGGAGTTTCATGTCTGATCGATTATTTGTTCCGAAGTATATTTCTAGAGGATTTATAAAAAAACAATGATTGTGATGCATTATTCGTATTTATCTGATATTAAGGTGGTTTACATATGGCAGAGATGAATGTCAGTCTACATTATGGTGGTTTTCAAATACATGGATGGAAATAATTTGACTGAAAGAAAGGAAAAACGTCTGAGAGATATTTATTTTTAACTTAATCTTGGGTGTATGTGTGTTGGGGTGGACTGGTCAACTGGATGTGGTGAGCGGGGAAAAGGAAAATAGTGGCAACTAAACTACAGTATCGAAACAAAGACAAGGATATATTTATCTGAAATATTGCGATTTCTCAATATTCTTAGGTGGGTTGATGTTAGTGGGGTGGAGTCTATAAAGTCCAATTTCCATGTCGAATTATCTGTAACTAGTCAAGTGCTAGATTATTTAAGATATTTACATTTGTTTCCAGAGTTTGTCCTGTTATATCCTACCGGAGAGTGCCAGTTGGCAAATGAAATAGGAATATGCATGTCGGACTACAGCAGGCATACTCGCTTTTCCTCAACTTGTTAACCTCCTCATTATAGACAATTGGGAAAGAGCGAAAAATATGAGAACTTCTTAGAATATTACCTCCACATTGTGCCATAACAGAATATTGGAAGATGCTAACAGAATGAATGCTAGATTTTATTTGAAAATTTACATTTCTTTCTCCAGATTCGCTCTATTACAAATTGCTGGAGGATGCCAGCAGACACCCTCCAGCAATTTTCAACAGAGCAAAACTTCATCGATCGAATTTTATGGACAAAGAATATGAAAACTAAATAATATGGATACTGGAGCAGGTAATATGGATACTGCAGCAGGTAATATGGAACCTGCAACAGGTATAGTCATTAGTTTCTGTTTACCCTTGAGGTGAGAACAATGAATATGGAGACAATAGCAGGTACACTCACGTTTTGTTAACTGACTGAGTGCTTGATTTTTAATTGCCAACAGGCACCCTCCAATATGCAATATAAATACTACAACAGGAATACTCAAAATCACATTCCTCTAACTGGTTGAGTGCTAGAACATTTGATTGTCAACATTTGTTCCACGCAACATTGTTTCTCCAGATTTGCTCTATTACCAACCACTGGAGGATGCCAGCAGATACCCTCCAGTAATTTTTAACAGAGCAAAACTTCATCGATCGAATTTTATTAGATTGCGGTTCTCCATGAGAAATGAACAGGGAATATAACAACTACAACAGAAATACTCACAATCACATTCCTCTAACTGGATGAGTGCTAGAATATTTTGGTTGTCAACATTTGTTCCACGAAACATCTGTTTCACCAGATTTGCTCTATTACAAATTACTGGAGGATGCCAGCAGATACCCTCCAGGAATTTCCAACAGAGCGAAACCTTATCGATCGAATTTTATTAGATTTTGGTTCTGCATGAGAAATGAACAGGGAATATAAAAACTACAACAGGAATACTCACAATCACATTCCTCTAACTGGTTGAGTGCTAGAATATTTGAATGTCAACATTTGTTCCCGAAACATTTGTTCCCGAAACATTTGTTTCTCCAGATTTGCTCTATTACAAATTACCGGAGGATGCCAGTAGACACCCTCCAGTAATTTCTAACAGAACAAAACTTCATCGATCAAATTTTATTAGATTTTGGTTCTCCATGAGAAATGAACAGGGAATATAAAAACTACAACAGGAATACTCACAATCACATTCCTCTAACTGGTTGAGTGCTAGAATATTTTGATTGTCAACATTTGTTCCACGAAACATTTGTTTCTCCAGATCTGTTCTATTACAAATCACTGGAGGATGCCAGAAGACACCCTCCAGTAATTTCCAACAGAACAAAATTTCATCGATCAAATTTTATTAGATTTTGGTTCTCCGTGAGAAATGAACAGGGAATATAAAAAACTACAACAGGAATACTCACAATCACATTCCTCTAACTGGTTGAGTGCTAGAATATTTTGGTTGTCAACATTTGTTCCACGAAACATTTGTTTCTCCAGATTTGCTTTATTACAAATTATTGGAGGATGCCAGCAGAAACCCTCCAGCAATTTCCAATAGAGCATTTTGGTTCTCCATGATTGAATTTTATTAGATTATGGTTCCCCATGAGAAGTGAACAAGGAGCAATGAATTGGACATTTTAGTTCTCCATGATTGAATTGTATTAGATTCTGGTTCTCCATGAGAAATGAACAGGGGATACAAAAGTACAACAGGAATACTCACAATCACATTCCTCTAACTGGTTGGGTGCTATAATATTTTGATTGTCAAGACTTGTTCCATGCAACATTTGTTTCTCTAGATTTGCTCTGTTACAAATTACTGGAGGATGTCAGCAGACACCCCTCAATAATTTCCAACAGAACAAAACTTCATCGATCAAATTTTATTAGACTTATCTTCTCCATGAGAAATGAACAGGGAATATAGCAATTACAACAGGAATACTCAGATCACATTCCTCTACTGGCTGAGTGCTAGAATATATTGATTGTCAACATTTGTTCCACGAAATATTTGTTTATCCAGATTTGCTCTTTTACAAATTACTGGAGGATGCCAGCAGACACCCTCCAGCAATTTCCAACAGAGCAAAACTTCATCGACTGAATTTTATTAGATTTTGGTTCTCCATGAGAAATGAACAGGGAATATAAAAACTACATCATGAATACTCACATTCACATTCCTCTAACTGGTTGGGTACTAGAATATTTTGATTCTCAATACTTGTTCCATGAAACATTTGTTTCTCTAGATTTTCTCGATTACAAATTACTGGAGGATGCCAGTAGACACCCTCCAGTAATTTCCAACAGAACAAAACTTCATCGGTCAAATTTTATTAGATTTTGGTTCTCCCTGAGAAATGAACAGGGAATACAACAACTACAACAGGAATACTCACATCACATTCCTCTAACTGGTTGAGTGCTGGAATCGTTTGATTGTCAACATTTGTTTATCCAGATTTGCTCTATTACAAATCACTGGAGGATGCCAGTAGACACCCTCCAGTAATTTACAACAGAGCAAACCTTCATCGATTGAATTTTATTAGATTTTGGTTCTCCATGAGAAATGGACAGGGAATATAAAAACTACAACAGGAATACTCACAATCACATTCCTCTAACTGGTTGAGTGCTAGAATATTTTGATTGTCAACATTTGTCCCTCGAAGCATTTGTTTCTCCAAATCTGTTCTATTACAAATTACTGGAGGATGCCAGTAGACACCCTCCAGTAATTTCCAACAGAACAAAACTTCATCGATCAAATTTTATTAGATTTTGGTTCTCCATGAGAAATGAACAGGGAATATAAAAACTACAACAGGATTACTCACAATCACATTCCTCTAACTGGTTGAGTGCTAGAATATTTTGGTTGTCAAAATTTGTTCCACGAAACATTTGTTTCTCCAGATTTGCTCTGTCAAAAATTACTAGAGGATGCCAGCACACACCCTCCAGTAATTTCCAATAGAACATTTTGGTTCTCCATGATTGAATTTTATTAGATTATGGTTCTCCATGAGAAGTGGACAGGGAGCAATGAATTGGACATTTTGGTTCTCCATGATTGAATTTTATTAGATTCTGGTTCTCCATGAGTAATGAACAGGGAATATAAAAACTGCATCATGAATACTCACAATCACATTCCTCTAACTGGTTGGGTGCTACAGTGTTTTGATTGTCAATACTTGTTCCATGAAACATTTGTTTCTCTAGATTTGCTCTATTACAAATTACAGGAGGATGTCAGTAGACACCCTCCAGTAATTTCTAACAGAACAAAACTTCATCGATCAAATTTTATTAGATTTTTGTTCTCCATAAGAAAGGAACAGGGAATGCAGCAACTACAACAGGAATACTCACATCACATTCCTCTAACTGGTTGAGTGCTGGAATCTTTTGATTGTCAACATTTGTTTATCCAGATTTGCTCTATTACAAATCACTAGAGGATGCCAGTAGACACCCTCCAGTAATTTCCAACAGAGCAAACCTTCATCGATTGAATTTAATCGGATTTTGGTTCAACATGAGAAATGAACAGGGAATATAAAAACTACAACAGGAATACACACAGTCACATTCCTCTAACTGGTTGAGTGCTAGAATATTTTGATTGTCAACATTTGTTCCACGAAACATTTGTTTCTCCAGATCTGTTCTATTACAAACTACTGGAGGATGTCAGTAGACACCCTCCAGTAATTCCCTACAGGACAAAACTTCATCAATCAAATTTTATTAGATTTTGGTTCTCCATGAGAAATGAACAGGGAATATAAAAACTACAACAGGAATACTCACAATCACATTCCTCTAACTGGTTGAGTGCTAGAATATTTTGGTTGTCAAAATTTGTTCCACGAAACATTTGTTTCTCCAGATTTGCTCTACAACAAATTACTGGAGGATGCCAGCAGACACCCTCCAGTAATTTCCAATAGAGCATTTTGGTTCTCCATGATTGAATTTTATTAGATTATGGTTCTCCATGAGAAGTGAACAGGGAGCAATGAATTGAACATTTTGGTTCTCCATGATTGAATTGTATTAGATTCTGGTACTCCATGAGAAATGAACAGGGAATACAAAAAATATAACAGGAATACTCACAATCACATTCCTCTAACTGGTTAGGTGCTAGAATATTTTGATTCTCATTACTTTTTCCATGAAACATTTGTTTCTCTAGATTTGCTCTGTTACAAATTACTGGAGGATGTCAGTAGCCACCCTCAGCAATTTCCAACAGAACAAAACATCATCGATCATATTTTATTAGACTTTGGTTCTCCATGAGAAATGAACAGGGAATATAGCAACTACAACAGGAATACTCACATCACATTCCTCTACTGTTTGAGTGGTAGAATATATTGATTGTCAGTACTTGTTCCATGAAACATTTGTTTCTCCAGATTTGCTCTATTACAAATTACTGGTGGATGCCAGTAGACACCCTCCAGTAATTTCCAACAGAGCAAAACTTCATCGATTGAATTTTATTAGATTTTGGTTCACCATGAGAAATGAACAGGAAATATAAAAACTACAACAGGAATACTCACAATCACAATCCTCTAACTGGTTGAGTGCTAGAATGTTTCGGTTGTCAACATTTGTTCCACGAAACATTTCTTTCTCCAGATTTGCTCTTTTACAAATTACTGGAGGATGCCAGCAGACACCCTCCAGTAATTTCCAATAGAGCATTTTGCTTCTCCATGATTGATTTTATTAGATTATGGTTCTCCACGAGAAGTGAACAGGGAGCAATGAATTGGACATTTTGGTTCCCCATGATTGAATTTTATTAGATTCTGGTTCTCCATGAGAAATGAACAGGGAATATAAAAACTGCATCATGAATACTCACAATCACATTCCTCTAACTGGTTGGGTGCTAGAGTATTTTGATTGTCAATACTTGTTCCATGAAACATTTGTTTCTCTAGATTTGCTCTATTACAAATTACAGGAGGATGTCAGTAGACACCCTCCAGTAATTTCTAACAGAACAAAACTTCATCGATCAAATTTTATTAGATTTTTGTTCTCCATAAGAAATGAACAGGGAATGCAGCAACTACAACAGGAATACTCACATCACATTCCTCTAACTGGTTGAGTGCTGGAATCTTTTGATTGTCAACATTTGTTTATCCAGATTTGCTCTATTACAAATCACTGGAGGATGCCAGTAGACACCCTCCAGTAATTTCCAACAGAGCAAACCTTCATCGATTGAATTTAATCGGATTTTGGTTCACCATGAGAAATGAACAGGGAATATAAAAACTACAACAGGAATACACACAGTCACATTCCTCTAACTGGTTGAGTGCTAGAATATTTTGATTGTCAACATTTGTTCCACGAAACATTTGTTTCTCCAGATCTGTTCTATTACAAACTACTGGAGGATGTCAGTAGACACCCTCCAGTAATTTCCAACAGGACAAAACTTCATCGATCAAATTTTATTAGATTTTGGTTCTCCATGAGAAATGAACAGGGAATATAAAAACTACAACAGGAATACTCACAATCACATTCCTCTAACTGGTTGAGTGCTAGAATATTTTGGTTGTCAACATTTGTTTCTCCAGATTTGCTCTATTACAAATTACTGGAGGATGCCAGCAGACACCCTCCAGTAATTTCCAACAGAGCAAAACTTCATCGATTGAATTTTATTAGATTTTGGTTCTCCAAACTACAACAGGAATACTCACATCACATTCCTCTACTGTTTGAGTGGTAGAATATATTGATTGTCAGTACTTGTTCCATGAAACATTTGTTTCTCCAGATTTGCTCTATTACAAATTACTGGTGGATGCCAGTAGACACCCTCCAGTAATTTCCAACAGAGCAAAACTTCATCGATTGAATTTTATTAGATTTTGGTTCTCCATGAGAAATGAACAGGAAATATAAAAACTACAACAGGAATACTCACAATCACAATCCTCTAACTGGTTGAGTGCTAGAATATTTTGATTGTCAACATTTGTTTCTCTAGATTTGCTCTATTACAAATTACTGGAGGATGTCAGTAGACACCCTCCAGTAATTTCCAACAGAACAATACTTCATCGATCAAATTTTTTTAGATTTTGGTTCTCCATGAGAAATGAACAGGGAATACAGCAACTACAACATGAATACTCGCATCACATTCCTCTAACTGGTTGAGTGCTGGAATCTTTTGATTGTCAACATTTGTTTATCCGGATTTGTGCTATTACAAATTATTGGAGGATGCCAGTAGACACCCTCCAGTAATTTCCAACAGAGCAAAACTTCATCGATTAAATTTTATTAGATTTTGGTTCACCATGAGAAATGAACAGGGAATATAAAAACTACAACAGAAATATACACGGTTACATTCCTCTAACTGGTTGAGTGCTAGAATATTTTGATAGTCAACATTTGTTCCACGAGACATTTGTTTCTCCAGATCTGCTCTATTACAAATTACTGGAGGATGCCAGCAGACACCCTCCAGTAATTTCCAACAGAGCAAACCTTCATCGATTGAATTTAATCGGATTTTGGTTCACCATGAGAAATGAACAGGAAATATAAAAACTACAACAAGAATACTCACAATCACATTCCTCTAACTAGTTGAGTGCTAGAATATTTTGGTTGTCAACACTTGTTCCACGAAACATTTGTTTCTCCAGATTTGCTCTGTTGCAAATTACTGGAGGATGCCAGCAGACACCCTCCAGCAATTTCCAATAGAGCATTTTGCTTCTCCATGATTGAATTTTATTAGATTATGGTTCTCCATGAGAAGTGAACAGGGAGCAATGAATTGAACATTTTGGTTCTCCATGATTGAATTTTATTCTCAATCAATACAATTTTTAACTCGTTGAATTCGTTTAAAAATATCACACTTACCAGAGGAACAACCAAGTATATACTTGTACTTATCAGTTCAGTATTCTGCACAAGATATCATGTTTATCTTTTATCTTGGAGATATATGGATATCTATCAGATAGTGAGAAGGATTAATGTCTATCAGAGTCCGGTACCTCCCAATTCCTTTTCGAGATTTTGTACTTCATTCAGGGTTGACAAACGCCGAACAGTCTCATCCTTGAATTTCACGAATAGAGTACCGTCATGGGTCCAAGTCTGAATAAGTTTCTTGTCTTTCACAAGACCACGACATCTCCTGGCCAGATATGATCTTGTTGCAGTCAGATGCTCATTCACAAAAACACGACCTGTATCGTGGGCCGTCTTAAGTTTTCTTCGAGCCCTATAGAACCTGTCGCGAACCCTGTAGCTTGTGAACTTAACTAAAATCGTTCTTGGTTCGCTCTTTCCAGAAGTCCGCGCACCAGATCGATGACTTCGCTCAATCTCACAGATATCAAGAGGCACTTCCATCTTGCCCGCTAAACTTATTATTAAGTCATCTGTGCTCTCCTCTTTAGATTCTGGAATTCCAGATACTCTGAGGCTATTCCTCATCCCATATTGTTTGAGGTCATCAAGTTCATTTTCTAGTCGGGTGATTATACCATCCTTTGTTTTATTTGCACTTTCGAGCTCTTTCACTCTGTTTGTGAGCTCGAACAACCGTTCAGTAATTGTCGTTGCAATGAGGTTTTTGAAAACTAGCAGTACCTTTGGATCTGTTAATGCTGAGATCAGCCTGTCAGGCATATCAGGCATGTCATTGCAGTCATTTTCTTCTGCCATACTGTTACCAACACTGGTATCAACACTGGTATCAGCCTCATATAATGATAAATCAGATTCCGACAAATAATCTTTTTTCTTTTTCAATGAGTGCAGAGCTGATAAACTGCCACTTGATGAACGCCTTCGCTTTTCTCTATCTCCTTCCTTATCTTTTTTATCCAGGTCTTCTTCCATGAATTATCCGTACAATGGCGGTGGATTTTGACGTGACAATAGGAGATTAGGTATTTACGTCAACACAGATTGTCATAATGCAATAAAAATTTGAGGTGGCTCATACAAAGTAATACACGGGTAGCTTTCCCATAAACATATTCAAACTATTCCATGAAGACAGACATATTCCATTCACTCCAAAGACCGTATTTTTAAAATTTTGAAGAGAAAGCCAGAGACAAATAACAAATTCAACTACCCGCCATAATGATCACGTGATATGAATGCTTATATATTTATTGGTGTTTAACGCCGCATCGTGATATAAGGCTATATCGTGACAAGAAAAAAATTATGATAATAAAAATTGCCATTATCGATTATGAAGTAAAATGATCGATTGTAACAGGAGATAATTTCAATAGAATGACAAAGACAGGAGAAGCTTGGACAGTAATGCGTGCTTATACAAGTAAGGAAGTGAATACTATATTTATGAACCTAGTGATTTGAGACTTGAAGAGTCTAGTTTAAAAGATTAAAAACAATTTTAAAATGTATTATCCCATAAATGGCTGTCTATTCGAACAATAAAAGCCTGCATAAATTTTTGCTTTATTTACCTTGTAGCGTGATTAATTTCCCCCGTAGGTTTAACACTGAAAGAATTTATTCTTAAAGAAGAGATGGACTTGTTGACCTCTGACCTCTATCGCATTCGTGTTGTCGTGACCTGTTTTACGTTTGTGGAAGACATAACAAACCAATGTTTATCGAACCCTGACCGTCGCGTAAATGTTTAGTTTAAGAATATATGACACATTTCAACTCTCCCTAACAATAAAACGAACATCAATTAAAAAAGAAAACACAAATTAAATCAATCAAAATCCTGCGTTGAAAAGCATACAAGTTCGATTGTGAAAGGCGGGGGCATGATGATTGATGTTTCATTTTCCAAATGAGGAAAGTGTAAATAAACGAATGCACATGTCGTCTGCTCTGCTTATGAAACTCAAGTTGAATCGACGACGAAAAAACAACAATAAACGACGATAATAAGAAAGATAGAAAAGATTGTTCATGTAATAAGGTATTTTTGCAAGTTTAGCTCAAGTTTGAAGGGGAATATTTTAGACATGAATATATCACTGCTCCGTGTTTATTTGTCGATCTAATTGGACCAATGTGATTCTCGGTGTCTATTGTAGTGAGTAACAGCACGATTCCGCCGCAACTGATATGTAAAATATTTATGGGATAAACAAAATAAACGTGTAGTGTTTTCAAGTAAAAAACATATTCTACTCGTAAAATTAAGAGTGAAACCGACTCGCCAGCGGCTCGTCGGTTTCAATCTTAATCCTACTCGAAGAGTAATTTTTTTACTTGAAAACACTTTTCGTTTATTCTATTATAAAAAACCCTGATTTTTTTGAGGGGTCGTTCAAAACACTTTTGTCAAATTTCAGGAAATTTTCTGCAATGTCCGTAAAAGAAATAACTCTACTAAATTATATACACTAGAATGTTTGGAATCAAACAGAACATGTGGACACTAAAATGTGCTATGAAACAGCAGCCATGCGGTAGAATGCACTGCCTGAAAGTGTGTTGTAACATAAGTAAGAGGCCAACTGTTTGACAATAAAATGCATTAAAATGGTTGAATAGTTGTATTCTGCAATTCTTTGAGAATCAGGGAATGCATTTGATGAAGGTTCGCAAGAGTTTCTTGGGCTGTTATGAACAATTATAAATACTTTTCGAGAGGAGAATATATGGTGTTACGATTAACATAAGTTATCTCCGCCAACATGTATAGTATATGGGAATTTAATACTTGGATGTCGGTTTTTAAACACCGAGCAGCAGGCAAGGTGTTCAAATGAGACATCCAGTTATTAAATCTCCATATACCATACATGTTGGCGGAGATAACGTTTTTGTCCCGTTTGAAACACCATACAACTTAGCGGAAATAAATTTGTGGACCCATTTCTCAGCTCCACAATCATTTGGATGAAATTCCTGATAATAATTTTCTTTTTATAATCGCAGAAGACAACAGATAGAGTTACATCCATTGGGTCGTTAAGGAAATGGGTAAACAGTATTTTGTTGACATATCGTCCCCTGAGTTCCAATGTGTTCTAGGTCCCTACTGGCACCTAGAACACATTGGTACTCAGGGGACGAATTATTTGCTCTTATTTTATTTTTATGATTGTATTGTCGGAAATCTGGTGATATTTGTGACCATTGTCGGGGTTTTTTTTATCGATTTTTGGAATGAGGCGAGCGGAAGCGAAAAGGTTTCATTGAAGCCATATACCCCCGATGTTTCGCGTGCGCTTATACCCTGGATGCTGCACGCTCTCATATACCTTGGATGTTGGGCGCACTCTTTGCCATGGATATCTGTCCAAGGCATTCTGACTAATGAAAATACGGAATCTATCGGGATATAGGGACAAGTAATAATCTACTTTCTTCATTCTGTATATGCAGTGGGCATTTAATATATAATTACATCATTACATTACAGAGGAGTTAAGAATAGGGTTAATAATAATCTCTATTTACTAGTACAGAACTGTGGGCCACTCTGTTTCGACAGGAATTGCATTAGGCTAATGGGGCAGTTTGAGTTTGATAAGGACAAAAATGCTCTTACTCAGCGTGGCAATATTTCAAAATAGTGCACAACTCAGTGACAGGACTTCCAGTTTCAACTGTAGATCAATTTCACACTCGATATATTTGCGTGGCAAAGAAAATTATATTTACTGTTTCACAACCTTTCACTGCACATCGACAAAATGGCCTAAAATGGCTGTAATTCACCTATTTTGCATTTATTTGCTAGCAGACAATACACTGGATTGGGAAAACAATAAGGAACGTCAGTTACAAATATCGGTCGGCCTTGATCAAATGATATTTTCGTACAAACACAATTATAACGATTTCCTGGTATTTTGGTGTAAATATATTTCTGTTTCTTGAAGTGCATTTCGAGGATTTTTTTTATTACGATAAGTAAACGTACTATAGAAATCTCGTACTGACTGACATCATGCACACTTATGAAGCTCGATATCGCGTACAATATAGTTGTAAATAGTAACAGTTGGAATTTTTGCCGATTTGAAACCGAATTGGATTTTTTGGGAAGTAAAGGAGACATCACCAACGGAGCTCTAAAATCCAGATATATGGAATTTCATACTACTCATGACTTGCCCTCCGAATTCCCAACAATAGGAAATGTTGGCAAGGTTTGGGGGGACACACCCCTCCACTGTCGCCACGGCCCTGATTGAGGAATGCAGACTCGAAATTGTCAATGGCTAAAAATATGACTCACTACTATACTACTGAAATATTCTCTCTCGGCTCTTTCCGCCAATATGCCCATTAACAGCCCATACGACCTGGGAACATTTTGTTTATATCATTTTAATTCCAATGTTTTGATTGTCTTATCAATTGTAACAGGACAGTTTTATTACACGCCTGTTCTATGAAAATCCCCATCTACTGCACCTCTAAACCATGCAGAAAATGAACCGTTCCGCTCATATGTGCCGAACGGGAATCGTTGAGACGGACTGTTTTTTAAATAGAAGCGAAATTTTACTCAAATTTTCTACAAATCGTGCACCGCAATTACAATTAGAATCGCTAGCGATAGCTAAAAATAGTAACTCGGGTTTCCCTTCAAAATTTGGTTGCCGATAAAATGTGTTCTTTTTGTTGATAATTCGTCCCCTGAGTTCCAATGTGTTCTATGTGCCTAGGGGCACACAGAACACATTGGAACTCAGGGGACGAGTTGTCAAATGAGTTGCTGAGTGTCCTTCTAATAATTGCTTTTATAGACGTGAAGTCGTGTAATAAACACATAACGACACACACGTGTGAATGGTTTATTGATATGGCACTTGTGCCATCATGGAGGGATAAAACTCGAGGCCTGTGGCTTCTCGTGTTATCCTTCCGCGCTGGTGCTTGTGCCATATTGGTTAACCATTCACATGCGTGTGCCGTTCTTTGTGTAATTCATATATTTAGTTATCAGAGTTGAAACGATTGACTTAAACCTACAATATTTGTATACATTATATGCAAATTATTTTTTGTTTTCTTTCAATTTCAGGTCAGTTTATCTGCAAATTGGTCAATTTTGTTCCCGTCCTGACCATAATGAGTTCCGTGTACAGCTTAGTGGCAATTTCGGTAGAGAGATATAGGGGTGTTGTCCAACATAATAAAACGCCCATCACCATACGGGCGTGCTACGTAGTCATAGTAACTATCTGGGTTGCATCTTGGCTTGTCGCCGTTCCGACAATTGTTGAGTTCAGTGAACACGAAATACAAGGTGTAGCTAACGAGACTACTGTATCGTGTGGAAGTGGATTAGTTCCCCGAGCATTTTCTATATTTAATGGAATATTTCTGGCTTTAGTGTCATATGTAATTCCTTTGATCTTGATAACAACAAATTATACACGAATATCCCTATTTCTGGCAAGACACGGGAAGGATGCGAGTGACGCCACAAAGGGAATGGCAGTGTACAGAAACAGGGTGAGAATTGTGAAGATGATGATCCTCGTAACAGTCTTGTTTGCAATTTCATGGTCCCCGTATTTTGTGGTTCTTGTTGTATCTGTAAGTATACTAAACTCCCATATTTATATACATCTTACCTCCTACAAGTATCAGGGAATTTGATTGGTTCAAAGACGTCACATGCAGACTGCATATAAAACCATATACTGCCTGTCAACATGAATATACGCTGACAGCTATGGGTAATCTCCCCTTTGTTCATTGATTATTCAAAATGGCGGCAGCCGATAAACGCTTCAAGTTGAAAGCTTGAGTGTTGGAAGCCCATATTTGGTCTGAAGGACAGGTTAGGCAACTTAAAAGGCTTCATATTCTGTGGATGTGTGTCATGTTACCTTCGAAATGAAACTATTTGGTATGTATGAATTTGTCTTGTGACAGTTTATGTAGGCAATCTCCCATAAATTGTAACAAGGCAAAGACACGTGAACACATTGTGAGAATTCTCTCATTTAATTTTCATCGCTGTTGGTATTAGTTCTGTGCATCGATTTCAAAGTCTCAAGTCGGTAAGATATATTCGTTACACAGTTTGTTAGTTGCTTCGCTTTCGTCCAATAGGAAATTAACTGACACCATATATACCATATTAGGCCACCAACAAACTGTGTAACTAATATTATTGGTGCGTAATGCCGCATCAGCATCTCGGGTAATAGCATAGCGATAAAACAGCATGCATTGTAAAAGAGGTCACTATCTTCGATAAAAAAAATCCGATTCATTCAAATCTGGAAAGCACGCGAGGAACAAATACAGTTAGAACTACAAGTTCTATCATGAATTTCCCGCAAACAGTGCATCATTTTGCGCGTTGATCTGCGTACTTTGACGATAGCAAGATTATTAAATGCATTGCATATGTGCTATGCACTAGCAATATTGGACCAATAGACCTCCGGGTTTACTTGTGCTATCTACTGATAATCAGGAGAGTCTATCGTGCTTTGGATGCCACTGATACTGAAATTTCTCTCAATTCGTAAGCGAAAGTATGACAAAATAAGCGCATAGTTCGTGACATGACTTCTAGTTTTAACTGTAACCGAGAAAGGTATTTGAGAAAATGACACTAGTGGATTAAAGAATAAATAGATATACATAGATGACAGTTTAAAAGTATAAAAAAACAATTTTAAATTTATTAGAAAGGTCGATTTCTTTAAGAAATGAAGACTTTTATGTGTGCTTGTATGACAAAAACAATTACTAACTTTGAGAGATCCTCGATAAATATTGCCTCCTGATAAGATTAAAATCTGTACAATGTAAAAGAATGTGCTCCACTGTCAGCAAATGCTGACTACGAACACATTCAGGTCCTATATTACTCTCGCACAAAGAAGGAGTGTGTACGTCTTGAATGACTAATATTGCGTCGCGTAAAATTTACATGAGCTTTACGGCAAAGATTATTATACGTGCAAATGTCGTGAATATTACAGTACGTGGAGAGTGTATTATCACTAAATCACCCGCAGAGTGGAGATTCAACCCAAGCAATAATTGCAAATTTGTTGCAAAGCATAACCAGCACAAGCAAAGTTTCAGCCAATGGACCTCCGGGTTAAACCCGGAGGTCCATTGGCTGAAACATTGCTTGTGTTTTTTGTCGATATGTACAAAGTTTTAAAGTTATAGCATGGGTGATAACTCCACTCCGCGGGTGATTTAGTTACAATCCACTCTTCACGTACTGTAGTCTGTAGAATCTCCCATATATATGTGTGCAACACAAATTAGCTGCTCTAATATTGTGATTACAAAAGTGGACATATAATTTTGATCGGATCGCGATTCAGTCGCGATCCGGTCAAAATTGTTTGTCCGGTTTCCTCGCTACGTCACTGTAGAAGCTCACATGTCGTAAAGAAAAATGCGAGAATATTGAATTGCGGTGCTATTTTCGTTATTTTTTTCTGAATTCGGTCTTTGTTTCGCAATATTATTTCGAGATCAAATCGTGATCTGACTGAGAAAGAGACCACTTTTGCCGATCACCGAACTGTGTACTTATTACAACACATATCCTAAAGCTAAAGCGGCCATTGCCAGCAGGCTCACTTTGAAAGTTAGAAAGACGTACAGCATGCTAGGAAGGTGTCCACAGAAGAAGAGCATTTAGACAAAATGTTTATGGACAAAAATATTCATCATGAAAACGACCATGCACAAAATTACCAACAATTATAAATTAAGGTTTTTTATTGGAAGTGAATGAGGAATATCATTGCAGATGAAAAAAAAATGAATTTTAGAATTTGTAAAAGTATTTTGAGGTCTCTATGACATCGACAAACAAAATCTGCATTGCGTTTTACGAGATAATTTTGAAGATAAAAGTCTAATGCTCTTGTTATATCTTTCAGGAAAAAAAAATCTGAAAAGTCATCTTCGAGAGTAACTTAGTATTAGGGCCAGGCATAACTAAATATCTCCTAAGTAGGACTTAGTATCTACCACAGGGGAGATATCACCTTCGTACGACTTCTTATCTCCTACGTGGGAATAGGACTTTTACATAGGACTTGGTACCTGCTACATAAGACGTACTATCTCTTACGTAGGACTTATCTCATATATAGGGCAAAGTATCTTCTAAATAGGTGATAATATCTGAGATGATATGTGAGACACAGGGCATAGTATCTTTTTGTAGGACTTAGTATCTGTTACGTAGAACTTCGTAGTATCGGTGGTATATCATGCGGTGTTGCGGTCATATTTGGCGACGTCGCAGGCGACCCTAGAAGTGATGAGAAAGAAAGGCGCGTAAGATGTCAGTTTTAATAATGTTACTATATTGTGATGTGTAGCGTTCGTGCACAGGCGCAACGCGTGTTGTCAAATTGGCATACTTCTGCCGTTCAATTTAAATGACAGATATCACCATCATTGTTTGCTGAAATGATTCTTGGTTGCCATACGTGACACGTAGTGCTATAGACTTAACAACATGTCCTTATGCTGTGTTTTATTCAACTGAAGTACTCTTAAAGGGTTTAAAATGCGCATTCTTACCTGTTAACACGGTTGCTGAAAGATTTCTTGGACATGTGCTATCATGTACTCTAGCACTCCATGGGAAAACACAGTTTTTGTGGGATCCCCGTAATTAACCAGACAAGTTAACACTCAGAGATTCTAAGTGGTGGTCATTGAGTCTCCATTTAGTTGGTCATTTGTTGTAGCATGTGGATTACTGTCTCATTTTAAAGACGTGTCGTTTTAACACGTTGATGTACATGTACCACATCACAAAATGTAATATAACTAGATCAGTCAGCGAAGCACGAGTGCCTCAGTCCTACAACCCAGAGCAAATATATAAATATAGTTAGAAAGAAACAACGCAGACTGGATGGATTTAAGATTTCAGGGCAATTATATGGAAGCTATCCAACGAAGCACGGCCAACGACGGTTCGGTCCACATTAAGATGGAAGTGTATGTCGCCTGTTAACATTCAAGTCACCCATTAACCCAACCGCATTCAACCTGTGCGTACCTCGCAGTTATAATGCAATACCACCCATTTAGAGTACTGTAGCTCAAGTGCAGGCAGTAGCGACGTCCAATTTCCACCGTTCATTCCACGTACTCTACCAAACTCGATCATACCATCTTGAACTCCAGAAACCTCACGAGTGCCCCGTGGGAATTTTACGCGCACACACAATTTTCATTTCCTATTCGAAATAACGTAATGGAGGATTCGTATCACTTTTAAGGCAAAATATGTGGCTATTATTCCTGCACCATGACTCGAACTTTGATGCAAATCCCTCAAGAATTGGCTCAGATACAGAGTGTTGATGGAAGGAGGTAATGTGCGAAGCTAGTACGAAACGGCGCGGGGATATGTACTTGCCGCCCCCCCCCCCCCCCCCGCCCCAATCGATAAGTTCAACTGAAGCCCTATAATCAACTGCTAGGGTGGAAAGATGGGACTAGATCAAACTCGCATCTTCAATATCGCCGTAACTGTGTTCCACCAGTGCCATTAAAACCTAGATAAACAGTCAAACTAAAAACTGAACAAAAGTCGTGCATTGGTTAATAACGAAACGATAGTAATTCATCAAATCCATTGTGTTCAAACCACTGAACGCAGCTTCTTGAAGTTTTAAGAATGTTGTCTAAGAGCCCAGCCCAATGTTCTCATTGCATTTTCCAGTTCTGGGACTGGGTCATAGCTCCGCGGAATGGCGTGGGAACCGAGTAGACGAATCGTCCCTACTTTATTCTGCATGGCACGACTTTTCACTCCCCGCGGACATGTTACTAGCCTATTTTGGGCTTATGTATTGTTATTTAATGCACTCGCCACCTCTAACGGGTCGCACTTTCACACAGTGCAATCAAGAGAAATGTTCACGTGGTCAGGTACTGCGATAACGTCACAACTCGCTAACCTCTTTACAAAAACATGTTACATAAATTAAAAGGCGGTGTGTTTCCAGTATTTATTTGTCATACTCGCGCATTGGACGATCTAAACTTTGATGAGCGAGGTAGGATGTAATATCGAGGTCTATTGAACAGTATGAGATATGCAAAAAGATAAGGTTTGAAGATAGAAGACTGAACCTCCATAAATGCTCTGTCCACCATGTTCAAGACGTTCCCATACACTGTAATTTTACAGGATGGTACCTGGAACTACACGATGCTCAAACACATACATCCGTGCATCTGAATGTGATGTTTCCTTCCTCTAACGCCTGTCGATTTACCACTGGGCGTGTCTTAAAGGCAGTCACACTCAAAGCTCTTAAGTATTCCCGATTCCATAAAACGCGGAGACGGCTTCAGACCGTCTAATGAAAAAACTACTGCTTGTCTTTTATTGTTTGAAGATGTGTCATATATTGTATAACTAAATTTCAGAAAAATAGTGCGCGATTATATGTTTCCGCCGTCTCAATACATCACATCACTTGCATGTATATGTCCTGTAAATCAATGGAAGATGGTAAAAAATGTTATTTTTGGACATTAAAAATGTCGCTTATTTCACTTGTGTTTTGGAGGCAGGCTGTGAACAGAAGTGGCATTTACTGACAAAATCTGACCACAAATTGAAGTCTATCTGCTGTCTGATGTGAATGGGTTTATTGCAGATCTATCTAGCAGTGTTTCTGTATATTTACGTCACCAAACTACCTACCGAAGTACACCAAGTAGACAACAGTCAACAGTCTGAAATGCCATTATGTAGTCTAATTCCATTGTTCTTGAACGTTGATAGACTCAATTAGACATACTTGACGGTTTCGAAACCGCAAACCGAATTCCCAGAAGTCATTCAATCAAGCTCGGCCATCGTCATTTGGCAACCAACGCCGTTTTATTACACTCTTGTTCAATGATATCCCCATCTAGAGCAACACTAAACCATGCGGAAAACGAAAATCTGTGCCGCACATATGTTGGAAATCGTTGACGGACTATTTTTAAATAGAAGCGAAATTTCGCTGGAGTTTTCTACAAATCGTGCACCACAATTACAGCTTGAATCGCTAGGGATAGCTAAAAATCGTTCCCTGATTTCCAATGTGTTCTATGTTCCAGTAGGCACATAGAACACATTGGAACTCAAACGACGAAATAGTAATACGGGTTCCCCTCGCAAATTTAGTTGGCGATAAAATGTGGTTTTTTTTGTTGATAGTTGTCAAATGAATAGTTGCGTGTCCTTCTAATAATTGTTTTTTATAGACGTGAAGGCATGTAATAAACACAGAACGACACGCGTGTGTGAATGGATTAATCGATATGGCACTTGTGCCATCGCGGGAGGATAAAACTCGAGGACTGCGGCCTCTCGTTCTGTCCTTCCGCCCTGGCATTCGTGTCATATTGATCAACCCATTCACACGTGTGTCGTTTTGTGTATTTCTGATATATGTTGTGAGTATATTTCCATAATTTCGAAAGAGTTGGAAAATAAACGATTAATTAAAGATGCGGTTGAAAAGAAAAAGTAAACACAACAACGTTAAATTGACTTCTCTGGCATCTGGAGGGTGGCATAATTTTAATTCCTAAATGTAGGTTAACAATTTCAAATGACTAGAAGTTCCCTAGTTGTATAATTGATATATGGGGGGCAACTGGAATTACAAAGGCGGATCTGTAATGAGATACAATAAGGCCGCCGTAGACTGGTCACTTTCCACGGGTGGAGAATATTCCACGGTCGCAATACTATTATGGGAATAATCAGCAAAACTCCATTAATGAAACAATGGGTACTACCCGTGTTTCATTAATTAAAATTTTGCTGATAATGATTTCTATTACTTGATAAACGCATGCGTGGACATCACTCCCCACGGGTGGATTACAACCTATCCATGGCGACTGTACTGCATGACCAAAATAGCCTAAACTTTAAAGTGACGTAAAAACGTGAAAATGGTGATAAATCGAAACACAAAAAAACTATCTCCTATTTTTTTAGCTCCTCAGTATACTAAAATTTTAAAGAAATCCGACGTTTAACCAACCACATGTCATCGTCTGAAGTCTGACGATTGCCCCTTCTGGAAAAAGAAACAATTTAATTGTTGACCCTATGACGTCACCACATCGTCAGAGACGTGGCGACAGGGGAGTGTGCGTGGTGTCACTCACTCCCCCCCCCCCCCAATCCTGGCAAAAATACCAGGAAATTCCGTGGGCAAGTCATGAGTAGTTGGAAATTCCATCTATCTGGGTTCTAGAGCTTCTTTGGCGATGCTGATGTCTCCTTTACTTCCCAAAATTCCACCTCGGTTTCACATCGGCAAAAACTGTTACTATTTACAACTACAGTGTACGCAGTATCGAGCGTCATAAGTATGCATGATGTCAATCGGTTCGAGATTTCTATAGTACGTTTACTTATCGTAATAAAAAAAATCCTCCAAATGCACTTCAAGAAAATCACATCACGTGAAATCTTTGTCCTGAGTTAATTCCATCATTCACAGTCACAAAATGATGAAACATCGAAAATTAATCATTCCTTAGTGTGAATTGTTCAAAGATCTAAGTTTAAGCATTTGTTTGGCACATTTTCAATTCCCAGAAGAATACCAAATAATAATAACAACGTGATAATTCTATCATAACTGTGTTGGCATTTCAGTTACTAGAATCAATTGTATGCCCCCTTTCATGGCTTCATTTTCAAAATTTTTCTCGGCTGTGAATTTCCAACTATGGTGAGTGACCGGGAGGGGGGCGTCCCCCGTCCGGCCGGTCTCTCCCCCAGTTGGAATTTCATTACTCTACACACCCCAATCAAAAACCTCTAGCCACGTTCCTGCGCGCCGTTTGGCCATAACGGTTGGGAATATCCTAGGATGGCATCGCATTTTCAGATATGTTTTTGTGGTGATTATATTCTCAAAATTTCGAAAGCCTGAGGCTAGAAAGTAGGTTGGAAATAAAACGCGTATAAAAACGTAAAATTGGCATCGCTGGAATCGGGTGCGTAAATTTGTTTGACCCATCATTGAATAAACACACATAACAGTTTGAAATGAGCTCGTCCACTGTTTTTTATCCCATAAATGAACGTTTATTCGAACAATAAAAGTCTTGGATAAATGTTTGCTTTATTTACCTAGTAGCAGCTGCTAGTAGGGTGATAAATGTTCCCCGTAGGTTTAACACTGAAAGAATTTACTCCTTTCGTGGAGACGGATTTGTTGACCTCTGACCTCTACCGCATTCGTGTTGTCGTGACCTGTTTTGCGTTTGTGGGAGACATAATGAACTGACGTTTATCAAATGTTTACCGTCGCGGAAATGTTCAGTTTTAGATTATATGACACATTTCAACTCTGTCTGACGATAAAACGAACAATTAACAAAAAAAAACTCAAAGTAAACCAATCCAAACGAAGCCTTGAAAAGCATACCAGTTCGATTGTGAAGTGCGGGAGCATGATGATTGATGTTTCATTTTCCAAATTAAGAAAGTGAAAATATACAAATGCACGTGTCGTCTGCTTTGTTTATAAAACTCAAGTTGAATAGACGACGAAAAAACAACAATAAACAACGAAAATAAGAAAGATAAATATTGTTCATTTAATAAAGTATTTTTGCAAGTTTAGCTCAAGGTTGTAGGGGAATTATTTTTAGACAGAAATGTATCAGTGCGCCTTGTTTATTTTTTGGCAGTTTTGCTGGTCGATCGAATTGGACCAATGTGCTCCTCACTTCTCGGGATGTTTTGCAGCAAGTAACAGCACGATTTCGCCGCGACTGCCCTGCAAATGAGTTATGGGATAAACAAAATAAACATATAGTGTTTTCAAGTAAAAAATATTCTGATCGTAGTTATTAATCCTACTCGTAGAATATTTTTTTTACTTGGAAACATTATACGTTTATTCTATATATATGCAACTGTTTATTATCATTGGTATCCATAGATCCTGCTTCCATTAACCTTTCACCCAGCACAGCTGTTTGAAACTTTTAAAACAGTATTTGGAACAAATTATTTTCATATTTTTTCCAATGGAAGACCATGCAAATATGGAAGTCACTAGAGCCTGCTCAATGGGGGGGGGGGGGGGGGGGGGGGGGGAGGGGGGGGGTATATCTCGTGATATTCATATAGGTATGGCTCAATTGAGTACTCTACAGTTTATTGTATGACGATAACTACTGTTTTGGGTAATCTTTACATTTTAGCCCCATTCGTTGGGTTAAGGGTTAAAGCTCTAAACATTTTGAACTTCTGTCACTCTCTTCGTGACAGCTACTCGAACCCTATCATTCCCTGTCACGCATTGTAATGATATCTTGCTGTAAACATGTGATAGGTTTTATGCAATAAAACAGTATAGTACAGTAGTATAGTTTTGCCTTTTAGGTCTTCTTTAATGCCGGAATCCTTGAGGGCAATGTGCATTAAAATCACCCAGCAGAAATGTATAGAGTTCGAAGTTGGTGAATCAGTTCTTCAAGATCATTAAGCTGAAGGGTGTTATTTGATCAAACGTAAATTGAACATAATGTAACCGTCTTCTCTTACATTTGTCGTATCGCTGCAGTCTGTAAATGTTGCTGTAAAGATGCAGAACTCTGAATAAAGGCATTTCTAGCTTAGAGAGACATGAAGATTATTATCATCTATCCAAGAATAATGCTTAAAAGCTGAATGATTTTGGGTACCACGTTTATTTAAGGATGTCTTCTGCAACAGGCAGCAGGGCTAGTGTTTGGTCTTAGAAAACCTAGTTCATTAAACTTCGTTCTGACACCTCGACAATTCCGCTGCATTATATCCATATTAAGTTGCAGATTGAAATGGTGGACATGTGCGGGAAACAGGCTCAGTAGCTTTCTTGGGTGATTTTTTCTCTAGGAGTTCGAGCTTAAGTGCTCAAACATTCCGTAGATGCATCCACCGACTTCCATCAGTTCAAGGACTTTAAACCTGTGGCGGGAAACATAGTCTTGAAGAGCTTAAGGTGTTCTGTCTGATAGCAGTGTTTGTTTTTTTCTGCTTTCTTTTTGTTTCTTTTCTGATTCCTTCTCTGCCTCTGACTAAGATTTTTGGGTTTCGGTTTCATTTTTTGGATTAGTTTGGTCATTTGTTTGTTCTGATTTTGCTTCCTCTACTTCTTGTCTTCTGGCTTAATTTGTTCTTGTTCTTTTTATGGATTTGTTTTCGATTTTTCTTGTGCTGTTGTTTGAGTGGTTGATGGTGTTTGGGATGATTCTGATTCCACTTGAACGGAACACGTTATTGCGAAGGCCTGTAATAAAGATGAAGTGGTGCCGTTTAGCCAGGTCCATGGTGTCTGGTATTCCATCGATTGTGTTTGCAATTTCTGTTTGAATGGCGTGGCATATGCGGAAGGTGATATATCTAGGACAGGAGTGGATGACACAATGTATCCGGCCTATTTGAAGCTGATTTGTTTTTCGCATTTGATTTTTTGAATTGTTGTTTCTTTTTCCAGACAGGGCATTCGTCAGACTTCAGACGATGACATGTGGTTGCCCTGGCATTTCATACATTTATATGTTGTAGTTTCACATGGTCCTTCATGATCACTGAATTTATGACATGTTTGCTTGCCTCGACGACAGGGGCGGCAAAACCGGGGGGGGGGGGGGCAGGTGGGGGAGGGGGCTTCAGAACCAATGACTGATGAGACAAGGGGCAGATCCAAAGCCTCCCCCATATTTTCGCCAGCTATGTTTCTCTCGTACTGGTTCAGTTTCGATGGATCTCGGATCATTTTTTGCAGTAAGTGACTGCAAACGCTAAAATGTATACAGTCTGTCAATAAATCGGATAACTGAAGTAGATCGTAATCTGTACTTACAGACACACAAGCACCAAATCCACCCCCAGACAAGATAATCCACAGACAGCATAATTGCTGTAAACGTTTGGTAAAGTATAACGACCACAGATGCTAAATAGACCTCACCTGTATGCTTTACCTACGTTTTTAACGTCTCTCAAAGTGTGAAATCTTTCAAATACATCTCCTGAAAAATCTCGAAATATCCACTCAGATGCATGGAAATGGAGGTTTTGGGACCCTGGAATTTAACATTTTCATATCTACGATCATCCATCGCCCGATCCAGCTCCCCCCCCCCCCCCCTCCCCCACACTTTGAAAATCGTTCCGCCGCCCCTGAACGAGTATTCTGTCCATGACCAAACTTTTAGCACTAGAAACATCGAAGTGGTTTTGAAATGCACAAACCCACATTGATGTTCAAGTAACCAATTTTAATAGCTTTTGGAGGCCTGGTGTATGTGTGAGGTTTGTTTGTATTATATAAAATAGCACCGGTAATCAAACGGATATTTGCTGGGCCACCTGATGGCACAGCGGTATGTGTGTTGAAAAAATGTATTATTGTCCCAAGAATCGAACTGCACTGGTAAGCTAAGAAGTGCAATTACGTGAACAGTTATGAATGACATTTGTAGTCAAATATTCCGATACCTAAAGGCAAATTCACGTGATTACATTCTGTAGCAAAGAAGTGTAGTCCGCTTCACCGTTAACCCTTTACCTAACATGAAAAAGCAGATGACACTTGCAAAAGATATTCTTGAATAAGTAATTTTTTTACGAGCTCGTTCCAACGAGGGGTCATAACCTATGTTTTTGAGACAAAATATGAAAAAATAATGAAAATTATTTGGCGATTTCTGAGAATAGAGCTGGCCGGTTTTGGCCGTTACGTTGGGTAAAGTGTTAATGAACTGAGTACCATTACACTAATACACCAGAGCTTGTCTGCCGAAAAAAAAACAAGGAAGTGAATAGTGAATTTCGATCAGTTGGAAGATATTCGCCATATCGTAGAAAGTCGACATACACTTGTGTCTAAACAGTTTTTTTCGGCGATATTTGCTAGAGAAAGAAGATTCCTTTCATTTTAGATGGAGGATAATTGGATTGCTTCGATGTATGGACAACCAGGTCACACCCATCCATCCACACATTCATCCATCCTCACACATCGATGAATGACATTTAGTGCAAATCATTCTGTACTATTCTCGTAATGACATTTCAAGCAAACAAGTGAAGTACGATTTGTTAATAGACTGGGTTTGTCTACCAGTGGACAATAATAAATGTTTGTTACAATTTGATGAAGAGTAGCTGGAAACTTTATAAACTGAAATATATGGACACTATGACAGTGACCTGTGAATATCACAAACAACTGAGCTAACCAATACGTTGCAGTTAAAAGTAGAAGTCTTGTCATGAAATGCGCACAAATAGCACGTCGATCTGCGCGTTAATCCACGCGTTACGACCATAGAAAGGCTATCAAATTCTGTAATATGGCCTGTGCACAAGCAATGTTTCAGCCAATAGACCTCCGGGTAACCCGGAGGTCCATTGGCAGAAACATTGCCTGTGTTTGCTATGAGTAACCAGGAGAACCTGCCGTGTTTTGTATGCGACTCGATATGGAAATTGCGCGCCATTCCTACGCCCAATTAAGCCTAGATAAGCGCACAATTCGTGACAGGACTTCTAGTGTTAACTGTATATCGAGAATGCTGTTGTAAGGGACGTAGAGGATGAAATTCGATCGGATTGCGAGGTAGTCGTCATCAGTTCGATATTCACTGTACATTTGTGTCGCAACAACTATATGGTGATATTTACTAACAGTGTGTGATATTGTCATCCATTTATTTATCAAGTACTATCCTCTCCCCCATTGGCAAAGATGAATGAATGAATTATAAAAGGAAAAAACAGGTTGAACTATGCAACAGACAATTCAGGTTGAAATTATTTAGAGAGTATTTAGATTGACTTGATATATGTAGGAGCAAATGAACAAATGATCTTTAGGCTAAAAGGTATTTGATTCCCATGCCCCTCCCTCATTGGAATTAAACACCGTAGTTGAACATTTTTACTGGCTTGCAGTGTCTTCCAAAGTTATGAGACTTTTTACCTTTTTTGATTGTTGTATATTTAGCTGCACATATTTTCAACAAGGCATCATTAAAATACAGTGTACAGGGCTGTATTATCCATAGGCCAGGCTAGGCTGAAGCCTAGGGGCCCCCAGGGACAGGGGGCCAGCCATTTTATTTTTTGCTGATGCACTGTTACCAGCGCCTTAGGGCTCCAATGGTTAAAGGCACTTTGCACTCTGCGCCGTAGCGATACATGTACATATGTATTTATCCATATATATACTCCCACAAGTATACTATGTATATATTTATATACAGTACATTATTTCAATGCTTATGTAAATAATATCTCAAGTTGTGAGTAGAATTCTTCTTAAAATGAATCCATATCTGCTATGAGTGTCCTAGGAACCCATGGGGGCATCTTGGTTGAACCCCTGTTGTATACTGATAACACATGTGAACCCTTTATCCAACACAACTTTTTAATTTGTAAAAAATAAACTGAATTCAATATTCTTTTGAAAAATAGACAATATCTACAAACAGAACCTTATAAGGATGTCGTTGGAACCGGCTCATTGATCCGTTTCCATTGACATCCATGCTTGTAAAATTTTATTGGGAAAGCCTCAGGATATTGTAAGCCATGTTAGCCTTATATTGGTTAATATGCTGCCTGTGTTAGGTAAAGGGTTACGTTGAATCAATTTTTGTCACGCGAATCTTTGAGTGAATCGATTCTCGGATTCTCGTCGAAATCTAAACCTTATGCACTGGAGTCGCAACAGTTTTGGTCGTCGATATGGAAATTGGCAACCGTTTGCTCGTAAAACACTTGGATCCACCCAGTAGAATAGGATATGAACAAATAACAGATATATTACAAATGGGTGGCTTTGAATGAAAGAAAACAACTAACCATTAATCAATAACTCATGTAATGAGATGCACGTAATAGTCCAAAGTTCCGTTCAACGGACGTCTTATTTACGTAATGAAAATTTACAAGAATCGATTATTGTTCGATTCATCATTAACACTAACGCTGCCGGAAAAGACTATTATATATTCGTTCTGGTATGCGCAGATCAAATCTACTATCTGATTAATTGGTGGAAAGGGCTTAGGAAGCCCTTTTCAACAATTAATTAGATGCTGGAGTTTCAAGTATATCATAAATTTTATTAAACTTCCTGGAGCGCGGTGGCGCAGTAGGTAGAGGTGCAGGCTGCAAGCCGAGAGGTCCTCGGTTCGAATCAGACCTGCGCTAACCGCGTTGTGTCCTTGGGCAAGACACTTCACCCCATTGCCCATGTGGGGGCACGATGACGCTGTGCACTAAGGCGCACTGCACGTCGATGGTGCACCTGTCTTCAACCAATGCTAACCCTGCTTGTGTGGAGTTAGTATGTTGGGGATCTGACAGTTGCTCGCCGTTGCTCGATGGTTCTCTCCGGGTACTCCGGCTTCCTCCACCCGTAAGACTGTCATGGTCATGATTAGCCATTGTGCAGAATTAAGCGACCTTAAAACACCAATAAATAAATAAATATTAAACTTCCTCACATACAGACGTATATAGAGGTCCTCCATATATGGATAAAGTGGGCGTGGCAGTAAAAAGATTTTTAATGAGGCCCAATAAAAAATGTATTTCAATTTTGTAAGAGTTGCTGGAAACTTTAAACTGAATCACATTTTTTCAGTTAAATTGGGATTGTTACAGACAATCAAACTGGCAAAATTCAACAATATTGTCCAGAGACGAGGACAGTGAATCTAAATAATATAAAAAAGCAGCTTTCTCCGATTCATTTCCCTACTTTCTCTGTTCACGTCAAACGTTATTGGATTACAGTGGGGTTTTCCGTGATACACAACATTTTGAAGTAGAGAGATGATGAGACGGTATGAGTTCAGTCACGAACTTCTTTTGTGTGACTAGTGTATTTTATTGTTAATGGTCCAGTATCACAAAGGAAATTTATCTGCGTGGATTTAGTTTATTTCTTCGTTTGGCGAGACTTTCGGCTGCCAGGGTTATATCGTGCCCGAATCATTCACAGTAAATATTGGTATAATAATATATATAGATATTGGATCTTGTTGTTGGGGTGGTTTTCACAAGAACGTAGTAGAGATTTCTAACACTCTTTTCAGAGTAAAACAACACACTCATTAACCCTTCACGTAACGAATCGCCCGCATCCGCCCGCGTAATATGCAAATTCAACAGCTGAAAAAATAGTATTTTTCGAAAAATTTCAACAAAACTATATCATGTGACCCCTCTTTCGAACGAGCTCGTCGAGCTCGTTCCAATGAGGGGTCACATAATATGGTTTTGTTGAATTTTTTTTGAAAAAATTTAAAAAAATGATATTTAAAATAATAAATTTTGAAATCGTCTGCGTTCGGTAAAGGGTTAAGGTGCTATATATGTAATGGAAAGCCAGCTCCAAAATAGGCCATAGGTCATGCCCAGTGTCATGAAAAATACAAGCAACTTGTCACCCATTCGTTGACCATCCGCATTTATGCACACTGTTTTACAATATTGAACAACAAAAAATCCCAACATCCGCAGACCCCCGACGATACCGAAAACAATAAGCCACCCATTCACAATCTATACCTTCCACCACCATACAGGACCTTAATTGAAACAAACCAAAGAACATTACCATTAGGATTACGATTTCACTACCTCTTTCTGCAGTGCACGATGTAAAGCCAATCCGGGGCCCTATTCACAAAAGTCTCGCTAGCGCTGCGAGAACGCAAACAACTTTGTTACCACCTCGCTCGAAGTATATCGGTATTCACGAAACCGTCGCTATCTTGCGACCTCGCAATATTTTCGCTAACGTTCTCGCAAACTGTAATTCTTTTGCGAGACCTACATAGCTCTCGCTAGAGCCTCGCAAACGTTACTGACCCATGATTCAATAGTAATTGTGACTTCAAGTGTGTCGTTGAGTTTGAACAAAGGCCGTGCAGAACTTTATCTTAAACAGAGGCGTTGTTAATCCTCGACCAAGAGTGTTTAGGGACCGCACAAACCCGTTAGATATTTATGATGACATGGACTTGATTTACAGATTTCGTGTTCCGCGATCTATCATTCTTGATATTATAGATTTGGTCGAAGCTGACATAGAACCAAATACCATGCGATCACAAGCTATTCTGGCTTCCTTGCAAGTGATGTGTGCATTGCGGTTCTTCGAGACGGACAGTTTTCAAAGAGCCAGTGGTGATTTGCTTGGGATAAGCCAATCATCCGTTTCAAGAATAGTGAACCGCGTTTCCGAAGCTTTGTGCGACAAGGGAGCACACATGTTGCGTTTTCCCAGGAGAAGAGAGGTTCAAACGGAGATTATTCGGGGGTTTTATCATAAAACACATTTTCCGAATGCAGTTGGTTGTGTTGATGGGACACTTATTAGGATCAAAGCCCCTCCTGTTAGCGAAAATGTCTACGTTTGCCTGGAAACGCTACCACGCTCTAAACGTTCGAGGCGTCTATGATCATAGAATGAAATTCACTAATATTGTTGCACGTTGGCCAGGATCTGCACACGATTCTTTCATATGGAATAATTGTCAACTCAATACCGAATCTGCAAATGGTGATATTGAAGATAATTTGTTAGGTGACAGCGCGTATCCATTGAGGCCCTGGCTAATGACCCCTATACCTAACCCGCGTCATGAGGCAGAGATAAAAATATAATAGAAGGCATCGACGAACGAGGGAAACAATAGAGAGTACTATCGGTCGTTGGAAAATGAGGTGGCTTGCAATTCATGACTTTGGCGGTGCAATGACTTTGAGTACTGGAAGCTGTATATTGGTTATTGTTGCTACAGCCATTTTTCACAACATTTGTGAGGAGCCTGGAGTCCCGTTGCCACCTGATGCTCCACCAAACAATGCAGACAACTCAGAAACAGACAACAATCCTCCACTTAATAACACTCTACATGACGGTGAGCGTACTCGAAACAACTTGGTAGAGGGGCACTTTGCTGACTGAAAATTTTACACATGTGTAACCACTTGATGGCGATAAATCGTCCGTTCACGTTTGTACGATCTCAAAATAAATTCCTAAAATTATTCTTCTGTGTTTTATTGTTGAGATTTCGTACTGGACAATTGCCACGTATTAAACGTGAAAAACGTTTACATCTAGCAAGAATAATTTTAGAATGAGACACGTGCTTCATTTCGCAAATGTTTGTCAGGTGTGTTGGCCGCTCCCAGTCACGTGACATGTCGTCAATTCCGGGGTCAATTGCAGGGGTCCATCTGATGAGGGTCAGTTGGGCTGCGATATACTACTTACGCCGACTAATTTCGGCGTATATATGCTAAATGTTCGCGTACATACGCGAATAATGGCGTATATACGCGACAATTCGGCGTATATATGCGGAAGGGTGGCATATATACGCGGAATAATCGGCGTGTATATGCGGAATTTTCGGCGTACATTCGCAGACTGTTCGGCGTATATTCGCAGAGTCGGTGTATATACGCGGAAGTTCAGCGTATATACGCGTGAAGTCGGCGTATATGTGCTGAAATTGATCGTATATTGCGGGGAAATGTTTTATTTTTTTTGTCAGTTCCATGCTTCCGTAGTAATCACAAACGACAGATATTTACTTGTTTTTTATTTCTCTACTTTTTTTCATTAATCAATACATTCTTTTATTTCTCCTCTTCAAGTCGAAATCTCCTCTCCTCTATGTAGTGACCAACGTCACCAATTTAGGAGTAAAATCTAGTTTCGCTAATTAGCGAGATCCCTCTTGCTAGCGAGGAGTTATTTATTTATTTATTTATTGATGTTTAAGGTCACATATTTATGCACAATGGCTAATCATGACCGTGACAGTTTTACAGGTGGAGGAAGCCGGAGTACCCGGAGAGAACCACCGAGCAACGACGAGCAGCTGCCAGCTCCCCAACATCGTAACTCCGCACTGCAGCACAGGCAGGGTTAGATTGGTTGAAGATATGCGTACCATCGACGTGCAGTACGCCTTAGTACACGGCGTCATCGTACCCCCACACGGGCAATGGAGATGAAGTGTCTTGCCCAAGGACACAACGCGGTTGCCGCAGGTGGGATTCGAACCGAGGACCTCTCGGCTTGCAGCCTGCACCTCTACCTACTGAGCCACCGCGCTCCCTAGCGAGGAGTTAGTGAGGTGCTTTGTGAATGAATACCACGCATCGCAAATAGCGATATCGTATTTTGGCCTCGCTAACTTTCCCCCAAAGCGTAGCGATCACGCAGATCACGCAGACTTTTGTGAATAGGGCCCCTGGCTCCCTATTACAAAATACACACGATGGGGTAATTAGAGTAAGAATATATTAGGCCACGCCATGATGACAAGTTTTGAATTTGGATGTGAGGATACACATATAAATTATTATTTTACAGTTTGTTAGAGATTTCCTAGAATCTTTATAAACTGAAACAGGACAACTTTTGAAAAGTCAGAAACGAAGGATTCAACCGTTTTGTTGCCGAAGTAGATAGCAACTTCCCATCGGATGTAGATACAGTCGCCACCCGGTCGAAATTCCTTATACACTCCTGACGTAACAGTTCCGTGTGACTATATTTATTTTTGAAATATTGGAATTGGTATCCAGTAATTCTTAATACACCCCCCCCCCATACAGTGACTGAGAAGATAAAGAATCATAGATGCAATAGATAAATGAGTTGGGCTCAGCTTGAATGAAAGTATCCAGGAATTAAACCCTCAAAATAATTGATGAGGACACGCAATAATGCAAATTTTCGTTTACCTTGTGTCATATTCACATAATGAAATTTTATAGCAGATTTTGTAGCAAACCGGTATTGTTGGGTTCACTATTAACCCTTTGAACTCTAGTGGTATCTTCCATGCGAGTTCAATGGCGGCAATTAGAGAGTCCATATTCATTATTTGGGGTAGACCAATCAATATTTTCAACGTGCAGCCTTTGGGCTGCACGTTGAAAATATTGATTGGTCTATCCCACACATTTACTGAACAGCCATCCTATTTAATGACGTTATGACATATCATGTTTCTGGCCGGAAAAACGGCCGTTACACTACAAAAAATATAGGTTCTTTTTAGAACCAAAACTGGTTCTAATCGTGTCCCTGAGATGGAACCAGTTCTGTTTAAACAGTATTTATTTCAAATCAAATAAATTTACCAAGATTATCATTCAATTTTAACAGAATATTACATGAGCTGAAGTAGATTCAGCAGTAAATTTGGAGCTTATTCAACGCAGTCGGCAAACATTTTGAAACAAAGGAGATATAAACAGTTGGCATACCGAACCAATTTTGGCTCTGAAGAGAACCAAAACTGGTTCGATATGCCAACTGTTCATATCTCCTTTGCTCAATAATGATTTGAGACAACCTCGTATAAGCTCTAAACCTACGGCTGAAACCCCCTCAATTTATGTTTAATTCTGTTAATATTTAATGTTAATCTTTATAAATTTTTTTGATTTGAAATAAATACTGTTTAAACAGAACTGGTTCCATCTCAGGGACAAGATTAGAACAAGTTTTGGTTCTAAAGAGAACCTATATTTTTGCAGTATAGGGTTCAAGGGGCCAATACGTTTGGTGCTCTTACGCGAATGCGCCAGCGCCTGTCTGCCTTATGCCATTAACAAATTTTCTTACAATTTGTTGGAGAGTACTCTGGGACTGTAAACTGAACATACCCAGTTGCTGACAGCGACATTGTGATTATCACAAGCAATTGGGCTGTCTATTCGCTAGTTGTTCAACTTGAACAAAGTGGTTGCCATTCAAATGGACAGTTAATTACAATCGGGTCGCGAAAAAGTCGCAACTCGATCAGAACTCACTATACTTTCGTATTACAACAGTACTGAACGGTAATAATTGTTAGACATATGAGAATTAGTATGATTTTTTCCTTACACACAAGGTATCTTTCCAGAGACATAGACGATGGAATAGATCAAGACGAGAGAAAAAAAATTATGTTACTACCATGAAAGGCAGTTCATGGGTTAAATATAGTTGGAGAATATTAATTGCTTGGATTTATGCACGACGGGATGCCATTCATTCACTCAACCAGCCATTTACACCTCGAACGAACGAACGAACGAACGAACGAATGTAACACCCAGTGTTTAGTTTCTAACCGAGTCTAACTGCATTATTTGCAATTTACAGTTTTTACATTCCAGCCGAGTCCGCTTCGTCAATGATGATCGTTTAGATGATTTTGGGCATATAATTCATTGTTTCTTTCGCAACGATTCCTCCATCGCAAGTCCAGAAAGATAATATTTTTATTTTCTGTCCTTCTTGGGTGAATACACTTATTCAGCTTAGGTTTGGTTACAGAACGCTTATAAGCAACATATTGGTAATGGTCGAGGGAAGCGAAATTTCTCACGCCGTTTAAGATCAACAGATTTCGATCCCCGGATGAGGCAATCTCTTGAGTTGTACTGTCATGTGCCGTGAACGAATATACTTACATAGAGCTTCAGTTATTTCAGAGACCACCAAGCTATAGACTTTCATTTCTCTTGGCAAAAGAGTTTCAAAGTTGTGTCACAACCGTTGATAGCATGTGCTAGCAGCACATTTTCCTTTGACTCACTCAACTTGGTGGCAATTTCCCCGACTGAGAAGAGGACTTTGGGCGTGACAGAGAACAGCACGTATATGTTCCATTCTGAATGATAGCCAGACGGTAGAATAGCAAGTAAGTTGGTATCTGTTCCAACAATTACAACATTTGTTTCATCCTTCAGAGCTAGGTCCAGTGATGTCTCAGCGAACAGAACATCAGCATCTGTGTTTGCTTGCTTTCGGTTGGACACGAATGTGGGCAAATTCATGCATTAAACCTTCATCCAACGTAACAGCCAAAACCAACCAGCGCCAATCTAAAAAATCCCCAATTAATTTTCATTATATTTTCATTTTTTTGTCTCAAAAACATAGGTTACGACCCATCTTTGGAACGAGCTCGAATATGACCCATCTTTGGAACGAGCTCTTCGAGCTCGTTCCAATGAGGGGTCATATCCTATCTTTATGAGACACAAAATGAAACAAATTAGTTATTCAATAATTTTGTTTGCAAGTGTCCTCTGCTTTTCATGTTAGGTAAAGGGTTAGCAGACGAATTGGTTGTGTTTTGTTCCGACGATTGCCCAGAAAAACAGATTGAGAGGTGGTTACTGGTAGGTCAAGCGAGCGAGATGTTAATAGCTGCGGAATATTAGTTTGCCGCGCATGATCCATACAATTTGTTGACACGCCACGGTCACATCCATCAAACACAGTCATGACATTGAATCTAAAATGCTTTGTTATATAATCTGAATATTGGTGTAGATACCTCCTATATGGTGATTGTTTGAGTCTTACGACTGCCCTCAACATAAAGCCACCGTCTAACGAAAAACAGGGCTTCCTGGGGGGGGGGGGGGGTCTTCCCGTTCAGTGACATATGACTTGAGTTCTAAATATCCCGTAATTAAATTAACCCTTTCAACAGTCTCTCCCAGAGCTCAACCAAATTATAATTTTTGATATGTTTCGTTATCTTCCCGGTCACTGTGAGGAAGCTCAGTGAAAAGGGAACAAATTGGTGCCAGTTTAATATGCTTCTAGCAATGAACACCGCACAGAAATGCTACGACATAATTGCACAGAGTGTTGTGACCGTATTACGACTATCTTGCGAACCAATTGAAACTCACTGTTCATTACTATTCACAAAAATCGTTGCATCTTACCAGATTTTGACTAGATTGACTGTTTATGATAGTCACAATTCATTCGTCAAACAATGTCAGTGCTTCATTTAAAAGTATCAACATGTATTTGTTAGAAACAGTTAATATTGTTCTGTGGTGGACAAGGTCTATTGTTGACATACAAGCCCCTAGCCCAATGCACTATGACTTTTACTGTTTACTATAAACTGTTATAACGTGAATAAGATTTAGGTATATGGAGATCTGGTCTTTTAAGGCTCGCATTCATTCGTTCGTCCGCATGTCCATCCGTCCGTCCGCCCAAATGGCCGTGACTCATTCTTTACGGTTCGGTGGACGAGTGATGGGTGGATGGTTGAGAGTGGTCGAGTAGACGGTTGCTGCCCATTTCTCCGATTCTCGATTAAAGCTCATTTTCCCATTCAATTTATATGGTCTGTCCCAAATTAATCTTTGGTTCTTATTCATTCAATCGTCTTTGCATTATATTACAACATTCCGTTATTCATGATATATTTGTAAAGTTTAGGCTCGTTGTCCCTGTGCCATGTATTCCAGACCAAACAAAACTAACCAAACTACTTACATTGCATAGCATTATGAATACTTGTTTTATTGAGCAATATTTACCGTTTCCCATGGCTACAACAGGCTACAATAAGATTTATTCTGTAAATATGTTGTTGAAACAGGTAGCCCCCATCTCAAAATAAACACTTCTGACTACTTATTCTTAGGAGATCATATCATTGTACTACATTCTCTGAAAAATGTTGTGTCAACTCTTAACTCTAAAACCAATCTCCAATCGCAGACCGTTATTACGGTAATCTTCTTGAAGCATAAATTCACCCGACATTGATCGCCCGTCTGTTTTCCTCCTGAGTAACTCTTACTTAATGGCTGGAGCGAGAATGCAACATAAAATCGCAATTGCAGTCTTCGATGCCGGATGCAATTGCTCATATGCAAATGGAAATAAGTGCGAACACATAATTAATGTATTTTTTTAATACTGCATCAGTTCTATTTTGGCAGCTATCAATTCGTGTACTTTTACACAGCACAACAGCTTTAACTTTGCTACTTCTAGTGGCAGGAGATATCGACACTAGTTCGGGGTCTTCAGATTCTACAAGCGATCAGCCCGACTTCTCTATCATTTTTTCGTTACAAGTATTCACAGCATACGCATTAAACCAGGGACCGACCCGGACATGCGCCAGTGCGTATTTGGTTCTGAAACATCAGGACCTGGCTCTTAAATCTCAGAAATAGGCTTCTCAGATGGCGCGTAACTTCTCAGATCATGTTTTGATATTCTTTCGATGGATAATCGAGAGAGACATTCTTACATGTATTGTATATATGATTATCATTTATCATTGTTGTAGAGCGCTTAAGTTAATACTTCAAGTCTTAATTACCAAGCATTAATCTTCACTGTGGTTTCTGATCAAGTCTTGGCTGCCTAAATAGGCAGCCAAGACTTGATCAGAAACCACAGCGAAGATTAATGTTTGCTATAGTGTACTAAATGAAAATGATTAGAGCTATTACATACTTGCAGTGTGTGTTACAAACAGCAGTGTGACTCCGTAAATTGAAATCTGGCGCATGAATTGAAAAAATAGGCCCCGAGGCTAGAGCGTATTTTAAATAGTCCTGATCGGTCCCTGCATTAAACTTGAACATTGCTATTACTGATATTGTAGAGGATTTCGATGTACTGAGCTTCCCAGAAACTCATCCCAACGAGCAATTTGACTCGAATGACATTAAGTTAACTGATTTTTTTTTCCTGCCAATTCGTAAAGACAGAGATAGTTTTTGTGATGGTCTCGCAGTTTATTTCACTAACTGGCTCAACCATAAACGTTTACCAGACCTCGAATACGATAACTAGGTTCTATGGTTCTAAATCATCTCCAAGACTTCCCATCGTGGTGTAATAGGAATAGATGTCCGCAGGAAAATTAGTCCCTCTGGACTATTATTCCGCGGAATTATAGTCCTAGGTCTAACATTTCTAGGAATAGTAGTCCGGCGGACTACTATTCCTAGAAATGTTAGACCTAGGACTATAATTCCGCGGAATAATAGTCCAGAGGGACTAACGTTCCTACGGACTTCCATTCCTTTTACAGTGGGCGTATCCTATCGGTATCCTCAGTTTTGTGGGACCTGCTTGATAACTCAACTGAAGACGTATTAAATTCGGCTCTTATTCTCTGTGGCGATTTCAACTCTGATTTGTTAAATACCCAAGCTAAATTACACAATATTATTTAATCATTTCAACCTCACTAATGTAACTACAAAACCTACTCGCATTAGAGTCAGTCCCGAAACTTTACTGGGTCATATCCTTATGACTGACTTTGTTCACACTACTGAATCCGATACAATTAAATGACTTGGGAATGTCCGACCATCAACCCAAATAAACTGGGTTGAGTAAATATGAACCCAACTGGGTTGAGTTAATATGATCCCAACGGGGTTCAGTTTCTCTCAATGCAGTTGAATAGGCTTGATTTTTAACTCAACTGAGTTTATAGTGTACTTGTCTGGATTTCGATACTGAAGCAGACAAACCATGCAGACAAACCATGTTACCAGTCACTATGCAACTATCATCAAGCTGACTTCGCTCTGGTTAATACCCTTCTGGGCCACATAAACTGGAATACTGGAATACATTTCTAGATTCTGATAATATTAATCAAATACATGATGTTATCGTAAACACTTACCTGGAAATTATCAATAAATGTATACGGCAGTCCAGGATAACTATTGGGCATAAAAACAAATACTGGTTTACATCAGAACGACGTGCGGTAATAAGACAGCGCGACAAGCGTTGGAAAGAAGCTAAGAGAACCGAAGCAACTACCGACTGGATAACTTACAAACACTGTTGTAATAAAGTAAACAACATGAAAAAATATTCCAAAGCCCGATACGAAGAAAAAGTTCAAGACAAAATAACAAATTCTCCCTCTTCTAAAAAAACTGGCCCCTCGTCAAAAAGCTATTTCAACTGCCAAATCGAGCCCACCCCTTAGATGACATTCTGACCCAAGTACTAACTTGGCACATACAGACGCAGAAAAGTCAGATCTGCTTAACGATGCGTTCGTTATCAATGGGATATTAATGACAACAACCACACCCTTACCAGGTCGAATCCCAAAATGCACTGGTATTCTTGTGAATATATTATGTTCCGAAGATATCATCTTAACAGTAAAAGACTTAAACATCAAAAGAGTACGCGGGCACGATAGAATTATCAGTAGACTGCTTAACCCTTTACCCAACGAATCGCTCGCATTCGCCAGCGTAATATGCAAATTCAGTAGTTGAAAAAATATTATTTTTCCAAACATTTCAACAAAACCATATCATGTGACACCCTCGTTAGAACGAGCTCATTGAGCTCGTTCCAACGAGGGGTCACATGATATGGTTTTGTTGAAATTTTTGGAAAAATTTGAAAAAATGATTTTTAAAAAAATAAATCTTGATATCGTCTGCGTTGGGTAAAGGGTTAAGGGAATGTAGGCACAATAGAGATCCCTCTGAGCACCCTCTGTCGTAATTACGAGACTCGCATAAATTCCATGCCGAATGGAAGAAAGCAAATGTAAAACAAATATTTAAAAGATAACACCACCGAAGAAAAGCCGAAGTAAAAAAAAAAACACCCTCCCATTTCACTACCAAAGTGAAGAGCAATCGGGATTTCTTCCCGGACTCTGCACAAGCTTTGTTTCAGCTTATGGAACTGTACCAATCGCACAGTCTGCTACTTGATAAATGGGTTGGAACGTGTGCAATGTTCTGTGATATTTCAAAGGCACTTGAAAGAGTTTGGCACAGAGACCTTGTTATTAAACTACGCCAGTATAGTATCAATGATCCTCTTTTGGAATAGGTGAGTAATTACTTGCATGAAAGAAAACAAATAGTTGCCGTAAACTCCCCATTTTCCGATTAGCAAGTTATTAAAACTGGTTGGAGCACTGTGGCTCAGTAGGTAGAGATGCAGGCTGCAAACCAAGAGGTCCTCGGTTTGATTCCCACCTGCGGCAACCGTGTTGTGTGCTTGGGCAAGGCACTTAATCCCAATTGCCCACGTAGGGGCACTGTGGCGTTGTGTACTAAGGCGTACAACACGTCGATGGTGCATTTGTCTTTAACCAATTATAACCCTGCTTGCGCGGAGTTAGTACGTTGGAAAGTCTGAAGTTGCTTGCTGTTGCTCGGCGGTTCTCCCCGGGCACTCCGGCTTCCTCCACCCATAAAACTATCCGACACGAGGTGACCCTGGCTGCCTGTCGGGAATGTCGTTAAACCCCAATAAATAAATAAATAAATAAATAAATAAATAAATAAATAAATAAACCCCAATAAATAAATAAATAAATAAATAAATAAATAAATAAATAAATAAATATTAAAACCGGTGTACCACAAGGCTCCGTCCATGACACCTTTCTCTTTCTAATCTATGTTGCTGATATTGCCGAAATTATTCATGCCATAGCTAGACATTGCACTGATGACGCCTGTCTAACAGGCACAAACAGAGATATTCCGAATCTAACCATATCCCTTGATCGGAATATAGAGTCTATTAACAATTGGTCTCACCAGTGGCTGGTCTCATATTACCCCGCAAAACCTAAAGCGTCTTTTCTGTTATTGTGTTACAGACCATATTGATACCATATCGATACACCCATCTTAGTATTTAACAACAGCCCCGTTTCTACTACTAAAGAGCACAAACGTGTTGGACTAATTATTCAGCGAAACCTTATTTGGGACTCAGAATTAACTGAAATATGTCAAAATTGATGGCGCGGTCAGCATTTCTAAGCAAACTGAAATTGTGTTTGAACAGAGAATCTAAAGAGAAAGAATTTACCTGACTTTATCCTATCAGGGTCGGGCAGACAACGGATATGTAATCTGGGACTGCGCTCTGAATTATGTGTTGCAATGTACAGATCATCTGCAGTATGACACTGCAAAAATCATGAGAAGCCTGACGCGTTCCGTCTCTGCAGATCGTCTTCTCTCTGAACTAGTTTAGACGCCCATGCAGAAAGGTTGTTAAAACGTAAATTGTGTATTATTTTCTCAATTATTAATAATGAGATACCAAAAGTACCCCAGATTCATGTTTCTGCCAATAACCAACAGGGTATCAACACTCAACCACCAAACACCCACAAGATTTATGTGTTATTCCTTCAGAACTGAGCATTTTTAAAAAATAATTTTTCCATCGACCACATAAGTCTGGAACGACTTGCCCGGTACGTTAATCGGTGCTTTCACTCAAACTGAGTTCAAACTGACATACGCACAACTGCACTATATTCCTAAACCTTCTATTTATTTCCACACTGGCAAAAGAAAAGTCAATATTCTTCACACAAAATTTTGTAATAACTGTAGTGACTTAACCCTTTACCTAACATGAAAAGCAGACGACACTTGCAAAAAAAATTCTTGAATAACTAAATTTTTTCATTTTTTGTCTCAAAAACATAGGTTATGACCCCTCGTTGGAACGAGCTCGTTCCAACGAGGGGTCATAACCTATGTTTTTGAGACAAAAAATAAAAATATTTTAAAAATTAATTGGCGATTTTTGAGAAAAGCGCTGGCCGGTTTTGGCCGTTACGTTGGTTGCAATCCATGAGAAAACGCATATCATTATGTTTTTGACTGTCCTCGGTATAGCTCCATTATAAATTCCGCATTTCATTATCCTATTGATTTTAATATAATATCCGAATTAGATCTCCTTTATGACAACCCACTTCTGACAACTTAGCCGAACTATTAATATTTTTCTCAAAACTCACTCATTCATTTTACCTAGTGCCTGTTTCTCATGAAATGTGCGAGTGTCGCGCTTACGATTTCACCGCCACAACAACAAAAAACGCCAGCTTAAGGTTTACAACTTCAGAGCCCAATGTCCATTACCATTTGACACGTGTTGTCCTGTTCTCTCGTCCGGCATCTTGGCAGCATGTTTCAACAACACAGAGTGTAAATATATAGAATATACCCATAGTAGCTTGGTGTACCATATGTTCACCACGAGTAGTGAACATTTGGTACACCAAGCTACTTTGGGCATATTTTATTTATACCACGATCGTCAGCTTATTAAGAGTCGCTATTAATTTTTCTCTATTTTACTGAGCACCAGACGTACATACGAGCGAATTTGTTTTTGTTTACACGAGCATCGGTGGGCGGTACTTCCGCTGTCAATTTTATCGCCGATACGAAATGAAAAAAAGACACAGCCTTTTTCGTTTTAATAACAGAATAACATACTATTTCGAGTTATGCATGCTTTATTAACATCAGACAATGCATGTTTGTTTATGTTTGGCATCTTATGAGGTAAACCCATTTAAAAACGTAATAAATAATTGCCACTCCATTTCACTCTTCGCGAGGCGACGTGCGATGAATTTAGACAAGTTTGCATTCAGGTCGACATCACCAAAGGTCAACGGGGATGTAGTTCTACTGTAGGTGTAAATTTTTACTATTGAAATCCCATTGCTGGCGTGTTCATCACGGTTGTTATGTAAAGCTAAACTTTATGTCATAGGCTTTTCATATATAGTAGAATAGGTAATCACGGTATAAATTGTAAGAATATCTTACATTTGTAAAAATTATCAGTCATCACATTTCTGTCTTCTGTATGAGATTAGTATACGGAAAGGAGTTTTTTCATAAGCTGTATAACTTGTACTCTAATCCTTTTTTTGCATATTTTGGACAAATAAAGTATGTTTAGTTCAGCACAGCTTCTCGTGAAATGAGTCCTGCTCAGTGCCTAAATGTCCCAATAGAGTTTGTCAGTGTCGTCATCGTTGTTATTGTTCGAGGGTGGAAACCTGGGCGCATCCTCGATAGAAACATCAGAAGGGGTTATCAGTTCTAAGGTTTTGTTCCTATGAGCTTTCTTGATATGATTATTTGTTGTGTAGTAATTTTAGCCTTTCAGACACTCGACGCCATGCTGTACATTTGATGTTAAGTTTTCGGCCATAAAATCATAAGAGTGGTGATGCTTCGATATATTTTATCAATTTCGTTTATCTGAATTAACCTCGGAACTAGTAGAAGAGTTCATATTTCAACTCATTGTCATCTGAATACCATTACTCGCCCTCTTTTATTGGAAAAAAGTTCTGGATCGTCATACAATTTATATGCTCTATTCGGTAATAATATCATCCCAATTAAGGAATATCGACTGGTAGTAGGATCTATAATCAATTGCACATATCTAGCAACACCTGCCCAATGAGAGACGGGCATTTGTGGAGATTGAGTCTCCCAACTAGTCTACATATGACTGCATTTGCATATGGCCTGGTGGAGGTGCGTTAGAATTTCAACCATTCCTTCAAATCACGATATTTCAAAAAGCTCAACTCAGATTTTCCAGAATGTTTGCTATGCTGTTCATATATCCCTGAAAAAAATCATCTTTCTCTAGTTCTTGTCCCCACTGAACCCTAATGTGCCTGGACAGCTGTCCCGATTCAACAGGTTCTGTTGTTGACAATAGCTGTAGTCCGCTCAATCTCGTGTTAATAAAGCATCCAAAACTCGAAATAGTATGTTATTATGTTATTAAAATGAAAAAAGGCCGGGAGATTTCGTTTTCTATTTCGTTTCGGCGATAAAATTGCCATCGGAAGTACCGCCCACCAGTGCTTATGTAAACAAAAACAGATTAGCAGGTGTGAATTTTGATTCATTTAACATTTAAACTCTTATTAATCTGACGATCATGGTATAAATAAAATATACCCAAAGTAGCTTGGTGTACCGCATGTTCACCACTTGTGGTAAAGTGGTGTTAACCGCGCGCCAAAGGCACGCGGTTAACACCACTTCACCACTCGTGGTGAACATTTGGTACACCAAGCTACTATGGGTATATTCTATATATATTCACATAAAATAATATTATGAGGGAAAGTGAGGGGTGTACTTATAAATCAGTCCTGCTAAGAGTCGAGCCCAATCCACCAGACTAGGTAGGCTTGAACCCATGTAGGTTCGGTTGACGTCCACGCAATTGGGAGGGCAGAGGTCGATCCACAACCCGACCATTCCTAATCTGTGAACTTGCCCACAATAGTAGGCAGTGAACATTGATCACTGTGGAATATATTAAACATCAGTTCTTTACTTATGTTAAAGATACATCTGCACCAGATTTGAATGTTCTATTTGTTGCAGACCACACTACTGGCTAAAAAGCCGGACACTTTAGACAGGCAAGTAAATACAGAATTGAGCAATCTCCATAAATGGTGCTTCTGCAATAAACTTAAGATTAATACTTGAAAGTAAATATGTCTTATTACTTTCCAAAGTGTGATTTACTGGGATTTCCGAGTTTGATTATAAACGATAACTTCACAGGTGAATTATGCAATCAACAATTGTGCCGTGTATCCGTGCGCGCAAACGAAGACGCTTTGCCGTGGGTCTAATGGTGACTTCATTGTTTTTTTGTTTTTTTAACCCTTTACCTAACACGAAAAGCAGATGACACTTGCAAAAACAAATTCCTGAATAACTATTATTTTCATATTTTGTCTCAAAAACATAGGTTATGACCCCTCATTGGAACGAGCTCGACAGAGACAAAATATGAAAAAATAATGAAAATTAATCGACCATTTTTTAGAATAGCGCTGGCCGGTTTTGTCCGTTACGTTAAGTAAAGGTTTAAATAATATAATTATCGCTAATAATGAAAAGTAATAAACAGAGTAATCGCTTGGCTGGACTGGTTACGTGAAATAATTCATTCGAGGCGAGGGACTATATTGTATATTCGCGCACTCGTGTTTGTACAACGTCCCTCACTTCTCATGAATAATATCACGTAACCAGTCCAGTAAAGCTATTACTCTCCATTTACCAATTTTAAGGTCTATGTGGACCAATTTCCTTGATAATCATTTGCTTAATTTTGATGGATATGAGTAATTAGTAGTATATTTTACGCCTAATTAGTTCCTGTAATAGATAACAAAAATATGGCTTACTTACCAAAAATACCAAAATGTTAACTCTGATTGCAACTTGTAGTGAGGAATCTGTCATGCACAAAACCATCAAAGTCGCTCATTTAATGTGTAATATAAACATGGCTTAATAAAATTCATTGACTATAGAATCACAAGCGAAAAAATCCGCGCACTTGTGTTTGTACAACGTCCTTCACCTCCCATGAATTATTTCACGTGATCCGTCCAGTCAAGCGATTACTCTCTATTTATTTCAACTCCCCCAGCCCATTCCCCTCCCTACCCCCCTACCCCCCCCCCCCTACCAGCAGTGACCATAAATCAAATAATATGAGATTGAAATTAAACGGACAAGAACTGACCTGTGTTGGAAATCGATACAAAGATAAATCTGGGTAATTACTTGGTGTGAAGACTGTTGATAACCTAACGTTTAAAAGCCACATTGAATCAGCATGAAAAACAATTTCAAGCGAAATTTACTGCCTAAACATGCTCAAAAGAACATTGACCCCCAAAGACACTAAAGTCTCTATTCTACGCCCTCATACATATTTTTACTATGTTTATGGAATGGAGATTCAGTTCAGTCGAAGTGGACTGGTCGTAATCTTCGCATGGGCGGTGATGTCGACGCGTGCATTTACCAGGTAATTAAAATCATCAGTAAATTTTTAATTAATGAAGCACTGGGTTGTACCCATGCTTAATGAATTAAATTTTCGATGATTATTCCTGTAATCAGTGTTTGGAATCTAATATTATTGCGTCCGTGGAAATATTGCCCATCCGCGGAAAGTGACCAGTCCACGGCGGCAGTACTGTGTGGAGAAACGCATCTAGTGCAAGCCGGGTTACCACCCAACCAAGGAAAGCAATTAAATTATAAATCAAAAAAAATATAATAGTCAATCTGATTCCCCCATTGGGAATTACTAATATTCTAAAAATTGAATATCAGTTCATGCTATCTGTTCTTAGTTGTGTGTATGACTGACATGCCGATAGGTTATCAATATCATCCAAGACACAATTTGAACTCCCTGAAACAAACACGAGGAAGTGTGTCTAATACGCGCTGATATTCCAAGGACATGAAAACAGCCAATGGATATGTAATTTCCAAGCAGTTTATTTATTTATTTATTTATTTATTTATTTATTTATTTACAAACTATTGATCTGTACTCTTTTTGTTTATTGCTGAATAAAGATCATAGCGTATCATATCCGCCCCCCCCCCCCCCCCCCCCCCAGGTACAAAGTAACCGGAGGGCTAACAGATATGTCAGTAAAGCTTCAGAGAACATTGATAAAATAACCTTTTTGTATACAAGTTGATACACACATTTTAGCCACAGGCCTGATGTTTTCAAAGTTTTGCGTAACACATTTATCGTTCACCTGGTTTGAGCTTTGGTAACCTATTATTTGTTCCCCTGTATTTGATTCAGGTAACCCATTAGCCTAGTAACCTAAATATATATGTATCGCAACTATACTTACATATGAAATGTTGTGTAATGGCAAAGATCTTGCTCCAATGGGCAATATCTTGATGAATGGAGATGAATCCTTAGAAACAATAATGTGGCTGTGTTGGAGAAATTCAGATACAAATTAGTTTCAATTATAGCTTAATGTTAGCTTGGGTTAGCATGCTGCAGACGAGTATGGCATCCACAATCACTATTTGCGGCAGAGACATAAATTATTACCATTTCTTGATTTTGTATCTGTGCAAAATCTTGAGATGATCAACAATTTAAAATGACGTTGAGAATCAGCCAATCATCAGCATTGGAGTTTGCATCTTCCTGAAGTATGGCTGTTCCGTTGGTCAATAATTGGCCAACAGAGCAGCTATACTTCAGGCAGATGCAAACACCTGTGCGGCTGATGATTTGGTGTTGATGCTCAACATCATTCCGCTATTCATTCGTACTTGATCATTCAACTTGGCGAAAATTTTCAAATGACATTTTGGAGCGACCCGTTTTTCGTTCACATTTTTTATTTTAGACAACCTCTATGCGACCCAAACAGCCAATCGCCTGAAATCGACAGGCCTGAGTCACGACATACAAGAGTTTTCGCTTCTTTTTGTTCTGGAGCATGTTACGTCGATGAATACTTTATCAAGCTAATGGGAGCGCGGTGGCTCAGTGGTAGACTGTTGTACTTCTATGCTAGAAGTCCCGAGTTTGATCCCCGTCCGGGACGACCCGCGTTCTGTCCTTGGGCAAGCCATCTTGTTCCGGTTGCCTACACGGGGGCACGATGAATCCGTGTACTAAGGCGTACTGCACGTCGATGGTGCACATGTCATCAATCGCTATAACCCTGCTTGAGCGGAGCTTGAACAGAGTTAAAGTGCTGAGGGGCTGACAATTGGTCGTCGTTGCTCGGTGATTCTCACCGGGTATTCAGGCTTCCTCCACCCGTAGAACTGCCACGGTCACGATTAACCGTTGTACATAAGTATGTGACCTTAAACACCAATAAATAAATAAATTATCAAGCTAATCTTCCAATATTTTAAGCAAACACTTTTCAGCTTGGCATGCTGAGCATAATGCATTGTGTTCAGGAATTACAATTCATCTTTGTTCAGGGATAATGCACTAGTGGAAAGACGCTGATAGACAGTGTTTCGAACTTGAAATCAAATGAAAAGTTAATTGACGACAAATCGACTTCCAACATCCTTTGTGTTAATTTCTAGAGGTCTATCTGTACTTAAACATTTATTTTTCGACATATGACTAATCAATACACACTTGGGAATAAAAATAACTGCTATTGCAGACAAATTTTGAAAGGGCTCGTAGAGTGATAGTATAACGTACACACCATGGGATCGAATACCATTGCTTTGTAGTCAAGGGAGCGGATATAATGTGTTTGAGATGTCAAGTAATTACTGTGTAATCACAGTGTTCCAGCAATCCCATGACATATACAAATATTAATATATACTATTTTTGCTAGTTTATTCGCACTGCTGAAAGCAGCTTTATTGTGTACATTTAAGAATTGAATGCAAATTTTTATAATCTTTATTGGAGTATGAACGTGTGGGAATGGGTACAAATTATGCATGAATCCCGACAAAAATTGCATTCAATTCTTATAATTACATTCCGTATCTGTTTAAACTACCTTTCACCAAACAACAAAGTAGAAAGACGAAAAAAAAACATGTACGAACGAACGAGGCCTAAAACCACCCTCACATAAACGTCCACAACTCTGATTTTTAATTCTCACAACTTTAGAAATGGAAACGAGTATTTTAGTAACGGGCTTTATGCCACTGTTGGGAAATGTCACCAAAGAAGCAACAGCGGAGTTGATCACTTCGAGAGGCGCTAAAAGCCCGCCCAAACACCGCCCGAATTACATTCTGCCATCTGAGCTCTACCGTAAATTCGGCTCAAAGTTCGACCATATGTATTCATTGGAAAATGAATTACATTTGGTCATGACGTTTTCATCCAGCTGACCAATGGGAATTGAGTATTCGGACCCAAAACGTATAACTACATTAACAATGTAATTATTTTACATTGACCCTCCTAAGTTTCAAAGATTCGATTCGATGTTGACATGGATGGCATGATTCTGAATCGACATGAAATCGGCTTCCTGATTCGTATATTATCGACTCATGTTTTTATCACGAAGGGTCGAATTGCAAATAAATGTCCTCTATAGGCGAAAACATGCCACAAAAATGTCTGTTGTGTTTTCGGTTCAACCAGCATGTTTGTCTATTGTACAGGTCATACTGTTGCCACAGAACTTATAAAGTGTAGCGCCGGAATCCAGCGCTCCACATCAGAAGTACTGTTGTTAAGGCCCCGCAAAGCTTCGAGATGCGATTCGATTTCGAATCTTAAGTTGGAATTCGGTTCGATTCGAAATCGGCTACTCGATTCGTGTCCACTTGAATCTTCTTCACATGAATATAGCTTGGTATCAGTTTTCGACATCGTCTCACAAAACATATAGTTCAGATGGAAATTGTACAGAAATAATATTGAAATAAAAGGCTGAGTGTAACTTCCGATACATTAAAATATATAACATCTGAACTCATGCGAACAGCCATGCTAATTCCAGTATCGCTAGTCTATCGCTGTTAATTGCAAATTTAATGTTTAGAAGCAATATCGACGGTGAACTATTATCCTGACAGGGTAATATTCCTTCGACGAAGGCATGCCTTGGTGATGTAGTTGGATTATTTTATCAGTCGGGACTTCAGCCATAACAGTTAGAACAAATCACGTTTATAGTACCCCAACCCTCATCGGTCATCTTCAAGACGCCTCTGATTCGATCTGAGGTTCGATTTGATTTCGAAAAACAGACGTTTTGAATTCGATTCAAGGATAGAAAACCCGATTTGCAAGGCTCTAGTTATTTTATTTTTATACTTCATATTTGGTATCGCAGTATTAAATATTATCCCATAGGTGACCTTTATAACGTCCAAGCGAAAACAATTGGTGTCTTCCCACTAGACCAATTCCTTGTAGACCAATTCCCTTTAGGCCAATTCCTAAAAGACCAATTCCCCTATGACCAACTACATAGTGTTATTGATTAAGGGTTGATTAAGGATAATTAGGAAAGCATTTATTTATAAAAATCTGCCCAACATCTATAAAATATCGACAAGAAAATGAGCCGACTATCATCTGAAAAATGAGGTCCCCACACAGCAGGGTAGCATCACTAAATTTACCCTCTGTGAACCTCAACCTGAATCAAGGTCTCAAACATAAAGATAAAGAGGTACCCAGAGGATAAACTGGCCAACTGATGGGATAGCATCAGCAAATTCACCCTCTGGGAACCTCATTCTGCAAATGACAGACTGCTTATTTTCAGGCTTGAATTATCAATAACATTAAATACATTTATAAATATTTATAAATATATCAAATTATTCATATAGAATTATTTTTAAAGTAGAACACACCAGTTGGTCTAAGCGGAATTGGGCTTTTGGGATTTGGCCTCGTGGGAGTTGGTCTAAAGGGAATTGGTCTAGTGGGAATGAACTACACAATTATGATCGCATCTCACTTTAATTTTGCCATTCAAATATCTTTGTCAAGTATGACCCTTTAGACAACTTTTCCGACCCCAAAACAGGGGGTCATGCAATAAATAAGAGAGAAAAACTAAACAGGAGAGGAAGTACCGGTTACGTGCCCATATTTTTTTATGGGAATTCCCAACAAAACCACACCAAAGGTCAATTGTATTTTTATGTCCAAAAGTCATCAAAGCACCCTCTTTATTTATCTGGAATATTCAACAATAACGAAAGATGTCATTAATAATAATAATAATAATAATAAGGAAATTTTATAAAGCGTAAAATCACAAAGTGCTCGAAAACGCTGTACAGTTAAATAAACAATGAGCTCATGACTATCAAGGCAATATACGGACTGAGAAAGGTGTGAAGGCCAGCAGGTTACATACTGTCAAAAGCCTCTCTGAAAAGGTGTGACTTTAATTTTTTTTTAATTGGTTGAGATCTTTCGGTCCCTGAACCTGAACTGGTAAATGAATAGTGCAGGTCCAGCGAAAGAGAAAGCTCTGTCATTCACAAAAATGAACCTAGAGAAGGGCATCTGAAGCTTGATTAGACTGTTTCAAATGTTTATTGAAACAATGTATTTTCCCATGGCTGCTTAGTTTTCGAGATTGATTCATTTCCGAGTGCAACATTTCAAGGCGGGTTACCCTAATTCAATTATTTACTGCATCGGTACTTATAATCGTCCCCCCCCCCCCCCCCACCACCAACTAAAGTTACATTTTACCACTTTCATGGAATAAAAGAGCCATTTCTGCATTATAATCCAACGTTTGGCTTCTGTTGAGTGAAAAACATGGGAAATGTGTTCTTTTAAAGAAAAGTGTCCAAATTTTGTCAAATGGGCATAAAAACTGGAATTGCTCCTAATAGATTTTTCTAGCCTGTAACACAATAAGTATACTGAAAGGGATAAGAATTCACAGCGTTTTTTGAAAACTACCCTGATCCCAACATAAAACTAAAATCTGCACCAGCACATCATATTTGGGGGGAAAATCTGTCTCATTTTACCACACGGCAAGAGAAATAGTGTTCAAATCCCCTCGAAACAATATGAATATCAGTTTTTGTATCAAAGCGTGGTGTTCCGGCTATAAATTTCACCAATATCAAGGGACAGTGCCTCTTTATTCCAACAATTTATGTCAAATTTTCTTCTTCCTACTGATGTGGTAAAATCCCTGAATGTGGCCCCCGGCATGCCCCTTTTCATCACAAACTACATATGTATGACATAATTCATCAATTAATTGATGTTGATACAAAACAAACCTCTTGCGATATTAAAGTTCCCATTTGTGATCATTTATAAATTGCATTGTGTCTTCTGAAGACATTTCACATTGTGTTTTGATAAATATTTTACAATTTTTCTAAGAAAAAGCCTCAGTTTGGCCCGTTAAGGCACTTGAAGTCATTGGTATGGCACTCATAAAACCTAAAACACCGATTTTTTTCCACCAATATGACCAGTACTGCTACTGTGGTATCTCATAACACTGTTGAACTGCCTGACACCATCAGTCATTGATTCCATAGTGCAATGCTTGTTCTGCATTACCATAAGACACTTTCACAAGCTCCATAAATATCTATTCTGACAAAAGGAGTAAAATTGTAGAAAAATTATTTTCCAAAGAGGAATCAGATATTTACTTCTGCAATAGAGTGGTCTTGATGTTTAATATATTTGTGTGTTAGGTGGGGGGGGGGGGGGAGGTGGCGGAGGCTGAAAGATAGTCAACTACCAATTATTGAAATTGATGCGCCAGGCAAATTAAAAGCCAAAAAAGCACCTTGTCTGATAGAGGACAGACAGATAAACTTGCATCACACATTTTGAAAGTACTGAATGACATACAATGAACAATATAATGAGAAGAGCTTGGACAAGGTTTTCAAATTAAAAAAAGCGCAGTGGACGATGAGTGCAGCAGTCCGAAGGTAAATCATAAGAAACTGTATATTAAATTCAGTCTCCAAAAACATTTTGTAAGTCTTTCCAAATTTTTCCCATCAGATGAGAGGCTCAGTATGGGTGGTGGAGGACAAGTTCAAGCCGTGAACAATATTTCACAACTGTCATTGTAGTTTTGTTCTGCACAATGCAATCACGACAGCACTGGTACTAGATTACTATATTGGTAGCTATGCACAAATGCCATTCATTCACATTTGCTACTTTATGTTATTGTCTTCCAATGTAGACCCCACCCTTCCACTCCGAATTTGTTTTCCGAAATACTATTTCAATAAAGGAATTGTTCTCTAACATATTTAAGAGCATAATATAAAGGAATATTATATCTCACGTGACTTCCTTGCATTCTGATTGGCTGAAAGATGATACCCTATTTCGTGTAGTTTGAATCCACAGAACTGACCAGGCACTACACCCAGGCACTACACGTTTTCTATTTTTAGCCCACTGCTATATTAGTTTTCTTTTCATACTGGGCGAATAAAACTAATCAGGCTAAATTTAAATATCGATTCACAGAGGCACAACATCCACAAAACGACCCAAAAAGAAATCATTGTGGAAAAATGTATCGCTTTTCCATTGTTGAAGTCACATTTTCCGAGGCGTTCATTTTATTCCTTGAGAAGATGATCCATATCTCGTTTCGAAGAGAATGATCCATACCTGGGTACAACTTTCATGAGAACGCGTCCGGATATGAAAAATCGTTTGTTTCGCTGCTCATATTATTTCGCTATTTAATTATATGTTTTGGGCAGTAAACGAATAAATAATGGAATTCATTTGAATCTTCGGCGTTTAGTATCCCGTATTGACTCATTCGATAATATATATGTGTGACAAATGTGTGGAAATTATCAAACTGCGTTGTCAAATTTCGAAAATTTTAGCTTTCATTCGCGAGTTGCGCGATTCTAGAATACACAGTTCCGTTTGGGGGAAATGATTTGTTTACCCTTGCCGACCGATTCAAAATCTGTCTTCTGCTCATATCAATAATCCAAGTTAGCCGTGTTTTGGAAGAAGAAAATGTTTTTCAAAAACTACATGGTATTTTTTTCTATATAACGCTGGTTGGTAGGGCTGCTACCTTGGTAATAGATTAACAAATCGGACCGATGTTTTTCTTGATGGGTGTTCGATATAATATAAGGATTAGTGCATGTCTTGTAGTTGACTACGCCCATATAGTACCCAGTGAGGTGGTGTAGTTCCCTCCGCTTCGCGGCGGGAACTACATCACCTCACTGGGCACTATATGGGCGTAGTCAACTCCAAGCCATGCACTATTCCTTAAAAACTTCTAAATGGCAGTGAATAGAAGCACAATATAGGTTTTCAGGCTGTGTGTTTGCATTGTGATTTGGGAGATTGGAATCCCCCTTTCTCTAGTACTATGAGGAGGAATCATGGTTTAAATACATATGTTAATAGGGTAAGATAGGCCGTTAGTTGGCAGTTGCCAGAGGTTAAAGTGTGTTCCTGGAGACTGCACTTGCTCAAGATGTGAATTTACTTGTATTAACAGCCTTATTTTGGAAATATATATCCTTTATTGCTGACTCTGTCAAAAATATAACTTTTCAAAACAATTAAACAGTGTTGTAAGGTGTGTGGTCCCCCAATGAACATTTAACCCTTTACCCAACGAAGTGTCCACATCCGCCGGAGTAATATGCAAATTCAGCAGCTGAAAAAAAACACTATTTTTCAAAACATTTCAACAAAACCATATCATCTGACACCTCTTTGGAACGAGCTCGTCGAGCTCGTTCCAATGTGGGGTCACATGATATGGTTTTGTTGAATTCTTTTGAAACATTTTAAAAAATAATATTTAAAATAATAAATCCTGATATCGTCGGCGTTGGGTAAAGGGTTAATTGTGAAAATAAGCTCAAAACATAATAATGAAATCAGGTTTGGAAGCCAAAAATGGCAAAAAAACATATTTCTTATAGGTATCACAGCGCTAAATATTTTCCCATAGGCGACCATTATAACGTCCAAGCGAAAAACATTTTGATCGCTTCCTTTTAATTTTAGAATTCAAATATCTTTGTCAAGCATAGCTCATCAGACAACTCTTTCTGACCTGAAAATGAGGGGGGGGGGGGGGGGGGGCATGCAACAAATAAAAAAGAAAAACTGACGAAAAAAAGGGAAGTACCGATTACGTGCACATATTTTTCTGGGTATTCCCAACAAAACCACACCAAAAGTCAATTGTAATTTTTAGCTCCAAAAGTCATCAAAGCACCATCATTATTTACCTGCAATATTCAACAATAATGAAATATGTCATTAGAATGTTTCAAATGCTTATTAAAACAACATATTTCCCATAGCTGCCTAGTTTTAGAGAATGCATCATTTTCAAGGCGGGTAACTCAAACTCAAATATTTGCATCGATACCATAAATGAAAAATACCTCCACTTATATTCGAAATCATCATTTCCAGAACATGTGGTTAATTTCCATTACAAAATATATTTTCCTCGGTATACTTTATTACTCAAGATATCTTGACTTCAACATGTGTCAACAGAGTATATTTTCAGCATTTACACTCATTGTTTGCAGGAACTATTTTCTGCCAGACGCCACGATGTTTTGTTTCCAATTTAAGAAAAAACCTTGACCGAACTATAGTTACCTGAGCCGGTGTTTTGCGAATCAGCTCACTAATTATCCTATCCGGGAACAGAATAATTCTATTTTCATCAAGCGAATAAACATCGTATTGAATCATGACTGGTCTAAATCCACGAGGTGACGAAACAAATTGATCGTGCGCAAATTCACCATGAGTCGCCATGCCTCAATTCTTAAGCAAATGCACCAAAAATAAGGCAGATTGCAAAAATATAAAACTAAAAAATCATAAGGTTATATATATAAAGCATAGAGAGTGATGTTTATCCAAATACACAAACACATTCAGTCGTGTGAATCCTACTATGTTATCTACTGCGAAATAATTCTCGTTCTTTAAAGAACTGCCTGATCATATCACAGATAACATTCAATAATTACATTGTTAATGTAGTTATACGTTTTGGGTCCAAAATACTTAATTCCCATTGGTCAGCTGGATGAAAACGTCATGACCAAATGTAATTCATTTTCCAATGAATAGATTTGGTCGAACTTTGACCCGCATTTACGGTAGAGCGCAGTTGAAGAATGTAATTCGGGCGGTGTTTGGGCGGGTTTTTAACTTTTAGCGCCTCTAGCAGTGTTCAACTCCGCTGCTGTTTCTTCGGTGACATTTCCCAACTGTGGCATAAAGCCCGTTACTAAAATACTCGTTTCCATTTTTAAAGTTGTGAAAATTAAAAATTAGAGTTGTGCGCTTTCTCTTTTGTGAGAGGGGGTTTTTCGCCTCGTTCGTTCGTACATGTTTTATTTCGTACTTCTGCTTTGGTATTTGGTAAAAAGTATTTTAAACAGTTACGGAATGTAATTATAAGAATTGAATGCAATTTTTATAAGCTTTATTGGAGTATGAACGTGTGGGAATGGGTACAAATTTTGTATGAATCCCGAATTTTTATAATCTTTATTGGAGTATGAACGTGTGGGAATGGGTACAAATGAACATGTGGGAATGGGTACAAATTATGTATGAATCCCGAAGGGATTCATACAATTTGTACCCATTCCCACACGTTCATACTCCAATAAAGATTATAAAAATTGCATTCAATTCTTAAATAATGAAAAAAAAATATGTGAAATCAATAACCTTCCGATCGTCAATGGTAGATTTGGCAGGGACAAAAACCTGGGTGCTACCACTTGTAAGGATGTAAGTATTGTCGACTACTTAATTTGCACACCCGAGTTCACGACGTATTTACTGACTTTACCGTTAGAGACTTCAGTGAACTATTGTCTGATGTCCACTGCCCAGTTGTTTTTACAGTTGATTGTGCTCTTGAAAAAACAAACGAAGATGTTTGTAATACACAGCAATCAGCGACGTGGGCTAACGGTACTTCTCACAATCACGATGACGAAGATTGAAACACAGATCTAAATTGGATTAACCCATGCGTCATAGACAAGCATATTAGCTACCCTAAATGAGATTCCAATAAAACAGCTGAATTTGTAGAAAACAGCAGTTAAAAACTGCTAAGACTGTTGTCAGCATAAAACTAATCAAGAATGCTTGCAGTCATGCAAGAAGACGAAGTAGAAGATCAGTATTTTCATTCGTCTCTTTGCTTACTTTATTATTTTTCTCAATGAGATTTCTTCACACATTTTTAGCCTTTACACTGTCCTTTGGGCAAGGCACGTCATCCCGAAAGCCCACGCGGGGGCATGGTGGCGTTGTGTACTAGTGCGTACTGCGTACGTCGGTGCAATACTTGCCTTTAACTGCTGCTTTTTCTTCTTGTGCAAAGTTACTAACTTGAAGAGTGTAACAGTTGCTCGCTGCTGCGCGTTGGTTATTTTTGGGTACACCGGCTCCCCCTACCCTTAAAATTGCCCGACGCGATGCGACCCTAGCCGTTCAATGTGTAGTCAGATCCCAATAAACTATAAACTAAAGCGTTTTACCGAACACGACGAGCAACCGACACTTGCCAAAAAGAATAATTAACAGCTAAAAAATATTCAGCTTATACACAAACTGGAACATGTACGGTGAGCTTGTTGCAATGCTGGATTATCAGCTATGTTGTTTAACCCACAGCACACTGGCTGTGCAACATAATTTTTTCCAAACACTCTGTATTTCTCTTGTTTAACTATGGATTTCACCAATTATATCTTGTTTGACAGGGCTCACTGAGCTCTTTCAAACGAGGTATATTTGGTTAAATATCCAACTGCATTATAGGAAATATTTAATGCTGAAAACTTATCAATTTTGATATCCGTGCGCAGAGGGTTAAAACATGTATCCTTTCTTGTAATTACTAGATTCCTCATTTCATTTTACAACAAAGATATGTTTTCGCCAATAAAAATAAAAACGTCTAGACTAAATTCAAATCTATTTATACCCTGCGGTCCCTTCTTCCTTATATACATAAATGACATTTCTGAAAATTTAAATGCACCGGATGCTTGTAGACTATTTGCGGATGATACAAGTATAACAGAAAATGGATTTGAACTGGACGATATTGTTTCAAAGTGTAATGAATACCTTGCGGCCATTTCCGAATGGGCAAACGCATGGCTTGTTACATTTAACCCTTCAAAAACTTAAACTGTTTTATTCACCAAAAAACGTGTTAATGTAAGCAGTAAGGTAATGTTTGGTGACACGCCACTCGAAATGGAAAAGTGTCACATCCACCTCGGCCTATCTTTACAGGGGGACTTAAACTAGAATGTCCAAATTAATAGATTATGCGAAAAGGCTAATAACAGACTGTCCCAGTTACGAAAATTAAAGTATATTCTAGGTCGAAAAAGCCTGGAAACGTTATACAAATTATTCATACTCCCTATCTTAGAATACGCCGATGTGGTGTGGGCCGGTGCGCCCGACTACCAACTTACCAAACTGGATAGAATCCACGCGGATGCAGCGAGAATAATATCCGGTCTAACGAGATCAACGCCGGTATCTGCTCTATTTGCAGAACTTGGTTGGGAAAACTTTGCGCAGAGACGTCATCTCCACAAAATGAAAACATTTTTTAAAATCGTAAATAATCAGGCCCCCTCATATCTCTCTGACTTATTGCCACGGACCTTCGAGGATATTTCCACGTATAGCACTCGGTCGCACACTAATTTTCAATTACCACTTACGCACACGGCAACATTTAAGCGCTCATTTATCCCCTCATGTATCTAGGAATGGAATGCATTACCCCAAGAAATAAGACAATCGAGTTCACTGAATAACTTTCTCAAATATTTTAATAGTGGCGCATGTAGACCACCTAAGTACTTTAACAATGGCGATAGAGCCGTCAATATTATACACTGCAAGTTGCGGAATTCGTGTATCGACCTAAATTATGATAAATACTCCAACGTCCATGATACACCTATCTGTTCGTGTGGCTACGAGACTGAAGACGCGAACCATTACTTTTTCGACTGTAATAACTATTCAAACGAAAGACTAGTCCTACAGAGAAATCTTGCGCATCTTACAATACGATCGATCAACGATCTTCTTTATGGTATCCCCATCCTACCAGAATCCGTCAACATCCACCTCTTTCGAAGTGTACAAAATTTCATTAAGGCCACGAAGAGATTTTAGACTGGGCCGTAATCATCAAACTGGTCCGTCAACATCTTCCCAGCCAAATGTCCTATAACATGAGTGTCCTTTTTCATTTTCACTTCCATTTCCTTTAGTTACGGCTTGTGCATTCCGCATGTTCGTCCTGTATGTCCTGGCTATAGCAGTCGTAACGGCGCTCCGTCTAAATTGCGGTTCCGCTGGAATCGCGATTGTACCGTGATATGACACGTTGGCTCGTTGACCAAGTCCAGCAGTGTTGCGATGTGGCAGTTCACCTTTCACCTTTCTGCTCTCCTTCCTCTCGCCTATCTGTTCTGACTCTTGTGAAGTCGAATACCTTCCAACATTCATCTTGAAGAGTGTACATACACAAAATTGTTTTAATTATTCATAAGTTTGCTTTGCCATTGCATGCACATTTTGGTAACTTTTTGTAAATATTTGTAAACATAATCTGAAATTTTCAAATGTATATTAAGGAAAGGATATTATCTAAGTGATCGGCACTTGTTATCCAATCCATTTTGTTATAACAAATAAAATATGTTTAATAATTCACTCACCTGCCTAGCAGGTAATATTGAGAAATATTGGGAAATCAACTTTTTCTCCGAGCAGGCGCTATGCATTCAGCTATACTTTTTCATTGCTTGGAATTACTCTTGCTTATTCGCCCAACACAAGCCTAATGTATTCTACAGTTAACTCTTTTGATAACTGTAGAGGCACTCCCCACCGTAGCCCAAAATAGCCACGGACCTCATAAATTAGTCAAGAATTTCATGTTTGCGCTCACATACAACAGACTTGATGCAAAACAGTCAGAAACAATCGAACGTTGTAAAATATGATAGTGCGATGACTTTTCTCATGAAAATCGGAGATTGTGGCATGCACCTTTGCCAATTTCTTCATATAACGAGTCTATGAGCCATCGGAATAGCATGAAGGTGTAGGCCTACGAGCTGTACTGAATCAACCTCATCCTGATATATTGTGGATAGCTTATAAATTTCATAGTTTAGAGTGTTTTCGCTAGAAAAAGTGGTAGACAATAAATATCCACTTTTGAAAAAAGCCCAATATATAAATCCAGTGTTAGAAAACAAAATTATTTTAAAAAAAAAAACAATTTCAACAAAACCACATCATGTGACCCCTCATTGAACGAGCTTGTCGAGCTCGTTCCAACGAGGGGATTACATGATGTGGTTTTGTTGAAAGTTTTTGAAGAATTTGAGAAACTAATATTTGAAATAAAATTTGATATCGTCTGTAATGATCAAATGGTTAACCCTTTACCTAACATGAAAAGCAGACGACACTTGCAAAAAAAAATCTTGAATAACTTATTTTTTTCATTTTTTGTCTCAAAAACATAGGTTATGACCCCTCATTGGAACGAGCTCGACGAGCTCGTTCCAATGAGGGGTCATAACCTATGTTTTTGAGACAAAAATTGAAAAAAAGTAATGAAAATTAATTGGCGATTTTTGAGAATAGCGCTGGCCGGTTTTGCCGTAACGTTGGGTAAAGGGTTAAATGGCTTAGCGGTTTGGACCCTAGCGAACATACATTACATGGGAGTGTTATATAGACCATCCCTAACATAAATGTAAAGAGGTATATCTTACTTTCCCACATTATCTACATCTACTCATAGTCTGTCATTCGTTTGGAAAAGTTGCCTCCAAAAAGTCGGAATGACTGATCGAAGGAATACCCTGGTTATTGACCTTTTACGCAACGCAGCTGCCGAAAAGGGGAAGCGCGCTGTTTATATATAGAATATACCCATAGTAGCTTGATGTAACAAATGTTCACCACTAGTGGTGAACATTTGGTACACCAAGTTACTTTGGGTATATTTTATTTATACCATGATCGTCAGATTATTAAGAGTCGCTACTATTTTTTCTCGATTTTACTGAGAACAGACGTACATACGAGCGAATCTGTTTTTGTTTACACAGGCATCGATAGGCTGTACTTCCGCTATCAATTTTATCGCCGAAACGAAATGAAAAAAGAAACTGAGCCTTTTTCGTTTTAATAACATAATAACATGCTATTTCGAGTTATGCGTGCTTTATTAACATGAGACAATGCATGTTTGTTAATGTTTGGCATCTTACAAGGTAAACCCATTTAAAAATGTAATAAATAATAGCCACTTCCGACGTGCGATAAATTTAGACAAGTTTGCATTCAGGTCGACGTCACCAAAGGTCAACGGGGATGTAGTTCTACTGTAGGTGTATTTTGTTACTATTGAAATCCCATTGCTGGCGTGTTCACCACGGTTGGTGTGTAAAGCTAAATTTATGTCATAGGCGTTTCATCTATAGTAGAATAGGTAATCATGGTATAAAAGTTTGTTTTCTTTTTGTTTTTTTTTTATTTCAGAAAGATAGCTTATAAACCTTACAGATAGCTTATAACCCGGCATCAAAGCGGGCTCTTTGAGCTCGTTTCAATAAGGAGCCATAAGATATTTCTTTGTGATAAAACATGAACATTTATTCGTTTTGTGTTCAAAGATGTTTTGTGCAAGCGTCGTCTTCTACTAATTTTGGATAAAGGGTTAATGGTTTATTTATGTTTATTTTCTTTTCAGAAAGTGACTGGAAAAAGCGGAAGTGAAGACAGCGCAGGCCCGTTGGCGTTAGTGATGATAAGTTTGTCAACATTTAGCACGGCCTATAATGTGGTACTCTACATGATATTCAACAACAACTTCCGAGGTGCTTTGAAAGCAGCTCTTTGTCGTAAAAGGTTCAAAATTGCGCCAGATGAACAGACTATAACCAAGCCTGTTGCCAATACATCTGCGCAATGAAAACAGTTTTATTATACGCTAAACGATAGATTATCGAAAAAATAGAAATTTTCACTTTCACGGTATCAATCAAAATGGCGGCTTTCATAGCATCACTTCAAGGTGAAGACGAGTTAAATTACCACTGGAAATGATCAATCTGTTCTAAAAACGTATAATGAAAAGAAGGTCTAGTATTTTGGAGTGGATACCCATAATTTCCAGCATTAATTCAGCATGTATTCACCTTGAATTGATGCATGAAGCCCGCTAGTTCAAACATGGCCCGGAAGTCCGAAATACAAGGTTTTGGTTTGGTACGTCCTTTCAAAGGACGTACCAAACCAAAACCTTATATCATGGACTTTCAGGCCACGTTTGGACTTGAAAACTACCAGCAAAATCAGATTGCACGAAGCTGTCTGTTCCGATTATCGATCAAATGACTTCCGCGTATCCATGATTCAATGCGCTGTTCCCTTTCATGCATCGTTTCAAGGTTGAAACGAGTGGAATTATCAGATTCTCACAAAAAGCGTATGATAAAAAGAAAATCTAGTGTTTTTGAGTGGATGCAGAAAATTATCTCACTTGTGACCGAGACAAAAGGTTATGTTCACTCGCTAGATAATTTTCATGAGATAATTTTCGGTATCCACTAGGGTCCTGCTAATATTTGAGATTCGATTCGATATCGATATCATACGTTTGTTTCGAGATCGATCGCGAATCAGTCTCAAGATTCGATTTTTTCGAATCTCTCGTACTAACTTCAATTTGTTACATTTCCAACAAAAATTGGATAAAACTGATATCAGACAATTCATTCATGTAGGTTCTATTCATATTTAATTGAGTAATTGACAAAAGGGAAATTGTTAGATAAGTCGTGAATTTCGTCCGGAACACTTTCCATAGTTTTAGTCTTTGAAGGCTTAATTTGTTACTATTCACGTTCTTAAGAACGTGAATAGTAACAAGTTAAGCCTTCAAAAACTGAAACTATGGATAATGGCCCTAGCTGTTTCAGCGACGGTGCTGCATATTTATTTATTGGTGTTTAAGTTGTCAGTCAGTCTTGCAAGGGTCACCACAGTGTACCGTAACTTCTGTTTGGTGCAATATGAAATAACTTGGCTATTAAGCACGATTCGATTTAAGATTCGATTCGAAAAAAAATGTGTGATTCGCAGATCTCTATTATCTACTAAAAAACACTAGATATCCTCTATTTATTTCCGCATGAGATCTGTTCCAATCTGCAGATGTGAATTCCAGCCTAAGTCAACGTTTCTCTTGCAGTTGCAGTAAGTATAATTTGGGCATATTTAATCAATTCTCCCTGTGCAAATTGAATGTAGTTTTTAACCAATAATTTGTTGAACGACTAGATTCTATGAAAATTGTCATGAAAATATTCAGCAGGTTAAGGGTTAACCTGATGAATAACGTGTTGCCTTTCTTCACACTTTGATCACTTCAGGATAAAAGCAAGTCTGTAACTGTTTAATGGAAAAATACCAAACATGAAAGCAAAATTCGCATTGGTGCATACAGTTCTTAAGTGTATTTATCCTTCATAAGGCGATACACTAAAACATAGACATGTCTATTTTCGCTCAACTGACCTTGATGATCCGTGGAGATATATACTCCTCACAATGGAAATCAAGCAGGCTGCGGTAATCTTCAATAGCAGGGATAGCTGCATTGTGTCCTTGGGCAAGGCACTTCAGCACCCCATTCATCGGTGGCGCTGTGTACTGAGGTGTACTGCACGGCAACAGTGCACTTGTCTTCAAGCAATGCTAACCCTGCTTGTGTAGAGTAGGTACGTTGGGGAGTCTGGCGTTTGCTCTTCGTCGCTCGGTGGTCCTCTCCAGGTTCGCCGGCTTCCTCCATCCGTAAAACTGTTCGACGCGAGGTGATCCTGGCTGTCGAAAGTGTCGTTAAACTCCAATGAAATAAATAAATAAATAAACCTTCAACAGAGCACCGCTCCGATTGTAATTCGCCAAGAAGCAAACATATCGAAGAGAAAAGGGAGACAAGGACGAACCATAACGGAAAGTTAACAACAGAATCACGCAGCCTTGGATTTTTTTTCCTTTTGTTTTTCTAAATTTGTATTTTAATTTATGTTTATTTTTTCATGTTTCTCAAAATATCAGGCTTCGAATACTCTCCTCAAAGTAGCAAAGCTCTCACATGAACTATAGTCATTTGCATCATTATAAGAACCCGCACCCCCAAAGTAGAGTGTTTGCTATCCAAAAGGTTTAGTACTATTTTGACGGAAATGTGATGAAAAATATGTTAAAATGTGCCGGCTCTGGTTGCGTTCACATCCTGTTTAGTGTTTCAGGTGAGACAGGTACCAATGATTTTAACCACAGACGCTCGTCATACTAGCACAATTAACCTTTTCGATAAAATACATATTAGGCCAAACAAAATGAAATAATTGATCAAAATAAAATCCAGTTGTGAGACTACCCTCTGTCTGAAATCAGAAACACGAGTGGTCGAAATAAGTATCTATTTTATGTGGCTTAGGAAACATGGGTGATTGAAATTTTTCTATTTGTAGCCAACGACGTTCCTGCAAAAGCATTTTTAACATGAATCAATTTTGTCATTCATAAACTTCACTTCTTCTACACCGAGAAACATTTTTTGAACAATCCTACACTGCTGAAGGGTGGGACGCCGCATGCCAAATGTTAGACTGTTGCAGCCTGATTCTCATTTGTAGAAGTTTGTTCAATTTGTTTTCCATTACCAACACTGTTAACCCTTCACCCAAAGTAACGGCCGAAATCGGCCAGCGCTATTCACAAAAATCTGCAATTAATTTTCATTATTTTTCACTTTTTGTCTCAAAAACATAGGTTATGATTCCTCTTTGGAACGAGCTCGTTGAGCTAATAAATTAGCTATTCAAGAATGTTGTTTGCAAGTGTCGTCTGCTTTTCATATTAGGTAAAGGGTTAAATGGGAGTCTCAAGAATGGTATTCAGCTAAGCAATCGGCAACAGTTGTTTAGAAAAATTACGTCTGCTACCCACAAAAACAAGTTCATACCAAATAAGAAATATCCGTCTCATGTAGTGCTGAAAGAATGGACGTTTGAATTTTTGTCCATCCTAACACTGTGGCTTGCTTGAAGCAAGTAAATGGCATCGCATAATACTGCGTACCAAATTTGCTTCAAATTAGTTACTCAAGAATTTGGAATTAGCCCGAAAAGCTTTCCTTGACAAAACTTAAAAACACTTAGTCACTAAGGTCAAACAAAATTAAATAATTGATTCTCAGGCATTTTCTTTAAAACGAATAAGGGGCGGGGCGGGGCGGGGCAGTTTTTATTTTTATTTTTTATTCCTGATGCAATGGTCGTGAGAGCCTAAAATTAAATATTTGAGCTTGTATGTTGATTTCACTGATTTTTTTGTGACAGTGATCATACAATACAAACTCAGTATAGAACAACTGAAATGGAGATAAAAAAAGAAAAAGGAGTTTTTTTTTAACTGGTTGAGTGCTAGAAGCCAAACTCAGACATTTAGAAAATGAGGGTACCTGCAGGGGGGGGGGGGGGGGGCGGACACTAAAAATCTGCAAGACGTGACGTCCTATTTTTTATTCGGCTCCTTTTTACACCCACCCACCCACTACGAGCAAATTTTCTACTACCGTTCTCAGACACCCACCCCCACTCTCCCATTAAAATCCAAAATAAGCTTATAAACTTAGTAGGCACAGCTGTCTTTAGGGGGGTTTTCATAATGTTCTTAACCCTTTACCCAACGTAACGGCCAAAACCGGCCAGCGCTATTCTCAAAAATCGCCAATTAATTTTTATTATTTTTTCATTTTTTTGTCTTAAAAACATAGGTTATGACCCCCTCATTGGAACGAGCTCGTCGAGCTCGTTCCAATGAGGGGTCATAACCTATATTTTTGAGACAAAAAATGAAAAAAATTAGTTATTCAATCATTTTTTGGCAATTGTCGTCTGCTTTTCATGTTAGGTAAAGGGTTAAACTGGTACCACCAATTTAAACCTTTGTGGGCTGCTGTGGGCCCCAATCTACAAATGACAAGCTGTTCATTATCAGGCTTGGCCAGAGCAGGTGTACATATACGGGAACAAATTTTCATTGTTCCCAAAATATTGTCTGCGCATTTTCTACATTTCGAACAAGACACCCACCCCCTACTAACGTGTGACATTTTCCCAGTTTAAGCCCAATACTCTCACATATAAAGCCTCCTGATGTTGTATTTATGTTAAGGGTGTGATGTACAACATAATCTTTAAGGTTTGAAACACAAATGATGGAAAAAAGTAGCTGAAATATTAATATATTTTTAAAAAATTCAAAAAACTGCACAAGTTGGAAATGCACATTTTTGGCGCACTCAAGAGACCCACCCACCCCACGTCACGTCTTGCAAATTGTTGGTGGCCTCCCCCTGGTACCAGTGCAAAAGTCAATATTTTCCTTACTCATGTTTCGTATTCAGTAAAACGTAAATAATAGTTTGTTTATACAAATTGGCTTTATTACAAATTATTGGAGAGTGCCTATTGAAAATCTTCAATAATTTCTGATGAAACAATTTTTGATCAACAAATAACTTAGACCGCTAAAACTAATCTAGCTTTCAACCAGATAAAAAAAATATTTATTTTATACATACATCTATGAGAATAGTGTCGCATTTCGCGAAGAGAATAACAACGCTGTTTCAATGTACACTACATACTGCATCGCAAATCGCGATGTGATACCGCTAAAGTCACACCCAATGATTGTTTTGTACTTTTTGAATTTTGCCTCCAAGATAAATATGACGAACGCAGGCCGACAAAACGAATGCGCCGGTGCCTGAGAATAAAAGATTAAATTTCTTTAGCTTTATGCTATCCACACCAAAGAACCGTCAACAAAGTATCACTTCTATTTGATTTTTCACAGGAATTGCTTACTATCGATATTGTACAGATTCAAACGAGATGGTAAACGAACCAAAGAGAAAGTCAAAGTTGAAGTTATAGTTTATCGACCACTTAACACACAGATGAATATTTATTGCAATCAGTTCGTCACAACAGCTAATGGAGGGGATCGGGACTTGATCATTTTTTCGCTTCACTGTGTAAAAATTGGAAAAATGAAGATTAAAACTAACTGTGACTGAACCATGTTGTGATATGAAATAAACGTAGTTCCGCTTTTCATTTAAGCAAGATCGGTAAATTACTCACTGTATCACAGTTTATTGAACTTTTCAAATAAGAAGTGGCATGCCTTGAGTTTTTGGAGTGTGATTGTATTTATTATATGTTTTATTCAATATGTTAAATGATTGGCTGATATGAATCACAACTGACTGAATCTGATGAATATTACATAGAGGGTAATCGCTTGACTGGACTGATTACGTGAAATAATTCATGAGAGGTGAGGGACATTGTACAAACACGAGTGCGCGAATGCGCGCGAGTGATTTACAAAACAGTCCCTCGCCTCGAATGAATTATTTCACATAACCAGTCCAGTCAAGCGATTACTCTGTTTATGACTTTTCATTATTAACGTTAATTATATTATTTAACCCTTTACTTAACGTAACGGCCAAAACCGGCAGTGCTATTCTCAAAAATCTCTAAAACATAGGTTATTACCCCTCATTGGAACGAGCTCGTCGAGCTCGTTCCAATGAGGGTTCATAACCTTTGTTTTTGAGACAAAATAATGGTTATTCAAGAATGTTTTTGTGCAAGTGTAGTCTGCTTTTCATGTTAGGTAAAGGGTTAAACAAAAAGACACAATGAAGTCCCTATTACACCCACGGCAAAGCGTCTTCATAGGGTTACATGATCCAATTGTTGATTGCATAATTCACTTGTTAAGTTATCGTTTATAATCAAAAAGGGAAATCCCAGTAAATCACACTTTGGAAAGTAATACAAAATGACAAACCCTATAAATTATTTAGGAAACTATTAATCAAATCAAACGTTCTAAAATACATTCGTTCATTGGCGGCAGGATTCAGGGGAGGTTGAAGTTCCGTGAATCTGGAAGCGGGTGTGGTGGGGGCATAAATATGAATGGTGCAGTGAATCTACTCGGATTCTGTCCTGTGATATAGAATGTGAAAAGTGTTACAACGTCTCTTTGATTCGAAGATATGGACGAGGACAGCATAAGCTGTTACAATGTGCTGTATATAGGATGAGGTGGGGGGGGGGGGGGAGACATAAGTGATGGCGGCAAGAATGAGTATGTACCATGCTTTTTATATGAATGACGATCTCCTCTTTGTGACATGCCAGAAACGCCACAGATAATAACTGCATATTACTAAATGCACAAATACTCACTTGCTCTCATCTTCTACTTCGTACACAAGTCTTCGGGTTAGAAGATTGTTTAAGTGGAAGAAATGGACTGACCCAACCGAATGAAGAATGCACTGAACAATGTGTTCCAATTGTGATTACAGATCCAGATAATGTACAAACACCTTTATGTTCATATATGTGCATACTACCATATTTCCAAACTCATTGCCTGATCATGGAGAATGGAATGTATGTGGAAAAAGGGCGCAAGGGTCCGTGCATCATGCACCATTCCCGGTTCCAAAACTACTGACAGGATTATCCCTTTTCGAACGAAATAAATATTTGATAAACGTTCGGGGCGGACCAATTTGCTTCATACAGTGAAAACTAGAAGTCCTGTCACGAATTGTGCGCTTATCTAGGCTTAATTGCGCGTAGGAATTGCGCGCAGTTGCCATATCGAATGGCATCCAAAGTACGACAGGTTTTCCTGGTTAGTCATAGCAAACACAGGCAATGTTTCTGCCAATGGACCTCCGGGTTAGCCGGAGGTCCATTGGCTGAAACATTGCTTGTACACAGGCCATGTGTACATAATTTGATAGCCTTACTATGGTCATAACACGTAGATGAACGCACAGATCAACGTGCTATTTGTGCGCATTGCATGACAGGACTTCTGGTTTTAACTGTATTATCAAGAACCCTTCATTAATAATCGACATGGGGTCGCGGTGGCGTCGCGGTAACCGTTTCTCGTCAGATCACCCAAGTTAAGCACCGTTGAGCACGGTTAGAAGTTGGATGGGTGACCATTTCAGCGACTGATTCGTGCTCCCGCGTTGTGTCCTTGGGCAAGGCACTTATTCCCGATTGCCTACATGGGGGCACGATGGCGATGTGTGCTAAGGCGTACTGCAACTAATCTAACCCAGCCTGTGCCGCGGTGCAGAGTTCAGAGTTACGATGTTGGAGAGCTGGCAGCTGCTCGTCGTTGCTCGGTGGTTCTCTCCGGGTACTCCGGCTTCCTCCACCTGTAAAACTGTCACCGACATGATGTGACCCTAGCTGTTAATGTGTCGTTAAACCCTAATAAAAAAAAGAAAAATTAATCGACATCACATTGAAAATGCTCTTGAATTAGGAAAACCTCATCAACATCTGTCATCACCGGTGATCAACACCCCTCCCCCCCCCCGCCACACCCTAGAAGTCGAAGAATGATATGCCATAACAAATTTGAACGAAGAATATGTTAGAACGATCAAAATTGGATTTTTCAACTTCTCAACTTATCCCGAAAACATGTGGTTGGAATAACAGAACTGATATCACATCGCCTAACTTCAATGCGTAAAGATATGTTTGTTTTTAAATTTAAAGACAAACCTTGCAAACAGTTTTCAGGAGTGAAATACGTTTTGCGAGGGGTGTATACCCTTTACACCTAAATCATATAGAGGGCTCTGTCATCTGGATAAGAAGGGAAATCGGATCTCTCCAAATTTCTAACAGAATGCAACGATGCAAAGCGCTTCCATTAGTAGCGTTTTGCACGCGTCGATGATTTACATTGGCCTGGGCGGATCCAGGATTTTGTTACGCCACTTGGTTTCACAACCATTGACTGCACGTTATTATCCACAATAACATAATTATGACGCCCATCCCGGAGGTAGCAAGTGCAACTCGTAACTGTACGCACCGTAAAAAAAAGTTTCATTATAACACAATGCGCACATATACATGCTGAAAATTACACAAAATACCAGTAAGTAGATACTATTTTTCATTGACTTCTCAATTCACACAGCTGTATATATTGTTTTGGAACATCGTTGAAATCCGTTATGAACAATATGAATTGATGGATAAGTATAAACCCCAATGCGCTGTGCAACAACTCGTTTCAACTGCCCGGACAGATTTTAAAATACACCCAAACCGAGGCAGTCCTTTGAGAAGTATATGGATGTAAAATTGTCTGCTCTATCTTGCTGCCAGCGAATTCGAAAAGTGTTTTTTTTTCTTTCATACCTTGACTCCTGAGCCACTGTCAATGATTATTAGTTCGCGCAAGAGTACAAGAACCAAATCCTTGCTCTACCCGGAATGTTAAAAAACAGTGCAGTAGTTCTTTACTGCTTTGAAATGGTTGAAAGGTCAGGTCAAGTGATGACCATATTCCTGCGAATTTTGCATTTCCACTCCAGATCAAATATTGAGTCGTGTTTGACCCCAAAATTTCAAATCGAACTAATATACAGACCATCTTACTTTTCACTGTTCGCGTGACCCATGCGGCATATTGGAGCACGGGCTGATGCGAAGATTGGGTAGGGGGTGATAAGTCCGGACTGATAAAAGAGTCAAGCTGCTTCATCTCGTTTACCATGTCCGAAAATGCCACATACGGCTGTCCGCTTTTTACTTGAACTCGACGCGAATTTGAGTTTCGAATTGAATTGTTTTGGGTATATGGAATATTCGCAGGAACCTAGAGGCAGAAAGGATTGGACACAGCATATAATTTAATACATTAAGTAGATGACTCACTATTTTTTCCTCCACTACTGAAAATATGTAGTCTGTTGTCCTCGCCCATCAAATGATTTTGATACCTATTAAAAATGTGAAGATCTTAGCATCTAGTACAAGAGATAGCTGTTCTTCGGTTTGCACTGTAAACCGTAGTTTTGATATGCCTCCTCTGACCAGTGGCGTAACGGAAAATCTTGTGCCCCCTCCCCCGCCCCACGAGATAGAGACGGGGGCCCTTTCATAATGGTGGTTGCCTTTAAAACGGGAGCAAATTTAGTGTTGTTACCGTGCACAGCATACAGGATTTCACGCAGTACACACGCCATAAATTAAATGAAGGTATAGCCTATAGGATCGATTCAAAAAGTACGACTCTGTAGATTTTTACATTACATGTTTTAAGTTTCACCCCCACCATCCAACGATACACACATGCACGCCCAACATGTGTGACTTGAGAGGCACCATGTATGTATATTGTTCATTTCTCACCCCTATCAGTTACAATGATGTAGCGTTCACGTAACCCTTTACCTAACCTGAAAAGCAGACGACACTTGCAAAAATAATTCTTGAATAATTATTTTGTTTCATTTTTTCTCAAAAACATAGGTTATGACCCCTCGTTGGAACGAGATCGACGAACTCGTTACAACGAGGGGTCATAACCTATGTTTTTGAGACAAAAAATGAAAAAAACAATGAAAATTAATTGGCGATTTTTGAGAATAGCGCTGGCCGGTTACGTTAGGCAAAGGGTTAAAAGAATAATACATAGACTACAAAGAGTACGTCGTGTGGAAGTGACAGTTTGAAATTATGTGTATTTGGTACACAGTCTCGCTCTCTCTCTCTCTCTTTCCCTCTTCCTTCCAGCGTTGGGACGTCCTTCAAGACGGGGGGCCCACCTTCTATTCGCCCCCCCCCCCCCGCAATGCGGGCCCTGCGGGCCCATCCCCTACGCCACTGCCTATGACACGACAAATTCATTTCTATTTTAAGGTTGGACGTGTAGAGTGGATTATAACTAAATCACATGCGAAGTGAAGTGCCTTCTCGTGTAACTCTTCTCATGCCGCTGGTGGATATTCCTGCCCGTGACAGAATTTCTATTGCCACTGAAATACGTGCAATCTGGGAACATTTAACCCTTTACCCAACGCAGACGATATCAAAATTTATTATTTTAAATATTATTTTTTCAAATTTTTCAAAAAATGCACACAAAATCAAAACCTCGTTGGGGTCACATGATATGGTTTTGTTTAAATTTTTTGAAAAATAATATTTTTTCAACTGCTGAATTTGCATATTACGCGGGCGGATGCGGCCGATTCGTTGGGTAAAGGGTTAACAAAATTTGCCTCCTCTGAATCGAATCGATTTTTCAACAAAGATTTCTGGAGTTACAGTCAGATTATTTTTTTTTATTTTCATCAAATCTAGTCATGACTGCATTACAGCAGCCATGACTAAGTTGGAAAATAACTTGAAAATACTCAGTTGTGTAAGAGTTAAGACAGAACACTGATCTCAATAGCATGACCTTGTCACCACAGGTACTCGGCACAAGCTGGGAAATCGAAAGAAAAATGATATTTGATACCATTTTTGAATCTATGCTGACGTGCCCCTATAATGGTATATAAATATTAACAAGGTAAACAACTCGCTTTTCCAAAACGATAGCACTCATCTTCGTTTTTACCCCCTCAAATTTGATTCACAAAACGTATCCAACAATACCCAGTATCAAAGGAAAGGGGAATGAATAAGCTTTACAGTGGTGTATTACATGACCGTTGGGAGTTCTTAGGTTGTTCATGATAACTGAGAGAATGTGGATCCGAGATTAGTAATTGATAAAGGCATACGGTTAATATTTGAATCTGCCCTCCATGGTCAATGGGGCCTCGAATTATTTATAATAAATTGGATAATTGTCGCTCGTAAACCTCATTTCACTGTGCACTTTCTTGTCCGACTAAATGTTTTTCGGCCTTTTCTGCGACTTCTCCCAGTTGTCATGAACAACCCAAGAACACCCAACGGTCGTGTAATACACCATCGTAAAGCGTATTCATTCCCCTTTCCATTGATACCGGGTACTGTTGGATACGTTGTGTGAATCAAATTTGAGGGGGGAAACACGAAGATGATTGCTATCGTTTTCGAAAAGCGAGTTGTTTACCTTGGTAATATTTATATACCATTACAGGGGCACATCAGCATAGATTAAAAAATGGTATCAAATATCATTTTTCGTTCGATTTCCCAGCTTGTGCCGAGTACCTGTGCTTGTCACGAGACCCTTTTTAACTGGGTCCACATTTCCTGAACAAAATAAAGCTTAACCAAAACGTAATCAAGAACAAATTCAAATATCATCTGAGATTCAATGTTCCTGCATTTATCTTCTTACAGGTGAGGTTTCACATTGATTTGGTTGGAAAAGCGGACAGATCATATTGTGACAAAGTCGCGATTCTCTATTTAATGGTGTTTAAGGTCACATATTTCTGCACAATGGCTAATCATTACCATGACAGTTTTACGGGTGGAGGAAGCCGGAGTACCCGGAGATAACCACCGAGCAACGGCGAGCAACTGTCAGCTCCCCAACATACCAACTCCACACAAGCAGGGTTAGCATTGGCTGAAGACAGGTGCACCATCGACGTGCAGTACGCCTTAGTACACAACGCCACCGTGCCCCCACGTGGGCAATGCCCAAGGACACAACGCGGTTGCCGCCGCAGGTGGAATTCGAACCGAGGATTCTCGGCTTGCAGCCTGCACCTCTACCTACTGAGCCACCGCGCCACCGCCTTTTGTAATCGTAGTAGTTCAAGTGATATGTGAAAACGAGTAAGTAGCAGAAAGTGTCAGCTGATGTGCCTCTGGGCTCAACCCGTAGGTTCATTTTGTTGTTTGCTCGTTTTGTTATTTAGGTTTAACCCTTTACCTAACGTAACGGACAAAACCGGCCAGCGCTATTCTCAAAAATCGCCAATTAATTTTCATTATTTTTTTCATTTTTTGTCTCAAAGACATAGGTTATGACCCCTCGTTGGAACAAGCTCGTCGAGCTCGTTCCAACGAGGGGTCATAACCTATGTTTTTGAGACAAAAAATGAAAAAAATTAGTTATTCAAGAATTATTTTTTCAAGTGTCGTCTGCTTTTCAGGTTAGGTAAAGGGTTAACTACACTTTCAACAGCCAGGGTCACGTAGAGACAGATAGTTTCACGGATGTAGGAAGTTGGAGAACCCAACACACTAAAAACTAAAGTGTTAAAACTAACACTTTTCAAGGTGTTAAACCCATTCTAACTCTTATGGTTTGATTTTAACACACAAAGTGCAATGCTTTAAGCACTCAGACATTACAATCGTCAGACATCTGAAACTTGAATGGATGGCACTTCCCATGTGTCTAGCATTGGTGGTTCCTCCAGAATCGTCCATAATTTGATTTGCGCTTGGTGGGTACATAATTAAAAGGACACATCGCAGATGACGCGGATCGGACTCGAGAGTTCGAGCCTGATACGCGTCATCTGCGTTGTTTCCTTTTAAGTGTCGCGACATTACACTTGTCAAGTGGTATTATTGTAACACCTGTCAAGTTCAGGGATATCTACACTTGAACAAAGTGCTAGTTCAGCACTTTGTGTTAAATACAGCACTTCAAGTGTAGTTTTTAACACTTTAGTTTTTTAGCGTGAAAGAGAACTACAGACATCGGCGAGAAACTGTCAGACTCTCCAACTTTCTAACTCTACACAAGTAGGGTTAGCAGCAGCAGTTGAACGTACGTGCACCATCGACGTGTAGTACGCCTTAGTAATCAGCGCCACCGTGCTTATACATGATCAATCGGAATAGAGTACCAAGCATTTACCACTGATCGGGATTAAACCGTTCTCAATAACCCCAACCACCACAGCGATTATACCATACCACACAAGTGCCATACGACAAGGTATTTAATTTTGCAAATAATTTCACCTAAACCGCAGAAACTCCTCAGCTTGAAAACTGGTCATTCATTTTCCTTCAGATACATCTTCCTCGTCAAAGATGTCAATATCAAATCCATCAAATACGACAGGAGGTCGGTTCATCATACCAACTCTGAAAATATAGAGAAACAAAGGTTATAATCACAATAGGAAACTGAAAATATCTTAGAATCGAAACAGTGTTGTCGTTACCGTATCGCCCCAAGATGGTGAGCTTCATCTTGGGGCGATACGGTAACGTCATCCAAATACCCGTATTGACATCCGGTTATCGCTCTTCATACCCTAACCAGAGGACAGTCTATGTGCTGACCACAGCATTGAGAAAATTGTTTCCGTTTATTTAGTACCTCAACCAACGGAAACAGTATTTCGGTTTAACCCTTTTAACCAACGAATCGGCCGCATCCGCCCGAGTAATATGCAAATTCAACAGTTGAAAAAATATTATTTTTCAAAAAATTACAACAAAACTATATCATATGACCCCTCGTTGGAACGAGCTCGTTCCAACGAGGGGTCACATAATATGGTTTTGTTGAAATTTTTTTTTTATTTTCAAAATATGATATTTAAAATAATAAATTTTGATATCGTCGGTGTTGGGTAAAGGGTTAAAGTCCCGTGCTCTAACTACTGAGCCACCATGCACCCGGTTTTTTTTTTGCTTAAACGTTGCCCCCTCTTCAGACACTTTCGCACAGATTATTATCCCTCAGGTGGCGTCTCTGCTTCACATGTGTTTCAGTGGTATTCCATTCCACTTTTAATGTACTTTTTTACATTTCGGAGAACAGTGTTGCAAAACATTGATAAAGAATATTAAATCGTATCGAGGACAGATGTGAGAAAAGCCCAGAAAGAGTGGCACGTATTTTTTGTGTGAGATGTACATACAAATATTTCTCATTCTCTTTTTGTCTATAGACAGAGACCACTCGTACCTATCATAATTCACTCTCATGTATCAAATCCCCCCCTCTCTCTCTCTCTCTCTCTCTCTCTCTCTCTCCCCCCCCCCCCTCTCTCATTGCATATATGATGTTACTTAATACCTCTCAGTACATGTCTTTTCCCTTCAAAAATTTATTTTTTTAATTGTACGTTTATTGTTGTTGGAATAGATTTATTAACAATATTTTTTCTCAAGATGTATTTTGAATGAAAATATATTTAAAAAAACCCGTTCATCTTTCTTCTTTTTCGTCCACTTGTTGTAGGAAAAACTGGGGTCTTGTTAAAATCAAGAATATGCGAACGTTCCTTTACAAGTACTACTAAAAGTATAAACTTATGATTCCGTCGAACCACACCAGGGATCGTCATAGGAAGCGCTGCAATTAAACTCTTCTAGAAGAGACGAGATGTGGCGACAGTGGCTTAATAATTGATTTTTTTCTGCACGTCGGATTTCCCCGATACGGGGGCAATGATGTCAGACAGGGGGCCTAGAGAGTTCCCAGACCCACGAGGTCGATCATGGTTAGACCTGGGGCCAATACTATAGAACGTTTACAATTGTATTTTCTAGAACTGTATTTTCTAGTTATGACTTTACATGGGTCGAAATGAACCATTAGCATTTTCAAAGATGTGGCAATTTGCCAGTTGGCAAATTGCCAGTTGGCAAATTGCCACACCTTTTAAAATGCTAATGACTCATTTTAGTCAATTATATTAACAGGTAGAAAATACAATTCAAGAAAATACATTTGTAAAAGTTTTATAGTATTGGCTCCTTGTGGGAGAAATGTTTGTTTAAATTGAGAAAAATTCGCAATGTCCATGACTTTAGAGGCTTTGAGAGGGTCAAAACGAAACGCAAAAAGAATTTGGAGCTTGTGGAATTAGTGTCTCAAAAACGGGTGTCATGGCAATTGCAGAAGTATGATACAACTCAAACAGAGACTGGGAGTGTGTCGACCAGTGATTGTGTAGGAAGTTTCTGGTACGGCCTAAAATAGAACTCTCGCAATCTGCCTATGCCACAGTGATTATATGCCCATCGGGTTATACCTATTGCGCACGTGTATCGGGTTCTTCGGGGGTGTTATATCTATTTTCTTTTTGTTTGCATAATTTTATTTCCCCGACGAATTTGGCCGAGGAGGGTGTGAACCCTCCCAAACGGGGAAGCGCTTCTCCCCGAGCCCACTGGCGCCGCCCTTGTTTCTGCAGGAAGAAAGTAAATATTTAAATGATGAATTGTTTGAAATACTTGTTTCTACATATATTACGATCATCTTTGTTTTTCTGTTGGAATAGTTCATCCATTACAACCCTTTACCCAACGCAAACGATATCAAAATTTATTATTTTAAATATCATTTTTTCAAATTTTTCAAAACAAATCAACAAAACCATATCACGTGACCCATCGTTGGAACGAGCTCGACGAGCTCGTTCCACCGAGGGGTCACATGATATGGTTTTATTGAATTTGTTTGAAAAAAAAAAATTTTTTCAACTGCTGAATTTGCATATTTCGCGGGCGGATGCGGCCGATTCGTTGGGTAAAGGGCTAAAAATGACATATATATTTACTTACGACGTCACACAACCACAGAAATCTATCAATGTTGGTCACGTGGACAGGAAAGTGGATTTATATATTGCCAATCCAATTCGATGCTTCAGATGTCAGTAATATGGACAAGGACAAAATTGGAGCAGGGGACAGAAGCTAAGTTATAAATGTAACCAGCAACATCAGAAGCAGTGCACTGATGCCAAATATATACAGAAGAGAGTTAGAAAACATAATCAACGTCATTTCCTATACATTTTCGATGTGCTCAATCGTTAGTTGGAAAGTTTTGACCTAAGTTGTGAAAATATAACTTTTATTTGGAATTGAAATACAAGTGGTCTACTCACAAGCGGCTGTCGTCAATGCTAACTGGTCTACTGGAATCTTTGGATAGTTCTCACTGATCCCATAACGTTCGGAGCTGATAAGTAATTAGTGCGATTCTCAGTATAAAATGAAGTCCGTTTTCAGAGTTTGCTAATTTTAATTCTCCCCCCACTTCGTATCTGATTGTACCGTATTATAAACTGAGGAATAAGGAATGGTCGTTCAACGATCAATACAAAGAATCCTTTAGACATATATGTTTTGACTGTTGTTGACGGCATGCAAGATATAGTGCTCTGTAAAATGACTTCTCTAGGACAAAAAGGGCATTAATTGGCATTCTACCGTTAATTTGTGGTCTCATTTCAAATTCATCGGATGCCGTTGGCTGCTTTTTTTCTTTGTCGTGTTCATTCCCTTTGGGCTATTCGAGATTGAAGATGGAGCAATATTTACCATACGATCATGTCAGATTACAGTTAAAACTAGAAGTCTTGTCACGAACTGTGCGCTTATCTAGGCTTAATTGCGCGTATGAATTACGCGCAATTGCCATATCAAATGGCATCCAAAGTACGGCAGGTTCTCCTGGTTACTCATAGCAAACACAGGCAATGTTTCTGCCAATGGACCTCCGGGTTACCCGGAGGTCCATTGGCTGAAACATTGCTTGTGCACGGGCCATATGTACAGAATTTGACATCCTCACTATGGTCATAACGCGTAGATTAACGCGCAGATCGACGTGCTATTTGTGCGCATTCATGACAGGACTTCTAGTTTTAACTGTAATGAACCAAATATACCTTGTTCAGCGATTCTGTGTGGTATTTGGTTCCCAGGAAAAGGGACTTTGTCGAGTTTCTTTGTTGCTCTGTTGGAGCCTTTCTCTGCTCCGATCCCTAGAATCGAATCGCTATCTGGGTTAAACATCACTGCCCAGCTCAACAATTTGATATATCATTATTCCATTCCTAGTAAGGCCATGCGCATCTCATATTTTGAGCCTAATCGAATTCGGAATCTAATCAGGTGTGTAGTGTTTCAAATCGAGTTAATTGTCGATTAGAATCTTACGGACCTTCAAACTGTAATTAGTGCAGCTTCTAAAAAGCGTATATATTGACACTCTCCTCTCATCTACGATATTCAACGGCGAATCGTATTTTTGGGCAAGGCATATACAAAACGATACGCGCCTGCGTAATGGTGAATCGATATGGCACGAGTGCCAGCGCGGAATGATAAAAGGAGAGGCCGCAGGTACGATATTTGACCATTTTAATCAAGGGGAAAAAGTTATGTTTCAGCCATACAAACTTATTACAGATACTAGCCCCGGATCTAGAGGTTATATGATTCTTTGCATCTCTTTGGCCATACCTTTCTAGGTGTGACCCCATGCGGTGGATTATGGAACGGGCCTGCTCAAATAATCAGGTTAGCTGTGCTATATCTAATTGAACCTCCCCGGTGTGACAGGAATGGAAGTCCGTAGGAAAATTAGTCCCTCTGGACTATTATTCCGCGGAATTATAGTCCTAGGTCTAACATTTCTAGGAATAGTAGTCCGCCGGACTACTATTCCTAGAAATGTTAGACCTAGGACTATAATTCCGCGGAATAATAGTCCAGAGGGACTAACGTTCCTACGGACTTCCATTCCTTTTACACCGGATCAAAATGGTTTGAACATTTTTAAACAGGCGTCTCGTTCTCTCGTGAGGTGTGTGCTGACGGCCATGGAGAAAAGGACTCTGAGTGGTTGAGGACTTCAACCCTCATTGAATATATTGTCCAATATACCACCTTGGACCCTTACTTAAAGTAGATAGTGAGCTTCATAAATGACGGGGCTTAGTTGTAGCTAAACCAGTCAGTCTGATTTTTAACTCTTCTGTGTCATTGTATACTGTATAAAACATCCTTTACTCTAAACTCTATCGCATTTACTGCAATGTCAGTTGAATACCAATTTTGTTCTACAAAGCTACTCCTGGTCTGGTGGGATCAATGTATGGATCACTTTATGATGGCGTGACTAAAACGGACCAATTGGTCAGTGGTATACTTCGACAACAACACTGTCTTAGTATACTACCTTTAAGCGCACTCCTGGTTCTGTTCGCTTGTTGTCCGTGACATAATCCCCCATGAATGAATATGCAAATAGTAATCTATCATTGCAAAGCCACCTTGCACTAAAGGGACGACATATATCGCCACACATGCTATATGCTATTATGCAGATTATGAGGTTTAAAACATAAAACGAACGAAGAACATGATCTATTCATAACTACGAAATAAGAAATAAAATTTAAAAAACGCCCGACCGCATGCAAAATGGCTTGAGAAACATATCTATTTTGTGTGGCCTAATTCCTTGACGTTTTTAAGGCGAATTTAATATTTATTGATTGTATAGCCTGGAATATATCTACAGCATGAGCAAGAAAGAATATTTGTACACTTTTGGGAGCAATACCCCTTCTCGTGGTGTCATTAATTGTACCAACAGCTTGATGTTTTCAGTGTCAATTAAATATTGATTGGCTGGAATATTTATAACATGGGCACAAAAGAACATCTCAGTATTTTCGTGATTACAGGGCCACTACATTACATCAATACTGGTGTGCGCGTCACAACGCGTAGCCCATAGCTGCTGAGTGGAAGTACAGTTGCAACTAGAAGTCCCGTGTCTGTGTTCTGAACTTTTCTGAAGTAATTGCACGCAGGGCAAGTGCACTTTTCCCATGCCAAACTTCATCTTTAACGTAACTCAATTTACATATGAAAAAAGCGTAACCAATTCTAAACAATTCTATACAAGTAAATAGAGATCATTGACATCATTCCTAACCTCTACTGCGATACATGTACATGGAATGAGGTAAATAGATTTTAAAATTCGACTTCATATACAGAATGAAGATAGTGGATTATTGCTTACAGCGCCATATATTCTCCACTCCACAAATATTGATAATTGTTCATAACACAAAAACTCTAGAAATTTTTGCAACCCGGTGGTCCATGTGTTGCAAGTTTGCAAGTGCTTCTTGTATTTTATCCTCAGAAATTGTAAATAATTACTAAGCGAAAAATCTATCCCACAGCGATTTAGAAGTCCCCCCTCCCCCCCCCCCCCCCCCACACACACACACACACTCCACGCACTGTAGACTCAGTATTCTCTTTCTGTTTGGTCGATTCAGGTCGGGATTTCACTACCGACCTCGCCAACAGCGCATTAGATTTAGCATTGCACAGTGCAACCGCCCTTGTGTGTTTCACAGACACCATCATTCTTCTGCAGTAATGAACGCGCAAACTAACGAGCATTTTCTGCGCTAATTGTGACCTGACTTCTAGTTTCAACTGTGTTTAAGTAATTTGACAAGTGACCTGAGAATCTGGTAGAACCGTAGGCAAGTCATATCAATGACGGTTTCTGATATCCATCGAGTAATCGATCAAGCTCATCATCAGAGAATGTCAACACAAGACCTTCCTTAACAATTTACTTATCCCGTGTGTAATAGACTTCCAGCAACATTTGCGAAGAAACAATTAATTGAAAAAGATTGTCTATTGACATATCCATCTTAAATATATATTTTCTTTACTCTCAGTGCACACATCTTGTGTTCTTTGTAGGAAAATATGTTAGCCATTCAATTGTCCAATAATATAACATTTATGTATGTTACACACATTATTGGAGTGTGTACACCGTACACAACAAGAGCTCGCGTATCGCTGAAGCAATACGATGTCCCATACCGGACTACTGAGCATTAATAATTATACAAATGTTATAACCTAGATGTGATCAGCATGAATTCTGTTGAAGCGTTTCCAAAAAAGTCCGGAAACTGATATTTTTGGCGCTTTTCCATGTTTCCAAGGGCCATAACTCTCACAAGAATAATACAATCAGCATGAAACTCAAACTTGATCTGTAAGTCATCGTTCTATGGTAGGTTACTAAGAATGAAATCATTCGGTTGAAGGATTTCCCCCCCAAAAAAATCTGGAAGACTAAAGTGTGACTGACAGACTGACTGACAGACTGGCAGATGGAGTGAAAATGAAACTTGATCTGTGAGTCATCGTTCTATAGTAGGTTACCAAAACAGAAATCATCCCGTTGAAGCTTTTCCAAAAAAAGTCCGGAAAACTGATATTTTGGCGCTTTTCCATATTTCCAAGGGCCATAACACACACAATAATAATGCAATCAGAATGAAACTCAAACTTGACCTGTAAGTCACAGTTCTATAGTAGGTTACCAAAAATGAAATCATTCCGTTAAAGCGTTTCCAAAAAAGTCCGGAAAACTGATATTTTGGCGCCTTTCCATATTTCCAAGGGCCATAACTCATACAGAAATAAAGCAATCAGCATGAAACTCGAACTTGATCTGTAAGTCATCGTTCTATAGTAGTTTACCAAAAACGAAATAATTCAGTTGAAGCATTTCCCCAAAAAATCAAGAAAACTAAAGTGTGACCAGCAGACTGACTGACAGACTGACGGATGGACAGAGTGCAAATGAAACTTGATCCGTAAGTCATCGTTCTATAGTTGGTTACCAAAAATGAAATCATTCCATTGAAGCATTTCCAAAAAAAGTCCGGAAAACTGATATTTTGGCGCTTTTCCATATTTCCAAGGGCCATAACTCACACAAGGATAATGCAATCAGCATGAAACTCAAACTTGATCTGTAAGTCACCCTTCTATAGTAGGTTACCAAAAATGAAATCAATCCGTAGAAGCGTTTCCAAAAAAAGTCCGGAAAACTGATATTTTGGCGCTTTTCCATATTTCCAAGGGCCATAACTCACACAAGAATAATGCAATCAGCATGAAACTGAAACGTGATCTGTAAGTCATCATGCTATAGTAGTTTACCAAACACGAAATCATCCCGTTGAAGCGTTTCCATAAAAAGTTCGGAAAACTGATATTTTGGCGCTTTAACATATTTCAAAGGGCCACAACTCACACAAGAATAATGCAATCAGCATGAAACTCAACCTTGATCTGTAAGTCATCGTTCTACAGTAGGTTACCAAAAATAAAATCATTCGGTTGAAGCATTTCCAAAAAAAGTCCGGAAAACTAAAGTGTGACTGACAGACTGACAGACTTACAGACTGACAGACTGACGGATGGACAGAGTGCAAACCTACCTATAGTCGTCTCCGGCGATGCCGGTAGGGGACTAAAAATATGTTTGGACAGGCGACGCAGGATAAACCTTCGGGTGTACAAGAGTCAGAGGAATTATTTAAAGCCATGATGTTTTCGTGTGTATAGGATACAAAATACGTCATACCAAACTGTTTCCGTGGACTAGAGATAATCTGCGCGAGGGCAGTGATGTCCACGCATGCGTTTACCAGGTAAAAAAAAAATCATCATCAGCAAACGTTTAATTAATGAAGCACCTGGGTTGTGCCCGGTGCTTCATTATTTAAATATTTGATGATTATTCCTATAACAAGTGTTTGGAGTCTAATATTATTGCGTCCTCTGAATCATCGCCCACAAGTGGAAAGTGACCAGCCCATGGCGGCAGTACTGCATCTAGAGCATGTGGTGGTGATGCAGGTGGTGGAATTAGTTTAATTATTGCCTATAAGATGACATGAACTTCTGGGTACTAGATGATGATTAACTTGGAGGTGTAATGTTGGCAGTATCCACTGGTAGTAGAAGTTGTAGCTTTACAGTTGTTGACTTAACCCTTTACCTAACCTGAAAAGCAGACGACACTTGCATTGCAAAAAAAATTCTTGAATAACTAATTTTTTTCATTTTTTGTCTCAAAAACATAGGTTATGACCCCTCGTTGGAACGAGCTCGACGAGCTCGTTCCAACGAGGGGTCATAACCTATGTTTTTGAGACAAAAAATGAAAAAAATAATGAAAATTAATTGGCGATTTTTGAGAATAGCGCTGGCCGGTTTTGGCCGTTACGTTGGGTAAAGGGTTAAACAAGTGTATTCTTCTTGTACACTCTGATAACAGTCACTTCATTAACTTTACTTTGCCATTCAAGGATATATGTCGACAAGTGGACGCCATTGGTCTGTGAGAAACTGTTGGACAATGTTAATGGTGTTAACATATACGAAGTTGAAATTGGAAACTAATAGTTACCTTAGTGGCCGACTAATTGTTGCCAATGTCGTTATGTGGGCACATGTATTTGGGGCTAGCGCATTTATCCCATGTAACTCACAAGGTGCGGTGTTACATCTGTTAAATAGCGCACAGCTGTTGGTACAGCCATCCAGAACGTGTGTGCTTCCACTAAATGGTTCTGCCCGTTTTGGCATGCATGACGAGATCAATATTAATCTTCTAAGAGGCTTATCGGTTTGTGCATGCTGTTTTGGGGAAATATGAGCTTTTTGTTTATTAGGTTCGGCTCATTTTCTACGTAAGTGACTGCCAACAATATATGGTTGCTGTCCATACACTGAAAGTAGCTGAGCAGAGCATTTTGTAGTTTGTCAATCGTTGGCGCGTTGCGCTCGTGTTATTAGAGCTTGCATTATTGTAGTGCTTGGTTTGTTTTGTTTGCAATGTTTGTACGTCTCATTGGAAATGGTTGTTCAAGGACCGACATTTCTCTTATAGTTGCGTCCATTTAAAGAGGTGAGGACGTAGAATTTGGACCCTCACACTTCATTTGCTTCAGAATATACTTTGTTGGACCCGAAGCCTCAGTATTAGCCCTGAATTTCAACTGCAGTGTATAGCTAGTTCAACCAATACGGTTTTATCGAATACACAAGCACCTCAAGTCTTCAGTTATTGTAAATAAGTCTGAGTTTACCAATACTTTGTTGATATTTCAGTCTTATGTGTGTTGGTTCGGTCACATTGTATGAGGGTAGCTGCAGTACACCAATTTCACGAGAAAACCGTCTTCCCATTCCAGTATAGTTATAATTGGTTGATGACTATTGTTACTGTCTGGACATTGGCAATTCACGTGTAAAAATTGCCTTTTGCAGTGATTGTTTTGCACTAAAAATGCAATTCACACCTTGTACTATTTGGGTGGTGTGTTGACCACATGTTTATTGTAGCTGGTCTAAACTAAAGCATATTCTCTTTATTAATGTGTTTACTTAGATTAGCTTCGTTTGGTGAACGTTTGAAGGTAATCAGAGTCTATTTGTTAGACTGTCTGGTAAGTTTGTTTGTGTGTCAACTGTGAAGTTTCCACGCTGACAGGAAATACACAGACGACATGTATTACACAGGCTTGCATTGGGAAACTTCGAGAGTTTCAAAGCTGTCTGAGAGTTTGGTACTGTACTGGCTTTTTCCAAGAAACTTGGCGTTTGGAAGTTTTCAAGCTGGCAGGAGGTAAACAAATTGTGAACAGCACGGACTGGTTCTACAAAACTTAAAGGACTCATTAAAATAAAATACTTTAATACATGTTCAATCAGATATACCCGACGTCTGGTGTGTTCAAAACATTAATCGATGGGGTGTGAATGAATGTAAGGCTCATAATTGCACATAAAATTACAGTGAGCGAATACTGGAGGAATATGTTTGTCATTTTCAAATTGACGTCCAAAGCTTCATCTTCACTTTGGTATAATGAACAAACAAATGTTACAGAGCATCAAAAGTTGGTGGAAGCGCCGTTTTTCTATTTTTAAATGGGTTTAAACAGTGTATAATAGGAAAATGATCAAACAGATTTGGAAAAACTGTAAAAAGCAAACATCTGTATTTTTATACTGTTCTACAGGAAAATACCTGAAGTTTGTGAAATGTTGCATACATCAACGATGCAAAATCGCTAACATTTCGAAATTACTATTCTTATATGAATTATCCGTACCATTAGTGTTAAAATTACTGACAGCTTTAGGAAAATTAAGGGGAAATAAATTTCCCGTAAGCCTCATCCAACGACGAAAGTTGTTAGGCATGGCTAATATATATGTGTGTGTTGCATTGAGGTGGGAACTCCCTTGTTGTAATCCGGGACATACATGGAAATCCTTGTACTTCTCCTCTGTAGCTCTTTGAAAACATACCCGGGAGGCCCTAAAAACATTTAATCTTGATTTGACTGCTTATTCAAATGCAAAAGTCCTGATTTCTCAAATACGAAAATGCTTGAAACTTGGAATGCAGCATTGAACAGAAACAAAAACAGATGAACGCTGATTACCTCTTATCACAGCTGAAAGTTGAAAATGACGGCGTTATGAGCTGTGAAGTTTCCACGCTGACAGGAAATACACAGACAACATGTATTACACAGGCTTGCATTGGGAAACTTCGAGAGTTTCAAAGCTGTCTGAGAGTTTGGTACTGTACTGGCTTTTTCCAAGAAACTTGGCGTTTGGAAGTTTTCAAGCTGGCAGGAGGTAAACAAATTGTGAACAGCACGGACTGGTTCTACAAAACTTAAAGGACTCATTAAAATAAAATACTTTAATACATGTTCAATCAGATATACCCGACGTCTGGTGTGTTCAAAGCATTAATCGATGGGGTGTGAATGAATGTAAGGCTCATAATTGCACATAAAATTACAGTGAGCGAATACTGGAGGAATATGTTTGTCATTTTCAAATTGACGTCCAAAGCTTCATCTTCACTTTGGTATAATGAACAAACAAATGTTACAGAGCATCAAAAGATGGTGGAAGCGCCGTTTTTCTATTTTTAAATGGGTTTAAACAGTGTATAATAGGAAAATGATCAAACTGATTTGGAAAAACTGTAAAAAGCAAACATCTGTACAAAATATCTGCAAAAATACTGTTCTACAGGAAAAGTTCATGTTTTAAGATTTAGGTGACATAAATTACGGGCATACAGTACGACTCAATTACGTATCCACGTGGATAATTAAATCCGCCATGTTTTGACGAGTAAAGAACTATTGTCTCCGTCAAACATCTCCAATGGTTATTGATACGGAATTGCCTTTAAGTGATGGGTAATGAACATGCATGTATGTTTTGCTGTGCTGCTGGTATTCTGTGGTGTGCAGGGAGGTGGAATTGTTCTATCCCAATGCTAACACCTTAGTCAGGTTTTCCATGAAAAAAATGATTCATGATTTGATATTCTGATCTTTGAATATGGAGTCACCTGAGCCCGAAATGAGACCTGGTGGGATCCGATACAGACTCTGTGATCCGCAACTGATTACATTAAAGCTCACGTGCTTTTCAATTTCGTTTATAGAATGGAATAAATTGGTCGGGTGTGTTCTTGTATAGCATGTGGTTGGTTGCGTCGGGTTTTAGAATTTGTACATGATTTACCAGGGGGATGTATCGATGAGTGGAGGAATTTGACACAATTCCAACGTGTTCCAGAACTGGACCAGTGAGTGACTGCTCTTATTTTATTATTTCATTGACTCTACTACTGGCATCCTTTGCGGAAAGAGCAACTGCACTGAATGGTCGACAGTTATGTTTGGGTAACAGATAAGGACAGATTATTACAACAGTCAATTCATCTTAATTTTCGAGTTAGGTCAAGTTGACGATAGGGTCCTGCAAATATTTGAGATTCGATTCGATATCGATATCATACGTCTGTTTCGAGATCGATCTCGAATTAGTCTCAAGATTCGATTTTTCGAATCTCTCGTACTAACTTCAATTTGTTACATTTCCAACAAAAATTGGATAAAACTGACATCAGACAATTCATTCATGTAGGCTATATTCATATTTAATTGAGTAATTGACAAAGGGAAATTGTTAGATAAGTCGTGAATTTCGTCCGGAACATTTTCCATAGTTTTAGTTTCTGAAGGCTTAACTTGTTACTATTCACGTTCTTAAGAACGTGAACAGTAACAAGTTAAGCCTTCAAAAACTGAAACTATGGATAATGGCCCTAGCTGTTTCAGCGACGGTGCTACAGAGAATATTTATTTATTGGTGTTTAAGTTGTCAGTCAGTCTTGCAAGGGTCACCACAGTGTACCGTAACTCCCGTTTGGTGCAATATGAAATAACTTGTCTATTAAGCTTCGATTCGAGATTCGATTCGATATCGATATCAGAGGCACGATTCGATTTAAGATTCGATTCGAAAAAACTGTGTGATTCGCAGATCTCTAGTTGACGAGAACTGATGAGCCATAACAAGTAAGACCCCGTAGGCGTCATAGAGCGCAGACGAAGTGCAGACCTGCAGAACTGTACTTCCGAAGATCTATTTAAGAAGAAACTTGTAATTAACGACAATGTCGTTCCTGGACTTTATTATATGGGAGGCAGGAGGGAACAAATCTTTCACACGAATCTGCGATTAAATCATAGTGATTTCAATGGACATAAATTCGATAGATTGATAAGTGATAATGGTTATTTTAGCTATAGCCATTTATTTGAAGACACTGTTCACTATTTAATAATTTGACCTCGATATACAGAACAAAGAAATTTGCTTCTAACAAAATTGGGCCACACCACTAATATCACGCTTGTGTTGTATGCAGATCCAGAGAAACCTGCCTTGGGAAATACCAGTATATTTAGTGCGGTTCGGGAATATATTAGGGGAACAGTGAGATTGGAGTCAATAATGAATAATTATTAGCAAGTGCAGATGATTCCTGATAACACCTTGCTGTGTAGGATGAGAGAGAAGAGAGGGAGCTGTTTTTTGTTTTTTTGGTTTGTTGTTTTTTGACTAGGTCGCTGTGGAGGTGATAGGGGTCTGTCGACTGAGAACTTGCGGGTGATTCATTTGTTTTCCACTTGGAGATTTGGTGTTTTCGTCAAGTAATAAATTTAAGATTTTTTTTTCGCCCACACGCACTGTGGGTCTATAACACCTTCGTGTGTATACCAGAAGTCTCCATATCCCATAGGAAATAGATACACCAGAAATGACGGGATATGGTGTGGACTTGTGGCAGTAGGTGAACCTGTATTGCATCATCCAAGGACCGAGGCTCCAACAGACAACCTAATAGAATCAATTCAGGTCACAGCACCAGCAATCGCCCCTCTCAATCACTGAACGAGAATACCTCTCAACCTAACCCACAACAGAACAGGTGCGACGGCTGGTGGAAGACATTTTGAGTTGGCCAAACGAGAACGGGTCCTTAGACGACGTTGTTTTCAAATGTTAAATTCTTTAAGCAGATATAGATATATGGGGAACAAAACGGAAGAGAAGAAAAGAAGAAGAAAGTGAAGACAATAGGGAGGTAAGAAGTAGGTGGGTAAGCCAGTCTGAACACGAGTTTTCGTACCTTTAAAACACGTGTTGTGGAAACAGCTCTCATACACAGTGTTGGGAAGGAGTTTATGTCGGGACAACGTACGCGGCAGGCACTCGTGGTTGTGATGGAGAAGACTCATCTTTTCATGGAACACATTTCATAATCTTAATTTGGTTATTTTAAAGATCAGTGGAATCGCTTTCTCGATAGAATAAAATCGCGTACCGCACTAAAGATACGGCGATTATCGGCATTTCTTAAAGATTCAGAGCCAAACAGTAAGGCGAATACATCTATTGCAAATGGGAGGTGGCCGATCGTGTCGTTTCGAATATCTGAAGAGATTGGACAATACAATAAAAAATGTTCAGATGTTTTGCACTCGCCACACTGACAGAACTGATGAGATGTTGAGTGATTATCGTACAAGCGAGAGTTAAGACGACTGCAGAGCGAGTGCAATACGAATGATAATTCGAGCAGCGCGAGACTTCGTGCTACAATAAAACCGAGGTGGTATTAGGTTTCCATCATTTAAAAAAAAATCTTTAAAAACTTGCTCAGTGACGAATTTTCGCGGATATGTAAGAGTAGGTTATTCCACTGTTCGATAACGTTTGGGATGAAGAAGGATTTATAAAGTTGTGACCGACAAAATGGAACTCGGTGATTTTGGCCTGAATGGAGATTAATTGGTGGCTTCATTGTCGAAATAAGTGGAGGGACTTTATTGTTGATGTAAGGAGGCAGCATGTGGTGATACATTTGGAAATACTGTATCAACTTTAGCTTGCGACGTCTCTCATGCAGAGATTTCCATCGCGTTTCTGAGTATAACAGAGCCTCATTAGCACTAGCGGTTGCCCCTGTAATTATTCGCGCAGCTGCAATTTGGATTTTTTCCTAAGTCGGCCGCTTTAGATGCTGGACAGTTGTCCCAAACAGTGTTAGCGTATTCGAGAAGCGGCCTTATGAAGGCAAAGTATATTTTTCTAAGACATAACGATCGAGATTAAATTTGTGCTTTCGCAACAACTCCAATAGAGGGCAGGCTTTCGAGTAGATGTGGTCGATGTGATCATTCCATGTGCATGTGTTATTTAATATCACTCCCTAGAGTTTGTGGGTTTCGATTTCGGATATTGTGTATCGCCTAAATAGAGCGGTAGATGCACCGAGGAGTTATTTTTGCGGGACAAAAGCATAGTTTCTGTTTCTGAACTCAACCAACCATGTTTTAGACCAATGTTCCATTGACGCCAAATCATCAAGTTTCGATGTCTGATCCGGATTTTCTACTACAAGGTACAGGGACGTATCGTCTGCAAAGAGGTGTATGTTACTGAGTAGGTTTTCGGTATATCATTGATGTAGATTAAAAACAATAGGGGACTTGGGATTGACTCCTGGGGAACTCCAGCGTTAATTGGTCTCAAAGCCGATACCTCCGACACTATAACATCCCTCTTCCCTCTGCGATCTATCCGAAAGGTGCGATTTCAAAAATAACTGTAATTACCCTGAAATGCCAATTATCTCTAGCTTGTGAATGAGAGCCGTGTGCCATACCTTATCAAAAGCTTTACCGACATCACAGAAGACTACACGAATCCCTTTGCCATCGTCAAGAGCTTAACAAGTTCGTCATATATGTCAGTTAGTTGAAGAACAGTTGAATCGCCGGCTCTAAAACAGGACTGAAATTGACTGAGCACGTCGTTTTCAATCCTAAAATCCCACAAGCGTTTAAAAAAACATTTTTCAAAATAATTTACCAAGGCAGCTAAATAGTGATATAGGGCGATAATTAGTAACTAGATTCGAGGGTGTTTTTCTCAGAATTGGAGATACATTGGCTTTTTCACTCTGAGGGAAAATAAGAACTGCTGAGTAGTATATTAAATAGTAACGAAGGTGGTTCACATAAGGAGGACTTACATTCTTTGAGGAGGCGCGGACTGATAAGATCAGGCCCAGACGCCTAGGACACCTTAAGTGTTTTCATTGCTTCATATACTTCACTGCATTGGCCTTCCTAACAGACGATACAACTGCATTACGTTTAAGTCTGTACTTTTCCCACTCATGGGGGAGACCAGTGCGTTTAGCTGTACGATACAAACGTTTTCTCTGTCTTATCAGTAATCTTATTTCATTGTGAATCCATTTCGGTTGGCTTTTTCTCGACGTAATACACTTATTTGGTATATATTTGGATCCAGTGCAAAGAAGTTTGTCGGTAAAGTTACAGTTAAAACTAGAAGTCCTGTCATGAAATGCGCGAAAATAGCACGTTGATCTGCGCGTTAATCTACGCGTTATAACCATGGTAAGGCTATCAAATTCTGTACATATGGCCTGTGCACAAGCAATGTTTCAGCCAATGGACCTCCGGGTAACCCGGAGGTCCATTGGCAGAAACATTGCATGTGTTTGCTATGAATAACCAGGAGAACCTGCCGTGCTTTGGATGCCATTTGATATGGCAATTGCGCGCAATTCCTACGCGCAATTAAGCCTAGATAAGCGCACAGTTCGTGACAGGACTTCTTGTTTTAACTGTAGACACCGTGGTGTTAAGACACGAATTGTCATAGAGAGAGTTCCAGTCTTCGTTACGGAATGCCGCATTTAGTGCTTCGAAATTGCCTTGACAATACAACCATATCCGTCTCTTGGACGTAAAAGGCGTTGATTTTGAGAAATCGACTTCTAATGAGATTGGACAATGGTAGCGGATCATATCTGAAATAAGAGGTTCAAGGACCTCGCAGGCTTTTACATTGATTGTGTTACTTACAACAGAGATATCTATCAGTGAAGCTGAAGCCTCTGTAGATTGCATGGGTTCACTTACAGGCTGTATCAGATTGAAGTATGTAATTATTTATGAAAAGCCATTTGTTGTGGGACCAATCTGGTTATCATTAAAATCGCCTATAACAATTAAATCGGCAAGTGTTGTGTCTCTGGCTTTTTTGATGGAGACTGATATACATGTAGCGTTCCGTGTATCTGGAGGACTATTGGGAGGGCGATAGAATACCCCTAATAATAGCAGTCTGATCCATTTTGTAAATACCTCAACCCAAAAAACACAACAAGTTGGGCGTTACAAGATTGGGTTTGTTAAAAAATGAGATTTCCTCTTTGATGTAAATAGCAGCCCTACCGCCTCTTCGGAAGAGGGTTCGGTACTGTTTAGCCAAGTCTCAGTGAATGCCAAAATATCTTAGGCTGAAGATTCGTATTCGATAATGTCTGTGTTAGGTTTTAAGCTTTGGATACTGAGGTGGAGAATTTTTAACCTATTCTGGGTGTGCTCCAAATTACACGAGTTTGGTCCAGAGTTAGTTTCAATGTCATCCGACAATAATATAATTGCAGCCAAATGGAGGAAGGGCTAAATATCAGTAAGAGATAATATTAATTTTGGGGTGATGACGATCTTGTATCAGTACATACAGAATGAGAGTGGGACTTTTTCTAGCGGTCTCGAGGAGGTACGCGCTCCGACCAAGTCCTAGATCCGAACGACATTCCTACATACTTTACATGAGGTCCTTAGGATCAAAGGGAATAACACTGCTAATTTTCTTGAGTATTTTTTGTCAGAGGGACACCCTTCAACCCCTTATCAGTAATATACATATGCATCATATTAGCGGGTTTCAAATGTTGACAAACCCTTTTAACAAAACCCGTATGCAACTTGAAGACACCATACGATGAGGCAAATAATACAGTATATGCCCGAATATCTCCTAAATATATTAGGTATTTGGCTACACATAAACTTGATCCTAGCCGGCGACATTGAAGCCGATCCAGGCTCGAGAAGTGTGGAAACCCCTCTACTGACCGAAACGATAACGCACAGAAACGAGTCGATGGCAGAGTCTCTAGAGATACTCTTTAACTTATCTGTACAGAGTTAGAAACCTAAACTTGATGTCGTGCGTAGTGGGGCAACTGAACATGATATCTGTATCTTCACGAAAACATTACTAAACGTAGATGACAGTAATAGTGGTATTCTTCTTCAAGGGTTTCAAGAACCAATATGGAAAGACCGCCGGACCAGAGGTGGGTGATTGCAATATACGTGCGTGAGAAATTCAATACCATTTAAAAGATGTTCAGAACTTGAAACACCTAATATCGAATGTGTGTGGCTTCAAGTGTGTCTGAAATTCATCAAAGTTCTACGAGGTGCTTACTACCGATCACCCAACTCAGAACCCAAAGCTTGGGATCTCATTTCGACATCAATAGAACGGGCACTGAATAAAAATTTGAGCGACATTGTTATAACTGGTGACTTCAATGACGACCAATTAGCGCCCAGTAATGGCCCAATATATCGTATCTTACAACAGTATAATCTATTCCAAGTAATAAAAGTAATAAGACAACCCACATTCTTTGCAGAAACTCCACGTTCCAAAAACCCGTCTCACATTACCACACTGAGTGTTGGCGATCCATTTTATGACGAAAACAATCGAGAGGTTTCTCAGTAATTCAACTTCTTCCCACTACTGGTGGAAAATGTAAATAAACTAATGGGTGACAAGAAAACAAATATTCCAGTTTTACAATCCAATAACAGTTTCTGATCAACCAATATGGAGAAAGCAGAAGCATTTAATGACTACTTTTGCCCAATATCTTGTATCGACGACTCCGCTGCATCAGCTTCGGTCAGTCTGCAAAGTCCGTTCTTAGACGAGATAATACTCTAGGAGGATGATGTGGAAGATGCCCTCAAATCGATCAAAGTTTCCAAGGCATGTGGGTCTGATAATAAAAGGCCCCGATTTCTTAAGGAATGTTCTAAAGGCCTGGTACATCCACTGACGTGTATTTTCAATAACTTATAAGACAAATGTTACTCCAGTAATGAATGGAAACAAGCTAATGTATCAGCGGTTTTCAAGAAAGGTAACCCTGATACTATTACCAATTATCGACCGGTTTCCCTGCTAAGTTGTTTGCGTAAACTTTTCGAAAAATGTATTTTCAAAAAGGTGTACAATTTTCTCAGCTTCAACGCATTACTCACAGCATTCCAATCCGGATTTACACCCAACGATTCAGCAACGTTCCAGCTCACGGAAATGTATAATACTATCACCTGTGCTCTCGACGAAGGAAAAGAAATACGTTTTGTTTTCTGTGATGTGAGTGAGACTTTCGATAAAGTTCGGAACAGAGAATTACTACACAAACTAAAAAAAGGTCGGTATTAGAGACCAACTCCTCAAATGGTTCATGTCATATCTGAGCGACAGGCAACAATGGGTGGTAATTCAATCCGAATGCTCACCCTGGAGGAATGTAACTGCAGGTGTCCCTCAAGGATCCATACTTGGACTCTTACTGTTCATCATTTACATCAATGATATAGTCGAAAACGTCTCAAGCAATATCAGATTATTTGCCGACTACACCTCTCTTTACCTCATCGTTGAAGATCCTGTCCGTGCGGCAGAACTGTGTGGGAATGATATAGTACAAATATAATCCTGGGCTAATCAATGACTCGTTAATTTTAATCCACAAAGAACTGAAACAATGATATTGTCACCTAAAAATGATAAACCGCGGCACACATCATTGAAAATGTCCAATACCGAGATTAAGGTAGTAAGTGAATATAAACACCTAGGACTAATCTTCAACAACACCGACACCAGGAGCGATCACCTGAGTGATATTGCGTCAAAAGAGTGGAAACGAATTGGCCTCTTAAGAAAACACAAATTTACCCTGGATCGGAAAACCCTGGAAAAAATCTACCTGACATTTATACGCCCCGTCCTAGAATAGTCTGACGTTGTCTGGGACAATTGCTCAAATCTGGATAGTCAAAATATCGAACAGATTCAATTAGAAGAAGCGCGAATTGTAACCGGCGCGACGCGAAGCGTTGGAAGAACTCTCTAAAACGCAGAGACGGGTTGGGAGACCTTGGAACGAAAGCGTGAAAAACACAAACTTACGCAATTCTTCAAAATGTATCATCGCCTGACCCCTGCATATCTTTCGGGACTTACTCACCAGATGCTGTCTGCGTACCACGATTACAACGTGCTTTGTTACACAGACTTGAAGATCCCATTCTGTAGAACTTTATCGCATCAGGGGTCCTTTGTACAATATCCACGACCCAACTTTGGAATAACTTACCAAGCAAAATACGTGAAAATAACTCCATATACAACTTTACAACATACCTTAATAGAAATAAACAGCTAGTCCCAGGCTATTTTTATTATGATACATCACGGAAAGCGCAAATACTGCACTGCAGGCTGCGTCAAGGCTGTAGTAACTTGAACGACCACCTTTTCAATACTTAAATCTCTGTAACACCTTTATGCAGTTGCGGTGTTCGAGAAAGAGCGGAACACTACTTTTTGAGAAGGCCTATCTATTCGACAGAAATAAATCGTATATTGGACCCCCTACGTCAAAGACATTACATAAATACGGATATTATCCTAAATGGGAGCATTAACTATACCTTCCAGGTCAACAAGGAAATATTTAAAAGGGTACACGAATTTATTATAGCTACAAAGCGATTCTAGTGCTGTGCAGTGCGTAGACATTTAGACGATGGATTAAATGTCTGGGGCGTGGACTTTCTCTCAAGTACTGAGGAATCATCTGTCTAACCTGGGTATTTCATTTCTTTTCTTCTTCCCGAATTTCACTTCACTAAGGATCACCTTTCTGATAACTCTTTCCTAGTCTTTTCTTTAGTATCGACTCTTTCCATAAATCTAACTATGCCTTTCAGCCTACTTTGATACAAGATATGACCTAATCGCCATACGTATGAGCCTAGCCGACGCCGTGGTTGTGAGCCTACCCGACGCCATAGTTGTGAGCCTAGTAGAGGCAGGGAAGGAAAGTGTGGGAAAGATTAGTGGGTCAACACGGGCACTTGGGTACAGAGTGAACGAAGAACTGAAAAGGGCCATAATGTGTAAAAAAGCTAAATGTGCTGCATACAGGAGAAGTAGAAAACCCAAGGGGCAGAAAGCAATGAGGCTATGGTAGCAAAGGAAGAATACCAACACGCAGGAAATAAAGTAAATAAGATTAAAGACGATAATCGGAGAGTGCGAAATAGCAGTCTTATTAGGACGATAAGAATGACAGGGGGGTCGAGTTCGAACGTATTTTGGAAATGGGTGAATAAACGTAACAAAGGAAGTAACCCATAGAGTGTTAAAGTGGATGACAGAGTTACAGACAATCAAGATCAAATCGCATCAGAACTAGTCAAGCACTGGGAAAAGGTAAACGATAAGCAATGGGGCATGGGGAACCCACCGAAGTGTCCGATCCAGTTCGAGGAAAACCTATCGAACTTCGAGTGCAGCGAGCTTAAAGCGAGGAGGTGCGAAAGGTGATCTAAAAATTAAGGAATGGAGAAGCGGCAGGGGTGGATGAAATTGCAAACGAGTTTATCAAAAAGAGGGGAGAGGAACTCATGGAAAGCTTAACTGCCTTATTCAATTTAGTCATAGAAAAACAAGAGGTCCAAAATGAGTAGAGAGAAAGCAAAGTGATATTTATTCACAAAAAGGGGGGGGGGGGGAAGACGTTTTGGATAATTATCGATGGATCTCTGTCAGTAGCAACATTGAAAAAGTTTTCTGTAAAGTCATGTATGGGAGATTAGAGGAGGTGATTGAGGAAAGGGTTCTTTTGGGAGAGATCCAGAATGGCTTCAGGAAAGGAAGGAGAGTCATTGACCATCTTTTCACGCTATCCCAAATGATAGAATCCGCGAAAGCAAAAAAGAAAAAGATGTTTATGGCCTTTTTGGATGTTAAAAAGGATTACGATAGAGTATGGAGGGAGGGTATGTGGCGAAGGCTTGATGCTCTGGGCTTGGGAGGCGAGTTTGTTGAAATTTTGAAAGCATTATATAAAGATGTACAGAGTGAACTTAGCCTGGGTACCATAACAACAAAACATGTGTCTATGGAGATAGGCCAAAACAGGGGTGTATCCTTTCCCAATTCGTTTTGCATTGTACATCAAAGGTTTAGGAGATGAACTCCTGCATAGCAACGAGGGGAAGCAGACGGGGACTTGAAGATCCCAGGGCTAGTGTTTGCAGACGATATGGTGCTAGTAATAGAAAGCGAAGAGGGGCAAGCGAAAATGCTGGGAATTGTTGGGAAAGATGGGTGCAAGTGAAGACTCGAACTTAACGAAAGCATGGGCAAAGTTATATCTGTGGGCCGCAAAGTGGACCCCACTCGAAGGTGAAGAGTTGGGGAGTTCTGTATTCCGGAAGGTAGCAGCAAACTTCCAAGTGTAGGAGAGACAGATGACTACGAGTATCTGGGGGTAAATAGAAACATCACAGGAAGAGGCATCCACCGACACCACACGAACAAATTGATTCGGGGGGGGGGGGGGGGGGATCCTTAATCAAATGAAACTCATAGGGCGAAACAGTTTTAATAAGATTTTCGTGGGGAAAACCCTTTGGGAACTGGTGGGTCTGCCAAGTATAACATATGGTACGGAAGTGGTACCCCAAAACCAGACGGCTGTAAAGAGCTTGGGAAACCCTGCTCAACGATGCAGGCCGATGGATAACGGGGTTGAGTAATGCCGCAGCACTAGAAGCAATCGGGGTGAGTCTGGGTGGATGAGGATCAAGGACAGGGTAGACTTATTGAAACTCGGTTATCTTAATTATTTGGTAAATCGCCCCGACAGCCGATGGTGTAAAGTAATGTTCTAGAGAATTTTCAACTCAAATATCAAGACAGGGTGGATGGTCCAAGTGAGGGAGCTAATAGCAAACTACTCATTGGCGATCTCGGACCTAGACGTTGGGGCATACCAGGGTAACAAAATCGTCAGAGAAAGGGTAATTGAGGATGGTAACCTTAATTGGCGAGAGGTGGTCCAATCAAATAGGTCTTTGGGTAGATTGGAGAGATTGGGAAGAATGGGGCAAGTGATGTCATCAAGCAGTTCGTCTCCGAGTGTTGGGAGGAGAGAAGAAGCGTGGGAATAGGGAAGGCAGTTGGGAGTGCAGGGGTAACCAAGGCCTTCTCACCCGAGAAACCGCGACAAATCAGCGGCCGGCCAAAGTGTTATGTTATTATTTCAGTTAAATTAGTCTTATGGAGACAGCTTTTACATATGTATTCATACTTGCTGCTGAATCCAGTTCCATTGATTATACTGTTATTCGTGTTGATTATTACGTTTTTACACTATGCTGTATCAGTTTAACTTTGAAAGAAAATAATGTTTAAACTAACGTGTCAAGATGTAAACACTTCGTGTCCAAGCCTGTTTCTCCTGTCTCCCAACCCCACAAGTCAATGCAAATGATTTCTGACAGAAAGAAACTTAAATATGTATGAATAAATGTTATTTTTGTACACAATGTTACCCTGCAGACAGTACTTTGATTTTGAAAGTCATTTAAATCACATATAACACTTATTGTTGTATAATCATTGTAAATAGCAATCCTACCTCCCTATACATCAATATTTAAAGACTGACATGAAAGCACAACAAACACTAACTGGCATAGGAAGAAAACATTGTTCCATCGGTTACTTGAACATTCCGGATGCCGGTCTGATACAGCTTCATTGGCAATAACATAATAATCATTCAAAACATTATCACTGAATATGTTCACTCCCGGGCGCCGAAGACACGTAAACACATTTCTGGTGTTCAATGCAGTCTGTTGGTGAAAAAGTGATCAGGGGAGTTTTATCTACGAAACAAAAACGATTTCATGTGAGCACCCACCCGCGCAATATGCAAATTGAGCAGGGAAATAAATATTATTTTTCGAAAAATTTCAACAGAGCCTTGTTGAAATGTTTTGAACAATTTGAAAAAAATACTATTTAAAATAATAAATTTTGATATCGTCGGCGTTAGGGAGGGAGCTAATCCCTTACACGAATTGTGAACGATGCTTGCAAAAACAGTTTCTCGTGAATAATTATTTTATTTCCTCTTTTTACTATAAAAACGTAATCGATGACCCTTCAATGAGCTCGTTCTAATGAGGAGTTCTAAGGTAAGTTTTCGAGGCAAATATTGAAACAAAAATAAAATTCGAAAGGCGATTTATGTGAAGAGCGCAGAATGACTATGATCCTTTCGCTAGTCAAAGGGCATAGACACATCTGGTATATTTCGAGTTGTGGTGTTGTAAATAACTGTTTGTTTTTAGTTTATTTACATCTTTTTGTGGGAGTTGGATCGGATGTAGTAGATCTGTCCTCACAGTGGAGAAAAAATATACGTAATTCAAATCAAAGAATTACTTTGGAAATTGATTAACACCCACAATAATTTTCACACTCACTCTGTGTCAATTCTCGGAAATTATTGTGTCACTTAGAAATGTGTAAATCGAGAACGTCAAGAAGAGGAGTGAATGAATGAATGGAAGGTTTTCATTCATTCATTCATTCACTACTCTTCTTGACATTCTCGATTTACACAACAAGAAGAGTAGTGACTCAGGGCATTAAGTATTATCCTTTTCAAACTATGCTGTAGTCTATTGGCTGATATTTCGTAACATTGGGTTCGTTCGGAGTCCTACCATTGGTTACCAATGGTAGCTATTCGGTACCATCGGTAAAGATTGGTACCAATTCCGCCTTTTTTTCTCCAGTGGTACATTTTTGAGACCATGCTCGAGAGTGTGGAATTTTTTACCAACGCCAAATCCAAAATGGCGAACGCAGACCGATTCAAAATTAACATACCACCATGGAAAAGATTCAAAAAGAAAGAGAAAATTTCTTGGTTGGCAAAAAGTAAGCAATTGACAGTGAATTGATGTAATGAAGGTTCAAGTGAATATACAGTTATTTCTGTGAGAAATAACACAAAATACCGGATAATGTCCCAATTTCGAGGCATTTAAACGTAAACTTAGATATGCACACGCCATTAATCCGTTTCCGGAGACGTCCGAAGCACGGGAAGCTGTTCGCCCTCGATACAGTGCGTAACCAGGGAGGGGGAGGGGGCACAACTTTTAGCTAGCTCAAAAAACATTGTCATGCGTTTGAAACACGTTGGGAACAAATATTCAGAAGTGAAGCGGCGATTATGGATTTCTTTCCGCCATGTTGTTACCGATGACAACCAATTTCCGTTCGGAGTCGAAATACACCATCGGTCACTGTCGGTATATGTTCTGGTACCTGTGGTAAATACCGTTTGTTACCAATGGTGGGACTCAGAACGCACCCAAAATAAACGCAATCCTTTGTTATAGAAATCACACACTTTCAAAGGATGTGATTCGTTTTATTGTTTTGTGGCCAATTGATGTTGGGCTGATTTTCATAACGAATAATATGATGACAGACTCAAGAAATCGAAGGCAAAGGCTAGTAAATGTTATATTATTGAGCTGTGTTGAAATGTTACAAATCTATATTGTTGTATGTTATGCATGTATTGAAGGCAAAATTAGTAGATGTTGAGGAGGGGGGCGGGGGGGGGGGGGGGGTGTCAATACAGAAACACGATAAATCAATGGGGTTTAAAATCAACCGAAATCAACAGGGTTGAGTGAATATGAACCCAATTGGTTTAATATTCACCCAAGACTGTTCAGTTGGGTTGTTCTTTTTAACCCAATTGATTTTAAAGCGTAATTTACTGGGTTTGGTATATTAATGGTTATGGAAAAGGTGCATCTCTCATTATCAAACTAACGGAGAGAGAAACTGAAGTAAATCTTATAATGTATTGAGCTGTGTTGAAATGTTATAAACCTATATTTTTTGTATGTGATGCATATATTTTGTTTTTTTATCACTTAAAGTGCTTTTAATAAAATATATGTTTTCCTAACTGTCCTTAATCAATAACACTAAATAGTTGGTCTAAGGGAAATTGGTTTAACGGTAATTGTTTTTTGGGGGAATTGGTCTAGTAGGAGTTGGTCTAAAGGGAATTGGTCGAGAAGGAAGACACCTCCTTCATCTCTCTTTTTCGAACATTGCTGGACAGGATCCCGCATTGACTAATGCTATCAATGTTGTGTGTGTGATTTGCGCCCTAAAGTTACTGTACAGTACGGTGATCTTGCCGGCGACTGAGTCGTAATCCGGTCGAAACTCGTCTTCCCCTTTTACACACGTACAGTGCCGCCGAGAGAAAATACGCCCCTCCCCCCCCCCCACGGGGGATCAATTAGATGGTACCACCTGGGCCCCCTTATTTCAAACCCAACTTACCAAGGACCCATGAAAATATTCACCCATCCCCCGACCGATATCTATTATGACTCAATTGCCTCTCAAAGACTAGCTGGCATACGATAAAGCATGTGGACATACTCTGGTGCATACAGAGGATAACACTTACTCCTTGTCTCTTTTTATGGGGCTTTTCCTCTTACCTAAAACTGTATACAAAGGCGTTGCTATGTGGTAAGGATTCTCAGTATTAAGCGATTTACTGCCATGCCACATATGCTGCATGCATCATAGCACAATGAATCCGTCGAAACGCTTTAACTCTGGGTCAACTGAGCTCCAAACCAATCAGCATGCATCATGCATGCTGATTGGTTTGGACGCTCAGTTGACCCAGAGTTAAAGAGTTTCAGCGGATTTATTCTGCTCTCGGTTCAGTCGCGGCCCCCGGACCGTCGGGCCCCGGGGTTACTACCCCCCCCCCCCCCCCCTCTCGACGGCCCTGCTCCCGTAGGACTACAGAATATGTGAGATCAATCAGTACGAGATGCTATCTTCGTTTATTTGTCATGGCTCGTCTCCATTTCGCAGTATTTTATTTATGAAATATTGTCCTACTGGTGTGTAAATGTGTCGTGATCCGTTCTGGAACATATTGTGAAAAACATCGCTTATGTTATCACAGAACTGAAACTTTGTCAATCTCCAGTTTGTCCGAATGGTGTCAATACCTTTTTGTATTAGTATAAAGTATTTCCGAACAAAATATAAACATTTACAAAGCATTAACAAGTCTGGGGTATTGAGGATGCTTTTTTATTACACGCCCGTTCCATGTAATTCCCGTATTCAGTAACACTAAACCATGCGGAAAATGAAAATCTGTTTGACCACGATTTTGCTTAATTTACAAGTCGACATTAGCATTAAGTATTGTTCCCACAATGGCTTCCACAAAGAGTTCACAACTACTTTTAGCCTAATTTTGAATACTGCACGTCGGAAAATAATTCATGACCTTAGAAAACTATATACATAATTCAAATCAAGAAATTGCTTTCGAAACAGATTGACACCTAACGTAATCTCCACACTCAGTATGTACCAATTACCTCGTATTATTGTATCACTTTGAACTGTGATAATCGGAACGTCAGTGCGAGTAGTAACGCGAGTAAGGGGTTTAACGACACTTTCTTTCGACAGCCAGGGGTACCTCGCGTCGGACAGTTTCACGGATGGAGGGAGCCGCAGTACCCGGAGAGAACCAGGCCTGGCATTCTGAAAAATGCAGGAGGGCAAAAAATCGCTCTCCTCAATCAGCTTAGGAGAGCAATTAGCTTTACACAGCATTTTAAGCATCCAGTTGAACGAACTCATTGAAACTGAAACCAACAGACTACATCAGTGATTTTATTAATTTTACTATGGTAAAGCGAAATCTCTTAGACATCTAGATGTCTCACTCAACAACCGAACACACACTTGACAAGACCTGTGTGTGTACCCAGACCTGTTGTCCAAGAAAGTCATACGCCTGCCACTACCACCTTCAACCCCCCCAAAGTGCTTCAAGTGACAGGATAGTAGTAATGGTAGTATATTATAGTGTCAATATTCCTTGAATAATTACTCCTCAAACTGTGATGTCTGTTGTTGAACTTGAAACTGACAGAAAAAAAATATTGCTGTGACCCATTTTGCTTCAAATGATTGCAACTGTGTTTGGGTATGGTTGCAGCCATTACCTTTTACCACTAAACCACGTTCAAAATGAAATTACCTGATGTTATGTGACTTCGCAGTTAAATTACATTTTTGCTTTACAACAAAAATTTAATGTGAGCATAATACATGTAATCTCAATCATCCCAGACCAAAATATTTAGGAGGGCAATTTTTCGCTCTCCTTAATTCTTTCAGGAGGGCAGTAAGGAGAGCTAAAAATCGCTCTCCTGAAATTGCCAAGCCTGGAGAACCACCGAACAACGAAGAGTAAGTGTTAGACTCCCCAACGAACTAACACCACACAAGCAGGGTTTGCATTAGTTAAAGACAAGTGTACCATGGATGTGCAGTACGCCTTAGTACACAGTGTCACCGTGCCCCCATGTGGGCAATCGGGATTAAGTGCCTTACCCAAGGACACAACGTAGATGTCTTAACCGATAAGCCACTGAGCTCCCTATGGCATCGTCTATGCTAAGATTCCCTCCATCCACTGGCGGCGCTACGGGGGGGGGGGGGGCATGGGGGCATTTGCCCCCCCCCCCCCCCCAAACGAAGGCTTTGCCGCCGCCCCCCCCCCCCAGTTGCCACCCCCAACCATCTCGCATGCATTCCCATCCACCCTCACACACAAACACATTCAGTCACTCTCTCTCTCTCACACACACACCCCTCTCTTTTTTTATTCCCAATAATTTCTCATACACACTTAGCCCAAAGCCTCAGGCTAGCTGATGAACACATCCAGGCAGTAGAGATTTAAAGACTCGGATGCAGATACTTATAAGTTATAATTACGTTATGAGCCAACAAAGGCATGTCTATCCATATCCCTTGTCTAAAAAAATTCATGGATTTCGCATTATGACAGACGGGCATTATGAGTCTCTCTCTCTCTCTCTCTCTCTCTCTCTCTCTCTCTCTCTCTCTCTCTCTCTCTCACGCACAGACCCACCAGACGCGGATTCAGGATTTTTTGAAAGGAGGACCGCTAATTACCATTACATTTAGTCGAAACTTGGACCCAAAGTCCGTAATATAATTTTTTGGTTTGGTACGTCCACAGGACGTACCAAACGAAAAAAGTATATTACGGACTTTGGGTCCAAGTTTGGACTACCTCATAACAAAGTAATGATATGATCCTTTACGTATTTGCCCCCCTTCATGGGAGTCTCCCCCCCCCTAGTTCCCCCCCCCCACAAAAAAAAATTTCTGGCGCCGCCACTGCCTCCATCTCCCCTGTTCCTGCGCAGCTGGGCAAGTCTCTACGCAGAACAATGGTAATGATGGTTTGTGGTATCCTTGTGCATCAAGGTTACGGCCCAGTGCTGTGGTCATATAAGGGGACAGCGAATTACAGCCCGCAACACTGAAGAATCTTACCAAAAAAAAAGAAATGTCAGATTTTTTAATTTAATATGCTATTTCTGTTTGTTGTCATGACACGGTCTCCATTTTGCGGCATTTCGTTTATGAATTATCGATCCAGATAGACAGGTTTCTACATACACTAATGCTATTAGTGGTGAGCGTTTTTCTTGTGCTTCAAAGTTACTGCCTGTGCTGTGGTCTTTTGAAGGGGATAGAGAATTGCGATCGATAATACAACTTCGCTGCTAATATTCGAATGTTCAATTTATATTTGAAATTCCCATTCTCAAAGCACCAAATTTACTGACAACTTTAGAAAATTAAGGGCAGCTAACTGTCCTGTAAATCTCTTCCAATGACGAAAATTGTCTGCATGATTTTGGGGATAATTGTTAGCTGCACTAGCTCACACCCACCACGGAGTCCAACAAGAGGGAAAATTACCGATGAGCACTAATCCAACCGAGCTGCCAGTGTTCTCACATACTCATAATAGGGCTGCCAGATCTTCAGATGTTGGTACTTCAACCAAGCATTTTACATTACCCTGCAATAAACATTGCCACTATTAGTTAACACAGACAATGCAGAAAAACTGAACGTTTGATGATTTTGTTGAAAGTCAGAATACAATAGCTTTAATCAGATTTTACGAAAAGACCCGATTGATTGAATTACCCCCAAATGCCTCCACTCTCTCTAAAGTGATCCCCTTCTAGGGGCTCCTGATGGACCAAACAGGCCACCCGATCATCCACTGTCTACTCCTCACTCTAGGCCCAAAGCGGTGTATTGGACAGGTATCTCCAACATGGCGATTACCTAAACAGAGGCCTTCCGAAATTACTACATTGGGAACTAGGTTCCTGGATAAAACAAGTTCGTACCATTTTGGTCAAAAGACTAGACTTGATACTTGGACTTCACGGACATGTGTCACACACGTAGGCCATACAAAGTGAGGTCTGTAGGGTCCGATTTGGGCTGCTGGAGGCTTTGGAGTACCAGTACTCTATGTGTTAAATAAAAAGGAAGTTGCGTCATGAATATTATACGTTTATTTTATTTATTCACTGACAAACTTCCTAAACTCTTGTGTTTTTTAACTATTATTCCAGTTGTATAATATTCCACCTGCATCACGAATGAATGCCTTCGGAGAAGATGATGTAGTTGAAATATTAGTCAGTCAAGATTTGAGTTATCAGAGACGGGACAAGTCTGGTTTACACACCTCTCCAATCGGGTGTAAAGACGTCTCTGCCCAAATACTTTGTCGGCAGTAGTCGGCATGTCTAATAAAGTATTAGCGCAATGGGTGACATGTTCGTTCTTTGGGCCGGGTGCATATTGTAGTGATTTTCCTACATGATAATGCCACTTAGACTGACGAGTCAGGTCTCTGCAAAGCAGGTAAATCAGAAGTATCGAATAACGATGTGAATAGTTCAAATACCTCAGTATAAGTGCAATAAATAAACAAAGAGATTAAAATCATTTCCAAAGGTGCCTGAAGAACATTGGGGTTGCCTACTGAAGACTGTCTGGTACCATATTCCGCCTTGTGTTGTAGAATAAAAGGTAGGGTTTTAAAAGAAATAACAGTTAAGTGGACAAAAGTAATCTAAAACCAGCCTTTGTGTCCAGCATATGTCAGAATAAAATTCGCAATGTACTAAAATCATCTTTGGCAAAAACAAACAAACCATGTGTTGATGCAATCACCACGTGCGTTTAATAAGATACATTTTTATTCTGATATTGCCAAAGGGTTTTAGATCAGTGGTGATCTAAAGCCATAATCTCCAATCCCCACTGATGGAAATATGTACAAGTGTATTTCTTGCAGTAATTCTAAAATCAGAATGCCATGTTCGTTAATTACAATTTTTATTATTTTGCCTTTTCTGAAAAATGCGGACTCTGGACACAATGGTGTTATTTTTGTACTTGTAACTGTTGACTTGTTTAAAATAAGTGTCCAGAATGTTTTGACCTAATAATTAAGATTGTTAAATGACATAAAAGTTAATTTACATTTTGACAATTGCAATCTGTACTCTTTGTTACAAATAGAGTTACTGGCATGTTAAAATCTGTACAATATGGTTTTCAATGATTATTTCTTTGTCCCCCATTATTCCAACGGTAACGTTCAATTTGCAAAAGTATACGAATTTTAAGACTTCCGAAGACAGCCACCAAATCGTTAATGCATCAGTTGCGATGTGCTCGTACATAAAACGCTAATCTTAAGCATACATATGCAACTAATCAACGTCGAGCTGCATAGATAGTCTTATGAGCAACAATATTAGCTGTGGTAAAACATTTGCAGTATTGCATGTGAAAACATAAACAAAACGTGCATTGTGAGGTTTAAGAAGAGATTGTTTGTGTCCAGGTACTGTAACACTTTCGTACTTATCCATGCATATCTGAATGACCAACTAACTAGGTGCTGCTGTACACAGTGTAGTTTTTCTTTAAGGAGCCAGGAAATTTCCTTCATATGAAAACAGTGAAAATCTTAAGCTGCAACATATTGTCCAGCTTCTGAGCAGTCTGATTCACACATACACTGTACAGTGATGGGTACCGGTCAGATGTGTAACAAATGATCCATATAAATGGTTATTTAAAAAAAATACTGGTCTGTTTATCAGATAGAACACTGGAGACGGACTGGGTGTCAGTTGAAGTTGTGGTCATTGCAGACGTCGGAACTAATGCAGGTACCAAATGCACAGAGCCATTCATGACTTGTGGCCATTGGCAAACGTATACGTTGATGGATTTGGTTAACCAGAGCTATATAGATTTAAACTGGAAATTGTCTTGCACGTGGCAGTGCAAAGTTTGAACGTGGTAGCTGCACGGTTGGCAGGATCTCAGCGCCATGGAACCGTCGTGCATCATCATTGCGTATATTGCCTGGATACTGTGGAGCTGACGATTAACAGAATATATGTTGCACAGCTGGATCGTATGTTCTGAAAACTGGTTGTGTAATGGGTGTTTGGTACTGTGGAACATGTTCGTGTTGCTTCGTTTTGTCAATAAAAGGTGCCTGTGGAGCTGCCGTAGGATTTGACATGTTGGTTCTGTTCAGATGTCCCTTTGAGAATTGTGTTGAATCATGTGCCAACCTGTCTCCCGTAACTGAATATTTTTTTCTTTGGTTGCGTGTATACTGTCATATATTTGCAACAGATTTTGTCCAAATCTGGCAATCCTACTTTGAGCGTTGTCATTAGTTGTACTCACTCCTTTGATTTTTTTCCTTTCCAGTGTCTTTCGGACACAATATTTTTTTTCTGTCAAGATTCTGTCGTGTGAGTTAATGGTGTAAAGTCAATTTGTGCGCCCCACCGTTTTCAGAAAGCTTTTTGCTGATAATGAATACATTTATAGTCTACCAGCGTCTTACCGGATGATGTGGATATAACGGTTTGGGTGTATTTATATTTATATGTCCTAACATGGATAACTAGGAGCACGGTGGCTCAGTGGTTATGGTGCTGGACTTCAAACCTAAAGGTTCACGGTCAGATCCCCACCAGGAGTTACTGGTGCTGGAGTTTGCACATTGGGGAGACTGACAGTTGCACGCCGCTGCACGGTGGTTCTCTCTGGGAACTACGGCTTCCTCCACCAGTGAAAATGTGCGACACGAGATGACCTTGACTTCTCGAAAGTGTCGTTAAACCCCAATAAAAATATGGACAACTTCAAAATGTATTCACTTGTACTGTCTGCATGTGAATACGCAGAAACCACCATAAAATAATTATTTATTTATTATTTATTTACTGGTGTTAAGGTCACATAATTATGCACAATGGCTAAACGTGACCGTGACAGTTTTACGGGTGGAGGAAGCCGGAGTACCCGGAGAGAACCAGTGAGCATCGACGAGCAACTGTCAGTTCCTCAACATTCCAACTCTGTTCAAGCTCTGCCCAAGCAGAGGTACAGCGGTTGAAGACATATTCACCATCGACGTGCAGTACGCCTTGGTACAGGGCGTCATCGTGCTCTCATGTTGGCAACCGGGATAAAGTGCCTTGCGCAAGGACACAACGCGGGGCGTCCCGGACGGAAATCGAACTCGGGACCTCTAGAATAGAAGTACCCCCCCCCCCCCCCAGTCTTCCACTCACCCACTGTGCTCCCATAAAATAATTTACAGAAATATAGGATAGTCGGGAAAATCCGAGGACTAACCGGGCTTAACGTTGCTTAACGTTGCTTAACTTCAGTGATCTGACGAGAACCGGTTACTGCAACGCCACCGCACCCCACCAAGACTTACCTAAAACAACTACCCAGGTGCTAAGAATGTATTGATGTTGATATTTTATTTGCCAGTACACTAAAATATAGCAATATATATACATTATAGTACATCTAATAAAAATATTGAAATTTCAACAAGAAGAAAGATTGAATATTGTACAATAACTTACAAAAAAATCCAATTAATTGTTGCACTGTGTACTCGCAGGGGAAGGCATAGCCAGATTGGCTGTCTTTCTGCCTTTCCATTAGAAGGAAGAAAAAGAAAGAGAAAGAAAGATGAACAGAAAGAGAAAGACGTGGATATTACACTTCAGCAATTCCAGTTACTGTGTCTTGAATGGGTCTCATACAGCATGCGCGCAAAGTGTCGCTGATGGCCAACAGCGAAATGTCGCTCTCTTAATTCTACTGACACCATTCCTCCCGTTGTCATGGAAATAGTACAAGTTTGAGAAGACCTATGAAATGGTTGATGGGAGCTGAAAGAGAGGCGACATGGACGAGAAAACCAGGCAACAACAACAATTACTGTGGACAACAAATCGTTAACCATTTACCAACGTAACCCCCGAAACCACCCCTCGCCCTTAATAGAAGTCCCTATTCACATTTTTGTAACATGTGAGTTAACCCAAAGACTGCATGCAGGGGCACCTGCTCTGTTGTGTTGATGTGATGGAATACCAGAAATGATTATGGTAATATATATTGCCATTAAGCCTCTATGTTCATATTATTTTACAACTCGGCAAGTGAACAACGAAGCACATTTCGTTTGACGTTAGGATAACAAACAGTAGTCGGTTTGACTGACAACAATCTGTCGACTTGTACAAGCAGACCTAAAACAAAATGAAAACAAGAGCTTCGGTCAAGTAAAATAAAAGGCAAAAAACATGTTTGTATTCATGTTCATGTCAGGATACTGTGCAGACCAAGGGAGGCAAGTCTTATGAAATAATAAACCCTGGAGTCCATTTTGGTTATGAACGCCTAAAAAAATCCAATTAACAACAATGCTAATCTTTCGCTCTCTGTATAAAACACCAAGATGTTTTGAAAAAAATACCTATACATCCATAAAGTACATCATCTCTTGAAAAAAACAAACTGGGAAAAATATTTGATCTCCCATCAAATATTAAATTAAATTTCGAATTTTCACTACTGCCGTGTGGTCAATCACTGAATGACCTTGACACTTTTTTATGCCTCATGTTTTTGACAGATCCTCACACATTCCGGCACAAAATTATAAACAAACTTACTAATCATTTCTAAAGTGGACAAATCAAAATGTTAATTAATGGTTTCAAAGCCAAAATATATTGAACCAATCGGATGATCAGCCCTATTTAATCCCACTCACAGCATTGGGTGTCAAATGCTCCAAGTCGCGTGTTCACTTATTTAGGCGTTCATAACCCAAAGCGATACAAAAGTTGCTTACAATATCTGTAATTTGGGATTTAATTTCAAAATAAAATACTACCGAATTGATTTCAAACACTTTTTTAAAAATTCAATGTTTTTTTTTTCTCTGGTCTCACAGTATTTCATTAAACCCACCCTGTTTTTAAGAAAAAAAATTCTGAAACATTTTCACCATTTCACTCATTTCTGTTAATCCTAGTAAAAAAATCACTGTAAAAACATTCTTCAAATTGACATCCTTTTATATCAATACATTAACAGATCAGCCTCATGTGTACCTCAAGGCCCAATTATTCTCATGTGAGAGAAGCACACCTTGACTCCATTTAACCATATAACTTGAGTGGAAAACAGAAACAAAGGAACAAGCAAAGATTGCTATTTGACCCCCACCGTACCAACCAATTCAGTGAAAAAGCCAACCCCTAGTGCATATGTGTCCTTCCATGATAGTTGTAGTGACGGAGGTTTATAGGCAGGCTAGAAATCGACATATCACACATTTATTAGTCGAGTTGTGACGAAGTCAAACTCGACTTATAGTTTGGTGAATGGCGGGCGGGCGGGCGGGCGGGCGGGCGGGTGGGCGGGCGGGCGGGCGGGCGTAAACAATTGGTTTCCGGATGATAACTTGATAGTGGTTCAACTCACATTCATTAAACTTCACACGTAGGTTGGTCTTGGGGGGAGGAAGAACCCTATTGATTTTGGACATGCTACGTCGAAGGTCAAGGTCACAGTGACCTTGAACATAGTAAATCTTAAACAATTGGTTTCCGGATGATAACTTGATAATGGTTCAACTCACATTCATGAAACTTCATAGGTAGATTGGCCTTGGTGAGGGGAAGAACCCTATTGATTATTGATTTTGGACTCGCTACGTCAAATATCAAGGTCAACATGACCTTGAACATAGTAAATCGCAACAATTACTTTCCGGATGATAACTTGATAGTAGTTCATCCTACATTCATGAAACTTCATAGGTGGGTTGGCCTTGGTGCGAGGAAGAACTCTATTGATCTTGGACTCACCAGATCAAAGGTCAAGGTCACAGTGACCTTTAACATAGTATATCGCAACAATTGGTTTCCGGATGATAACTTGATAGTGGTTCAACCTAGAGTCATGAAACTTCATAGGTGGGTTGGCCTTGGTGCGAGGAAGAACTCTATTGATCTTGGACTCACCAGGTCAAAGGTCAAGGTCACAGTGACCTTGAACATAGTATATCGCAACAATTGGTTTCCGGATGATAACTTGATAGTGGTTCAACCTAGAGTCATGAAACTTTACAGGCGTGTTGGCCTTGGTGCGAGGAAGAACCCTATTGATGTTGGACTCACCAGGTCAAAGGTCAAGGTCACAGTGACCTTGAACATAGTATATCGCAACAATTGGTTTCCGGATGAGAACTTGATAGTGGTTCAACCTAAAGTCATGAAACTTCATAGGTGTGTTGGCCTTGGTGCGAGGAACTGTTGTCACAACTCGACATTGGATCGGTGATCCTGAGCAGCATTTTTTTTTTATCTTATCATGGGAGAATGACATACGAGTAGAAAATTTCCTTGGTGATGTAATGCAAAGACATAAAACGCTTCACATGTACCCTGCCCAAATGAAATATTTTTGTGGCACTGAAGGAATTTTGAGACAAATCAACCACATGACTCTCTGTATTCTATGCATGGATGCCAGGACCTGGATTCAAAATAAGAAGCAGAAACAAATTAGGTGGGAGGAGGTGAACAGAATAATAAACTCTTACAGATGAATCCAGATATACGTTTTAGAGGTCACACAAATACACAGAGTGGCATAGCACTTTCCCGCTGAAAATGAGAACTATTGACCCAGTCTAGTTACTGCTAACTCTTTCCCCACCACAGTCAATCTCCACTTGTGTCACCTTTTCAAAAAACAAATAGTTGACCACTCTCAGAATCTGATTCCAGAAAGATTCAACGAGATATTTTTACTGGAATATACCCGAAACATTAATCTAAGGAGTGGTTAGGTTTCTTTATTGACTGATTTATGATATAATATGCCATATTGACTACTACAGCATAACCTTAACAGAAAGCTAAACTAAACTTAGTGAGACTACTTGGTAAAATTAATAATGATTAAAAACCAATCACAAAGACAAGAAGTAAAATTCAAATTCCAGGCATATGTTTTGATTTTGGGGCAATTCCCTCTTTGCGAGGAATACTGTACTTACGATGGACCCAGCTAGGATGGACCGAAACACTGCTGCTGAATCTTTTAGGGTAAAAAGAGAAAACAATTTTGTACACTGTGAATGCTGCCATTGCAAAAACTAAAAAACGAATGAAGTTGCCTACGGTGTCGTGATTTTCAAATCAAGAATAAAATTTTGGAATAGTTATTCGAATCTAATATTCAGAACACTTCAAGGCAAATTAGGTTAGCTCATAAATAACTGGAATAAGTTTCCAATTGTCCATCAATCAAAGGGAGGTAATACATTTTCAGTTCCTATCAAATAGAAAGGAAATTCAGCTGTCATGAAAAGTTCGAGTAGCTCCATACCTAAACTGCTCAAATAGTGCGAAAACCTGCTGTATACCCCATTAACACAACATTTAATTCCTTTCATATGACTAAACAGGTTATGTCACATATGATTCACTAACTGAGGAGCCCAAAAGAAGAACAGTCTCCATTCTGTGCTGTTTCTGAAGTCTCAGTATGTCAAAAAATCAAATGTTAGTATATTTATATGGATACAATGGGATTAAAATGTCAGAATGATTGAAAAGAGACTTGCAGTAATTAGATGTTTGGTGGGGGGTTTAGGCGGCAGGTGGAAAGACATTAAAAAGTTTCTTAATTGTGTTTCAAGGTGGCAATACAGTTTATTTATACTCCAACCGGTTTAGAGTTAAACAGATTCATTCTGCAGAAATGGATGTATTTGTCACCATTAATTCTGCTGCTCTACCTTGCAGTTGCCCCAAACAACTGAAAATTCAATAATTAACCAGCCAAACAATCTTTCCTCCCACCTCAGATCACCCTTTTAGTTTGCGAGCATTTTATTTATGCATGCCAGGACAGCAAAACAGGAACTGTCTCATGACAATTGGGCATCCTGCACCTTCACAATAGCATTTCCCAAAACTTTCAAAACTTTCAACCATATTACAAATCCAAAGTGCTTGAATTGTAAAATTAACAAGACCAAGATATCTAAAAACAACGAAATATCGTGACACATCCCTCAAGAACAGTTACAAGGAAATACTCCTTTAGGTTATGAACTCCTAACGAAATCCCATTGACAACAATGCTAACCTTTCGCTCTCTGTACAAAACACCACGTTGTTTTGGAAAAATATACCTATACATCCATAAAGTACATCATCTCTTGAAAAAAATAAACAGGAGAAAAATATATGGTCCCACATCAAATTTTAATTTAAATTTCGAATTTTTACTGCTGCCTATGGTCTTGCTCTGAATGACCTTGGTACTTTTTTTTCATGCCTCATGTTTTTAACAGATCCTCACACATTCCGGCACAAAATTATAAACAAACTTACTACTCCTTTCCAATGTTGACAAATCAAAATTTTAATTAATGGTTCCAAAGCCAAAATATAGTGAACCAATTGGCTGATCAGCCTTACTTAATCCTACTCACAGTGTCAAATGCTTCAAGTCACGTGTTCACTTATTTAGGCGTTCATAACCTCAAGGGATCCAATAAAATAAAAATTTTACTTTCCAGGATTGTATTTTCTAATTGTGACTTTAAATGGGTTGAAATGAATCATTAGCATTTTGAAGGATATGGCAATTTGCCAGTTGGCAAATTGCCATATCTTTTCAAATGCTAATGGTTTATTTTAGCCAGTTAGGCCTATATTAATAGGTAGCAAATACAATTCTAGAAAATACAATTGTAAACGTTTTATAGTATTTGCTCCAGGTCCTGTTAAAACGTCGTGTTCTATTATATTTTCTGATAATAGGTTCTTAAAAGTAAAATACTATGTTTTTAAGTCACTCAAACCACTTCAAAACACATTTTCAAGCAAGGAAAAACAAATAACGCAGTGAATTCCCTCTAATCCCACCCCCACTCCACCTACAGGGTGAAAGTTCAGTTTTTTGCATAAAACCACTGAAAATCTTCCAACTATTCTTTTGAAGCAAAATAAAAAAAAAAAATTCTTAATTTCAAAAATTTGAAAAAGACAAGTGTCGCTGATTTCTTCTAAGGTGCAGTTCGTAGAATTAAGAACTTAGATGCAATTATCTGCTGAATAATTAAATAATTGAGTTTTCCGTGTGTTCTGTACTGGCCTCGTATATACTTTGTTAACTAGCATTCCCTTTATGGGGTCTGTCGGTGGCCGGGTGGTTTGCGTGGTACAGTATAGTTTCTCTAGGCGGTTGGTGCCGAAAGAAACTCTCTCGGCGTGGGTTCCAACACCCGACATGCTATTGCAAACAAAACCAGCGTCCTTTCTTAATTCTATGGCATCCGGGAAATTTGAAAAAGACAAGTGTCGCTGATTTCTTCTGAGGTGCAGTTCGGAGAATTAAGTACTTAGATGCAACTGTCTGATAAATAATTAAACAAAAAATTGCCAAAGACCTCAAGTGGCCTGGTGGCCCCCTTTTGAGCAAACGTTCATCTTATGTATTCACAAGTGAGTTGTATTTATAATGAGGTATGTGTTTTAGAAAATCGGGTGCTCACAAATTAGAAGGTATACATCCAACTTTGTTCACGTCATACCTTCCCTTCCTGACGTTGTATTTTCAATATTTCCTCAACTTTGTATTTGGGACCACGAATACTAAAACGTCCCTAGAATTCAAGTTATACTTCGGACCATGAATGCTGAAGGGTCATATGGTTAAACTTTTCAAGACAGAAATTTAATTTTCCTATTTTATTCATCAAATTTGTTACATATAGAATATACCCAGAGTAGCTTGGTGTACCAAATATTCACCACAAGTGGTCAAGTAGTGTTAACCACGAACCTTTGGCGCGCGGTTAACACCACTTCACCACGAGTGGTGAACATTTGGTACACCAAGCTACTTTGGGTATATTGCATTTATACCATGATCGTCAGATTATTAAGAGTCGCTGTTATTTTTTCTCGACTTTACTGAGCAGCAGACGTACATACATGCGAATCTGTTTTTGCTTACATAAGCACCGGTGGGTGGTACCTCCGCTGTCAATTTTATCGCCGAAACGAAATGAAAAAAGAAACGGGGCCTTTTTCATTTTAATAACATAACACACTATTTCGAGTTACGGATGCTTTATTAACATGCGACAATACATGTTTGTGTATTTTTGGCATCTTATGAGAGGTAAACCCATTTAAAAACGTAATAAATAAATGCCACTTTCATTTCACTCTCCGCGAGGCGACGTGCGATAAATGTAGACAAGTTCGCATTCAGGTAGACGTCACCAAAGGTCAACTTGGATGTAGTTCTACTGTAGGTGTAAATTTTAACTTTTGAAATCCCATTGTTGTCGTATTCACTACGGGTGGTGTGTAAAGCTAAAATTTATGTCATAGGCTTTTCGTTTATAGTAGAATAGGTTATCATGGTATAAATGAGCATAAACCTGTTCTTAGTCATTACATATACATGTACCATGATCCTTCGGTCTTGGTAAGATTGCAGACATTGTGATTTTGGCAGAAGAATTTGCTTTGGAAACAGTTATTAAACTGTTGTAAGCAGTAAGAATTTGATTGGATGAGCATCTTTCAAAATTATTGGTGCTAAAAATGGAAAATGTGTATGAAGTCCTCTAGAGACACTTGATGAGAACTAAATATGTGGTTCTACCGATAGTACTTCCAGGAAAAAGTTTTGAAGGAAGTGTCAAAAATATTGAAAATATGCTCGTAAGTGGAATCAGAAAGGAGGGGGACATTCTTATTTCTCTTGGCTGGAAAAAGCATCAATATAAGTATAAGAAGAGGTTATGTCGAAGACAAAATTAGATCTCTCATTTTACAAGCAATTAAGCATTTATCTTTGAGTGAATAATATATGTATCTTTTATAAGAATCAGTTAACCAGTCACCCATTAATTGAACAAGTTCACCGGGTTCATTTGCTTGGAAAGCCCAAGAGGCATCACCCCGTCTAAAACTGTGAAGGAATACTGATTGAGGTCTCTGGATGTTAAATTGATCATAGATTTTAAAAAGGCTTGAAATTTGGAATAAATTATTGGACGAGAAATCCCTATCGATTTGGACATAAAGGTAGGATCGGACTTTTTCCCGGGACAAAATAAAACATGATGTATAAGCTTTAACCCATTGAGACTTTAATTATCCTGACGTTCAAACGTCACTGGGAATTCAGTTTCTTCAACGTTTTTCAAAATGCGACGTCAAACGGCGGAAAGTGCAAATAGCAAGATATTTTTCACATTAGTTATTAACTGGTTGAGGGCTAGATTATATTTGGTGGTCTGAATTTGTAATTCAAAACTTGTTTTATTACAAATTATTGGAGAGTGCCTGTGGGCACTCTCCAATAATTTGTAATAAAACAAATTTATATAAACAAAATAATTATTTGTGTTTGACTGAATATGAAATTTTAGCAAGTAAAGTGTTGGCTTTTGCTCTGGTATTCTCATTTTTTGAAAGCCCTAGTTGTGGCTTATAGCACTCAACCAGTTAATAAGTCTTGACAGCAGGATTATATTAGTATTTTAAGCTGTGATAACATTTGTCGCAACCGTTGTCACTGAGCAGTATTCGGGAGAAAATAGGAATTAAGGTTAAAACTTTAAAAAATTGAAAAATAATAACAAAACAAATAACCACAAAGTATTAACGCGCTATTTGATTTCGTACGTCATAAGATTTACAGAAGTATCAAAGGGTTAATACGACAGAGAGGAGGGTTCACTAGAGCGACAATAGGGATGTTCAGTATTTTCTATCCAGACTAAATAGTTTTTGACCATTTAATAACAACACGTAAAATTTCATCCAAAAAGGTGATGTCACCTCAAGTTGGATGCTTTTGTGGATCAAAAGAAGACACAGAATTTTGAATTAAATTGGATTTTCTTGCCATTAAGAAAAAGGCAATAAAAATAAAAAAAAATCCTCCAACACAAGACCTCAACTGGATCTGACTGATTAATGTGGGAATACCTTTCTGATAAAATTCAAGGAGTAATATGTAAGTAGTAATATGTAAGACTTGTTTAACACAGTTTGGGGTAATTATGCGAGATCTCTCATTAATAAAGCTAATTTATAAGAACAAAACTGTAAAAAAATCCAAATTAAGGAGTAAGTGCCAAATTATTAGTCCACTCAAATAGTTAAATTGTTGTCAACATGAATGAAACATAAATCTGAATTCATGGAATCGCAATCCCATCTGGACAAGCAATCTACCAGCGGTTGTTACATCTTGGATATAAACTGCTTTGTTTTCATTTTCATAAATAGCACCTTGAAAACATAATTCTCACAAACAAGACTACGAAAAGGTATTTCTTGAAGCCCACTTCATTCAGAATAAAAACTATTTTTTTCAAAAATAACCTGCGCCGATCGCATCCAGGACAGATCATTGAATATTTATAAGCATAAATTCCAGGTATGATAATCCCATTGCGGTATTATTAATGTGCGTTCAGGTAACCTGTCTTTGAAATTGGTGGAATCGAAATCTATATTATCCCCCATCCCATTAAATACTGACAAATGAAAGTGTTTAGATTCATTGTAACACCGTAGATTCGCAGTGCAGATCTAGAGAAAAGGATTGTTAATGTTTTGTTTTGGCTGATAATTTCCTGTGATAAAAACAGTTAGTGAATGAATGGCGAAAAGAAATGGGAGGGCGACCACACCAAATTTGTTTGAGATATCCGACAAGTATTGATGATACAAGGCGTGCCCACATGCCACGTGTGGAAAGCGGTAATCATCTGCATCGCTGGTTTATATCGGAAGTTTTGTGATCTCGTCCCACGACCAGAAAAAGCTACCAACGCTACTACTCACTTTGAAGGGTCGTCAGAAGTTTTATTGAAACGGCAAGAAAACAAAATAAAGTGAAATGACTTTAGCTAATAGAGAAAGCGCTGAGTACATGCTGCAGTGTCATGTGTACCTGATTTGAAAAGGGCAGAAAAAAGCTTGGCATCATAGCAGTTATCGAACTTATCCAATTGCGAATACCAATCATACCAGATACTTTATTTGTATGTGCAATTATGCTCCAGTGAAAAAAAACGTTGTTTTTTAAATGCTGCTATACGTCCGTTTCATGGTAAATATTTTACAGTCTGTGGATAAGTTGTGCAACTTAAGATTAAAAACATATTTTGGAGTTATTTCCCTTCCTATACTTTACTGACGATTTGTGCAAAGGAAGAACTACCAATGTAATCCACCAAATACAAGTTTTCGGGCTTGTCATTAAATAATTTGAAAACTTACGTCGACAACTTATTCAGTTATTCTTGGCACCCTTGATAACATGTAGAGTTGAGGTACAGCTAGCTTCGAGTAATTTTGCATCACCTCCTTGCTTCGAATAAAATGAACCAAGCACTGGCAAGCAGCAATGCCCAGTTCGAGTGACCGGTCAACGTTCCTGTCTGTTTGGATTTACGGAGTGCCACAGCCACAGCCACAGCCGTATTCATATTTGGATAGCATGGACAACGATGAACGAATGAATTGTGAGATGGCATATCAGATTTGATACAGGACAACAACACCATGACCATCGCGTATAACAATGCCCCAGAGATACATATTTGGCTTCTTAACTATTTGAACTCTGGTGATTTCTTCCATGTTAGTTCAGTGGCAGCAACTGGAAGAGTCCATATTCATTATTCGGAGAGTAAACCAAATAATATTTTCAACGTTCAGCCTTGGGGCTGCAAATTAAAGATAGTGATTGGTCTACAACACACATTTACTTAGCAGCCATCCTACTTAACCCTTTACCTAAAGTAACGGCCAAAACCGGCCAGCGCTATTCCCAAAAATCGCCAATTAATTTTCACTATTTTATTCATTTTTTGTCTCAAAAACATAGGTTATGACCCCTCGTTGGAACGAGCTCGTCGCGCTTGTTCCAACGAGGGGTCATAACCTATGTTTTTGAGACAAAAAATGAAAAAAAATAGTTATTCAAGAATTATTTTTGCAAGTGTCGTCTGCTTTTCAAGTTAGGTAAAGGGTTAATGAAAGTATGTCGTATAATGTTACTGGACCGCAGAAGTAGTCTTTCGGGTCTGAAGGGTTAACACCATCTGAAAATCAAACTATTCGCAAAACAGTGGATGATGATTATGTTTGCAACTCCCTCTTCAAACAGAGATTGATAATATGGTGATTTTCGTCAGGGAAAATCTTTAATGAATTACCTATAATAAGCTTGATGATCACGAGCCGATATCGTTGCTACAATTTTAGTGAAATGCATTCGTGGATACATGAAAGAAAAAATATTAAACGTTACAGGCTTGTAAACGTCTGACATTGTTTCATGTTAAACAGTAGTAGAATGTCATGCTGAGACCTCCTCCCATTTTGGGGACCTCGTACGTAAGATTATGTCGTAGTGCAATGTGGGTGTCACGAGCGTTGTCATGGAAGCCGCGTTATGACGACACTCGGTGATAGTGGGTATGTGTAGCGCTTGTCAGGGTGACACGTGTTTCTGTTTACCGTTTTGCGTAATGAGGCGCCACCTACTTGCTTTGCTGGTATGGTGTGGCCATGGAACAGAAAGATGTTCAATCGTGTGGAGGTGTACTTGATGTTATTTTATGGGAGTCAACTTTAAACCTTTACCAACACGACAGGCAGAACGGCACTTGCAAACAAACTTTTTGAAAAACTATATTTTTCATTTTCGCGTCAAAAACATAGTTTATGACCCCTCAATGGAACGAGCACGTTGATCTCGTTCTAATAAGGGTCATTTATTATGCTTTTAAGACAAAACAAAAATGAAAAAATAATAAAAATTTAACAGTGATTTTTTTTTTTTTTTTTTTTTTTTTTGTAAATAGCGCTGCCCGGTTTTGGTCGTTACGTTTGGTAAAGGGTTAACAACATTCTGTCCCCTTGTCTGTTCACAGTGTTGGCTGTTACTAATAAAGCCCCATAGTAGTACTACAACCAGATTTCCCTATCGCTCTTGACTATTACTAATAACTGCTATATTCTACTATGACTTTGTAGCTTTCAGACCATCAAATAGCCTTCATGGTAGAGGTAGAATTCCAATAAGAGTAAGTACTTCTAAAGGCATGTGCTCTCACGATTCTTCGACTTATCTGGGTATTTGCTGCTAAACTATCATTACATGACCTACATTGCTCCTACGAATACATTAAAATCAGTTGGGTTAAAAATCAACCCACTTAAACTGAATTGAGCGAATTTGAACCCAATTGGGTTCATACAATTGGGTTCCCAAACGCTATAATGGACTCTCAGAGCATTCTAAATTTCAAAAATGTTTCAGGAGGGCAATGAACACTCACCAAAAGGGATTGTCCCTGTATCAGTATGCATCGCGTCTTTTGATTGGTCAACGTGACCGAAACAAATAGCCATGGTATCGGCTATCTTCAAACATGCGGGTGATAAGAGAGCGCGCCGTTGTTCCCCGTTTGTCACTCGAGAAACATCCAGATGATAAAAATAACCTTTGACCCCCGACGGGCTCACATCGATGATCGATTGCAGAAACTCCTATTAGAAATGTTAAGTTATATCCAACTTATCGTCGTATTGTAGTGAATACTAATACAAATTAAAAAATATCGCTGCAGCCCTATGAGTAGAAGCGCTTGTTGGTTGTATTCGATGAGAACTGAACAGATTGAATCGGATTCGCAAATATACTTTTGCGCTTTGTGGGGTGAGAACATCAAGGGGAGCAACTCATCTGTTTATCTTCGATATCGCTTGAGCAGCACACTTCATAATTTATTTTGCGGTTTCCGATGGTCAGCGTAGAAATGTATGCTATTAATTCCACCTACCTCTAACAAAATTCAATGACTGTGGCTCAATTCAATATCTTCAAGTTTAACACAAGTGGAGTCTGAAATTGTGAGACATCGTTCTCGAAATTCAAAATGTCACCTTCCATGTTCCATGTCCAGCGTCGTTTTATGTGAATATTTAAGCTCTTCTCCCAAAGACATGAATAAAACACACAACATAACACATCTAACATGCTGAAGCTTGTTCCATGGAAATACAATACACTCTGGAAGGCTGAATTTACACGGTTTAAAAACTTTTTCAACGAATTCAACTTCACCAAAGTGAAAAACTTCTCCATGTGTGACCTGGTTTATAAACAACGATTCGGAAATAGACTCGGTCTATTTATAGTTTTGCTGTGACGTTTGTTTCGCTGTTTGGTTCAAAACCTGAGGCTCAGTGTGGGGTTTAAACTTCGTCGCCTGAGTCTAAATGTGGGATCATATTTTATATCTCGGCATTATCTATGTGTTAGGAGGCGGGACAAAATCGTTATCTCGGGCAACATCCAGGATACATGGAGATTTAATACCTGAATGTCTCCTTTTCAACCATTCGGCTTGCGCCTCATGGTTGAAAACCGACATCCAGGTATAAATCTCCACGTACCCTGGATGTTGCCCGAGATAACTTATATTCGATACCTCCCTCCATTTGTTGAGAGTTGAATGTGTGTTCTGTTGTGTTTAACTGTTTGGAAAATATCTGAATTTTAGCCCAAAACGGGTTTCATATGACAGAGCCCCTCAACATGGTGCAAGACCTTCACACATGGTACAAATGCCGCATGACAGAAGTTCACCACCCGGAGGTAGGTACGCCCTCCTGCAACCTTCCCCCACTCAGCCCTTTGTTTGTTGAGACGGTCGAGCGGGTCGTGTTTAATTATCCGAACTCCCTGCCAAGCCTTCCGTCTATTGAGAGTAGAGTATGTTGTGTCTTTAATTGTTGGGAATAATCTCTTCGGAGAGCCACGAACGACAATCAACGGAGACAAATCTCCCTTAAACTTTGAGCGCCCCCTAAAATTTAGCCCAAATCAGTTTTCACATAATAGAGGTATCAGTATAGCTCACGGTCTACTCATGCTAAAGGCCACTCATTTGTTGCCAGGTTCCCGAACTATTCCAACGGGAGGTAGACATCTTTCTCCATACCCTTACCCCACTCAGACCTTCATATGTTGAGAATCTAGTGGGTCATGTTTAATTATTTTCCCGTAACTCACCCCTCCCCCTCCTTTCAGCTCTTCGTCTGTTGAAGGAAGCGTGTATTGTGTTTAACTTCGGACAATCCTTCCGTACAGCACCCCAAGCCCTTAACCACAAACCCACCCACCCGCCCACCCACCCACCAACACGCTAGGCTATTCGTCTGTTGAGAAAAGAGTGTATTGTGTGAGACTGTTGCGGGGAAAGCCTAGAATCTCCTATTAACGGGAGTGAAGGCCTACCAACCATTTCTGCTCAGCTCTTTGTTTGCCAAGAGTGGAGTGCGTCCGGTGTAATTACCCCTTTCCCGCCCTGGTCGCCTTGCCCTTAATTTTTAAGATTCAGTTGAGTGTTTAATTGCTGGGAATATTTAGTGGTATTCGATAAGGGATATGAAGGAGTATAAATAATGATTATTGAGAGTCAGGTATTTGTGTAGAGTTTAATAGGTGCAATAATTGTTCGGGTATTCTGTTGGGATTACTGTTTTGCCGTGTATAGGCATTTGAGAGTTCCGCGCGATCGGAGAGTGTGCAGACTGTCGTAAGGTGCTAGTTGAATACGAACACGTGAAGTATTGAAAATAGTAAGGGCGAGTTATGAGTGGATGGTCATTTGTGGGAAGCGTGTCTTGTAGCAATTTCCAATGTACATCACGAACATATGAAATATTATCGCACTAAATAAAACATTACACGTGAACTAATTTTGTATTAAACTGATCTTGTTAAGTAGGGTTTGTAAATAAACCTTTTTTTCAAAGACTGTCGTCGCGTCCGAAAGGTAACTCGAAGAGTCGTGCGAGAATTTGCTCCTATGTGTATTCGGTCGCATAGCTCGCTAGCTCACATGGCTAAATCGTCATCTACGTTTATCGGCAACACCACTTTCGAAGGTGCATGTACTCCAGGCAGAAATTGCTTCCATTGATGTTTAGCTCATTTCCCTGAATCATCACTCACGTTGCTGCATCGCCTATTCGCCTTCTCATTTTTATGCGACGAGACGGTTGATCTGATATTTTACATTTGACTGCAGCAGTGGCCATAGAGTTAGACATAGAAGAGGCCACTGGTACCAGTAATGGAAGCCAAGAGAATATGCTTGCACAATCCCTTGCACAGACTCCCTTTCTAGGATATCTGTTATTATAGAATCTGATTTTGAGATGAGGGGAAAAATCGCATGCTGATTCAATCTTTTCAGTAACTAAACTCACACCGGACGAGTCTAAGAGGCATACATGAGTGTACCCCTAAGAACAATTATTCTTGTTCTCTTTACCCTTTTCGTGAGAATGTCGAATGGTGTGGGATTGTCTTAAAATGCCATGTTAGAATAAAAGGGGCATTAGTAATACAACAACTCTGAGGCTTTATTACAAAAAATAAGCAGTAAAGCTGTTCTCTGGTTCTTTTGGGATACAGAATAGAGAGTTGAGAAACTACGCCTGGAAGCAGTCAGAGGTCAGGGATTTCTCTTTTGCCATAGCATGCGTTCCTGCTGTCTCGTTTCCGTAATTTGCCATTCGCACACTCTACGAACACGGGCACAGTATTGGGCGACTTTCAGCCCCATAGCAAGATCGTGCCACCAGAGAAGCTGAGCTCATGAGGTAGCGCCCCCATCATATAACATGTACGACTAAAACACGTGTAACCTCACAACACCCGCTGAGCATTCACCCTAACATCACGTAAGACATAAGGTGATGATGGATTAGCTTAACAACACGTATAACTCCTTCAATGAACATATCGTTACTTCTGAGTCCCTTCCGAGCCCCCTCACGACTTCTTGAAAATAAAATATCTTATAGAACCAACCTTTGTGTGTGTTCAAGTGCACAAAAGCGTCTCTTCCTTTTGACTCTCACGAAAGAATACCTTACAATTGTCTCTTTTAGACCATGGTCTATTGGTAGTCCACAAGGTAGGGTGCAGCTTTGAACCACATTCCTCCTATCATGGGACCTCAACAATTAATGTGCAGACTGAACAGGTTTTATGTGCATCATGCCTTGATGATATTCTAGACGTTACATATGTATGGTACTAAAATAAATTGGTAAGATATTCAACTCATGGATCGAAAGCACGCCAGATGTGGACTGGTCACTTCCCCCGGGTTAGCAAATATTTCCACGGGTGCATTAATAATATATTCCAAACACTAATTATAGGAATAATCATCAACATTTTAGTTAATGAAGCACCGAGTACAACCCGATGCTTTATTAATTAATTTATTGCTGATGACGATTTTTATTACCTGGTAAACGCATGCGTGAACATCACTTCCCTCGCGTGGATTACGACAAGTCCACGGAGACTGCACTGTCTATCGGCGTCTTTCTCGCTGCTTTGTTTCACTTACACTGTATCGAACAAGCTCTTGTGGCGTCATGATATAAACCCCTATCGACTTACTTCTATTGTCAATCGCTCCAACCCTGCCTATGCTGCAGGGTGGAGTTATGATGTTGGGGAGCTGGTAGGTGTTCATCGTTACTAGGTGGTTCTCTCTGGGTACTCTGGCTTCCTCCATCCATAAACCTGTCACCGACATAACACAACACTTGTCGTTGAAAGTGTCATGAAACCACAATAACTAATAATTAGGCCTAACAAAAAAACCTTCTCTTCACTTGTGGGGTTGCAGTTGTTTTATGAATGTCCTGATTGCATGCTGAGAGAATAAAGACAACATATTTCAAATCATGGGAGTAGATTTTGGCGCCGAGTGCTTTAGCTCGGATCGAATCCAGAAATCGGGGATGTACAGTACATGGAGAGTGTATTATCACTAAATCACCCGCAGAGTGGATATTTCGCCAAAGCAATAATTGCAAATTTGTTGCAAAGCATAACAGGCACAAGCAAAGTTTCTGCCAATGGACCTCAGGGTTAAACCCGGAGGTCCATTGGCTGAAACATTGCTTGTGTTTTTAGTCGATATACACACAATTTGAAAGTTACAGTTTGGGTGATAGCTCCACTCCGCGGGTGATTTAGTTACAATCCACTCTCCACGTACTGTATGTGACTAAGATGTGAAATCATGAACTCGCAGGGCAAAACCAAGCTATCTGCATTTAGTCAGCAGTCGGGGGCGGGGCAAAACGGGGGTAAACAAACAATTTATGCATTTTTTTATTAATTTTCTTGAAGGCAGAACTTGTTGAAATTTCAGCGAAAACAAAACAACGAACCCGATTGGCCAGTTAAATTGCAGCTACAATTTAGCTTGACCAATAAAAGCACAGGCGCTAAATTGTAGCTACAATTTATTAAATTGTAGGTACAATTTAGCTAAATTGTAGGTACACTTTTAATTGAAAATACAATTTAGCTAAATTGTAGGTGCAATTTATTAAATTGTAACTACAATCTAGCTAAATTGTATGTACAATTTATTAAATTGTAGCTACAATTTAATAACTAAAAACGACGTGAAGCTAATAGGCTTCCGTACATATCTATACCAAATTAAGGTTTTTCATTTCATAACTGAGGCCATCCACGGGGGTTATGTTGCGGATATCCAGCACACAGTATCGCGAGTACATGCCAAGGAAAGCATATTCGGACAGAGTGATGCATACGCATACCGGTGGCCTACTGACCCGTTGAGTGTGAATAGTACCAGATCTTCAGAAGTTGGTCATTCAACAATTTCTTTTGTGACACTAGTGCGATGAGAATTACCACAGACAAACCCTGACAGAGAAATAAGAAGGAACATGTTACAGAAATTCGAATTTTTTCGTTAAACCTCAATGTCTCAAGACGTGACATCCTTCTTAAAGACCCCCGATTGGCCAGAATGGACCTGCCTGCTCACCAGTCTACAGCCGAAATTAGGGGCAAGGCAGTGTATTAAACGGGTATCTTCAAAGTGGAGATTGCCCTAATCTGGACACTTTTCATCAACTACCAGGATTCCTTCCTCCAGGGCCTTCGGAGCGCACCTCACTGGAGTACAAGGTGCCTGAATTAAATAGGTTCGTACCATTTGGATCTGGTGCTGCTTTTATAAAAAAAAATATATCACAGCTAACCTGGTCATGTGAGCTGGCAGTTCCCCTATCCGCCACCTGGAGACCCGTCTAGTAGGGTTATGGCCAAAGGAGATCCAAAGGAAACCCTAATCCCCAAGGAGAAACTGTTATTTGTGGTTACCCTAAGAAAGGTTTATCTCTGTGTGTTCGTTATTGATTTGGGTAGACGGAATAAAATATCAAGTGAAAAACAGTATAGATGGCATTTCATACACCAAATCATCGCGTGTTTGTTTTTTAATTTTTACCAGAATAGTTTTATTATCTGATGTGTATCAAACACCAATACCACAAAGATTTTTCTTCAACAAATCAATCTCTAATTCCATTGAAAATCAATTAAACCCCTACAGAGTTTTAATACAGTGTCAATAATTTTATAGACATGGGTGCCTGAAGCACCAATTAATCGGATATTAAACTACTGTAACACTGAAAGTAAAGAAAAAAAGGCATCTGTACTTAGGTCAGTATACTGTTGAGAACACTGAAGTAACTTTCAAACAATGTTTGTTCAGTCATATCAACAAATGAACAGCACACAAGATTGGTCAGAAATTATCATGCATCAGCTAAATGCAACGTGATGGAGAACTACAAGACACAAACCAAACGAATGGATTCGTTTGTCGAATCACGTGATTATGAGTGTAAAGTGTGAATGTTTTACCACCGGAACAAATTATGTAATTTTACCCTTTGAAACACAAAATTCTAAATACTCTTGTCCGTCCAGCAGAACAAATTTTAACATAATTGGCGAATCTATTTGTATTTGCAAGGATGTTCAGTATTAATACAACCAAATATTCCTACCGGGCTGTGGTATTGTAACTAAACTGATCCACCTTACTGTGTCGTCCTCATTTGCCGTTCCACTATCGAATGCCACATTTTTATTTGCGTAAAATATTGCGCGTACCTGGCTGGAAAACCATAACTCCAAACGAGCGCAGTTTCACACAGTACAGTAGAAATTCTCTGTCCGCTTATCCACCCGTATTACTGTAGAATATCACTTGTCGAAAATGATATACGAGAACATAGAACCTTGCATTTTTTGTTTATTTTTCTTGATACGGCCTTGATTTCCCACTATTAGATTTTATTTTTTTATTTTTATTGTTGGGGTTTAACGACACTTTTGGCAGCCAGGGTAAACTCGAATGCGACACTTTGACAGGTGGAGGAAGCCAGAGTACCCGGAGAGAAACACCGACAACGGTGAGCAACTGTCAGACTCCCCAACCTACTAACTCCGCACAAGTAGGGTAAGCATTGGTTGAACACAGGTACAACATCATCGTTCAGTACGCCTTAGTACACAGCACTACCCTGCGCTCACCTGTGCAGTCGGGATTAAGTGCCTTGTGCAAGGGCACAACGCAGTTACCGCTAATCAGTATCGTACCGTGGCCCTTTCGGTTAGAAGTTCAGTGCTCTAACAAATTAGTCACCGTCCTCCCTAACTATTTTATTTAGATCCGACACGAGGTGACCCTTTGTCGTTAGTCCCCAATATGAAAGTAAATATTTCATATACTTTTATACTTTATTTATGATTTCGATCCACTGATGTAAATCTGATCGCGAAAGAGACCACCTTTGTGATTACCATCCAGTATATTCCCGACTTACCCTTGTCGTTTGGATCCTTTAACCTTTTAAACCCTGGTGTTATCTTCCATGTCAGTTAAATTGCAGCAGTTGGAAGAGACCATATTCATTATATGGGGGTAGACCAATTAATGTTTTCAACGTGCAGCCTCGGGGCTACTCGTTGAAAATATTGACCGGTCTACCCAACACATGCTCTTAGAACACATCCTACTTAATCAAATTATGACGTATCATGTTCCTGGACCGGAAAGGCCGGATCACGGGTTCAAGAAGTAAAATGAAGAGTTATTTATTTTTTTATTTGTTGTTTAAAGTGACATCAGCATAGAAGCCTACATCTTGCGATAAAACGGTAATAGCATGAAAGGGACATTATCAGTCATGAACTAAAATAATTATTAACTGGTAGAGTGGTAAGTTATTTTTAGTAATCAAAATTTGTTCTTATGTCCTTGTCTTGTTACAATTTATGGGAGATTGCCAACAGGCAATCTCCCATAAATTGTAACAAGGCAAATTTTTACAGACTAAATAATCAAACTTCATAGACAATATGAAGCATATCCACTGGCAATGAACCCTTTACGTTCTTATATCTTTACTTCACAATAAAGCCCAAATATGGGCTTCCAGCACTCTATCAGTTAATAAGACAGAACACACCGAGAGTGGAGTACGAGGGTTTGGAATCAACGACCGCGTCAGTGGCTAGTTTTTCGTGTATTTCACGGGCACCTGAGGCACGCATGAAATACAGGAAGACCTCCAGCAAGGGTCATTGATTCCTGTCCACCGTACTCTTCCCTAGTTATGTTCAATATTTATTCCAGGATTCTATTTTGAGTTAAATGAATGAGGTTGATATTTTTGAAGAAAAATGTCACCATTGGCGGTCTGTTTTCATTCTTGCCTGACGCTGCTTTGTGTCGAGGTATTTCATCCATGTCATAACGTCAATCAGATGTGTAACTACCAATCAGAAGCGTTTTACACGATGTTCGTACATCTGGGCCGCATTCCACGCGTGGTGTACCTAGCAAATATTTCACTATAAACATAGTATCTGGTAACGTTGAATACAAAGAACAATCGTGGTACAAAACAAGTAAATAGATACACCGACGAAGAAATGAGTAGCATGAACAGTGATGATTGATGATACAAGTAGTTTATGAATCTGGTGATTTTGAGTATACTAGAAGATGAAATCTGGACTAAAAAAAGTATCGAAAAAGATTTAAAGTTTACAGTACAGTTGCCGTGGAGTGGTCATAATCCAACCGTGGGCAATGATGGCCATGCATGCCTTTACCAGGTAATAAAAATCATAATCAGCCAAATTTTAACTGATGAAGCAGAGGGTTGTACCCGGTGCTTCTTCAGTTAAATTTTTGAAGATTATTCCTATAATTAGTGTTTGGAATATAATATTATTGCGTCCATGGAAATATTGCCCACCCGTGCAAAGTGACCAGTGAACGACGGTCGTACTGTTTGTAAACGGTCAATTTCTTGAAGAAATGATAAAAGTCTGCGCGAGCTGGTATGATCAAATGTATCTCTAAGAGATCTTACCGTGAAACACCGCCCTCTCAAATGATTAAAATCTGTACAATCTAAAATAATGTTTAATACTGCTAACCCATGCTGGCAAGGAACACATTATGGTCGCACATTACCCTCTAACAAAAAAGAATGTGTAAGTCTCGTTTTGGCCAATACGATGAGACTTATATGGCCTTTTCTATATAAGTTAGTAGGCGGATAACTATCAGTAATAGAAAGTCGGGAACGACGCAGCTTGTTATTTGTCATTCAAACCCATTCCCTTTGCCACATAGATTTGATATAGGTACTGATATGTGATTTAAAATCAAGGAAAGGAATTTCAAACTCAGTGACATACTTGTTCAGTACCTGCTCTGCAGCACTGTCTGTCTGGCTGTTACCGAAATACCAAACATGCTTAGGTAGCCAGTAAATATACGTTATCACCACTATGTGTTAACTGAGCAACTTGTATCAAGCCGAGGTGGTGTTCATATTTGGTATCGCGGCGATCCCTAGAGCGCCGAGGTTCTTTGTATCAGCTATCGCAGAGAGCGGAGTGTAATTACGCAGAAGATGCCTATCACGGAACAACCCATGCAAAGACTGAGAAAAGATCATTGAAAGAAACCAAGTGAACATAGACGAAGAAGTATGATTGTAGTTGTGTGTATGTGTCGTAATGATAGGGCAGAATTAATGCTAATAGTGATGTCTGATCAGGCTTCTTTATTAGGACTGAAGATATGGAGGGTGTGAGGCTGAACGGTTTCCCCAGAACTCTGGTTGTTAGAACGGAAATGGCGCTGGGGGTAGCTGCGATCTTCCGTGAAGTTGACGTCTTTTTCTTTGAGGGGGGGGGGGGGGGCGGCGGAGATTGAACGCCAGATCACCACTCGATAGGCGTTTATTTGTATTGAAACTTTGTAAGAATATGTAAAACTCAATACAGTCGAATTTGACATCTTTTATGTAATTACTAGAATAAAGGTAAAATCTCCAATTAACAAAAGATGTTTGGAAGGATCGACTTGGGCAGATATACTATTCAAAAAAGTAGGGGATATTTGATAAAAGTGAGATTTTTGAAGAAATATTTTTATATTTTCATCAAAAAGACAGTTGAGGCATTGCACTGTGGTGAATGATTTCAGCTAGACTTGGGTGTCTGACAAGCACACATTCCACGCACTATGCTGTAGAAGACATGGACGGTCAGTCAGAGAATTTACCACATTCAGTCCAAGACCTCAGTACCTCGTAAATCCTCCTCGGTTCGCGAGACCAGCGCGGATCCGACGTGACATACTCCTCACCAAACGTCCAATATCAGCTTGACTGATATTATTCCATTCTTCATCCTGCAGTGCAGCGGCGTGTTCCTGGACATTGGTAGGGGCTGTTGGCTTTGTCGGAGGCGCCTGCCAAGCATATATCAGACGTGCTCGATTTGTAAAGGGCTGGTCTTAGTGCTGGACAAGGCAGTATAGTGACATCCTGCTCATGGGGTCAACTCTTTAGCGACACGGGCCCTGTGTGCTCTTGCATTGTCATCTTGGAAAATGAATCGACGGCCTTGGCGTCGCGCAAATGGCACCAAATGAGCTGCCAACATGTTGTCACGGCAGTACTGCCCTGTGACACGCCCTTGGATGACATGTAACGCTGCTCTGCTTCACATCGTTATACCTCCCCACACCACAACCGATCCACCACCAAAACGATCGTGTTGCCAACAGTTATGTCATGGTTTCGTTCGTTCCGCCGGCTTACCCTCTTTCGCATGTCGTGGAAGTCGAAAGTGAACCTCGATTCATCGGAAAACATGACTTTGCTCCACCGACGATTGTCCCAGCGCTGTCGTGCTCCACGCCAATTACGCCTTGCTGCGATGTGACGTTCAGTCAAACGTGGAATTATTCGAGGTCGTCGAGCGTACACATTCCAGCTGTGTAGGCGATTTCGAATAGTCTGACCGCTGACTCGCACATCTGTCGCACGGTGCAGCTTGCTGTCCAATTTCTGAGGCACTTTGATGGCGATTACGTAATGCTGTGATTCGGATGAAACGATCCTGGTCAGCAGTTGTCGCCCTTGGACGACCTGACCGACGTCTGTTATCATCATTACCTGTCTGACGGTTGCTTGACCACAACCTACTAATCACCGATTGAGTAACGTTGAGACTTTGAGCCACTACACTCTGTCATTTGCTAGTTTCCAATCTGCCAACGGCACATAAACGTTCGTCACGTGTCAGTCTTCGCATACCTCAAAAGTTACGTTTCGACCAGAAACTATTAATGAACGAGTTTATACCAAGAAAAGAACGATGAGACCGAAAAAGCCCGACCAGTACAAATGAAAATGTCAAAATGTACCCCACAGAATTAACGCGGTGCTCGTACGAAAAACGTGCAGGAAGTTTTCGTGGGCCGGTGACATTTATGATCCACACTAAACTTGGTAACATATTGATGTGTCCAATCAGGCGTTTCCAATACCATTTTCCGAAAATATAAACATCAGTTTGGATATCCCCTACTTTTTGAATAGTATACTTGACGTAGTAACACCCTGCTAAGTGTTTCATTTTACATTAAAGTCTCAACTGTGTCACATTGACGTCATCTGGGGGTTTAGATCATTCTAAAGTCTTTCTACAGTCAGCAAACAGGAGATGAAAGCGTTTCTGTTTGGCAGAATAACAGAGAAAGTTCATCTTTGGGGGTGCGGCGACTGTAAAATAGGTCGGAGACTAAAGTCTTTAAAATTGCGTTGCCAAATCTGGATTTCATTCTGAAAATTGACTTCACCGAGGCGCATCATATTTTGTGTGAAAGGCATCAAATTGGTATTTTCAGGATAATTTGTCAGCTGTACGCTTGTCCCAGGTAGTATTCCGGGCTGTGGTATTTGTAATTTAAATTACAAGTAACTAATTATTTTTTTTTTCAAGAAACTGAAAATGATTTGTAACTGATGCCCCTTTCAAGTGCATGTGGTTATAATATTTTAAAATCTGCATTATGGAGAGGATAAAACACTTTAACAATGATACAAAAGTTCATCTTCTTAATCGATGTTTTAGGTTTCGGAGACAGTTTACAATAGTCCGTACCCTCTTCGAGATATTGAATCTGTTAAAAAGTAAAACCGAAGTGTTTTTGACTCACCCTTTCTTTAATCAGTGGCAACAAGTCGGGGGTTCTCAGAGGCTACTACAACATGCTCGCTCAAGAAAATGTCTGATGCAAGCAGATTCTGGCTGTTGAATGTGTAACAGACTCATAATAAACAAAACCGAAAAACCAAAACAGAAACACACAAAAATATTAATAAAAACAAGGAAAAGTTTTACATTGCGAAGCAAATCACCCAGCACCCGTGTGAACTATGACACATGCAGAGGTGTACTGAACTTACCGTTTGTGAAATCAGATAATTAATGTTCAAAATAACGCCAATAGCTTTTAACAATTCGCCATAGTTCTTAACCCTTTGCTTACATGAAAAGCAGACGACACATGTAAACAAAATTTTTGAATAGCTAATTTTTTTCATTTTTTGTCTCAAAAACATAGGTTATGACCCCTCATTGGAACGAGCTCAACGAGCTCGTTCAAATAAGGGTCATAACCTATGTTTTTGAGACAAAAAATGAAAATTAATTGGCAATTTTTGAGAATAGCGCGGGCCGGGTTTGGCTATAACGTTGGGTAAAGGGCTAAACGTGAAGAAGACAATTTTAATATAAAGCAGCATGGCAAATGTTACTGAAGTCTGCAGGTGCGCCGAAAGGACTTTAGGGAAGGGATGGATGGGAGGGTCACCTCCTCTCAAACTCCTCCAACTAACCCATTGAATTTTGAAAGCTCTCGGTACGGATTTGGGGTGCATTTTAGATTTACTTCGAGAATATATCATTAAAAAAATTGAGTGAAGAACCTAGGAGGGGCATTGCATGCCCCCTCCCTCTCGCAATCGTGGTCCGAAGACAGGGAGGGCAGCTTCCCCCTCTCACCCGTACATCCGGCGTCCCTGGAAATTTCATGATTTATTTTCAAGTTGTCACATAAACATAGACAATTCATGTAAAACGGAATACACAAAGGGCAATAACTCGCTCTCTTATCCAAGACAATGCTAATATAAAGCAAAATATATAATTTTATTGAAATTTGGTGTTTTTTTTTTAAGTGATCAATTAAACTTTAAAATTTAAGTAAAAGGGAACCAACATACTATCAATTTTCAAGTAGTCGGCAGTAGTATGTATTGCATGACTCCACCCTCATCGCCCGGAGTCCGCTCCGGACACCGGAAGTAACATCATAGTCACGTGAACACGGTACGTAATATTGGATTGTTATGGTAACCCATGGATGCGATCATTTTGTGACATCATTACCATAGTGATACGTGATATGTCAGTGCCCATGCACAGTGCGTGTTGTTAGGGAGACATGTGTTTCCGTCGTACATTTTGTTAACTGGAGGCCGCCATCATGGTTTCTATGGTAGAACGATGTTGCTTGGATGAAAGAAGTCCCATTCCATTGTTTATCGTCTGCGGATTGTCCCTTTCGATTTCGCTTTGCTGTGATCGCACGTGGCGATAGATAAGAGTGGAGCCTAAACAACGTGTTGGGAGTTTTGGGGTTTAGAGTCCATAGTGGTCACTAGACCAGTACCCTCCCGGTAAGTTTGATCAGTTTATGAATAAACGCATTAACTCTTTACCTAACATGAAAAGTAGACGACACTGTCAAACAATTCTTCAATATCTTATTTTTTTTTTATTTTTTGTCTCAAAAACATATGTTATGACTCCTCATTGGAACGAGCTCGACGAGCTCGTTCCAAAGAGGGGCCATAACTTATGTTTTTGAGTCAAAAATGAAAAAAATAATAAAAATTAATTGGCGATTTTTGTAAACAGCGCTGGCCAGTTTTGGCCGGTACGTTGGGTAAATGGTTAAAACCGTTCAGCCGTTTTTTGCTGGGTCTTGTGGTTCAGTTTTCCGGTTTGCCGCTAAAACCGGAACCGAACTGGAAAACCGAAAATCCACCCATCCCTACTACTTTCCATGGTGTTTGCACGCAGACTCTCATTAATATAATGTGATATCCTTTTATTAAACTATTCTTTCTTGCTCCAATTAGAGATATTCCAATCAATAAATATTTATTTCACCTTGAAAGCATCAAGATATTAACATAATAAGTGGAACTACTTGGTAGGTGTTCACCCATGCGTATTTAGTTTGAAAACGTGTCTATCAGTATGTATTAGATACCTTTCGCACAATGAATGACGACTTAAAAAAAATGCGAATGGTTTATATTAATCGTAAATTCGTCGGGCGGTCAAAAACTTTTTCGCAGAATTGAAGACTACGAGTCCGTTTGTGTTTCGCAAATCTCACGTGTTGCGCGGCGACGAATGATTTGATTGCCAAGAAGAGATGGGAATTAAGGCCAAATGGCGATTGCAGTCTAAGATGATAATCTTCGAGTTAACCCCCACATTTAGTGGCTGAGAAACGCTCTCAATGTTTTTGCAATAGGATATACCTGCGTTTTCTCTTGAGAAATCGTAATCGTATCAATGTACAAGGGAAAACGACAGCTGATAGGAAGAACATAAATTCCAGTGACCTAGTACCCCATTCGTAATTCTCATCAGTCGCCATTCCTTGTGCGAAAGGTCTCTGTTCAGTCTGTTGTAATATCAGTGAAGATTTGGTCAAATAAATTCTCAGTTGAGGAACATTTCTTGCGTTAATTCAAAACAATTCAATATTTATAGTAGTTTTAGATTCAAAGGTCGTTAGGTTCGCTTTCCGACTAAGTGGAATATCCTAGGCGATTAAATTTAAAGCAAAGGCGATGGACTATTTACGGCCATAATTCTATACAGAAACTAGACTGGTAGCCTGAGAGCTTGGCATTATTCCTCTAGCCAGAAGGTTAACAAGAGTGATATCTTTAAATCTTTGAACCCGGAAGACCGCTTTTCCGGTCCGTATCGTGATATTACCTGACTTCATCAAATAGATAGTTGTCCGGTGAATTTGTGTGGTGGACCAATCAATATTTTTAACGTGCAGCCCAAAGGCTGCACGTTGAAAATATTGACTGGGCATCCCCAAGTAACGAACATAGACTAAAGACATTTCCAATTGATGACAGTGAACTGACGTTGAAGATACCTCCAGGATTCAAAGGGTTAATTTCCCTACTTACTTGTAAAATAAAATGAACCGTGCAATTAACTGAACAAAATGGAATGTAGAAAAAGTGTTTGAAAATCCGATAAATTGGCTGTTTGTATGCAAATAATAACTGTTGATGCATTGACAGCTGAATGGTATTTTATCATACAACTGTTTATTGTTTAATCGTGCCAGAAATGTGTTATAAAGGAAAGGCTTCAACTATCGTTATATTGATTATATTATTGTGTGATTTAATATTTTAATTTGATCCATCTGTAAAGAAATAGAATAGTCGCAAATTGTGCTGATGAATCAATACTCGGAGCGACAGTTTTTTGTATCAATAAACATAGGGATCGATAAATTTCGAAAACACCACTTATTTTTGTGATTCCGTTGCACTTAAATCTGTACCTGAAAGGAAAATACAATTTATTTCGACGGATCAGATTCACAAGGCGAATCGGGTCCACCAGTCGATAACTCCATCAATCAACTATAAAGGCGGCGATTCAGTGGAGGGGTTTGGCTTGTAGGGACATTTTGGCAAATGTACAGTAGGTGGAGAGTGTATTATCACTAAATCACCCGCAGAATGGAGATTCCACCCGAGCAATAATTGGAAATCTGTTGCAAATCATAACCAGCACCAGCAAAGTTTCAGCCAATGGACCTCCGGGTTAAACCCGGAGGTCCATTGGCTGAAACATTGTTTGTGTTTTTTGCCGATATATTCAAAATTTGAAAGTTATAGCTTGGGTGATGATAACTCCACTCCGCGGGTGATTTAGTTACAATCCACTCTCCACGTAATGTACATAAAATAAAACCAGGCGGAGATAATTATCAGCTGCCGGTTAAAATCAAGAAAAGTGTGCTGTCTGACATTCGGTTTCGAAAGGTTTCACACATTAGGTGCGGCTAGAACTTGCCTTACTACAGGATACGGAGAGATATTGTGACAAATAGCGATACACCTCCACTGCATCGTTGCGTGCCGTTAATATCGCATAAAAATACTATTTACACTTCTAATGAATACCAAAATCGAATTTGCCAGTCGGACGGTATGTTAGAGACCTGCGAGTTGCCCATTTTGATCGAGTCGAATATCGAATCGAATTAGAGAAAACGAATCGAATTTCGAATCGAACTTCGAATCGAATCACAGTTAATGGATACGTCGTCAAAGAGAAAAGTTTTTTTCTAAAATAATACCCCCGATTTTTAAAAGACACAGTTCTGTAGAGTGCATTTTTCGCCTCACTACTTCCCATGGTTAAAACTGAGGTATAAAACATTATCTATTGACTAAAGTGAATTTTTTGATTTGTTTGGTTGATAGATACGTGGTATCAGACCATATTCATTGAAACCCACGATACGTCCGCCCAGCCACTGACAAATTTCCCATACCCAGTGGACGCCTCGTTCCGAAATCTACAAATTGTCCATACCCCTTAGAAGACGCGTCATTCCAGTTTTACAGTGTACATGTATTATAATTTAATTTTTTATCTCCAAAATATAGCTCATGACCCTTATTGGAATGAGCTTGTCTAGTACCCTCCAATGTGGGGTTCATAAGCTATGTTTTTGAGACAAAAATGCAAAAAAGAAATTCAATAATTTTTTTATACTAGTCATATCGGCATATTTTCAAAAAACTCTTTTGCACAAAAATTCCACAGAAACCTGTATGGCTCAACAATGGAAGATAAAAGATCTCATGCTGTGTGTGGTCACACATGAAATAGATTGTACCTCTAAAACGGAAAGTCAATAGATAAATTCGTTATGGCCTCATGGGTTACGGCTGGCTTCGGGTAGGTAAAAACCCGTACCACGTGATCAGACACGGGGTAACAAATAATACACTAGCTATTGATTGAAATTATTTGAATTATTGACTTTGTAGCTTAGAAACTGCAGCGCAATAAACATTTTTAAACGAACCTGGCTGATAGGGCTGATACCTCACTTTTATCACATGTTTTCTTGGAAAAAAAAAACATCATTTCAAATCGGATCGACTCCATTTGGCCATGAAGCAATTTGCTTTAAATAAAACAAAACAATAATTCAGCGCCGAATGTCGTTGGTCCGTTTGTAATAATGTGATCAATTACAATTTGTAAACATTCACGGTTATGGCCGAAATATATTCGAAAATTTCGAATTTCCAATTTCGAATCGAATATTGACTTTTGAATCGAATTTCGAATCGAATTTCGAATTTTCGCAGGAGCCTACGATAAATACCGCAAAAGATGAGCTTTACTTCTGTCCTACGTACCCTTTCAGCTCACGTTCCGCGGATAGAATAACCTAGAGGACAAGAGTCGTTCACCGTATCAAGCATAATACTGGTAAGAAAACAGCCGACCTTGCGAAACTAATTTCTCGAAACAGAGGATGCACCATATTTTAAACCGAAGTATCGAAGCAATACATTTTTTATTACAGAAGACAGGAATACTAAGGGTGTCTTCCCACTAGACCAATTCCCTTTAGACCAATTCCCTTTAGGTCAATTCCCAAAAGACCAATTCCCCTTAGACCAACTGCATACTGTTATTGATTAAGGGTTGTTTAAGGATTATTAAGAAAAACATTTATTTATTGATAAGCACTTTATTTGATAAAGAAAATAAAAAGAATCACCGCCTTTGAAAGTGTGTGATTACTGTAACAATTGTTATGAAAAATCTGCCCAACATCTATAAAATATCAACAAGCCAGAAAATAAGCAAACTATCATCTGAAAAATGAGGTCCCCAGAGGGGGAATTTGGTGATGCTACCCTGCAGAGCAGGGTAGCATCACTAAATTTACCCTCTGTGAACATCAACCTGAATCAAGGTCTCAAACATAAACAGAAAGAGGTACCCAGGGGATAAATTGGTCCTCTGTGTGGGATAGCATCAGGAAATTCACCCTCTGCGGACCCCATTCTGCAAATGATATACTGCTTGTTTTCAGGCTTGAATATCAATAACATTAAATACATTTATAAATATTTATAAATATATCAATTTATTGATATAGAAATATTTTAAAAGTAGAACACATCAGTTGGTCTAAGGGGAATTGGTCTGTTGGGAATTTGCTTCGTGGGAATTGGACTAAAGGGAATTGGTCTAGTGGGAATGAACCATATTAAGTAGTTCTTGATATTTGGATGATTTAATCCATATAGCTTTTGCTTATTTGCTTATGTAATCGTTCTCGTGACGCAATAGGCCCTATGGTCGTATTTTATTCAATTCAAACTTCCCATAACAAAACAGTATATAACTGATCTGACCGATAATGATGAAACCATTGACACAATACTAATAAGTGTATGCTTTTTCAAATTAAATCTTTGTTTACGTGTGTGTGCCATTGTCGCCCGAATATTAAGGTTTAAAACCGGGAACGGGAATTTTCCAGGTTCTGAAAGTCAATCTCGATACTAGGGAAATTTATAGACCATGGTATCAATGACTGCTAATTATAGTGTACGAGATTTCGGCAAATATCAGTCTCTTTTCTTTTCCGAAACCAGCATTGTCGTTGAAACTATGGTTTAATCTCGCGAACGGGAATTTCCCAGCTACCAGTTCCGAAAATGAGCGCTAAGTCTCGGGAAGTTGACTACAATCAGGAATCAAAAGTTGCGGAACGCAATCTTTGATTCCCTGTTCTTTTCAATGAATTTCGCGGGTATTGGAACTGAAAAACGACAACCGGACAATTTTCAGTATCGTGACTGACTTTTAAAAACAAAAACCAGAAATACCCGTGTCCAGCATTAAACCCTACCCAATATGATCTCTAGCCAAAGTTATTTTGTTGACATATTACCGTACCGAGCTATGGGACACTGAAAGTTTATTTGGCTGCTTTAAACAACTGTATCTCAACGATAGTTGTTTGAACTGTGCAGGCAATGTACATTTTCACTCCAATAACAATATTGCCAAGCCGTGTAGCCCGCAATTTGTATGGAGTATACGAAGTGACTCTGTGAAATAGCTTTGGTCGGTAGCGTCTTCAGCGACACACCAAAGAAAAACGTGGACATTTCACGATATGTACACCCCCACCCCCACCCGCACCCCGGGTCGCCTTGTAATAGTAAAATACGATTGACGAAACAAGTTAATAATTTCTATCAATGTACTTTCTCTCGCTTTACAACTTCATTTTTGTTTTCAAGCAACGATATATTAATTGAGCATTTTATTTTCCCTTTTTCACACTTCGCCTGGCCACACTTATTATCGTTTACATACAAGCAACACACCCCATATAGTTAGTGGCCTTCCAACCGGTGAGTGCCGCTCGTTCCTTATGCGCAAGTGTTTAACCCTTTGAAAACGAGGGGCCGTTTCCGGCCAGGGACATGATACGTCACAACATCATTAAATAAGATGGCTGCTCAGTAAATGTGCGGAGAAGATCAATCGATATTTTCAACGTGCAGCCCTGAGGCTGCACGTTGAAAATATTGATTGGTCAACCCCAAATTATGAACACGGACTCCTCTAATTGCTGCCATTGAACTGGCATGGAAGATACCACTAGAGTTCAAAGGATTAATCACTGCGCGAATATATCGGTATATTAGTTTTGGCGAAGTCAGACCTGCTGCCTTGCGTACTTATTCAAAGGCACATTGCATCCCGGTGTTTGCCATGAGTACGACCCCTGGTCAGTAAACGGGCCGTGAAGCAAGATATATACCGTACGTCACGATATATGAATGCGTTCGTCAATACGACGCGAGTGCCAGAGCGGAAGGATAGAGCGAGGGGTGCAACCAAGAGTCCTATCTTTCCGCGATGGCATGAGTACCGTATTGACGGAGGCATTCAAAATTTATGGTTTTCTGTGTTTAGTAACACCTCGATGACATAGAACCCTTTATTTTTATAATTTAAACATCAGACAGAGAAAATTCCAAGCTTTAAAACTCTTCGTTATTCATTGGCCGAAACGTTTGTTTGCTTTATCGGATTCCCACGCAGCTTCCAATTTGACTTTGGTGAGAATGCGACGTTTCGAATGACGATTACGAAAATAAGTAGAGTTTATTTCTTTTGGTGATCAATGGCGTACGGATTTGTAAATATGGAACTGAAGATAAAAGAATAGGCCTGTAATAAAAATGAATATATATTTAATATTTTAACCCACAAAACACGGCTAGAAAAAGTCATTTGCAAAAATATTTCTTGAGTATCTAAAATTTTCGTATTGCCTCTATAACATAGCTTGTAGTCCGTTTTTGGAACGAGATGGCAAGATAGTTCCTTTGAGAGATCATAAGTCTTGATAAGACAACGTCCCACTGATTGTTCATCAGTAATCAGATTTATATACAGTGCGGCCGCCGTGGACCGGTCATTTTCCACGAGTGGCAATACTTCCACGGACGCAATAATATTAGATTCCAAATACTACTTACTGAATAATCATCAAATATTTAATTAATGAAGCACCGGGTAAAACCCGGTGTTTCATTAATTAGAATTTTGCTAATGATGTTTTTTTGACATGTGGATTACGACCAGACCACGGCGGCTGTACTATAGGAACACCAAATTAACATTTCAGTTCTTGATTGCTCATCGACGATACGCAAGTCCGAGTAAAGCCCAATTACAAATTGATATAATTGCACCTCTGGCAGACAAGAAAATTACGTTTCCCTTCGCACCATAGCTCATTCAGCAACAATGATCGGACTTGCATGGCAACAGCTACACCGCAGGATCACATATATTTACACTGTACACGCGGATGATTTCTCAACAACCACATGGGGAGAGAGTTTCATACTTCCTAGAAGATTCTTGAAAATACTTTAATATGGTCGTAGCACCAAATGTCAATATGTTCGGATAAGTTTCATGTTCCATCCGGAACAAACGACTGAATGCTAATTTGTACATACAGATTTCCAATATTGGTGTTTACCGCCACATTAGCAGCTAATGCTATATCGTGGAGAAAATTGCTAGAAAGTAAAACATGTCATTATCAATTACGAAGGAACATGGATTGAATAAAAATAGGAAATTATTTATTTATTTATTAGGGTTTAACGACACTTTAACAGCCAAGGTCATATCATATTGGTGACAGTTTTACGGGTGGAAGAAGCTGGAGTACTCGGAGAGAACCACAGAGCAACGACGAGCAGCTGCCAGCTCCCCAACAGCGTAACTCCGCACTGCAGCACAGGCTAGGTTTAGATTGGTTGAAGACATGCGCACCATCGACGTGCAGTACGCCTTAGTACACGGCGTCATCGTGCCCTCGGGTGGACAATCGGGGTTAAGTGCCTTGCCCAAGGACACAACGCGGGAGTCCGAAGCGATCGCTCAGACGGTCACCCGTCCATAAAAATTGGAAATAATTACAACAAAATGTCAAGGGCAGGAGTAGTTTGAACAGTAACGAGTGCTGATACTAGTAACGTGAATACCTTATAAATCATCCTGGTGATTTGAGACTTGACGAGTTTATTTCAAAAGAGAAAACAAAATATTTTTTTTTAAAAGAGTTGATTACTTCAAGAAATGATAGAAAATTGTGCGGACCCATATGATAAAATAGATCTATTCGAGAACATATAGCGACTTGATTAAAGTTGTGTGTGTGCCACTTTTCGTCGGGTTTGCGCAGGCTACTGATGAAGAAGTGTGATGTTCATCCTCTCACGGAGGTATACAAATATTATTTCGTGCTGAGGTTACAGATATGTTAACCAATAAGTATTGCATTCATCTTGAAAACATCAAGACATGAACAAAGCGGATCCACAGAGCGTCATCATAAAACTACATCTCTTACGACTCTTCTTTCATGGCGGTAATGTCATCAAAATTCGACCATATCAAGTCTCAACTGAGCAACATTTCTTGCCCAGATTCACGGGAAATGACTGTTTACCCTTTGAATTATAGTGGTATATTCCATGCCAGCTTAATGGCAGCAATTAGAATAGTTCATATTCATTATTCGGGGTAGACCAATCAATATTTTCAACGTGCAGCCTCAGAGCTGCACGTTGGAAATATTAATTGGTCTACCCCACACATTTACTGAACAGCCATCATATTTAATGACGTTATGGCATATCAAGTTCCTCGCCGGAAAAGCGGCCGCTTTAGTTCAAAGTGTAAAAAATATTTTTTTAGTTTCAATGGTTTGGAAGTTGGTCGGAACAGTGAACCGTAGTTTCGCTTTTCCGACCATTTGGATATATCCCAGTCGTGTGAATCTCAACATCGGCAATGGACTATTTAAGGGCTGGATTGGTCCAAGGATATAACTGGCGATTGTCTTACAGAATTAGACTGATGGCCTGAGAACGTGGCATATTTTCTTTTGATGCAACTTAACTAACTACGGAACATGTTGGAAGTGTATTTGTTATAAAGCCTCGAGCAGTTTTATTGGGACCAGGATATCATATTATCCGTGGAATTAACGATGTATGTGGTGCTGTACGTTAAGCCCCTGCGAAACTTCGAATCGATTCGAAATATTTTCGATGATTTGGTTCGAGTAAGGCTGGTTCGGAAACGTCCATAAGAAAAAGCAAACGAACGTTGGGGTGTTGATCACACTCCAGAATCCCTAGCTAAATGTATAATTCAGTACAGGTTGTCTTTTGAGAACAAAGTGAAAATACCACACGATGCCTATCCGAAACTAACTGCGACTTCTGGACGGGGAAAGGGTCCCCATATTTTGGCTTCTTTGAAAAACGTCATCTATTCGTTTGCACTGGTATCGACGGCTTCACAAACCAACAATGGCAATGGGCGGCGCACGCCGAAAATACGGAGGTACATAAATTGTCTCATTGTGACATCTCTGCAGTCTAATGGCGTGTAATTACAAACTGACAACATGACATGGGAATGCACTAGATCGGCCATCCCCACACCATTCCCGTACTCCAAACACGTTGACCTTGACAAAGCGTGGTACTGTGTAAAAGCTGATCGTGTTATTTTAGTGATAATCCTCTTGATTCTGCATGTTTATGCGGAACTGGACCAACATGACAGGCTAACGAGTGAACTGATATGTTGATCGTGTGTATAATTACAATTTTCTCCCTTAACTATATTCAAGAAAATGACACATCAAATTAAACAAGAGTAACGCCCAGCTTGACTAAATACGCCCGTTGAGCAATTCGAATGCACCTGTCCGTAACTTTGAAAGGGTTAATCGGATAGGCTGTACAAACAAGCAATACACAGAACATCGGGAAGTGTAAATGCGTTCGTCAGTACGACACGAGTGCCAGCGCGGAAGAATAGAACGAGAGGCGCAGCGTGAGTGCCGTATTGACGATTGCATTCTCACATCGTGGCGTTTTATGTTTATTACACGCTTCTATGACAGAATCCAATACTTGAAAATCAGACAACACACAGTTCTGACGTCTGCGTGAAATAAAAACAAAAACAAAACTCCGGTGTGACAGGCCGACACGGGTGACAGATCGATACGAGAACAGAAAAGTATAAATGAAAATTGTCTCCAAATAGGCTGTTTGCGTTTTAAAGAAATTAGCTACAGTTATCTGAAATTTGCTTCAAAGTCTAAACCGGGGTGTTTTAAAATCACTCCCTATTTGTAGAATAAATTTAATTTCGTTAATTTTGGTGGATTTGCACCGTTTTCCAAGTGACCTTCGAGTTATCTGTCACCATAGCTTCCGAATTGATCTGGATCAAACAGTGACATTTCGATTGACCGATTACGAAAATGGGCGGAGTTTACTTCTTTTGATGCATCAATGACGTCAGGTGGAAAAATAGTCCATCAAAGAAATCCGCATGGAGCGTTCCGTACAGATTTGTAAATATGGAATTGGAGGAAAATTAATAGGCATGTAATAAAAGTCTTTATCATATGACTCGTCCGTTTTGTTCACTTTAAAACATTTGATATTTTGTTTTCATATTAATCAGTGATAAATAAATCCTTCCGTCAATTTCATTGGTCAATTTCAAAACTAGACAATTTGATTGGCTGAACAAAATACAACTGGGCCACATTTTCATAATTTGCATAATATTTAGGAGTTAGGAGCTTTCATTGGTCAATTTCAAAACTGGACAATTTGATTGGCTAAACAAAATACAACTGGGTCACATTTGCATAATTTCAGTAGGGAGAATTTACGTTTGCTGTCCTTTTTAAGGTGGGTTATATTGTATAAATATTTTACCTACAAGAAAAACGCCATTCATTTTTTTTATATTTTCACTTTTTGCTTCCAAAACATAGGTTATGACCCCTCATTGGAACGAGTTCGACGAGCTCGTTCCAATGAGGGGTCATAACCTATGTTTTGGAAGCAAAAAATGAAAATGAAAATTTTTAGTTATACGAGGATGTTTTTTCCAAGTGCCGTCTGCAACTCAAGTTTGATGATGGATTAAAAGGGTCATACTAAGTGGCTAATTTGTGCATGTGTGTGTCATATGATAAAAAGAATATGAAATGAGTGTTTTTCTCATATAATATTTATGAAACTTGTCCGAATTTTCAGTTTGGGCTCGCCAGAGGCTCGCCAAAACGGAAAATTCTTAGACTCGTTTCATAAATATTATGTGAGAAAAACACTCATTCCATATCCTCTGTTTACTATACACTAAACGATAGATTATCGAACAAATTGCGGAGAGAAAGAAATGGTATCCCTCACTGTGAAGATATAGAATTTTTCACTTTCAATGTATCAATCAAAATGGCGGCTTTCAAAGCATCACTTCACTGTGAATACGAGTCAAATTATCACTGGAAATGACCAATTTGTTATAAAAACGTATAATCTAGTGTTTTTAAGTGGATACCGATCATTTTCAGCAACAATTCGACACGTATTTACATTGAATTGAAGCATAAAACCCGCCAGTTGAATCAGATCGCAAGACCCTACCTGTTCCGAGTATCGATCAAATCAATTTCGCGTATCAAGGCGCATCTGTTGTTTACTTTTATGCATCAATTCAAGGTTGAGTTGAAACGGGTGGAATTATCGATAGGAATGATCAGATTTTTATAAATATAAATAAATTATTCGAATAATAAATGAAAACTATTGTATTTCGGTGGATACCGAAAATTATCTCACTCGTGACTGAGACAAATGATCATTTTCCCTCGGGCAAGCGCTAGTGAAAAATAAACATTGTCTCGGCCACTCATGACATAATTTTCGGTATCCACTCAAAGTACACTAGGTATACTCTATTTATTGCATCCTGAACGGAAATGTTTTGTCTTCTTCGCGTCTTCCAGGCATTAGGATTTCAGATCACCATTGGTTGAGATACGGGGATTAATGTGTTAAGGGAAGAAAAATAAAAGGTTAACTGGCGACACTTTTTGAACATCTAATGAACGTATCAGTTCAGAGCAATAGAAATGTACCCAGAAAGCGGCCCCTCATAATTGCACCAACAACAATGCATTCGATGTTTGCTATTTTCCGATTTATTGTGTTCAAATATGATTTTTTTTCTCACAGAACAGCGTAAATTAGATAAATTACTAGAGGGACAAAAATCGTAAACTGCAGGGGCTAATACCATAAAACGTTTACAATTGTATTTTATAGAATTGTATTTTCTAGATATGACTTTAAATGGTTTAAATTGAACCATTAGCATTTTCAATGATCTGGCAAGTTGCCAGTTGGCAAATTGCCATATCTTTTAAAATGCTAATGTTTTATTTCGGACAGGTATATTAATAAGTAGAAAATACAATTCCCTAACATACAATTGTAAAAGTTTTATAGTATTGGCTTTTCTGGTTAAAAACGCCAAATTACATTTTTGCCAGTGAAAGGTACGTTCTACTATGGGAAGCATTTTAGCTCACAATTAATTTTATTTGTTTCTTCGATGTGTTTTGAAATTATAATATTGATTTTTGTATGTTAAATGCAGGCCTGGATTTAAAGAGCTTATATCGTAATCCGTTAGCAGGTTACGCTATATAACATGGCGGTAACTTAAAATAAAAAAAATGTTAGGATTCTTCTATACCCTGTCTATGTTTGCGACGCCAGCCAGAAGGTTTAGGTCTTAATAGAATTTCCGCCTGAATACGTAGCAACAACTAACGCGCGATCTCGCCTTCGCGAGATCGCACATTAATGGTCGGTATTTATTTTGGATGGTTTGATGTAACCAGCACACCACTCTATTCATATTGGGATGGACTCCGAAACCTTTGAGTCGTCTGTTATGATTTAAACAGCATGCCACTCTATTCATATTGGGATGGAATGAGAAACTTTTGAGTCGTCTGTTATAATGTGAACAGCGTGCCACTCTGTTCATATTGGGATGGAATGAGAAACCTTTGAGTCGAGTTAGTCGCGAAAGATTGTCAATTCTGACTGAAAAAACGCGCGGGATTTGGATTTTAATTACGTTGCATTAATATTTGTCGAAACCCGTACTTCGTCTGCGCATTTTAAAATTGAAGTAACCACCATGTAACTTAAATGGTTGTTCGTGGGTTATTTCTAGGCCTGTGAATTGGGAACGCGCGATAAATTTACTTCCGACAGGCATCTGGTTAGATACAGTATTGTAATTAGAAATGCGGACAGAAAATATTTCAATCACATCGCGTGGGAGCACGGTGGCTCAGTGCTGACGGCACTGGAATTCAAACCGCAAGGTACATGGTTCGATCCTACATTGTGTTCTTGGACAAGACACTTAATTCAGATTGCCCACGTTGGGGCACGGTAGCGCTGTGTACTAAGGCGTACTGCACGTTTATGGTGCACTTTTCTTCAACCAGTGCTGACCCTGCTTGGGTGGAGTTAGTACGTTGGGGATTCTGACAGTTGCCCGCCGTTGCTCGGAGGTTCTCTTCAGGTACTTCAGCTTCCCCATCCGTAAAACTGTCCGACGCGAAATGGCCCTATCTGTCAAAGGGGCGTTAAATTCCAATGAAAGAAGTAAATAAACAATCACATCGCAACTGGGTTGCCATCCAGTGGAATTATTTGTGTGTTTTTCTCTTCACAGAGGTATAGAATGTCAATTGCCAAAAAAACGATGTACTAGAACACTGAATACAATTTGCTATTTTCGTTTTATTTTTCTTGACTCGTAATATTTTATGCAGAGAATCTGAACCACAGGTGCAAGTGTGTCTTGCAAAAATCGTCATCTGACCGAGGACTGGATTGTACATGCACCTGCACACCGATGGCCTTGTCCTGTTTTCAGACTGCAAGACCAAGGTCTAGAGGAGCTGTTTTCCAAAATTATCTCGAAAGAAACAACTGCCAAGCGCATATGATGAAAAGACAAAACTCATTGAGCAGATGGCGAAATAAGTATACTCATCAAACCACAACATTTTCCCCATAATGCTACTAGGAATTTAATCAATTCAATCTTTTTTGACAGAGCTCAATTTTGGAAGAAATTTGCGGCTTGGAATTTTAATATTTCGGCACCAATTTGTGAAGCGTTTGCTGGTAACTTTGTAATCTCATACGCCAAGGATTGTATCAGGAAAAACGATGGATACGAACTGAGACAAGATACGCCTACCTTTGTAGTTTCGAATTAAACAGAATGCATATTAGTTGTGCGATAAAATATTGTGTGACCAAATCGATTATAAGGGGTTGCCTAGCTAGATTGGCGGTCTACAAGCGGTCTCATGTGTATAGAAATCAGCTGTCGAACTTTTAATCTACCTTCACAAATTCGCCAAAAACAAAGACAAACATATAAAAGCTCAATAAACTATTCTGTTTTTTTATTGGGGATTAACGGCACTTTCGACTGCCAGTGTCACCCCTGGTGGGACAATTTTACGGGTAGAGGAAGCAGGAGTACTTGAAAAGAACCGCCAATCGCGGCGAGCAAATGTCAGAATCCCCATCAAACTAACTCCACACAAGCAGGGTTAGCTTTGGTTGAAGACAAGTGCCCCATATATGCGCAGTGCGCCTTAGTATATTATATAGCGCCACTCTGCAACCCCCCCCCCCCCCCACCCTCCCCCACACCCTACCCAATGATACAACGCAGTTACCCCCGGTGGGGATGAAACCGTGCACCATTTTGTTTGAAGTTAAATGCCGTAACCACTGGGCCATCTCGATCCCTGCTATTGAGGTATCATCTCTTCAAAAATGGTATCTGTTAAAAGAAAAAAGGACCTGGGGGAATTGTGGTTGGCCAATTTATATTTTCATCGTGCGCCCTTAGGTCCACATCGTCAATTCGCAAACCAACCCAAGCTTTCAAGCCACTAGTCAAATTAGGTAAGATATTTGCCGTTGTTACGGAATGGAACCAGTCAATCCCTTAAATAGTCCATCGCCAATGTTGAGATACACTGGTCAGGAATATCCCTGTTGTTTGGAAACGCTGTTCGCTTTTCGGATCAATTGATATATTACAGATGACGAAATCACAAAACTAAACACTAATGTCCGTTGAATAAACGCAAGAAATGTTGCTCAATAGAGACTTGATTTGACCGATTTTTTGATGGCATTATCATTAGGAATGTTGACTCGAGGTAGTCGTAGTTGTATGGTTACGTCACACGTCACGTAATTGCACCAATTGTGTTAATATCTTGATGTTTTCAAGGCGAATTTTATACTTATTGATTAGAATACAGTACAGCCGCCGTGGAGTGGGCACTTTCCACGGGTGGGTAATATTTCCAGGGACGCAATAATATTGTATTCCAAACAGTAATTACAGGAATAATCATCAACAATTTAATTAATGAAGCACCGGGTACAACCCGCGTTTTTGAAGTTATGATGTATACTGATTCTTATGGGTTACAGAATTATATATTTTGCACATACTAAATAAATAAATAAATATATATATATATATATATATATATATATATATAGAATATACCCATAGTAGCTTGGTGTACCAACTGTTTACCACGTGTGGTGAAGTGGTGTTATCCGCGTGCCTTTGGCGCGCGGTTAACACCACTTCACCACGAGCGGTGAACATTTGGTACACCAAGCTACTTTGGGTATATTTTATTTATACCATTATCGTCAGATTAATAAGAGTTTAAATATTGAATAAATCAATATTCACACGCGCGATTCTGTTTTTGTTTACATGAGCACCGGTGGACGGTACTTCAGCTGGCAAGTTTATCGCCGAGGCGAAATAGAAAACGAAACACGCAAATTACGGGACCGTTTTTCATTTTAATAACATAATAACATACTATTTCGAGTTATGGATGCTTTATTAACATGATACAACGTATGTTTGTTAATTTTTGGTAAATTATGAGGTAAGGTTATTTAAAAATGTAATAACAAATTTACCGGTTTCATTTCACTTTTCACGAAGCGACGAGTGATACATTTAAGTTCGCATTCAAGGTGTGGTCACCAAAGATCAGCTTGGATGTTGTTTCATTGTAGGTTTAAATTTTAACTATTGGAATCCCATTGCTGACGTGTGCACCACGGTTGGTGTGTAAAGCGAAAATTTATGTCATAGGCTTTTTATATACAGAATAGGTATCATGGTATAAATATATATCAATAGCTCCATAAATCATCGTTTATTACCGTTCCGGGCCACTAGACTGTTGTTCGACCCCCAAAGTTGGAGTTTTGTTTTGAGATTAAATTCAGTGAATATTCGTGCTTTCTTTCGTGCTTTCTTCCGTTCAGCCAATGCCGGAAAATCTAAAGACAAAGGACAGTCCTCGTTGCAAATCGACGTTTCCAACAGTAATGTATTAGAGTTTAGTCGATGTATGTTCTAATTCCATGTTTATTCAGAAATAGACACAGTTATCATACTTTACATTCCATTTACAATGTGTTCTGATGTTGAATTTTTACAGTGTCCGAGCTTTGTTTCTATTCAGTCATGGTCGGAAAATATGACAACGGACAGAATGGACGTTCACTGCAGTAAAGTATTTATAGCTCAGAAATTGTAATGCACTTCCGATTCTCCTCAATAGCCCATACAATTTTCTTTCTTTTCCATCAACAACAACAGAGGCAACAATCATTGATCAGCAGTGTGAACCTTAGTAATTGTCGTCATTAACCTCTCAGCATACAGAAACTACCCCCTTTTCCGGGTTATTTATTTATTTATTTATTTATTTATTTATTTATTTATTTATTTATTTATTGCGAAATTAATGAGCCTGTGAATTATCGCAAATTATTTAAAAGATATATCTTGATATCCATCGAGTCGATGGATATCGTGGAATATCCCCCAGTAGCTTCCTAAATGACGGCACGCTACGCCGTATCGCGTCGCTTTGAAGGAACGATCAACTGATCTTTGTTATTGCTTTGAAACGTACATCTGGGGCTGAATATTGTGCAATAAAATTCCTCGTGTCATATAACCCTTTACCTAACACGAAAAGAAGACGACACTTGCAAAAGGAATTCTTGAATAACTAACTTTTTTCATTTTTTGTCTCAAAAACATGGCCCCTCATTGGAACAAGCTCGACGCGATCGTTCCAATGAGGGGTCATAACCTATGTTTTTGAAACAAAAAATGAAAAAAATAATGAAAATTAACTGGCAATTTTTGAGAATAGCGCTGGCTAGTTTTGGCCGTTACGTTGGGTAAAGGGTTAATAAAAAGAAAAGAAAATCTACTCTATTTTAGTCATTATCTGGAATTATCTCATGAGTATGGACCTGAAAGTATTTTCAGGACCACATGATGAATGTTTTCAGTAGCTTCCTAAATAAATAAAATGACGTTACGCTTCGGCGCATGACGTCGCCTTGAATGTTGCATTGAAGGAGGGGCGCGGTGGCGTTGCGGTAACCGGTTCTCTTCAGATCACCGAAGTTAAGCAACGTCGAGACCGGTTAATCATTAGATGGGTGACCGCGTTGTGTCCTTGGACAAGGCACTTAACCCCGATTGTCCACATGGGGGCACGGTGACGGCATGTACTAAGGCGCACTGCACGTCGATGGTACGCATGTCTTCAACCAATCTAACCCTGCCTGTGCTGCAGTGCGGATTTACGATGTGGGGGAGCTGGCAGCTGCTCTTCGTTGCTCGGTAGTTCTCTCCGGGTACTCCGGCTTCCTCCACCCGTAAAACTGTCACGGTCATGATTAGCCTTTGTGCATAAGTATATGACCTTAACAACCAATACATAAATATATAATAATAATGCTTTAAAGGAACGATCAGCACATCTTTGTTATTGTCTTGAAACTGTCTGCAGTCGAATGGGGCTGACTATTGCGCAGTAAAATGTCAGGTAGCATATAACAAAAAGAACTACGCTGTTTTCTTGAATATTCGTGTGGACCTGAAAGTATTATTTTTCACTCGCGCAAGCGCTCGTAACAATATAACTGTCAGGTCCACACTCATGAGATACTTCCCGACAGTCACAAAACAGCGTAGATATTATCTATTTATTGGTTGGTACTGTTTTGCCTTCTTTTTATTGTTATGCGTCTTACAGCTGACACACCCTGTGATTCCATTTCTTCCTGGATATCGAGTTCATCTAATTGTGATAATTCACGGGTTCGAACACCTCCTCTGCTTTAATTGAGAGTCTTGTGAGCGCATGTATTCATTTGTATGTCAAAAAGTTGTTGTTCTCAGCAGGGCCAAGGATTTCACTTCCCTATCAGTTTCGGTTAGTAGTCCACCTGTTCATAATTGTTTTTTATAACTTTCATTGTATGAGCAATACGCTTAATTGACTTTTGAGTTACAAAGAGGTTGAGTTGCTGTATTGTTTTTTTCTGGATCTGATGAAAATATATCGAGGAATCCGGGCCAATCATTATTTATATTTGTGTTGTCAGAGTCAGAGTCGATATCTAAATCTGCCATTTCATGTCCTCTTTTTATTTTTGTGTTTGGTTGGCCATGTTTATTTATTTATTTCATCATTCCATGACTCTCATCTTTACTCCGAGCCCAACCTTAGGCGTTACGTTGCGGATAACCAGAAAAACAGCACCAGCAGTGCGTGGAAAGCATACCCAGCTAGGGTAATGTATATGCATACAACTGACTGATTGACGTCGAGTGTGTGTAGAGCCAGGTATTCAGAAGTTGGCCATTCAACCAAATATTTTATGATTCTCGTGCAATGCAAAGTGCCCTTCACAACTAACTCAAACAGTGCAAAACAAGGAACATATTCAAAAATACGAAAGTCAGTATACGATGGCAATGATTAATGTGTGTCACAAGAAATAACTGATTGAATAATACTCGGAGAGAACCACCCCGCAACACCTGTCAGACTGCCCGACGAACTAACTCTGCATAAGTAGGGTTAGAGGTAGCATCAATTGAAGGATGGTGCAGTACCATTTTATACACAGCGCCGCCGTGCCCTTATGTGGATGTCAGGATTAAATGCCTTGTCCAAGAACACAGGGCAGTTACCGCTGGTCAGTATCGAACTCTGGATCTTTTGGTTTGAACTTCAATGATATAACCACTGAGCCGCCGAGCCACCTCATTAGGTAAAACAGCTTCAAAGAAATGACTTTCTGGTCAATAGGTTTAAAAAAACGTGTGGAATAGGTTTAATGTAAGTAAGAGAGCTGGTTCTTGAGAGAAACGTATTCACACGCGTTCTTTGTGCTGTCATATTTTAAGAAAATGGTACTTTTCAACGGTTTGTCGCGATCCGGCCGTTTTTGTTTCCGACTAGAATGTACGAAGTTTTTGCATTGCGAGAGAGTGCTCTTCTAACAGATTTGAGTAAACTGGTCAATATCACCAAAGAAAAGAGGATATCAGAATAAACAAGTAGCCTTGTATTCCATACAGGATTGATTGGCTAAGGATTAGGAAACTAGAGCTGGCTTACAAAACTGGGGAAAGACGACTAAATTATGATTTTTCGGGGTGAAGGGTCCAGGAAATCCTAAGCCACGTCACCAGATATCCCCTTCTGCACCCGCTCTCGCTGACCCACATTATCAAGTTCTAGTACCACCAGTCTGATACTGTAATTGCTGTCATGGGCTGTTTGTTTACTCAATTTTCGTGACTACTGTTGATGAAAAGCGGTACTCTATTACTCATACAGATATTATTTTGTGCCCCAGTTATAGATATTCCAATCAAATAGTAATCATTTTCACCTGAAATACATCACGATATTAACACAATTAATGGCGCTACACTGAATAGTCATAAAACTACAGGTGTAGCAAGTCTTCATTAACCCTTTAACCCTGGTGGTATCTTCCAGGTCAGTTCAGTGTCATCAATTGGAAATCCGGTACTTGGAGATGCCCAATCAAATCTTGATTGTTCTACCACACAAATTCACTGAGCAACTATCAACTTAATAAATTCAGATCGTTTGACGATCCCTATTCGGAAAAGCGTTCCTTCGGGTTCAAAGGATTACTCATTATTTAGTAAACAAACATGTATAGTTATGTTTGAAATGTCACAAAAATTCTGTCAAATAAAGTTTCGTTTATGAAATTGTTCTTGTGTTGTTGACTCAAAGCAAAGGAATTTTAAGGTGTTTTTAGATTAACACGGCTGCAATATTTCAGTTGCTTTTCCGACCAACTGAAGTATTCCAGACACATGCATCTGAACATAGGCAGTCGACTATTTAAGGGCTAGTTTAGTCACAAGCCATATCAACGTCAAATTCATTACAAAATTGCAACATTACCTGTCCGCGACAAGCGGAAGGTGAACATTTAAGGCTTGCCAAAAACATTTGAGACTTGCTGTTGCATTTCCGCTCATGGTTCAATGAAGGAGTGAATCTTCTAGCGAGAACGGTAACAAAAGTGATTTCTATATTTTTTTGCTCTTGCAGCAAATATAATAATCTCTGCAATTAACGGGACAAAATGGATCAATGAAAAAATTTGACAATGCGACAAATTGGCTGTTTTCGTGCAAATAATGACTGTTGATATATAGACAGCTGAATGGTATTTTATTGTGCAGGTATTTTTTTAGTCTTTGCGAAGATTGTCTTTTGTGAAGGTAATTTTGCAGCTACGTTTAAATTGATAACAGACTATTATTTCACGTTTTAATTTTATTGATATGTAATGGAACAAAATCGTGGTGACAGTCGTTTATATCAACAAACCTCGAGATCAATACCCACCGTCGGTGCCTTCTTTCTATAATTCCGTTGTTGGTTCACAAGGCAGTTGCATCCACAAGACTATTACGTATTCAAAACCTATGCATTATATAGACGGAGGAAAGGCACAGGTTGGAGAAATTGCAGGCCTGTCGAAAAAGTATTTTAGGCCATATAAAGATATTATTAGTTACACAGTTTGTTGGTGGCCTAATATGGTATATATGATGTCAGTTTATTTCATATTGGACGAGAGTGAAGCGAAGCTCGAGTCCAATATGGAATTAACTGACACCATATATACCATATTAGGCCACCAACAAACTGTGTAACGAGTATATTTTACCGGCTGCTGCATCGATGCTCAGAACTAATAACAACAGCGATCAAAATTAAATGAGATAATTCTCACAATGTGTTCACGTGTCTTTGCCTTGTTACAATTCATGGGAAAGTGCCTACTGGCACTCTCCCATAAATTGTAACAAGGCAAATTCATACATACCAAACAGTTTCATTTCGAAGGTAACATGACACACATCCACAGAATATGAAGCCATTTAAGTTGCCTAACCTGCACTTCAAACCAAATATGGGCGTCCAACACTCAATCTTTCAACTTGAAGCGTTTATCGGCTGCCGCCATTTTGAATAATCAATGAACAAAGGGGAGATTACCTGTAACTGTCAGTGTGTATTGATGTTGACAGGCAGTCTGCATGTGACGTCTTTGAACCAATGAAATTCCCAGATACTTGTAGGAGGTAACATTTTCATAAATATTGAAACAGACGCAGATGTCAGTTGGCATTTAAATCAAGAAAGTTCCATCTTCCAGACACCCAGTTCTTTAACTTTCGAGTTAACAGTTTCTGTTTGGTGAGAAATCAAGGCCACTAAAAGTCAGACAGGAATTAATGGGGCAATACAGTACAGTCGCTGTGGACTGACCGTAATCCACGCGAGGGCAGTGATGTTCACGCATGCGTTTATCAGGTAATAAAAATACCCGGTTGTACTCGGTACTTCGTTAATTAAATTTGTGATGATTATTCCTATAATTAGTGTTTGGAATCTAATATTATTGAGTCCGTTGAAATATTGCCCATCTGTGGAAAGTGGCCAGTCCACGGCGGTGGTACTGTACATCTCAGTGTACCACACATACACATTGCGAATGAGCGGAAAGTACAAATTCCAGGGAGACGACTTACATAAGCTATCAGCTTCATGTCGAGCCTTCTCCCTCATTACGCTAACAACTTTTATTATGCCTGTAATTATTATTGAACAATCAACTTCAATATCTAGTGACCGTATATGAGACTGTGTATCATCGAGCTGACCGTATATTATAAGTTACAGGACGTTCAGGTGGCGGATACGGTATCATATGAGGCGAGGTGAAAACAATATTGGACGAGGCGGTACGCCGAGTCCAATATTGTTTTTGCCGAGCCTCATATGACACCGTATCCGCCACCTGAACGTCCTGTAACGTATTTATTATGCCAGCGAAAACAAAATAACAATCAAATTTGAACGCCGGCACATTCTCAAAACGGGTGCAAAACGCTATGTAAGTGGTAACAAACGTGCACAGTTGTCTCCCTGTTTGTGTATAATTTCCTTGACAACACAGACAACAGCGATAGACGCTTTTCTTCGTACTGTCACTTTGTCTTGAGTGTGCAGAAAATGTCCGAAACGTCCGATTTTATAGAATTCGAACAAAATAAATGTATCTCTCATCTTTTCCTTCATAGCTGTGATTCATTTCTTACGATTTCGTTATAGTGCAGTCGCTATTTTTAAAAAATAGCGTTTGGCACTCGACGTGATGGTATTTATCCATTTACCACAACAGAGACTACAGAATGAGCTCAACGAGAAAAAATGAAATTAATCTATTCCCGGGATAAGACAATTTTTTTCTCAGTTTATTTATTCACACTATATATATTTTTCAACTTTCTAACAACGCATTTATGGGTTATATATTTTTTCTAAATCTTTTAAAATATCGAGGCGAACACCGTACCCAAACTGTTGTGTGTTAGTCTCAATAAGCTTAGACCCTATGTCAAGTTAGGGCCAGGCCGACTTATCCGTTATCGGTAGATCGAATACAGTAGTATTTCTCACTTCAAATCATTAAATTTACATATAGAAAATAAATTTCACAATAAATTTATTATAAAACGAGAGAAAATGAGACATATAGATACGGAGGGACGTTTGATTGTACTGCAATTTCTTCAATATGGATATAAAAGCACCGCGAGGTGAGGAATTTCCACGTCGAAACAAAATGGCGGTACTGACCTAATACGAGTTTCGTATTAGGTCACCTCGGGCTGCACGTGACCCAATACGGCTCAGTACCGTCCCACTATTCGGGGGGCTGTGATTGGCGAATTTCATTAGCTGGCATAATAAAGAGCTTATATACGGTCAGTTCCGACATTTTATTTTTGACATCCAACGCTAGCTTCGATGTTTTTTCCAAATTTCGCGTGTTCAACGACAACAAATAATTTCGCGTGTGTGTCTGTTGAGCAACGTACAAATATAATACGTTTCTTCCAGTCTTTGAGAAATTTTAATAACCAAATGTAAATAAATACAATAAATAAACCACTAAAACGACATGTATAGAACTGCCGAGTCGGAAACATTAATATCACCATTAACAACAAATAATGAATGAAACTGTTCCCACATACCTTCTTGAAAGAATTGTTAATCCATTTTCTCCAGTTGTTTTATTTTTCCAGTACTTAATACTGAATTAAAGTTGTGAATTGTTAATATAAATTCCTGTTTATTGAGAAGAAAACTCCGTTGTTTCAGCGCCTGCTACTAGCGTGACCTTCACATGACGTAAAACCGGGAAATTCCCCGAAAGTGATAACAGAACATTTGCATACGATACGTACAGTCTTCTTGTTGGATTGTTACAATAAAATATAAACCGTCTCTTGTTTTAACATTTCAGCTGGCATTTGATTTGTCCGCATGAGATATTTACCAGCGAATTATATTTCCCTTATCACGTTTCCTTCTCACTTTTGTTGTATCTGTTAGTAGGGCAGTTGATGTTATGCTAGCGTTGTCATGCTATAAACTAGTGAGAATTGCTCGTGTCTGACGTGTCTGACGCACATGTGTTCAGTCTCTTCAAGAGCATATTTGGTTTCACTCTCCGTTCCGTGGAAGGTAAGACTGGCTACTTGATGTAATTTCCTCCTCGACACGATACAACCCTGATTGTTAAAAGTGTCGTGAAACAAGTAAAAGGGTTATAAAATTTAACCTTGCATCAAACGCGACTAGAGGACGTCATTTTTTGCAAAACCAATTCATTAACTAAGTGTTTTACCCCTTTGAACATGGTTTTATCTTCCTTGTCAGTTCAATGCCAGTAATTAGAAGAATCCATATTCTTTATTTGGGGGAATATCAATTAATATTTTCAACGTGCAACCTATAGGTTGCACGTTGGAAATATTGATTAGTCGACCCCACGTGACAGTCATCCTACTTAATTATGACGTATCATGTTCCTGGGGGATGCGGTTGTGTTGCGGTAACCGGTTATCGTCAGATCACCTAAGTTAAGCAACGTCAAGCCCGGTTAGTGCTCGGGTGACCGTCTGAGCGATCGATTCGGACTCCCGCGTTGCGTCCTTAGGCAAGACATTTACCCCCGATTGTCCACATGGGGGAACGATGACGCCGTGTACTAAGGCGTACTGCACGTCGATGGTGCGCATGTCTTCAACCAATCTAACCCTGCCTGTGCTGCAGTGCGGAGTTACGATGTTGGGGAGCTGGCAGCTGCTCGTCGTTGCTCGGTGGTTCTGTCCGTGTACTCCGGCTTCCTTCACCCGTAAAACTGTCACGGTGATGATTAGCCACTGTGCATAAGTATGTGACCTTGAACACCAATAAATAGTAATAAATAATCATGTTCCTGGCCGTAAAACAATTTTAATCTTCAGCGACAGATCGGCTGCAGTTATCGAAGCGGTCGTGCTTTCGTTGGGTTCGGATTTGTGAGGCATTGTCTCCTGGAGAGTTAATATTTTGGATAGAAGAATACAGTGCTTCCCATTATTGCTACAGTATAGGCTGGAGTGTATTTCAAATAACGTTGCACAAAGTTTATTTTTTACCAATAATGACGAAAGCACCGATATCTGCAATTTGGTGTTTGTACAAGTCTAGGATAATTTTGAAATCGCAAACTTAAATAGTGTAAACAATTTGTTTCAATAATATGTTAAAGTGAATATTACGATTGAGATTGTTATAAACAATAATCACGGTAGGTTGTTAGGAAACGGCATGGCTGAACCCATCTTTACTTTTGTCGTGTTTGCATCCATTGCACACAACAAGAGACATGCACACATATGTGGAAATGCACATTAACCCCATCCACACTGAATTTAACATTCGGAAGTTCAAGTAGCCATACTTCCCGTAATACAACTACGAATTTAACTGAACCTTTTCCATTTTGGCATTTAACGACACTTCCGACACATAATCATCTCGTATCGGACAGTTTAAGGTGGAGGAAGCTGGTGTACCCGTAGAATACCAGCGAGCAGCGGCAAGCAACTGTCAGACTCCACACAAGCAGGATTAGCACTGGTTAAAGACAAATGCACCATTGACGTGCAGTACGCCTCAGTGCTCAGCGTCACCTTGCACTCGAGGTTGGGAGCTTTACCGAAGGACTCAACGCAGTTACCCGTGGTGGGGATAGAATCATGGAGACCTTCGCTTTGAAGTCCAAGGCCATAACCACTGAGCCACCGCGCTGCTTTACAGCAGCCATGAAATCTTTGATAAGTGGATTACTCTCATTTATAGGGGTATATTTTGTTAGCAAGAAGGTTTTTGTACTGAGCAAGAACATTCGCCTGTAGCAGGTAAAGCGTTAGTCAATTCAATCTTGTTTCACATTGCGAAAATAGGATTGTCCAACAAGACTAAATTGGTTAAATTTCTAGATGCATTATGGGTAAAATTTGCAGGTGCAATTTAAATATTTCGTCAGAGTATGAGACGTTAATGGTCGTTGTTCCGTTATGGGCATGGCTACAAGGTAGGATCATATTCCGCCGCAGAATATATTGGAGCCCGGTGTTTTATTTTTTACCTTTATCCAAAACAATACCAAATTATCACGTTTTTCTTGATCTGTTAACCCTTTATCTAACATGAAAAGCAGATGACACTTTCAAACAAAATTCTTGAATAACTAATGTTTTTCATTTTTTGTCGCAAAAACATAGGTTATGACCCTTCTTTGGAAGAGCTCGATGAGCTCGTTCCAAAGAGGGGTCATAACCTCTGTTTTTGAGACACAAAATGAAAAAAATAATGAAAATTAATTGGCGATTTTTGAGAATAGCGCTGGCCGGTTTTGGTCGTTACGTTGGGTAAAGGGTTAATAAGAGCTCCTGTGTCAGGCCTTCCTCAATGAAACTTTAGATATATCATCTCCATCTATACCATATCCAAAAATGTCATAACAACTTTGGAAATTCTGGGCAGGTTTGACCGCATTTTCGGGTTACGTTATTGACGTCACCTCACAAAAAATTTACTGTCGGCCGATTTTCATTTAATGTCAGCATATTGAGGAGTTGAAAAAATAAAATTATACCTGTTTTTTTTTATTTTCTTGCTTCATCGCCATGTTTGGCCTTTTTACGTCACTTCAACTTTAGGGGTTATTTTGCACATTTCTCATTAAAAACGCTGGTTTTTAATTCCGCACAGCTCGTATAATTAACACACACGACTATGAATTGTTATACACATTTACCTTCTTGGTGGCTTTATTAAATGCATTGGTTATATTTTCAAATTTAACCATTTATCCAAAGCAATATCAATTTGACGTTTCGAAATCGGATTTCAGCCGACAAATCGTCTGTGGCTGCCATTGGGGAGACAGTAAGACTTTAACATCCTAACAATTAAAGTTTGTCCGATTTTCGTGACAATTAGTATGTTATGGAGCTCGTGAAACCACAAAATAGCCGTCTGTGGGTTCTCAACATACCTCTCTTTATTTAAAGTCATTTTCGACATTTTTACTCCACTTTATGTTTTTACACCCCATCCACATTTTGTTCTAAGCCGACGTTAAAAACTGCAAAATATACTCCCATAAAAAATCAAACACACATCACAAAGTGAAATGGGAAGGATGTCAAGGCATATGTGGTTGTATGCTCATTAAAGCGATAAATTAAATGTGATTGAGGTGCAGAACTCGTAAAAATTAAATTCAACTTACGAAAGGTTTAGAAAACACAAAATTGAAAAGATTTTGAAAATCCCATGTCAGACATCGGAGATATGATATAAGCAACGTCAGGCGGCGTACACCCCTCCAATTTGCTCACAGCCGCGCCCCAAACTAATGAAGATAGCACTAAATTTATGTTATAGACGACAAAAGGAACCCTCGAAAGCAAGCATAGTCGATTTTTATCATCATTGCTTTAACATTGTTGACGTTGTGACGTAAATACCTATAGTGGGTCGGAAAACTTCATAATTACATTTCACTTCAGGAAGACGAAGTCTTAGGGGATTTAGTACTCGTGGTCTTAAGCCTTTGAACCCGAGTGGCCCTCTTTCCGACCAGGAACATGATACGTCATAACGCCATTAAATAGGATGGCTGTTCAGAACATGTGTGGGAAGACCAGGGGCTGCACGTTGAAAATATTGATTGGTCTACCCCAAATAATGAATATGGACTCTTCTAATTGCTGTCAATGAACTGACAGGGAAGAAACGATAAGAGTTCAAAGGGTTAAATGTATAAGGAATTGCTGAATTATGACAGTAACTTGCCACTGGCGAAAGAGTGCTGCTTTCTCAAAACGACACACGTTTATCCTCAAAGTATATTAGTGCTACGCAATATTTTTCAACGCGTGCATTTTTTAGCTCCCATAAAACAGAAAACAAATGTGTTTCTTTTTCTAATAATATATGAAAATAAGAAACTCACCTTTTTAATGACAATGACTGATTTTGACTTCACTCTCTTCCCTTTATCCAGCTGGGTGTTCTTTTTCAAATATTCCATAACTGATAACCTTCTTTTCTTGCCCTACAATAATTGAACAAAACAATTTTTTCTCATACATGTATATGTAAAAAAATAAGTATTTAACATTTTGAACCCTTGCGACCGCGTTACCGGCCAGGAACATGGTACGTCATAACGTCATTATATAGAATGGCTGTTCAGTAAATGTGTGTGGTAGAGAAATCAATATTTTCAACGCGCAGCCTTGGGGCTGCATGTTGAAAATATTGATTGGTCTACCCCAAATAATGAATATGGACTCTACTAATTGCTGTCATTGAACCGGCGTGGAAGATACCACGAGAGTTGAAAGTGTAAAATACAAAGTTGAACCAATTTTTAAAATCATGCTTCACATACCAGACATATGACGTAAACAGCGATTGGATACCACTGTTATGTTTTGTGTTTACATTCTCACTTCAACTTCATTTTTATCATATGCCATTCGAAATTTGGAAAGGATTAATCACAACACTCACCAGACGTGGCCGCCAAATGGCGTTTTCCTGCCCAAATGACATTGGCCGTTGAACGACTCGTCTTCTGGAAATTATCTTTTCCATTTCAAAACCATTTTACTATACATGATATCCTGCACCCCCTCCATTGGCAATGACATACGCTTAAAGTACGTTAGAAACAAATACTCGCTTGTTTCTCAGTTGCAGTCCTCGAAATGTAAAGTCTTTTCCATTGGTGCACTTCTGGTGAAAAATAACACGCGTTGCCCTTCGTCCCTAGTCTCATGGCAACGGGGAAGCTACCTACGTCCTCGCCCCGGCCCGCTTCCGGCGCCCTTGAGTTTAATTTAGTTGAAATCCGCTTGATTCTGCTTTCTGGTTCGAAAATCGACCAACACGCACTCAAAAATCAGCCGGGTTTAAAATCAATCCAAATTGTCTCGATTGAGTGAATATGAACCCAATTGAGTTCACATTTTCTCAATCCAATTCATTCGGGTTGGTTTTCAAACAAACTGATTTTAGAGCAAGCACTTCAGAATGAACACAGACATCGTGTTAAGGCTAATACTATTTCCCGCTGTCAACACTTGAAAAAATTCAAACACAAAAAATGAAAATGGAAAACAGTCTGTACGAACAAGCAAAACATTTGTCTATGACATCATACCTTTGCATTTGTGTAATATCACGGTGGTATTTCACACGACATTTAACCCTTTACCTGACATGAAAAGCAGACGACACTTGCAAAAAAAATTCCTGAATAACTAATTATTTTCATTTTTTGTCTCAAAAACATAGGTTATGACCCCTCGTTGGAACGAGCTCGAAGAGCTCGTTCCAACGAGGGGTCATAACCTATGTTTTTGAGACAAAAAATGAAAATATTTTGAAAATTAATTGGCGATATTTGAGAATAGCGCTGGCCGGTTTTGGCCGTTACGTTGGGTAAAGGGTTAAACGTTACAAACGTGGATTGAGATAATGGGTGTTGTATAGCTCTTCTTAGCCGAGGGGTACCATGCAAATTACGAAACTGATGACAACTTAAATCACACGGGGTGTTGTTTTATAACATCAATTTTACATAACAATAACTTACATAATTTCGCGAATGTCTTTCAGCGTGTGAACAAGGGTGAAGTTCATCAGAGGCACACCGCACAAATTCTGATCGCTTCAGTTATTTCTGTTGGTACGCCCCGTCAATCTGGCGGGAAACCAGTGTTCAATGTTCATTGGCTTTCTTGGGCCAATCATTGAGTTCGTAAGGTCTCCACGGTTTTATTGTCGAAAGAATATAAGTAGCAGATTAAATAGAGAGTAATCGCTTGACTGGGCTGGTTACATGAAATAATTCATGAGAGGTGAGAGACGTTGAGAGGTGAGAGACGAGCGCGCGAATGCGCACGCGTGTTTTACAATATAGTCCATAGTCCCTCGCTTCGAATAAATTATTTCACGTAACCAGTCCAGTCAAGCGATTACTCTGTTTATTACTTTTCATTATTAACAATAATTATATTATTTAGCCCTTTACCTAACGCAACGGCCAAAACCGGCCAGCGGTATTCTCAAAAATCGCCAATTAATTTTCATTATTTTTTCATTTTTTCTGTCTCTAAAACATAGGTTATGACCCCTCATTGGAACGAGCTCGTCGAGCTCGTTCCAATGAGAGGTCATAACCTACGTTTTTGAGACAAAAAATGAAAATAATAGTTATTCAAGAATTTTTTTTGCAAGTGTCGTTTGCTTTTCATGTTAGGTAAGGGGTACAAAAAAACAATGAAGTCCCCATTACACCCACGGCAAAGCGGCTTCGTTTGCGCGCACGGATACATGACACAATTGTTGATTGCATAATTCACTTGTGAAGTTATCGTTTATAATCAAACCCGGAAATCCCAGTAAATCACACTTTGGAAAGTAAAAATTGCAGATATTTGTGTAAATTTCATTCACATTATTTGTACTGTAAAATACAAAGTGATACGGATGTGCACAAATCCATGTACAACGAATAGACGGCTTAGTATTCTACTGATGTTCTATTGTATTGTATTTCTCTCGATCCGCAAGTATACAGAAGAAGTCTCCTTGGTTACGAATCGAAATTAAGTATTTTTATTGTTTACTAATCATATATATTTCATTTTCAGGTTATTTTATTCAACTTTGTGGGGAGTTAGTTTAGTATAGTAACTGGGACAAAGTTAGGAGGCCTTAAATAAAACTGTGAGCGCTAAGTTGTCGAACGGTTCGTCGTGTTGCCTTTTGTCGCGTGTGTACAATTTTCCCTGTCCGATCGCGTAATTTTGTCTTGATGATGGCGAGCAAGTCTGTTCAGACGGAGGTAAGTATGGAGGTAAATACGTGTAATATCGCGGTCCAGGTCAACGGTGCCAACGGAGTAAGTATTGGTGTGCAGACAGAGGTCACTGGGGGTGTCGGTCAGAGCCGGGTTCGTGGGGCCACCGATGGCGATATTGGGCTTGAAGTTTGTAAACAGTGTTCTATGATGTATGGGGACTGTCGCTCGATGGGATATGGAGAGGTATGTGCAAACTGTCAGGAAATCCTCCGCCTACTTGAGACAATTGTTAAGTTTGAGGGGGAGATTGCTGAGCTGAAGGGAAAACTTGGTAGGGCGGGGCTGTCTGGAGTTACGCCTGTGAAAGTGGCTTTCCGAGAAGGATGGAAGGTTGTCGGTGGTTCCAAGAGGAAACATGGGGGTAGAACCTTTGATGTGAATGAGGTAGGTGATGAGGTGGGGGCTGCTAGAAAAGTACGTAGGACAGATGAGGGGGGCCTAGGCCGGAGCAATGCTGCAAAGCGTTTGGCGTGGACTACCAAAAGTGGTAGGAAAGGGGGGCCAGAGAAGCAGGTAGATAGGGGTGTAAAGTCCAAAGGCAGTGGGGAGTGCAGCACCAGAAACAGATTTGATGTGCTCGATTCGGAAGAGACAGAGGAGGAGATGGAGGTAGTTGCAACAGATAGTAGCTTGGGGTCTAGGCCAGGAAAAAGGAGGAGGGACCCGGGGGAAGACCAGGGGAGTAGTCCAGGTAGCTCAGGGCCTGGAAAGAGACGGAGGGACAAGGATAGGAGTAATCCTAGGTCAAAGATACCGATACCGATATTGATTCCGAGTGGGGCTGTTGGAGAGGAAGAGGACGCTGTAAACAATAGGAGACTAGAGGAGATAAATAGGGCGAGGTCCAAAAGTAAGTTGGTGGTTGCGGGAAGTAGCATAGTTCGGGGGATCGACAAGGTTGTCTGTGGTCCGGACAGTAAAAATAGAACAGTTCTGTGCTTTCCGGGGGCTAAAGTGGAGGACCTGAGGGATAGAGTGGACGGTATTGTAGCTGGGTCGGGGCCTGATCCGGTAGTGGTATTACATGTGGGGTCCAATAACATCAGGGAGAGGAAATCAGTTCGTTTGGTGGACACATACAAGGACCTAATTAGTAAGCTACTTAGCAGGAATGCTCGGATCATCGTTTCAGGGGTGCTCCCCGTTATGGGTGGTGGGAATGAGAGGAACTCGCGGATTATGGCACTAAACGAGGAGCTGGAAGAGCACTGCAAAGACTTGGGAGTACATTTCATTGACCACTGGGATTCATTCTGGGGACAAGGAGAGTTGTATGGTCGAGACGGACTGCATTTAAGTAGGATGGGTACAGACCTGTTGGGCCAAAAAATCTTACAGGTGGCTGGGCCTTTTTTGGAGAAAAGGGGGGTAGGGGACCACAGCCGGTAACCCAGAGTGGCACAAATGCTGGGAACATAGGAAGAACAACAAACATGCACAATACAGGGACATACCAGGGTTATAATAATGTGCCAGTGATGACAAAAAAACAAAGATTCATTAAGTTTGGGTACTGCAACATCCAGGGTCTGCACAAGAAAGTAAGCGAAATATCAACAATGATGGACGAAGGAGGCTTCGATATAATGGGTCTAAGTGAGACGTGGATACGACGGGATGAGCGGGTTGATCAGATGAAGGGTTGCGTGTGGATAGGAGCTGGGCGAACTGAGGGTCAGAAACGGGGTGGGGGTGTTGGCATCTACGCTAAAGAGGAATTACAGCCCTCATTGATTACAGATCTCACAGAAGCAAGGACTCAGATTCCAGTATCCAACGAAATAGTCTGGGCAAAAATCAAGTTAGGAAGCAGGAGTGTTGCCGTTGGTGTTGTATACTTAGCAGTGGAGGGAAGTAAGCCCGAGTGGAATGATTCAATATATACAACTCTTAGATCGAATATCACAGAGCTTGAGAGCAGAGGGTTCAGTATTGTCCTAATGGGGGACTTCAATGGGCACATCGGGGATAAGGAGGAGGGCATACAGGGAGGTGATAGGAAAATTAACACGAATGGGAGGAAGATGTTGGACCTATCAAAAGAGCTTGGTTTAAAGATCCTGAACAGGGATGCGAAATGTAAGGGTAAATGGACCTGGGAGAGGAACGATAAGAAAACAATAATTGATTATATACTCACTGACATTAGCGTATGGAGGGAGGTTATAGATGTAGAAATAGATGACGAGGGAAAAAATGAGTTGGGTAGTGATCACAACCTGATAACAGTTAAGATTATGGGCAAAAAGACGAATAGAGACAGAAATACCTTCAAGGAAGTTTGGGGACTAAAACAAGGAGCCGACTGGAAGCAGTTTCGGGAAAAACTAAAACCAAATCTTGAATGTATACCTAGGGATGCAAATGTCCAGAGTATTTCAGATGGCATAGTAAATAGCCTAACAGAGGCAGGGAAGGAGTGTAAAGGAAGGGTGAGGGTCCCAACGAGAGAGCTTGGATACAGGGTTAACGAGGGACTGAAAAAGGCTATAAAAGAAAGGAAGGTAAAATGCGCTGCTTACAGAAGAAGTAGGAAGCTTAAAGGGGTGGATAACAATGACACGAGACTAATGAAAGGAGAATATGAACTGGCACGGAAAAAGGTGAATGAGATAAAGAATAATAATAGGAAGGAGCGCAATTGCAGTCTTGCCAGAACAATAAAGAAAACGGGGGGTTCGAGCTCAAACGTATTTTGGAACTGGGTAAATAAACGGGGGAAAAGTAGTGTGAAGAGTATCAAAGTGGATGGGGAAAGTACAGAAGATAAAGGCCGTATCGCTTCAGAGTTAGTCAAGCACTGGGAAAAGATAAACGATAGGCGATGGGGCAGTGGGTCCCCACCAAAAAGAAATACACTGGTGGAGGAGAACCTATCCAATCGTGTATGTAGCGAAATAACGGCAGAAGAAGTGCGGAACGTGGTCTCGAAATTAAAAAATGGTAAAGCGGGAGGGACTGATGAAATTCCGAACGAATTCCTCAAAAATGGAGGGGAGGCACTTATTGAAGTCCTGACAAACCTTTTCAACCTGGCTCTGCGAAAGCAAGAGGTCCCCAGAGAGTGGAGGGAAAGTAAGGTGTCGTTCATACACAAAAAGGGGGATAAGGAAGTTCTAGATAACTATAGGGGGATATCAGTTAGTAGTAACATCGGAAAAGTATTCTGTAAGGTCATATACGGTAGACTAGAGGAAGTTATTGAAGAGAAAGGTTTTTTAGGAGAAATTCAAAATGGTTTCAGGAAAGGACGAAGAGTCACCGATCACCTATTTACACTCACCCAACTGATAGAATCAACAAAGGCTGAAAAGAAAAAGATGTTTTTGGCATTTCTAGATGTGAAAAAAGCGTACGACCGAGTGTGGAGGGAAGGTATGTGGCGAAAGCTCGAGGGCATCGGACTGGGGGGTGACTTTGTGGGAATCATGAAAGCACTGTATACAGATGTGCAAAGCCAACTCAGCCTAGGGAGTATCACTACAAAACGAGTCCCTATGGATATAGGCCTCAAGCAGGGGTGTATCTTTTCACCGATTTTGTTTGCATTGTATGTTAAAGATTTAGGGGACGAACTAATTCAGAGTGCGGAGGGGGTAAATGTTGGAGACATAAAGATACCAGGCTTATTCTTTGCGGACGACATGGTGTTAATGTCTAGAACTGAACAGGGGCTAGAGAAACTGCTGGAAATTGTTGGTAGATATGGGAACACTTGGCGGCTCGAACTAAATGAAAATAAAAGCAAGGTAATACCCGTTGGACGCAAGGTAGATATGACGAAGAGATGGGGAGTGGGGGAGTTCTCAATCCCCGAAGGGGAAAGCAAACAAATCACTGTAGGAGAAACGGGAGAGTATGAGTATCTAGGGGTAAGCATAAATATAACGGGAAGAGGGGTGTACAGAAATTACTCAGCCAAACTGATTCTGAAGGGGAAAAGAATTCTGAACCAACTAAAACTTTTAGGGAAAAATAGTTTCAACAAGGTCTTTGTGGGGAAAACACTGTGGGAGAGGGTGGGTTTACCAAGTATAACGTATGGCACGGACGTGATTCCATTAAACCAAACCGTTATTAAGAAGTTGGAAAATACTCAGAATGATGCCGGCAGGTGGATAACAGGGTCGAGTAATGCTGCAGCTTTGGAAGCAGTAAGGGGGGAGCTTGGGTGGATGAAAATCAAGGACAGGGTAGATTTGGGAAAACTGTGTTACTTTAACTACTTGAGAAACCTGCCTGACAACCGGTGGTGCAAATTGATGCTCGATACCATTTGGAATTCTAATATAGAAACGGGGTGGTCAAAACATGTGAGGGAACTAATGGACAATTACTCTATAGAGGTCACAAACATAGAAGTAGGAATGAAAGAAGGCAAAAGGTTTGTCAAAGAGAGAGTCATGGAAGATTGCAATCGAAACTGGCGAGCAGGGGTTAGCGTGAAAAGATCACTGCAGGGGTTACAATATAAAGAAAAGCCAGCTTTTGAGAAGTACCTAGATGGCACCTTTGGAGGGTCACTGCTGTTCAAACTGAGATCAAGATCACTGGAGCTTCGGGGAAAAATTGGGAGAGATGGGGAAAAGGGATGCCAAATGTGCCACTCTGGAGTAGAGGAGACCCTGGAACATTTTCTCTTGGAATGCCCACAGTATATACCTCATAGAATAAAATTTACTGGAAGAATAATGCAGAAGTGGGGTGAAGAAACAAAGGATAGATGGCTGAAGGGGGACACGAGGGAGAGGGTAGGAATGCTTATTGAAGAAATTGAAAAAGAGGAAGTGAGGGACACTATTAAGCAGTTTATATCTGAATGCTGGGAGGAGAGGAGGGGAAGAGGGGGTGGGGTGCAGGGGGGATGATGGCCTTCTCTTATGAGGACCGCGACAAATCAGCGGCTGGCCAAAGAGTTATTATTATTGTATCGCACCAAATAACACAAATAATACAAGAAAATGGAATCGTAAAATGTGTAATGACATGAAATCGCATCTTTGCTGGTGAAGATCACTTACTAACTTTGGGAAATAATTTGGCTTACAATTAATTTGCTTTGTGTCAAGATCGATTCGAAATGGATTTGTGGGAATGAAAATATATGTATATTTTTGTCGTCTAAATGGATATTTGCGAATCTAAATATATGTATATTTTTGTCGTCTATTAAGGCAAGGCAAGCTATTAATCGAATCTTGCGTCGAGCGATCGACAATTTATTCCATACCAGCAACAGGAACAACAAGGCAACAATTCACCCTGCGTAGATACAAATTAGGTGTAGAGTATCCGAAGGTCATTACTAAATGTTACGTTCTTCGAAGAGAAACCGCTCAACTGTCTTTTTCGGGATCTATGTCGGCGTTTAACCCTTTACCCAACGAATCGCCCGCATCCTCCCACATAATATGTAAATTTAGCAGCTGAAAAAATATTATTTTTCGAAACATTTCAACAAAACCATATCATATGACCCCTCTTTGGAACGAGCTCGTCGAGCTCGTTCCAAAGAGGGGTCACATGATATGGTTTGTTGAAATTTTTTGAAAAAAATAAAAAAATGATTTTTAAAATAATAAATTTTGATATTTTCTGCGTTGGGTAAAGGGTTAAGAAAGGTGGAAATGTTGGGTAGTCATTATCCGCCGGGGCTGGGGTAATATAATAAGTAATAAGCAATATAACATAGTATATTACAATTTTGAAAGTAATTAGTAATAGATAACGGAGCAACGGAGATGAAGTGCCTTGCCCAAGGACACAACGCGGTCGCCCCAGGTGGGATTCGAACCGAGGACCTCTCGGCTTGCAGCCTGCTCCTCTACCAACTGAGCCACAGTCTGAAAATAACTGATTAATATTTATTACTTTTATATTACTGTCTTGTTACAACTGAGATACTGGAAATTTTTAATATGTTTTTTGAGCAAATCATTAAATTAAATTATAATATATTTAAACATGATATAAACACAGTTAATTTGTGTTTCCACAGAGAGTCTGTTGTGTATATACAGAATTATGTGAGTGGTTTCAATCCAATCTTACAAAGAGTACTTCGAATTTATAGACCGATCATTTATTGGAATCCTCTCACCATTTCCAATATATGATACCAGAAGGACTGAAAAGAGAATAAATTGTTTTCTTATTTTTTATGACTTTGACGCTTGTGTTTATATTTAATCCCATTGTTCTCTCAAACCAACTACTTTAATAGGAGCGACATGCCAACTGACCTATTAAACAGTGGACAAAGGCTGCATAAGGGGATTAACAACACCGTAAAACAACATACCAATGTGATTAGTACAGTGTCAACTGAACAAAAGTTGTAGCATAAATGTGAACTCATGTACATAAATTATATCTGTGTTGAGACAGCCAGTCCCTGATATCATTTTTTGTAAGACTTATGTTGCCCTTCAAGCAATGATACCGGGAACTGTTTTTATCACAAAAATATTAATTAATGTAACAAAATCGTATAATTTGCATGTATTTCTATCGATACTGTACTTTTACACAGATTATGTCTTGGCTGATATGTTAAATAGCCAAGGAATCAGTATGGGAGATAGTCCCCCAATGGTATTGGGAGAAAAAATAATGCAAAACAGTTGTTGTTGATGAAAGAAAAGCAGGATGTACTGTTTTGTTCCATTATTTTTTTAGAACTCTCTGAAAATGGAAGACTACATATCAAGTGGAACTTTTGTTCTCTTAATGCATGTTAAGATCTGCATTATGGGAAAAAATTTCTGCATGAAAATGGGTAATTGACAAACGTAATAAAAGTAAAAGAAAAGTAATATTTATTACATTTTTTAAAAATAATTGTAATATATTATAATAATCAATTTCCCAAAATAATTGTAATATAATACAATAAGGAAAGAATCAAAAGTAATAGTATTATAATGTATTACATTTGAAAGTACAGTACGTGGAGAGTGTATTATCACTAAATCACCCGCAGAGTGGAGATTCCACCCAAGCAATAATTGCATATTTGTTGCAAAGCATAACCAGCACAAGCAAAGTTTCAGCCAATGGACCTCCGGGTTACACCCGGAGGTCCATTGGCTGAAACATTGCTTGTGATTTTTGTTTATAAGTACACAATTTTAAAGTTATAGCTTGGGTGATACCTCCACTCTGCGGGTGATTTAGTTACAATCCACTCTCCACGTACTGTAATAGACCCCAGGCTTGGTATCAGCTAGAGTGCCAACTTGAAGGATTGAAGGAAAGACTAGGACTACAGCGGGGGGCTGTTTTTGGCGATGGGTATCGGAATGGGTTGTTGAACAGACTGACCTAAAAGTAGTTTTATGTGGCGAGAGGATCATTCGTGCATTAGAGGAAGGTAAGTTAACCCAAAATGCGTTATATTTCGTGAGAGGCCCCAGAACAAGTTATTAGGCTAAGTGAATCGAGGGTGGGAGGGCTTTGAGAGGGATCGATGCAGTTTCACTGGTCAGAGATTCGACTCAGGCTAGGAGTGTGCTGAGTGGACGCCTGGCATATCTCACACTTGAACATTGTATGTGAAGAGCATGCGAACGTGCATGGAAAGGCTACATTATAGTGTTATAGCAAATAGACTTCATGCCAGATGAGTTGACTGACAGTGGCATTTAGTGAAACAGGAGGCCAATTAACGGTAAAAATGGAAGCAGCTACGTGCAGGATATTTCAATAATGGTGATATTATAATTAGCCTGGGCATATTTTAGAATATCATCTGATAGATTCAAATATTTTTTTTCTAAACTGTTGCTTAATCCATCAAACCCCGCTTCTAATTGTGTCCATGATCCTCCAAATTCTTAATTTTTAACAGAAACCAGAAACATATTCATCCTTTGGGAATTAGAATTAAACCTCATATTGAATCCGCCACATTTGAATCGGATTCGATAAAAGTAAACCGTGGACCAAATATTCCATCTTTCCATCAAGGGAAACCTACTTCCTTTTGGACAATACTTCCTCCAAAATATCTGAGACAAACTCATTGCAATCCAAACAAAAATATGCCGAAATATATTCTAGATATATTGCATATAGAAGGGTCAATGCGGAGGGATCTAAAGATAGTGACACAGTACAGTACGACTGCGATGGACTGGTCACTTTCCACGGGTGAGCAATATTTCCACGGACGCTATAATATTAGATCCCAAGCACCGGTTACAGGAATAATCATTAATTAGTGAACCTACCTCTGGGAACAACCCGGTGCATCATTAATTACCATTTTGCTAATGATGATTTATATTACCTGGTAAACACATGCGTGGACATCACTGCCCGCTCATGGATTACGTCCTGTCCATGGCAACTGTACTGTATCATCGGTCGTTGTAACGGCTGATCAGATCACTTCAATCAGCATACCAAATAAATATAGAATATACCCATAGTAGCTTGTGGTGAACATTTGGTACACCAAGCTACTTTTGGTATATTTTATTTATACCATCATCGTCGCTTTTATTTTTTTCGATTTTACTGAGCACCAGACGTACATACGAGCGAATCTCTTTTTGTGCACACGAGCATCGGTGGGCGGTACTTCCGCAGTCAATTTTATCGCCGGAACGAAACAAAAAAAAAAAAGAAACTGAGCCTTTTTCGTTTTAATAACATAATAACATACTATTTCGGAGTTATGCACGCTTTATTAACACGAAACAATGCATGTTTGTTAATTGTTGGCATCTTATGAGGTAAACCCATTTAAAAAAGTAATAAATAATTGCCACTTCCATTTCACTCTTCACGAGGCGACGTGCGATAAATTTAGACAAGTTTGCAATCAGATCGACGTCACCAAAGGTCAACGGGGATGTAGTTCTACTGTAGGTGTAAGTTTTTACTACTGAAATCCCATTGCTGGCGTGTTCATCACGGCTGGTGTGTAAAGCTAAAATTTATGTCATAGGCTTTTCATATATAGTAGAATAGGTTATCATGGTATAAAAGTTAGATTTTCACAAATGATGTTACGCATCGAGAATGGAACGGAAAGGAAGTCCATCATTTTTTCCGATTCACTTTTGTCATTACTGGCTTAACTCAACCCGAAGTTGAAGAACCCTCTCATTTTGGAATTTCGTGAGACGGTTGAATACTCTCATGTCTGACGAGAATGATATCGTGTTTTGCTGATTACCTGGACAGGTTGGAATTTCCGGTAACACTAGAACAGGGTGTGCATCAAAACAGACATTAAGCAAGTCTCACACTGATTATAAAACATTTTCCAGTGATTCAGTGATACCACTGAGTCCATGATTATCACATTTATATGGATATATATACATATTGGCCATGATCGTCGAATAGCCAACTAAGTCCATGGTTATTACATTTATATAGATATATATACATATTGGTCATGCTCGTCGAATAGCCAATTGAGTCCAGGATCATTACATTTATATAAATATATACACATATTGGCCATGCTCGTCGAATAGCCAACTGAGATCAGGATTATTACATTTATATAGATATATATACATATTGGTCATGCTCGTCGAATAGTCAACTGAGTCCAGGATTATTACATTTATATAGATATATACACATATTGGCCATGCTCGTCGAATAGCCAACTGAGTCCAGGATTATTACATTTATATAGATATATATACATAATGGTCATGCTCGTCGAATAGCCAACTGAGTCCAGGATTATTACATTTATATGGATTTCTATACATATTAGCCATGCACAGCACCAATCATTAAGTCCATGATTACCAAATATAAAAATATCTATGCTTGGCAACATAACCGAAATCCACATGTAAACCCGCCAACAATGAATGCTTGTCATAGCAGCAAAAGTCCACAAATATAAGGAAACAAAAGCAGACGACGATCAACACAGTTCGTAATTTATATAACAAACATCAAGTAATCTTGTAAGGCGATCGGTCAATATAATGAGAGAATTTCGTCATGGGAAAATGAAGACGCCGAGCTTGGTGTACCAAATGTTCACCACGAGTGGTGAACATTTGGTACACCAAGCTACTATGGGAAAATGTTTTTCATACCATGACCGTCAGATTATAAAGAGTCGCTGTTATTTTTTCTCGATTTCACTGAGCAGCAGACGTACGGATCTGTTGTTGTTTACATGGGCACCGGTGGGCGGTATTTCCGCTGTCAATTTTATCACCGAAACGAAATAGAAAAAGAAACAGAGCCTTTTTGCATTTTAATAACATAATACCATACCATTTCCAGTTACGGATGCTTTATTAACGTGAGACAATACACGTTTTCTAATTTTTATTGTTTTTTTATGGGGGCAAATTCATTTAAAAACGTAATAAATAATCGCCACTTTCATTTCGCTCTTCGCGAGGCGACGTGCGATATATTTAGACAAGTTCGAGGATGTAGTTCCACTGTAGGTGTAAATTTTAACTACTGAAATCCCATTGCTGGCCTGTTCACAGCTGGTGTATAAAGCTACAATTTATGTCATAGGCTTTTCGTATATAGTAGAATTGGTAGCCATGTATAAAGTGGTATTAACTCGTAGTACATAGAGGGTTGACAGGTTGTGGTAGTCGTTAGTATTGCTGTGATAAAGGGTGGGAGAGTAGTTGAGCCTAGTAACGGCAGTGATAGAGTCAGTAGTGGTAGAGCAGAGGTTCGTAGTGGCAATATTATTTGACATCATATTCATGTTAGGACAGTGTCGCGACTACGTACCAGTCATTACGAAGGAGTACTACAGTACGACAACCGTGGATTGATCACTTTCCACGGTTGGGCAGCCTATCCACGGACTCAGTAATATTATATTCCAAACACTAATTACAGGAAAAATCGTCAAAAATTTAATTAATGAAGCACCGGTTACAACCCGGTGCTTCATTAATTAAACATTAATTAAACTTTTGCACATGACGAGTTTTATTATCTGGTAAAAGCAAGCGTGGACATCACTGCCTACGGGAGGATTACGACCAGTCCACAGCGACTGTACTGTAGCTTTTCACCTGGTATCCCTTATAAAAAAGTACCATTGTAAACCATGGTAAATCCCAAAATACCCTGGTAATACCATGGTATTACCAGGGTATTTTGGGATTTACCATGGTTTACCATGGTACCTTTTATAAGGGTATGGTGACAGAGTCCAAGTGTACTGTGCAACACTGACTGACCGTATAATCGTTTATGTCATTTCTTCCAATTTCATACTTTGATCTCTGTAACAAACTGTTGCAGATCGTCACCACTAAGAGTAGTATTTTTATATTGAATGTCAATTGTAGCAATTGAAAAGTTGGAACATACGATATTTATAAGCCAGTAGGTTAGAAATATTGATCTATATGCACCGAAAACAAGAATTCCTTTATCGTATTTCATTGAACAGAGACGAAAAGTAGTTTGAAAAAAACGTTGAATGAAAGGCATATCACTAAGTAGTTATTTGATTTAATAAAGGGAGTTGAATGCACCACGAGTTTAAACAACATTGTAAAAATATGCTGCAGGAAACGTATTCATAGTAGAGCTTATTTCTCCGCCTTTAATGCATGGTTTTCTATTGATCGCAGATGAGCTCAAGTCGTTTAATGTGTACATACTGACAATATGCACACGTGTTTACGAAACATGTGCTGCCGTTAAACCATATCATGTATATTTCATTTCAGCCTGAAAAACTTCGACAATTCCTTCATCTTAAACGAATGGGCATTTCGATTTGCCATGGTACTTTAATCGGTGCATTTAAATGGGTAAATAATTTATCACCAGTTATCAATCATCAGGCGTATCGTACAAATTGGTGAATGTGGACAGTGGGGTAGAAGTTCTCGCTCACAATTTGTAAATTTTCGTAATCTTCGCTCGGATAACTTACCGAGTGCACCCACTTTCGGATATAATAACCCCTTCGAGAATTCGACATGTGTGGCGCAATGAAATTTAAAATTGTACACTTATCCCAGTAGTGGTGAAAATTATCTATAAGGGGAGGGGGAGGTGCAAAGCCGATTTGTCTCGACTGTGATGGCGCAAATTCCAACTGATAAAATATTCCAGCTATATAATCAAGGCAAGGCATTCCCTTGACGGCCATGAGAAAAGTCATCGACGAGGTCTTATTACAAATCCCTCTCATCCTCTTCTGGGTATTCGAGGTTACTTACCTAACGCAACGGCCAAAACCGGCCAGCGGTATTCTCAAAAATCGCCAATTAATTTTCATTATTTTTTCATTTTTTCTGTCTCTAAAACATAGGTTATGACCCCTCATTGGAACGAGCTCGTCCAATGAGAGGTCATAACCTACGTTTTTGAGACAAAAAATGAAAATAATAGTTATTCAAGAATTTTTTTTGCAAGTGTCGTTTGCTTTTCATGTTAGGTAAGGGGTACAAAAAAACAATGAAGTCCCCATTACACCCACGGCAAAGCGGCTTCGTTTGCGCGCACGGATACATGACACAATTGTTGATTGCATAATTCACTTGTGAAGTTATCGTTTATAATCAAACCCGGAAATCCCAGTAAATCACACTTTGGAAAGTAAAAATTGCAGATATTTGTGTAAATTTCATTCACATTATTTGTACTGTAAAATACAAAGTGATACGGATGTGCACAAATCCATGTACAACGAATAGACGGCTTAGTATTCTACTGATGTTCTATTGTATTGTATTTCTCTCGATCCGCAAGTATACAGAAGAAGTCTCCTTGGTTACGAATCGAAATTAAGTATTTTTATTGTTTACTAATCATATATATTTCATTTTCAGGTTATTTTATTCAACTTTGTGGGGAGTTAGTTTAGTATAGTAACTGGGACAAAGTTAGGAGGCCTTAAATAAAACTGTGAGCGCTAAGTTGTCGAACGGTTCGTCGTGTTGCCTTTTGTCGCGTGTGTACAATTTTCCCTGTCCGATCGCGTAATTTTGTCTTGATGATGGCGAGCAAGTCTGTTCAGACGGAGGTAAGTATGGAGGTAAATACGTGTAATATCGCGGTCCAGGTCAACGGTGCCAACGGAGTAAGTATTGGTGTGCAGACAGAGGTCACTGGGGGTGTCGGTCAGAGCCGGGTTCGTGGGGCCACCGATGGCGATATTGGGCTTGAAGTTTGTAAACAGTGTTCTATGATGTATGGGGACTGTCGCTCGATGGGATATGGAGAGGTATGTGCAAACTGTCAGGAAATCCTCCGCCTACTTGAGACAATTGTTAAGTTTGAGGGGGAGATTGCTGAGCTGAAGGGAAAACTTGGTAGGGCGGGGCTGTCTGGAGTTACGCCTGTGAAAGTGGCTTTCCGAGAAGGATGGAAGGTTGTCGGTGGTTCCAAGAGGAAACATGGGGGTAGAACCTTTGATGTGAATGAGGTAGGTGATGAGGTGGGGGCTGCTAGAAAAGTACGTAGGACAGATGAGGGGGGCCTAGGCCGGAGCAATGCTGCAAAGCGTTTGGCGTGGACTACCAAAAGTGGTAGGAAAGGGGGGCCAGAGAAGCAGGTAGATAGGGGTGTAAAGTCCAAAGGCAGTGGGGAGTGCAGCACCAGAAACAGATTTGATGTGCTCGATTCGGAAGAGACAGAGGAGGAGATGGAGGTAGTTGCAACAGATAGTAGCTTGGGGTCTAGGCCAGGAAAAAGGAGGAGGGACCCGGGGGAAGACCAGGGGAGTAGTCCAGGTAGCTCAGGGCCTGGAAAGAGACGGAGGGACAAGGATAGGAGTAATCCTAGGTCAAAGATACCGATACCGATATTGATTCCGAGTGGGGCTGTTGGAGAGGAAGAGGACGCTGTAAACAATAGGAGACTAGAGGAGATAAATAGGGCGAGGTCCAAAAGTAAGTTGGTGGTTGCGGGAAGTAGCATAGTTCGGGGGATCGACAAGGTTGTCTGTGGTCCGGACAGTAAAAATAGAACAGTTCTGTGCTTTCCGGGGGCTAAAGTGGAGGACCTGAGGGATAGAGTGGACGGTATTGTAGCTGGGTCGGGGCCTGATCCGGTAGTGGTATTACATGTGGGGTCCAATAACATCAGGGAGAGGAAATCAGTTCGTTTGGTGGACACATACAAGGACCTAATTAGTAAGCTACTTAGCAGGAATGCTCGGATCATCGTTTCAGGGGTGCTCCCCGTTATGGGTGGTGGGAATGAGAGGAACTCGCGGATTATGGCACTAAACGAGGAGCTGGAAGAGCACTGCAAAGACTTGGGAGTACATTTCATTGACCACTGGGATTCATTCTGGGGACAAGGAGAGTTGTATGGTCGAGACGGACTGCATTTAAGTAGGATGGGTACAGACCTGTTGGGCCAAAAAATCTTACAGGTGGCTGGGCCTTTTTTGGAGAAAAGGGGGGTAGGGGACCACAGCCGGTAACCCAGAGTGGCACAAATGCTGGGAACATAGGAAGAACAACAAACATGCACAATACAGGGACATACCAGGGTTATAATAATGTGCCAGTGATGACAAAAAAACAAAGATTCATTAAGTTTGGGTACTGCAACATCCAGGGTCTGCACAAGAAAGTAAGCGAAATATCAACAATGATGGACGAAGGAGGCTTCGATATAATGGGTCTAAGTGAGACGTGGATACGACGGGATGAGCGGGTTGATCAGATGAAGGGTTGCGTGTGGATAGGAGCTGGGCGAACTGAGGGTCAGAAACGGGGTGGGGGTGTTGGCATCTACGCTAAAGAGGAATTACAGCCCTCATTGATTACAGATCTCACAGAAGCAAGGACTCAGATTCCAGTATCCAACGAAATAGTCTGGGCAAAAATCAAGTTAGGAAGCAGGAGTGTTGCCGTTGGTGTTGTATACTTAGCAGTGGAGGGAAGTAAGCCCGAGTGGAATGATTCAATATATACAACTCTTAGATCGAATATCACAGAGCTTGAGAGCAGAGGGTTCAGTATTGTCCTAATGGGGGACTTCAATGGGCACATCGGGGATAAGGAGGAGGGCATACAGGGAGGTGATAGGAAAATTAACACGAATGGGAGGAAGATGTTGGACCTATCAAAAGAGCTTGGTTTAAAGATCCTGAACAGGGATGCGAAATGTAAGGGTAAATGGACCTGGGAGAGGAACGATAAGAAAACAATAATTGATTATATACTCACTGACATTAGCGTATGGAGGGAGGTTATAGATGTAGAAATAGATGACGAGGGAAAAAATGAGTTGGGTAGTGATCACAACCTGATAACAGTTAAGATTATGGGCAAAAAGACGAATAGAGACAGAAATACCTTCAAGGAAGTTTGGGGACTAAAACAAGGAGCCGACTGGAAGCAGTTTCGGGAAAAACTAAAACCAAATCTTGAATGTATACCTAGGGATGCAAATGTCCAGAGTATTTCAGATGGCATAGTAAATAGCCTAACAGAGGCAGGGAAGGAGTGTAAAGGAAGGGTGAGGGTCCCAACGAGAGAGCTTGGATACAGGGTTAACGAGGGACTGAAAAAGGCTATAAAAGAAAGGAAGGTAAAATGCGCTGCTTACAGAAGAAGTAGGAAGCTTAAAGGGGTGGATAACAATGACACGAGACTAATGAAAGGAGAATATGAACTGGCACGGAAAAAGGTGAATGAGATAAAGAATAATAATAGGAAGGAGCGCAATTGCAGTCTTGCCAGAACAATAAAGAAAACGGGGGGTTCGAGCTCAAACGTATTTTGGAACTGGGTAAATAAACGGGGGAAAAGTAGTGTGAAGAGTATCAAAGTGGATGGGGAAAGTACAGAAGATAAAGGCCGTATCGCTTCAGAGTTAGTCAAGCACTGGGAAAAGATAAACGATAGGCGATGGGGCAGTGGGTCCCCACCAAAAAGAAATACACTGGTGGAGGAGAACCTATCCAATCGTGTATGTAGCGAAATAACGGCAGAAGAAGTGCGGAACGTGGTCTCGAAATTAAAAAATGGTAAAGCGGGAGGGACTGATGAAATTCCGAACGAATTCCTCAAAAATGGAGGGGAGGCACTTATTGAAGTCCTGACAAACCTTTTCAACCTGGCTCTGCGAAAGCAAGAGGTCCCCAGAGAGTGGAGGGAAAGTAAGGTGTCGTTCATACACAAAAAGGGGGATAAGGAAGTTCTAGATAACTATAGGGGGATATCAGTTAGTAGTAACATCGGAAAAGTATTCTGTAAGGTCATATACGGTAGACTAGAGGAAGTTATTGAAGAGAAAGGTTTTTTAGGAGAAATTCAAAATGGTTTCAGGAAAGGACGAAGAGTCACCGATCACCTATTTACACTCACCCAACTGATAGAATCAACAAAGGCTGAAAAGAAAAAGATGTTTTTGGCATTTCTAGATGTGAAAAAAGCGTACGACCGAGTGTGGAGGGAAGGTATGTGGCGAAAGCTCGAGGGCATCGGACTGGGGGGTGACTTTGTGGGAATCATGAAAGCACTGTATACAGATGTGCAAAGCCAACTCAGCCTAGGGAGTATCACTACAAAACGAGTCCCTATGGATATAGGCCTCAAGCAGGGGTGTATCTTTTCACCGATTTTGTTTGCATTGTATGTTAAAGATTTAGGGGACGAACTAATTCAGAGTGCGGAGGGGGTAAATGTTGGAGACATAAAGATACCAGGCTTATTCTTTGCGGACGACATGGTGTTAATGTCTAGAACTGAACAGGGGCTAGAGAAACTGCTGGAAATTGTTGGTAGATATGGGAACACTTGGCGGCTCGAACTAAATGAAAATAAAAGCAAGGTAATACCCGTTGGACGCAAGGTAGATATGACGAAGAGATGGGGAGTGGGGGAGTTCTCAATCCCCGAAGGGGAAAGCAAACAAATCACTGTAGGAGAAACGGGAGAGTATGAGTATCTAGGGGTAAGCATAAATATAACGGGAAGAGGGGTGTACAGAAATTACTCAGCCAAACTGATTCTGAAGGGGAAAAGAATTCTGAACCAACTAAAACTTTTAGGGAAAAATAGTTTCAACAAGGTCTTTGTGGGGAAAACACTGTGGGAGAGGGTGGGTTTACCAAGTATAACGTATGGCACGGACGTGATTCCATTAAACCTAAACCGTTATTAAGAAGTTGGAAAATACTCAGAATGATGCCGGCAGGTGGATAACAGGGTCGAGTAATGCTGCAAGCTTTGGAAGCAGTAAGGGGGGAGCTTGGGTGGATGAAAATCAAGGACAGGGTAGATTTGGGAAAACTGTGTTACTTTAACTACTTGAGAAACCTGCCTGACAACCGGTGGTGCAAATTGATGCTCGATACCATTTGGAATTCTAATATAGAAACGGGGTGGTCAAAACATGTGAGGGAACTAATGGACAATTTACTCTATAGAGGTCACAAACATAGAAGTAGGAATGAAAGAAGGCAAAAGGTTTGTCAAAGAGAGAGTCATGGAAGATTGCAATCGAAACTGGCGAGCAGAGGGTTAGCGTGAAAAGATCACTGCAGGGGTTACAATATAAAGAAAAGCCAGCTTTGAGAAGTACCTAGATGGCACCTTTGGAGGGTCACTGCTGTTCAAACTGAGATCAAAGATCACTGGAGCTTCGGGGAAAAATTGGGAGAGATGGGGAAAAGGGATGCCAAATGTGCCACTCTGGAGTAGAGGAGACCCTGGAACATTTTCTCTTGGAATGCCCACAGTATATACCTCATAGAATAAAATTTACTGGAAGAATAATGCAGAAGTGGGGTGGAAGAAACAAAGGATAGATGGCTGAAGGGGGACACGAGGGAGAGGGTAGGAATGCTTATTGAAGAAATTGAAAAAGAGGAAGTGAGGGACACTATTAAGGCAGTTTATATCTGAATGCTGGGAGGAGAGGAGGGGAAGAGGGGGTGGGGTGCAGGGGGGATGATGGCCTTCTCTTATGAGGACCGCGACAAATCAGCGGCTGGCCAAAGAGTTATTATTATTGTATCGCACCAAATAACACAAATAATACAAGAAAATGGAATCGTAAAATGTGTAATGACATGAAATCGCATCTTTGCTGGTGAAGATCACTTACTAACTTTGGGAAATAATTTGGCTTACAATTAAATTTGCTTTGTGTCAAGATCGATTCGAAATGGATTTGTGGGAATGAAAATATATGTATATTTTTGTCGTCTAAATGGATATTTGCGAATCTAAATATATGTATATTTTTGTCGTCTATTAAGGCAAGGCAAGCTATTAATCGAATCTTGCGTCGAGCGATCGACAATTTATTCCATACCAGCAACAGGAACAACAAGGCAACAATTCACCCTGCGTAGATACAAATTAGGTGTAGAGTATCCGAAGGTCATTACTAAATGTTACGTTCTTCGAAGAGAAACCGCTCAACTGTCTTTTTCGGGATCTATGTCGGCGTTTAAACCCTTTACCCAACGAATCGCCCGCATCCTCCCACATAATATGTAAATTTAGCAGCTGAAAAAATATTATTTTTCGAAACATTTCAACAAAACCATATCATATGACCCCTCTTTGGAACGAGCTCGTCGAGCTCGTTCCAAAGAGGGGTCACATGATATGGTTTGTTGAAATTTTTTGAAAAAAATAAAAAAATGATTTTTAAAATAATAAATTTTGATATTTTTCTGCGTTGGGTAAAGGGTTAAGAAAGGTGGAAATGTTGGGTAGTCATTATCCGCCGGGGCTGGGGTAATATAATAAGTAATAAGCAATATAACATAGTATATTACACATTTTGAAAGTAATTAGTAATAGATAACGGAGCAACGGAGATGAAGTGCCTTGCCCAAGGACACACAACGCGGTCGCCCCAGGTGGGATTCGAACCGAGGACCTCTCGGCTTGCAGCCTGCTCCTCTACCAACTGAGCCACAGTCTGAAAATAACTGATTAATATTTATTACTTTTATATTACTGTCTTGTTACAACTGAGATACTGGAAATTTTTAATATGTTTTTTGAGCAAATCATTAAATTAAATTATAATATATTTAAACATGATATAAACACAGTTAATTTGTGTTTCCACAGAGAGTCTGTTGTGTATATACAGAATTATGTGAGTGGTTTCAATCCAATCTTACAAAGAGTACTTCGAATTTATAGACCGATCATTTATTGGAATCCTCTCACCATTTCCAATATATGATACCAGAAGGACTGAAAAGAGAATAAATTGTTTTCTTATTTTTTATGACTTTGACGCTTGTGTTTATATTTAATCCCATTGTTCTCTCAAACCAACTACTTTAATAGGAGCGACATGCCAACTGACCTATTAAACAGTGGACAAAGGCTGCATAAGGGGATTAACAACACCGTAAAACAACATACCAATGTGATTAGTACAGTGTCAACTGAACAAAAGTTGTAGCATAAATGTGAACTCATGTACATAAATTATATCTGTGTTGAGACAGCCAGTCCCTGATATCATTTTTTGTAAGACTTATGTTGCCCTTCAAGCAATGATACCGGGAACTGTTTTTATCACAAAAATATTAATTAATGTAACAAAATCGTATAATTTGCATGTATTTCTATCGATACTGTACTTTTACACAGATTATGTCTTGGCTGATATGTTAAATAGCCAAGGAATCAGTATGGGAGATAGTCCCCCAATGGTATTGGGAGAAAAAATAATGCAAAACAGTTGTTGTTGATGAAAGAAAAGCAGGATGTACTGTTTTGTTCCATTATTTTTTTAGAACTCTCTGAAAATGGAAGACTACATATCAAGTGGAACTTTTGTTCTCTTAATGCATGTTAAGATCTGCATTATGGGAAAAAATTTCTGCATGAAAATGGGTAATTGACAAACGTAATAAAAGTAAAAGAAAAGTAATATTTATTACATTTTTTAAAAATAATTGTAATATATTATAATAATCAATTTCCCAAAATAATTGTAATATAATACAATAAGGAAAGAATCAAAAGTAATAGTATTATAATGTATTACATTTGAAAGTACAGTACGTGGAGAGTGTATTATCACTAAATCACCCGCAGAGTGGAGATTCCACCCAAGCAATAATTGCATATTTGTTGCAAAGCATAACCAGCACAAGCAAAGTTTCAGCCAATGGACCTCCGGGTTACACCCGGAGGTCCATTGGCTGAAACATTGCTTGTGATTTTTGTTTATAAGTACACAATTTTAAAGTTATAGCTTGGGTGATACCTCCACTCTGCGGGTGATTTAGTTACAATCCACTCTCCACGTACTGTAATAGACCCCAGGCTTGGTATCAGCTAGAGTGCCAACTTGAAGGATTGAAGGAAAGACTAGGACTACAGCGGGGGGCTGTTTTTGGCGATGGGTATCGGAATGGGTTGTTGAACAGACTGACCTAAAAGTAGTTTTATGTGGCGAGAGGATCATTCGTGCATTAGAGGAAGGTAAGTTAACCCAAAATGCGTTATATTTCGTGAGAGGCCCCAGAACAAGTTATTAGGCTAAGTGAATCGAGGGTGGGAGGGCTTTGAGAGGGATCGATGCAGTTTCACTGGTCAGAGATTCGACTCAGGCTAGGAGTGTGCTGAGTGGACGCCTGGCATATCTCACACTTGAACATTGTATGTGAAGAGCATGCGAACGTGCATGGAAAGGCTACATTATAGTGTTATAGCAAATAGACTTCATGCCAGATGAGTTGACTGACAGTGGCATTTAGTGAAACAGGAGGCCAATTAACGGTAAAAATGGAAGCAGCTACGTGCAGGATATTTCAATAATGGTGATATTATAATTAGCCTGGGCATATTTTAGAATATCATCTGATAGATTCAAATATTTTTTTTCTAAACTGTTGCTTAATCCATCAAACCCCGCTTCTAATTGTGTCCATGATCCTCCAAATTCTTAATTTTTAACAGAAACCAGAAACATATTCATCCTTTGGGAATTAGAATTAAACCTCATATTGAATCCGCCACATTTGAATCGGATTCGATAAAAGTAAACCGTGGACCAAATATTCCATCTTTCCATCAAGGGAAACCTACTTCCTTTTGGACAATACTTCCTCCAAAATATCTGAGACAAACTCATTGCAATCCAAACAAAAATATGCCGAAATATATTCTAGATATATTGCATATAGAAGGGTCAATGCGGAGGGATCTAAAGATAGTGACACAGTACAGTACGACTGCGATGGACTGGTCACTTTCCACGGGTGAGCAATATTTCCACGGACGCTATAATATTAGATCCCAAGCACCGGTTACAGGAATAATCATTAATTAGTGAACCTACCTCTGGGAACAACCCGGTGCATCATTAATTACCATTTTGCTAATGATGATTTATATTACCTGGTAAACACATGCGTGGACATCACTGCCCGCTCATGGATTACGTCCTGTCCATGGCAACTGTACTGTATCATCGGTCGTTGTAACGGCTGATCAGATCACTTCAATCAGCATACCAAATAAATATAGAATATACCCATAGTAGCTTGTGGTGAACATTTGGTACACCAAGCTACTTTTGGTATATTTTATTTATACCATCATCGTCGCTTTTATTTTTTTCGATTTTACTGAGCACCAGACGTACATACGAGCGAATCTCTTTTTGTGCACACGAGCATCGGTGGGCGGTACTTCCGCAGTCAATTTTATCGCCGGAACGAAACAAAAAAAAAAAAGAAACTGAGCCTTTTTCGTTTTAATAACATAATAACATACTATTTCGGAGTTATGCACGCTTTATTAACACGAAACAATGCATGTTTGTTAATTGTTGGCATCTTATGAGGTAAACCCATTTAAAAAAGTAATAAATAATTGCCACTTCCATTTCACTCTTCACGAGGCGACGTGCGATAAATTTAGACAAGTTTGCAATCAGATCGACGTCACCAAAGGTCAACGGGGATGTAGTTCTACTGTAGGTGTAAGTTTTTACTACTGAAATCCCATTGCTGGCGTGTTCATCACGGCTGGTGTGTAAAGCTAAAATTTATGTCATAGGCTTTTCATATATAGTAGAATAGGTTATCATGGTATAAAAGTTAGATTTTCACAAATGATGTTACGCATCGAGAATGGAACGGAAAGGAAGTCCATCATTTTTTCCGATTCACTTTTGTCATTACTGGCTTAACTCAACCCGAAGTTGAAGAACCCTCTCATTTTGGAATTTCGTGAGACGGTTGAATACTCTCATGTCTGACGAGAATGATATCGTGTTTTGCTGATTACCTGGACAGGTTGGAATTTCCGGTAACACTAGAACAGGGTGTGCATCAAAACAGACATTAAGCAAGTCTCACACTGATTATAAAACATTTTCCAGTGATTCAGTGATACCACTGAGTCCATGATTATCACATTTATATGGATATATATACATATTGGCCATGATCGTCGAATAGCCAACTAAGTCCATGGTTATTACATTTATATAGATATATATACATATTGGTCATGCTCGTCGAATAGCCAATTGAGTCCAGGATCATTACATTTATATAAATATATACACATATTGGCCATGCTCGTCGAATAGCCAACTGAGATCAGGATTATTACATTTATATAGATATATATACATATTGGTCATGCTCGTCGAATAGTCAACTGAGTCCAGGATTATTACATTTATATAGATATATACACATATTGGCCATGCTCGTCGAATAGCCAACTGAGTCCAGGATTATTACATTTATATAGATATATATACATAATGGTCATGCTCGTCGAATAGCCAACTGAGTCCAGGATTATTACATTTATATGGATTTCTATACATATTAGCCATGCACAGCACCAATCATTAAGTCCATGATTACCAAATATAAAAATATCTATGCTTGGCAACATAACCGAAATCCACATGTAAACCCGCCAACAATGAATGCTTGTCATAGCAGCAAAAGTCCACAAATATAAGGAAACAAAAGCAGACGACGATCAACACAGTTCGTAATTTATATAACAAACATCAAGTAATCTTGTAAGGCGATCGGTCAATATAATGAGAGAATTTCGTCATGGGAAAATGAAGACGCCGAGCTTGGTGTACCAAATGTTCACCACGAGTGGTGAACATTTGGTACACCAAGCTACTATGGGAAAATGTTTTTCATACCATGACCGTCAGATTATAAAGAGTCGCTGTTATTTTTTCTCGATTTCACTGAGCAGCAGACGTACGGATCTGTTGTTGTTTACATGGGCACCGGTGGGCGGTATTTCCGCTGTCAATTTTATCACCGAAACGAAATAGAAAAAGAAACAGAGCCTTTTTGCATTTTAATAACATAATACCATACCATTTCCAGTTACGGATGCTTTATTAACGTGAGACAATACACGTTTTCTAATTTTTATTGTTTTTTTATGGGGGCAAATTCATTTAAAAACGTAATAAATAATCGCCACTTTCATTTCGCTCTTCGCGAGGCGACGTGCGATATATTTAGACAAGTTCGAGGATGTAGTTCCACTGTAGGTGTAAATTTTAACTACTGAAATCCCATTGCTGGCCTGTTCACAGCTGGTGTATAAAGCTACAATTTATGTCATAGGCTTTTCGTATATAGTAGAATTGGTAGCCATGTATAAAGTGGTATTAACTCGTAGTACATAGAGGGTTGACAGGTTGTGGTAGTCGTTAGTATTGCTGTGATAAAGGGTGGGAGAGTAGTTGAGCCTAGTAACGGCAGTGATAGAGTCAGTAGTGGTAGAGCAGAGGTTCGTAGTGGCAATATTATTTGACATCATATTCATGTTAGGACAGTGTCGCGACTACGTACCAGTCATTACGAAGGAGTACTACAGTACGACAACCGTGGATTGATCACTTTCCACGGTTGGGCAGCCTATCCACGGACTCAGTAATATTATATTCCAAACACTAATTACAGGAAAAATCGTCAAAAATTTAATTAATGAAGCACCGGTTACAACCCGGTGCTTCATTAATTAAACATTAATTAAACTTTTGCACATGACGAGTTTTATTATCTGGTAAAAGCAAGCGTGGACATCACTGCCTACGGGAGGATTACGACCAGTCCACAGCGACTGTACTGTAGCTTTTCACCTGGTATCCCTTATAAAAAAGTACCATTGTAAACCATGGTAAATCCCAAAATACCCTGGTAATACCATGGTATTACCAGGGTATTTTGGGATTTACCATGGTTTACCATGGTACCTTTTATAAGGGTATGGTGACAGAGTCCAAGTGTACTGTGCAACACTGACTGACCGTATAATCGTTTATGTCATTTCTTCCAATTTCATACTTTGATCTCTGTAACAAACTGTTGCAGATCGTCACCACTAAGAGTAGTATTTTTATATTGAATGTCAATTGTAGCAATTGAAAAGTTGGAACATACGATATTTATAAGCCAGTAGGTTAGAAATATTGATCTATATGCACCGAAAACAAGAATTCCTTTATCGTATTTCATTGAACAGAGACGAAAAGTAGTTTGAAAAAAACGTTGAATGAAAGGCATATCACTAAGTAGTTATTTGATTTAATAAAGGGAGTTGAATGCACCACGAGTTTAAACAACATTGTAAAAATATGCTGCAGGAAACGTATTCATAGTAGAGCTTATTTCTCCGCCTTTAATGCATGGTTTTCTATTGATCGCAGATGAGCTCAAGTCGTTTAATGTGTACATACTGACAATATGCACACGTGTTTACGAAACATGTGCTGCCGTTAAACCATATCATGTATATTTCATTTCAGCCTGAAAAACTTCGACAATTCCTTCATCTTAAACGAATGGGCATTTCGATTTGCCATGGTACTTTAATCGGTGCATTTAAATGGGTAAATAATTTATCACCAGTTATCAATCATCAGGCGTATCGTACAAATTGGTGAATGTGGACAGTGGGGTAGAAGTTCTCGCTCACAATTTGTAAATTTTCGTAATCTTCGCTCGGATAACTTACCGAGTGCACCCACTTTCGGATATAATAACCCCTTCGAGAATTCGACATGTGTGGCGCAATGAAATTTAAAATTGTACACTTATCCCAGTAGTGGTGAAAATTATCTATAAGGGGAGGGGGAGGTGCAAAGCCGATTTGTCTCGACTGTGATGGCGCAAATTCCAACTGATAAAATATTCCAGCTATATAATCAAGGCAAGGCATTCCCTTGACGGCCATGAGAAAAGTCATCGACGAGGTCTTATTACAAATCCCTCTCATCCTCTTCTGGGTATTCGAGGTTACTTGTGACCTGGTAATGTAAGAATGGAAAATACCCAATGATGATACCTTTGGAGGATGGATGTTGTAGAAATCTGTGACACGCTACAACTGAATACTGCGGGTGGGAGGGTATAAAAAGGGGACGATCTAGACCCAGTAGGTGGTGATAGTGGACCGGGTGAAGCTACATGAAGCGATCTGATTGGGTCAGGACAGAGGTTGGAGCCAGATGTAGTAGGGACTAGATAGACTCCTTCGGTTAGAGTACCTAGAATATGGACCGTGATAGGTAGAACGTATCCAAGAGTAGATGGAAACTGACAGAATAAAATATGATTCTGAATGAATCCGAACAAGATAAAAGATTGTTGGGTCTATAAACGTAATAAAATGTACTCCCATTTATCCTTCCGGGATAGCGCAAATGTCATATCGATTAACCCATTCATAGTCGGGTGTCGTTCTGTGTTTATTACATTCATTCACGTCTATCAATGCAATTATTGGAAGGAAACTCAGTAATTCATTTGACAATTCGTCTCCGAGTTTCAATGTGTTTTATGTGCCAGTAGGCACATAGAACACATTGTCAGTGGGCGAACTATTAACAAAAGAACACATTGTATCGTCAACAAAATTTGCTAGGGGAACCCGTGAAATTATTTTTAGCTATCGCTAGCGATTCAGATTGTAATTGCTGTGCACGATTTGTAGAAAGTTCTAGTGAAATTCCGCTTCTATTTAAAAATAGCCCGTCAACCATTTCCGTTCCGCATAGTTTTGTGTTGCTGAAGATGGGGATTTAATAGAACAGGCGGGTAATAATTTTGTTTTTGCAGCTATGACTATATGATGGCGAGAAAACGGTAGAAAGTAAAATAATCCATTGTTAGTTACGAATGAAAATTTATTCTTTTAATAGAAAAATAAAATGTCAATGCGAGGAGGAGATTGAAGAGTGATGAGTGATGATACTAGAAAAGAAAATACCTTTTAAATCAAGCTGACGGTTTGAGACTTGAGCTGTCTCGATTAAAAGAATAAAACCAATTTTAAAATTTATTGGGTTGATTAATTTAAGAAGTGATAAAATTTTGTGCGTGTCCGTAAGATAAAATTGATCTCTTGGAAATCCTGCAGTGAAATACTTACCTCTGACACGATTAAAAGCAGGGCAATGTAGAATAAATATGCTCCACCGACAACACCTGCTGGCAAGGAACACACTGTGTATTACACTCTTACAAAACGGAGTACGTAAGAGGCGGACCGGTATGACAACTTAACATTATTGCATGGTCTTTTCTACAAAGGTGGTCAGATATGTATCATTGGTATGTGGTCAGAAGCGATGGAGATTTTTATTTGTCGTTCAATTTTTCTCCAGTTGGCACATAGATATTAAGTAATTACCGATGCGTGGCTTACAATCAATGAAAGGAATCTTAAAATTATTTATAGGCTTGCTTAAAGCCTGTTTCGCTTCACTGTCTACATTAGTGTTGCCGGAGATACCATCACGCCCTGTTAACCAGCAAAACACGAATCATATTGGTCAGACATGAGTGTATTTAACTTCTCTTGAAGTTGCAAAATGAGGGGGGTTTGTCATCCAACATGTGTAACAGATTTTTCGAAATATTAGGATAGTCCAAACAGCCATTTTATCACCGTTCCCATTTGTCCCAACACTAAAAGGAGTTAACAGTGACTTCTCTTTTTCTAAATTGAGTGTCAGGTTTGATATCGTATGCATATGTTCCAACAAGAGTAAAATCCTTGCCCTCTGATTGGATGAGAGCTGGCGTAGTTTCTTTTATGTTTATGGCTCCAGTGACAAATGTTACGGTCTGACGTCACAACGCGAAATATTTAGAATGAAGTCACCCGTTTCGTAATTGCTTCATCAATGGAGTGACTAGCAAGACAATTCATTTTTCGGAATTTTTCACACGTGCAGCAAACGGTGTTTCAGACGAAGTGTTGTTTAAATTACAAACCGATTTACGATATGAACTGCGATGGAATGAGTTTACCTGGTTTATTAATTATTTGTCCAGTGCCGTTGTGGAGTACACGAGGGGTTTATTTACTAAACCTGTGATCGTTGAATGTTGCCTCGAACAAATTAACTTTCAATGATCACAAGTGTATTAAATAAGCCTCTCGTGTTTCATGATGTAGGTTTTGGGCTGTGGGTAGTGTCTTATTGGAACATATACGCTATTGTGGTGAGTCTCGGTTGAACATAAGCTCCGAGCCGCAAACCTCAGACCATGTTACCGTCAATTCATCACAATAACTTATAATCTATCAGCATTTATATTATGAACAGTTTTTCCTATAACAATACAAAAATTAATTCTAAACCACACGATCAATGCTGATTTGTAATACAGAAAAAATCAACTATCACTGATAATTCGTCCACAAAGCTCATCACTATTTTTTCGTTTTGTTTTTTACTTCTTGTGGTTTGTGAAAGCATAAGGAAACGAAACGAAATGGTGCACTCGCCCTACTCACTTTGGCTGAATTTGTGTCCTAAGGTTTCAGGGAGGGTTCCGCCTATCCATATGGGAGACATCGTCGCAACGATTTAACACAGCATTCCCTGTACCCAAATCCGGCGATAGGGTCGCAACAAGTACTATGGGAATCCATATGGGAATGATACGTCCATGTCGCCGCATTTGGGCCAACCTCCAGAATCGAACTATTTAAGCGGAAACTGAAGCCTCAAGGAAATTGCTGTAGTTTATTGTGCGTTCGACTAAATCAAGATTAAAATCCTTGCACTCTACCGGCCGATATTCCTGCTGAGGATAGGAAATCTCTTGCTACTAAAACATTTCTAATTTGGGCGCTATTAACCAACTTCCCACGTCTACATTAAAAACACTGTTTGAACAAAAATATCTCTAATTAAATTGTCATGATATTTTTTATCAAATCTTGTCATGGCTGCTTTATAGTTGCCATGACTAGATTTGCTGAAAACTATTTTTAAAATACAGTACATGGAGAGTGTATTATCACTAAATCACCCGCAGAGTGGAGATTCCACCCAAGCAATAATTGCAAATTTGTTGCAAAGCATAACAAACACAAGCAAAGTTTCAGCCAATGGACCTCCGGGTTAAACCCGGAGGTCCATTGGCTGAAACATTGCTTGTGTTTTTAGTCGATATACACACAATTTAAAAGTTATAGTTTGGGTGATAACTCCACTCCGCGGGTGATTTAGTTACAATCCACTCTCCACGTACTGTATACCCAGCAGGTTAAGAGCTAAAAATCCACCAAAGGTATGATAGTACAGTGGATATATCTTAACTGAATAACCCTGTTCACTGCCTATAATTCTAAATACCAACACATTTACTATACCTTCAGTACAAATATCACCTATTCATTACACATAGATAACAGAGTAAATTCTTGTTTCTTGAATATAAAACTTCTTATATTCTATCTTAGAATTTCTTAAGACATCCAGTGAATTCCCCTTGTTTTTAGACAGACTAATTCGGTCTCAGTACATCCAATATAGGCATTCAATCTGTTATATCGCGTTTGACATATGAGCTCCGACAAACAATATATAATAGTACTCACGAGTCATTTATCACTAGAATACAGGGGAGTTGCCAGAGTCCTGTTACTTTAACACCTTTGTTACCCTTTGAAAACGTAAGACCGATTTTTCGGTCCGAGGCAAAATTTCGTCCCATTTTTGTCTTATTATAAGAGGTCTATACAACTGCAGACTGGAGTCATTATTTTATCCTCCCTGTATATTGATATTGGACTGACCCTTCTCACTGTAAGTGTACACAAAGGGGATGTCATTCCAGAAGGGTTCAAGGGGCTAACTGAATTTTGTTAACCGACGAAGGAGATATTCAGGTAACAGGGTGTCATAGGAGTTTCAGATCCATCACTGGACGAGTATACGCAACGTTTAAAGACATACTGGACAAGCTGCCTCCTACCAGCTGCAAAACACGGCTAGAAACATTAAGATACCTCCCACACACTTACACATTCTAATATTGTTCACCTTCAGTGTGCGTAAAACTAAAAGTACCTTTTTAACTCAGATGCATATTTATGAATATATAAGAATGAAGAGTTAACAAATGCGTATGCGCCCAAAATCTTTGACACCACATCCGTTTCTTTAGTTTTGAATCAGTTGAAACATAATTTAATTAATTTGTTTCGTTCTTTATTTTCCATCTAGTCTCTCTTTTTGTTAGTTCTTTTTTACTTTTCCAACCGCAGTTCTTAGTCTCAAGATAGCCCTTTAATACCCATCTGTGGCGTGTTTGGTACGCTGTTTTATATATTACCAAATTTTAAGTCCCCAATTATACATTGCATCCATCAGTTTTGGGGGTCGGTGAGCGACGACAGGTTCACCAAATTTCTTTTCCGAAATGTTTCATTTGATACAATGGAAGGGAATGCATTTTCATTATGGCTAAAATTTGTTTCTAGATTGACTTCTCGTTACGTAACATGTACAAAACAGTAGAAATTTGGTTTGTTGAAATATTTATTACAAGTCTGTCAAAAATATTTTCGGCTTGCGTGCCACCACCACCCCTTCCATCCCTCCACGCCGGCGTAAAAGCTATCTAAGCTCCTGTCTTTCGTGGTAAGGATAAGCGCTCTTGTCATCTGAACAGCATTTGGGGCCAATGTAGATCACCCAAGAGCCATTAATTCTGTTGGCTAAAAGTTTACTAAGTCTTATTTTCTCGATATTTGTGTCAGGTGGATAATATAATTCCTGTAATTTGGGTAAAATCAACACAACCGACAAAATAGAAAGGTAAAATGGACAGCAATTCTATCGGTGTATTGCGAGGTACTGGCAATGTCTGTAATACGATAAATACACAGAACGACATACGCGTGTGAAGGGGTTAATCGATATGGCATAAGTGCCAGCGCTGCAGGATAGAACGAGAGGCCGCGTTCACAGACGTGTGTTGATCTGTGTTTTGTTTATTACACGCCTTCACATATCAGAAGAACACTCAGCAATTCATTTGACAACTATCAACAAAAAAACAAAACAAAAAGAACACATTTTATCGTCATCCAAATTTGCGCGGGGCATCCGTGGTACTATTTCGTCCCCTGAGTTCCAATGTGTTCTATGTGCCTACTGGCACATAGAACACATTGAAACTCAGGGGACGATATTCAGCTATTGTGTTGCACAATTTGTCGAAAATTCGAGTGAAATTTCGCTTCTATTTAAAAATAGTCCTCAACGATTTCCGTTTTCATTTTCCGCACGGTCTTGTGTTGCTGTAGATTGGAATTTCATAGAACAGACGTGTAATAAAATCGTGTCGTGGTTATAAAAAAAATATTTACAAAATTATTTGTGAACGCGTAGCTGCAACACAAATGGAATGATGGCTGTCAACGGAAACCGCTGCAAATTAAAGACATTTTCGGTAAACGATTGCATTGTATACAAACCACTCGAATATCTCAACTCTATTCCATAGACGCCAGGTATTCGTTTCCAGGTCCCAAATGTTCAGGTCATTAAATACGTCAATTGTTTTTAAAGTATTTTCGATCGTTGTTGGTTTTGTCAAACCGAAATGATTTTTCGGCGGCTAAGACTATTATTATCCCTGTTGGGTGAGGGTGTGAGATGAGGAAGTCTCACCCGAGGACAAGATATTTAGGCCCGACACGAGGCGCTCGCCGAGTTTCTGTACCAAATATATTGTCCCTAGTGTGAGATTTCCCCATCTCACACCCGCCTCCAAAAGGGAAAATTTCTTTCCCCCACCAAAGCAGCTTGAGGTCATCAAAAGTAATTCATGGACGCGTGCAGCTATATCGAACAATTTTGTTGTCCATTTCTAAAAAAAACTAATTTGCTTATCGAAATAAGTGCACAAAAGTTCTGTATGTAACAGAGGTACATACCACAATATTATATCCCAACGCCGGCAAGGCAAGGGTTAAAGATTTGTAGCGAAATGAACATTGACACATTCCGATGACGTCATATTATGAATTCTGCAATGTATTCGCGTAACTTTTCGACAGGAATTTCGTGCAACTCGTTCATCCAAAAATTCATATAAAAGAGTCAAGTGTCCTTTGGTTTTGCGGTCTGTGTTTTAATTTCTATTTTCTTCGACAAACATTCGTCTGCTAATATTTCCGCAACGTTATACCATCTTGTTTTTTACAGAAGAACATGCGATGATTGAATAGTCCGGCGCTCATTAAATATGCTAACAAGAAAATTATAGCAATACTATGCAAAAAGGGAACAGGGCGATGGTAAAAACATGGCAGAGATTCTCCAGAAGAAAATCTGGTACAATCTATATTCTAGTGGTATAAAGATGAGGTTATTTTGTTCCATTAACCTAGTTATTATTTAATTACTACCACGTAGTTGTGAAACACAACAGTGCGGGTATGGAAACATAAGCACGAAGAAAGTCCTTTTTGGTGTGATAATACAAGAATCACCAGAACAGATGTATCGGTTGTGTTCCCATTGTTGTAACCCTAATGAGAAATACCGAAACGCTTCAAAGGTTTAAGGCATTCTCAGAACTGCGTTTGCGTTGATACATATCACAGAAAGGCCATGAATGATACAATTATGTGTATTGAATTAAATAGAGCCAGGTTAGTTTGCCTCGTCGTCTATTTCCTTTCTATGTAACTCACCGTAGCAGATATAAAATGTAGTAGGAATTGAGTAAGCATTTAGTCCATTGCAGTGGAAATGGGGTGGAGAGAAAACGACGTTGTTGCACAGTCATTTTTTTCTGGCCCACTCACAGTCCTAACTTTGAAATAAGAACAAAAATCCAAGAACAATCCAAGAATACTTCGGCTAATATGTAAGGGAGCAGGCGATTGCTACGGGGCTACGTGATTTTATCATCGAGTGGTTTGTTCAGTCTCAGAATAAGTTGTGTGCATAAATATGAAATTTCATTTCAATTAAACGCGTGGGTAACGGAATTCTGTATACACATACACACACATATATATATATATATATATATATATATATATATATATATATATATATATATATATATATATATATATATATATATATAAAAACCCTTTCAAATAGTTTATTTTACTTTGATGAATTTCAAAAACTTGTTTGTTTCGCCATTGTAATATTTTCTGTGTTCATGTTATGGGAGCGGATGTTTCTTCTAAGTGGAAAGCACTTGTCCTCCTTTCGTTTTTTGCTTAATAGTTATGGCAAATAAAAATATGTTTAACAGAATTCTGTTGCAAAGGAACTCACGTGACATTATTGTTGCACCGGTAAATTAATTTTTGGTCCAGCTATGTCCATAACTATGAAATAACATCACACTCTACCATTTAGTTATCCGTTGCTAGGGAAGCACAGTGGTGACTATGGAAACAACGTAACGTCCTTGCCAAGTATAGTAGTGCCCGTTGCTAGGGAGTCGCGTTAGTTGTTATTGAAGTCAGGTGACATAGTCGGTGATCTAATAGGTCGAATTCCAAAAGTATTATGGGTCCATATATCAAATTTGGCTGAATTCTACCTAGTACCTTCCCTGTTGCCAGGGACTCGCGTTGGTTGCCATGGATATCACGTGACATGGTCGGTGGTCCAGTAGGTCGATTTCCCGAGTGTATTGTGGGTTAGCATACCAAATTTGATTAAAATCGGTTCAGTAGTTTGCCCTTTGCTAGGGAGTCGATTTGGTTGCTATGAGAAACTTGTGGCCTTGTCCGAGCCCTAATATGTCGAATCCCAAATGTGTCATGTGCCCATATACCGAATTGCGTCAAACTCGGCCCAGTACTATCCCCGTTGCTATGGGGTAGCTTTGGTTATTATAGATGTCACGTGACGTAATAAATGGCCAAATGGGTCGATCTCCCTGTGCATTATGGGCGCAGATATCAAATTTGCTTAACGTAGGCCCAATGGTTTCCCGGTTGCTAGAGAGTCGCTCTGGTTGCTATGGGTGTTACGTGACATGGCCAATGGCACAATAGATCGAATTCCCGGGGCATTATGGTTTCATACACCAAGTTCGGCTGAAATCGACTTAGTAGTTTGCTCGTTGCTATGAAGTCGCGTTGGTTACTTTAAACATATTTTATTTGCCATAACTATTGAGCAAAAAGGGATAGGAGGACAAGTGCTTTCCACTTAGTAGAAACCTCCGCTCCCATAACATGAATACAGAAAATGTTACAATGGCGAAACAAACAAGTTTTTTGAAATTCATAAATGTAAAATAAACTATTTGAATGGGTTTATATATATGTGCGTATGTGTATAAATAAATATGAATATGTAGCACTAAACAAATACAGAAAAAGGAAGAAAGAAAGAAAGAAAGAAAGAAAGAAAAGCTGTTGATGTCCCTTTTGCATTCTGTATCTCTCTTGATTTGAATCAATTAATATAGAAAGCCAAAGGCCCCTTGGGCGCTGATCTGATTAGGATGTGTTAAAATAATAATAATAATAATAATAATAATAATAATAATAATAATAATAATAATAATAATAATAATAATAATCATTTCTTCGCCTTCTGTACTACAGCTTGTGGACGTGTCTCATTAGATCCTTGCTGATTCACACAAAAGGTAGAGAAAACGCCGCGTCAGCGACTCAGGCCTAAAAACAGCGCAACCGTGACTATCATCGTGACTGCACAATCTGTGTACCGATGCGCTGGCTCAACGTCACCCCGATGACGCGTCCATTCCGCAACCCCTCCATGCGTATTCTATATTGAGTGGATACCTTGAGTCAGCATTGTTTTACAAATATTAGATGGGAAACTCGGTGTCGAACCTCCCAGTGCTACAAATAAATTGTTGCACAAATTTAAAAATCAAAGTGTTAGTTTTGGTTTCTAACACCGGATCACCGTACAGTAGATTATCCACCGAATTCAGAGTAATATTAAGATTTGATAAATTACCAATAAGAGCGTTACGAGCGTTTGAATAAGATGGACAGACAAAGAAATAATGTTCTGCGTCCTCAACAACAGTTATACAATGTGGACAATATGGACATTCAGAGATGTAATTGAGGAATTTATCACTTCTCAGATCACTACAACCGGTTCTAATTCTACTGTGAATGATATTGTGTTTTCTAGAACCATGCGAGAAATATGCAGGTGGTCTGCATACGGGGGGCGATATGAGTTTTTTGAATTCAGTAAGCGATGAGCAATTTCGCACTGATTGGGATAAATTGTTCCACGTTTCCGTGCAAGACGGAAAGAATGATCGTTTAAATAGCTCAGTTCGCATGCTGTAAGGCATAAAATTTGACGAATTGCGGAGGTTATAAGACGATGTGTCACAAACCCGTGGTGGTAGAAGTTCATAGAGAAAATCTGGCACATCGTTGTGTATGATTTTGTAAAAGATACACATCTTTTGAACGTATCTTCCTGTTTCTAGATTATTCCACCCAACTTCTAACAAGAGACGATCGCGTGATACTGATCGTGTCAGGCCCGATACGATTCGTGCGGCATCGCAGTGTATATCCTCAAGGCGCTTCATTAAATGTTGCGGAGCACCGCACCAAACAGGACTACCGTACTCTAATATTGGTAGCACGAAAGCATTATACATCTTTCCCAGGATCTGTCGGTTAAAAATGTGCTTCAATTTTCTCAACTGAGAAAGTCTTGCACAAGCTTTTTTACAGATATCATCAATATGGGCTTCCCAACTTAAGTTGGATTGAATAGATAACCCCAAATGTTTGTGGACAGCAACAAATCTAATGTTTCGCTGTTGAAAACAATATTTGGAAATATAACATCCCTGCTGAGTGTAAATAGTATTACGTTAGTTTTTTTCGAATCCCAAATGTGTCATGTGCCCATATACCGAATTGCGTCAAACTCGGCCCAGTACTATCCCCGTTGCTATGGAGTAGCTTTGGTTATTATAGATGTCACGTGACGTAATAAAAGGCCAAATGGGTCGATCTCCCTGTGCATTATGGGCGCAGATATCAAATTTGCTTAACGTAGGCCCAATGGTTTCCCGGTTGCTAAAGAGTCGCGTTGGTTGCTGTAGGAGTTATGTGACAATGTCAACGACCCAATATGTCGAAGTCGTAATGCATTGAGGGTCCACATACCAAATTCGCCAATGTCCTGATATGTCGAATTTGTAATGCATTGTGGGTGAACACACTAAATGCGGTCAAAATCAGCACAGTATTTCCCCCGTTGCTAGGTAGTCGCTTTGGTTACTATGGATGTCACGTGGCATGATAAATTGCCCATTGAATCGACATTCCAAAGCTTTATGGGCTCAGATACTAAATTTGGTTTGATTAGGCCCAGTAGTTTGCCCGTTGCTGTGGAGTCGCGCCGGTTGCTATGGGTGTTACATGACATAATATATTGCCCAACAAATCGAATTTCCGACGCATAATGGTTTCATATAGCAAGTTTGGTTGAAATAAGCCGAGTAGTTTGCCCATTGCTACGGAGTCGCGTTGGTTGCTATGGGAATTATGTTACATGGTTAATGACCCAATAGGTCGACTTCGTAATGCATTGTAGGTCCACGTACCAAATTCTGTTAAAATCGGCGCAGTAGTCTGTCCCTTGCTAGAAAGTCCCGTGTTGCCATGGAAGTTAAGTGGCATGGTCAGTTGCTCGATAGATCGGATTCTTACTATATTTTGGGTCAATCAAGTGATAATTCCAACTTGGGTGCGCGATGTTAACCCTCGTTTTGTTTCTGCCTGAACCACTGTACCACTGAACCACATTAACATTTCGAAGTGAAAGTTTCTAAGATATCCTTTAAAGCTTACATTTCGGACCTGAGCCTCTTTGAAAAATCCTTGATTCACTATGAAGTCTCGGCCAATCACGTCTCGCGAAAGACTTCGGGAGATAAAAACAAATGTGAAAACAATATAAAGGACGATTTCGCTCGACGTCGCCGACGTCTCGCTCGGGAGCCTTCGGCTCCATCGCTCTATAAATAAGCCAATAAAAGTTGGTCATGTGGCAGGGTGAGACAGCTGTCACGTGTGTGGGGTGAGACAGGCATATCTCTCCCAGCTATCTCACACGACTTTATATATGTCTCAGTACCTTTGCGGTGGGAGAAGAGACAGATCGTAAGATATCATCTTGAGGACAGAGAGACCAGGTACCTTACGGGGCGTGAGGCGCTGGTGCACCTGGCCATGCGCATAATATAACGCACCTATGCGTATATCTGTGTGAGAGTATCGAAATGTGTAGATTATGTGACCAACCTACATACTAAAGTACATTAGGTTTTATTGGTTAACCTTTCAAGGGAAATTTAGAAACAATATTAATTTGGAATCCTAAATGGTTATTATTCATCTTTTTTCATGGAAGATTTACTGAAACGAACTGGACGAGTTACCACGAATATAACAGCGGATAATACAATCAACCATTCTGTTGGGAATTTAAACAATTCAATATTGTGTGTAGAGCTGGGAGGTTTTGATTTTCAGATTCGGTTTCTGTTCGGTTTCAGGAAAAACCTCGGTTTAGTTCGGTATTCTATACGTTAAGAACAGGTAGTAAATGACACATCAGGCTCCTTAACTTGGACAAAAATCTGCAAGAGTTTGTACGACATCGCCTACCATAAAAGCTCTGTCTGTAAGTTAGACAAAACACATAAATACGCGTAACAAATCAATCCGATTCGTCTAATCTATGTTGTGTTCTCATTGTCACATTTTCTCCCTTATTGACTCGTCCGGTAGACGAGTCAATAAGGGAGAAATGTGACATTCAGAACATGACGTATTCGACCCTTTTGCCAGATAGACTTAGTGACAAGAGCCCATGGTGGTCACTAGTCCAATTCCCTCCCTATGCGATAGTTTGATCAGTTTTTCCCACAAACACAGTAAAACCATTCGGCCAGTTTTGTTGGGTATTGCGGTTGTCCGATTTGCCAAATTATTTTATAAAATCTTAATATTTGAATTCGGTGGATAATCTATTGTACGGTGATCCGGTGTTAGAACCCAAAACTAACACTTTCATTATTAAATTAGTGCAACAATTTATTTGTGGCACTTTGGGGTTCGACAACGAGTTTCCCATCTAGTAATATTTGCAAAACAATGTTGTTTTGTTGGGTATTGCGGTTGTCCGGTTTGCCAAATCTTTGTATCAAATCTTAATATTACTTTGAATTCAGTTGATAATCTATTGCACGGTGAGCTGGTGTTAGAAACCAAAACTAACACTTTCATTTTTAAATTTGTGCAACAATTTATTTGTGGCACTGGGAGGTTCGACAACGAGTTTCCCATCTAGTAATATTTGCAAAACAATGCTGACTCAAGGTATCCACTTCAATATAGAATACTCACGGAGGGGTTACGGAATGGACGCGTCCTCGGGGTGACGTTGAGTCAGCGCCTCGGTACATAGATTGTGCAGTCACGATGATAGACTCCGTCGTGCTGTTTGTGGCCTGAGTCGCTGACGCGGCGTTTCCACTACCTCTTGTGTGAACCAGCATGGATCTAATGAGAGTCGTCCCTAAGCTGCAGTACGGAAGGCGAAGAGATGATGATTATTATTATTATTATTATTATTATTATTATTATTATTATTATTATTATTATTATTATTTTAACATATCCTAAACAGAACAGCGCCCAAGCACCCTTTGGCTTTGAATATTAATTGATTCAAATCGAGAGAGACACAGAATGCAAAAGGGACATCAACAGCTTTTCTTTCTTTCTTTCTTCCTTTTTTCTGTCTTTGTTTACTGCTACATATTTATATTTATTTATACACATACACTCATATATATATAAACCCTTTCAAATAGTTTATTTTACATTTATGAATTTCAAACCTTGTTTGTTTCGCCATTGTAACATTTTCTGTATTCATGTTATGGGAGCGGAGGTTTCTTCTAAGTGGAAAGCCCTTGTCCTCCTATTCCTTTTTGCTTAATAGTTATGACAAATAAAAATATGTTTAAATTAAAAACCGGAACCGAACCGAAACACCGCCCAGCTCTACTTGCGTGATAGATATCGCCAAGCGCTGTCAAACAATACTGAATTGATTGAATTCCTACATGCAGTTTGCATTGTAGAAACAAATTGCTACTTGAAGTTTTGATATAAGTGTGCAGGAGGTTAACCTTTTTGTGTGACTCCCCAGATAGTACGATTGGGAATATATCGATTAATAGAACACAAAGGCTTCCACTGCCACATATTTACAATTATAATGTTGAACTCCAATTCACATCAAAACTCTAAAACACACGCCCATTAGCACAGCTGCTTCATGGAGATTGATTCAACTGGTATCGGATTTGTTACGGTGTAGATTTTTAAAATATGTTGCATCAATGAGAAACGGAAAAGTATTTTGAGGTAATTTAGCATTTGTAACGGTGTAGATTTTAAAAAATGTTGCATCAATAAGAAACGGAAAAGTATTTTGAGGTAATTTAGCAATTCCACGTTTACCTTTCTTTTACTGGATCTCCCAAAACACCACCATTTCTGGTCCCAAGTCCTAGTTGAGAAAGGAGGAGTGCGCCTTGTTCTCCCGTGACAAAGGACGGGATCCTAGGTGGTTGGGCGGGCTTCAATAAGGATAATGTCCAATAAATCACCTAAGATTATTACTTCAGTGTAGACAGTTGGTCAGATCTGACTCGGATTTAGCCGCCAGGAGCCTCCAAAAATGAACGAACGTCACGCCGGGGCCTGGAGTAGTCGCTACACTGACCAATCTGTTATATTTTTTATCTTTCTTTTTATTATACGCTAAATCATAGATTATCGAAGAAATTGCGAAAAGATAGAAATCGTATCCCCCCACACTGAAGATATAGAAATTTTCACTTTCACGGTATCAATCAAAATGGCTGCTTTCAAAAGCATCACTTCAAGGTGAATACGAGTCAAATTATCACTGGAAAAGATCAATTTGTTCTAAAAACGTATAATGAAAAGTAAATCTAGCGTTTTTAAGTGGATACCGATCATTTCCAGCAATAATTCAACACGTATTCATCTTGAATTGATGCTTGAAACTCGCTAGTCCAAACATGGCATGAAAGACTGTAATATGAGTTTTTGGTTTGGTACGTCCTTTGCGGCGTTCAGCAATGAACGATGGGACATTATTTTCAACGACGCATATCTTGATACGATAATTTCCACTATCACAAGTAAGATACTTGATACTGCATCCAAACATATTCCCACCAAACTCATTACTTTTAGGCCAACCCAACCCAAATGGATGCATAACCAAATACGACTACTGATAAGACAAAGAAAACGGTTATATCGTATAGCTAATCGCAATGGGTCTCCACAAGCATGGATAAAATATAAACACAAAAGAAATGAAGTTGTAGCAGCCATTGGAAAGGCCAAGAATTCATACTTCTCAAAAGTCCAATCCTCACTCGGTAGTCACGAAACATCGCCGTCGCAGTGGTGAAAAACTCTGAAATCATTCATTAATAATAAAATACCGGGAATCCCCTTTATTACATATTTAAACAATATTTACGGATCTAACACAGAGAAAGCGGATGTGTTTAATGAATATTTCTGTTCGATATCGACGATTGATGATAATAACGCTTCCATCCCAGGCCCAACTCTCACTCCTTCACAAACTATTGACACCATTACCCTCCAATGCAGCGAAGTATATGAAGCAATGAAATCTATTAAACCCTCCAAGGCGGCATGTGGCCCCGCTCTTGTAAGCCCTCGACTGCTAAAATAATGTAAATTATCCACTCTTGATCTTGTTTAATATTCTTCTTAACAACTGCTATTTTCCTTCCGTGTGGAAAAGGGTCAATGTTACACCTGTTTTAAAAAATAACTCATCAAATTTGGTAACGAACTATCGCCCAATTTCCCTGATTAGTTGTGTTGGCAAGATATTTGAGAAATGTATATTTAGACGACTGTGGCAATTCCTTGAAGAAAACATATCTTAAGTAAGTTCCAGTCAGGCTTCACTCCTGGCGACTCGACTGTCCTCCAGCTTACTGATTTATATGATGAAATCTGTCGAGCTCTTGACGAAGGAAAAGAAGTTAGGGTGGTATTCTGTGATATCAGTAAAACTTTTGACAAAGTTTGGCACGCTGGTCTCATTCACAAGATTGAGAGAATCGGAATTTCGGGTGACCTTCTGCTGTTTTTAAAATCTTATCTCTCGGGCAGGTCCCAGCGATTCGTCATAGGCTCTGAATCGTCCGCCTGGAAACCCATTAACTCAGGTGTCCCACAAGGCTCCATTCTTGGCCCTCTATTATTTCTTATACATATCAATGATATTACCGAAAATCTACTCAGCTCGATACGTCTCTTTGTGGATGATACATCTTTATATCTTATGGTCGAAAACCCAGACCAAGCTTCGATCTTGATGAACAATGATTTAGCCTCAAAAGAATATTGGGCTAAAACATGGTTAGTCGAATTCAATCCCCAGAAAACTGAAAGTATGCTGCTATCACTCAAATTTAATGCTACGGTACAGCCGCCATTGGTTTTCTGTGGTACATAGATACCCGAGATTAGTAGCCATAAACACTTAGGGGTAATCTTAAATAATACTGGTACTTGGAATGACCACATTGATCACATTTGTAGCAAAGCATGGGCACGCTTAGATTTATTGTGCAAACATAAATTCAATCTTGATCGCATGGATCTTGAAAAAATCTACTTTGCATTTATCAGGCCTCTCCTAGACTATGCGGATACTGTATGGGACAACTGCTCATCGGCTAAAGCAGAGGATCTGGAGAAAATACTGATGGCCGCGGCAAGGATCATAACAGGTGCAACCATTAGTGCGAGCAAGGCTCTGCTCTATTCTGAGACCCGCTGGGATCCTCTCCAAGAAAGGCGCCGTCAACATAAATTAGTTCAATTTTACAAAATGTACCACCGAATTACCCCCCCCCCCCCCTCCCCCATACATTGCTAATAAAGTCCCACCGGTCGCCTTGGTGACTAACATACGACACAATCTTCGATCCTGCCAGAACAATCGAGTTCCATTTTGTCGAACAAATTTGTACCAGAGCTCGTTCATTCCCAACGTTACCAAGCAATTACCTCTGTCTGGTGGAGAGAATTCTTCAATTTGTAATTTCAAAAATGTTATTAATAAAGGCAACCGGAGACCACTAAAATTTTTCAGTGGCAATAAATCTCGTATAGCTCAAATATATCATTGTAGGTTGCGACTGCGTTGCAGTAATCTTAACGCCCACTTATTTGACAACCATTTATCACTTTCCCCATTTTGTCGGTGTGGAGAACTTGAGACATCAGAACATTTTCTCTTATATTGTCCCATTTACTCAAATGCTTGTATTAAGACAATCAATGCTCTGCGTTTTACCATCGATCTCTCCACTCTCTTGTTTGGTTCTGAATTTCTGAATCATGCTGAGAACCGTCACACTTTTGAAGTTGTACAAAATTGTATCATGTCAAGTGGACGGTTTGGGTAGTGCAACGCTCTTGCAACTGACAGTAAAAGCCGCCACATACTCGTAAGTATTTCTACTCAAACATATTTCTATACTTTAGAAACTGTCAATGTCCCCCACTCAGCAAAGTGTTCAAGATGTTTTATTGATAAATGTATTGTCCTAATTATTCTATTCTCAAGATGGCTATTTCTAACTCCTCTCCCCACCCCCCCCCCCCCCCCCCACTCCTTCCCATACTCAAACTTCCTTCTTCTTGCTGTTTTCAATCTTTTTACAACATTTATTTTGATCCAGGGATGTAGGATCCTAACAGCTCACAACTCTAAGTGTCGCCTTTGTTTGTAGACTTGGCATCTAACATTCAATCCACTGTTTGTGCTCCTGTTTTGCCTCGTAATTCATCAGTGGCAACCGTCCTTTTTGGGCCTCATTGAAACGTATATGGGTTCGACCTATCTCGTTCAAGCTCTTAAGACGCAGCTCAGCTCCTTCTCTGGATATGTCCATGTACAAGCAGTAATTTATTCTTCTCACCCAACTAAAGAAAATACGAAGTTTATTTGAAAATGTCCCCAGTCCGTGGCGACATGTACTCCCCTCTATACCTCGCCATTATTTGAACGTAAGGTTAATCCTATTTATTGTGCTCATCTCCCTACTGATCAAGCGTCATTTGTGTCCTACGTCCCCGGATTTCTTATTTTTTCTGATTATCTCAATTTGTTTTCTATTAGTTTAAACATTCCTAACAATATCTGAAAATTGACAAAAGCCTCCCATTGGTGCAAGTTATTTATCTTATTAGGGAGACGAGACTATTAAAAGCTTCAAGCTTACTGTCGAATCCCTTCCTTACATGTTGTGCCTTTCTTCTTGTTTCTGTTATATTGTGTACAATTATTTAGTGTTTATTATCTGTTATTCAAAGTGCAAATTATTTGATATGTATACAGGTAACGAGATTTTTTTTTTTTTTTTTGGAAATAAAAATATTGTTTAAACTAAACCAAAACTTATATTACACACTTTCAGGCCATGTTTGGACTAGAAACCCGCCATCTGAATCAGATCGCAAAAAGACGCAATCTGTACCGAGTATCGATCAAATCACTTCCGCGTATGTATGATTCAATGCGCTGTTTATTTTCATGCATTAATTCGTGGTTGCAATGAGTGGAATTATCAGATTCTTATAAAACGCATATAATAAAAATAAAATCCAGTGTTTTTGAGTGGATACCGAAAATTATCTCACTTTTGACCGAGATAAATGGTAAGTTTCTTTCGCACAAGCGCTCGCGAAAAACGAACATTTGGCTCGGTCACTCATGAGATAATTTTCGGTATCCATTCAAAAACAATAAAAAACGAGGAAGTATGGGATTTTAAAACATCTTTTTAAGATGCGGCTGAAAAGGCGTTTGCTTCTTTTTATAGATTTTTGTTAAATGCACGCCAATTGCAATTCCTGTTGGATCTACGTTATCTGATTTCCAGGAACAGTAACTGTGGGTTCTCTGGGGTAGTACTTTATTTTTTCCTTTTTTCGGTAAAAAACAATCACATCATAAAAGCAATTGAGAATATGGTTGACTCTTCATGTATATGTTGATTTTAACATTTTGACATTTTAACAGCAAAACCATGAATGAAATCGAATGCAAACTTCAGCTGTAGAAGTCAAAAATGGGCCACAGAAAGTGTTTCTTAAGTTCCCAAAAACAAATTGTGCATATTTTTGTGAGCTACGGAAACATCGCCTCGACCCGGAGTTTAAAACAGATGGGAATACAACAAAAGTTGTCAAGGGAGAGAAATCACTGTTTGACAATAAACTGAACTTCACTTTTCACATGAAACAACTGAGCGTTAAATGTAACAGGGCACAGAACATTCTGCAGTAAATTGATAGCACTGATTGGGGTGCTGACCAAAAAGTCATTACTCGATCTGTTTAGATCACTCATGAGATCAACATTAGATAATGTTGTGTAGTTTACTTTTCTGTGAGAAAGTCGCACATCGAAGCACTTGATGCAGTTCATAACAATACAATTAGCGTTAGCATGGGGCATTTCAAACATCACCAATAGGTTCAATGGCCGCTGAAGAGGGGGAGCCTTTTGTCGAGAAGCACTGTATTAAACTGTCACCCCAGGCCTGGCATTTTTAGGAGTGCTGCACGCCTACTGCACGGCTAGAAAAAAATTGAGGAGGGCAATTTTTTGCAACCTTTGATTTCTGGATCTGTTTTGGACTGTCTTGAAAATCTATTAACCTTTCGTCCCCTGCGTTCTAATGTCTTCTCTGTGCCTAGTGGCACAGAGAACACATTGGAACTCATGGGACGATTTGTCAATGTTGTATTGATTCGCAATAATTTAGGCCCCATTCTGTGTCGCATTTCGATACATTTTGAGCGTAGAAGGCAGTCGAATAAGAATTAAATGCAACATTTTGAATAATGAGAAGATGTTTTAGACGTCGCTTCCTCAAAATAATTGAAGACAAATTCTTTTTCAATTCAAGCAAAAATATGCTGAAATAAAGTCTCCATATAGAGCACATAAAAAGGATCTGTACAGATGGACCTGGGGATGCTGGTAAAGTATCATATCTGTAGTTACTGGGGATCACGTCACCTTTATCAGAATACAGAACGAAAGTACTGCTTTTACAGCTGAAGTTGAAGCTATGCAAATGGCGCTTGAACACATCGAGAATGTATAGGAAGGCAATTGATTTTAAGTTCCGAATGTGTTTCCTATTTACTGGCTTTACTGAACCCCATGTTGAAAAAAACGCTCTAATTTTGGAACTTCATGGGAAGTTGAATACTCGCATGTTTGATCAATGTGATATCGTGTTTTGCTGTCTACCTGAACATGTTGGTATATCTGGTAACAACAGGTCTGACAGTGAAGCAAAACAGGTTTCAAAGAAGCCTACCACTGATTTTAGAATTCCTTTCAGTCATCGCAGACCCTTTGACAATAAATACATCAAATCTTTGTGACAGGCGCCGTGGGATGGGGAAAACGAATAATAAGCTCCGTCTAGCAGCCTCTGTAGAAAGGACACCTTTTTGGCACGATGTCATATTGGTCATACGAGCCATTCTGTTTTGTTAGAGGGTGGTGTGGGACCAGCATGTGTTCCTTGCCAGCAGCGGTTAGCATTGGAACACATTATTTTCTACTGTACGGATTTTTAAAAATTTTATCGGAAAGCAGTACCTAACTGAAGTGTCTCTTATTTTACGACATCAACACCAATACAATTTTGTCGTTTCTCAAGGAAATAAGCCTCTATAATAAACTATCAGCAGTTTCTATTATGTTCTATTCTTTTAGCCGCTTTTCTGACCAGAAACATGACACGTCATACTTTCATTAAATAGGATGGATGCGAAGTGCATGTGCGTGGTAGACCAATCAATATTTTCAACGTGCAGCCTCAAGGCTGCACGCTGAAAATATTAATTAGTCTACCCCTAAATAATGAACATGGACCCTTCCAGTTGCTGTCATTGAACTAATATGAAATATAACACTAGGGGCCAAAGGGTTAAACTCTCATCTATTCATCGGTTGCGCTACACAGTATTCTTTGAAACACTGTTATTATTTTCTCATTATTGTTTACACAACTATCTTTATTTCTCATCTTCTTTCCGGATAACATCGACTCGTTTTATTTCATAGAAGACAATTACCCCTTCCTGGTATAATAAATTATTTTCATCGCCAAGGTATAGCCTTATGTGCTAATGTGGCGTAAAGAACAAATAAATAAATAAATAAATAAATAAATAAATAAATAAATAAATAAATAAATAAATAAATAAATATTCAGTTAAATTCGGCGTGATGCTCTTACGTTAGTAAGGGTTAATACGTGCTTAGTTCATCTTCCCGCTGTTTCAGCGAAATGCACTACATACACCACCTTGTTAGACTAATTTGTTTCTGTCACCTCGTCTGAATAATGTTTCTAACTTTTTGCGTCTTAATAGTATAACAAACACAGTGCGTAATTGGATCAAAGGCCTGAGTTGAAATTCGCTTCAGTATTGTATTTCAGAAATCATGAAATGCTGATTTTGCAATTTATAGACAGTTGGATTTTTTTTTCAATCAATAACCGACTTATTGCAAATAGCTGATATTATCATCATGTGTATGCACGAGAAGTTGTAGCAATGCGAATTATTTTATTAAATGTCGCATGAAATAATGATTATTTTTTAAATTTCCGACATACATATGTTTCTAAGTAAATTCGTATTGCCTTCGAACACAACTAAATTAGTATTGTTGAGGAGGAAGCCGGGGTATTCGGAGAGATTTTAATCATACTTATTAACATCTTTCCGGGAACAATGGCTTAATCCACCGGTAAACATATCCGATACGATGTGAAAGTTCCCTTTAACCCAAATAAATACTCACAACGACACACACGTGTGAATGGGTTAATCGATATGGCACGAGAGCAAGCATGGAAGGATAGAACGAATGGCCACAGGCCTCAAGTTTTATCCTTTCGCTATTACACAAGTGCCATATCGATTAAACCATTCACACGCATGTCGTTCTGTGTTTATTACACGCCTTCGCATCTATAAAAACAATTATTAGAAGGACACTCAGCAAATCATTTGACAACTATAATCAAAAACAACACATTTTATCGCCGACCAAATTTGCGAGGGAACCCGTGTAATTATTTCGTCCCCTGAGTTCCAGTGTGTTCTATGTACCATATTGGGACACAGAGCACATTGGAACTCCTGGGACGATTTTCAGCTATCGCTATAAACAAAAAAAAAACATTTTATCGCCGGCCAAATTTGCGAGTAAACCCGTGTTATTATTTCGTCGTCCGAGTTCCAATGTGTTCTGTGTGCCACATTGGCACATAGTACATATTGAAACTCAGGGGACGATTTTCAGCTATCGCCAGCGATTCAAATTGTAATTGCGTTGCACGATTTGTAGAAAATTCCTCTGAAATTTCACTTCTGTTCAAAAATAGTCCTTCAACGATTTCCGTTCCGCACATATGTGCGGAACAGATTTTCATATTCCGCATAGTTTAGTGTTGCTATAGATGGGGGTTTCATAGAACTGGCGTGAAATAAATAAACAAACAAACATGATTAATATAGATATTCTAAGTTATGACCTTGTCAGCCAGCTTGATATAATTTTGTCGAATTTTGTTTTTCACTAACACGATAGTTCATTCACACTACTGTAATGTGATATAGAAATAAAAACAAAAAGAGAATTACGTACTGATCAAGCTTGGTAGAGAATCTTTTACCTGTTTTTTCTGGTTACAACCTGCATTTGTGTTTGATCGCGCAAGATGACTATCGCAGTGTATGCACCGATCGTAAACAAAATTAGCACATTGTTTTCTTTTCCAAAAATAACTGACACATATTTGGAAGACAATATTCAACAAAAATGTCATGCATTAAAGAATTTTAATAAACGTGGGCAATGGGTGTCAGACAAGTAAAATACAGTACGTGGAGAGTGGAGATTCCACCCAAGCAATATTTGCAAATTTGTTGCAAAGCATAACCAGCACAAGCAAAGTTTCAGCCATTGGACCTCCGGGTTAAACCCGGAGGTCCATTGGCTGAAACATTTCTTGTGTTTTTTGTCGATATGAACAAAATTTGAAAGTTATAGCTTGGGTGATAACCCCACTCCGCGGGTGATTTAGTTACAATCCACTCTCCACGTACTGTATAACAATCGCGATACGGGAAAATAGTTTAATAGATTGATAATTGGCACTAATAAACGCGATTAAAAAGTTAAAAAATATATGTTTTTCAAACAAACGGGGGGTGTTTAACACATTAAATCAAATATAAATACAATCACAGTAGCTGAAAATCACTGCTCACGCTTCATATTAGAATGGACCTACTCTATCGTTCACCGGGTGATTTGAAAGGAAGTTGCACTTACTGAAGCAATTGCTGCGTTTTCCTATTTTCCAATATACGGAAAATTTAATTATATATAGAACAAAGGTTTGTCCATACAAGGATATCATATATGAAAATAATTAAAAGATACCAGTTTCAACCAATTCTTTAAATGTCTGCATAATTCACTGTAATCCACATTTACATAGAACAGGTTTGGTCATTTTACACTATATACAAAATATTTTGTTAATTCTTTCGATACTTAAAGCCTCATCGGACCGACAAATTAAAACGTCTGTATATTTAAATATGCTACATTATAAGATAACGGGAAATATTTAGCGAATATTATATTCTATATCTATTCTTACGATAGAATAAGAAGAATATCTCATCGGAAGTGGTGAACAGTACACAATAAGTTTAGATGGAATGTACTGCTGAGTTTCGGCTTTTTGATTCCTATTAAAAGGTCGCAACGCACATAATGAACAGAATACCGACTTTGTCTGAGTTGACAAGGCCCAGTTACGGCTTTGAAAACATATTTTATTGCAGTCACAAATGAGATACTTCTGGTACCTAGTCAAAAACAGTAGGTATTGTTGAGAATGGTTTACCCATTACCTCCTAACACAGAAGGCAGATAACACATGTAAAAAAAAATCGTGAATAACCAATAGTTTTTCATTTTTGCGTCAAAAACATAACTTATGACACCCCATTGGAAGGAGTTCAACAAGCTCGTTCCAGTGAGGGGTCATAAGCTAAGTTTCGGAGACAAAAAATAAAAAATAATGACAGTTGGAATGTGAGTCTTTGTGAATAGTGCAAGACAGGTTTGGTTATCACGTTGGGTAAAGGGTTTATCCGAAATCGGAAATCGATGGACTTACCCGTACTGCATTGTGATACGAAAATACTTTTTTTCTAAAATAGCACACTGTACTATTGGTTAATTGACTACAATAGATGATCCGTTTTGATAGAGTTGATCCAAGTTAAACCACGATGCAGAGGATATAAACAGCAAAGATTGGGTGACACAAAGCCTGAGCAGGACATGGACTTTTTTACAAGACCATAAAACCTGACGACGTCTTAACCCTTTATCCAACATAACGGCCAAAACCGGCCAGCGCTATTCTAAAAAAATCGCAGATTAATTTTCATTATCTTTTCATTTTTTGTCTCAAAAACATAGGTTGTGACCCCTCTTTGGAACGAGCTCGTCGAGCTCGTTCCAACGAGGGGTCATAACTAATGATTTTGAGACAAAAAAATGAAAAAAATTAGTTATTCAAGAATTTCTTTTGCAAGTGTCGTCTGCTTTTCATGTTAGGTAAAGGGTTAATGGTGAAAGATGTTTTTGTCGATAGCTTACGACATTTGTAGCAAAATGAATCCTATCGTTTAGAATCGTGCTTGTGTTTGAGGAAATATGAGTATCAGTATCGAAGAGAGTTACGCAGCAACAGCGACGAATTGTCTGATTGTTGGCCTCATTAATTGGTTGAGTGCTAAATTATTTTTGGCCATCAGAATTTGTTCGAGTACCTTTGCCTTGTTACAGTATATGTGAGAATGCCTGTAAGCACCCGTCCGTCAATTGTAACAAGGTATAATCTTAACAGACAAAATAATTTCGTTTCAAAGGTAATAGGAAGCATATCCAAGGACAATGATGCATTCAAGTTGCAGCCCCTGTACTTCAGATAAAACCTAAATGTGTGAATTCTGTCAGTTAACCAACCACAAGAGGAGCGCGAGATTACTTCGCATTGGTTTGAGAGATGCATTCTACCAAAATGCTACACATCTTGGAATACAGAGCCAATTTCGACCTTGCAAATCCTCTTTTGTAGCCGCAGTCGAATCGGGTAAGGGATATGGTATGGGGTCCACCCCGAGTCTAGTCTGTTGTAGGAGAGAAGCTTGTACTTATTATCCAAACATGCTGACTCCAAAGAAATCCAGCAACATGTTTTCGTCGTAGTTTCTTCCTTGCGTTCTCGAAAGCTGCATGGGTGGTTGTTGCACCGTTGTTATACGCTTTTGATAAGCATCTGATCATTCCTATCGATAATTATGCTCGTTTCAACCTAGAATTGATGCATGAAAGTAAATAGCGCATTCATACGCGGAAGTGATTTGATCGATACTGGGAACAGGTAGCGTCTGATTCAGTTGGCGGATTTCAAGCATCAACTCAAGGTGAATACGTGTTGAATTATTGCTTGAAATGATCGGTATCCACTCAAAAATACTATTTTCTTTTCGTTATACGTTTTTAGAACAAATTGATCATTTCCAGTGATAATTTGACTCGTAGTCACATTGAAGTGATGCTTTGAAAGCCGCCATTTTACTTGATATCGTGAAGTGAAGTTTCTGTATCTTGTATCTTCACGGAGGGGGAAACGATTTCTAACTTCCGCATTTTTTTTCGATAATCTATGGTTTAGCGTATACTAAAGTATCTTATTCCCATTCGTTGCGTCAAGGACTTAATCCTTTACTCAATGCACGCTCTATCAAAATCTATTATTTTGAATATTTACTTTTCAAATTTGTCAAAACAAACATTAAATAACATGATATCACTTGACCCCCCCCCCCTCCCCGTTCCAGTGAAGGCTCACATGATTTTAACATAACTAGAATCTGAACCCATGACACCACCATCCCACTCACGCTAATTCCAGTCTCACTAGTCACTACCACTGTAAGGAAATTTAAAGTTTCCAAACAACGTCGACAATGAGCTGATATTAGCGGGTAATCGTCCTGTACAGTGCCTAGTACTGGTAATTCCAGTACCCGTTCATTCTTTTAAACTATAATACTTACAGGATAATATTCCAAGTACATAACCAAGGCATGCCTTCGACGAAGGCATGCCTTGATGATGTACTTGGAATATTTTATTAGTCTTGTTTTTATTGACTTTTTTGAAAAATAATGTTTTTAAAACTGCTCAATTCGTAAATGCTGCCGATTCGTCGTCTAAAGGGTTAATAGGTGATTGTATCTCACAGTGCACTAAGTATTTTAAGTTGTACTAGTGTACTGATATTTGGGTATGATTGACAGCCAAATGGCATACTTCACTATACCTCCAAAATTTAGCTCATACCATTGTGATTGCAAACGTTTCCGTTGATTAAGAGAAAGTTGAACAGAAAACCCGCCGCTGATACGGAATGAGGGACAATCCACTAAAAGGTCGGTTACATGAATTCCCAAAACGCTATTGAATCGAACCGAACTTGAAAGTTTTGCATGGGTCTGATTGAAAGATGCTTCCATGTGATGAAATTTTGAGAAAATTGTCTTGTCCAACTCGCAGTAAGTGACTTGCCTTATATATTAACGCACACGTCTCGATCACAAACAGTACGCGATGCCTATGGTCCAGTGAGTCCCAGGGTTGGGGATATTGTTGGCAATGTTAAAACTCCATTACACGAATGGTTTCGCACGAGCAAATCTAAATAATGAGAGGATGATATAATATTTGCTATTAAAGTATTCTGAGTCCAAGTTTTTCATTAAGTCAGGGAGTATTCAGTTATTTAACCCTTTACCCAACGTAACGGCCAAAACCGGCCAGCGCTATTCTCAAAAATCGCCAATTAATTTTCATTATTTTTTTCATTTTTTGTCTCAAAAACATAGGTTATGACCCCTCGTTGGAACGAGCTCGACGAGCTCGTTCCAACGAGGGGTCATAACCTATGTTTTTGAGACAAAAAATGAAAAAAATTAGTTATTCAAGAAATTTTTTTGCAAGTGTCGTCTGCTTTTCATGTTAGGTAAAGGGTTAATGAAAAGGTCAAAGAGCTGGTCAAGACCAATTATTCGTTCCTATTTATATCGGTAAAGCTCAAATGGCCTTTGGATATTGTTCCAGAATACAGTATTGCCTCCGTGGATTGGTCAGTTTCCACAGGCGGGCAAGATTTCCACGGACGCAATAATATTAGATTCCTAACACTAATTTTAGGAATAAGCATCAAAAATTTAATTAATGAAGCACCAGGTACACCCCGGTGCTTCTTTAATTAACATTTTGATGATGATACTTTCTATTACCTGGTTAAAGCATGTGTACATTACTGCCCACGCGTGGATTACGACCAGTCCACGGGGACTGTACTGTAAGCACGCGACGTGAAACACAGTTCACATTAGAATATACAGCGAGGATACATCTTGTTTATATTAAAACTAAAGACACATTACCACTGCACATAAATTAGGGTAGGCTGACGATTCCTGCCAACCTTTTCGTTTCGTCTTGCTTCGGCTGAATAATGCCTACAGTCTTGTCAGGGAGATAATTTTATATTTTTCTGTGCAAATTTACTATTCTTTTACACACTGGAAGGAAAGCACACCGCTGAATATCGTGATCATTCTGTTTTTCCTTAAAAAACAATCAATGGTCCCCAACAAAGAACCCTGCCTTCACAATTCGGACTATTATTGGAATCTCCTTCTTAAAATCATATAAACTATCGAATCCCATTGTCTGTTGGACATTGATTGGAAGAAATAGATATATTTATAGAGTAGTTATTTACACTGTTTGTTTGCTCGGTTCAAAATTAATCTTAACCGACCATTCATCACAGTTAAGAAAATAGTTGTTCAGCCAGATGCCTTCTGATCCTTGATATATTTCTGGTGTGAGAACAGTTAAGTGCAGGATTACTCCTACAATAGTCTTGGAGTGGAAGTTTCACCAAAGAATGATACTTAGTGTAATTTAGCATAGAATGCCGCCTTCGAGTGGAATTTTTATCCCAGAAAGAAAGCGTACTGTATTTAAGAATAGAAAGCATAAGTTTCAAAGCAAAGTTTCAGACCATGGACCTCCGGAGGTCTGCTGATCGAAAATTTGCTTGTGTTTCAAATGTTTTGTCAAAGATATTAAATCTTATTGTTTGAACGGAAACGCAACTCCACGATTGCATTATTGAGAATGCAATCTCCTCCAATGCATTTCAAATGTGAAAATAATGAGTTTTATAACCTGTGGGGAAATAAACGTCGGTATCTGCTCTGTAAGTCTGGTGTTCAACTGATGACTTGGAGACAAATTCAAGTTGATAACAATTTAATATTGAATCTGGTATTCCAAATGTCTAACAGCAACAAATATTTAACAACTGGACTTGTTGGATATCCGAACAATATTACAGCAATAGCACGAGGGATTTCCCAATAAAATGAAGCAGAGTAACGTTTGGAAATCCAAACTATAACTGAACTCTCGAATGAAATGGTTTTGCCTGCCGAAGGCAAGCAGGGACGATGCGTTTTTGTTCAACCCTAGTGACGGTGGCCTTTTTTTCTTTTTCCTTGACGGTGTTCCCGGTGGTGATTTTGATTTTGTTTCCTTTGCCGAAAGATTTCCCTGAATGCCTTTCATCATTTCTTCTATTTTCCTCTTGTCTTCGGTATGCTCCCGTCAGAACTCCCCATTCTCTCTTTTCCACTGTTCCTCTTCCGCCTCCCTTGTCCACCTTGCATCCAGCTGATCAAGGGTCTCCTCTGCTATTTCCTCGGAGCCCTGGCTTGATTGGTCCAAGCAGATAGGGGATACAGGTTTATATTGGATAACCCCATCTCCTCCCGAGCCTCCTCCGTCACACCGCCTTCCGACCCTTCGGTAAAGAGGTGGGGGTGGCGTGGGAGGGGGAGGTGGTGGGGATTTGATGATTGACACTTCTCTTCTTGTTTCTCTGTCTCTGCTTTTCTCCTCTCAAACTAGGTTTCCAAATGTCGGCCGTCCCTGAGCTTGGTTGATGGATTCTTCTTTTCCTTCTCTTTTCAAGGCCGCCGGACTCCCTCGGGTGAGGACCATTTTGAGAGGGGGTCCTCTCACCAAAGGTACTACCTCTCCCCGAGGAAGGTGGGGTGGTGCTCTCTGTCTCAAACTCCAGGGTCAGCTGGACATTCATTTGTGATCGACGCAAAATATACACAATACAATAAATAAGTCAAGTCACAACAGGCCTTCCGGATATAAAGAATAAAGTCAGCGTTCATGGCGTCTTAATCAGATTCCTTATTAGCTTACTGAATAGACCTTAAATAAACAATGGCTGGAAGAACTGATTTGAGGCAATCTATTAGCAACTGCTATGGGAGACGCCTGCTGTCACACTGCGAATAAAGAAATATGCCAAGATTGAAACAATTGAAACTAAATGGTATACAATTCGAACAATATAGACTGTCAATCGAATACATCAATTGTTTTCTGTTTGTTTTGCTTCGTTTTTTTTTACAACCGCGGTACATATCATACATTCAAACCCCATCCACGCCCCTCTCCAATTCGGTCAATTACGATCCGTCCCTCTTGTCTTTTCAAGTACCTTAAGTAACATGGGTAACTCTATGATGATAAATGTCCAAATTGGTTACCCGAACACCTCGCGGGTCCAGAGATCCGTGAGTCTCGTCCTATGGCAGGTTGACAGTGCAACCAGGATACTGTGCAGGTCGGTTGACCAAGCTACAACCAGTGTTTCTACCAAGATTAATTAGCGTTACCAGTATCGGACGCTTTCCCCGTGGGAACAGTTGATAGATTATATGTGGAATCATTCCAAACAACCTGGGCTTCTCCTTCTTTATACCTTCACTCTACATTCCTTTCCTCACACTCTCTCATTTCATTATATCTCTTACTCTTTTCTGTTGTGTTAAACCCGTGTACGATAATTTATTTCCACATGTTCATCGTTTGTGTTTGAACTTCCTTCGTTATGTTGCTCCGTGTGGGTAACTTGTTACAAGGAGACAGCTTACATAAGCTATAGCTTGCTGCTGAATCCTCTTTCCTCTTTCACATTTATGTATCTTGATGAAATGTATCATAATCTTCTGTCAAATTAAGGAAATAAAATATTGTTTAAACTAATTGTAAATTAGTCTTTTGTGTCAAAACGTCCCCTGAGTTCCAATGTGTTCTATGTGCCTACTGGCACATAGAACACATTGGAACTCAAGGGACAAAAAGTATATCATGGTCTTCACACGCCACGGCGATATTTGAACGAACTCCGTATTGTTGGGTAATAATAAACATGCTTAGGATTATTTAAACTTCGAGATTCGATTCGAGTTTTACTCTTAAGTAGAGATTCAGTTCTATTCGAAATCAGCTTCCCTATTCGTTTCCTTACGAAACTTTTCACAGAGATACAATTTGCTATCAGTGATCTACATCGTCTCACAAAACGTATATTACAGATGGAAACTGTACATAAATAATGCCGAAAATAAGGAGTGAGTGTTATTTCATCTATACTAACATAAATTGCACCTGAATCCATGCCACCACCGGCTTATTCATGTTTATCCGACAGGGATGTTTTTATTATCGGGTCGGCCAGTGTTATAGTCGAGATCAAATTAATTAGATGTTAGAGTGTTAGGGCAATGTTTGAGTGCGGCGCGTTTGGCGTGTTGATATAAACTAAACATTTTCTGATTAATTATCAGTGGTCCCAACATGAGAAATTTTCAGGTGAATAATGGTCAAGTTGTGTAAGTTTTGTAAGTATAATGGTATATATAGAGGACACTGCACTAGTTATGGCAAAACAAAACCCTCAACAGACTCCAAGATAGTGGATTAATGGTTGAGCTGAACGAACACCAGTAGGTGTAAAAGGCCGATTCTAGACCACTTTTCCAAAAAACTGTACACGTACATGTACGTGTACCGCCATAGGGATTCAGTGGTAAATCGTGTACAGAGTGTAAAAAATGTCGTTTTTGCATGGTGGTCTAGAATCGGCAATTGCTTTTGAGGCTCTCGGATCGCACTTTTGACCGTTCAAACATCCGTTGGCGAACGAGTACATTCGACACATCGCTCAGAAGTGAAAAAATGATTGAAATTTGAAGAAAATGTAAATTTAAAAATTGTTCTTGACGTTCCCATCGCGGATCAGACCTTCGATCTATCGTTGGTTAACGCAAGCAAAAACGTTTTGCCGATTCTAGACCAGCATCAAAAAGCGGTTTGCCGATTCTGGACCACCTACGTTCGCCAACGGCTGTTTGAACGGTCGAGGGTGTGATCCGATCAGTGAAACCTATTTGCCGATTCTAGACCAGGAAAAATCGATCTTAAAACGTTTTCTCGACGTTCGCCAACGGTGAAAAGTGAGTGTAAAGCGCAGTTACTCATGGAGGATTTTTTTTTTTTTTTTTAAACCGATTCCGGCTTCCGGTACATCAAAAAAAATGCCGTTTGCCGGTTCTGGACCACCACCACGTTCGCGATCGCATTCCGGACGGTCGAGGGTGCGATCTGATCGGCGAAAACGATTTGTCGATTCACCTCGAGAGTTTTGAGAGGTGAATCGTCATAGAATCGGTTTTGTCGAGAGGAAATAAAAAAGTGATTGATATATATATAGGAGAGAAAAAAAAATATATAAATAAATAGTTATTTAAAAAAAAAATAAATATCGAATTGAAATAGATAATAAAATATACGTAAATCATGAACGATTCCCAGATTTTGAGAGCAAGGTTTCTTTTAAAACGATCAACTAGGCCGTCTCTTGTTAGAACAATGCGTCGGGTGTCGCGATCATCTAGACTTCGATCACGAGGATCATTCGTGTCAGACGATGGAAAGGGAAGATATGGTCCTCAAGTATTTCGAACCGGCGTTCGAATGCGTTCAAATCAACGACGTGATAAAGTTTTGGAGGAGATTAGTCTTTTGTAAGGGGTGCGACAAGCCCACCAATTCGGAAGAAATGAAATTGGCACGTAGAAGTATGACTTTAGAAGACAAGGGATGCGTCTTGAAATTATTGCTGGAGGAAGCATGCGTCTAAGTTTTCTCGTTGATATACATAAGGAGAATAGAAAATAAAAAAATAAATACACACATAAATTTTTATCTAATATTAGAATGAAAAAACATAAAAAATGAGAACCAGAAATAAATTGTATCCGACATTAGATGACGACGAGGATGAGAAGCCAAACGGCGTTTTGCCAACGGCACCGTCGCCAGAAGAAAAAGAAAGAGGAGAGAGGTATCGCATCGATCAAATCAGTAGAATCCAATTGTATCTGAATCGAGAGAGAGTTTCTCGTCATTCTCCCAAGAAGAAGTATTCGTGTCTCGTGAAATTCGTCAATGCGGTCGACACGACACTCATCACGATTTCCATGGATTGTTGTTAACCGCGGTCGGCGTTCCTATCGTGTTGACCATAGAAGAAGTGGCTCTCGCCGCCGGAAACTTTTTGAGTAGGAAATTATATCTGAAGGCTAGGAAACATGAAAAGATTCACGTCTTGGCCGACTCCAAGAACGACACGATATCTGAAATGATCTCGATGGCGTTGAAAGACGGTAGGATATCGGACGGAGAATACTTCACGATACTGAGCGAGAAAACGAAATACGATGCTATGAAAGAAGCCGTGAGAATCAAGACTCATCAGATCAACAAGGAAGAGATGAAGGATTCTCTCGTGGAAACGGGGGGGGGGGGGGGGGGGGGAGAGGCTAGAGAGGAATTTGGTAAGTTGATAGAACTGGTAAGTTGATAGAACTCAAGAGCAGCGATTGAAAAAAAATAATATATATATAATAAGAACAGAATTTTTTTACAAAAGAAAATATTAAATTTATATATGAATAAAAATTAAATACGAAATTAATTTAAATAACTCTCAAAAAAATATATTGTGTAAAGTGTAAGAGAGTTACCGAGATGGGTAATTCTCGAGAAGTACAAACTAAAAATGACAGACAGATGCTTCGCGGAATTTGCGGAATTTGCAATGTGTGTGGTTCGATCAAGACTCGATTTGTCAAAAAAAAAAAAAACGAGCAAAGGCAAGGGCGTCGTGAATAAAATGATCAACAGTCTACCTTTTAAAATGCATCTGTTGGGTCACAGTTTCACGGGACCCGGAACGAAATTGAACAAGAGACTCAACGCCAAAATTGAGAGGCATATCGAATCTGACCAGGAGAGAGAAGATAGAACGTTCGCTGGGCGGCAATCTGATGGGTGCGAAACGTCGATTCGGATGGGGCGGTCCAAAAAAAAAGTGCTTCAGAAAAGAAGAAGAAATGATTATTGACAAGCGAATTGGCTGAGGAGTTACACAAACCCATCGTGCGTAAATTTCGAAAGAGAAGGATGTTCGTGAAGGGTTCGAATGACATTTGGTCTGTCGACTTGGTCGACATGAGATCGTTTTCGAGGTGGAATGAGGGTGTCAAATATCTATTGACGGTCATCAACGTGTTTTCAAAATATGGTTGGATCAGAGCTTTGAAGAATAAATCAGGACCTTGCGTCGCTGAGGCTCTGAAGAGCGTGTTCGACTCGTCTTCTGAAAAACTGAATAAATTGTGGGTGGATAAGGGGAAGGAAATCTACAACAAGGATGTTCGTCGATTGGTCGACCTCTACTCGATCGGAAACGAAGAGAAAGACAGCATCGTGGAACGTTGGAATCGAATGATGAAGGAAAAGATGCACAGATACTTCACAGCGAATTCGACCAAGAAATACATATATGCTCTGAATGGTCTGGTTGAAGATTACAACAACACGCAACACAGATCGATCAGGATGACTCCCGCGGAAGCTAGCGATCCTCGAAACGAAAAACTAGTCTACAAGAATCTATATCCCGAGAGATCTAAGATCAGGAAGAAGTCTAGACCGCCGAAATTTGCGGTCAGCGATCGAGTGAGAATCTACGCTTATAAGAAGCACTTCGAAAAGGGTTACACTCCTCAATGGACTCAGAAATCTTTGTGATAATCAGAATATTTCACACCGATCCGGTGACTTACAAAATCGAAGCTTTGGATTGTGAAGAGATCATCAGAAAGTTTTACGTACAAGAATTGCAGAAGACGAAGTTTTAATAAAGAAAACAATTTTTTTTATTTACTCTCTTTAACATTTTCTTGTTTACACACATATATATAAAGGAGAGAAAAAATAATAATAATAAAAAATAATTAAAACTATTTTTATATAAAAAAGCAAGCTAATTTAATAAACAAAAAACAAAAAAAACCTTCAAAAATGGCAAATATACTAGATATCGCACAAAGCATAGTGACAGATGAAAGTATTCAAGAATACGAGGTTCACGAATACGGACTAATAACCGGAACGAGTTTGAACAATGCGGGAGAGATAAGAATCAATGTTTAAACCCAAGATCTATTCGTTCATCCTAGCGAGAGTTACATAGTGGTGCAGGGACGTCAGACCAAGGAAAATGGGACCGACTACGCCGCCGACGACACGGTTACTCTAGCCATCAATGGCATCATGCATCTATTCAGTAATATAAAATACTTGTTACCCAGACAAGAGATAGAATCTGAGTTTCATCCTGGTCAGGCCACCACTATGTTCAGACTCTTGACGTATCCGGATGATTTTCGAAATCCAGAGGACTTAATCAGTTGTGGGTGAAATACACCGTCGGCCCTGCTAGCGCCGGCGCCGCCGCGATATTCTACTACGTCGTCAAGACGTCCAGACCCAAAGGAACGTTTTCGTTCAGGATACCTTTGAAACACATCTTCGGATTCGTGGACGATTATAACAAGATCATGTACGGATTCAAGCACAATCTCACATTGATTCGAAAGGGAAATGACGACGCGAAAGTGAGACTCCCCGCGACCAATGCGGGTAAGTTAACTCTACACAAGATATCGTGGTTCGTTCCGCACGTGCAGCCTTCGATCATGGAAAAAACGCATCTCTACAAGATCATAGAATCCAAAAGTAAATTACCCATGTGATTTAGAATGAGACAGTGCGACACAGCTAGCATTCCACACTCCACAAATCACTTTGATTGGAGATTGACCGTGAAATCTGCTTCCGATAGACCGCGTTTCATTATGGTCGCGTTTCAGACTGATAGGGATCTCAGGAAAAGAATGCGTCACTACTCAATCACTGCAATTTGAGAAACATGCAAGTGTTTCTGAACGCCACAAGATATCCAGCAATCGATTACAACGTGCCGTTCGACAAGAATGATTTCTGCAGACTGTACAGTGACGCCACAGATTTTAGAAAGAAGTACCAAGGTCTAGACGAATTGATGAGCAACCCTAATATATCTCCCAGAGAATACAAGTTGATGTATCCCATGTTCGTATTCAACGTCAGTAAACAGAGCGAACGACTCAAGATTAGCATCTTAGACATTCAGATCAAGATGCAATTCGATAGGAACGTGCTGAGAAAAACCGAAGCCTTTGCCCTGGTCCTGTTAGATAGAGAATTACAATTCGAATCGGATGGAAATAAGATGTTGATCATTCGATGAGAGATGTGTGTGTGAAAAAAAATAAAAATATATAAATAAAAATTAAAAAAATAATTATAAAAATGAATGATAAAGAAAGAGAATACTTGAGAAGAAACAAACGTATTTTGATTAAAAATATTTCGCAAGATTCTCTAGCAATAATTCTAGATACTTTAGTCAAAACAGAACCTTTGATATTGACCGATTATATGAGATGCGAAATCGAAAGTAAAATCTTGATAGAAGATAAGACCAGAAAACGTTTAGACACGTTGATGTATAGAGGACCGACTGCTTTTCGAGAATTTATAAAAGCTCTTTGAAATGCTAAAATAGATGTTGACGCGTGTTTCGAGAGAGGTGATCCAATTTCACGAGATGAAACATTATGAGAAATAACGTATTAAAACAAAAACAAAAAAAATAAATAAAAAGTAATGAGATCTAGAGAGATTGAACATCTTTCTAAATCTCATTACTTTTTTTTTGTTTTTAATAATCACTCATTGTTTTTTTAATTAATTATTTCCATGCTTTCACTGTTTGTTCAGAGGATCTAGTTCGATCAGTATGCTCACCAGGGAAGTGGCGGCTTCGAGATTATTGGTTTTCATAACGAAATTAATCCTGTCTCCGGCATTCACTTTGAGAGGTGTGCCGAATGTGTTAACATTCGAGTGTTGATTCTCAGTCTTTTTGATGCTGTATCTCTTATCGCTCTCTACTCCATTCACTGTGAGATTGATGACCACTCTGTTATTCAAATCCATGGAAACCAGACTCATTCGAATGATTTCGCCTCCCAACAGCATGGGATATCCCACCTGACCATGTTGCGATCCGCTACCTCCGTTTCTGAAAGACCACTCGGCTTTTCCCTCCTCTAACATGCCAGTCTCTTCGGCCCACACGGTGATCAATTGTCTAACATATTTGACGTTCTCCACACCGAAATCCGGGTGCAGGCATCCAACATGTGTTCGGGATCCGGTAGATTAGTAAGTGCGTGTCCGCCCATGTCTAGTTTACCTTCCATGATGTCGCCCTTTCTCCAAACCGATTTGTCATCTACGTACTTCCTGCTGACAGCGCTGGAATCGAATTCAGGATCATGATCGAGACCAAACAAATTCTGACTGTTCATTTTGATGCCACCATCCATGGTTCCACCAGATGGTTTGTTCAGGTAGAGATCGTCCACTTGCAATTCTATGTATTCTTGAGATCGTATCACAGCAGAATCCACGTAGCCCTTGTTGACTGCAGTGGAGTCCACATCTGATTCGTCGATCTTCAACAGATTCAATATCTTGTTGAATCCCGCATTCAGATCCGATTTCATTTCTTGTCTGTCAGACTTTCTCTGTGCCAGATCTACGTAGTGTTTGGTCGCCACATCCTTGGGATTTGTGGGAGTGGCCACCTTCGTTATCTTGTTTGAATTGGCGATCAATTCCAATTGCATCGTTTTCTGAACGTATCTACTTCTCAGATTTTCGCTGAATTGCGCGTGAGAGTCGTCCGCGTATTTCTTGGTCGCGGCATTGGTAGAATCTATGGGATTCACGATGTTCACCAAATGTTTGGATTTCAGATCAAGATCGTCGGTCATGGCTTTATCCACGTAATTATCTAGCATGATTCATTTGAAATCCGCATTCCCCCTGTTAACGTATCTTTTAGTCACCACATCTGTGAGATCTATTGGCTCGGGAAGATTGTAGAGCTTCTTACCGTTCATGTTCAAAGGTTCCTCTCGAGGTTCGTATCTCCGAATGTAACGTTCGCCCAAGTTGGCAACATCGTAACCATCACCAACTTCGAGCATCTTCCTCTTCTTTTTGGGTCGATTTTCATTGTCACTTCTACCAAATTTATCAACTGGCATGTTGTTTTGTGTTTTTTTTTTGTTTTAAAAAAATAGATTTCAAACGCAGTTTATTAAAAATGAATTATTTCACTTATTTTTATTTTTTTGTTTTTATTCGAATACATTTTTTTAAATATTTTTTTTACCTTTATATATACTATAAAAAAAATCTCTCTCTAATGTAAATCATTGAGAATGTCTTGAAACCGATCTCCTTCCGACCATCGCTTGAGAACGTAGAGACACAGGTGACCGCAAAACACTTGATCTGGCAATTACACTCATTCCGTGTTGTAACGAACCATCAATTCGTCGAAATAGTTCTTTATTTCTTTCGGCAGCGAGATTCCGTAGCTGTCAAAATAATAATTCTTATTCTTCCCATTCTTGAACCACGCCACCTAGTTAGTTCCTTCACCTGATAAATCATCTAGATTTAACATTCTGCATTCCGATTGTCGAGGTCTTCTCTACGGCAAGGCATCTCTGGAAAACACGTCAAGAAAATCTTTGATTTTCAAATCCTTCGCCGCATTCAACAGATCGATGTTGGATAGGGGTTCAATAGGTAAGACAACACCTTCTACAGATACTCTATTTTCTTATTCATAAATGTGTATATTTTTTTTTAATTATTTATTTTATTATAATTCACTGAAATGACATTATTTTTTTATATTTTTTTTTCTTTTTCTTTTTTAATCTAACTCTCTCAATGTCTCTATCGACTTCCATAATCTTGAATCCGTCTAATTCCTCTTGATTTTCTAGAATCCTATCATCCTTAATCATATATGGAGTCCTATCTGGAATCCTATCGTCCATAATCATATCCAAAATCCAATGCCTGAGTGCCAAAGTGCTTATTTTATCGTCTAACACGAATCTGTTATCGTCGTTGGCCATCAGCGAAATCTTGTTGACTATTTCAGTATACAAGTCGTGATTGTCGCTTCGAATCAATTTCATAGTCTTATACACTGGACCACTTCCTAACAGAAAATCTTTATACTCTCGAAAAGAGATGTTTTTCTTCACCACACATGCTTTAACCCCTTTGCACTTCTTGATCTCTTCATCTTCTAGACGATAAGCATACAGTTTGGGTCTCAAACCCACGAATTCGACGATTTGTTTACCGCCGCTCTTGTCCTTAAATTTACCCAACACCTTCTTGTTATCGTTCGATTGAATTTTGGATGGGTGATCGACGGGATAATTGCTTGTGTCGAACCACACGGTCACGTCCGTAGATATAGCTCAGTAGATGTCTTTCATCTCTATCTTGTAAACTAAACTGTCCGTGTCGGTGAACAACAGTTTGGCTTTCTCACCAAATTTCCGTTTGATGTAATCATAGTGAAACTCGTATATCAATCGCTTGCTGATATCTAAGATGATCGGTCCAAGATAGTAGGGTTTGTCGAACTTCAGGTGCATCTTTTGCATTTGTATGGCCACTAGATTTTCGTCGAATATGGTTCGGTGTTTGTAATTGGGTTTCGCCACTAATTTTTTAGCTTTTTTCGCAGACGTGATGAGTCGAACGTTGGTTCCCTTCCTGATGTTTTCCATCGATTTACCATACACATAGATGTTCATCAGTTTGAAGAAATCTTTTTCAAAATCGTTCTCGGCTCGAATTCTGAGATTCGTCTTGAGGTCAATGTATTTTTTCATCCAAGGCTCTTCGTCGAATCGAATGATGCGATGTATGTCAACTAATTTCATCCGGTAATCGACGTATTGTTTCAAATTCTCACTGTAGATGACGTACTTACGTTTGTTAAATAAATTGGGAATGAGTTTTTCCTCGTCTCTTTCGATCGGTTCCATTTGTTTGGGAGCCAGCAGATAATCATTGTGTAGATCATGTAATTCTTCCGGATAGTTCAAATCGACTTCTAAAATGCAAGGATCGTCTCTCCATTTTTGCATCTCTTCCGGTTCCGTCACCCATTCGAAATTTTCAATTGGTAAAGGACGACTCATGGCCCAACCATATAGATTATTAGCATCCCAATACTGTATGTATTTATTCGATTGTTCCAAATCGAAACCTTCTTTCATGTAGGGATTGTTAGCTTTAGAATATCTGTGAGAGATCATCGAGATGCCACCTCTCGCAGCCTTTTTGAACATGAGCAACATGTCCACGTCGGATAATAATTCCAATTGGATTCGGTGGTCTTAAACAGAGTGTCCCATACCAGACCAGGTGCGGTGAAATACCAAGCCGGATCCAGATTGTAATTTCGACGACAGACGTCTCGAAAATTTTTGAACACATCTGCCAAGAGCAGAACGTCGGTCTTCAGATAGAGATTGTGATAATCTCACATAGTTTTCATATCGAATGATTTCCACACGTTTTTGGCGTGTTCGTAATTCTCGTTGGAAATGTCAGATTCGTATAATTTCGAATAAAAATCTTCTTTCGAAGGTAGTGTGGTGTCGTCAAATCTCTTTAGATTGTTCATGTAATCATAAGGATAGACTCCTTTCCTCAACATGATGTCTACTCATTCTCTGAAGTGTTCGCTCATGATTTAAAATTTTTCCTTGCTCATGTTATCGACTAATTTTTCCAGAGCAGTCGACATGAATTTAAAACTGTCGATGAAACATATGCCTCTACGAATGAATTTTGTTTTTTCTTCAAACGTCTCTCCATCAATTACCCTTTTCTTATCCACGAGCTTCCATTTCGTGAAGGAAATGTATGTTTCTTCATTGTTCGTGATGCAGTTTAATTCTTCGTCAGTGGTGCCGAGATTTTTCATGAACAGATGACTGTCATAACCCGAGAGATTGTGAAATATCACTGGATAAAAAATGGAGTCTCGATATTTTGAATTAAACTTGCTGTGAGCCGGACTGCGATACAGACCCGTGTAATGATCGTGGTCTCTGACCTTCTTATTTTCCTTCGAATTCTCGTCGAACGATTGTCTGCATATGAGACATTCGGTGGCTCTGTTATTTTCGTCCTGCTGCTCTCATGTGATGATCATTTTTGCCGGAGTTTTGAATTTGTCATATAAAATTTGAATTTTTGATTCTAACTCTTCCACGAACCTTTGAGTCACGTCGTCGTCTTCACACTGTTTCTTGTAGGTGAAGGGACCCATGTTGTGTTGTGAGTCAAAAGCACATTTCACGTAAATGCAATAGCCCAAAGGCATGTGTTTTTGATATCTTTCGATGTAACTTTGAAGAGTGTCTGGTTGGCAGGAACTTATTTTCTCGGTGAAGCATTTGAAATCAGCGTACACGATGAATGGTACTTTTAACCTTCTATTGTGATTTTTAAAGTTCACGATGGTTTTGGGTTTAGGCATTTCGACTGTGACACCTTGGTTTTCATTGCAATATTCCTGATGTTTTGCTAACGATTTTTCGCTGCGAAATGCGTTCATGCAGTTGCAACATAAACATGTCTTATGTTCATGTTTATTATTTTGTCTCGACAGTAATCAGCTCGAATCTTCAACCCAACAATAATGATGATTGTCACTATTTGAAATCAATAATAAAATAATTGTCTTTTCTCTTCCGAGATACGAAGTCTGTCTGAGAGGATAGATCATTCATTTTTCATCATCGTATCCCAAGACGTTCACCGTTACGGTGGGATTTTGAACCTCGAAACGTTTGATGTGTTTTAACTGCATTGGAAAAGTCACTCCAGTCCAATCGAGATTTTTAGAAGTCTCCTCGTAACGAGAAACTCTATCGGAGTGCATTTTGATGGGGTATAAAGCGGAGGTGACTGCCCATTTAAAACACTGATCATCTTTATTTCTCACGTTGATCATATCTTTTTTTAGCTAAGAAATATGGTAATTTGACATAGGAAGACGCTTTCAACGAATCGTTTTTAATTATATGAATTTTGAGTTTCAACACCTCATTGAATGTCCAATTACTACCTTTATGTTGATAATTCGTGCGAGACATCAACATCTTGTCATTCATCATTTCGAAAATGACTGATAAATCTGAACCTCGAAATACGGGTTCAACATTAGATCTGAAATATGCATTTTTCATGATGCTCTCACCGGAATTCAGGTCGATTTTATTCATCATGCAATGGAGTATCATCTTAATTTTTTGTCCATCGTTCATGTGTTCGCGAAACAAATCCAATACTTTTTTCTTCACCCATTCTATGAACAATTTTAAATCGACTTTCTTGAATGAGGGAACCACGTTGAAAGTTTTAAAAATGCCTTTGATCGCACTCTCCCATTCTACAGGATTCGATTGGAATGTTTTCATGATGGCTTGTGCTACATATTCTTCTCCTTTCCCTTTGTCGGTTGCTCATCGAATTTCGTTCGATATATCTCGTTTGTCTAGATTCTGAACTGCATCACTCGTTTTCGTTTTTTTTTTTTTTTTTAAACTTGAAGTTCATCGATGGCTTTTCATTTAGTCATCTTCTTATTTTTCGCAACCGAAATGTTTTCTTTTTTTCGACGTTGGCATTTCGATTCCTTTTACTATCTTTTTCTTCTTCTCATTTTTCACAACCGAAGCATTTTTTGACGTCATTGCTATCAACATTTTGTTTGCCTTTTCATAGAGCAAATTACGTATTTCCTCGCACATGATCTTTCTAATTTCATCACGCTCCACGTTTCGTTTTCTATCGTCAGGCGTTACTGTCATCGGCTTATTTTTTTTGGCAATTTGAGTCTGTTCACTTCCGATCTTTCAATTTTTTTCTTTCCATCGTTTCACAAACGATATTCCTGTATGACTTCAATTTTTTTGATTTGATTCTATGATTTCTGAAATGTGGAATGTTTAATTCTCTACACATCTCGTTTAACTGAGGTACGGTTTTCTCATTTAAATTTCCAATTTTTTATTTGTTTGCTTCATTTGTAAGAATATATATTTTTTTGAATTTTGTATTTAAATATTAATTTGTTTAAAAATTTTAAAATAGTTTGTATATATATGTTTTAATTCCCTCCCCAAATTTTTTTTTTTTTGATGATCCTTAACATGAAAAAAAAATTGAATTAATACGAGAAAAAAAGGATGTTAAATTTAAACTTTTTATTTATATAAAGAGAAAAAAACACTTTTACAAAATAAAAATTTTCACATTAAAGAAAATTAAAAATTAAAAACTTTTTATATATATATATATATAGAGAGTAAAAAAAAACAAAACTTTTTTAACAAATTATTATTTAAACACAAAATTCAAAAATATATATTATTTGCAATAATTCATAAAACAAAAAAACAACAAATAATCGATTATGACAACAACACCTAAAATATGTGAATTGAAATTGAAACGAGTCAAAACGTGTAAGAAACTCAGTTGTAAAATCTATAGATTACAATGACACGATGCCATCGAATTGAACGAGGTCGAGATGAAGGGTTTAGAGCACAAATACGACAAATATAGCATGCCTTTGAAATTGGAGGAAGCCACGCTCAGTTTGTTTTATGAGTACCAAAGTGTTCTACAGAACATCATCATCACCGAAGACAGTGAATTCGACAAGAACGATTTGCCGTTACCCTATGGAAGTTACATATATCCAAAAATCTCTCTCGAACTCGTGAACAAATCGGGTGGTGAGAGCGCATTCACCGATGTAAAAAAAACTCACAAAAGTAAAGATAAACATTCAACACATTTTCGAAAAAGGAGAAGACACGACCGACAACATGTTAATAACAGACCTGAAATATAAAAATATGAAACAATAGACAGACTGATTTTTAGCAAAGAAGAAGGAAAAAAAGTAATGAGATCTAGAGAGGTTGAACATCTCTAGATCTCATTACTTTTTTTTTTGCTTTTTTTATTTTCCTTCTTCTTCTTCACTATCGCCCATATATATTATAATAACGTTTCCTTTTTTCTCAAATTTTGACATTGATTCTTCTTCTCTTTTTTTTGTAATATGTTACGTTTTTTATAAGAACACATTTGTTTATCTGCATCATAATTATCAACGAATGTGGTGCATCTCTTGGTAACACTCACATCATTACCATTCTCTTCAGAAGGTAGTGCTGGCGATCCTTTTAAAATTCAACCATCTATCCCACTCTTTTTTCAGTTCTTTCTTAAGATATCCATCATTAGCGTCTAATTGTTTTTCCACATCTTTTTCTCACACTATCCCGCAATATTCATCATTAGCATTTAATCGTTTTTCCACATCTTTTTCGAATCCGCTCTGATATATTCCGTGATTAAATTCGCTAGTCAAATCGATCACGACGAAATTGTAAAGTCCTCCATCCCAAACCCTCTTGCAGAATCTCCTGAATTCCGCCACGCTCATGTCGTGTGTGACGTGATCACAGTAGATGTGATTGAGATTCTTGAGATCCTGGCGAAAGAGACACAGTAAATTAGCGTTCTCCCTTATCGTCTGTCTGGGCAATCGAAAATAATTCTGCGACAGGTAGAAACAGTCCACGTTGCTGTGACGACCCCTAACGTGATACGATTCGCACCGGTTCTGTCTCTCCAAAAGCAGATTGTCGAAAATTCTCTTGGATCCGGAACGTCGCTAACATTCACATAAAATCGACACTCGACGTTCGAAGGTGCATTTCTCTTCATCAATTCCATCGCCGCACTGTCTAAAATGGTCGAAAGAGAAGCTTCACTTTTATTCCTCCCTACTGTCAAAGATTCTGGCTATGACGTCCTTGGGCAATCTATGATCCATGCACTCTTGAAGCAATCTGTATTCGGGTTGAGACAAACTCTTGCCAAACACAAATAATCTGTCGTAATCCAACCAGCCGGGTTGCGACAACAGATTCATCAACAGATTGGTCTTTCCACAATTCGATTTTCCCACTATCAAGCCTCTTATGCTTTTGGGAAAGAACTCGTTATTCGACCTCTTTAATATCTTTAATGTTCATCTTTTTTTTATTTATTTCTTATTTTTAGATTTTCAAACACAATTTTTATGTTTTTTCAAACTCAGTTTTTATAATTATTATTATTTATTTATATTACACCCTCGCGAGTTCTCTTCACTCCAGATCCACTCATCATTTTGGCTAAATCTTGTATGGGTACCACAGCATCCTTAAAATCTTTCCAACTTTTCGGCGATTGCTCTAACATAGCTCGCTTCGCTGGCAGACTGATCAACTTGTCGATCAATGCTTTGGCTTCCCTCTTGCCGGCCACAGAAGCGATCCTACCACTATCTTCGGAAGCGGCTTTCTTACCAGCATCCAAAGCCGTCTTCTTACCAACCTCAAACGCCGTTGATGCGAGTTTTCTACCTGCATTGCTCGTTAACGCTCGCGTTATAGAATCAACGATTCCAGAACCGCCTTGAACGTAAGTTCTGACGTATCCCCTGTGTTTTATCACCAACATATTTTTATTTTATAATATATATTTTGTTTTTTCACTGGTAAATCGTTTGTTGTTTAAATACTTTTGATTATTTTCTAGTGTAAAATTTACTGTTTTTATTTTATCTATTTTTTGTTTGTTTGTTCTCTCTACTTAGTATATATATATCAATCCTTCAATTCGTTCATCAGCCTTTTATAATCACCTTTATTCAAAACATCCTGCCTCAACAATTCGTCACGTATGCTCACTATCTCATTATCTAATCCAGTATTTCCAGCGCTCGACTTGCCATCAACAATCTCAATCTCTGAGCGTCAGAATCGCTCAGAAGAAAAGTGGTTCTCACCCCTTTCCCAGTCACCGATTCGACGAATTTCTTATTCATATCCCATATGGGTTTCACCACCTTCGTCCAATTGAAACCTCTATCGGGTTTGGGTCTTGTTTCTCTGACATCGTTATTTCTCTTCATGGCGTGAGTCTGAATCAGAATGTCGCCGTAATTGTCGAAATCCCGATCCGTGTAATCGCCAGGCTTGTCAAAAAGGAGCAATTTGCGCAGTCCAGGAGTTAATTCGTACCTACTCGAACCGACGATTAAATTATCATCATCCTCTTGCACTTTGGTGTCGCCTATGAAAGTTCTACCGCCAGAATCCTTACAAATTCCATACAACAGATCTCTCTTACCACCATGCTCAGACGACGCGACGCTATCAGTGGTGATAGTTGAAGTGACATCATCGCTTTCACTCACGTCGGTTTCGATTCTCATGGGAACGTAATCTGGCGATGTTCTTTGAAAGGAAAACCCCCTCGTAAAACTGCCAGACAACGAACCCGTTCTCAAAGAACTTTCTTTTATGGGCTTCAATTCGTCAACGATCTCCTTCTTACTTCTTTCCTGAATCTCCGTCACAGGTTTAAATGATTTTGTGGTTTCGCATCTTAATTCCATGTCTCCCAGTCGTCTGCTTCTGTCAGCGGATCGAATGCATTTCTTGAGTCGTTCATATTCGCTGAGAAGTTCATCTCTCCACTTGGAATCTGTGATGTGTAAAAACATTTTTCGTTTTCTAAAATTATTAATATTTTCTTTAGAGTATGGTAACGGGAGTTATTTTATTATTCTCAAAAATGAAATGTATAATTATTTTTATGTTTTATGTTTTAAGTAAATAAAAATCTTCTGTCTTTAATATATAATAACTAAAACCAGTTGAGGGAAAAATATTTTACAAAATGAAACCTCGATAAATGCGTTTTGCCCTCGAACGTGTTAAATCACATTAACAGTTATTTCCGACAATGAGAAACTTAGAGTTAGTCTCAAGTAAACATCTATAAATACAACGTTTTAAAAGTGTTAAATCATACAGGTAGTTATTTTCCTCACACTTGAAGTCATTCTCAAAATAATACTCTTAGAATATCTCGTAATATTTTAGTTAAAACCGCGTTAGTACTCGCACGTTGAGCAACGGTATTTCTTCTATATATTTACATGGAAATCGTTTCAGTCAAAAAACAAGAGTTGAAAAATCTTTTTAAAAAAATTCTCTGGCGAGAATTTTTTTACAAAAAAAAATATGGAAAAATAATACTCCTAGAATATCTCGTAATATTTTGTTTAATACCGCGTTAGTACTCGCATGTAGAGCAACGGTATTTCTTTTATATTTTTACATGGGAATCGTTTCAGTCGAAGAACAAAAGTTAACACAATTTCTGATTAAAACATAACACACTTAGAGTCATTCACAAAATAAAACCATTGATAAAATGCATCACCCTCAGCGATTATTCTCACCTCCATATCATCAAAGAACAAAATACTGTTTGAAGTAAACAAAAACAATTTATCATCAAAAGAACAGAATACTGTTTGAAGTAAACAGATGCACTTTTGTGAATAGGAATAATTTAGAAGTGTGTCTCGTCAAAAGGTGTTTTTATTGATGTCTCTTGAACCGAGACGTGAGTCGATTAAAAATTTCAATTTACCTCTTAAAACTCATCTTAGTGGAACGCAATTTTACCGTTTGATTTTATTTCAATGAAAAAAAAATATTTATTTACATTGAGTGCAATATTGAAAACTCCACAAAACTGATCCATTACGATTTACCTTAAACCTCGCTATGACAAAACGTGGACGGACGATTTCCATCGGTTCTAATTTTCCAAACTCGAGTTTTTCCGTTTCATTCATTGAACGAAAACCTTTCATTTACACCAGAACAAAAAATGAAACGATTTGCGAAGATTTCATAGTGTCAATTAAACACAAATTTTGCCACTTAACTATCTGAGTGGAACGCAATTTTATAATCGATTTTTATTTGAATGAAAAACTATTTATATACACTGAGCGCAATATTGAAAATTTCACACAACTGATCTATTACGATTTACCTTAAAACTCGCTATGACAAAACATGGACGCACGATGTCCATCGGTTCTAATTTTCCAAACTCGAGTTTTTCAGTTTGGGTTTGATAAAAAAATCCTCGACAAGTAACTTCGCTTCACACCCACTTCGCGCCATTGGCGAACGTAGAGAAAACGTTTTGAGATTTTCCCGATCTGGAATCAACAAATTGTTTTCGCCGATCGGATCGCACCCTCGACAGTCCGGAACGCGATCGCGAACGTGGTGGTGGTCCAGAACCGGCAAACCGCATTTTCTGATGTACGGGAAGCCGAAATCGGAAGCCGAAATCGGTTTAAAAAAAAAAATTAAAAATCCTCCATGAGTAACTGCGCTTTACACTCATTTTTCACCGTTGGCGAACGTCGAGAAAACGTTTTGAGATCGATTTTTCCTGGTCTAGAATCGGCAAATAGGTTTCACCGATCGGATCGCACCCTCGACCTTTCAAACAGCCGTTGGCGAACGTAGGTGGTCCAGAATCGGCAAACCGCTTTTTTGATGCTGGTCTAGAATCGGCAAAACGTTTTTGCTTGCGTTCACCAACGATAGATCGAAGGTCTGATCCGCGATGAGAACGTCAAGAAAAATTTTAAAATTTACATTTTCTTCAAATTTCATACATTTTTTCACTTCTGAGTGATGTTTCGAATGTACTCGTTTGCCAACGGACGTTTGAACGGTCAAAAGTGCGATCCGAGAGCCTCAAAAGCAATTACCGATTCTGGACCACCATGCAAAAACGACATTTTTTACACTCTGTACACGATTTAACACTGAATCCCTGTGGCGGTACACGTACAAGTACGTGTACGTGTACAGTTTTTTTGAAAGGTGGTCTAGAATCGGCCTTTTACACCTACTAACACCGATCCCATAACAGAAAAACAAAATAAGTTTCCGGAAAGAAAAAAATAAAAAAAAAAAAATAAAATAAAATAAAATAAATAAAAATTATACAATATAACTACATCGCGCGGAGTCTGTGAGGACTGCCTCGCAACTCTGCTGAAGCGCGATTGAAATGCGTTTAATAAGATCTACATAACAAAACCCTCCACATACTCCAGGATAGTGAATCAATGGTGATGCTGAACGAACACCGAACCCGAACCCTTAACAGAAAAACAAAATAATCCACAGTAAATTAAAATTATTCAATAGAATTAAACTGCGTGGAGTCAGTGAGGATTGTCTCGCTACTCATTGAGATCTTTAGGATTGAGTCTGTGAGGATTGCCTCGCAACTCTGCGTGTGGGGAGTGGGCTCCGAATAAACACACCCCTTACCCCATCCATAGCAACAATCGCACAACAGGCACAATATACAATAGCGGATACCTATCTTTCTCTCTACCTATAACTTTTCTAACTGAACATTCTCAAATTTTCTTGCAACACTCTTATAAAGAAGACGCATGGAAATGGTAAACAAAGCGTAGGAGGAATTGGTGCAACCTACCTTTCTGCAACATACACAAGAAACCACCAAACACTAGGCAATGATTGAAACAAGCTTGTCTGGCTGGGGACGAGTGTACAGTTTATATAAATAAACATTTGAATAAAGATTTGACAGCCCTTTAAGAGCTTGAGGGTGTGTCTGTGAGAGGGTTTTTTTTTTGTTTTTTTTTTGGGGGGGGGGGGTGGAGGAGGTCATTTGGAATTCCCGAAGAATAACCAGATACCTCATAATCACATACGGCATCCTATCCTATCTCCCAGAAGGCTTGGTGGATGACTCCCGGTTTTTCAAAACTAAACTGTTGGAGCTTTCTCCATTCCTTTTTGTAACCGCTATGGTCATGTACCGGGGCCGCTACCAAACCGGCGTTGCTGTTTGGTTTTCTTTTCTCTTCTTCCCTTAAATTTGCCATCGCACAACATTACATTCTGGCTCGCCACCATGGCGGGAGTCAAACCCCTACCATCGCCGACCTGGAACCGAATAGAGCCCGCTCTCTAATAGTTTTAATGGCGTTGAGGGATTGAGTATTGACAATCTAACACTCCAACGTAAACTGCCGGAAATTCCAACCACGTGCATCCCCCCACCCCATCCCCTCAGACTCCATTTGAGGCAATAGGAATGCTAGGCCTGTGTGATCCAAGTGAAATAAAATAAGGTTAACCGGGTCGCAAGGGATTTGTAAATCCCACATCGTCCCTGCGCGCTAAAATGTTTCATTCGTCGAAATGGCATATCACTATGGCTGACGATCAAGTAAATACCCAATTCCTTCCGAATGGTAGAGGAGGTAGACATCTTATTTTTGGAGGCTATAAATACAGCGTAAAGTCCCACAGAAATGACCGCACCAACTGGCGTTGTTGTGAGAAGAACTGCGGTGCCACAACCAACACCACGAACGGCATGATAACCACTTCGGGAGGCACACACAATCACCCATCTGACATCGCCCAGGTAGCAGCAGATGCGTTCCTAAGCGAACTAAAGGCAATGGTTAAGATTGATTCCAAACCTGTCGCATTAATATACCAAGGGGAGCTTGCAAGTTGGTTTTCATTCCCACTCACGCTAATTTCAGTCTCACTTGCCACTACCACTGTTGTAAGGAAATTTAAAGTTTCCAAACAACGTCGACGATGAGCGGATATTAGCGGGTAGTCGGCCTGTACAGTACTGGTAATTCCCGTACCTTTCGTGCCTTTAAACTAGAAAACTTACAAGTACATCACCAATGCATGCCTTCGACGAAGGCATGCCTTGATGATGTACTTGGAATATTTTATTAGTCGGGAACCTAGCCATCATTATTTATTTATTTATTTATTTATTTATTTATTTATTTATTTATTTATTTATTTATTTTTATTTTATTTATTTTTATTTTATTTATTAGGGTTTACCGACATTTTAACAGCCAAGGTCATATTGTGTCGGTGAGAGTTTTACGGGTGGAGGAAGCCGGAGTAACCGGAGAGAACCACCGAGCAATGACGAGCAGCTGTCAGCTCCCCAACATCGTAATTCCGCACTGCAGCAAAGGCAGGGTTAGATTTGTTGAAGACATGCGTACCATCGTCGTGCAGTACGCCTTAGTACACGGCTTCATCGTGCCCCCATGTGGACAATCGGGGTTAAGTGCCTTGCCAAGGTCACAACGCGGGAGTCCGAATCGAACGCTCGGGCGGTCACCCATCCAAGGACTAACCGAGCTCGACGTTGCTTAACTTCGGTGATCTAACGGGAACCGGTTACCGACCTAGCCATCGCAGATGAAACAAATCAATTAACAGCACCCCTGCCCCCACCCTTTGATCATGTTCAAGACGCCCCGATTCGATTCGCAATTCGATTCGATTTCGAATAATACATCCTATTCGATTCGATATTCGATTCGAACCGAATATGTGTAATTGGCTGGGTCCTAAGCATACTTAAAGCTGACGATGTGCTGCGATTTCACATAATATTGACAAGATCGCAAGAAAAGTTCCCACCAGAGGATATCTGCACTCCATTTCATTTGAAGTTGCGAAGCTACAGGGACGTGGCGACACGTGGGTGTGGGGGTGTTACCCCCCCCCCCCCCCCGCCCCCAATCATGGCCAAAATTTCCTATAGTTGGAAATTCGGAGCGCAAGTCACGAGTAGTTGGAAATTCCATCTATCTGGATTTTAGAGCTTCTTTGGTGATGCTGATGTCTCCTTTACTTCCCAAAATTCCATCTCGATTTCAAATCGGCAAAAATTCCAACTGTTACTATTTACAACTACAGTGTACGCAATATCGAGCTTCATAACTATGTATGATGTCAATCGGTACGAGATGTCTACAGTACGTTAACTTATCGTAATAAAAAAATCCTCGAAATGCACTTCAAGAAAATCGCATCATGTAAAATCCTTATCCTGAGTTAATTCTATAATTCACACTTACAAAATGATGAAACATCGAAAATTGATCATTCCTGCATAAGGTCTAATTTTATGTTAGGAGAGTGTGAATTGCACAAAGTTCTCAGCTTGAGCATTTGTTTAGCACATATTCAATTCCCAGAACAATACGAAATAATAATAATAACCTGATAATTTTATCATAAATGTGTTGGCATTTCAGTTAGTAGAATAATTTTATGCCCCCCTTTCATGGCTTCATTTTCATTTTTTCTCGGTAGTGAATTTCCAACTAGGGGAGGGACCGGGAGGAAGAAACTCCCCACCGGCCCCTCCCCTAGTTGGAAATTGACTACTCTACCCCCCCCCCCCCCCCCCCCATTCGGAAACCTCTAGCCACGTCCCTGCGAATGTATTTGATCTTTTTATCTTCATTTTAAAATAGGTTACGGTATTTGAAGTGTTAAATCAATTCTGTATGCAGTTCAAAAAACACTCCTTATTCCCAGATGAATGCTTCGGATGAGAATATGTGCTATTGCAATTCCCAATGATATTCGTTACATCCCCTATCCTCAACGGCATGTCAGAAAATACCAAAACGAACGCAATATAAGGCTACCACTCCCGGTAGGATATACACAAATACAAAGTGTGCAAAGAACAAAAATAAAATTATCGATAACAGTATACAGTAATTAGAATTTTTGCTCGCCAATGCTCGGGGCTTCTCTCCACCCGTGAAACTGTCCGACACGAGGTGACCCTGTCTGTCGAGAGTGTTGTTAACCCACCACCCCCAAAAAAAAATAAATAAATAAATAAATACATAACTAAATAATCTAGGATTTTGTTTCCAGATTTAAAAAACAGTGTATATAAATATTTAATATCCTAGCGGTTTTATACAAATCACTCAGTGGTTGGTTCCAGTGTATCTTGGTGATAGGATTGTGCGCTCCATTCCCACAAGGTCTCTGCGGTCTTATTCTCGTTACATCTTGGGCCATATTCCTGGTAACCTAGTTATAGCAGATTATCAGACGTCCTCATTCGTGGAATCACTCCAACCACAATAGAACTGCACACAATTTAAATCTGCCCATAAAACAGTTTTGTTAAAAAAAGCTTATCCGAATCTCATCTCTCGTCAACGACTCGAATGTGTTATTTTTTGTAGCGCGAGGGCACTTTTGTTGATTCATGGCTCTGAACTGCTTTATTGTTATTTTTATTATTATTACGTTTATTAATATTAATATTATTGTTATTTTCAACCATATATCCACTCTCTTGGAGGAGATTCACGTGAGTTATTGGCGGCTGAACTGCAGTCATAACAATACATCCAATACTGTCTACATCGTTATTACCTTGCATATGGTCCATGCGGTGCAAGAGGGACGGGCTTTTTGATGTGAGCTATCGGTGTTGGACAAGGTAAATAATTTATGCATTTTTTCAGATTGTTGCTAGTCGCACAAGCAGCACCTAATATTAAGGACAATATGGTGGTTTTCATTTGCTACATACGAGGGACCTCAGTCTGCAAATCTATATATTTCTGAACCTTCTCGGTTTCTTTCTGGAAAGTATTATAGTCACTGGAAATCGACACATCCACAAGCAAGCACACACATTCGTCTCTGTTTTTGACGACAATATCAGGCTTATTGCCTAAGGGAGTCGGATCAGTGTGTACGTTTGTGTCCCAAATGACTGTAATGTTATCCTCTGTTGTAACATTTTGTGGAGATGTTTTGAAGAAATATCTTGTCTCTCGGTTCTCTCTAAACCTTTATCTTCACATCTGAACTAGTTTTTAGAATGCCATCCAGTCTTTCAATTGCGGTTTTGAATGTGCCATGTGCATTCTTTCGACAAATTCCTTGATGCCATGCATCCCATATGTTGTGAACCCTTTGCCTAACATGAAAAGCAGACGACACTTGCAACAAAAATCTTGAATAACTAAGTTTTTTCATTTTTTGTCTCAAAAACATGTGTGATGACCCCTCGTTGGAACGAGCTCGACGAGCTCGTTCCAAAGAGTGGTCATAACCTTTTTTTAGACAAAAAATGAAAAATAATGAGAATTAATTGGCGATTTTTGTGAATAGCGCTGCCTGATTTTTGTTGGGTAAAGGGGTAACAGTCTATTGGGGGTTTTCTCTCCAACTGCCTCAGTCCTGACAATTTCCAATTCACTACACCGAAGTTGCATGGTATAGTACAGCCGTCGTGGACAGGTGGTAATCCACGCACGGACAGTGATGTCCACGCATGCGTTCACGGGTAATAAAAAAATCAGCAGAAGCAAAATTTTAATTAATGAAGCACCGGGTTGTGAAGAAAAGTACACCACAGGAAGTGACATAACCCAATTGGTTGTTTTATTGCCACTCCAATGTGGTAGAGCTATTTAACGTAAGTATAAAGGGTGTAACCAGGGTTATAATTTGACCTATATACACGTCGTCACTAAGACACGTAATACCGTCACAAATGAGGTAATATGGAGATTTTGAGTAATGGTAAGTATAAACGGTGTAACAAGGATTAATGGTTTTACCTACTAGTGAAAATGACACACTCATGCTGTGCCATCAATCGATAAGTATTATCTTTGACGGCGTTAATCGATACCGTTCAGTAATCAGTAATCGATACCGTTCCAGGTGGTACCACTTACGCAACGAATCGATATATCGATTAGGCGCTAAAAGACAGCACTGCAACACCTATGCCGTCATTTTTCGAAACCTACATATGTGGAGAACAACATTTGATCAAGTTCTTTAATATTGCCCTCTACCAGCAATTCCATGTCACCTCATTTCTTAGTTTTGCCCCAACCTACGATAATTTAGCCCATTTATCGTATCTCAAATTCATCCGTAAATCATTACTGTATTCTTTAACAAATTTAGTTGTTTTCCAGTTCCTCTCCATCTTGAGCATATTACTTGATATCATAAATGTGTAGTAAGTCAGGCTGTTCGATCTATCATTTGTTCTTGTTTGGTAACCCGCTCGCAGGGAATTCAATTCTACACTGATTGCAGAGAGGCAGATGCAGAGCAAACGGGCGACAGAGATTCTACTTGAAAAATTATTATTATTATTATTATTATTATTATTATTATTATTAGTATTATTATCATTATTATTATTATTATTATTATTATGGGAAACAAAATGTATTTGGTTGAAAGGAAATGTGCATACGTATAAGAAACAGCTGCTGTTAGTTTCTGTTATATTGGGCACATGTCAAACTCCACTACCTACTAACTCCGCACAAACAGGGTTAGCACTGGTTCAAGACAAGTGCACCGTCGACGTGCCGTACGCCTTAGTTCACATCACCAATCGGGCTTAAGTACCTTGCCAATGGACACAATACAGTTACCTCTAGTGTGGCTCGAACCGTGGACCTATCGATTTGAAGTCCAGTGCCGTAGCCAGTGAGCCACCGTGCTGCCACATGCAATAATAGTTTGACCAATTGGGGTATACAGTATGTGGAGAGTGTATTATCACTAAATCATCCGCAGAGTGGAGACTCCACCCAAGCAATAATTGCAAATTTGTTGCAAAGCATAACCAACACAAGCAAAGTTTCAACCAATAGACCTCCGGGTTAAACCCGGAGGTCCATTGGCTGAAACATTGCTTGTGTTTTTTGTCGATATGTCCAGAATTTGAAAGTTATAGCTTGGGTGATAACTCCACTCCGCGGGTAATTTAGTTGCAATCCACTCTCCACGTACTGTATGTCCTCGATGCGAGATGCAGATAAGTGTCTGGCCATTCATTGAAAAAACACCAGTCACTTTTGAAATAATCACTTCACTGCTTTTTGCTTTCAAGTCTTTATTTTTGCAGAAATCACCCAAGAATCTATGAGCATTAATAATTTGATACGTTTGTACTTTTTATGACGTCTTATGACTTTCGAAATCAAACAGCGCCTTGATACTTTTGTACGTCTTATGACGTACGAAATCAAACAGCGCCTTGATACTTTGTGGTCATTTGTTTTGTTATTATTTTTCGATGTTTTAAAGTTTTAACCTCAATTCCTAGTTACTTCCGAATAGCGCTCAGTGAAAGCCGTTGAGCCAAATGTTATCGCAGTTTAAAATATTAATATAATCCTGCAGTCAAGACTTCTTAACTGGTTGAGTGCTAGAAGCCACTATCAGGACTTTCTAAAATGAGGATACCAGAGCAAAAGCCAACACTTTCCTTGCTTATATTTCATATTCAGTCAAACACAAATAATATTTTGTTTATATACATTTGTTTTATTACAAATTAATAATAATTTGTAATAAAACAAGTTTTAAATAACAAATTTAAACCACCAAATATAATCTAGCCATCAACCAGTTAATCACTAATGTGAAAAATATCTTGTTATTTCTACTTTCCAACGTTTGACGTCACATTTTGAAAAACGTTGAAGAAACTGAATTCCCAGTGACGTAGGGACGTCAGGATAATTAACGTCTCAAAGGGTTAAAACCCGTCAGTATAGATTTGGAATCTGGAGAATCAGTTGTCCCAGGTCACTCAACTGGATGCTTGTATTTGGTGAAACATAAATTGAACACAACGTAACCGTCCTGTTTAAAGTTAGTAATACCGCTTCCGGGGGCGACGGAAACACTTCAGAACAGAGAGGGGATCAGAACCCAGGAAAGGGGCATTTACTCACACCATCAGCCCCGCCATGACCTGCCGAAGCATGCATGTCTCAAAGGCCGAAGGCCCGAGATGGGGGAGTTTGAGAGGATGTGTCCACCTCCCATCGGGAGGAGGCCAGCTCTTACCAGCCCCAACACACATTGAATTATGAAAGCACCCAGAACGGATTTGAGGGGCATTTTTCTTTACTTCGGGAATGAATCATTGGAAAAAAAATGAGGGACGAACCTGAGAAGTCTGCCCCCTATCGCCCCCGTGGTCAGAAGGCTGGGAGGGCAGCTGCCCCCTCTGTTCCCGTGCTTCCGGCGCTACAGCCTGTACGTTTGTATGATCAGGCAGTGCCCCTATCTCCAAATGTGGACAGCCTGGTCGGTATGATAAAGGGACGTCGCAAGGATTCCCTAATGCATAAGGTCGTTGTCGATGTTAAGAGTAGTATAATTCATCATTTTTATTTGACAGTTTGCCAAGTTTACTGCGCTTCCTACCTGGAACTGGCCACATCTGATCGTGTTGTGGATTCTAATTTCTAAGGATTGCTAAAAGATGTGACCACAGATGGAAATGTTCGGGACCCACTGCATGCAGAACACCTGGTAAGTGACTTCTTCGAGGACGAAAAGTAACATATTTTCAGTTACGTATCCTATTCCCATTTTGTACACCATTCCACGGTGATTCTCTGTCAGCACTTATTGAAGTACCACAAGGGCAAACTTCCACATGCGAATACCCCTTCTTTTGAATGATGGCATATAAATGAACACACACTCACCTATCCACCCATACACTCATACAAAAACTTCACATAATATCAATTAGCTTATTCCGCGAAGTACAGTCACCGTGGACTTGTCGTAATTCACGCGTGGGCAGTGATGTCTACGCATGCGTTTACCAGGTAATAAAATCATAATCACCAAAAACTGTTAATTAACGAAGCACGTGGCTGTGCCCAGTGCTTCGATAATTAAATTTTTGATGATTGCCGGTATTCCTCTAATTAGTGCTTGAAATCTAATATTATTGAGACCATGGAAGATTTCTGTCCGTGGAAAGTCTACGGCGGCTGTACTGCATATACCCATACCATATTAGTCAGAAGAAACATATGACTTCATGAATGATGTCAAATAAAATGGGTGGAAATGTGAATGGTATGTTCTATTATGATTCTACCGAAAGGTGTCGGCACCCAATAGAGTGGCTTCACGTTTCTGTTTGACATTATTTATTTATTTATTGTGCATTAACGACACTTTCGACAGCCAGGGTAACCTCATGTCGGGCAGTTTTACGGATGGAGGGAGCCGGCGTACCTGGAGTGAACCACCGAGCAACGGCGAGCAACAGTCAGGCTCCACAACATACTGACTCCACACAAGCAGGGACTTAGCACTGGCTGAAGACAAGACCATTGACGTGCAGTACGCATTAGTACACAACGCCAATGTGCCCCCACGTAGGCAATGGAGGTGAAGTGTCTTGCCCAAGGACACAACGCGGTTGCCGCAGGTGGGATTCGAACGGAGGATCTCTCTGCTTGCAGCCTGCACCTCTATTTACTGAGCCACCGCGCCCCCTGTTTGACATTAACGAACCAGTAAGTCATGGCATCAAGCTAATCTCAAAAGGAATAACTTTCTCGAAGTCATAAATTTAAGCAACCAGTGAAAAATGTTGTTCAGAAAAATAAATTCCCCTGTGTAATTAATAGTGTGCAGACGGAAACTTACTTTCCAATAAATTGTATCGGCCTGTTGTTTAAAACCAAACATCCTTGACTTATCTCGTCATGGACATCGATTTTCGATAAAATTATCTTCCCTGACATTATTAGACGGGTGGCTATGTTGTTGTTGAGAAAACACTTTTGACATCAATAAAAAATAAAGCGAAGTTTCCTTTCGTCACTGTAACAAACGAAAACAACAGACAGCTCTCGGAGCAGTCTGTTATTTTTGTTTGTTAACCCTTTGAACCCTATCGACCCTTTTGCCGACCGGGAACACGATACGCCACAACATCATTATATAGGATGGCTGTTCAGTAAATGTGTGGGGTAGATCAATCAATATTTTCAACGGGGGGCGCGGTGGCGTCGCGGTAACCGGTTCTCGTCAGATCAGCGAAGTTAAGCAACGTCGAGCGCAGTTAGTAGTTGGATGGGTGACCATTTCAGTGACTGATACGTGCTCCCTCGTTGTGTCCTTGGGCAAGGCACTTAACCCCGGTTACCTACAATGGGGCACGATGACGCTGTGTACTAAGGCGTACTGCACGTCGATGGTGAGCATGTCTTCAACCAATCTAACCCTGCCTGTGCCGCGGCGCAGAGTTTCAGAGTTACGATGTTGGAGAGCTGACAGCTGCTCGTCGTTGCTCGGTGGTTCTCTCCGGGTACTCCGGCTTCCTCCACCCGTAAAACTGTCACCGACATGATATGACCCTGCTGTTAATGTGTCGTTAAACCCTAATAAACAAAACAAACAAAAATATTTTTTAAAAATATTGATTGGTCTACCCCAAATCATTATGATTATGGACTCTTCTAATTGCTACCATTGAACTGGCGTGGCAGATACCACTAGAGTTCAAAAGGTTTAAAAGATACAAAAGGAAACTTCGCTTTTTATAGCAATCCAATTAGAAGCAACTGAGTAACGGTTCAGTTTGGCTCTTCGTTTTGTGAATGTGTTTGTACAGTAATTTGCAAAATTTTTCTTCTTCCTGGAAATTTTTTTTAGCAATTTTCACTTTCTGACCTTTATATAAATGGAAAGGATAGTGTCAGTATCATATTGGCAGACTATACTTGCCTGAAAATATAAGACTACTGCACCCTCAGGGAGAGGTAGTACCTTTGTGAGAGGTCCCAACCTCCCACACTGGTCCTCACCCGATGGTTCGACCTACACCAATCAACGAAGCCATCCACCCGCCACACCGCAACCGGAGACACCTGCCGAGGACCTGAACCCTTCCCTCCTTCAACACGCCTCGACATGAGAAACGAATCATATACAGTCACTGAGGTCGAAAGGGGCTTGTTCCCCCAAACCGTCCCAGCGCGCCTTCGGCGTGTGAAACCATTCCGTCCCAGTATCATATGTCACGATGCGCATACTGTTAATATAATGAGCAGAAAAAATGTTTCAGAATATCAAACGAGGGGGAAAGCGCCGTTTTCTTATTTTAAAATGGGTTTAAACAGAGAATAATAGTCAAACATTCAAACTGATTGGGGAGGAAAATGTAAAAAGCCAGCATCTATATTGTTGGGCTACCGTACAGGAAAATGCATGATGTATGTGGAATGATGCGCACATTGATGATACAAATTCGCTAACAATTTGAAATTCCAATTTTTATGTGTAATTCCAATACCCTTATTTTTAAATTCACAGACAAATTTATAAAATTAAGAGAAGCTAACTTCCCTGTAAATTCCTTCCAGTGACGAAAATTGTCATCCATGACCTTGCACGATCATTGACAGCTGAAAGGACAACTCTATAAAAATACCCAGATCATAAACCGACCACCCTAACAATTAAGAACGTTAAATACTGGAGGAATTTAATCAAGGCCAGTCATTGAAGTTTGATTCCAGGTGTGACAGGAATGATAGTCCGTAGGAAAATTAGTCCCTCTGGACTATTATTCCGCGGAATTATAGTCTAGAGGGACTAACGTTCCTACGGACTATCATTCCTGTCACACCGGTACCACGCCAGCACTTTTGGACAGTACAGGCGTAGAATTACCACCCAACCAATAACCCATGATATTAAAACACACAAATAATGTTCTACGGCCACGAAGCGGCCTCCTTCCCGAATAAGACACGAACTGGTCGCAACACATTTACACTGATGGTTTGAGATTTCAGAAAATTCCATTTTGCGAAATAAGAACTGAATCAAGAAAACAAGCGAAAATATCATCTGCGGTGCTTTCACAACAGGACTCGTGGGAGTCAAAATTGTTGCGGGCAGAAATGCGGACAGAGAATTTCGATTTGACAGCTATCCGTGGCGTGACGTGGACAGGAATGTACTCCAATAATGAGAGATCACTGACAAACGGCTAATACACTGCATTCCTAAAACAATTCAGATCCGACATCCGTATCAATAAATGAGAATCGAGTAGTCGTGTACAAGTTAACCGTCCATTTGTTCACTCTAAACTCAGTTGGGTTAAAGATCAAATCCGAATCAACTGGGTTGAGTGAATATGAACTGGGTTCATATTCACTCAACCCAGTTGATTTGGATTAGTTTTTAACTCAACTGCGTGTTGTTACTGGTTTTAACGAATATTAATTTCCTTTATTATTGTTTTAAATAGGATATTGAGTCAGGTTTTAAGTGCGCAGGCCTATCCGACTGTCAACGGTCCGAAAACATAATCGGAAAATGTTAACTCTCGCCCCACTATGTTGAAAAACATTGAGTTCCTAGCTTCGGATCCGATCAATCAGCAAATAAAGTTAAATTGATGCTGTGAACCTCCACCCTTAACACACGGGGAAATTAGCTGGAGCAGAGCATCAGCATGATTGGGAATTTCAGTCTGCATGGCGTGTCGCTAATCCATTCTACATACACTTACAATGAGACGTGGTGAAGAGTTCTTTACGTTAACTTGTCGTGTCATGGAATATGTAAAACTCCTTGTGGTACTTTCTTTATTTATCCAGGTAATTCTTCCAGCCTCCGCCTGCGGATCAGATTAACGTGATATACTAGCATCTGTTTTAATTGAAGCGAAACAGTACTCTCTTGCAACAGCGAGTGCCCGATTGCAAAGAAACAGAATATTAAAATCGATCAAATCGTACAAATTGTAATACACAATCCATTTTTACTTTCTTTTCGTTCAGATCTGATGGAACGCGGCTGTTTAAAATATAGCACTGGATATTGACGCGTCAGTGCGGGTAGTTTGAAGTCATGCAGAATATGTCGGATATAACTGTTACACATGGAATGCAGAATATGGGGGGCATGGATATGGGAGGAATGTCTGGCATGGTGATGGACACTATAGCACCTGGTTTATTGGCGTTTATAATTATCATCAGTATAATTGTTATATTTTCCACAGCAAGTAATTTTTGTATCATCTTTGTGATCCTCAAGGATAACAAGACACGGCGCAATCCGTCCAGTATTCTGGTATGTAACGTGGCATTGGCTGATTTTCTGCTTGCCTCTGTTGGTATTCCTCCGTTAATACATCATTCCACACACGCACACCATTTTTACCAAGGTGAGTATCAGTATTGCACACAAAGATGCGCCAATTTGGCTTGAACAGTGGAGGGTATTATTCGTCAATTGATTGATTAATTCCAATATCGTGGTCATCAAAAACAAAAGACGAAAACACATCAAAGGGTAACAGCATGGGGTGAAGTTGGCAGTAGAAATATGTTGTTTTCACCCCTTAAACCATGATGATATACGTCACGACAATTCAATGACATCAACTGGAAGACTCCATATTCGTTATCTGAGCGAGAGACCAATTACTTTTTTCAACGTGCAGCCTAATGGCTGCACGTTGAAAATATTAATTGGTCTACCATACAAAATTCAATGTGCAACCATCTACTTTATACGATCAGGTCGTACACGATCCTGGGCCGTAAAAACAGGTATTTCAGGTTCAAAGGGTGAAACGTCGAGACAATATAAAAACGACAAAACGGAATAAGGGTCAGTTATAGTTTATTATTATTAGCCCTCCTACTAAGGCGCATAGACTCGGCCACATTATTGTAAACTTCTGTACGGCATTTCCAGGAACTCGATGGTGAAGGGTTTAATATTTCTCACACTTTTAGCCACAAAATTCTGCATCCCACATAACAGATTTGTACATGAAGCAAATAGCATCTGAATTGTAAAGGAAATCAGCTTTGGCTTCGGTCACATAGTGAGTTGAGTTGACCACTACGTTCTATCTACGATAACGCATTGTGATTTATATTTTTATCGCATAGATCAGTCGCCCCACCATTCGCGTTGATAACCACTACCAACGTTACGTTGATGGAATTGAATAAATAAAAAATACGCGTGTTAATAAATTCTGACCTGGACTTCACCTGGAGCAATGGAGCGCATATTTTCACAGAGTCCTTTCTCGATCTTTCGGAAGATCATGTGGAGATGTGTATAAAGCGTGAACTTACTAATTGTTTCAATATGTTCTATGGTGCGGAGCGACCATGCAATGCAGATTAATAGACAGCATCTGCGATTAGGCTGGAATTGGGAAGGCCGGGATGCTCTTCCTGGGACAACACCTCGCGATTTCTGTCTTCTTCCACACAGACGAGTTGTGACACCATTCAAAATTCTCTAGGAAACGCATGCTGTGACGTGTGTCAAGAGTCTATGACGCACAACGACGACACTGCGCACCTCCATGAGGCAGCACTCAGAGTTACCACTCTTTCGTTTCAGCATACATTTCAATTCTATATGATAACCCATTCAGGTCTGTCCGAAAAGACCTAAGAAACCTCATTAGGTGTGACCCGAGCCCTCACGGGTTTTCGTTTTTTGCGTACTCTTCAATTCTATATGACAATATGCATCCTAATGATATTAATATAACATCAGAAATCGCACCGATTTTGATTCAAGCCGTATAAGTGTCTTCCGTTGGACCCATGTGGTTTCAAGGAACAGTTCTGTTGCGAGCAAGCCACCCATTGCGTTTGATTCTTCATAGTTTTGACACAGACGCAAAACATGCACAATTCCACATTAAGCACCAGTCAAGCCAATTGCTGACGCTAATGCGTTTATATAATACAGTCGCCGTGAACTAGTCGTAATCCACGCCTGGGCAGTGATGTCCACGCAAACGTTTACCTGGTAATAAAATTCATCATCACAATTTAGTTAATGAATCGCCGGGTTGTATCCGGTGCTTCATTAATTAAATGTTTGATGATTATTCATTTAATTAATGTTTGGAATCTACAGTACGTGGAGAGTGGATTGTAACTAAAACACCCGCGGAGTGGAGTTATCACCCAAACTATAACTTTCAAATTTTGTATATATGGACTAAAAACACAAGCAATGTTTCAGCCAATGGACCTCCGGGTTTAACCCGGAGGTCCTTTGGCTGAAACGTTGCTTGTGCTTGTTATGCTTTGCAACAAATTTGCAATTATTGCATGGGTGGAACCTCCACTCTGCGGGTGATTTAGTGATAATACACTCTCCACGTACTGTAATATTATTGCGTTCGCGGAAACATTGCCCACCCGTAGAAGGTGACCAATCCAAGACGGCCGTATTGTAATGTGATTTGCACGCGCTTTGGACAATGATTTGGAGGAGCCTGTGCACCAGGTGTTGTCCTTTAAGCCTGCTTTATGGTTAAAACATATTAAATTTTCTGACGCATTGCACTCGTTACCTCAGGTATAGTGGAATGCCAAGAGCGGAAATTGGACATGTGTAATGAACTGCTGCGTGTAACTCCAAGCGCGATTTGCATAGTAAGCCTTAGTGTCCCAAGCTATCAGTCTAATTTTGTAACTACCCAATGTAAAGACAGTAGGAACTATGTTGCATGGTATGGATCGGAGACATAATATTATCCGCTCGAAAGATGAAAAATTAACTCTTTTGGCACAACAGGCGACTAAAGTCGACAGACGGTAAACCGCGGAAAGGTACTGCAGTAGTCATTTTAGCCAACTGTTTGTGTCCATTTCCAAATGCTTTTAACCCTTTACCCAACGCAGACGATATCAAAATTTATTATTTTAAATATCATTTTTTCAATTTTTTCAAAAAAATATCAACTAAGCCATATCATGTGACCTCTCGTTGGAACGAGCTCGACGAGCTCGTTCCAACGAGGGGTCATATGATATGGTTTGTTGGAAAATAATATTTTTTCAACTGCTGAAGTTGCATATTACGCGGGCGGGGATGCGGCCGATTCGTTGGGTAAAGGGTTGAACAAACATACGCGTTCCTGTGTTTCATGCACCATTTATGTCCTATCCATGAACAACGATGTCGTCCCTTGAATGTATAAAGGTGCCATTTAAATATATACAGAAAATCATTTGAAAAACTATCAATGAGATCATTAGAACATCGTTTAAAATAATAACGCTTTAAATCTAACAACCTATACTTCTTGTAAAATTCCTGATGAATATTAGACGCTAAGAATTCTGTTTCTCAGATTATTCCGCGCCAAAAGAGTTAATATGCAAGTTCGTGGGTCATCTGAACAAGAAGTTTGCACTAACAGCAAAGATTAATTAATAAAGTTAAACATAACAGGCACAGTGATTTTAAATTTAGTACATATAAAATTAAGTTCACTAACATATCGATTAGTGCATTGCATCGTATCGTTTGTCGTGCAGACCCATTGACGGCGGAATGAGTTTGGAAGTGGAGGGGGTAGGGCTGAGTCTTAAGGTAGGGTCCTGCGAATCACATATGTTCGATTCGACGCGAATCTCAAATCGAACCGAATATATTAGGAACCCCAAGCGGGCCGTAGGCCCGCAAAGGGTTCCACATACCCAGTCAGATAAATGTGTTCCAGAACAGAATTCTCTATAGCCGTCAATGTGATTTTTGAAGTGGACAGTAAATTTCAGTGAAAAAACCACGTAACTTCCGGTGTCGAATTGCCCATGCAATTGCAATTGGCCTGTCCCCCTCTGGGAATCAAATGTTTTTTGTTTCGCCTCAAAGCTTTGCGTGATACATTGGCCTACATATCTACACTTCAGGGGTAACCAGGCCTTCTCAACCGAGAACCGCGACAAATCAGCGGCCGGCCAAAGTGTTACTATTATTACTCGAGTTCTGTCCTTCTGGAGGTTTGTCAATATGCTCAGCTGATGATCTCGTCATTTCAGATCGAACACTCAGTCCAGATTTCGTTGCAACTTGTCTGCCAGTGATAACCTCAATCGAAAAAAAACGTACATATAACCGATAATATAACAGATAATTGTTGTTATATTGGTGCGATTGAATACAGATATGCATTGACACGTATCTCGTGAAATATCAAGATGAACAGAAACTCAGTTGTTGAATTATCCGAATGTTAAGGTGTTGTAAAAGTAGGGTCATACTAAACACCGAGGGATACCGAGGGATGCTCTATATCTCGTTCTATAGGGGGTTTCTTGATATAATGTTTTGATATTGCAATTAGTAAAGTCAATATCTACCCTGATGCGAAATTTGAAGTCAATTGGGTGAATAAAAGTGAAGTTATAAACATTTTACAGTCAACATACTAAACACCGAGGGCTAATCTTTACCGAGCGACAATCTTAATTGGTTTTCACAGTGAGCGTACGCATAGCCAGTAGTTAATTAATTGATGCAGATATTAGGGAGTTTGCGATTTCAAACGTGTACGGGTACGGGTACGTGTAGCTACACGTACCCGTACACGTTGGGATTTGAGAAAACTTGAGTTGCGAAACCACTTTTTAATTAACGTGTACGGGTAACGGGTCAGTAACTCTGTGAGTTCAGGGTCATTATGTTGTTGACCAACAATGGCTTCCTCAGATCTTCTGATGTTCGGTGCGATTGAAGACGACGTAGAATTAGTGTTGTTATCCACAACCGATGAACGTTCAGCTTCTAACATTAGGTTTCATTACCCAAGCTTTGACTTGCCACGATTTACAAATGATGAATGCGGTCAAATGTTTAGGTTTGACAAGGACGGTTTAGCCAAGTTAACAACCACATTCCAATTACCCCAATCAATCGTTTGTGAGAATGGCTCCGTTGTATCTGACACAGAAGGGTTGTGCATCATGCTGCGCAGACTTGTATATCCAAATATTTCATAACACCATGTGGCAACCCATGTAAAACCCGGGGGGGGGGGGTTGCCGGTTGGATGCTATCCGCTCCAAATATGCTCCATACCAAATATCAATGACCTGATACGTACAGATTTAGCAAAAGTTGCGTTTGATTTTTTTTTTATTTTGTATTTTGAGGCCCATGCATGGGCCACATTTTTTCCCGCTAAATGTGCCCCAAAGGGATCAATTTAAATAGACCTGAAAATCCTACTTACAGTGGTGTCATATATCAAATATGAATCATTTGAGGCAGTGGTTTAGAAAAAAAACAGATTTTTAAATGTTTTTTTCTATTATCCACAGTGTTAAAAAAATGCGGACTTAGCATTTTTTCAAAGTCCAGAAGCTGTATTCTACGACAAAACTAATGACATTTTTTTACTATTCCTTTCTGTTGGTTGGTTCCAAGGAAGCTTCACACCAAATAAGAAATCCCAGTGCATTGTAGTTTTGGAGATATGGGCGTTTAACAAAAAACATTTCTATTTTTAGCTGCCGCGGTTCCCACGGGGCTACTGGAAATTGTTGGGGGCATGAATACTTATGACCCATTAATATACTTCATAATAAATTTGGTTCAAATCGGCCGCTCGGTCAGAAAATATAAATTTTTGGCGGGGCAAAAATTCTTGCCCCTCCCATAACGACGGTGAATATTGCCCCTCGAACTTCTCTTAAACAAATCGGGTTCTACACCCCAAAGGGAAGCAGCATAACGGTCTCTGCTACCGCTGGTTCAAGAGAAGATGTTTTACCAATTGGCGCATTTTGGCCCCCACACCACTGCCCCCTCCCCCCTCCTCAATACGAGCAAAAATATTATTAAAAAAATGCCCCTATATAACCGCTACTCAAGTGAAATTTCATTAAAGTGTTCCCAAACATCACCTTCACGACGGACGACGGACGCGCGACGGGCAAAAAGTGATTAGAATAGCTCACCCTGATTTTCAGTCAAGTGAGCTAACACGCCACTTGCCAACAGCCACAGAGAATGACTAAACGCAAGCCAATGATTGAAACTTGCCTGGCTAGGACAAGTGTTTGACTCTCTAAATAAGGAAATAAATATGTCCACAACCAGCCCACGATAAGGGCATGTGGTGTATGTGAGGGGTCATAAGGTGGTCGTGTGATTGTTTTTTGGTTGCTGTATTTAGTCATCGGTTCTCCCAAAGGGAGACCGAATTGCCAACCTTTCATTCTGTAAGGTAATGGATGATTCCAGCTTTTACAAACCGTCATATTGGTCTGTTTTGGTGGCGTTCTTTCCATTTTGTAACCGCTATGGAAATCATGCTGGCGCTGCTCCCAAAGCAGCGTTCTGTTTGTGTTTTTCTTCTCTCTTTAACGAAGATTGTATTGCGGCATTGATTAGATGCCATGACTTCATCCCAAAAAACGCATCACACCTGTGTGTGCCTCGGCACCTAGCAAATGAACCACTGGTCGATTGGAATCCTTATGGTAGCTTGGTGAGCCAAGCTGCATAAATCTCACATCCTAGAATAACGTGGCTGGTGGGGGCTGGCCCCCCGGTAAACGCATTCAATGCAATGTGCAATCTCTTTTCGCGAGCTGGATCTTGGTTGCTATCCGGCCTCCTTGATTCTGTCTGACACTATAAAACTAATAATAGCCATTCGGTTCGCAATGGTTTTAACATCCCACGTCGTACCTGCGCCTCTTTGGCACGTGAAAACTATTTTTTTTTTTTTTTTTGTTTTTGTTTTGCTTTCCTTATGCTTATGCCTTGCTCTCTACCTTTCAGCAGGTCCCTGCTACAAACACCTTCCATCGGAAAGCCATTACTCAGTGACGTAGCCAGGCCTGGGAGAGCCCCCCCCCCCCCATACACACACACACCCACGTCATGACCCGCTCCCATTTAAAATGAAGCGCGCATTTAAAAACACAAAAACAAACAGGGTATAAATAATTTTGAAAACAAACAGGGTATATAAAATAATTTTCAAAAATAATTCAGTAGTTCGATTGTTATCAATGGGGGGACTTGAATGTCCCTGGGAAGAACCTCCTGATTATCCACATTGGGAGGGGCACCCTTCCCATACTCCTCATCTCAGTGTTGTGCACTTTGGGATCTGCCTCCGGCTCAGTAATCAACATACGTGCCCCCCCCCCCCATATTGTTCCTAGCTCACAATCATCGTAGTAAGCCATCTGATTCAATCGAGCTTCCCCACTACTAAATCAATTCTCCACCCCGCCCCCCCCCCCCCCCACACACACACACCCTCACACCACACACACACACACTCCCACCGTACACGAAAATAAATAAATTAAGAATAAAATAATCAAATATATAATAGTGATCGTTCATAGGCGTAGTGGCAACGTAACAGAAACATCCTCGTGTGATAATTCATCGTTGGAAGAAAGGGAAAATATATTCTCCAAGACTGTTCGAGAAAACAGCTGCGTTTTAGATCTTAAATATTCAATCCACAACAAACACAACAAAAATTCCCCCTTGATATCCGCGAAGAATTCTTCCAGAACACAAGGATTATAACGAGAATAACCTGTTATATTATATATGTAGAGAGAAAATGAAACCATTATTATTTTAACAAATTCATATCTACCCGTTCGTCGAAACTTGTAAACCTACTTCTACACGTTGGATAAAAACGTGTACGTGTGGAAGTAAGCGAACTTTATGATGTTGTCAACAAGATTTTCGTCTACCCGTACACGTACACGTAATGACTTTTCATGACCAAAACGAATTATTTCGTGATTAATGCCAGTGTTGACATGTCCTTGTCACAACAAAATTAAACTAATTTATTCCACAAACACGCTCATTATTTCGATTGTTGCAATTAGAAAGCTTCTAGGAACCACGGGATGTAGCTGGCACGAATTTGTGCATTCAACTGAAACACATTTTGTCTTTTTAAATCACTGGAATTTTCAAATTTCAACCCCGCAGTTTTACGTGTAGCAAATGTGTAAGCGTGTGCAAGAAGTGTGACGTACTTCACAAATTATCTGCTACACGTACCCGTACCCGTACACGTTTGAAATCGCAAACTCCCTATTGTCGCTCGGTGTGTAGTAGCTTTGTCAGCCCTCGGTATGGTAGTCTCAGTTATTTGTAAAGTATATGTGTATGCTTAGTTCAGGAAAACAGTTAAGTATTCCATATCCAGGGCCACCACGAGGAGGGATACACATCAGCCCCATATTATTTTTATTTAATAAAATTCAAAGACTGCATATTTAATGAATTTTAAATTCATTTAATTTATAATTTTATTCTATTTTATTTTATTCAAGAGTTTCATATCCAGAGCCACCTCGGGGAGGGATACACATCATCCCCATATTATTTTTATTTAATAAAATTCAAAGACTGCATATTTAGTGAATTTTAAATTCATTTAATTTATAATTTTATTCTATTTTATTTTATTTTATTTTATTTAAGAGTTTCATTCAAAGAGTTTAAAATTTATTTCAATTTATACCAAACGCTGGCGTTTATTAACGGATTTAGTTTTGCATGATTTAACACGTTTTACCTGCCCTGGTTTTCTTTTGCGATAGTCGCAGTCTTTGGTATTGTCAATTGTCCGTCCGTTGAAGTCTGAAGCTTCGAACTATCACAAACATGAGATAGCAAGCGCTTCATGCGTCTGTCTTTCTGGTCTGGTGCTAACAAGATCCATGTTTTGTGCTTAACTCTGAGAGCACGTGCATGCTCGGATAGTTGGTAATCACCCGAGCCATACAAGGCGCCCCGCACATCACGCAACTGATCTGTGACGATTTTTTCCAGATTGTCTGCTAAGTCAGTTAATTTTAGAGCTTTCCAGTTATTTTCTAATTTGATGATGTTGTTTAAACTTTCACAATTGTTGTTTGTCCAAGATTTTGGGATAGTTTTATTCTGTTTGCGTGCATCGAAAACCTTTGTCCGGAGTTTGAAATACTTGACTGCATACACATTTACTTAACAAGTAACTGAGACTACCATACCGAGGGCTGACAAAGCTACTAAACACCGAGCGACAATATCTGCATCAATTAATTAACTACTGGCTGTGTGTACGCTCACTGTGAAAGCCAATTAGGATCGTCGCTCGGTAAAGATTAGCCCTCGGTGTTTAGTGTGTTTACTGAAAAATTGTTATAACTTCACTTTTAATAATTCAATTCACTTAAAATTTGGTATTCAGTATCATATCATCCACATATATAATAATATATATAAAATAAACCACGAAACCCCCTTTAAACCCCCTTTTTGAGCATCCCTCGGTATCCCTCGGTATCCCTCGGTGTTTAGTATGATCGTAAAAGTAAGGAAAAGTTTGCTTGAAAAAAGGGTATACGGACGTTTCGTCTGCAAGCCGAGTCGTCCGCTTGTCAAGGGAAATATTGTCTGCACATTTTCTACATTTCGAACAAGACACCCACCCCCTACTAACGTGTGACATTTTCCCAGATTAAGCCCAATATTCTCACATATAAAGCCTCCTGATGTTGTATTCATGTTAAGAGTGTGATGTACAACATCATCTTTAAGGTTTGAAGCACAAATGATGTCATATATTGGCTGATATATTGATATGTTTTTAAAAAATTGCACAAGTTGGAAATGCACATTTTTGGTGCACCCAAGAGACTCACCCACCCCTGCAAATTTTTGGGCCCCCCTCCCCAAGGACCCCCTCCCCCTGGAATAATTGCAAAATTATAAGATTATGTTACGGAACTTAATATAACAAGTTTTGATGCATTTCTTAATATAATTATAACACGTTTTGATGCGTTTCTTAATATTATTAATTCCTGTAATACATTTGCTAATAATTTTGTGATTATTCATTGTAAAGGGCCGGTGATGCTCTTCCAAGAATAATTGCAAAATTATAAGATTATGTTGCAGAATTTAATAAACCATAAATTTGGATGCGTTTCTTAATATAATTAATTCTTATAATACATTTGCTAATAATTTTGCTATTATTCATTGTAAAGTGACGGTGCGCCTCGATGAATAATTGCAAAATTATAAGATTATGTTGCAGAACTTAATATAACAAATTTTATTGCATTTCTTAATATAATTAATTCTTATAATACTTAGGCTAATAATTTTGCAGTTATTCACTGTAAGGTGCTGGTGGGGCTCTTCAATGAAAAATTGCAAAATTATAAGATTATGTTGTGGAACTTAATATAACGTACATATACTTTTAGAACTTTTACTGTAATAATATAATTTTTATTGGTAATCCATTGAATAAACAGTAATTAAAATTTATTACATGGCTGGATAGTTTATTTTGTTCTGACATTTCTGTATTCAGAATTTCATACACATACAGTTATAACTAGAAGTCCTGTCATGAAATGCGCACAAATAGCTCGCCGGTCTGCGCGTTAATCTACGCGTTATGACCATAGTAAGGCTATAAAATTTTGTACATATTGCCTCTGCACAAGCAATGTTTCAGCCAGTGGACCTCCGGGTAACCCGGAGGTCCATTGGCAGAAACATGGTCTGTGTTTGCTATGAGTAATCAGGAGAACCTGCCGTGCTTTGGATGCCATTCGATATGTCAATTGCGCGCAATTCCTACGCGCAATTAAGCCTAGATAAGCGCACAATTCGGGACAGGACTTCTAGTTTTAACTGTATATGAAATTTAATGCAAGGAGGTACATTAAGATATATTACAATGGAGGTACATTAAGATATATTACAATAGGTAATATACAATAAATTATACAATAAAATTATTATATAAATAAATAAAAAATGATTCAAAATGCAATACTTGAATACTTTCCCCCAGCGAACGAGTTTCGGACGTGTTGGGTATAATTGTAGAGGATGACTTGGGTAAAATTGCAGCGGACGATTTGGTTAGCAGACGAAATGGGTGTAATTCGAAAAAGTGATACTGACAGGTTGCTTTCAGTCCCGTTAGAAACCAAAACAAAGTAATAATGTGTTACTTTTTGGTGCATCTGTATTTCTGAACAGTGCTTCGTAGTTTCAAAAACTAAAAAATGGAAAATAATAACCCTTTTGGATGTTTACCGCCATTGAAAATGGCATGTCATCTTTTTTCGGGAACTGGGGGAATCTTCAGCCTGGGGAGAACTAGGCCCAGGGAAGAATCATCCAAAAGAAAAGCAGTACACATCTGTTAGGATATTTTAGATACGCTACGATATTCGTTTTAACTCCTGAAAATAATTCTTAAAAAAAATATTAATAGATTGTTCGATATTTATTGAAAAAATATTAATATAATATATCGTCGAGCAATTATCTCTGCAGTAAATTCACATTCAATGTGTTCTGTAATAATTAACGTCTCTCATCTGTTAGAATGATATCCAATCACTTCGGCTCCAAGTCATTTCGTCCTCTGGTCAATTCGACCTCAAAGTCATCTCTGTCCTAGTCACTTTGGTCCCTTGGTCATTTCGGCACCATTTTAAGTGTAGAGATCTATAAAGATCAGTGCATTGTTCATGTTTAGAAATAATGGGTAATTACCTTTATTAAGTAATGTTCAGTTATTTGTATTTACACAGTGTACAGAACAGTTATACATGACATTAAAAATTATCCATGTGTTCAATTTTACATTCATTTAAGATGCTATCTGTATAAGTAAGAGAAATTATTTTACTTTGAAATTTTGCAAAGTACCAGAATATGCAGTCATTCATTCATATTGTTATGCACAATTCCTAGTCACCTTCCAGTTTGAGGTTCACAGGGTTTCTTTTTTTTTTCTGAAACAATCACCAAACTGCGATTTTGATACTACCATAAATATGTCCACATTTTCTAAAATATAGAGCAGAATCTTCGTAGTCATGCGCAATTCCTAGTCCTCTTCCAGTTCGATGTCCATGGGGGTCTGATCCCAGTGCCCCACTTCCAAGGCGTACACTCAAACCAAATAACATTACTTACCCTCGCTTCCGGCTCTCATAGATTCATAAGCAAATAAAATTATTCAGGTCACAAGGGATTTCAAATCCCACATAGTCCATGTGCATCTTTGACGTGCTGAAACTTTTCTTTTATTTATTCATCATGAAAGAAAATCTACTAGACATATATCATGTATACCTGAATATCTAATTGAGAGATATATATGTTGAAAAAAAATTAAATAGAAAAATGTTAAAATTCAAACAATATTTGAAAATATTTGAAGAGGCCGAAATGACCTAGTATATTGGGGCTGAATTGACCTGAGGCTGTAATGATTGGGGCCAAAATGACTTGGGGCCAAAGTGACTGGAATTCATGAGAATTGCATCCAAACTGTCCTCCAACAATTTGACCCAAACTGGATACTAATCTAACCCAAACCATCCTTTGGCAATTTGCCCCAAACTGTTCTCCAGAATAGGGACACATGATTCTTATTGATTTATTTATTGGGGTTTAATGACACTTCGATAGCCAGGGTCACTTCATGTCGGACAGTTTTACAGGTGGGAAAAGCCAGAGAGAACCACAGAGCAATTACAAACATCTAACGTACAAACAGCACACACGCTGGGTTAGCATTGGTTGAAGACAAGTGTACGATTGACATGCAGTATGCCTTGGTACGCAATGGCACTACGTAGGCAGTGGGAATGAAGTGTATTGCTCAAGGAAACAAAGTGGTTGCCACAGGTGTTATTTGATAGAGGACCCTTTGGCTTGCAGCCTTCACCTCTACAGTTAAAACTAGAAGTCCTGTCATGAAATGCGCCCAAATAGCATGTTAATATGCGCGTTAATGTGTGCGTTATGGCCCAAATAAAGCTGTCAAAATCTGTACATGTCTCCTGTGCACAAGCAATGTTTCAGCCAATGGACCTCTGGGTTACCCGGAGGTCCATTGGCAGAAACATTGCATGTGTTTGCTATGAGTAACCAGGAGAACCTGCCATGCTTTGGATGCCATTCGATATGGCAATTGCGTGCAATTCCAACGCGCAATTAAGCCTAGACAAGCACACTATTCGTGACAGGACTTCTAGTTTTAACTGTAAGTACTGAGCCCTTTAACCTTCAAAACTGTATAGTACCAGCTAAAACATTTTGTAGAATGACCACATGAAAATTTCACAAGTACATAGTTTCATTATTAGTTTGTGATATTTGTTTTTGCTGTACAGTGGAACCCTGTTAATTGAAGAGCCACTTTGCCAATAACATTATTCAATTAGCAGGAGTATTCAATTGACAGGGATTGTGTCACTTTCCTGTATTCCAGAGATAAACTTGGCATTTATTCTATTATATTTTGTTTGACAGAGCTCCTTGAGCTCTGTCAAACAAGATATAATAGATTAAATGCCTGTATTGAATGTACTGAGGCCAAATTGGTCTATAACCAAAGGAAAACTGGGAAGAGTCAGGGCAATTTCTCAACATGTTACAAGATTTTTTATTCAATTAACAGGAGATTACTCTATAACCTATATTCAATTACCAGGTCAAATTTGTACTGGAGGTAAATGGTTTTGTGTTGGGAAATTATATTCTATTAACAGGGATATACAATTAAGATATATCCAATTAAGTGGGCACCACTGTATAACCCCCCCCCCCCCCCCCCCATCTACCCACCCACACACACACACCCCAATCAAAACCATCATTCAAAGGTCTTGGATTCAGCAAATTTGATTTCTTTATTTATTGGGTCTAACAACAATTTTTACAGCCAGGGCCACCCAACAGTTTTACTGGGGGAGGAACCCAGCCAGAGCACCCGGAGAGAACTACCGAGCAACAATAACAAGCAACTGACAGCTTCTCAACATTGTAACTCCAAGCAAGCAGGGTTAGCATTGGTTGAAGACAAGTGCATCATTGATGTGCAGTATGCCTTATTTCAGTTGCCGCATTTGGGATTCGAGCTGAGAACCTCTCACAGCTTGTTTTGGGAAGTTTTTTTTTTTGTTCCAGCTTCATTAAGGTTTGTTTCATATCGCACTTGTAATTTTGTCATAATTAGTAATCATAAATCCTTAACATAAAACAATAGAAAAAATAGAAAAAGGATTTGACCTCAAGAGGTGATGACATTCGACCACCACTGAGACCGAATATTCTCCGAAAAAGTATGAGGGCTGAATCTTCCTGTGACTGAATCTTCATGAACCCCTTTTTTCAAACTAAATTGCCCATTACTTATAAAGCACCATAACTAAGGCAAAAAGAATACTATGAAATTTCCAAGTCTGAAATTCTATAAATTCCAAATAAATTTACACAAATTATATAGCAAAATGAAGGATGTGGTGTATAGTATGTGTGCATCTCACACACTGACACACAGTCGCCATCATACATCAGCAGATCCTGAAAGTGTGCTATTGGTACCATATTTGTACCATAATTGATAATAATAAAATAATATTTCATAAGAACAACAAACACCGGAATTCAAAATGCAGCCTCAAGGCAGCATGGTTGTGAATGCCAATGCTGTCCCATTGTCCTTGAAAGGGGGAGTCCTTTACAAAATAGGTTTTTGTTTTGTGATACTCTGGACACTCCCCATTTTTACCTCAGCTTTGACAAAGTGATATTTAAGGTTGTGTCATAGCCCGTTGTCCGTCTGTTTGGGAACAACAATTCAATACGACTCGGGCTAGAGGCTGGATTTATGAACCGATCTTTACGATACTTATTGGGTACCTTTGTTATCACCGTGGGACGAGAACGAGTGTTTTTGGGTCCGGTCCAAAATGCAAGATGGCCTCCAGCAGCCATTTTGTGCAGAAATTAGTGCAATCAGTTTTTTGTACAGGACTTCTGTATGAAAGTTCTGATTTGAATAAATTTTTGTATGAATGTTTAGTAACATGGAGTACATCACATATAATACAGGTGTTTTTCTCGTGCTGAAATTATGCAAATTAGATGAACTTTAATTTATTCAGTGCTACTTACATGTATACCCAGTAAGTGCACATGCCAATACGGCTCGGGCTAGGCTGTATTTATGAACTGATCTTCATGAAACTTCTTGGGTACCTTTGCTATCACCTTGGGATGAGAAAGAGTGTTTTTGGGTGCGGTCCAAAATTCAATATGGCTACCAGTGGCCATTTTGTACCGAAATTAGGTACAATCAGTTTTTTGTACAGAACTTCTATACAACTTGGGCTAGAGGCCGTAATTATGAATCGATCTTTACAAAATTTCTTGGGTACCTTTGTTATCACCATGGGGTTAGAATGAGTGTTTTAGGGGGGAGTCCAAAATTCTAGATGGCCGCCGGCAGCTATTTTGTACGGAAATTACTGCAATCAGTTTTTTGTACAGAACTTCTGTATGAAAGTTCTGATTTGAATAAATTTGTGTATGATTGTTTAGTAACATGGAATACATCACATAAAATACAGGTTTTTTTCTTGTACAGAAATTATGCAAATTAGACAAACTTTGATTTATTCAGTGCTACTTATACACAGTAAGTACACATGTCAATACAGCTCGGGCTAGGGGCTGTATTTATGAACCGATTTTCACCAAGCTTCTTGGGTACCTTTGTTATCACCTAGGGACGAGAACGAGTGTTTTGGGGTGCAATCCAAAGTTCAACATGGCTGCCAGAGGCCATTTTGTACCAAAATTAGATACAATCAGTTTTTTGTACACAACTTCTATACGGCTCAGACTAGAGCGCGTATTTATGAACCAATCTTTACGAAACGTCTTGGGTACCTTTGTTATCACCGTGGGATGAGAGTGAGTGTTTTTGGGTGCAGTTCGAAATTCAAGATGGCCACTAGCAGCCATTTTGTACCAAAATTAGTGCAATCAGTTTTTTGTACAGAACTTCTGTATGAAAGTTCTGATTTGAATAAATTTTTGTATGAATGTTTAGTAACATGGAATACATCACAAAAATACTGTATAATACAGGTTTTTCTCTCTTGCAGAAATTATGCAAATAAGATGACCTTTAATTTATTCAGTGCTACTTATACACTGTACGTGCACATGTCAATACGCTAAGGCTGGAGGCTGTATTTATGAATCGATCTTCATTAAACTTTTTGGGTACCTTTGTTATCACCTTGGGATGAGAACGAGTGTTTTTGGGTGCGGTGGCCCGATATTAAAGATGGCTGCCAGCTTTCACACTGTTGCTTACTGAGGTGAAGTCACTTTACCATTACCAAGCTACCTAGTAAATACCAAAGGGAAGATTTTTCAGCGCACTCTTATTACATCAGTGCCCATAATTCTCAAATACGGCATTAAAACCAATCACATACTTGTACTGCTTAAATCTATTTACATAATCAGAATACACCATCAGGGGTGCATTAGCTCAGTAGGTAGAGGTGCAGACTGCAAGCCGAGAGATCCTCGGTTCGAATCCCACCTGCGGCAACAGCTTTGTGTCCTTGGGCAAGACACTTCACCCCCACTACCCATGTGGGGGCAAGGTATGCTGTGTACTAAGGCATACTGCATGTTCTTGGTGCACCTGTCTTCGAACAAGGCTAACCCAGCTTGTGTAGTATGTTGGGGAGCTCACAGTAGCTTGCCATTGCTCAGTGGTTCTCCTGGGGTACTCCAGTTTCCTCCATCCATAAAACTGCCATGGTCACAATAAGCTGTTGTGCAGATAAATGTGACCTTAAACACCAATAAATAAATAATAAAAAGAACACACCACCTCATACCCGTTTAAACTCTCCTGTTTTCATTCACCTTGGTATCCCTCGGTTTGCCTCGGTGTTTAGTATGCCCGCCAGAAAAGGAGTGATTTCTTTTTCTAAAAGAGCAAAACAAGAAACCGTAATTTTTAAGAGGTAGTAACGAAATAATTTTCATGAACCGCACAATTTTATGTTAGTTAATAGCTGAAAAAACACAGGGTGATATTTGCAAATCTTATTTTATTACTGGCACCAGGTACTGGTAATGAAAATTGCTGTTTGTCATCAATACTTGATCAAGTTTCTGACAAAGCACATTATACTGTTCCAATATGTTAGCTACTGGACATAAGCGCACAATTTGATGTTGGTTTACCACTATATACTGGTGCTTACACTGCTTAGCCAGGAAATCTAAGTTACATGTAGGAGCAAGAGTAATATCTAGTGGAAGTGGGGCCGGGTAATAAAGAATATGATGCACAGAATCACCTGAGCCACATAGCAGTGAGATAGGGGCGATGACAAGAGGGTGTGTGACCCTCTCATCAGTGGAGGGGTCGGGTGCACCCCCCTCACCCCCCCCCCCCCCAAAAAAAAATTGAAATTCAAGACAGTAAAACACAATTACCTTGACTCTGTGTCCATTTGTGTCCATAATGCGTTGCGAACAAGCATAAATATCTAGATATTAAAATGTCTTTTGGGATGTTCATTATATGGGTTAACAGGAGAGAGGGGTGGGGGCATGAATGAAATTGGGGACCGAATATTCTCAGAAAAAGTATTCGGGCTGAATCTTCCTGTGACTGAATATTCATGAACTCCTTTTTTCAAACTAAATTGCCCATTACTTATAAAGCACCATAACTAAGGCAAAAACAATACTATGAAATTTACAAGTCTGAAATTCTATAAATTCCAAATAAATTTACACAAATTATATATAGCAAAATGAAGGATGTGGTGTATAGAACCCCAAAAGTATGTGTGCACCTCACGCACTGACACACAGTCGACATCAGATATCAGCGGTTCCTGAAAGTGTGCTATCGGTACCATATTTGTACCATAACTGATAATAATAAAATAATATTTCATAAGAACAACAAACACAGGAATTCAAAATGCAGCCTCAAGGCAGCATGGTGGTGAATGCCAACACTGCCCCATTGTCCTTGAAAGGAGGAGTCCTTTACAAATAGGTATTTGTTTTTTGATACTCTGGATATTCTCCATTTTTAGCTCAACTTTGACAAAGTCAAATTTAAGATTATGTCATGGCCCATTGTCCGTCTGTTCGGCAACAACAATTCAATACGGCTCGGGCTAGAGGCTGTATTTACGAACCGATCTTTACAAAACTTCTTGAGTACCTTTGTTATCACGTGGGACGAGAACGAGTGTTTTTTGGGTGCGGTCCAAAATTCAAGATGGCCTCCAGCAGCCATTTTGTACAGAAATTAGTCCAATCAGCATTTTTGTACAGAACTTCTGTATGAAAGGTCTGATTTGAATAAATTTTTGTATGAATGTTTAGTAACATGGAGTACATCACATATAATACAGGTTTTTTTCTTGTGAAACTATGCAAATTAGATGAACTTTAATTTATTCACTGCTACTTACATGTATACCCAGTAAGTGCACATGTCAATACGGCTCGGGCTAGGCTGTACAGTTATGAACTGATCTTCATGAAACTTCTTGGGTACCTTTGTTATCACCTTGGGATGAGAATGAGTGTTTTTGGGTGCAGTTCAAAATTCAAGATGGCTACCAGTGGCCATTTTGTACTGAAATTAGGTACAATCAGTTTTTTGTACAGAACTTCTATACAACTTGGGCTAGAGGCTGTATTTATGAACCGATCTTCACGATATTTCTTGGGTACCTTTGTTATCACCATGATGTTAGAATGAGTGTTTCTGGGGGGAGTCCAAAATTCTAGATGGCCGTCGGCAGCTATTTTGTACTGAAATTACTGCAATCAGTTTTTTGTACAGAACTTCTGTATGAAAGTTCTGATTTGAATAAATTTGTGCATGCTTGTTTAGTAACATGGAATACATCACATAAAATACAGGTTTTTTTCTTGTACAAAAATTATGCAAATTAGACAAACTTTGATTTATTCAGTACTACTTATACACAGTATGTACACATGTCAATACGGATCGGGCTAGGGGCTGTATTTATGAACCGATCTTCACCAAGCTTCTTGGGTACCTTTGTTATCACCTAGGGACGAGAACGAGTGTTTTGGGGTGCGATCCAAAATTCAACATGGCTGCCAGTGGCCATTTTGTACCAAAATTAGGTCCAATCAGTTTTTTGTACACAACTTCTATACAGCTCAGGCTAGAGGCCGTATTTATGAACCGATCTTTACGAAACGTCTTGGGTACCTTTGTTATCACTGTGGGATGAGAGCGAGTGTTTTTGGGTGCAGTTCGAAATTCAAGATGGCCACTAGCAGCCAATTTGTACTAAAATTAGTGCACTCAGTTTTTTGTACAGAACTTCTGTATGAAAGTTCTGATTTGAATAAATTTTTGTATGAATGTTTAGTAACATGGAATACATCATAAAAAATACTGTATAATACAGGTTTTTTTCTCTTGCAGAAATTATGCAAATTAGATGACCTTTAATTTATTCAGTGCTACTTATACACTGTAAGTGCACATGTCAATACGCTAAGGCTGGAGGCTGTATTTATGAATCGATCTTCATTAAACTTTTTGGGTACCTTTGTTATCACCTTGGGATGAGAAAGAGTGTTTTTGGGTGCGGTGGCCCGATATTAAAGATGGCTGCCAGCTTTCACACTGTTGCTTACTGAGGTGAAGTCACTTTACCATTACCAAGCTACCTACTAAATACCAAAGGGAAGATTTTTCAGCGCACTCTTATTACTTCAGCACCCATAATTCTCAAATATGGCATTAAAACCAATCACATACTAGTACTGCTTAAATCTATTTACATAATCAGAATACACCATCAGGGGTGCATTAGCTCATTAGGCGGAGGTGCAGACTGCAAGCCAAGAGATCCTCGGTTCGAATCCCACCTGCGGCAACAGCTTTGTGTCCTTGGGCAAGACACTTCACCCCCACTACCCATGTGGGGGCAAGGTATGCTGTGTACTAAGGCATACTGCATGTTCTTGGTGCACCTGTCTTCGAACAAGGCTAACTGTGCTTGTGTAGTATGTTGGGTAGCTCACAGTTGCTTGCCATTGCTCAGTGGTTCTCCTGGGTACTCTAGTTTCCTCCATCCATAAAACTGCCATGGTCACAATAAGCTATTGTGCAGATAAATGTGACCTTAAACACCAATAAATAAATAATAAAAAGAACACACCACCTCATACCCGTTTCTCTCCTGTTTTCCTTCACCTTGGTATCCCTCGGTTGCCACGGTGTTTAGTATGCCCGCCAGAAAAGCAGTGATTTCTTTTTCTAAAAGAGCAAAACAAGAAACGGTAATTTTTAACAGGCAGTAACAAAATAATTTTCATGAAGCGCACAATTATATGTTAGTTAATAGCTGAAAAAACGCAGGGTGATATTTGCAAATCTTACTTTTATTACTGGCACCAGGTACTGGTAATGAAAATTGTTGTTTGTCATCAATACTTGATCAAGTTTCTGACAAAGCTCATTATACTATTCCAATATGTTACAGTTAAAACTAGAAGTCCTGTCACGAATAGTGCGCTTATCTAGGCTTAATTGCGCGTTGGAATTGCGCGCAATTGTCATATCGAATGGCATCCAAAGCACGGCAGGTTCTCTTGGTTACTCATAGCAAACACATGCAATGTTTCTGCCAATGAACCTCCGGGTTACCCGGAGGTCCATTGGCTGAAACATTGCTTGTGCACAGGCCATATGTACAGAATTTGATAGCTTTACTTGGGCCTTAACGCGTACAATAACGCGCATATCAACGTGCTATTTGTGCGCATTTCATGACAGGACTTCTAGTTTTAACTGTAGCTACTGTACATAAGCACACAATTTGATGTTAGTTTACCATTATACTAGTGCTTAGCCAGGATATCTAAGTTACATGTACAGTTAAAACTTCTCGCCCAACTGCAGCACTCATGGTCCACTGAGTTTTTAGCTCACCTGACTTTCAGTCAGGATGAGGTGTAGTGATCACTTGCCATCTGTCGTCCGTCGTCCGTGAACATGGTGTTTGCGTCTTCTCCTCCAAACCTGCTGAAATGATTAATCATTTAAGTGAAATGTGAGATGCTTGTTTGTGATGACATTGCATTTTGATTTTGCTTAAATCAAGTTGCCCTGCCCCCAGTAGGGCCATGCCCCAAAATTTTGCCTAAATCTTAAAAACATCTTCTTGTGAACCAGGAGTAGCAAAGATTTGATATGTGGTGTGCTGCTTCCTTTTGAGGTGTAGACTCAGTTTTGTTCAAGAGAAGTTTGTGGGTCTTTATTTGCCTTCATTATTGGAGGGCATGTATTTTTGCCCCGCCCAAAATTTCTGTTTTTCGAACCAAGAGGCTGATTTGAACCAAATTTAATTTTTGGTTTTATTTGATCATAAGTAATTAATTTATGCCCCAAAATATTTTCCCATCCCCCCATGGGAACCGCAGGAGCTAAAAATAGAACAAAATTCAAAACACACATATCTCCAAAACTACATGGCACTGAGAATTCTTATTTGGTGTGAAGCTTCCTTGGGACCAACAGAATGGAATGGTCTAAGCAAATTTCTGTCAGGTCAATCATGGGGTACTTTTTCGTGACTTTGACAAAATGCTTAGTCAGCGTTCTGTAACACTGTGGGTAATGAAGAAAGCATTTAAGACTCTTCTTTACCCAATTCACTCCTCCAAAACCTTTCAGATTTCACATATACCATCTTTGCAAGATTTTTTTACACGTTTATTGAAATCAAATCCCTGGGTCCATATTTGGCCTCTCTGTGGGAGTCCAAATGTTGAAATTAGTGCAGTATGAGGAATATTCTTTAAAAATCTTTTTCTTCAGACCCACCAATCAGAATCTTTTGATATTTGCTATGCACCATCATTAGGCAGGTGAGATTTAAGTTTCTTCAAGCCAAGCCTATATCTTGGCTCACCAGGGTTTTGCAAATTGCGAGAACGGTGATTTCATTCCTGTGATGTTCTTGCAAATGCTTGTTAAGAAGATCCATATTTACCATTCCCCCAAAAATATAAGCATTTTTTCATCAGATAAAATTTAATAAAATTAAATTAATTTTAGAGCTGAAACGATTAAAGGGTTTTCGTGATTGATTAATTGCATGGGTTAACCTTGGTTAACACTTGCCCCAATAGGTAGCTGAATAATTGCTGTACCGTTGACCATTTATATAAGTAAAACTTTACTCAGCATAATGGACAAAACCGGGCAGTGCCATATACAAACATGTCCATTCAAATTTTATTATATTTTCAATTTTTGTCTCAAAACATAGCTTATGACCCCTCATTGGAACAAGCTCATTGAGCTTGTTCCAATAAGGGGGGGGGGGGCTATGTTTTTGAAACAAACATTGAAAATCTTTAGTAATTCAAGAATTTCTTGTGCAAGTATCGTCTGCTACCTGCATTTGGTGAAGGGGTGAGAATGACCGACTTCAGCTACTGATACAGTATAATGATCATGCAAGTGAACAAGTATTTTGGCACGTAACTGGAATGCATTTCTCTGTCTCATGCAATTGATGTGAGCCAGTGTGACAATGTTTGCCTGTTTTGGAGCAAGTTTGTTCCATAGTTAACCCATGCAGGGTATTTTTTGTTTTTAAAAATTTGATTAACAGTTTCCATCTTGGTTTCAAAAAGTGATGATAAATAGTGAATATAAGCTTACCCAATATGAAAAAAAAATGGTTAACAATTGGACATTTTTGTATAGCATTTTGCGATGTGAATCCAGCCATCAAATACCCTGCCATATAGTACCGTACTTCAAAAGTAACGCTTAACCGATCAATTACTGTTTTTTCATCAATCAAGATATTGATCATTGGTTAGTCGATTAATCGGTGTGAGCCAGTGTGAGATTCAAGTTTGTTTATGCCAAGTCCCTGGGTTCATATTTGGGCTCACTGTGGGAGATTCAAGTTTGTTTACGCCAAGTCCCTGGGTTCATATTTGGGCTCACTGTGGGAGCCTGAATTATAACTTAGTTCAAAATGAGGAATATTCTTCAAAAGTATTCTTCACATTCAGCAGTCAGAATGTTTTGATATATACAGTATCCTTAAGGAGGTGAGGTATAAATTTGTTAAAGCCAAGTCCCTGGGTTCATATTTGGGCTTCCTGTAGGAGCCCAAATTGTACCAAAATTTCTATTTTCCAAATTGAGAGGCTGATTTGAAGCAAATTTGATATGATGGGCTTATTGGGTCGTAAGTACCTAATTTATGCCAAAACATTTTCCTGTGGCCCTGTGGGAACTGCAGGATCTAAATATAGAACAAATTTAAAATGCCCATATCTTCAAAACTACATGGCACTGAGAATTTTTATTTTGTGTGACGCTTCCTTACGGACAGCCGAAAAGAATGGTAAAAAAAAAATTGCCATCAGTTTTATCATAGGGAAGTTTTCCAGGACTTATGCGGAGTCATCATTTTAGTAATGGGAAAAACATTAAAGAATCTTCTTCTCCCATGCCACTGCTCCAAAGGCTTTCATAGTTTGCATATAACATCTTTGGAAGATTTATTCACATGTTTGTTGAAATCAAATCCCTGGGTCCATATTTGGGCTCTCTATGATTAGATTAGTGCAATATGAGGAATATTTTTTAAAAATCTTCTTCTGATCCACTCTTCAGAATATTTTGATATTTGGGATGCTGCATCCTTAGAGGGGTGAGATTCAAGTTTGTTTGAGCCAAGTCCCTGGGTTCATATTTGGGCTCCCTGTGGGAGTCCAAATTACAACTTAGTTCAATAAGAGGAATATTCTTTAAAATCCAGTAGTCAGAATCTTTTGATATTAGTATATAGAAGCATCCTTAGGGATGTGAGATTCTAATTTGTTCAAGCCAAGTCCTTGGGTTCATATTTGGGCTCTCTGTGGGAGCCTGAATTATAACTTAGTTCAATATGTGGAATATTCTTTAAAAATCCTTTTTTTTGAGATCCACCGGTCAGAATCTTTGGATATTTTGTATAAGCTTTTCTTATGAGGGGCAGATGCACCCAAGTGTTCAAATAAATTCCCTGGGTTGATATTTAGGCTACCATGTCAGGTGAATGCCATCAGGCCCTCTGGGGGCTCTTCTTTGTTTTCTGTTTGACAACATTGCCCTGGCTCTTCTATCTATATTTTTCATTTTAAGTTTTTCACTACTTTTATTTAGGCTTCCCAAATTTGTTAGTGCATGTCTGTCTGTCTGTCCTTCAGATGAAATGTTTCTTTGCTTTTCATTTGCCTGGGTCAACATTTTAAATAATTTGCGGCTATCTTTCACACTCCAACCTCCACCCCCGCCCCCCCCCCCCCCCCCCACACACACACACAAACACACACACATACAAAAATCTGGGCTGGCAAGTATTAAGTATTTTATCAAAAAAGTGGTACTCGAGTACTACGAGTACTGAGTACTTTGGACCCAGCCTATCACAAATATATTAAACATCAAAGAGTATATTATATACTTGAAACAAATACAGTACAGTGGCAGTGTACTGCTCACTTTCCATGGATGGGCAATATTTCCACGGATAGAAATTCATACAATAATATTTGATGCCAAACACTAACTATAAGTATAATCATCCAAAATTTAAATAATGAAGCTCCAAGTACAACCCGATGCTTCATCAATTAAAATTTTGTCGATGGTGATTTTTATTGACTGGTAAATGCATGAGTGGACATCACTGCCCACGCGTGTATTACAACCCATCCACGGTGACTGTACTGTAACTGATTTGTCCTCTTTGTGAACATATTTTCTACAATTTCACTCCTTTTGACAGAATTTGTGCCCGTGGGGATTAAAACCAAAATAGTGAAAGTGCAGTTGTGGATATTTGCAGCACAAGCACAGCACTAATGAATCAATATTTGATGATTTTAGGAATTTTAACAGTGTCATGAGACACCACAGTAGCAGGTACTGGTCATTCTGTTGGAAAAAAATCACTGTTTTATGACTCGAGGTGCCTTAACTGAGAAAACTTAGGCTTTTTCTTACAAAGATTGCAGAATATCAAACACAATGTGAAATGTGTTCAGAAGCAAGAATGTGATTAAAAAATAATGGGAAATTCATGTCACCATCAATTTATTTATAAATTAATAAAGTTTTTTAGCTCACCTGAGCAAAGCTCAGTGGGAGCTTTACTGATCACATTCTGTCCGCCGTCCGTCCGGTATTAACTTTACATTATTCAAATGTTGGGTAAATGTTTATTACCTAATGCCAATTCAGATTTGTTCAAATGAAGTTGCCCCCTTCTCCTGGGTGGTGCCATGCCCCCAAGGGGCACCAAAATCTTCTTCTCATCGACCAGCAGTAGCAGAGACTTGATATGTAGTATGCAGCTTCCTTTTACGGTGTAGACTTGGATTTCTTTAAGCGAAGTTTGATGGGCTATATTTGGCGTCGTTATGGGAGGGGCAAAATGTTTGGCCCCGCCCAAAATTTCTATTTTCCGAACCGAGAGGCTGATTTGAATCAAATTTTATGTGAGGGCTTATTGGGTCATAAGTACTTAATTTATGCCAAATTTTCTTTTTCTGTAGCCCCATGGGAACCCCAGGAGCAAAAAATAGAAATGTTTTCAAACTCCCATGTTTCCCAAACCACTTGGAACAGAGAACTGTTATGTGATGTGAAGCATCCTTAGGACCAGTAGAAGTGAATGGTAAAAAAAAATGCCCTCTGTTGTTGTTAGAGAGTTCTGAAGAGGGCATCAGAATAATGTTGGCGCAGCATTTTTGCAAACATTTTAGAAAATCTTTTCTCAAGAACCAATAATTTGACCCCGCCCAAAATTTCTATTTTCCGAACCGAGAGGCTGATTTGAATCAAATTTTATGTGAGGGCTTATTGGGTCATAAGTACCTAATTTATGCCAAATTTTCTTTTTCTGTAGCCCCGTGGAAACCGCAGGAGCTAAAAATAGAAAAAAGTAAAACGCCATATCTCCAAAACTGCACGGCACTGAGAATTTTTATTTGGTGTGAAGCTTCCTTATGACCAACAGAAAGGATTGGTAAAAAAAATTGCCATCGGTTTTATCATAGGGTACAGTTTCGGGACTTTGAAAACACTTTTTAACACTGTAGGCAATGGGAAAAACATTAAAAAATCTTCTTCTCTAGATCCAGCAGGCAGAATCTTTCGATATATGGTATGCAACATTGTAGGGTGGATCTGATTCGAGTTTGTTCAAATCGGCCCCCTGGGTTTATATTTGGGCTCAGTATAGGAGCCCGAATTCAAACTTAGTGCATTTCAGGCAAATTTCTTAAAAAATCTTCTTCACCAGATTCAGCTGACAGAATCTACTGATATTTGGTATGCAACATTGTGGGGTGGATCTGATTCAAGTTTGTTCAAATCGGCCCCCTGGATTCATATTTGGGCTCACTATAGAAGCATTTCAGGCAAATTTCTTTAAAAATATTCTTCTCCAGATCCAGCAGGCAGAATCTTTTGATATTTAGTATGCGACATTGTGGGGTGGATCTGATTCAAGTTTGTTCAAATCAGCCCCCTGGATTCATATTTGGGCTCACTATAGAAGCCCGAATTCGAACTTAGTGCATTTCAGGCAAATTTCTTAAAAAATCTTCTCCAGATGCAGCAGGCAGAATCTTTTGATATTTGATATGCAACATTGTGGGGTGGATCTGATTCAAGTTTGTTCAAATCGGCCCCCCTGGGTTCATATTTGGGCTCAGTATAGGAGCCCAAATTTGAACTTAGTGCATTTCAGGCAAATTTCTGTGAAAAAATCTTCTTCTCAAGATCCAGCAGCAGAATCTTTTGATATTGGGTACGCAGCATGCTTAGGGGGTGAGATTCAAGTTGTTCAAGCCAAGTCCCTGGGTTCATATTTGGGCTCACTGTGGTAACCCGAATTATAACTTAGTTCAAAACGAGGAATTTTCTTTAAAAATCTTCTTCAGATCCAGCAGTCGGAATGTTTCGATATTTGGTATGCAGCATCCTTAGGGGGGTGAGATTCAACTTTGTTCAAGCTATGTCCCTAGGTCCATATTTGGGCTCACTGTGGGAGCCGGAATGATAACTTAGTTCAAAATAAGGAATTTTCTTTAAAAATCGTCTTCTTCAGATCCAGCAGTCAGAATGTTTTAATATTTGGTATGCAGCATTCTTAGGGGGGTGAGATTCAAGTTTGTTCAAGCCATGTCCCTAGGTCCATATTTGGGCTCACTGTGGGAGCTTGAATTGTAACTTAGCTCGAAATGAGGAATTTTCTTAAAAAATCTTCTTCAGGTCCAGCAGATGAATGCTTTTGATATTTTTTATGCAGCATCCTTAGGAGGCAAGATTCAAGTTTGTTCAAGTCATGTCCCTAGGTCCATGTTTGGGCTCACTGTGGGAGCTCGAATTGTAACTTAGTTCAAAATGAGGAATTTTCTTTAAAAATCTTCTTCTTCAGATCCAGCAGTTGAAATGTTTTGATATTTGGTGTGCGGCATCCTTAGGGGGGTGAGATTCAAGTTTGTTAAAGCCAAGTCCCTGGGTTCATATATGGGCTCCCTGTGGGAGCCCAAATTATAACTCGGTTCAATATGAGGAATATTCTTTAAAAATCATTTTTCTTAGATCCACTTGTCAGAATCTTTGGATATTTGGTATAAGATTTTCTTTGGAGGAGTAGATGCAACTTGTTGAAATCAATTGTGCGGGTTGATATTTAGGTCACCATGTACAGGTGGGCGCCCTCAGGCCCCCTGGGGTCTCTTGTTTTAGGAAAAAATGCATATTGAGAGCTTGGGGTGGGGGGGGGGGGGGTTACATCCAGGGCTATAATTTACCTCGTCACTAGGTAAAAGAATATTTGACATCATTTGTTGAGATAAAATGGCACTTTCTAGTGATATCGGTGGATTATATAGCCTCAGCCAGGGCTAATAAGAATCTGAGAATCGATTCCCGAAGAGATCCATGCAACAAAACCAGTGAGAAACCATGTAGCTTCTCGTAACATTGCTGCTAGGATTCACATGAAAAGAACTGAGTCAGTTTAACCCTTTACGTAACACAAAGGCAGCAAATTAACCAATACAACACTAACATGACCTGAAATATTGTGACACTGGCAATAAAATTTGTACAAATATGGCTGTCATTGGAACCGGCTCTCATCAGCCGGTTCTAGTAACATCCATAATTATTACGCTTGATGAATATTGTTTATTTTTAGCTCACCTGACTGTAAGTCAGGGGGCGCTTAAATGATGACTTTCTGTCTGTCGACCATCAGTCCATCCTGTCCGGCGTGAACTTTACATTACCAACCTCTCCTCATAAACAACTGAGCCGAATTGAACCAAATTTGATATTCATGTTCCTTATCATATATGAATTCCAGTTTGTTCAAATAACATTGCCACACCCACAGGAGGCCCCAAGCATTTCTCTGATAGCATGCATAAATTGTTTTCCAGAATTGAAAAAAAATCTTCTCCAGAACCATGTATAAGAATCTTTTGATACTTGGTATACAGCATCTCTAGGGGTGGGGGGGGGGATAGGTTCAGGTTTGTTCAAATCAAGTCCCCGAGTTGATATTTGGGCTGCCTATGGGCACCCAAATATCAACAGTGCAACATGAGGAAATTTCTTTGAAAACCTCCTTCAGATCCACCAGTCAGAATGCTTTCATATTTGGAATGCAACATTTCTAGTGGGGTGGGGGGGCAGGGGGGGGGGGTAGATTGGAGTTTGTTTGAATCGGGTCTCTGGGCTAATATTTGGTCTATCTATTGAAGTCCAAAGTTTAACTTAGTGCAGTATGAGGCAATTTCTTTATAACTCGTATTTTTTCAGATCCACCAGTCAGAATCCTTTCGTATTTGGCTTACAGCATCTCTAAGGGGGTCAGATTCATGTTTGTTCAAGCCAAATCTATGGGTTAATATATGGGCTCATTATGGGAGTGCAAATTAACTCAAAGCAACATGTGAAAATTTCTTTAAAAATCTTTTTCTTCAGACCCACTAGTTTAATGCTTTAATATTTGGTGTACAACATCTCTGAGGAGGACAGATGTAAATTTGTTCCAGTTTGGTTCCTGCCAGTCAGGACCCTTTCATATTTGGTATCGCAGGAGGAGGGGGGGGGGGGGGGGGCAGATTTGAGTTTGTTCATTTCAGGTCTGTGGCTTCATATTTGGGCAGGGGTGGGTTAGGTTCGAGGTTGTTCATAAATGTTCAAATCCATTCCTTAGAGCTTTTCCATAAAATTTGCCTTTCAAAGTGCAGTGACACAACAACCCTTGGAAGTTTGGCAGTACTTGTCTACAGCTGTCAGAATTGGAAGCAATCAGGAAGACCTATGCTAATAATCATCTGACATGGACAATAGAATTATGAATAATTTCATAACATTATTCCTATGTAGTGTCCATGAACCTTGACTAACTGAATCTGATCCAAAATACTTCTCTGAACCACCTCGTCAGGTGAGCGATTAAGGCCCCGGGGGGGGGGGGGGGGTAAAAATCAGTAGTTGGTGTTGTAAAAATTAAAAAACTGTATTGGGTAAAGGGTTAACATGTATTATCAGCATGCAACAGGGGTTCAATCATACTGACCTAATAGGATCCTGGCCCATTGCAGGTCTGAATTCTCGGAACGATTTCCGCAAGAATCCAAATGGATTCTCCCAAATTTAGAGAAACTATAAGCCCTGCACAACCCCAATTTTGAAACAAAATTGACATATTGTTTCATGGTGGTGGGGCCCTATTTATCTTGCTGTATGATTAATTAAAACAAATTTTGTGAAAAGGTTTTGTGTGCTGATGCGGATTTTAGTTTTATTTTGGGATTTGGGTAGTTTCAAAGAAAGCTGTGAATTCTTATCCCTCCCAACTTATTGGGTAACAGAGTAGAAATTCTGTCGGAGGCAATAACAGTTCTTAAGCTTATTTGACGCAGATTGGACAGTTCTCTTCAAAAGAACAAATTTCCCATGCTTTGGACTAGGCAGAAGCCAAAAGTTGAATTCTATTGCAGAAATGAGTCTTTCATCACATAAAAGAGGTAAATGTATCTTTGGTAGGGTTGGGTTTGCTCATAGGTATAACTGTTGTAAATATTTTAATTAGATTTACCTGCCTCGAAAAGTTGCGCTCGGAAATTATGTAATTCCCAAAACTAAGCAGTCTTGGGGAAATATATTGTTTCAATAAACATTTGAAGAAGTCTACTGACATTTTGCATTACTGTTGAATGTTCCAGATGAATAAAGAGGATGATTTGAGTACTTTTAGAACCTAAAAAATTGTTTGACTATTGGTGTGTTTTGTTTGGGAATTCCCTGAGAAATATGAACATGTGACCAGCACTTCCCTTTCTGTTAGTTTTTCTTTTATTTGTTGCATGACCCATGTTTAAAAATCATTAAAAGGTTGTCTGAAGGGCTATAGTTGACAAAAAATATTGCTAAAATTTAAAATGATACGACCATATTTTTTTTCGCCTGAACGTTATAATGGTCGCCTATGGGAAAATATTTAGAACTGTGAAACGTATTCATGTTTGGCTGAAATTAAACAATTGCAGTAATTCGACTGAATAAACCAAAATGTTTTTGGAGTAATGGTTGCGGAATGAAATATTTCAATATGTTGGATACTTTGGGGGTTCCTTCTTACGCCTTGCGTATTGTCATATTATTCACAATCGAATCGAACCTCGAATCGACAACTGGCGTCTTAAATATTCCAACTACATCATCAAGGCATGCCTTCGTCGAAGGCATGCCTTGATGAGGTAGTTGGAATATTACCCAGTAGGGTTATTTTAGTTCAAAAACTTAAACGGGTGCGAGAATTCTGTATTAGAGACGCTAGCAACCGTGAGCTCATCGTCGATATTGCTTGTGTACTTGGTTTCAGCAGTGGAAGTCACCAGTGAAACTAAAATTAGCATGGATGGTTGCATGAGTACAGATGCTTTTTACGATAATATAGCGGAGATTACACCCAGTCTTTATTTTCGACATTATTTATGTACAATGTCTTTGTCAGCTATACGTTCTGCGAGAGGACGAAGATAACTGTTACCAAGCGAAATTTCTGTGAAAAGATTTGAAGGAAAACGAACCGGGCAGCTGATTTCGAATCGAACCGAATATCAACTTAAGATTCGAAATTAAATCGAATCTCAAAGGTCCGCAGGTTCTTAAGGTTGGATGTTTTCTAATGCGTATGTTATTGGGGAGGGAGTGAGTGCGGCTTAGCTTCAGCATGCATTCCTTTTCAAATCGGTCTCATGAAATAACGGTAGTACACAGTTATTTTAAACATTTCACTCATACGTTAATTCAAATGGACGATTTCCCTCAGTGTAAACGCTGGGCAAAGCGAATGCGTGGATAAGAGATGCAGGTAAACGGAACTCCCGTTTTCGTCAGTGAACAACTGCTGCAGCCTTTCTGCAAACTGAGTGATGAATTGATTTCCAGCCGTGATAGCATGCAACCAACTTAATATTCAGCAACATCCATGTATGCCATCTCTGGTTCTGAGAGTGGTGACCGAATTGATAAAGTTGCTGGTATCTCGACTCAGAGCACCCTGATCCAATCACTGGCCATGATAGATTTTACGAACAGTTAAAACTAAAAGTCCTGTAATGAATTTGCACGCAAATAGCCCGTCATTTCATATGTTGATCTGCGCGTTACGCAATAGAAAGGCTGTCAAATTCTGTATAGATGCCCTATGCACAAGTATAACCCGGAGGTTCATAGGCTGAAACATTGCTTGTGCTTTCTATTGATACGCAGAGGAATCTGTCCTGTTTGGATGCCATTTGATATGGTCATTCCGCGCAATTCCTTCGCGCAATTGTGTTAAAATAAGCACACAGTTCATAACTGCACCTCTAGTTGCAACTGTAGTCACCGAACACGTTCTAACGGAATACGTTTTGGGGTTGATGCCACGACAGCGTATCTTTCTGTCCTATTGGATTCAGTGGCAGCCCCAGATGTTTGATAATGGGAGGTCAATGACAGAAGTAAAAAATGTTGCGATTATGATAAACGTTGACTAGAATTTAGCCAAAGTGGAATTGTAGCATTTGTAAATATTCGGTAAGAAAACAAAATTACGCACAAAGCGCCGTGTCGTACAATCAGTAGCATAATGGTCGAATAAAACGAATATTTGTGCGAAATTGAAAGAACCAGGTAGACAAATACTGAAAATGGGCCGGAAAGTAATCTGTGCTATTATCGTTCATCACTCAGGTCTCTAAAATTACAAATTCGATTAATGGAAACTGGACGACGGAAGTCGAGTGGTGATGTATCCAGTTCTTTTCCTGTTGTTGACAGCACTTCCATTCTCATTTAATGTCAAAGCCTCTTGACTCGATGAATAGGTACAGCAAAAAACATTTCATCGACTGTAAAACAGACAACATGTGAGACAATGGGCATATCAAAGTATGTGGGAGAGGCCGAGTGCGTCCTCTCCTATTTTTGTTAACTCATTTTTTAAAAAAAAAGAGAAAACGATATTATCGACGATAACATATGATGTAGTGGACTTGCATGTTGTTATCGCAGAGAATGCCGCCCCCTTTACATACAGCTATAGCTCATACGTGTGTCTCCGGTGATCCAAAAAACATGTAAATTGGATTCATTTTTTTCAAAATTTGGAATTGTGGAATTTTTGTCTGGAAAACATTGTGATGGTGTGCAAAACATCCACCGGAGGGATACTCTGGTCTTCCATCGACCGAAAGGATACAGCGCATGGTTGGAATGTGCTATAGCAGCCCTTTACTTTGTATTACACCACATGATGCAGTGGCGGCGGAAGCTCATTCCATGAGGGGAAGTGAGGCATATTTTCCAAGATGTGCTATACCTACTTACCAATGGTCAGTCTGGGGGGGGGGGGGGTGGGGGTGGAACAAAAATTAAAAACAAATCTGAAAAAGGATATGTTCGTGCCGCCCAGGTCTCGATCAGTGCGACGGAATGTGTTACGTAGTCTGGTCTCCATGGAAAGCCCGGGAAGCGGTGCAGTACGTGCATGCTGATGTAAAGTTCTGCATTACTGGTAAAATAGGTACCGGAACCAATAGCTGGGGTAGAAGTCTCCTAAAGTGGACAGCATAGATATAAACGATGGGCTAAACTTGACTTCCTCCTAAAATTACGGTCATGATAAATTCAAAGATGCTGAAAGTGACCTGAAACACAAATAAATGAATAAGCAGGGTGTGTCTCGTTTTATTGGGGGGGGGGGGGGTGATATACTACACACTCAAAACTGCCAATGTCTTCCTTTCGTGTTGTCATGTTACATTTTATCATATCATACCTAGAAATGTACAACTACTCAGTGGCCACGTTTGTGTGCAGTTTATGTCTAGGGTGTTTGGTGGCTCGGTGGGTGCGGCATTAGATTTCAAACCGAAAGGTCGAACAATCGATCCCCTCCAGGGGTAACTGCGTTGTGTCATTGAAAGGCAATCCCGATTGCCCACGTGGGGACACGGTGGCGTTGTGTACTAAGGTGTACTACATGTCGATGCTGCACTTGTCTTCAGAAGGCGAGATCCATTTGTCAAAACTAAATTTATTTACATTCCCATATATCAAAAGAATATCAGTATACTGTCACATCAAATTCGTGATGTTGTCACAGCGTACCGTTCTATTGGAAGCGGGCGTAAAATGGCTGTTCCCCTGTGTGGAGAGAGACACACTCCTTATAGGCTAAAGATCGCTTTGTAGTATTTGAGAAAAGCGAGACCCAGTAGTTGCCGGTACGGAGGTCATTCCATATACTCGCGACCCAAGGAGAGCCGTTAATAATAAGCTTAAACTAAATTCAAATTTTAAAACTCCCTGTGTTTACGTAATGTAGATTAACTGCAGAGAAAAAGTGTGGGTGGGGGCACATTTCCCGTGTGTCCCCTCTAAACTCAACAATGTAACTTTGCGTTTCTCGCCTCAGAAATATGCTCCAGAAAACGGTGAATCACGGAAAAGTTGCTCAGAAAGTTGAGATCACCTCGTTTCCAGGCAACCTAATTTGTAGAGGCTTGATGTGACTGCGATATACGTCAGAGCGGCACAGACGAGATGACTCAAAAATACTTTTGTACTCTGATCATAAAACTGATCTTTTTTTTCTTGATCCAGTGCGTCAGAATTTTATAAACATAATATTGCGCAATCGAAACCGAATCAAGAAAACCAAACGCAAATCAAATTTGAGATTCACTTTTCTCGTGTTCGTTTTTCATGAGATAAGATTCCACAATGCTGTGAGGAATAAGGCGGGCAGAAAACTGCGACCGCATCGAGACTAAGTCTCGATCCAGTCGAAATTCAATGTCCTCGTTTGCAATGACTGTAATGAGCGCACTGATATTTACGAACAGATTTCGCTTCCGACCAAATATTAATGATAAATATCCTTCTAGTAATCTGTAACCCTTGGATACTTTTGTATGTCTTATAACGTACGAAATCAAACAGCGTGTTGATACTTTTGTACGTCTTACGACTCTGTGGTCATTTTTTTTTTTGTTATTATTTTTCGATTCTTTAAAGTTTTAATCTCAATTCCTATTTTCTCCCGAATAGTGCTCAGTGACAACCGTTGAGCCAAATGTTATCGAAGCTTAAAATACTAATGTAATCCTGCTGTCAAAATTTCTTAACTGGTTGAGAGCTAAAAGCCACTATCAGGGCTTTCAAAAAATGAGGATACCAGAGCAAAAGCCAACACTTCCCTTGCTTATAATTCATATTCAATCAAACACAAATAATATTTTGTTTATATAAATTTGTTTTAGTGCAAATTATTGGAGAGTGCCTGTGGGCACTCTCCAATAATTTGCAATAAAACAAGTTTTGAATAACAAATTCAGACCACCAAAAATAATCTAGTCTTCAACCAGATAATCACTAATGTGAAAAATATCTTGTTATTTCTGCTTTCCGACGTTTGACGTCGCATTTTGAAAAAAAATTAAAGAAACTGAATTCCCAGTGACGTTTGAACGTCAGGATAATTAAAGTCTCAAAGGGTTAAATTTGTAGGAGTGATCATGTGATTCAGACACTATGTCTTGTTGGTCAATAAGTCTTACATTTTCCTTTTTGTTATAGGGTAATAAGCGATCAGGGTGTGTTCCTTACCAACTTTCTTTGAAAGTGAAGTACTTTCTTTTACATTGTACATGTTTTAATCTGCCAGTGAGATTAACTGCACCCAAAAATCAGTTGAGTTATATTTTTTATTTATTTATTGGTGTTTAAGGTCACATACTTATGCATAATGGCTAATCATGACCGTGACAGTTTTACGGGTGGAGGAAGCCGGAGTACCCGGAGAGAACCACCGAGCAGCGAAGAGCAGCTGCCAGCTCCCCAACATCGTAACTCTGCACTGCAGCACAGGCAGGGTTAGATTGGTTGAAGATATGCGCACCATTGACGTGCAGTGCGCCTTAGTACACGGCGTCATCGTGCCCCCATGTGAACAATCGGGGTTACGTGCCTTGCCCAAGGACACAACGCGGGAGTCCGAATCGATCGCTCAGACGGTTACCCACTGAGGACTAAACGGGCTCGACGTTGCTCAACTTCGATGATCTGACGAGAACCGGTTACCGCAACGCCACCGCGCCCCCATCAGTTGAGTTAAAAATCAACCCAAATCAGCTGAGTTGAGTAAAAATGAACCCAATTAGGTTCATATTCACTCAACCCAGTTGAGTTGAGATGATTTTTAACCAAATTTGTTTTAAGCGTGTAGTTAATCTCACTAGCAGAATTAAAATATCTCAGAGTGTAGGATCTCTTAGAGACAAAACGCACAAAATTCGGTCATTTCGTAAAGAAATCAACCTTTTAAATAAATGTTAAAATTGTGTTTGTGCTTATAAAACTGGAATGTCCAAGTTTGATTTATGTGATACTCGTTAAACAACTTTTATCATCACTCCTAACTGTGCAAGCTACTGCTGTCTTTGTCATTCTTATGTAATTATTTCCTGTTTTAATCGATCATTTTGTTTCAGAACAGATAATGATATTTTACGCAGGGATGTGGCCAGAGGGTTTCAGCTGGGGGAGAGGGGGGGGGGGGGTTGCCACCGGTGTAAATTCCAACTGTGAGTAGTTTCGATAGGTGGTTGCACTGCAGCGCTGGGTGATATCTTTTAACCCTTAAACCAACGAATCGCCCGCGTAATATGCATTTTTTCGAAACATTTCAACAAAACCATATCATGTGACCCTCTTTGGAACGAGCTCTGGTTTTGTTGAATTTTTTTTAAAACTTTAAAAAATGATATTTAAAATAATGAATTTTGAAATCGGATGCGTTCGGCAAAGGGTTAAAGTGATTATATATATACATATATACACATGCTTATGAACCCTTCTGAAAATTTTCACTTGTCCTGAAACGGATCATTTATAATGTGTGTGGGTCAGAAAATTTACCGGATTGATGTCAGAGTCGAGATTTTGAGGCCAATGTCAATTTTAGAGAAGGAAATTCTCAAGTTTCCAGTTAGAAATGAAAGATCAACATTTCTCATTATTAAGTCGGAATTTTAATATTTTTCATGAACAATGTTAATTTATTGAATTTCAAACTATTTGATTTTTGACCTCGGAATTTCCAACTATTGACAAAAATACTCCTAGCTGGGGGGGGGGGGGGGCACCCTCCGTCCCACCCTCACCTCCCCCCCCCCCTGTCGCCACATCCCTGATTTTACGCCCCGACTGTGTTCTCCCGCGTAATGGCCTTAGATACTGGCGTGTTATTAAAGACCAGTACAGAAATAAATCATTTTTTTCGCATCTCAAAGCGATTTACGGGAAAGTTTGCTCTCTTCAATTCGCTAACAGTATGGGAGTTTCAAATAAAATTGAAATTTTGAAATGCTAGCGAATTTGTATCATCGATATAAAAATACGGAAGCCAGTTTTACATTTTTACCCAATGATTTTGAACGTTTGATTAATTTCTCTTCTGAAATCTCTTTTAAAAATATGAAAAAGGGTTTTCACAATCTTTTCATGTTCTGTAGCTTTTTTCTTATCATTATATCTACAACGCGCGCATCATAACATATAATACTGTCTTTTCTATTAATATAATATTCTTGGAGGTGGCATTTGGTAATATTTCTTTCCGGGAAGAATAAAAACTTGCATTTTACTGTAAAAACACATTCGGCAAACAAAGAGCCGAGATGGACACTAAGTGTTGGGTACAGGCATGTCAAAGTACCGCCGGTACCAACATAACCGGGACGGGACAGACCCTGTCCTACTTTTGCTTTTGCTCTGGTATCCTCATTTTTTAAAAGCCCTGATAGTGGCTTCTAGCACTCAACCGGTACCGGTACCGCTATCGGGGCAAATCAACAATTGGGTGACATATCACAATCAGATGGAAGAAATTCGCATTTAAACCGAACCAGTCCACAATATCGCAAAGACAAACATGGCATCGTACAATTATTCCTCGGCGACATCAAAGTAATCATAAATCACGGAAATCGTGCTTTATGATTATTCAGATGTCGCCACAGAATAATTTCTTTGAAGTAACCGAATACGACGCTTTCATTGTCTTTGATACCACGTTTGAAAAGTCAAAATGGTCGACCTTATCGAGGTCGCTGTGCAGACAGAACATGCACCTTTAAAGTGTTTTGATATGTTTATTCACAAATAAGTTGAAAGTATGTCGTGCAAGTGTGCCATACACGATTAAAAGTCTGTTTACCCACGTTCAGTTTGGACTTTCCGCATAAAATAATGTTGTCCCAGTACGGCGGGGCAAAAGCAGCTTCAGTACCGGTACCGGTTGGAACATGAAGGAACTGGCGGCACCAGTACCGGTACAAGTACCTGTTGACATGCCTGGTTGGGTGATGTAATGCTGCAGATAGTCTCAATGACGGATGATTTGTGAACTAATTGCTTCTAATCAGCTTGCCATAAAAACTACAAGTTTTCTTTTATTACTTTTAATAAACGAAAACGACAGACAGCTCTCAGAGCTGTCTGTTGTTTTCGTTTATTAAAAGTAACAAAAGGTAACTTGGCTTTATTTTCTTATGTCACAGGCCACAGGTTATTTCTCAACAGTTAGTAGCTTCTTAATTTGGACCTTCCCTGTGCGTCAAGTCATTTCAGGAGAGATAACTTTATCAAAAGTCAATTTTCATGACAATATGAGTCAGGGATGAATGAACAGATAGCAGAGTGTTCAAACAAACTATTGCCTATTCGCAAAGCGTTAATACTGTTTTAGACTGCAATAAACATGACAGTGTTTTCGTAATTAAATAATTAGTTATTTAAATTTTATCTATATTACTAGGTCGGTCGCATCCGTTCCGGGATAATACTTGTTTGCGTTTCTGATTGTTCGGATTGATCGAACAAAATTAATTTTGTTAGTAATTACCCGACTAGTTCTGATTTGTAGCAACAATTTGGCAGGATTTGCGATCAAATAAATAGTTGATCAATATGTTAGCTTTAGAAAATAGTTTGTTTTCATAAAACTCTAAAAAGAGATATTCGTGAGCAAAAGATTACCAAATAGAATAGCAAACGTATTTTGTTACCAATGATACAACGAATTGTCTATTGACCTAACTAATAACACACTAACGAAGAAATGCACTGCCGTGTATTTGAGTTCAAATATAATAGGATCCTTTATCTTTCAACAGGAACGTATTTCCCTAATACACGTAACAACGTCTAGACCAAATACAAATATGTTTTGAAGGTGGCAATCACACTTGCGATCATACGCTTCAGAAAGAGAACATGTTTTGCCTGCGTTCATCGAAACTGATTACACATGTCGAGGCCACTGTTTTTGATAACAGTAATTAAATGATAAATAAGTATCCAGCTTAACTAGATAAATTAGACTAGATCACTTTTTGCCATTATGGTATTTTATGTAGGTTGTCATGCGCTAAACCAGAAAAATAAAATCAAGAAACGCAGCTGAAAAAGTACTATAAACTTTAGCGGTTATAGTAAAAGTAGAACAATGAATGAGGATAATGTCGTGCACAGCGCAAGAACGCAATACCATGACATCACGATATTCATTCGTTGAAAAAACATCAATTCTTAGACGCCGATTGATTGTCAAAACATATGAGAACACATCAAGAAAGGGGGTAATATTGTAAGATAAATTGATTATTACCACCAGGTGAGATTCCATTGGTGTATTGAAGTCTCGACCTCGCCTCTGGGTCATATACCTAACGGACTCGTTGACGTATGCACAGAGACGAGGCCTCGACTTCAATGCACCATCCTGGAAACTCACATTGTGGCGCTTGTCAACCTGTATGCTAATTGCACATTGGTGAAGGAATGTTGATACCTAAATGGGTTGACGAGTAAATTATTCTTCGTTTGGAATGGGAATGCGCACCCTTTTTGTAATTATAAATACGCAGGCATTAGCTTAGCCAACCACAGAAATGACACCAGCATGTATGTTTTACAAGTGAAATGTGTTGCAGAGCGTTTTTGCAAAATCAACAGATTTTTTGCACTTTCGTGCAGTGTTTCTTCGAGACCTATTTTATAAACTCCAATAAAATGTCGTCGTTTCTCAAGGAGATCAACCTTTCTATTACATTTTTAACAGTTTTTATTCTTTTAAACTTTCATCTCTACAATATCTATTTAACAGGCTATTACACAGTGTTTGTTAAACAATTGGTTTCATTTGCTCAATATTATTTTCACTACTATTTTTTATCCCTCATGTTCTTTCTTCTACTTTATATCGCCACTATATAGCTTTCGATGTTGAAACACCAATAAATAAATAATATTTCACAAAAATCACGAAAAACGCCTGTGGTTGAAGATAGGTCTATCTTATTTTTTTAATATAACAATAACATGATTTTGAAGGGCATTACAGTGTATTAACGGCTCAACAGAAATAGTTAACAACCCAAGAGTTTAATAAGCCCAAGGGGTGTTAACCATTTCTGTTGAGCCGTTGATAAACTATAATGCCCGACAAAGTCATGTTATTTCTATTATTGCCACTTTCGTACAGCGGGAACACTGCATTTAAATGTTTGGGAAATAAAATGAACAAACGAAGTTTGACGTTTTTGAATTGAGAAAAAACAGCGAAACTATCGTCTGATTTGTTGATAAACAAACCGGGTAACATGATTATCGTCTGATCATGCAGTCTACGGTGAAATTTAGAAAGTTAGATGATGAAATATATCTTCGAAATGCGAACTTTTGGCAAAGCGTTTATTCTTCAAAGATGTCATTACTAACTTAGTGCGTATCGCTTCCCATATTTGATACATGTACATTATCTATCCGTGACACAAAGGGAAACACTTGAAATAAATGTGTTTACAAATTAAATATCCAAATTGAATTTTGATCCAAATGCAAATCTGGGAAACAATATTTTTGACCGGCTGAAAGATGTGAGGTCATTGTCTATATTTAGACGTGTCGGGCTGTTATTGACTTGTCGGGCCGTTGTAGTCAATAACGTCACATGACCTGTACTTGTTGAGCCTTACGAGGTTTCAGCGCCCGATAAAACATCGATAATGGGCTAGGAGCACCCGCAAAAGTGTTAATAATCAACGAGGACGAATATGTTGATACACAGTCATTACAGATATTTCAGGTTACATCTCATGTGTAATTGATGAAGTATTTGATTGGCGTGGGATACAATTTTTCCCATTCCTCCAACATGCGTTTTATAGCAAACTGCGGAATTGACCAAAAGAAGAAAACCCTCTGCGTTGACATGGTTAATACGTAAATACAACGTTGGGAAATGTTCATATTTTAGTAGTGTAGTACCCTATCAGTACCCGTGACTGCTAAGTGTGAGTTTGCAAAACCATTATTTATATGACCATCTGTTGGGATATGGATGTTATCACCAGTATGTGTTGACCGAGAAACTTGTATCATGCCGCGATAGTGTTCATATTAGGTATCGCGGCGAGCCCTTTAGTTCGAGTCGCGAAACGTAATAGGAACGCCATCGAAGCTTCATACATTATTCTCTTTCAACATAAAGTGGTGATGACAAATTTATCTTACCATTTCGGAAAACCTCTTGGTGACATTAACCCTTTGAACCCTAGTGGTATCTTCCACATCAGTTCAATGGTAGCAACGGGAAGAGTCCATATTCTTTATTTGGGGATACACCAATTAATATTTTTCAATACGTCGAAAATATTGATTGGTCTACACCACACCTTCACAGTTTGCTTACATTATTCCCATATTTAGTGACTTGTCCGCATATGTTTTGACGATCATTCATCGTTTATGAATGGATTGTTTTATGAATGAAGATCATGATGACGCCATGGTATTACGTATTTGAGTTGGGTATCACGCAATCTGCATTCAGTATTCCACTAAAACTTTTTCCGCCGAAGTTTATATTAGTATTTAAGCTGTGTGTTTCTTTTTTTTATTTTTCAGCTTTAACGTGTGTTAGTTCTATTTCAGAATATCATCGTGACACAAACTGATCTAGTGTAACTCATTTTGCTGAGTTGATGATTTATTTGTCATGTAATTATAGTTATCAAAGCGGTGACCTCGACATGTGCAATCAGTTTTCAATGAGTACATGTAACAATCTTCTCTTTCTGAATCGAATGTTCTCTCAGAAGTTACTATGGCTAATACAAATTAGTATCAGTCTAGACATTTTAGCTTGTATCAGAGGAAATAAATCGATTGTTTGTAAGATAAATGTTACTTATCAGCTACATTTTCCCAGCGAACAACAATTTAAACTCCCCACGACAAACACCGACACTCTGGGACGCACACTGCAATGGCATAAATAGGTGGTGATGCTAATGGAAAAAAATACACTTGATAGAGACAGAAAATTAGAATTATAATACCAGAATACACAAGAATATCGACGTTGGGATAGGTGGTAGCCTTCTCAAATTGTTGCAGAAGTTATGGAGGCACACAGCTGGGTGTGCACATCGAATTCATCAAATATCAAAGATAAAAAATCTTTCGGGGAAAAACGTTGCTGAAGGTTGGGTATGGGTAGTGCGAATACTTTTTAAATAAAGGGATGTTTAAGACTGACGGGCAGTATGGTGGGAGGGTGGTTGTCTATGGGTCAAAGTTTATTAGACAGCAAGCGATTGCACTTGATGATCCCTTTAGCTAACATAACATACCAAACAATCCAGTGTTGTTCACAGAAACGTCTGTTCACAATATTTTTTCATTTTTTGCCTTGAAACTATAGCTTATGGCAACTTGTTGGAATGAGCTTGTTTAAATACAATGAGAGATCACTAGCTATGTTTTTGAGGCAAAATTGGATGTTTTAAATTGTTCTAAATTTGCTTGCACGTATTGTTTGTTATTGGTGGCCAAAGCGTTAAGCGTGCTTTTTTTATAATGGCCTGAGGGAATACTCAACCAATTGATGGAGAAATTCTAAAGCCGCAAATGCATTTTTTAATTTTTGAGAAAACATGTTTTAGGCGGGTTGTTTGTTAACGCAGTTAGAAATGGGCAACCAGGTGAGATTTGTTTGTGTTTGAGCGTTTGCTTTAGGGCAGAGGCTGATCAGTGTGGTCAAAACTGATATAAAAATGTTATTTATATGTTATAGTCTATGTGTAGAATCAGGCAATCTGTAAAATGACTAAAACTTTCAGTCAGTCTGTAGATTCCCTGTTTCACTCAGTCAATCTATAGATTTCCTAAAAAAATTAGAAATTCTATAGATTGCCTGAACAAATCAGCCATTTGTTTTCTACAGATTGCCTGAAATGTCTTTTTTCAATTATTCTTATTGAAAACTAAGGCGTTATCTGTTGGTAAGATCTTTTATTTATCACAAATCAACAACAAAAACATGGAACATTTTAGACAGTCAATAAGACAGTTGAAGATTTAGTTTCTGTTGGAACAAGTAACTGATTTCTGCTATAACGTCCTTTAAGAGTGCCACCACGAACAGCAATCCGGTATGAGTCTAATTCATTTCAGTCTATTATTACACCCATTACATTTCTAGGGTCACCTTTGACTCGTTGATTTATGATAAATAAAAGATGGTATCAATAGATAAAGCCTTAATTTTCAATCAGACTAATTGACAAAAAACATTTCAGGCAATCTGTAGAAAAAATGGCAGATTTTTTCAGGCAATCTATAGAATTCCTAACTTTTTTAGGAAATCTATAGATTGACTGAGTGAAACAGGAAATCTACAGATTGACTGAAAGTTTTAGTAATTCTACAGATTGCCTGATTCTACACATTGACTGTAACATATATATGGTATTCCCGCCATGCGGGTTTTGGAGATGGTGTATTGAAGCCGAGACCTCGTCTCTGGACATATATCGACGAGTCCGTTAGGACAAGTCGGTATAAGACCCAGGGGAGAGGCCTCTATGAATTGATTTTTTTATAAATGAAGATCATGACGTCATGGTGTTACGTTCTTAAGCTGTGTATGACGTAATCACCGCTCACTGTTTCACTTATACCATAACCGTCCAGTTTATAATAGTGCTTCATTTGTGTGTTCCTTTGTTTTATTATTTTTCAGCCTTAACGCATGGTAGGCCGATATAAAATATCGTCATGGTTAAAAAATGTTGTAGACTAATTTATTTATTTATTTATTTATTTCATAATGGCAGCTGAGCTGGCCATTTTTTATCTCTTAATTACTGTTATCAAAAATGGTGGCCTCGACATGTGTAATCAGCTTTTGATGAGTGCAGGTAAAAAACGATCTCTTTCTTTCATGAAAGGATTGATCGCACGCACGGTTGCTACCCTCAATACAGTTTCGTATTTTTTCTAGACATTTTTACTTCTGTTGGGGTAAACACGTTCTTGTTGTAAGATAAATTTTAAGTCACACAGCTAATCATCTAATATGATTTGTCCCTATATCCCGATAAATTCTGCCTTTTGATTGGTCAGAATGCCTTGGACAAATAGCCTTGGCAAAGGGTGCACCCCACATCCAAGGTATATGAGAGCGTGCAACATCCAGTGTATAAGCGCACGCGAAACATCGGGAGTATATGATTTAATGAAAGCCTTTCACTTTTGCTTGCCTCGATATAAAAATCGAACCAAAAAACCTGAAAATAGTCACAAATATCATCAAATTTCAGACAATTCGATCATATTTTGCTGTTATAAATTAAATAGTCGAATAATCAAACCAAACAACTCGAGAAAAATGAAATAAGAACAAATCTGATACCAAAATAATCCGATATGTTTATGCGTTTCCAAGGGAAAGGGACGTAACTCTATCTCTTATCTTTTATGTTTGCAAAAACAAAACAATTATTAACGCGTTTGGTCCAACTGATTGCGGAGCTTGCGAAACGCGTCCACAAATTTGTTTCCACTGTTTCTATTGTGTTTTAAACGGGACAAAAAGTTATCTCCGCCAACATGTATGGCATATGGAGATTTAATACCTGTATGCCTCATTTAAACACCTCGCCTGCGGCTCGATGTTTAAAAACAGACGTCCAAGTAATAAATCGCCATATAAAATACATGTTGGCGAAGATAACTTATAATATAAGGTGTCGGGATTTCGATAAGGAATTAACTGAAAATGTATATGAGTCAATATCAAAATTAGCGCCACAGATGTTGTTTACGAAACAAGAAATTGTAAAGAAAATAAGATTGCTTTTTGTTTTTTGTTTTTTAATTTTCTTATTCAGATAAAATATTTTTACTCAGATACAGAAGTAATAGATAAATGTATTATTTACATAATTACATACGGATACAAAGGTCTACATGCACCATAACATTTCTGGGAACTAGACATGCTTACATTATGTGGTGTTTGCGAAACAGGTAAAGAAAATAAGTTGATTTGTCGTAAATCGTACGTAGTATAGATGAGGAACATTGTTTTTATCCTCGACAAACAAAACAAAGGGCCTCGGGTGGCAAATTGATTATATTGAGACTGATTTTTGGCCGAGCTGGTTCTCCTCCTGGTTACTCATATCAGGAGAACCAGCTCGGCCAAAAATCAGCAGGTTCTCCTGGTTACCCATATCAAACATAAGCAATGTTTCTGCCAATGGACCTCCGGGTTACCCGGAGGTCCATTGGCTGAAACATTGCTTGTGCACAGGCCATATGTACAGAATTTGATTGCCTTACTATGATAATAACGCGTAGATTAACGTGCAGATCGACGTGCTATTTGTGTGCATTTCATGACAGGACTTCTGGTTTTAACGGTAGGCTACTGCGAATGCTGTGACTCGGGCAAGGGCTGACTCATTAGAAGGAGAAATTACACGGCAACTTCCCATAACCCGATACCGATTTGTAAATTTTAATAAAATCTTTTGTCTCGAAGCTCAGAGAATAAAGATATTTGAAACGTATTCACAAAGAAACCACATTAAACGTTGCGCTGCTTGGAACCAGTGCTTAAACACAGCGTACCCCAATATGTTATGAGTGTGTTATAAAAGATCATTGATCGAAATTAATCAAAGTATATGTGTTTATATCGATTAATTTTGTAGATTATGGATGATAGATGCTGGTAAGTCGTCACCGTAATCAGTTATAGACACCGTATAATGTCAGCGGAAGCCATTGTTGAAGCAGTATGGCGAATTGACATTCTTCCTCACAAGAAAATAACCACTGAATTGTCAATCGTGAATGTCAGTATTCTGGAATGTCCTCTGTTCTCCGTCACTTCAACAACCTATAATATTGTGTGCTCTAGCCAGTTTGGGGTGGAGGCAAACACGATATTTGAAAGGCCGTTGTGGGGTTGTTTCGGGTTTTCAGGGGCGTCCCCTAGTTCTGACTAGACCCTCCGGTGTTTGCCCCCTCCTCCCATTTCCCTAAAGGAAAGTGGGAGAAGGGGGCAACGACCGGTGGATTCCAGTTACTAGCCATCCACGCCACTGATGAAATTCTGCAAAACCTAGTGCTCTAAGAGTGAATTTGAGACATTTGTACCTTGTATAGCCCCTATATTGAAGACCATTTTGGAGTTGTATGTGTATTAAACGTGAAAAGGGCCAATGGTTTGGGGGCAGCGAAAATTTTAGGCAGCCACGATATCCCTCGCCCCCACGGCTCCCCCCCTCCCCCCCCCCCCCCCCCCCCCGTAGCTTCTCCACTGTTTCAACTAATGGAAAACATTGAATTGCTTTTAACTGTGTTTTCTATGCATATGATAATTCACAAAACACTCCCATATGTTTCACCGGGCAACGGGCATGGTTATACCAGGGCAACATCATACTAGTACGTATTATTTGTGTTTGTTGTGGTTTATGTATCCTAGTAGCATGGTAGGAATACAAGACACAGAGCTGTTTGGGACTCATGCTCCTCTACGTTACAGAAATGTATACTTTTTATCTTTATCCATATTCAACAAATACCCCATGGGGTTGAAACAATGTTTTATTTATTATTTGGTAAATGTGGAGCCAAACATGACTTCAAAGGCTGCAGTCGAGACATATCAAACGGGGCCTCACCTTAAGGATAAATTGGCTGTGCTCGCCTCCTCTGTCCCGTCCCCTCCTCTAATTGCCAATAAGATTGCAATGACGGGTTGGTAAAGATATTGTGAGTCTCAACTCTATCTCCCTCTCTCTCTCCCCCTCTCTCTCTCTCTCTATGGTATTACTTGGTATCTTTCTCTAAGCTGGCAAGAAATTAAACCTATAGTAACTTCAACCCTAAGACAAAAAAAACATCCGTGCGCAGTAGGTGTGTTCGGAGTCTTCTTTTAATTTTCAAATGAACGTCTGGCCAAAGTGTTATTTTTATTGTCATGCAACATCTGAGTTATTAGAAAGGTCGAAAGGTGCATCTGCTACATGCCACACTTGATTTTTACATCATATCTTGTTGGCAAATTGATGGGATAATGCCGTCTTACATTTTAACGATTATTAGAAAAGAGAAATGCCATTATAAATAATTATATGGTAGAATTGCCTTCTGTTTTGATGCAACGTTACAATATAACCCTTTCGTTTTATCAGTTAGTTGAGAGATAATTAAAATCGCTGAGTCGCCGATTCATTCAGTACCCCCCTCAAACCAGAATTTCGAGTCAACTTCCTTGATCAGACAGTTTGTTTGTAATGCTATCTTCAAATCTCGATTCCTGACACATAAAAAAAAAATATTTAATAGGAGTGACCCCCCTCCACCCTCTCCCGTCACCGATCACAAAGTTTCGAACAACCTATCCAAGAGCGCGATCAACAAGTACCCGAAACGCACCTCTTTTCCATGCCGTAGCGTGTTTGAAAAAAGTTATCTATTTATGGCATAAAAATATTCATGAACCAGTGGCCGGCGATCTGGGACGAGTTGTCAGTTTAGGACGGTCAAAAATAAACAGTTCAACTCCAAATGTTCGGTCATATATAAAGGTGCGAATAGCACAAGTTGAACAGTTCATCAAATGGGCAGAAATAATGCCAGACGCGGCCTATGACACGTAAATAAAGTCACTGCATTGAGAATAAAGTAGGGTCAAATCGTCCCTTTGGTTTCCACACGAACCAAGGTTTTTCCACGCGGTCTCGAACACCAGAAAAAGATACTAAACTGTCGCGCGGGAACAATAGAACAGATTCTGAAAATGTCAAGTAGCTTCCTTTGATGGTCTGGGTACAGTCGGCGTATGTCCGACAGAGGTGTTCAATTTGAATGTCAAATTTGCAGAATTACACCTTTTTCGCCATTAACACATGCGCGGTTTGTGTTAACTTTTACTTTCTGGCAATTATGTAAGTGTTAAAGACAGCGGTGGAACCCACTGGCAACGGTTTGGAAAATGCAGGTTTCGCTTTATCTCATTTGTCCACCTACAACAGTGCATTATAAGTCTTACATGGCACTAGCTCAGAACGCGGGGGGCGGGGGGGGGGGGGGGGGGGGGTCAATTCGATCACGTCCCCGCGCTGTTTCGCACCACCTAGAAAATGACCCAAATTCAAAAATTACCTCCTCTTAATAAAACTTTATAGCCAATTTCCACCAATTTCACCCTGTCTAATATGAAACGAGCGAATGTGCGTGAGGTACCCACGAATGGAAGGCACGTGCTCAGTTTCTACGACCGAAACATCCCAATGCAAACGAAGACTGAGTGTAGTAATACATCTTCCTTCGACAATTAATTCAGTTGTGATTGGGAAAGGTGGCAAGAAAATCGAGACTCACATTTAAAATGAACTATCCATCGAGTATTGCAGACCATCGGGAAAAGTAAAGGACAAATGTTGTGCACATTGCAATAAAAAGCAAGAATTAAGAAGGGATGTCCTTCATTTCTTGGCTACTTTTCATTGACACCAGTAGGAAACAAAACCTGCACAAGCTGTTAGCGTCACCACTGGCGTAACCTAACGGTAAATTCACCAAGACTACGCACGCTTGCGTCCATGCAAGTTAGACTCGCATTTGAACAAAGGCTGTTCTCAGTCGGCGTGGTCTGAGCGAAAACAAATGCACTGTGTAGCCTCATCAAACATAATTTATGATCCACTCTCATTGGATCGAGCTCGGCGATGGGAATATCATAAACTATGTTTTGATTGCTGAATTGAAAACATAATGAATTTGGAATCGAAATGCTAGTGAACAGCGTCCGTGATTAACGAAGACATCATGGAGTTTTCGTTCCACTACACTTGCTTACTGCACTCGTAAAAAACAATTTCATGAATAACCGAAAGGTTTCGTTGTTTTGCCTCATAAAATATAGCTAATGGATCCAAACTTTCATCGAGCTCTACGAGATCATTCCAGTGAGGGAGCTTCATCAGCTGTGTCTTTGATGCCAAAAATCAAACGCAATACATTTTGAATGGACGACTTTGTGATCGGCGCTTGCCGGACATGGCGACAGGGAGGATATTGACATACACAACTTGCTAAAGCTATCGTTCCAGTCGTTGGTAAAGCCGCACCAAAAACTTGAACACGTACTACATCAGTTTGTTGGACAGCGCAAAATATTACAGGTATATTTTATTTATAAGTCTGCCTGTCCAGACGATTTTCTTAACGTGGAAAAGTGAATGCACGTGTGGATCTATTGTAGATCGTGGGAATGGATAAAACCTCGGGGTACGATTCTGTACCTGGAATTGTTGTTTTTTATTTTTCCCTAATATCAGAAGTCTTGTTGTCATTGCTTCAATACATCATTTATCTGAGAAGTCATAGAATATTTTACCAATCTTGATTAGTTTCTTTTCATCTCGCCTGTCGTATCTAAAATCAATATTTTAATAGAAAATGGTCCAGAATTTGAGAGGATTTAATGTTACCAACGAAGTCATTTATAAAGAAACTTGTATGTTTTCTTTCACAATATTCGCGCTTTTAATGCCACCAGATAAGTTCGTGAATCTCTCAATCAAAAAAGAATTATTCGTGTGAAATGTCACAAGACAATTTGTTGGAATTACGAATCTGGTTTGGACGTAGGAACCTTGTAAGACTTTTAAACCTTTACCTAACACGAAAAACAGACGACACTTGCAAACAAAATTATTGAATAACTACTTTTTTCATTTTTAAGTCAATCGGTATGGAAGTTATTTTGCAGGCAAGACCTGTATGGGCAGCTTGAGTGGAAGTCACAACCATAATAATTTGATGATTGTCAGATAAATGAAAATATGAATGCAAAGATGGATCCCTTGTTCTGATATCTCAGGTTTACTGTAGTTGTATTTAGGGGCTAAAATTGCCAAGAACATTAAATCAAGTTATCATCTGTCTGGCAGGATGAAAAAATCATTTTGAGGAGCTTGATCACGTCATATCCGGCTAAAAGTTGTCTGTATATGAGTCACAAATGGCAAAGCGTCGTATAGTCAAATTGTGAGCCTGGCGACAGTTTTGATTTGATGAGCACGTAAGCCCAACTCTTTAATTTACAAATATGCCTGTGATTGGAGATGGGCAACATACCGAAAAACCGAACGATACCGATACCATGGGAATACCGAAAAACCTAATCGAAGCAGTCATTGAATACCGAAACTGTCTGAATTCTTCATATTTTCCTAAATTCGGGCCTTGTTAACCCTTGTTGAGGACTGCAAGCAGTTCAAGAGTGATTTTTTATGAAAGAAGTGACTGATTTTCTTTTCAGTGTTGTTAACCCTTGGAGCCTGGAAAATTGTCCTGAATTCCCACCGGACTACAACTGTACATATCCAGTTGATTAGCAATGATTTCCAGTCAAATCTTAGTTTCCTGTTAACATTTTACTCAATTTAACGGCCAACACCGGCCAGCACTATTCACAAAAATCGCCAATTTATTTTTAGTATTTGTCTCAAAAACATAGGTTATGACCCCTTTTTGGAACGAGCTCGTCGAGCTCGTTCCAATGAGGGGTCATAACCTATGTTTTCGAGACAAAAATGAAAACAATTAGTTATTCAAGAACTTTGTTTGCAAGTGTCGTTTGCTTTTCATGTTAGGTAAAGGGTTAAAGTAGCCAATACTTGATTAAAAATCAGTGCTCGGGAGATTTCTCTTTTGTCAGCGGGACTGCCTAATGATGGAATGCTAGTGGCACATGTTCTGAGATCGCAAAAGCCCAAGCTAAGCTTTTGAAGGTTAAGGTGTATTTGGAACAAGTCACTAAATTACCGCAAGTATGATTTATGTTGGCAAAAGAATACCAATGTTGAGCAGTGGATTGTTGTGGTAGAACGACATAAAATTAACTTATTCTGTGTTTTCTTGATCTTAATTTCCACTTGGTACTATTAGCAAATCTCATGCACCCCCCCTAAAAATACCGAAAGCGTCACCGAACTCAAAATTGGAATACTACATGTGGTGCAACACCAATATAATCGTGGAAGCAATCTTGCTCACCAACGATATTTTAAAAGCAAATGCCCTTGACTTCAAATCTCACTATTATTCGAAAACCTCATTAAAGCAATAGCTAAATATGAGCCCTTTCATCTCTTATTGAACAGTCTCTCCGGTTACAAGAAGGGTGGAATACGTCATGGAACGGATAAGTTTTGGGTAGTTTGTATGTCAGTTTGGATGTTTCATGAAAATTTAGAGACATGTGTGAGTAATTTTACAATGTTCCTATTTATGACAGCTGTCCAGCAAATCGTACTAGCACAGAAATGAAATTGCAACAACTGAAAAAATGAGTTTGGTGCAACTGAAAAGACCTTACTTCGTTACACTAAACATTATTTTTTTTTTAAAAAAGTCGAATGAAGGACATGTTATCTCTCTGTGGTGCTATAAGATACTAACTGCGATACCTTTAGATCTATAACCCAAGGTTTGACAAAGTTAATGCGAAAACTCTACAGTTAAAACTGGAAGTCCTGTCACGAACAGTGCGTTTATCTAGGCTTACTTGCGTGTATGAATTGCGCGCAATTACCATATCGAATGGCATCCAAAGCACGGCAAGTTCTCCTGGTTACTCATAGCAAACACAAGCAATGTTTCTGCCAATGAACCTCCGGTTTGTGGTGCACAAGCCATAGGTACAGAATTTGATTGCCTTACTATGGTAATAACGCGTAGATTAACGTGCAGATCGACGTGCTATTTGTGTGCATTTCATGACAGGACTTCTGGTTTTAACTGTGGGCTATTGCGAATGATGTGACTCGGACAAGGGGAGACTCATAAAAAGGAGAAATTACACGGCAACTTCCCATAACCGGATACCGATTTGTAAATTTTAATAAAATATATTGTCTCGAAGCTTAGAGAATAAAGATATTTGAAAAGTATTCACAAAGAAACCACATTAAACGTTGCGCTGCTTGGAAACACAGCGTACCTCGATAAGTTATGAGTGTCTTATAAAAGATCATTGGTTGAAATTAATCAAAGTATATGTGTTTATATAGATTAACTTTGTAGATTATGTATGATAGATGTCGGTGAGTCGTCATCGTAATCAGTTTTTGACACCGAATAATGTCAACGGAAGCCATTGTTGGAGCACAGCGAATTGACACTCTTCCTCACAAGACAATAGCCACTGAATTATCTATTATCTATCAATCGTGCATGTCAGTATTCTGGCATGTCCTCTGTTCTCTGTCACTTCAACAAGCTATAATATTATGTGCTTTAGCCAGTTTGGGGTGGAGGCAAACACGATATTTGAAAGGCCTTTGTGTGGGGTTTCGGGTTTCCAGGGGCCTCCCGTAGTTCTGACTAGGACCCTCCGGTGTTTGCCCCCTCCTCCCCCTTCCCTAAAGGGAAGTTGGAGAAGGGGACAACGACCGGAGGATTCCAGTCACTAGCCATCCACGCCACCGATGAAATTCTGCAAAACCTAGTGCTCTAAGAGTGAATCTGAGGCATTCGTACCTCGTGTAGCCCCTATACTGAGGACCATTTTTGGGCTCTATGTGTGTTAAACATGCATGGGGCTAATGTTTTGGGGGCAGAGAAAGTTTTAGGGGGCAGCGATATCCTCCGCCCCAACGGCCTCCCACCCTCGCAGGTACTCCACTGTTCAACTAAAGACAAATAGTGAATTGCTTTTAACTGTGTTTTCCATTCATATAATTCACAAAACAGGAATACAAGACACAGATCTGCTTGGGACTCATGCACCTCTGCGTTACAGAATGCATTCTTTTTATTTTTATCCATATTCAACAAATACCCCATGGGGCTGAAACAGCGTTATATTTATTATTTGGTAAATATGCAGCCATACATGACTTCAAAGGCTGCAGTCGAGACATATCAAACGGGGCCACATCTAAAGGATAAATTTTCTGTGCACGCCTCCTCTGTCCCCGTCCCCTCCTCTAATTCCCAATAAGATTGCAATGACGGGTTGGTAAAAATATTGTGAGCATAAACCCTCTCTCCCTCTCTCTCTCTCTCTCTCTCTCTCTCTCTCTGTGTCATTACTTGGTATCTTTCTCTAAGCCGGCAAGAAATTAAACCAAAAGTAACTTCAACCCTAAGACAAAAAACCTCCGCGCGCAATAGGTGTGTTCGGAGCCTTCTATTGATTTTCAAATGAGCGGCTGGCCAAAGTGTTATTTTTATTGTCATGCAACATCTGAGTTGTAAGAAAGGTCGAAAGGTGCATGTGATTGTTTTTACATCTGTAACATACATACTTGACTTTTTACATCATGTCTTGTTGACAAATTGATGGTATAATGCCGTCTTACGCTGACATTTTAGCGATTAGTAGAAAAGACATTATAAATGATTATATGGTAGAATTGCCTTCTGTTTTGATGCAATGTTGCAATATACCCCTTTCGTTTTATCACTTAGTTGAGAGATAATTAAAATCGCTGAGTCGCCGATTCATTCAGTACCCGCTCAACTTCCTTGATCAGACAGTTTGTTGGTAATGCTGCCTTCAAATCTCGATTCCTGTCACATAAAAAAATTGTTTAACAGGAGTGACCTCCCTCCACCCTCTCCCATCTCCGACCACAAAGTTTCTAACAACCTATCAAAGAGCGTGATCAACAAGTACTCGAAACGCACCTCTTTTCTATGTTGTAAAACGTAATCTATTTATCAGTATTTATGGCATAAAAATATTCATGAACCAGTGGCCGACGATCTGGGACGAGTTGTCAGTTTAGCACGGTCTAACATAAACAGCTTAACTCCAAATTTTCGGTCTTATATAAAGGTGCGAATAGTACAAGTTGAACAGTTCATCAAATGGGCAGAAATAATGCCAAACGCGGCCTATGACACGTAAATAAAGTCACTGCATTGAGAATAAAGTAGGGTCGAATCGTCCCTTTGGTTTCCAAGCGAACCACGGTTTTTCAACGCGGTCTCGAACACCAGAAAAAGATACTAAACTGTCACGCGGGAACAATAGAACAAATTCTGAAAATGTCAAGTAGCTTCCTTTGATGTTCTGGGTATAGTCTGCGTATGTCCGACAGAGGTGTCTGTTCAATTTGTATGTCAAATTTGCGGAATTACACCTTTTTCGCCATTAACACATGCGCGGTTTGTGTTAACTTTTACTTTCTGGCAATTATCTAAGTGTTAAAGACAGCGGCGAAACCCATTGGCAACGGTTTGGAAAATGCAAGTTTCGCTTTGTCTCATTTGTCCACCTGCAACAGTGCATTATAAGTCTTACATGGCACTAACTCAGAAAGCGACGGGGGAAGGGGTCAGTTCGATCACGTCCCCGCGCTGTTTCGCACCACCTAGAAAATGACCAAAATTCAAAAAATACCTCCTCTTAATAAAACTGTATAGCCAATTTCTACGAATTTCGCTCTGTCTAATATGAAATGAGCGAATGCGCGTGAGGTACCCACGAATGGAAGGCACGTGCTCGGTTTCTGGACTTTCAAATGACATGACCGAGATCAGCAGAGCTGCTAAAATGTTAGCTAAAAATTTGAAGTCGCTGCTCCAACAACTGTTGCCACAATTTTGTGAACGAACGAACGAATGAACAAACGAACGGTCGGACCGACGACGTGCAGTACGCCTTAGTACCCGCCACCGTGCTCCCTCGTAGGCAATGGGGGTGAAGAGTCTTTTGCCGAAGAACACAAATCCTATTCAAGTTAATTTTGTTTGTTATACAAGGCTCACATTTGAGGAGTCACATAATATCAAAATTTGTAGACGAAGAAGAAATCTCATTATCAAATTTTTTATTGCAACACTTGTATCGCGTATGGATTGTTTAACTTTAGTTAGGCCTTTATTAGTGGAAACGATAGGTGTAATGTTCTAACCATTCGCCCATGCGTCCGTCCGTCCGTCCGTCCACCAGTCCGTCCGTCCGTTCTTACGTCCGTCTGTCCCTCTCATAATTTATGGAAATAGTTAGATAGGGGTGCAACTGCCTATGTCACTTCCCTTTAAATGTGTAAGTTGACCAATCAATATTTTCAACGTGCAGCCTTAGGGCTGCACGTTGAAAATATTAATTTGTCGAACCCCAAATAATAAATATGGACTCTTCCAATTGCAGCCATAAAACTGATATGGAAGATACCACATGGGTTCAAAGGGTTAAGACACGAGTTGCATCAGCTATCACCCTAATAAACGCGTATCTAAAAATGTTCAGTGTGGTTTGCTGCAAACACATTGACAATGAAGACCCACAAACCTCAAGTTGTTTAGTTACAATTTATTTCTTGTTCCCAAAATCCGAACTCTTTCATAGACGGCCTTCAGTTCACAAACATTGGATTGTATTGCCACGATTTGGCAAACACTCTATTGGGGTTAATGTGATTTCCAATATTATGGAAACTAAGTTCAAATAATGCGACAATAATGTTATGGGGAGAAACATTTGTAATCTCTCTGTCGAAGTGACTTGTACGACGTTATGCTCTGAGGATTTTGATGATCGATCAGTTGTAAGGCGGAGCAGTCAAAGGACAAGCCGTCCAGAATTATAAGAGAGAACTTGAACACACGAAAGAAGAAATAAGTAAATGCATAAAAATCCGCCTTTTCCACAATCAGAAACAGTTGCAAAAAAACGAAGTTAGAACAAACGACCGAAACATACCAACGCAAACGAAGACTGAGTGTAGTAATACATCTTCCTTCGACAATTAATTCAGTTGTGATTGGGAAAGGTATCAAGAAAATCGAGACTCACATTTAAAATGTACCATCCATCGAGTATTGCAGACCATCGGGAAAAGTAAAGGACAAATGTCGTGCACATAGCAATAAAAAGCAAGAATTAAGAAGGGATGTCCCTCATTTCTTGGCTACTTTTCATTGACACCAGTAGGAAACAAAACCTGCATAAGCTGTTGGCGTCACCACTGGCGTAACCTAACTGTAAATTCACAAAGACTACGCACGCTTGCATCCATGCAATTTAGAGTCGCATTTGAACAAATGCGCTGTTCTCAGTCGGCGTGGTCTGAGCGAAAACAAATGCCTCATCAAACATAACTTATGATCCACTCTCATTAATCGAGCTCGGCGATGGGAAGATCATAAATTATGTTTTGATTGCTGAAATTGAAAACATAATGAATTTTGAATCAAAATGTCAGTGAACAGCGTTCGTGATTAACGAAGACATTATTCCTGGAGTTTTCGTTCCACTGCACTTGCTTACTGCACTTGTAAAACACAATTTCATGAATAACCGAAAGGTTTCGTTGTTGTGCCTCATAAAATATAGCTAATGGATCCAAAAATGCATCGGGCTCTACGAGATCATTCCAATGAAGGAGCTTCATAAGCTGTGTCTTTGATGCAAAAAAAAAACAAACACAATAAATTTTGAATGGACGACTTTGTGACCGGCGGTTGCCGTACATGGCGGCAGGGAGGATATTGACATACACAACTTGATAAAGCTATCGTTCCAGTCGTTGGTAAAGCCGCACTAAAAACTTGAATACGTACTACAAAAGTTTGTTGGACAGCGCAAAATATTACAGGTATATTTTATTTATAAGTCTGCCTGTCCAGACCAGAAGATTTTCTAAATGTAGAAAAGTGAATGCACGTGTGGATCTATTCTAGATGGTGGGAATGGATAAACCCAGGGGTACGACTCTGTACCTGGAGTTTGTTGTTATTTATATTTCCCTAATATCACAAATCAAAGTCTTGTTGTCATTGCGTCAATACATCATTTATCTGAGAAGTCATAGAATATTTTACCAATCTTAATTAGTTTCTTTTCATCTCGCCTGTCGTATCTAAAATCAATATTTTAATAGAAATTGGTCCAGAAGTTGAGAGGATTTAATGTTACCAACGAAGTCATTTAGAAACTTGTATGTTTTCTTTCATAATATTCACGATGTTTGGTGCCACCATATAAGTTCGTGAATCTGTAACCTCTCTCTCAATCAAAAAAGGATTATTCGTGTGAAATGCCACAAGACAATTTGTTGGAATTACGAATCTGGTTAGAAGGTAGGAACCTTGTAAGTCTTTTAACCCTTTACCAAACACGAAAAGCAGACGACACTTGAAAACAGAATTATTAAATAACCTCTTTTTTCATTTGTTTGTGTCTCAGACGTAGGTTATAAATCCTCATTGGAACGAGCTCAACGAGTTCGTTCCAATGAGGGTTCAAAAACTATATTTTTGAGATGAAAAATGAAAAAATAATCAGAATTAAATGGTAATTTTTGTGAAAAAAGCTGGCCGGTTTTAGACGTTACATTACGTAATGAGTTAAGTCAATAGGTATGGAAGTTACTTTGCAGGCAAGACCTGTATGGGTAGCTTGAATGGAAGTCACAAACATAATAATTTGATGATTGTCAGTTAGATGAAAATATGATTGCAAAGATGGATCCCTTGTTCTGATATCTCAGGTTTACTATAGTTGTATTTTAGGAACTAAAATAGCCAAGAACATTAAATCAATAGGAGACGAAAGTGATCATCCATCTGGCAGGGTGAAAAATCATTTTGAGAAGCTTGATGACCAGTCTTGATATAAAAAGACTATGCCCTGTTTCTTAAATGTGCGCGCAATAACTTTCTAATAAGTTTTTTCAACAATGGATTCTCATCGAGTTTCAGCGATTTGTTCTGATACATGATTTAATGCCTGGAACGCTGATCTTTGTGCAAACTGATTACTGAAGCATCAGCGAAACACGTCGCAACCAATCATTACTCCCAGCGCCACCCCATCCCACCTAAGATGGTGTCAAGTTATTCAACAAGGTAAATCCCCCCATCCCGAGCGTTTGATTACACAGCATCCACATATTCATTTTTCTCAGACAACAAAGTATATTTTTTAACCCTTTACCCAACGCAGAGAATATCAAAATGTATTATTTTAAATTTCTATTTTTTTTTAATTTTTTCAAACAAATTCAACAAAATCATATCATATGACCCCTCTTTGGAACGAGCTCACCGAGCTCGTTCCCATGAGGGGTCACATGATATGGTTTTGCTGAAATATTTTTAAAAATTTATTTTTTTCAATTACTCATTTTGCAAATTACGTGGGCGGATTCGGGCGATTTGTTAGGTACTGGGTTAACAAGCAGTCGATCGGAAAATTGAAAACCTTCGCGATTTTTTAACATTGTATGTAGTACAATTTCCGTGGACTGGTCCTAATGCATGCGTGGGCAGTTGTGTCAATGCATGCATTTACCAGGTGATAAAAATCATCATTTGCAAAAACTTTAATAAATGAAATACCGCGTTGTACCCGATGCTTCATTAATTAATTTGTTGATGATTATTTCTATAATTAGTGTTGGGAATCTAATATTATGGCGTCCGCTGAAATATTGCCCACCCGCGGAAAGTGACCAATCTACGGCGCCAGTAGTGTATTTATAGTAACATCCACACCCTCCTAAGATGGTAGCAGTTGGGGCACTTTTCTATTCTATACATAACCAATGAGCGTTCAATCAATTCAGTTGTATAGAGAACAGTGGTCTTTGTGCAGATCAAAGACATCATCGAAGATCTGAACGCACTGGGCGAGATCGAGAACGACTCGATTAAATGATTATTAAAAAGTTTCCTTCTCAACTTGAATCTGACCTTGTGTATATACTTCCATTCTCTCTGTAAAACAAAACAACAAGAAATTTAGGTGAATCTATGGTCCAAGGACTGTTGGATTAAATTAGTATTAGCACCCGGTAACTTTTGGTAACTCCATCTGTCGAGACAAAATGTCAAAATATCTGTTGACTCTTACGTTAACAGTTGTTTACAACATTTTATTGAACATTGTTGGTTGTGGTACCGTTACAGGTTGTCCTAACATTAATTGCAACAGACCCGGGTGCAGCGTAAATTGGTCTTGTGATTATCAGACAAGCTATTACATCGTTATATATTGTGTTATATCATATCTCACGCGACTGTCCCAACCTCTGATTGGCTGATATATACTGAACTATTTCCTATAGTTTTACCTATCTAGGGTTCTAAAAATAAACAGACACTGTTCCCGCGCACTATATATTTTCTGAAAATAACTGTGGAATATTCTAGGACCCTCAGTTGACGAAACACATTCAAACCGTCCTTCTAAGAGATTTTACTCCCAAATTCTGCTTCGTTATTTATCAGTTTAACCTTTTCAAACCGGAGCGCATACATTTGTGCGTGAAGAAAAAAATGGTAGTGGACGAGAAGACGATATAAAAATCAAAAACTTTGAAGCGAGGCTCGGTAATAAATTATTACTGAACCTCCCAACAAATCAGAATGGCGTCGCCCATTTCTCCGTTGACAGTAATCACTGAAATGATACCTACCAGGGCACCAGTGTTGAAAGGGTTAAGAATGAAATTGCCTGTCTTGAGCAAGTCCCAAGGCAAAAGGCAGTATACGAAGGATCGAGATCCCGACGTGTAGCCAGATTCTTCATAGATTTAGCTTAAACAATATTTATGCAGCAAGATATTATAATACAACAATGAAGTTCAAACACAAAATCAAATTGATTGCACATTATGGCAAATAATAAAGTATGCAACATTATTAAGATAAATGAAGGAAACCATGGTTCAAATGGAATTTAGGAGCTATTTTGAGCCGTCGCCGCAGATAAGCAGAGTACCTCAGTAACTGAAAGATTCGGCCATACGTTGAAAGTAATATTGTTTAAGTCTTAGAATACAGACGAGAGAAATGGACGATGGAACAGGAGAGAAAGGAGCAAAAGAGAAGGGTGAGATGAAGAACCTGAAGAGAAATAATAGTTGAATACAGATCGTTTCCATGGGGACAAATACAACCTGTTCGAACGCAGTCAGTATGTCTATTGGGTATTAACCCTTTGCCCAACGAATCGGCCGCATCCGCCCGCGTAATATGCAAATTCAGCAGTTGAAAAAATATTATTTTTTCAAAAATTTTCAACAAAACCATATCATGTGACCCCTCGTTGGAACGAGCTCGTTCCAACGAGGGGTCACATGATATGGTTTTGTTGAATTTTTTTGAAAAATCTGAACAAATGATTTTTAAAATAATAAATTTTGATATCGTCTGTGTTGGGTAAAGGGTTAACTGGTTAAATCAACTACAGATTAGCCCCGTTGGGCACAGCGTAGACCTCACGTAACATACATCCTTGGGGCAACATTGAGAGGGAACCACCTGTCACAGACTACGTTGTTGTGGAATGACATTGGTTTGTTCGATATAATATAATAATTATTGCACGGCATGTCGTTCAATATGGTGATCTTTGAGGAAGAAGAGTTCACGCGCCTCCGCACTTCTGCCTCAATAGATAGTTGAAAAGGGCGGCATTTACTTGCCGCTACTCACCGGTTCCAGGTTGCATCCGGTGCGTTATTAATTAAATTCTTGATGATTATTCCTGTAATTACTGTTTAGGAAATCTAATATTATTGCGTTCGCGGAAATATTGACAACCCGTGGAAAGTCACCAGTCTATGCTGACCGTATTTTATGTCTGTGAGCATGACACTCAATACGAATTGTCCAAGAGGAAGCACGGTGGTGTAATATGCTAAAGATATTTTTGGCGTCGATAATACATATGGCTTTACACGTTGCTAACCGTACTTCTGCCACATTAGTCAGATGAAAGGGGCGACATTTACTTACTACGACTGTTAATAGGTCCCTCAGCCACCCCGACTTCCCCATCCGTAAAACTTCCCGATAAGCTGTGTCCATGGTTGTTGAAAGTATCGTTAAATACTAATACATAAATGCATAAAAAATAAACTTAGCGAAACATCCAACACAAGCATAATTGTATCTTCTATTTTCGTGCTTGATTTGTTTACAAACATACGTAACCTGAATGATAATTTCAGAAGAATGTTGCTTGCGTTGGATTTCGTTATGAGGTAGATACCTCTATGTCAATTACGTGCCAAAAGAGTAAATTCTTTATTCATTCTGAAACGCTATATGATATTTGTAAAACATGTCATGATTAATTAAAATTGTTCACATTTTTGTCTCAAAACAAAGCATGTCTCTAATTGAAAAAAGCACAGTGAGCGTGGATTACGACCAGTCCACGGCGACTGCACTGTAACGCAGATAACGCGGATTTGGTACCTTCCGGTCTGAAATCCAATATTTTTACCAATGAGCGACAGTCCTCCTTTTAAAGTTGATAATGGTTTCGAAGAATCTTTTTCTTGCTCCAAATTAGTTCAGTTCACAAATGTCTGAAATATGCATTTAAATGTGTTTGGAATAAGTTGCAAAATTACTATAAATATGGTTTGTGTTGACAAGAATGCCGATGTTGAGCAACTAAATGGCAGTGGCATTTGTTGCACTGTGTAGAATGATACACGATCAACTTATTCTGTATTTCCTGGTTTGATTTTTCCCTTTGGTCCTATCAGCAAATCTCAGTCAAGTCAGAGACCGAATACGAACCGACGCTGCAGTATATCCCTTAAAAATACCGCAAACCGATACCGAACTCAAAATTCCAATACAGCAAAATCTCTAGTATGACGGTATTTCAATGTAAAATATATAATATGCACAATCGGTAATAATTGTAATTTATTCCATTTAGAAGACAAGTAATGTGTTTAATGTTTCTAATTTCTCATTAAGTTTTCATATTGTATTTTGTAGCATCATCAGTTTTTTTTTTGTGTTTCAGCAACGAATAATTCTACATCATCGTGCGGAAATTAGTACATTGCAATTGTGTTCGCGAAATGACAATATTGCCAACAATAGTGCATTGTTACAAAATTTGTTTTAATAAAAAATGGCAAGACGTGACACAACATAGTTTAATTGTAATGCAAGATACAACGATGTCGTTAAAGTGCACTGACTCATTGTATCAGGGTTTACAATGCACGGCACACGTCATGTTACATGACAGATCGATATTTAAGCAGTGGATGTCTATCTTTTCACTCTGAAAACGTAATTTATATTTTTCCTCAGATGATTATTGACCCTTGGGTGCAATAGGGTGCCGTCTACAGTGCTTTACAGTTGCGTATGACGTCTTGTAGTACTCAAGTGGCGATATATTTCGATTGTTATCGCCCCTTCATCCAAAATTTCATCTGGACCAAATGATCAAGGTTTTTTTCATGAAAACAGCCTTAGCTTTGAAGTGGTGTAAAAACGTAAAAAATGGAGATAAATCTAAAAACTAAAAAAACAACGAAAAAAAAACCAAATAAAGTCTCTTATTTTAAGAGCCCTACACAATACATTACAATTTCATGGAATCGTCAGACATTTAATGTTTTGTGACCTCGGCGTGAATTACGTCACCCATCTAACCTTTGATAATTTGCCAGGGCGAACCACATTTTTAGATATGCTTTTGGTGGAGATGGTATGTCCAAAATATGAAAGAGAGAGGTTTGATACAGGATGTAATATCAAAAGATAGAAAAAAAGACGTTTAACCCTTTACCCAACGCAGACGATATCAAAATTTATTATTTTAAATATCATTTTTTTTTAATTTCAACAAAACCATATCATGTGACCCCTCGTTGGAACGAGCTCGCCGAGCTCGTTCCAACGAGGGGTCACATGATATGGTTTTGTTGAAATGTTTTGAATAATAATATTTTTTTCAACTGCAGAATTTGCATATTACGCGGCGGATACAGGAGATAAAGTGTTGAAATGATGTTGCTTTGTAAATTGTCGGTCATTAGAAAACGAATTCATTATTATATTACTAGAAGTCACCAACAAATGTACCAAATTTTGTGACTAATCGACGTTCGGATAAGTTATCTCCCCTGAAATTATAGACGCGCGAGGAAGTTCTAATTAAGAAGCAAGAAAATGTCCTATGAAATCGATAAAAAATAAACCCAAGTTTCCTTTTGGTACTCTCGATAAAAGAAAACAACATACAGCTCCTGGAGTTGTCTGTTGTTTTCGTTTATCAGAAGTTAATGAAGGGAAACTTGTTTTTATGGTAAACTAATTAGACAAAATTTAAATTTGTCAGACGATCCTGACTTATCTCGTCATGAAAATTTGCTTTTGATAAAATTATCTGCCTTGAAATTATTAAACGGGCGGGATACGTCCAATTAAGAAGTTTGTAATTGATGAGGAAACACCTAAGACAACAGTAGAAAATAGAGACAAGTTTCCTTTTGTTACTATTAATAAACGAAAACCAAGTCCCATGTTGTTACTGTTAATAAAGAAAAACAACAGACGGCTCTTGTATCTGTCTGTTATTTCCTTTATTAAAATCAACAAAAGGAAACTTGGCTTTTATGGCAAACTAATTAGAAGCAATTAGTTCACAGGCAATCCGTTTTTTAACCCTTTACCCAACGCAGAAGATATCAAAATGTATTATTTTAAATATCATTTTTTCAAATTTTTCAAAAAATTTCAACAAAACCATATCATGTGACCCCTCGTTGGAACGAGCTCGGCGAGCACGTTCCAACGAGGGGTCATGTGATATGGTTTTGTTGAAATGGTTTGAAAAATTTGAAAACAATGGTATTTAAAATAATAAACTTTGATATCGTCTGCGTTGGGTAAAGGGTTAAAATGTGATGATAATTACAGTAACTGTCGAGAAAATAACCGAGTTCCATAAAATACAGTCAAGTTGAGTGATTGTGTAATTGTCGCCGGGGCTGGTGGACCTCTAACGTCACAGCCATAACAGACGGCGTTATTCATATTATCGTCATTCAAATTTCAGGCCAAACAAAAATTTGATTTGATTCGCAAGCAATAAATGATTGAAGCTGAAAGTATTAACTGGGGATATCGTCTTCTGCGGGAGATAGTGTAGACCAGGTATTGCCTCCTGGGTACACGGAGAAGGCAAGTCGCAAGTGAAATGATCTTTTTGATATCAGGAGTTAACGTGTTTTGAAGAATCGTTCAGCATGCCATGTCGTATGCCAAACGACTGTACATCTAATTGCATAAGTTACAACTATTGCGGCCTTAACCCTTTTACCCAACGAATCGGCCGCATCCGACCGCGTAATATGCAAATTCAGCAGCTGAAAAAATATTATTTTTCAAAATATTTTCAAGAAAACCATATCATGTGACCCCCTCGTTGGAACGAGCTCGATCAGCTCGTACCAACGAGGGGTCACGTGATGTGGTTTTGTTGAAATTTTTGGAAAAATTTCAAAAAATGATATTTAAAATAATAAATTTTGATATCGTCTACGTGGGGTAAAGGGTTAATATGCTACAGTACGGCCGCCTTGAACTGGTCGTTTCCAATATTTCCATACATGGACACAATAATATTAGATTCCAAACACTACGCCCCCTGAGTTCCAATGTGTTCTATGTGCCAATAGGCACACAGAACACATTGGAACTCAGTGGACGACTAGTTATAGGAATAATCGTTATACAACAAATTAATTAATGAAGCACTTGGGACGCACCAGGCGACTTACTGTATGACAATAATACAATAACATTTAATGCTCTGCTAATTGGACAACTGCCATTCACAACACGGGTTCAGTTGTCAATAAAAGTGAAGAGCTTATATTAGAATTATATTTCATTTTTCTCTTAAACGATCGATAATTCATTGTCTGTTTGTTTTACCGTCATGCCATTTGCACTTAATCTGTTAACCACCAAATACAGATACATGCAGCTATTAGGATATATGGATGCAATAACAATGCGCGTTTATCTGCCACCCACTCGAAGAAACTTTCGTCATCAATTCTGGCTGAAGCATCGCTTGAATACATGGTTTTGTTGGCGAAACACCTGTTGAAACCCATACATCAATCTTTCGTGGTAACGAAATACCATTCGGTGAAGGTCAAGATACTTATGGTGTTAAGGTGCTATGTTAAAAAAGGGAAAGAAATTTGTTTGTTTTGGAATTCTCACTTTTAATATGCCTTTGGTCAAAGGAGTACGCACAAAGGTACCAAGAGACTGTGGACAAAATTCTCTTGAGCTACGAAAACAAATGATGCCTCGCCATTTACGTGCTTACTGGACTGAAATGGAACAAGTATGCTCCACAACTTATTCCAAATTAAATATTCACAAATTATACATCAAAATAAAGCTATTGATATACAGAATATGAAAAATGTATGAGATTCACTCACACATTTGACAGCAGGCACCGATGGTTCCCGGACGTCTTCTACCGTATTCCTACCAGTACTGATATAATAAATAGAGGATATCAATATAATACGCTGTTTTGGTGAATATCGGGAATTATCTCATGAGTGTGGACCTGAAAGTTTTATTTTTCACGAGCGCTTGCGGAACACTTTCAGATCCACATACTGAAAAACTTTTCTTACTCAAAGTGACTAACTTAGGTTAGTCAAAAGCTTGTCCCCCCAGTGACTAAGATAGGTTAGTCAAAATGACCAACCTACTACTTTAGTCAAATTGACTAAGGTGTATTCATGGGAATGTTAGTCATTTTGACTAAGGAGTTGACTAACCTTCTAACATTAGTCAAAAGTTAGTCACTCATCAAGGGGTGGGTGGATCCTCATGGCAACCAGTCAGTGAATATTAGGGACTACAGCACACCGAATAAAATAATCTTTCTATATTGTAACTTTCTAGACCAATGCAAATGTAGTGAGATTCAAACAGAAAATCTACAATTAATGGACCACTGTATAAAATATCCAGTGACCGATGAAATGAAGATTTGCTGATGTCATGAATTTCCCCTACCTGCAATAAAAAGAGTCATGTTAGAAGCTCTATATATATGGTGGTCATGCTGCAGTAATATTGTTGTATGTGGAACCAGATCACACAGTTGGTTCCAAGAACAACCCTATTTGTGTGGTTTCATAGACAAATATTACAGCCAAACAATAACTGTTCTATAAGCACAGTGCAAAGGAAATTTTTTCAGACTGTTTCAAATAAAAAAAACGTAACTATACTCAGAACAAACAAATAAAAACTGTTCAAATTTCTTTTATTGCGAAAAGCAAATCAATAGTAAAACAATATACAAGAGCATAAAAATGTATAAAAAATGTAAAAATAAACATGTACAAAACAATGATAATTCCTAATCAATGGGGTGAATTAATAACCCTTTAAATGGTAAATCCATCACAAACGCCACAGGAGTAAGATTTTATTTTAGCAGGACACAGAGGTTCTTCAAATTATTCGTAGACTTACAACAGACCAGCGCAGGCCTAGCACTTTCAGGTTAGCAATTTTCCATCTACCACTCCTTGTAGGAAAAAAGTAGCGAACACAGTACCTAATGTTGGACATCTTACATTACATGGAGAGTGGATTGTTGCTAAATCGTTTGTGGGGTAGTGTCTCCACTCAGACAAAAATTCCTTGTCTTGGAAAAAGCATCAGAATGACAAGCAAAATTTCAGCCAAGGGTCCACAAGGTTCAACCTGGAGGTCCCTTGGCTAAAACTGCGATTGTCCTTTTAATGCATTATCACATGAACCAACTGTTATTGTCTGGGTGAAACTTCACTCCACGAGTGTTTTAGTGGTAAATCACTCTCCACATATTGTATTTCTCATAGTTGAAGTGATTGTTCGGGATAATAATTGGTATCTTCATTACATTGGCGTGACTGCCAACAAAACCGTTGCTTTCAAGAGACATGCCTGCGCTTATGTATTAGGAAACTACATCGATCTAAATAATGCAATCGTTAACGAACAATGGGACGAAATATTTGATAACCCCGACCTGGACACTGTTGTATCTGATTTTACCAATAAATTACTCCATTTGGCATCAAAGTATATCCCAAATAAATACATAACCTCGAGAACTAACCAACCTGAATGGTTTCATAATAACATAAGACTACTTATCAGACAAAGAGAACGATTGTATCGTGTAGCCAAACGGAGTGGTCTTCCTCAAGCATGGTATAAATACAGACGTAAGAGGAATGAGGTCGTTTCAGCGATACGAAAGGCCAAAATGATCCATTTATCTAAAGTTCAAAACGTGCTGAAAGGCTCAGAGACTTCATCAGCACAATGGTGGAAGACCATTAAATCTTTCATAGGAAATAATACTCATTAGGGATCCCAACTATAACTCACCAAACCAGAACGTATTTGTCGAACACTGAGAAAGATGAGGTGCTCAACCGTTATTTCTGTACTATTTCTTGCGTAGATGATTCTAAAGCCTCGTTGCCAGCATCTGTTCTACCACCCGATGAAATACTTGATAATATAACGCTCCACTGCCGCGATGTTTATGAAGCACTGACAGCAATAAATGCGTCCAAAGCCTCTGGTCCGGATTTGGTCAGCCCTCGTCTACTAAAAGAGTGTAAAACGTCCCTGTGTGAACCACTATCGATCCTGTGTAATATCCTATTGAATAACTGTTATTTTCCAACTGCATGGAAAAAAGCTAATGTATCTCCAATTCTGAAAAAACCTCCATCTAACTTAGTCACGAATTATCGTCCTATATCTTTGATTAGCTGTGTAGGCAAGGTATTTGAGAAATGCATCTTTGAGCGTCTGTGGAAATTCCTGAGTGATAATAATACCCTTAGTCTATTTCAATCTGGTTTTACACCTCGGGACTCTACAGTTCTCCAACTATCAGATATATACGACGAATTCTGTCGTGCTCTGGATGATGGCAAGGAGGTCAGAGTGGTCTTCTGTGATGTTAGTAAAGCGTTTGATAAAGTTTGGCACGCCGGATTGCTTTACAAATTGGAGAAGGTCGGAATTAGGGGGGGGGGGGAATTATTGGATTTTCTCAGATCATATCTCCCTGATAGATCCCAGCGGGTTGTCATAGCAAACGAGTGCTCCTCTTGGAGAGCTGTCTGTTCTGGAGTTCCACAAGGTTCGATTCTTGGTCCTCTCTTATTCCTCATCTATATTAATGATATTGCGGAAAATTTGATCAGCAGTCTGCGTCTCTTTGCAGACGACACATCTCTTTATCTTATTGTTGAAAATCCTGCCAAAACAGCTAATGTAATCAATCGTGATCTGGCGACAATAGAACATTGGGCTAGATTATGGCTGGTCGAATTCAATCCACAAAAAACTGAAAGTCTTCTCATATCTCGGAAAACTAATCCCCGTTCTCATCCACCCTTGTTGTTTTCTAATACGCAAATTGCCGAAGTTGATAGTCAAAAGCATTTAGGTGTTATATTGAATACTACTTGTACCTGGACTAATCACATTGATTATATCTGCGCTAAAGCCTGGACACGTATAGACTTAATGCGAAAGTACAAATTCATACTTGATAGATGTGTTTTGGAAAAAATTTACTTTGCATTCGTAAGGCCCCTACTGGAATATGCCGATACAGTTTGGGATAACTGCAATGAAAGAGACATTGTTAATATAGAGAAAACTCAAGTTGCTGCAGCTAGGGTTGTTACCGGGGGAACTGTCAGTGACAGCAAAGCCCTATTATACTCAGAAACCTGCTGGGATACCCTCCAGGACAGGCGTGGAAAACACAAACTGATGCAGTTTGTCAAGAAGTACTATTGCATAACGCCCCGATACATTGCTAGTAAGGCCCCACTCCCAGTATCGGCGAGCAATACGGCTCATAATCTTCGTTCAAGTGGTAACCTCAGGATTCCTTTTTGTCGAACCAATTTATACCAATCTTCTTTCATCCCGGCAGTAATTAAATTATGGAATAGAATACCACTACCTGTTAGAGAGAATAGTTCTTATAGTAATTTTAAGAGTTATTTAAATCATAATAATCGACGGCCGCCATCGTTTTTCAGCAATGCAAAGTGTCGTTCAGCACAGATATATCATTGCCGCTTGCGCTTGGGATGTAGTAATCTCAATTCACACCTATATTCCAATCATATGTCACTCTCACCCTATTTCCAGTGTGGTGAGATCGAGTCGACTGAGCACTTTCTGTTAATGTGCCCTCTTTACTTTAATATTCGTAACCGTACCATTGGTCAACTATCTTTTACTCCAAATGTTTCAGTCTTACTCTATGGCTCCGAAGTTTTGAGTAACGAAGAAAATCGTTCAGTCGTTGACCTTGTCCAGAATTATATTATAGCTTCAAAGCGCTTCTAGTAAGTGAGAGTGCATGAATGTATGCAATGTATGTAAATATATAAGTTTGTGTGTGCGTTTATGTGCGTGCGTATGTATGTTAAGTATGTATGTATGTGTGCGTGCGTACGTGCGTGCTTGTATGTGTGTCTGTTTGTATGTATATATATGCGTGTGTATATATATGTATCTGTGCATATATGTATGTGCATGTGCAAGAACGAAGACGGCTTCCCTATGCACAGTTCATATCCAACTTGTACGTATGCTGTGACTACAGTCTACTTGTATACTCTGTAATACTAGATGAGTTACCGGATCAGTTTGCACCCAGGATGGCTTCTTGCTTTCTTTCTTCATTCCAATATTCTCTTTTTTCCTACAGTACCTCTCATGTTAATTTCCATGGTTTAAACAATATAAATGAAACTGTATGAGTGTCATTAATCCGATTATATCGTTATATTGTAAATGTCAAACGTGGAAACGACCTTTTATAAGCTCTTTAGCTTTCTGTCGGATCCACCATCAACAATGTTGTACTTTGTATCTCTTGAAATGTTGAACAAATAAATATTGTTTAAACTAAAACTGTAGCTGTCAGCCTAGCCTCTGTAAGACGGCTATAATTTACAACTTCCGACATCTTGTGTTGCACCGGAGAACTGGAGTGTCACAATATATAGCTGCCTTGTGCAGCAAGATTAATAGCGCTAACAATAGAGCAATGCATTTTACTGGGATTCAGTAATGTTATATTTATTTATTTATTGGTGTGTTTAAGGTCACATATTTCTGCCCAATGGTTTATCATGACCACAACATGAAGATAAAGTCAAGTTTAGTCAATCGGTTATACCTATATTGCCAATTTTAGAGGACTTCCACCCCAGGTATTAGTGACTGGATACTATTTTACAAGTTAATTAAGGCTTGTTTACTGAACAAGCACTGCTTCACCTCTCGAGGTTCCCACATGGCATTCAGTAATGTTGAAACTACTGATAAGTCAATCACTCTACTTATACGTTCTCATAAAATATACCAGTGTGTAGAGCCTGTGGTCCAGGAAGCGATTTAAGGCCTCCAGTAGAAGTGGTTTTCAGAAGGCCGGGCCTGCCAGTGAACAACATCTGAATTATATTGAGTATCTTTGAACATTGTCAATAAAACAATACATAATTATATGGATATCATTTGAATTGGCTTATAGAGCTGCCCCCGACATATATATTTGTATTGTTTATTGACAAATTGTCCTTCAAGAAGTTTTGTCTAAATTGTTAACTGTTGCTAAGCTGATTAGTGATTCAATATCTGAGAAATTAACACAGGTATAAATAAATGTAGCAAATGGAATTTATTGTGGAAATTCTGTGCCAAAGAAACAGATTAATTTCATGGGCTTCAAAAAAGTATCATTTAGCAATTTACCATTCAATGTTTCTTCGGGCGTTCTGATGTTTAAATATGACTAAAATAGTTTAAAGAGTAAAACTTTAAAATTTTACCCACTGAAAGCAACCAACCATCTTCGTAAATCACCAAATAGAATCCGAATAGATTATGAAATATTGTTAGCAATTGCTTGCAATAATATGGCAAAATAGCAACCAACAGGTGAACGATTTGGTGCAAAGCCATTTCAGTGTGAATGCAATGGATTCCTGTATATATAGCACATATAAATGTGCTATTATGCAGCCCCCCCCCCCTCCCCCTAGATCTTACAAGTATAAATATCTAGATATTAAGAATTTCTTGCCTGATATTCCCCATATCGGTTAACATGGGGAGGGGGGGGGGGGGTGTTGCCGGTTCAACAACCAATCTTTTGAGTTTTCATGGATGTTCAGTACAATTTTCTGGGAAAATGTTCAAGTCAGAAGAACTTTCGTTGGATATGCAATATTGTAAATATAGTACTCTGCTATACGACATGCCAGTCCTTCTGAAATATCATTGCAGCAACAAAGTTTTTCACCTTTGGCAGACACTAATGTTGACCATATCTTCTGGATTATTTTTCTGTAGAATAACTGTTCAATAACAGGATGTGTCGTACTGGTTACCTGAAGAGAGATAATAGTAACAGATTAATAATAAAGGGCTATAAAATGGCATGGCTGAATGAACTAATAACAAAAATGACTTGGTTAAAATTATAAACATCCGTGCAGTCACAGTGAATTTATTAAGTCATTCAGTGACAGTTTCTAAAAAATTCTTGTAGTTGGAATTTCAGAAAATAACAATTGAAAACAACACAATTTCAATGTTCGTGTACATAATAAATGGAAAGCACATATTCATCTTTTTGGTGTACAGCACCCACTTGTGAGGGGGGGGGGGGGGTGTCTGTGCCTGTCTTCGTGATTTTGTGAGAACCTACAGTAAGGCCTTCGCTGTATTGAATTTTCGATACCGAGTTTCGGTATTTTGAAAATACTGCGGTATGACTGAATAACAAATATCACCAGAATGTACAAATATTTAACCAATTTCTTAAAACATTTGGGTCAACTTTTGGACATTCCAAGATATTAACTAAAATAATAAAATACCGGTATACGTACAAAATATACATGTAAATTAAAAATATTTGTACTTTACAATGATAAACTTGCAAGACGATTGAAAAAAGTCTTTATTCAGCATGGATGATGGAGCATGTCGCTTACGAATGCTATTAATAATTTAATAGTCGCTTACAACTTTGAAAACTAGTGGGTTTAAAAATAACATAAATATTCTTAACTCCTAACAAATTCATTCATATATTCTTAACATATTAATCATGATACACTAAAATCTTGAATAACAATATATTGCAAGCTACCGTAGTCGCCATGGATTGGTCGTAATCCACGCGTGGACAGTGGTGTCAGCGTATGCGTTTACCAGGTAATAAAAATCATCATTAGCAAAATTGTAATTAATGAAGTACCCAGTTGTACCCAGTGCTTCATTAATTAAATTTCTGATGATTACTCCCAAAATTAGTGTTTGGAAGCTAATATTACTCCGTCCGTAGAAATATTGTCTACCCGTAGAAATTGACCAGTCCTTGACGGCCGTACTGTACATGTACACACTAGGACAGGATGCACGCTTTTAGAGAAGGATTGTATTTGCCAGACTGTTTTGCTCTCAGTTATGTAATTATCCTTGAAACAGGATTCACGTTAATAAAACGCCATCAGGATTTATTTGCACATGTGCTGGAGTTGAGTCCAACAAACCCATGATATGTCAGCATTGTCAGGGGAATCAAATTAAATAAATCGGAATTGTCATCTTTTGTGTGCTATGTACATAACATTTGTAATTATTCAATATAAATGACTGGCTGTACACGTGTCATTTTAATCTACGCATTGGCTAGCTGTCTACATGTGTCGAATTTCGCAACTTCATTGAAGGTTTAAGTGATATTTGAACACAAACAAAAGAAAAATGCCCACTTTTTGAATTGGTTTGGGATTTTAATAAAATGTTAATCGAGAGTACTGAAATTTTAAATTTTCTCGGTACGCAATCAGTATTTAAAAATATCAAGTTTCGGTACAAATATCAAATTACCGCGAAGGACTACCTACAGTACAGTCGCTGTGGACACATCACTTTCCACAGCTGGGCCATATTTCAACGGGTGCAATAATATTATATTCCACACACTAATTATACAAATAATCATCTACCTGGTGCTTCATTAATTAAAATTTTAATGTTGATGATTTTTATAACCTGGTAATTGCATGCGTAAACATTGCTGCCCACGTGAATTACAACCTTTCCACGCCGGCTGTACTGCAGACAATGGTATTTCCATCCTTACAAGAATTTCCTTTGTTTTCGCTATATCCTCACATAGAAAACAATGGGTTTGGCTTTGTATTCCCGATTTTATGGGTACTTGTTTGCCTTTGTTTGTCACCGAGAACAAATGAAAAAAAGAGGCCCCAATGGGTCTTAATCACTCACTTGGACACAGTCTAGACAAACCTGAATCTGCTCCCTCCAGAGATGTTGTATACCAAATAAGAAAAGATTCTGATGGGTAGATATGAAGATGATTTCCCCTCATACTGCATTAAGCTGAGCAAGCCTCCGTGTGTGTGTGCATACGTGCATACATGCGTGTATTCGTGTGTGTGTGCATGCATGCGTAAGTGGATGGCTACTAGATGCATACCTCTACATGTAGTTCATTTGCTTGAACTGAAGCTGTGTTTTCTTTCAATTCTTGTGACACAAACATTAACACATCAACTGCTGTCATTTCTGAAAGACAGATGAATATTAAACTTTGATAAAATATTCTAAAGTGTTTGAAATATTTGAAAAAATTAATGACACGAAGTGAAAAATCTATCACAGAGCAATTTAGTTTTAATAATCCACCATCCACACACTGAAGTCTCAATATTTTCTTTGTTTGATCGTTCAATTTGTGACTTTACTACTGACCTCGTTAATAGCACTGTTTGCATTCACAGTACACAGGGACCGATCAGGAATATTTAAAATACGCTGTAGCCTGGAGCCTATTTTTTCAATTCATGCGCCAGATTTCAATTTACGGAGTCACACTGCTGTTTGTAACACACTGCTGTTTGTAACACACACTGCAAGTATGTAATAGCTCTCATCATTTTCATTTAGTACACTATAGCAAACATTAATCTTCACTGTGATTTCTGATCAAGTCTTGGCTGCCTATTTAGGCAGTCAAGACTTGATCAGAAACCACAGTGAAGATTAATGCTTGGTAATTAAGACTTGAAGTATTAACTTAAGCACTCTACAACAATGATAAATGATAATCATATATATAATACATGTAAGAGTGTCTCTCTCGATTATTTATCGAAAGAATATCAAAATATGATCTGAGAAGTTACGCGCCAACTGAGAAGCCTATTTCGGAGATTTAAGAGCCAGGTCCTGATGTTTCAGAACCAAATACGCACTGGCGCATGCCCCGGTCGGTCCCTGAGTACAAATACTCTTGTGTATTTCAGACTTGTGTATTTCCGACTACTTCATTCTTCAGCAGTAAAGTGCCATTAACTAACGAGCATTTTCTGCACTAATTGTGACAGGACTTCTAGTTCAACAGTAGACTTCATTCTATATGGTTGAAAAAAATTTGCAATCCTTTTCATTAAATCGAGGGAATATGTGTGTGATCAGGTCAAGTAAATGTACATTAAATGTAATACTACAGAAGTGCTCAATTAGTTGAGCTAACTTATTTGATGTCGACTGAGTCCGTTCCATATTACCTGTGCAACAAGATCCGCAAATTATTATTCTTACTTTTCATACATGTAAATATTAAATTGTTTCAGTTCACTTGGGGGACTGCCTGAAGGCATACTCCAGTAAACTGAAACAATTTAATATTTATGAAAAAAGTACATTTAACAGCAGGACTTTAAAAATTTGCATAACCCGAAATTTGTATTAATTCAACTTTTAATGATTATTCCTATAATATTGTATTACATGTATAATTTGTGTTTGGAATCTAATATCACTGTGTTCATGGAAATAATGTATTGCCCACCCGTGGAAAGTGACCAGTCCATGGCAGCTGTACTGTAATTGCACTGTTATGCATGTTCAATTATCCAACAAAACAAACCTCAACATTTCCCATGGCATAAGGAAAACTCACAAATGAAATACCAAGGCATAATGATTTCTCTATACACAGCACAATTCTAAGAAATTGAGTTTACTGTAATCACATTACTGTTGTAGATCAAATCAACATTATCACATCAAAATAATTCTGATCTGTATTATACCCCCTCTGTTCAACCGGACCCCCCACCCCACAGAAAAAAATTGTTATCACAATAAACTTTCATATTTTGCCCTTTATTATTAGCAACAGCTCTGGCAGAGTTTCTTGAAAAGATCTTAGAAAACTTTTCTTTAAATCCTTTCAGTCTGGTACTAGCAAATGTAAAATAAAGAAAAAATTTAATTGCATTTACATTGTACATGTACATGTATGATGTACAGTACATGGGGAGTATATTACCAATAAATCACCCATGGTCTGATGTCGATGACTGATGATTTCTCTCAGCAATAAATGCTAATTTTTTGCAACTTGCAAAGCGGAATTTGAATAAGCAAACTTTCAGCCAATGGACCTCTGGGTTTAACCCGGAGGCCTCTTGGTTGAATCTTTGTTTGTGTTTCTGTACAAAATTTGAGACTAGTACCTCCGATGACACCTCCAATGACACCTCCACTCCATGAGTGAATTGGTGACAATCCATCCTCCACCTCCTGTAAATTGTAATGTCTGTATTACTACAACTTATTTCCCAATGCTGTACATGTACATGTATATACATTAACTTACTTTTGATTTTAATCTGTTGGGAAAGTTTCATCCAAACCATCAACTCCGGATTTGTCTGATGCCACAGACGCCACATCTTCCGACGTTTCAGTCTTTCAGATCCAATATTTGTATCTTGAGATTTACCATCCATGACAATTGACATTCACAAACAAACGAATATTCGCTTTATCTGGTGTGGAATATCATCCACCTTCTCAACGTTTTCCAACTCATCCGATTCCTAACTAAACTTGATTCCTGTGGAAGCTATGAGTTTTTATCTTTCTCCCAGGTACTCACACAATGTGTTTTTTTTCTGAGGATCCGCAAATAAAAAACAAGATATCTTCTGACAAAAACAAACTTTCGGTTCTTCGGTAAATTTGGAAATGGCAGAATTATCCCAGAATTCTTTGTTCTCACAGGAGTGATAATCCTGTAAATTTCTGAGTTCTCCTCGCAGAATAAACCATGGACGAGAACCTAGGATTTCATTCCGTTGATTTAAACACGCAGCGTCTGGGTTATTTTATATATCAGTGGTTATTTATCTGTCCCTTCTATTTCTTTGATAATAAGAATTAAAATACTCGCATACCGTAGTTTTTTAGCATTAAAACACCCGAATAACGATCTTCTTTTGCGAATGGCTAACACGACAATTTCAGGTTAGTCATTTTGACTAACCACTTTTTTTATTAAGTTGCTCAGACGTTAGTCAAAGTGACTAACAAAGGCTCTGGCTAACTTTTGTTAGTCACTTTGATAAAGAAAAGTTTTTCAGTGCATGTACGAATGTAGTAATTCCCGATATTCACTAAAATAGCGTAGATATTATTTTTATTATATGCAACATGACATTCTACTGCGCAATATTCAGCCCAATTTCAAAACAATAACAACGATCAGCTGACCATTCATTCAAGGCGACGTTCAATGTGACGTTCAAGGCGACGTTCAGGGCAACGCCATGCGCAGTAGCGTGACGTCATATAGGAAGATACTGAAAACATTTATCGTGTGGACCTGAAAATATTATTTTTCACTCGCGCAGGCGCTGCGCGAGTGAAAAATAATATTTTGAGGTCTACAGTCATGAGAGAATTACAGATACTAACTAAAGCAGAGTAGATTTTCTTTTTATTTTATGCTATGAGACATTTTATTGCGCAGTATTCAGCCGAATTCGACCCCAAACGTGTACGTTTCAAAACAATAACAAAGATCAGCTTATCGCTCCTTCAAGGCGACGTCATGCATCTAAGCGTGACGTCATTTAGGAAGCTACTGAGGTATATTCCTCGATAACTATCGAGTCGATGGATATTGAGAAATATCTTTTAGATAATTTGCAATAATTCACAGTCTAGCATATAATAAAATAATATTCAAGTGAACAACTCGTAGCCAAATTTGCAACACGCAGAGGTGGTCGTACCAGTCACATACGGGTAGATAGTTGTATTGTTTTTGGACAGCCCCTTAAAGGGAAACGAGTAGACTTTGTGACAGACTCCTATCTCCCAGTGTCCATCAAGAGGATTGAAAGAACCAGTTGGTGTCCCGAAAAAGCCCACATGGTCAAAGGAGTACGCTCAAAGGTACCAAGTGACTGTGGAAAATATTCTCTTGAGTGACGAAAACAAATGATGCCTCGTCATTTTCATGCTTACTGAACTGAAATGGAACAAGTGTCCTCCACAATTTATTGCAATTACTTGGACTTTCTCTGTCCTTGAAACTGCTCGACATGACATGACCTTCACGGCTGAAAGAACCGTTTAATCAACACGACAAATATAAATTTTCACAACAGTCATCTGCTCTGTGTTGCCATAATATACCGCCTGGCAGATCTTGTCTCATTAACAAGATGGAACATGATGGCAATCCAGATTCACCGTTGTAATAGTTTGTTTACCGCTCATGCGCGCGTTATATTTGGGACGATTCTGTGAAAAAAAGTAATGGGGAATTCAATGCTCTGTAAAATTCAATTTACGGAAGATAAAATGGACATCTGTAATATCCGAAACGAATAATTGCAATTCTCCTTTATTTTATTTTGCTTTATTCTCATTTCTGTGCATTGTCTTTAACTCTTTAGGCGCGACAGGCGACTAAAGTCAACAGACGGCAGACCGCGGGAAGGTACTGCCGTCGTCATTTAGCCAACTGTGTGTGTCCAACTCCAAGTGCTTTTAACCCTTTACCCAATGCAGACGATATCAAAATTTATTATTTTAAATATCATTTTTTCAAATTTTAAAAACAAATTCAACAAAACCATATCATGTGACTCCTCGTTGGAACGAGCTCGTCGAGGTCGCATGATATGGTTTTGTTGAAATTTTTTGAAAAATATTTTTTCAATTGCTGAATTTGCATATTATACGGGTAAGGCCTCTGCGTTGGGTAAAGGATTAAACAAACATACGTATTCCTATGTTGAATGCACCATTTCTGTCCTATCTAAGAACAACTAAATCGTCCCTTGAAAGTATAAAGGTGCCAGCTGCAATGTGACCGTTTCTCAGATAATTCCGCAGCAAAAGAGTTAAATAATACTCGCAAAAAGTCTGTAATAGATACAGTACGTGGAGAGTGGATTGTAACTAAATCACCCGCGGAGTGGAGTTATCAGCCAAGCTATAACTTTCAAATTTTGTACATATCGACAAAAAACACAAGCAATGTTTCAGCCAATGAACCTCCGGGTTTAACCCGGAGGTCCATTGGCTGAAACTTTGCTGGTGCTGGTTATGCTTTGCAACAAATTTGCAATTATTTCTCGGGTGGAATCTCCACTCTGCGGGTGATTTAGAAATAATGCACTCTACACGTACTGTATATGTGTTTTTATGCCGTCTGCCAAAGTGTTTTTGCAACAGTGACATGGAAACAATCTGACTAGAAAGTCTGATCCAATTTGTTTTGGACAGGTGACATTAAATACCGTTGGTCGTGTTCCATGTGTCTATACCGCGGTACTTAAGTATTTCGGGAACAGAAATAAGTGTCCTCGGTACTTCCAAAATACTTCCATTCATTAACGCGGGTTGGTGGGTCGTTTATGGATTATTTACGTTACGAAGTCATCTCATTTGTTTGTTAGGTTTTTTGTCTGTCTTCTGATTTTCAAGAATACACACGTATCGGTGCAAGCCATTTCGGCCACTAACAATTTTAGTCGTGTATGGTGGCTTATTAGCTCCACGTAATTTTTAGCTTAACTTGACAAAGTCAAAATAAACTATTGCCATCACGCGAGTGGAAGTATGCGAGTCTGTTCACATTTTCTTTAACACAGGCTACACCTCCTAGTTCTTGTCCGATCATCACGAAATTTCAGATGCAGGTTCGAGGTCATGTCGCGATGAAAATGTCCTCCTTGGTCGCGATCGGTCAGCCGCGACGGCTGTCTAAGCCCGGATCCCGAAAACCTTAAGCACGGTCTACAGGTCGTATTAAAGAGTGGATTTCATTATAGCTTGGTAGGATGACTTCCTATGATGCCTAGATGAGAAATCCCCCTTTTGGTCTCTATCAGTCAATCATGACGGCTATGCGAGCCCGAAAACCTTTAGCATAGTCAACAGGTCGTATGTGTGAAAGGATTTCATTGTAACTTCGTTGGATGACTGTATGCTGTCTAGGTGAGAAGGTCCTTTTTTGGTTGGGTTCAGTCAGCTGTGACGGCCTCTGGGGTGCGTTACCTAGATTCCTTTAGTACAGTCTACAGCTTGTATATATGAAGGGATTTCATTGCAAATTTGTAGAATGACTGGGTATAATGCCTGGATTACAGCATTCTATTTGGCCACGATAGGTCTTCCGAGACGGCCGCACAGACCTGTAACCTAGATTTGTTTAGGATAGTCTACAGTTCATATTTACGAAGCGATTTCATTGTAACTTGGAAAGACAAAGATAACTCGGTATGATGTCTAGATGAGACTTCCATTTTTGGTCACAATCGGTCAGCCGGTACCGCCGCCTGGTCGAGTGACCTAGATTCCTTTTAACACTGTCTACAGGTTGTATTTTATGAAGGGATTTCATTGTAACTTGGTATGATATCAAGATAAGACCTTCCTAATTTGGTCATGGTCGGTTAACCATGACTGCCGAACCGCCATGTAATCTAGATTCATTTAGCAAAGTCTACGAGTTATATTTATGAAGGGATTTCATTGTAACTTTATAGGAAGACAAGGTTTGGAATAATTTTACTGCAACTTGTTAACTTTAGTTGACAGATGCTAACACATTAACACAGACCCCACTTCTTTAGTACAGCCTATACCCCAAATTATTCGTATTAAAAACATAGCACACAGGGAACAGAAATTAACGTATTCTCAATTATCACAATTCTTGTCGTACTCCATAATCCTTTCATAAACGTTGAACATTATATTTTTCATCTAACATTACACACAGTTAAATTAGGCTACAGTGTCATTGACACTTTCATTAGTTATTAAATTGCAGCTACAATTTAGTAAATTGTAAATGTAATTTAGCTAGATTGTAGCTACAATTTAATTACCTACAGTTCAGCTAAATTGCACCTACAGTGCACTAAATTGTACCTGCAATTTAACTAAACTGTAGCTACAATTTACTGAATTATAGATACAATTTAGCATCTTCACTCTCATTGGTCCCGCTAAATTGTAGCAGCAATTTAACTCAACCAATCGGGGACACGGGAACGTTATTTAGTGCGAGTGTATTCTGGGGCGATATTTAGCCCAGATCATGCAGTATTGAATTCTCAGGTCGATTCAAATGACTTGGAAAACAAAAAAAAATGGAACTGTATCTATATATTTTGGACCCATTAATATGCGGAATTCGTTACTAAACTGGGATTCATCGCATTCAATGTTTCAATCTTCGTGTTGTATTATGCCACCTCCAAAATTAGAAGTACTTTTTAAAAACTTTTTTTGTTATGTAACATCCACCCTTGATTATACTAGACGAGATGTCTGCGTGATTATTATTTCCCAATTCGCGATGTGCTTGTACGGTACGTGGATAGTGTATTATCGCTAAATCACCCACAGAGTGGAGATTCCACCCAAGCAATAATTGCAAATTTATTGCAAAGCATAAAAAGTACAAGCAAAGTTCCAGCCAATGGACCTCCGGGTTATACCCGGAGGTCCATTGGTTGAAACATAGCATGTTTTCTTTGTCCACATGTACATAATTTGAAAGTGATACTTTGGGTGATAACTCCACTCCCCGTGTGATATCGTTACAATTCACTCTCTGTGTACTATAGCCTACGTTTATGCATTCTGCTTTGTTTATTTTGTGTGTGTCGGGGTAGGGAAATTTTCCAAGTTTTTTCGAATGGATATCTTAACCCCAAAGTGCAGCCACCTGGCCTTTCCTTCTCGTCCAATAAGCTTGAAGTTCTTTTCCGCGGCCCCTGCGTAGTTACATTGGGACGCGACATATTCCGCAACAGTATATTCTTCCCTTTATTTTAAGTTGCCACGGAGGTCTTGACATTTGTGAGACCGAGGGACATCGTCCAATAAGCTTGAAGTTTTTTTGTGAAAAAAATCGAAAACCACTACTGACAATACTTGGAGATGGTGCCGGGCAGTTTCTCTCCAAAATAACCCCAGCACGGGCGTTTTGTCCCAATTCGAGTTTTAGGGGAGACTGGGGTGTTTTGTGTGGGAAGGGTCCCTTTCAAGTGTTTTCGAAGAAAGATATTAACCCTCGTAGCCTTGAACCCTGTCCTATAAACACGAAATTATTTTAAACTAATTTCTTGTGAACAGCTAGTCATAATTCTTTGAGATACGGACGGTATTCACCTTCTTTTATTGACAGGGACTCTACTTTGTTCACAAAATGTTTCTTGTTTATGTTGTAATACGAAAAGATCTATGCACCCAATAAGTGTTTTCATGAGTATTTTATCGCGCGCTTGTGCTTGCACAAGACTTTTCTTGTTTATATTGTAGTGAATATTTAAAAATTTAATACGACACCTGTACTCTAAAATCATTTAGTTTAAATATTGACCCAAATCAACTGCGATGAGTGAATGCGAACCCAGTTGGGTCCATATTCACTCAAATCAGTTGATTTGGATTGATCGTTAGCCAAACTGATGGGTGCGTGGGAGCTCAGTATGCAGAGGTGCAGGCTGCAAGCCGAGAGGTATTCGGTTCGAATCCTACCTGCGGCAACCGCGTTGTGTCCTTGGGCAAGACACTTCAACCCCATTTCCCATGTGGGGGCATTGTGGCGTTGTGTACTAAGACGTTCTGCACGTCGATGGTGCACCTATCTTCAACCAATGCTAACCCTGCTTGTGTGGAGATGGTATGTTGGGGAGCTGACAGTTGCTCGTCGTTGCTCGGTGGTTCTCTCCGGGTACTCCGGCTTCCTCCACACGTAAAAAGGTTACTGTCATGGCCATTTTGCAGAAATTAGTGACCCTAGACACCAGTAAAGAGATATATAAATAATAAATAAACACAACTGATTTTAGAGTGTGTATAAATGAATAAGATATTACGGAATGTTTATGCAGTACAAAGATACGTCATTTATTATTTATTTTTTTCTAAAATGGTTGCCTCGAAAAAGTGCAAACCACAGTGACGTCACGTTCAGTTTCGTTTGCGATTGGCATGATATAATTTTTTAAAAAGTGGAGTCTCTTGTTTTCCGGTGAATCCGATTTGGTGACCCAACTACTGCGGTATTGAGGAGCTGTGTGTTGGAATAAATAAATAAATAAATAAATAAATAAATAAATAAATAAATAAATATTGGGAGAATAAATAAATTAAAAAATAAATAAATAATAAATAAAAATAAATAAATAAATAAATAAATATAAATAAAAAAAAAAAAAATAAATAAATAAATAGGGATCTCTTGTTTGAACCTGTCGGACCACTGGACAAATCTTTGATTGTGCTGATCATGCTTTCCCATAGAATTGGCAAGTAATTGTTCGAGCGAAACATAATTTATGGATGTTTTGATGTGAATCATCTTCTTTAACAGTCCATTTTTGAGTAAAACAGCTTGTTTTAGGACCAAATCTGCTTTTTAAGTATAGCATTGTATAATCTCGACAAAACCGGACACGTTAGTCTGTCTTCCATTGTCGCCTTCCACTCGCCACTTTAAGATTCATTTTCCGTTGATGATTTCAATTAACCCTTTATCCAACGTAACGGCCAAAATCGTTCAGCGCTATTCTCAAAAATTGCCAATTAATTTTCGTTATTTTTTTCATATTTGTTTCAAAAACATAGGTTATGACACCTCGTTGGAATGAGGTCGACGAGCTTGTCCCAACGAGGGGTCATAACCTATGTTTTTGAGAAAAAATGAAAAAACTTAGTTATTCAAGGGTTTTTTTGCAAGTGTCGTCTGCTTTTCATGTTAGGTAAAGGGTTAAATCATGACATGAATCTTGATGGAATGCCAAACTTTGACGTATCAAATAATTAAAAAGTTTTGAACATCGTCCTTCCGACTGATACGGCAAATATAATATCATCCATCGCAAGGGTTTGACTTGTCGATGTCACAAGCAGTAATACAATCCCACACTTTATATACTTTAAAAATATTTTCTGATTCCGGAAGCGACTTGATAATTTTTTTAGTCTTTTCACGAATTTCGTCTCATTAATAGTTCACACTGTCGTCCGATTGTCAAAATTTAGCACACAGATACTCCTCTCGCTCATAACAATTGTTAATGAAATGCGTGTAACTTTAAACGACCATATTGTTCTTCTGACAAGCTTGTTTTCTTGATCATTGGGCATTAATAAGTTTTTTACAAATCAACACAATCCAATTTTCCATTGTCACTTTGCAATTTTAGGATGTTAAATCATTTCATTTATTACACGCCAATTGCTTTTCCTCTAGTTTCACATTTATAAATACGTACGGAACATGTGTTCCATGCGGATTACCGTTGACGGACAATTTTTTCCTTCTGACGTCATGGATCCATCGGAACTACCAATCTTCTCCCATTTTCGTAATCGACCAATCGAAACGTCGCATTCTCGCCTATATCAATTTGTAAGCTGCGGTAATAATAATAATAACTCTTTGGCCAGCCGCTGATTTGTCGCGGTCCTCATAAGAGAAGGCCATCATTCCCCCTGCACCCCACCCCCTCTTCCCCTCCTCTCCTCCCAGCATTCAGATATAAACTGCTTAATAGTGTCCCTCACTTCATCTTTTTCAATTTCTTCAATAAGCATTCCTACCCTCTCCCTCGTGTCCCCCTTCAGCCATCTATCCTTTGTTTCTTCACCCCACTTCTGCATTATTCTTCCAGTAAATTTTATTCTATGAGGTATATACTGTGGGCATTCCAAGAGAAAATGTTCCAGGGTCTCCACTACTCCAGAGTGGCACATTTGGCATCCCTTTTCCCCATCTCTCCCAATTTTTCCCCGAAGCTCCAGTGATCTTGATCTCAGTTTGAACAGCAGTGACCCTCCAAAGGTGCCATCTAGGTACTTCTCAAAAGCTGGCTTTTCTTTATATTGTAACCCCTGCAGTGATCTTTTCACGCTAACCCCTGCTCGCCAGTTTCGATTGCAATCTTCCATGACTCTCTCTTTGACAAACCTTTTGCCTTCTTTCATTCCTACTTCTATGTTTGTGACCTCTATAGAGTAATTGTCCATTAGTTCCCTCACATGTTTTGACCACCCCGTTTCTATATTAGAATTCCAAATGGTATCGAGCATCAATTTGCACCACCGGTTGTCAGGCAGGTTTCTCAAGTAGTTAAAGTAACACAGTTTTCCCAAATCTACCCTGTCCTTGATTTTCATCCACCCAAGCTCCCCCTTACTGCTTCCAAAGTTGCAGCATTACTCGACCCTGTTATCCATCTGCCGGCATCATTTTGAGTATTTTCCAACTTCTTAATAACGGTTTGGTTTAATGGAATCACGTCCGTGCCATACGTTATACTTGGTAAACCCACCCTCTCCCACAGTGTTTTCCCCACAAAGACCTTGTTGAAACTATTTTTCCCTAAAAGTTTTAGTTGGTTCAGAATTCTTTTCCCCTTCAGAATCAGTTTGGCTGAGTAATTTCTGTACACCCCTCTTCCCGTTATATTTATGCTTACCCCTAGATACTCATACTCTCCCGTTTCTCCTACAGTGATTTGTTTGCTTTCCCCTTCGGGGATTGAGAACTCCCCCACTCTCCATCTCTTCGTCATATCTACCTTGCGTCCAACGGGTATTACCTTGCTTTTATTTTCATTTAGTTCGAGCCGCCAAGTGTTCCCATATCTACCAACAATTTCCAGCAGTTTCTCTAGCCCCTGTTCAGTTCTAGACATTAACACCATGTCGTCCGCAAAGAATAAGCCTGGTATCTTTATGTCTCCAACATTTACCCCCTCCGCACTCTGAATTAGTTCGTCCCCTAAATCTTTAACATACAATGCAAACAAAATCGGTGAAAAGATACACCCCTGCTTGAGGCCTATATCCATAGGGACTCGTTTTGTAGTGATACTCCCTAGACTGAGTTGGCTTTGCACATCTGTATACAGTGCTTTCATGATTCCCACAAAGTCACCCCCAGTCCGATGCCCTCGAGCTTTCGCCACATACCTTCCCTCCACACTCGGTCGTACGCTTTTTTCACATCTAGAAATGCCAGAAATATCTTTTTCTTTTCAGCCTTTGTTGATTCTATCAGTTGGGTGAGTGTAAATAGGTGATCAGTGACTCTTCGTCCTTTCCTGAAACCATTTTGAATTTCTCCTAAAAAACCTTTCTCTTCAATAACTTCCTCTAGTCTACCGTATATGACCTTACAGAATACTTTTCCGATGTTACTACTAACTGATATCCCCCTATAGTTATCTAGAACTTCCTTATCCCCCTTTTGTGTATGAACGACACCTTACTTTCCCTCCACTCTCTGGGGACCTCTTGCTTTCGCAGAGCCAGGTTGCGGTGACAGCCGATAAATCGAATGTGTCAATTGGAAAATATTTTTGTTTTAATCCACCAACATTAACGGAATTAAACTTATTCTATAAATGGGGAGTGGTTTTCTAAAACCAAGTTTTGACGTTGACTCCAATATATCTCAGATAACGGTATCTTATTTCTTAACAACACAAATAAATAACCAATTTGGACCCAATTTCCATTTATATTTTTCTGTTCACGTATCGATATGTGTTTTCCAATCACGCATGAGTTTTGTTTTTGTTTTTATTTCAAGCAGACGTTAGAACTGTGATAGTCTACATATAAGATCGATTGTTTAAATTAACTCTTTGAACCCTAGCGGCCGTTTTTTTTTTTGGCCAGGAACATGATACGTCATAATTTCGTTAAATAGGTGGATGCTAAATTCATGTGTGTGATAGACCAATCAATATTTTCAACGTGCAGCCCCAAGGCTGCACGTTGAAAATATTAATTGGTTTACCCCTAAATAAAGAACATCGGCTCTTCCAGTTGCTGTCATTGAACTAATATGGAAGATACCACCAGTGTTCAAAGGGTTAATTGATTCTATGTCGTTAATAAAGACTCATGTCATCGCCAAGGGATACAATGTTGAATTCGACGCTGTGCCTCCCATTCTATCCTTCCGTGCTGGCAGTCGTGCCGCATTGACGAACAGATTCACATATCGGGACGTTCTGTGTATACTGAATATACATCACAAAGTCATTTGAGATCAATTCACATGTATCTAGCGGTTAACCGTTTATCCGAAATGAGACGCAGAGGAAAACGTCAATATATTTATTTTAAACAATTGGACATTATTATTTTCCGCATCCGATATATAGCTCATGATCCTTCATTGGGACGAGCTTATTCCAATTATAGTTCCAAAGATATATGCTGTGGAAGAAACACGGGTAAAGTAAAGAAAAATGAATTCGAGTTTTATATATATTACGGTATGTTTCCCCTTCGGTTATGTAAAGAGTTAACTATTCGTGGGAGAAGCGTGCCAAATCTCGCCGCCTTTTAATTTTTGCAAGGGAAGGCTATCACATTCATTATCCCTGGCATGTGGATACCATCTTGAACTTCACAGCTCGAATAAGCGGAAGTATTAAATGAATCCAGCCGATGTCTACAAGATGTTTAGCGCAAGATTGGTTTCTATGATTGTATGTTACTATGAATTATAGGACTGAAACATTTGTATCGGTGCGGGTTTGTGTTCTGGTGGAATGTTCCATTTATTGGGAGTTTTTCTAATTACCAGACTAGACCGAAAAACGACTTGCGCAATCAAATCAGACCCGACAGGGCTGCCATCTTTTTCATGTCACGTGTTTACTATGGTCTCCAAATGCTTTCGACGGTGAAGTTTGGATGAGGGTGGAAATTCTGGGGATAGATTTGATTGTATAGGAGAGTTTCGAATTACCGAAAAGTACACAACAATGCATAAAATTACCAAAAAACGGACTTCCCGAGAGCTCTATCTTGGATGGTACTCGATTGGTATGAGTATCACGTAGTTCTATTAGCCTGTCAACTACTATGTTCCATTGCTTTATACTATTTTCGCTGCTCGAATTATTTCAGATTCCTCGTTTTCAGCTATCACGACCCACTCCAAACTTATTCTCTTTATATTATTACTACCCAAAACTATCACAGATCCTGTCCCGTCCTTTGCTTTTCAAGCGGCCTAAGTACATTCAGTCAGACTGCTCCATTTTCCTAGGACCAAATCTCTCTTTTCAGCCTCTTACATAAGTGGAGGTCTGTGAGATGTTCCTGTGTGCCAGTACAAAATGTGGTTGTATCGAGATGTGCATGTGTGCTTGTGCCTAATGCGCGTACGGCACATGCAGAGCATCAATACACACTGGATGAGCCTGATGCTAGTGTAGTTATATTTTAGCAGTACCCGGTACACCCATGATGGCTCACCATTTTTATATATATACAGTACGTGGAGAGTGGAGTGTAACTAACTCACGCGTGGAGTGGAATTATCACCGAAAGTATCACTTTCAAATTCTGTACATATCGACAAAAATCACAAGCAATGTTTCAGCCAGTGGACCTCCGGGTTGAACCCGGAGGTCCATTGGATGGAACTTCGCTTGTGATTGTTATGCTTTGCAACAAATCTGCAATTATTGCGTGGGTGGAATCCCCACTCTGCGGGTGATTTAGTGATAATACTCTCTCCTCTTACTGTATTTATACTCTAGAGATTTGACCAATGCTGAGCACTCCTCCGTGAAAACTTACCTGCTGGGTGTATAACAGCTTATTTTTTTATTGAACTTAATTCACAAGGTTGGTTTCAGAAGAAGCAGGGCGAGTCAATATCAGCTTAATGCAGTTCGATACAGCTGGATACCGCTAATTCAGCGTGAAGTCCCACGCTGCCGATTAAATAAACCGACATAATTAACCGCGCGGTAACACATACAGGTCAGCCAACGAATTACCGTGCGGGAATGAGCAACACTTAAATGTCAATAACTTGGCAAAGGGAGTGAAAAACTTCAAATAATTTTATTTATTACATTTCACTCCCTATACTACATGATACGTCTGGTATATTTCATTAATACTTAGTATTACTCTAGATCAGGCATGTCAAAGTACTGCCGGTACCAACATCACCCATTCGGGGACGTGACAGAGCCTGTCCGGTCGAAACTGGTACCGGTACCGGGACAAATCAACAATTGGGTGACATCAAAGTCAGATGGGAGAAATTCGTATTTAAACCGACGCAGTCCCCAAGATCGCAAAGATAAACATGGCATCGTACCAATTATTCTGCGGGGTCATCAAAGTGATCATAAAGCACGAAAATCGAGCTTTATGACTACTTTGATGTCACAGAATAATTTCTTTGAAGTAGCCGATGGTGGTGCTTCCATTGTCTTTGATGCCACGTTTGGAAAGTTAAAATGATCGGCCTTATCGAGGTGGTGGTGCAGACAGAACATGCCCCTTTAGGGGGATTTAATAAGTTCATTCTCAAATAAGCTGAAAGAAAATCGTGTAAGTGTGCCATACACAATTCGTCCTCTGAGTTCAAATGTCTTCTATGTGCCAGTAGGCACATAGAACACACTTGAACTCGGGGGACGAATTATTAGCCCGTTTACCCTCGTTCAGTTAGGAATTTCCCCATAACATAAGTTTGTCCCTGTACCGGCGGGACAAAAGCTTCAGTATCGGTGCAGGTTGGAGCATGAGGGGAACCGGCGGTACCGGTACAGGTACCGATTGACATGCCTGCTCTAGATTTAGTATGACTCAAATGGTGATCGACTTTCGTAAACATCATAATTTGCGCAAATTACCTTTCACTTTTGGCATCACACAAAATAGAGGACCGGACTTAGCGAATATGTGTATTCTACTCACTCTGAAGGAAATTGAAGTTTCCTGAAATGGGTTTATTCCATGTAGACCAATTCCACTTAGACCAATTCCAGGTAGACCAATTCCAGGCAGACCAATTCCATTTAGACCAATTCCAGGTAGACCAACGGTTGGTCTTTCTGGAATTGGTCTACATGGAATGATTATTTTTTTTAAAAATAAACTTTTTTTATTTTCAGTTTTGTTAAGGATTGCTGTTGGTTACAAAGAAACTTAATAAATATAAAACTTTTGTTAAGGATTGCTGTGGATTTCTAAAAACAGTTTCAAATTATTTGATGAATCTTTATTGAATATTATTATAGGATTAGCATAGCATTGATATGCAATTTATTTATTGCTTTGGTAATTGTTGTCTGTGAGTGCCATTTACTTGGTGTTTAGATAACAATATGGAGAATGGCAATTAAATAAAAGTTGCAATAAAAACCTTGATTAGGTGGCTGACATCACTTTTTCATTTTCAAGTGACAACATATTTGTAACAATTTTATAGCCAAAAAGAAAAACACTTTAAGCAATAAAATCATACAGATGTGGATATTAGTGGAACATGCTCGTGAAGCTTGTTTCAGGGGTAACAGGACAAAACCTCCTCAAGACAACCCCCCTCGGACAAAACCCCCTCATTTTATGAAATGGTAGACAAACCCCCCTCAGGACAAAACCCCCTCAAGACAAAACCCCCTCGGGTTATTTTAGTGCTAAAAGTATTTTCTATTTTGTCAATAGAATTATACAAATGTGGATGTTACTGGAACAAGCTCTTTGAACTTGTTTCAGTAACATCCACATTTCTATAATTTTATCTACAAAATTGAAATTCTTAAGCACTAAAATAATTCTTTGGAAGAATTTATTTTGGTAGAAACACACACAATTCTATAATTTTATTGACAAAAAAATACTTTAAGCACTAAAATAATTCTATGAGAAATTCAATTCTGTTAATAAAGTTGTAGAAATGTACATATGACTGAAACAAGCTCACGGAGCTTGTTTCAAGCACACACACATTGCCGTAATTTTATTGACAAAAAGAATTTCTTGAGCACTAAAATGAATAAAACAATGGTCATTGTTTGGTCCCATTCTCCAGTACCCCAAGTGTAGTGTAAACACCCAAAATGTGGACTGATAAAAATCTTTGATGTGGGTGATGTGTTACTGAATAAAACAATGCTCATTGTCTGATCCCATTCTCCAGTACCCCAAGTGTAGTGTAAACACCCAAACTGTGACAAACTGTTATGGATTCACAGTGGAAACAAAATAACACTTCAAACAACATGTTAACTTGTTAACAAACAAAGTATATACAAAAATATTTTTATGCAAGCATGCATAAAATTCCCCCCCCCCCACCCACCCATTGAAAAAATACAAAATAATATCTGAAAAAATGACAATAGAAAAATTCCAAGTAGACCAACTCTGAATTACTCTTTATATCAAATTGGTCTACCTGGAATTGGTCTACTTGGAATTAATCTAAATTAATTTAGTTTAAACAATATTTATTCAGCAAATGGCATGTGTATACATTTCACAATAACAGAGGATAACGAATATTCTGAACAACACTAGATACAATCGTATACACAAAACAAGGAAATCAGATTACTATGTAAAAGAGGGATTCGACAGAAAGCTAAAGCTTATGTAAGTCGTCTCCCTGACAACTTATAACTTACTCCTGTAGGTGGTACAAATCAGCGGAGGAACCCACACGTCGTGGCATGACGGCCGAGACGTTCCCCCCATTGTAAATGAAGTTATAACTAACTAACTTGACTGTTAACTTCATTAACTTTACAATAAAAAGAAAAAAATACGGAACAGAGGAAGGCGCCCCGACCGCCAGACAACGACGTGTGGGATTGTTTAAACTTCAAAGTGAAAGGAAGAGAAAGAAAGAAGCGGGAAGAACAGGAGCGCTGATAAATAGAAAAAAGAAAAAGGAAAGAAAAAAAAAGAAAAAAAAGTAAAAACAAAAACAGTATGATATAATGGAATGAAATGAGATGAAATCAGCTTGAATACATGGAGCTTATCACATTAGGCGGATGCAAATGAGCATGTATCGAAGTCACGCTCGAGCCTTCAATGGACAGCTTACGACGAGCCGAACTCAAGGTAAGATCTATAATAATAACACTTTGGCCAGCCGCTGATTTGTCGCGGTTCTCGGACGAGAAGGCCATGGTTACCCCTGTGCTCCCAACTGCCTCCCTATTCTCAGGAACCGGAGCAAGACTCCGACACACATTTTGCACGTACACGCAGATGGTAACAATATGTATATCCTACAATGTCTTGAGAATAAGTAAGTTAATACAGACGAAGTACATGTCGAAAGTCTGCTAAATAGAATTAATACTCAAAATAATCGCAAGTAGGCAATTTATTAGCTTCTAGTTGAGTTAGTCACAAATTAGGTGTAAATAAACCACGAGGGGTTAAAAGTTGGAAGGCGTGAGGGGGCATTCCACAACTGACATTGGTCAATGGGTCGTATTATGCCAGCAAAGCAACAGCTGTCTGATACAGTGAACAATTGCTATTTCAGAGTTGATTTTCCCACGAGGAGTGGGGATGGAGTGGGGGAGGGGTGGGGGGGGGGGGGTATTATTTAGCTTTAACTCATTGGAATCGCTTGCTAGATAAAATGAAGTCATGTACCACTTCCGAGATAAAGTGGTTGTCCACATTATTCAAGAATTCAGAGCCAAACAGAAGTGTTGATGTATCTACTACATATGGGAGTAAATTAATCGTATAATTACGAGCGTTTAAGAACAAAGGGCAATGAAAGAAAAAGTGATCAGTAGTTTCACGATGACCACACTGACAGGAGGGGCTGGCTGATAAGTGATTGTCGAAAAGGTGGGAATTGAGACTACTACAACGCAGTCGCAGCCTACAGTGGTATATTTGAGCCCTACGGGATTTCGCATTGCTATAGAACTTAGGTGGTCTTTGACTACCATTACTGAGAAACGCTTTAAAGTTAGTCAATGATGAGTTCTCGCGGACAGGTAACGGTAACTTATTCCACTGGTCAGTAACGCTGAGGATAAAAGAAGACTTATACAATTGCGTTCGGCAAAAGGGAACTCGGTGTGTTTGACTAGTTCTGAGACCATGTGATGAATTCGTCAAGGAGATAAGTGGGGGAACTTTTTTGGAAATGTATGGAGGCGACATATAGTGATACATTTTGAAGAACTGAATTAGTTTGTGCTTGTGTCGTATTTCTTGCAAGGATTCCCACCGTGTTTCGGAATATATCAAAGACTTACTGACACTAACTGTTGCTCCGGTGATGATTCTTGCTGCTGCAGTTTGTATTTTTTCCAGTTCCGCAACATTGGTAGCAGAACAATTATCCCAGACAGTGTCCGCGTATTCAAGAAGAGGCCTAATAAAGGCAAAGTATATTTTTTACAGGACACTGCGATCGAGGTTAAATTTCTGTCTCCTCAACAAGTCTACGCGAGACCAGACTTTGGAGCAAATGTGGTCAATGTGGTTGTTCCATGTACATGTGTTATTTAGTATGAGCCCTAAGTGTTTGTGGTCAGAAACTTCTGATATCTGTGAGTCACCTAAATATAAGGGTGGGTGAAAGTTGGGATTGTTTTTACGTGATACACACATACTTTCAGTTTTATTGGGATTGAACTTGACCAACCATGTTCTGGCCCAATGCTCGATTGTAACCAAATCATTGTTGATTATGGCCGCGGCTTGCTCTGGGTTTTCAATAAATAGATATAGGGACGTATCATCTGCGAAGAGGCGAATACTGCTGAGTAAGTCGTTGGTTATATCGTTTATGTATATCAAAAACAGTAAAGGTCCGAGTATAGACCCCTGAGGTACACCGGCATTGATGGGTCTCCATGACGATGACTCCGAGGCTATCACAACTCGCTGCGACCTATCCGCAAGGTACGATTTTAGAAGTAGAAGTAGTTCTCCTGAAACACCAATACTCTCCAGCTAAATTAATTTAAACTGAGTTGGTCTATCTGGAATTGGTCTAAGTGGAATTGGTCTACATGGAAGACACCCTGAAATGAATACCATCTGGTTATCTGATATCTCATTTTCCAAAGTTTTTAAGGAAACTTCCAGTATTCAAGGAGGATTTTCTGGGTCCATGGCAAGGGGTTACTAAATCCATGACGTTAAGGAAAGCTGGGGCTGCTGTGGGCCTCTGGGAATCTTTTCAGTTTAATTTGATTCTATGATATGGACTGTTTAAATGTTTTCTACATGTCAATTGCACCAGGTTTGAATGAAAAAAAAACAGCACTGGTACTTTGATACAAGTTCTTGTTGGTCCCACAATAAATATCACCCAGTGCATAAAGCCAATCTCGAGAGTGAGTTGACGCTTTTCTTTGCTTGGGGCCTGCTATTTTTAATATTCACAAGCTGCAGGGCATCTTCCTTTGTGTCATTGAGGGTTGTATCACATAATCACATTGCGGAACATATCATTCACGACACGTCTAATACGGGAACAACCTCAGAAGTCAACGACGAGGGGAGCAACGTTATTAACCCTTCACCCAACGAATCGCCCGCATCCGCCCACGTAATATGCAGATTCAGCAGTTGAACAATTTTTTTTATTTTTCGAAAAGGTTAAAAAAAAACATATCATGTGACCCCTCTTTGGAACGAGCTCGTTCCAATGAGAGGTCACATGAAATGGTTTGGTTGAAAGTTTTCGAAGAAAATTAAAAAACGATCTTGAAATTAATAAAGTTTGATATCGTCTGCGTTGGGTAAAGGGTTAAGTTGATTTCGAAAGCAGAATTGAATTAATCCTCTCTTATATTTCTTTACTGTTTTCCTAATATCAATAGCAGACGACATTTTCAGAAAATATTTCCTGAACACCTAAATATTTTCATTTTTTGGTTCGAAAATATATTTATGACCCCCCTCACCGGAACGAGCTGGATGAGGGAGCATAAGGTATGTGATGGGGACAAAAAATTAAAACACAAATACTAAAAAATGACGATTTTGTAAACAGCGCTGGTCAGCTTCAGTCGTTACGTTAGCTAAAAGTGTAAATTACACATCATGTGAAAAAAGAATCTCCAGTTTGTCGCGAATTGTCGTTATTCGAAACCGTTCACCAAAATGGTGTCGTCCCACCTAGCCAACCTTTTTAATTTCATTAGTAGCGTCTGGCCAACCTTTTAATGATCAGGAGTAGCGTCTAGCCAACCTTTTTTCACACTTGCTTAATCCTTGTTATAGTCTGTAGCATATAAATTGTCATTTTTTTTTGGCAAAATAAAAATCATTTTTGCAAATTAAAATATTGTTGTTTTTTGTCAGTCGGTTGAATTGAGAAAACAATTAATTAGTTTGTTACACATGAAGTTCATGAAGTTATCAAAAAAATTCCCACATTTGAGAGCTGTAAGTCGTCTTTATACAGGAATCGATTAAAAGTTCTTCCAAAGTTGCCACGAGAGCAAAACCAAATTGAACTTGGTGATGAATGGACAAAAACTTTTGCTGGAGAACGGTTTCTATTGCGTGACATAGTAGATGAACAGAACCGACGAATCTTAGTTTTTAGCACTGACGACAATTTGCGACGATTGTGCAATTCTGACATTATGTTTGCAGATGGAACATTCTATTCGTGTCCCGAGTTGTTTTATCAGCTGTATTGTATTCATGGAATGGTTGACCGTAAAGTTTTCCCCTTGGTGTTCGCGCTTCTGCCAAATAAAACTCAATCAACTTACTCAATATTTTTCAACATTCTGAAGGATGAGATTCTTCAACGAAACTTAACGTTTGCACCAGATACATTCATGATAGACTTCGAGACGGCGGTGATGAACGTTTTGGAGTGCGTGTTTACTTCCGTGGTGGTTAAAGGTTGTTTTTTCCACTTTACACAGTGTATCTGGAGGAAGACTCAATCCGTTGGTTTAGTGAGACATTACAATCAAGATGATGACGTCAAACTTCTTGTCCGGAGGGCTGCTGTTCTTCCACTCATTCCCGTCCAACATGTTGAAGATTTCTGGCTAAATGCTTTAGAATCAGCCGAGGACATTTCCGTGGATGTCACCACATTTACTGACTATGTTACCGAACAATGGGTAGAGGGTGTTCCCATCAGCAAATGGAACCATCACAACAACGACGGCGCAAGAACAACCAACAATGCGGAAGGTTGGCACAGCAAAATAAAAAAAATGTGCAGAGCTGCTCACCCAAACATATACTCTTTCCTTGTATTGCTAAAGAAATTGCAGGCAACCAACGAAGCAAAAATGATTCAACTTGAATCCGGAGGTCTCGCACCAAAAAGACGAAAACGTTACAGAACGATAGACAACCATTTGAAAACACTGAAGAACAGACTCAATAGTGGCAATCTGGACGTTTTTGAATTTGGTGACGAAGCAAGTAAATTACATGTACTAAAATTGAAATAATGTGAAGGTACTTATAGATTTTATTATAAAGTTGAGATGTATTTTGATATGATGTTGTTTGATTATGTAGGTAAGACGATACAGACTATAGCCTAATCCTCTACTGCAAAAGTTGCGTTCAGCCAACCTAACACCTTTCTGTAATTCACACCTATTAACTGGTATTTTAGGAAGGTTGGCTGAGTGGGAATAAACCACCAAAATCGATCTAAGCCGCGGTAAACCGAACTCGGTACAGACCTTTCATGTGAGTTATTAGAGATCATCTATATCTTAAGGATTCTGTATACCTCGAATCACAAGTCCGTCTTCAAAACATTCTCCGCAGCAATGAAAAGAGCCATCGGAAATTGGACCCCTCATGAAGTCAGTTATCTCTCATTTCTTGATAGGCAGAGACAACCAATGATTTGGTTCAAAATTTGATTTGAATCATGAATATATCTCTATTTTGATTTGGTTTAACATTTCCTGCTGATGCAGGGAAACCCCACGTGACATTAGAATTTATTATTACCCATCTTTCCTGCTTTTCCGCCCAGCTAGGGTGCATAGAAGTAGAAAGGAGGGACTTGTTTAAAGATACAACAAATATCAACCAATCAATTTACTCAAAGCACGCGATATCATAATCTGTTATTTTAATTTGTTTTCTTCACATTTTTTAAACAAAATATCGAAATCATATCATGTGACACCTCGCTGTAACGAGCTCGTTCAAGTGAGGGGTCACATGATAACGGTTTTGTTGACAGAGTTAAAAAATAGTTTTATTAAGATGCTCAATTTGTAAATTACGCGGGTGGATGCGGCAGATTAATTTGAGAAAGTGTCTAATGATGTTCTGTTACATATGCTCTTTCAGGAAGATGTTAGGTTAATTTTGTTTGGTGACAAAAGGGCACTTTTCTGCCCTGTTCATATCCGCAGACCAAAGGTGAAGGAGCTTTGTCCCAGCTGGGTGTGGATTCCGACGTCCATGTCTTCACGTGGCCAAGTCCTGAAGAAAAGTGAGGACTTAACAAAGATGCCAAACATGGACCACATAGTAAACTGTTTTGTAAACCCTGAACTGATAAATTGGCTGTCGTTTCTCTTGAACTCTGACGATATTGCATGGGGTTATCCACCCGCCATGTGGCCGTTTATCAAATCACTTAGGGGGTCCTGTATTCAGATGTATTGAACATCATCCGTTTGGATTTGTGTTCCACTTCTGGGCTCATTCTTTGTTTTGCTTTTTCTTCAGGACTGAATTTTTGTATAGGATGATAGAATGATTTTATTCAAAGCCTGACATTGAAAAGTAAAGCATTCTCTTGATTGGTACTATTGTGATGGAAGGAAATGACATCTTAAATTTGAAGTACTGAAAAAAACAAACAATATTGCAAACAATATTTCAATAAACACAAGAATGGATGGTTACGACCTGGTTGTTTGACACATCAATCATTTCAACGACCAACGGACTCACTGTGTCATCGCGTTTCAAAGATTGCGAATGTCTAAATGATGTTAATCATTTCTTGGAGGACCATTAGCTGTCATGGAGTATGAAATATGCTGGAGTTAAAGCATTACATACCATATCGATGTAAAAGTAAAAGATTATCTCCTTAACCCTTTGATTCCGAAAGGCCGCCTGTTCGGTCCAGGGTAAATATGCGAACTGGATTCATAAACTAGATTGTTGCTCAAATAATTTGTGTGGTGGACCAATCAATATTTTCAACGCGCAGCCCCAAGGCTGCACGTTGAAAAAAATTGATTGGTCCTTTCCAAAGTAACGAACATAGAATCTATCACATGATAACACTGAAGTGGTCTGGAAGATATTATCCGTGTTCAAATGGTTTAAAGTATTCAGAAGTCCAAAACCAATGTTATTACTTTCATATATTATTTTGCGTCCATTTTGGAGAGAAAAAATGTTCGTCCTTGATAAGGCGAAGAAGGACATACCAGATCCGGAAAGAAGACCAGAAATAATTTAATCCCAAATCCCTCAAGCCGCAAAGATTCGATTTTATTTCGACAGTGAGGGTCTGATTCGGGATCGACGTTGAATCGGCTTCCTTCGTATATTTCGAATTGGCTAACTCATGTTTTTTTACGAAGGGGGCGATGGAATTTTTAGACAATAGTTCGCTGCTCGGATTCGAGTCCGACTTTTATACTCGAATGGGGAGTACCTAGGATTATTTCGAATCCGAGCAGTAAACTTTTTTATCATATGACTCGTCCGTTTTGTTCACTTTAAAACATTTGATATTTGGTTTTCATATTAATCAGTGATAAATAAAGCCTTCCGTCAATTTCATTGGTCAATTTCAAAACTAGACAATTTGATTGGCTGAACAAAATACAACTGGGCCACATTTTCATAATTTGCATAATTAGAGTTGGGAGCTTTCATTGGTCAATTTCAAAATTGGACAATTTGATTGGCTAAACAAAATACAACTGGGTCACATTTGCATAATTTCTGTAGGGAGAATTTACGTTATCTGTCCTGTTTGGGGTGGGTTATATTGTATTAATCTTTTACCTACAAGAAAAACGCCATTCATTTTTTTTTATATTTTCACTTTTTGCAACCAAAACATAGGTTATGACCCCTCATTGGAACGAGCTCGACGAGCTCGTTCCAATGAGGGGTCATAACCTATGTTTTGGAAGCAAAAAATGAAAATTTTTAGTAATACGAGGATGTTTTTTTCCCAAGTGCCGTCTGCAACTCAAGTTAGGTGATGGGTTAAAAAGTCATACTAAGTGGCTAATTTGTGCGTGTGTGTGTCATATGATAAATAGAATATGAAATGAGTGTTTTTCTCATATAATATTTATGAAACTCGTCCGAATTTTCCGTTTCGGCTCTCCAGAGGCTCGCCAAAACGGAAAATTCTTAGACTCGTTTCATAAATATTATATGAGAAAAACACTCATTCCATATCCTATATGTATTCCTTTTATTTTCTCCTTGTTTGTTTTCCCGTAACAACCCTTTATAATTGATTCAACTCAACCGATTTATAAACAATACAAAAACGTCCATTATCGCTGAGAGTGGAATACGATGCTGGGAGTGTAATACCATTTTCGGGGAGTGGGAGTGAGACAGCGATTTGTTTTGGGAGGAGAAAAACGAATAGAAATAAAATAAAAATGCCTTCTATAGACGGAATCACGGATGAGAAATGAAGGAGTACTTGCCCGTTGCGTGTTCGGTACAATCGACTTATCAGCATGCTTGACTACCTTAGAAGTTACATTGTTACAACGGCAACCTCCACACTGCCATTTGGTAAGTACTGTTGTACCAGTGTAACTAGTAATCTCTGAACTCATGCTACGCGCGAAGCGGGGAAGTCACCAACATGTACATTCCAATTATGTAATTCGGCAGGGAAACAACTGAGTTCAGGAAAAGTGTTCCAAACTAGATCGGATTGAATGTCGATGTAGACATCGAATCCGCGATTTGGTTCGATATTCAATTCAAGGATAAAAATTCTGATTTGCAGGGCCCCACACTAGGGTAGTGAGATCAAATTATTACTAGACGTAACCTATGGATACGAACAAGACTCGTCCAGTTCCTCATTAGACGAAAAGGTAAGGGTTGCAAAGGTTAAAGGGGAGCACAAATAACCGAGTGAGTAGAATACCACACTGCCTCACTTATTCCCTCAACGCTTCTGGTGAGTACGCGTTGGCGTTGAATTTTTTAACCACACATTTAGGTCATGTGCAGACATATCAAAATAAGGATATGGTGGCATCCTCTTTTTACGAGTGGAGTGTTTGATTAATTTCGTCCCTTGACTGCAAAAAGGCTCCATCTTGTTGCATTCGAGGTACGATATACTGAAGTGTTAGAAGCATCTAGGATATTGGTGATTTCCCACTGATAACTGGATTTGTGGCTACACAGAATGCACAGTGATCAGAAATTCAGTAACTACACCACTAAACCTGTGCTTGTCCAGACTGATTTACTGAATCTATAATATAAATACTAGCATCGACCCGTACAGTACGTGGAGAGTGTATTACCACTAAATCACCCGCAGAGTGGAGATTCCACTCTAGCAATCATTGCAAATTTGTTACAAAGCATAACCAGTACAACCAAGGTTTCAGCCAATGGACCTCCGGGTTAAACCCGGAGGTCCATTGGCTGAAACATTGCTTATGTTTTTTTGTCCATACGTACAGAATTTGAAAGTTATACCTCGGGTGATAACTCCACTCCGCGGGTGATTTAGTTACAATCCACTCGCCACGTACTGTATGTATATGTAAACGACACTAACGTGTTTTAAAGGTTTTCAGAATGTTCCACAAGGGAACAGAACCCCTGGCAACAGTACTGTAGTTAGGTGGAGATCTCATAATGTTTATGTTAACAGGTCGTCCCCTTAGTTCCAATTTGTTCTATGTGCCATAGAACACATTGGAACTCAGGCGTCGGAGTCATACCGGCAGCTTCATGACGGTGTAAATGCTCCGGCTTCAGGACGAAGATTGTATTTGGGTTAACATCGGACGTAGATTGGCATAATCAGGTTTGTAAATTTTAAAGAACTGAATCATATTTTAAAGGAATTTACAATATTTTTTCTTAACCTCTGTTTCGTCAGTAATAATGCCAGGTAGTCAGAAGTCCAACTCCTAACCCAATGGACTCCCACCCTCTAAAATACGATGATACGAATCAAGTAATTTGCTAATGTTTTCATGATCACTTGGTCCACTTGTCCTTATAACAGGTACATGAACTTGTTAACGGCTACTATGACGAAAGGTACACAGATACCAGCTATGGCATGCTCACCCGTCAAGTGGCCGTGTATAAAATCTCGCCAGGTATTCTCTTTACGAGGTGTAAATCATTATTTTATTCATTTGGCAATTCCTGCTGCTGCTTCGATCTTTCTTTTTTCTGCAATTGTCTTTGTTGAATTCGGTAATTTTAAACCGGAAGCTATTCTACAATATAGTAGTCCGATTGTTATCGTTGTTCCTGCACAAAGAGATGGCGTTTGACCCACGCGAGTTTTGTTGAGAAACAAAAGATGTTATAAAAAGATCATAATCGATCAAAGAATGAACAGTTTAGATCTAAGTATATTTTAATCGATTCAAGGGCAAGCGTACTCTCTGTCACAACATATTTCACAATGTAGACTATCTGTCAAGAAGTGCAGTACGGAGGACTTGGGAAGGTACAAGTCAACACCCTGGCGATATTTCCACGCATATTTAACAGTGAATCTTCGACACAAAACAATTGAATTGCCATTAAATTTGCAATGCATGGAGCACCGGATACGACCGAGTGCTTCTTTCATTGAATATTTTGCTATAGATTTGGGTTATATTAGTATTATTGCCATTCATCATATAACCTCAGAAATACTCCTCAAAGACAGCTAGGATCTCGAGGACGTCAAACGCCTTCAATGTCGTCCTGGTGAGTTCGTACCTAGCCTAAGTCACGGGGACCTCAGGCAATGACGGCGGTTCTGTTCGTCTATCTTTGGAGTGTGATCTGTTACACGTCAATTCGTCCCCTAATAACTGGGTCTGCATTCCTCACACTTTGATGAAAAGTACTGATTGATTGAGAAAATTGCCTGTAGGCGTCACTGCTTACGCGTGGATTTTGAGCCTTTCACGGCACCTGTACTGTATGTGTGTTTTAGAAATGTTTAAAATATGTATATAAAGCTACAAGACTGGCTTCTTAAACGTTCTAGTACTTGATTATTCTTAAATCAAAGTCAAAAAGAATCAAAGCATTAACCCTTTATATCCCGATGGCATGTCTCATATCAGTTCTATGACAGCAAATGGAAGAGTTCATATTCATTATTTAGGGGTAGGCTAATTAATATTTTCAGCCTTGTGCCTTCAAGTCGAAAATATTGATTGGTCTGCCTTCACATTCATTTAGCAGCCATCCACGTAATGAAATTATTACGTATCATGTTCCTAGGGCGAAAAAGAGGCCGCTCAATTTTTAGGGGTTAAGTGATGCCATTTACCCATCAACTCTTCTGTTGACTGCGTGTTCACAGAGTATTATCCACACTTTTATGTTGCATACAGCAATATGTTTACAAAACCTGAAAGAAAATTTCGACCGGGCCGTGGCTGGATCTAGCTTACAGTTGGGAATGCAAAATTTTTGACGCATAGCTTTATATCACCCATACAGTTAAAACTAGAAGTCCTGTCACGAACTGTGCGCTTATATAGGCTCAATTGCGCATAGGAATTGCGCGCAATTGCCATATCGAATGACATCCAAAGCACGGCAGGTTCTCCCGGTTACTCATAGCAAACACAGGCAATGTTTCTGCCAATGGACCTCCGGGTTACCCGGAGGTCCATTGGCTGAAACATTGCTTGTGCACAGGACATAAGTACAGAATTTGATAGCCTTACTATGGTCATAACGCGTAGATTAACGCGCTGATCAACGTGCTATTTGTGCGCATTTCATGACAGGACTTCTAATTTTAACTGTACACGGTGGTACAACATTTATCCTTTTTCGCTTCTTGTATTTATTTTGTTGTTATATAACAGTTATATTATTCTGAAGTTTCCTATTAACATACATAGATACAGTGGAACCATGTTAATCGAATAGCCACTCTGTCAATGAAAATTATTTAATTAACAGGAGTATTCAGTTAACAGGGAGTTTGTCACTTTCCTTTATTGTAGATATAAACTTAGCATTTATTCTATTATATCTTGTTTGACAGAGCTCCACGAGCTCTGTCAAACAAGATATAATAGATTAAATGCCTGTATTGGATGTATTGAGGCCAAATAGGTCTGTAACCAAAGGAAAACTGGGGAGAGTTGGGGTAATGTCTCGACATGCTACAAGATTTTTTATTCAATTAACAGAAGTTTACTCTATAACCGATATTCAATTAACAGGTCAAATTTGTACTGGAGGTATGGTAAATGGTTTTGTGTTGGGAAATTATATTCAATTGACAGAGATATACAATTAAGTGATATCCAATTAAGTGGGCTCCACTGTATCGTTGTTTTTATTACCTTATTGAACTGATGATAACGGTGCTAAAATAATAATGTAAGAACATTGGACTCGAGGGCGTGACATGTTCTGTTCAGACCAATGGATGCTTTAGAGCTATTTAGTCATTTGCAGCCCGCTGCTCTGCGGAAGGCCACTAATAATAACACTTTGGCCGGTCGCTGATTTGTCGCGGTTCTTGGGTGAGAAGGGTTTGGTTACCCCTGTGCTCCCAACTGACTTCCTATTCCCACGCTGCTTCTCTCCTACCAACACTCGGAGACAAACTGCTTGATGACACGCCTTGCCCCATTCTTCCCAATCTCTCCGATTAGCATATTAACCCTCTCATTTGAATCACTCACTAACCACATGTCCTTCATTATCCCATCCCAGTTCCCCATTACACCCTTAGTGAATCTTATTCTTTATTCTGGGTATTTTGGGCATTCTAGTACAAAGTGCTGCAGGGTCTCCACCACGCCTAAAGTACACATCTGGCACTTCTTTTCACTATTGTGTCGCCTTGGATGCTAATTGCTGATGGAGGTAGAGAAATGAAGGGTTGCCCTCTACCCTTGCCCTGCCCATTAAGAAAATATTTAAAAAATAATGTTTAAATATGGAAACTAATCTTGAAATGTAGTTAAATTTAGCAGTGGGCACCTGGATAACATATAGAGCCAAGGAAATTTTGCAGCAACCATCTGGGTAATATATAGAGCCAATGGCAGTCCCATAGGAAGTACCATTTTACATTTTGCAGTGACCATCTGGATAACATATAGAGCCATTTGCAGTCCTCTGGGAAGACCATATTAAATTTTGCAGTGACCATCTGGATAAAATATTGAGCCAATGGCAGTCCTACGGGAAGTATCATATTAAATTTTGCAGTGGCCATCTGGGTAACATATAGAGTCAAGGGCGGTCCTATGGGAAGTACAATAGTAAATTTTGTAATGACCATTTTGGTAATATGTAGAGTCAGGGGCAGTGTTATGGTACTTAGCTGAAATACGATAGTAAATTCTGCAGTGGGTACTGCAAAATTTACTATAAGACTGCCGTTGGCTCTATAGCTTAACCAGATGCGACTCGCTATATACAAGGTGTCTGTGAGAATTCATGTGGACATTTTGTCCATGGAGTGTCGCTTCCGAGAACGGTTAATCTTGTGTTAAATGCTTGTACAGAATATCAGTGTCCGCTTCTTTCGGTTCAATATGTGTCCAATGTTAATCCAATGAGGTTCTTATCACGTGTTGATTTACTCACATTTATACAACCCAAAAACCCCCACATGCTTGAACTTTGCAGGAGTGTAGCCAAGGGCGGAGGTGGGGTCACAGGGATCGCGTGCACTCCCCACCAAGACAAAGATCCTACTAAATATATAGAATATTCTAGTATTGAATTTCACCATTCTCTCACCAGAATTCAGAAGATGGCATCGGGGGCGGTCTGATGTTCAAAATTGTCCCTACTCCCGCCTATGGGAAAGGTGTCAACTCCCATAAGCTGGACGTCTGGAAATTGTTTGAAAATTAGCCATGCTCGGGGTCACTATATCTTCCTGCCTCTGTGACTCAGCCCATAACCTTTCAAAACAAGGGCTAGGCCACACTCCTTATTGGAGAACCCCCACTTTTTGTTACCTTCTGCACTCTCCGCTCTTGCACCTCCTCTGTCCTCCCCCACTCGCACTTGAGATCAACTTACGCAGTCCGTTGAATTAATTGCCTGGCATTTCCGTGTGTCCTTTCTTCCAAATCCCCCCTCCTGTACCGGAGCATTGTAGATTGCGTCTTGGATATATGTGCCCCTTCTCTATCCCCGCCAACCGCATCCCATAGACACACGCTGATATTCGGATTTCCTTTGAGCTCCGCCGTCTCTAATTACGTTTACAAGTCGTTGAAATAACAGTCCACAACCTGTAATAAATGTATTTTATACACAGGAGTGTATGCACTGTATGTTTGAAAAATCATGCCCCTTCACACATTGTTGGTTTTGTATTGCCTAGGTCAGAACTTCACTTTTCTAATAGCGTGAACTTTGAAATTTGAAGTCTCAGCAGTAGTCTTTGCCATTGTCTATGCCAATGAGATTTGCTCTTTTGTTCTCGCCATTTTATAGTACTGAACCGAGTTCCCTTTTTAAGGAATAGTGCATGGCTTGGAGTTGACTACGCCCATATAGTGCCCAGTGAGGTGGTGTAGTTCCCGCCGCGAAGCGGAGGGAACTACATCACCTCACTGGGCACGATATGGGCGTAGTCAACGACAAGACATGCACTAATCCTTATATTATATCGAACACCCATCAAGAAAAACATCTGTCCGATTTGTTAATCTATTACCAAGGTAGCAGCCCTACCAAATAGCGTTATATAGAAAAAAATACCATGTAGTTTTTAAAAAAACATTTTCTTCTTCCAAAACACGGCTAACTTGGATTATTGATATGAGCAGAAGACAGATTTTGAATCGGTCGGCAAGGTTGAACAAAACATTTCCCCCAAACGGAACTGTGTATTCTAGAATCGCGCAACTCGCGAATGAAAACTAAAATTTTCGAAATTTGACAACGCAGTTTGATAATTTCCACACATTTGTCACCCATATACATTACTGAATGGGTCAGTACGGGATACAAACCTGCGAAGATTCGAATGAATTCCATTATTTATTCGTTTACTGCCCAAAACATACAATTAAATAGCGAAATACTATTAGCAGCGAAACAAACGATTTTTCATATCCGGACGCGTTCTCGTGAATGTTGTACCCATGTATGGATCAGGCTCTTCGAAACGAGATATGGATCATCTTCTCAAGGAATAAAATGAACGCCTCGGAAAATGTGACTTCAACAACGGAAAAGCGATACATTTTTCCACAATGATTTCTTTCCAGGTCGTTTTGTGGATGTTGTGCTTCTGTGAATCGATATTTAAATTTAGCCTGATTAGTTTTATTCGCCCAGTATGAAAAGAAAACTGATATAGTAGTGTGCTAAAGATAGAAAACGTGTAGTGCCTGGGTATAGTGCCTGGTCGGTTCTGTGGATGCAAACTACACGAAATAGGAGTGCAGCATTCGTCCAATCAGGAGCCTAGAAGGTCACGTGAGAAATAATATTTGTGAATATTCACATTCAGGTAGTTTTCGACATTAAGTAAATGTGAATTGTTGATACAACGTACTAAACTACCCACTCGAACTAAATTCAATCGAAAATTTCAGATAGTCATTATGTTATCTTTTGTTATCAGACTTGTACAAATTCAAAGGAATAATGCATGGGGGTTTAGTCTACCGCGCAATCTACAGACAACAGTTAAATACATATTTTATTGCATCCCAACTCCGAGGTGAAAACTTTAATTGCTATCATAGTTAAGACAAGCAGCCCTAGGGGCATGCCAAAATCCATGGTATGGAATATTATTACACGCCTATTCTTTGAAATCTCCATCTACAGCAACACTAAACCACGAAGAAAACGAAAAGCTGTTCTGCACACATTTGCGGAACGGAAATAGTAGACGACCTATTTTTAAAGAGTTAAATTGGAATTTTCTACAAATCGTGCACTGCAATTACAATTTAAATCGCCAGTGATAGCTAAACATCATCCCCTGAGTTCCAATGTGTTCACATTGGAACTCAGGGGACGAAATAGTAACACAGATTCCCCTCGCAAATTTGGTTGACGATAAAATGTGTTCTTTTTGTTGATAGTTGTCCAATGAATTGTTGTGTGTCTTTCTAGTAATTGTTTTTATACGTGAAGGCGTGTAATAAACACAGTGTATTGGAAGTCAATGTAGAGAAATTTAAGATGGCGTCTAGCATGGTCGACATAAAGAGTCAAAAAACAAGAACGCATACACAAACAGGGACCGAACTGGGAAGTAGCCAGTGTGAAGTTAACTCCTAAAATTCTGATTTGTCTCCTTAATATTAAATACAGGTTTCTAAGTTGGCTTGTAACCGTAAGACCCCATGTCCTCCATTGATCAATGAAGCAGTGAAGACTTGAATTGGGTCTTCTTTGAAAAAGGAGAGTTATTGGGGGTGATATAACATATTTTTTTAGTCATTTGATATGCAACTTAAATTACGTCAAAGAAGAATGAAATTAAATGCAAAGAAGTTAAGTGCATGAAGCCCATGTTTAGGCTTTACGCTGGTGGAAAGTGCTGAAAATTAAAGGTTTCATATTCTGTAAACATACATCACATTTTCTTTAAAGTGAAATAATATCATCTGCGTAGATTTGACTTGTTACATTTTATGGGAGAGTGCATAGGCACTCTCCCATAATTTCTTAAGAAGGCAAACTCATGAAACAATTTTAACAATCAACAATAATGTAGAACTGTACTGGTTAAGAAGTAAATCTGGCTTCTAGATTTCACAAATAGGCTCCAAGTCTTATTTTTAAAAGTCCGAGTTGGTCCCTGTACACATATGAATTAATAATTTAAGATGCGTTCTTTAATAAAAAGAATTTGTTTTTAAATCCTTTCACTGGAAAATCATCTCGATCTCCCACTTGGCGCTGAGTACTGGTGCGTACTGCACGTCGATGGTGCATTTGTCTTCAACCAATGCTAACCCTGCTTATGTGGAGTTACTATGTTGCGGAGACTCGCAGTTCCCCGCTGTACTTCGGCTTCCTCAACCCGCAAAACTGCCCGACACCAGGTGATCCAGGCTGTCGAAAGTGTCGTTAAACTTCGCGTAACTTGACACGATCGCATCCGCCAGGGTAATTTATAAATTAAGCAGTTGGGAAACTTTTTCACAAAATTTCAACAAAACCATATTATCTGACCCCTCGTTGGAATGAGCTCGTCATAATAATTAAAATAATAAATTTTGATATCGTGTGCGTTGGGTAAAGTCTTGACGTATGTGTGATGGAACAATTGAAAGCATGTTTCTGACGTTGCTCGTCGCCATTTTAAAACTTCATTTTAGGCCACACAAAATACATTAATTAAATTCTCAGGCATTTTTCCCAAATCAATGAGGGAAGGTGGGTTATATTTTTAATTTTTATTTTGCTTTAGCAAAAGTGAGTGAACATGGATAGGATTTCGACTGTCTTTTTACGCACAGAAATATAGAAAGTGCATATGTATACAAATAAATACATTTTTAATTTGAAAAATAAAACATTCCTCTGGAAGCAAACTGTAGGCAATGCAATTCAAAGGCTTCATATTCTTTAGATGCTCTTCATATTATCTTTGAAGCAAAAGTATTTAATCTTTGAGGATTTGCCTCGTTACAATTTATGTTAGACCTGTAAATTGCAACACGGCAAACATATTGGAGACGAACTAAATAATTTCTAATATGCATCAAGCAAAATATGTAAAAAGGTTCGGATCTCCCTGAGTTTGCACTAATATTGGAAGGCACTGAAAGCAATAAAATTTGTCAATGAGGGGGTTCAAATTATTCAATAAGGATTGCCTGCGAATCAAACACTTTTTCTTAGCCTTAAAACAACTTTATAGTTTACAATGTTCCGAGGCCTTATTTATTTATTTATTTATTTATTTATTTATTTATTTATTGCAGTTTAAGGTCACATATTTCTGTACAAAGGCTAATCACGTCCACGAGAGTTTTACGGGTGGCGGAAGGCGGTGTATCCGGGGAAAATCACCGAGCAACGGGACAGCTGTCAGCTTCCCAACATACTAACTCCACACACGCAGTGTTCGCATTGGTTGGAAACAGGTGAACCATCGACGTGCATTACGCCTTAGTACACAACGCCACCGTGCCCCCACGTGGGCAATGGAGGTGAAGTGTCTTGTCATAGAACACAACGCGGTTGCCACAGGTGGGATTCGAACGGAGGACCTCTCGGCTTGCAGCCTGCACCTCTACCAACTGAGCAACCGCGCCCCTCCAGAGGCCTTGACAGTCCAGTTATTGTAACAGATTAGAGTACCAAAACATGTGCATGTTTGGTTCCATGCAACTAAATTTGGTTCTGGACAAACTGAAGAGCCAGTTTTGGTTCCTGTACTCTCTACAGGTTCTGAACCAGAAAAACCTGCAGAAATTTTTTTTTAAATTGTGAAGCTAATATCTTCAAATATCGCTAAACTTTACGTTCAACAGACTTGCCAAGGATGCTTTTGGTTGGAAAATTGTATCCTACTTAAAAGAGACGAGGTACCTAGTTAAAATAGACGATCCACAGTCATTTGAAGAGTGGGTCATCTAGGGGTGCCGGAAGTATATTTTAGTGGAAGGACAGAAATAAAAAATAAAAAGGACCTCGTTAGAGCTTTGGGTGGAAACAAGCCCCCACCCACCCCCCTTTCTTCCTCGTTCGGGACTGAGACTTAAAATGAAGCAATCTCTGGTGACTTTTCTGAATTTGTTTGCGACTATTTTTCCCACTTTTTTACCCTTTCAACTCAGTAAACATGACCTTTGTATTACAGAAAACTTATTTAGGGTGTCGCCTTACAAATGCAGAGTACTCTAGCCAGTATTACTTAAAACGGTCTCGATCGGGAATTCTGGGATCATACGGTTAATGCACTGTATTAGTCCTACTCCGGCAGGTTTCTTTTAGCCCCTTATCCAACGAACACGATAGCATAATTTGTTATTTTTTTCTTCAAAATTTTGAAAATTACTTACCAAAACCAGATCATGTGCCCCCTCGCTGGAACGAGCTCGAAAGTGTTTGAAAATTTTTATTTTCGTTTTTTTTAAGATCCTCAATTTGTGAATTACGCCGGCGGTTGCGGCAAATTCGTTAAGTAATGGGTTAACCCTTTACCCAACGTAACGGCCAAAACCGGCTAGCGCTATTCACAAAAATCGCCAATTGATTTTCATTATTGTTTTCATTTTTTGTCTCAAAAACATAGGTTATGACCTCTCTTTGGAACGCGCTCGTCGAGCTCGTTCCAATGAGGGGTCATAACCTGTGTTTTTGAGACAAAAAATTTAAAAAAATAGTCATTCAAGAATTTTGTTTGCAAGTGTCGTCTGCTTTTCATGTTAGGTAATGGGTTAAACGATGTTCTGTCACCTGCCCCGTTCATCTCCGCAGACCAAAGGTAAAGGAGCTTTGCCCAAGCTGGGAGTAAGGTTCCGATGTCCATGTATTCGCCTTGTCAAGTTCCCAAGAAACGTGAAGACTTAACAAACAAATATGCAATACACGGACCACATAGTAAACTGTTTTGTAAATCTTGAACTGATTACATCTCAAATTTCAAGTAGTGGAAAAAACACACAATATTGCAAACAGTATTTCAATAAACACAAGAATGGATGTTTGCGACCTGGTTGTTTGACACATCGATCATTTCAGCGACCAACGGACTCATCGTGTCGTCACGTTTCAAAGATTGAGGAAGTCTAAATGATGTTAATCAATTCTTGAGGGACATAGCCTGTCATGGAGTATGAGATACCTTATCGATGTAAAGGTAAAAGATTGTCTTTTTAACCTTTTGAACCCGAAAGCCCGCCTTTTCGGTCCAGGGTAGAGATACGACTTGGATTCATAAACTAGGTTGTTGCTCAGTTAATTTGTGTGGTAGACCAATCAAGATTTTCAACGCGCAGCCCCAAGGCTGCGCGTTGAAAATATTGATTGGTCCTTCCCAAAGTAACGAATATAGAATCTACCACATTATAACACGGAACTGGTGTGGAAGATACAATCAGTGTTCAAAGGGTTTAAAGTATCCAGTAGTCTAAAACCAACGTTAACACTTTCAAACAATTATGTGTCCATTTTGAAGAGACAAAAATGGCCGTCCTTGATAAGGCAGAGAAGGAAAAACAAATTTGGGAAGGAAGACCAGAAATAATTTAATCCCACATCCCTCAAGCCTCAAAGATCAATTTGATATCGACACACATGATCTGGTTAGGGATCAACATCGAAGCGACCCACAGATTCTTATAGACAATAGTTCACCACTCAGATTCGAGTACGATTTTTATCCTCGAGGATTATTTCACGAGAATAATCAGCGCGACCCACAAGAAGGTAAAATCGTACTTGAATCTGAATAATAAACTTTTGTACTTATTTTATTTTCTCCTTATTTGTTTTCCCGTAACAACCTTTTGTAATTGATTCAACTCAGTCGGTCAGTAAACGATAAAAACTAGTCCATTATCGCTGAGAGTGGAATACGATGCTGGGGTGAACACTATTTTCGGAGAGTTGGAGTGGAAATGCGATTTGGGGGAAGAAAAACGATTAAAAATAAAATAAAAATGTTTTCTATCGGGGAATCGCGGCTCAGAAATAAAAGATTACTTGCCTGTTACGTGTTCAGTTCAATCGACTTATCAGCATATTTGTCTGCCTTACAAGGTACATTGTTACAACGGCGAATGCCGCGTGCTTCGGCAAAAGTACTATTGTACCAGTGCATCTCGTGACCTCGGAACTTATGTAATATTCGGTAAAGTAATAACTGATTTCACGAACATTGTTTATATCGGATTCTATGTCGATGTGGACTTCGGACCCGCGTTTCGATTTGATATTCGATTGAAGGATAAACTACTCATGCATTTAGATAATGTACAGACGTGCCGAAATAATGATATTGTGGAATTCTCTTTTTGCGAGTGGAGTATTTGATTAATAATGTTCCTTGACTGTAAAAAGTCGCCATCTGCAATACTTCGGCATTCCACACTGCAAAAAATATAGGTTCTCTTTAGAACTAAAACTGGTTCTAATCTTGTCTCTGAGATGGAACCAGTTCTGTTTAAACAGTATTTATTTCAAATCAAATAAATTTACCAAGGTTAGCATTCAATTTTAACAGAATATTACATGAACTGAAGTAGATTCAGCAGTAAACTTGGGGTTTATTCAACGCAGTCACCAAAAAATTTGAAATAAAGGAGATATGAACAGTTTGCATATCGAACCAGTTTTGGTTCTGTATAGAACCAAAACTGGTTCGATATGCCAACTGTTCATATCTCCTTTGCTTAATAATGATTTGAGACTACCTCGTATGAGCTCTAAACATACGTCTGAAACCCCCTCAATTTATGTTTAATTCTGTTAATATTTAATGTTAATCTTTATAAATTTATTTGATTCGAAATAAATACTGTTAAAACAGAACGGGTTCCATCTCAGGGACAAGATTAGAACCAGTTTTGTTTCTAAAGAGAACCTATATTTTTTGCAGTGCAGATGGCGCCTTGATGCGTTCGAGGTACGATATATTGAAGGGCAGACTCTAGAAGCATCTAGGATATTAGAGAATTCCCACCGAGAACTGGACTTTTGGCAACACAGCGCATGCACAGTCGTCAGAATCTACACCAGTAAACCAGCACACATCGTCTTGGATGATTGACTGAAGCTAATTTATACCATGATTTATTTATTGGTGTTTAAGGTCGCATACTTGTGCACAAAGGCTAATCGTGACCGTGACAGTTTTACGGGTGGAGACAGCCGGGCAGTTCTACGAGTGGAGAAGCAAGCCGGAGTACCCGGAGAGAACCACCGAGAAGCGACGAGCAACTGTCAGCTCCTCACCATTCTAACTCTGTTCAAGCTCCGCTCAAGCAGAGTGGTTGAAAACATGTGTACCATCGACGTGCAGTACAGCTTAGTACACGACGCCATCGTGCCCCCATGTAGGCAACCGGGCTAAGGTGCCTTGCCCAAGGACACAACGCGGGTCGTCCCGGACAGGGATCGAACTCGGGACCTCTAGCATAGAAGTCCAACAGTCTACCACTGAGCCACCGCGCCCTCTTTATACCATGATTACCCATCCTACTATATGTAAAAAAGCCTACGACATAAATTGTAGTTTTACACACCAACAGTGGTGAACACGACGGCAATGGGATTTCGATAGTTAAAATGTACACCTACAGTAAAACTACATCCAAGGTGACCTTCGGTGACCTCGACTTGAATGCAAACTTGTCTAAATTTATCACGCGTCGCCTTGCGAATAGTGAAATTAAACCCACAATTATACAGTACGTTTTTAAATGAATTTACCTCATAAGATACCCAAAATTAACAAACATGCGTTGCCCCGTGTTAATAAAACACCCAGACCTCAAAATAGAATGTTAATATGTTATTAAAATGAAAAAGGCCCCGTGATTTGCGTGTTTCCTTTTTCATTTCGTTTCGGCGATAAAACTGACAGCGGAAATACCACCCACCGGTGCTCATGTCAACAAAAACATAATCGCAGATCAGAATATTGTATTACTTAACATTTAAACTCTTTTTAATCTGACGATCATGGTTTAAATAAAATATACCCAAAGTAGCTTGGTGTACCAAATGTGCTGAAGTGGTGTTAACCGCGCGTCAAAGGTTGGTGGTTAACACCACTTCACCACTTGTTATGAACGTTTGGTACACCAAGCTACTATGGGTATATTCTATACTACTCAAAGTTTGCTAAGCACCACATATTTGACACATCATTGTCAAATTTGCTTGTGGCATATTTGCGATACTTTTCCTCGATATGATTGAGGAATGTATTGAGATGGTCCGCAGTGTTTTCATTAGCTCTTTTGACAGGCAGACGCTTCGTGACAGTCATCGAAAGCATGTACCCCTTGGTTTGCATGATGTTTTCGTGTACTGTTTACATGTACATGACATGTGTAGGGTATTCAGACTTAATTTGAACACAAACCCTTGTGATTTAATGATTGAATATGGCAAATGCAAATGTAACAAGACATTTGTCTGAAGCAGAAATGTGGCGGGCTGTAGGGATGGTGGAGCAAGTGGCTACCCATCGTCAGGTTAGCGAAGCCCTTGGTCTGCATCATACGGTGATCACCAGAGGCTGGGAAAGATTTCAGCAGTATGGCACACCAGTAAGACGGCATGGTGGGGGCTGAGACAGGGCAAAAACTGCAGCTGAAGACCGGTTCTTAATCATTCAGACCCGTAGGAACCGCTTTGCTACAGCAACCCATCTTCGCAGTGACCTTCAGAATGCATCCGGGGTAAATGTTTCGACGCAAACTGTCCGGGCAAGGTTGCACGAAGGTGGTCTCCGATCAAGAAGACCATGTATTCGCATTCCGCTGTCCCAGAACCACCGCCAGGCACGATATGAATGGGCTATGGACCACGTTGGGTGGACCAGAAAAGATTGGTAACCTGTCCTTTTTACAGATGAGTCAAGGTACCGCCTGGACCACACAGATAGGCGTTCTAGGGTATGGAGAAGACCAGGAGAGCGATTCCATGCAGCCAACATTGCTGAGCATGACCACTATGGTGGAGGGTCAATCGTGGTCTGGGGTGGCATCATCTGGGATGGACGTACAGAGCTATGTGTCCTTGAACGTGGTACATTGACCTCAAACGGTATATTGGTGAGATCCTAGATGTCCACGTCAGATTGTATGTAGGTGCAGTGGGTGATAGATTCATTCTGATGGACGATAATGCCCGTCCTCATGTTGCCCATGCTGTCGGGGAGTACCGACAGGGGGAGGGAATTGAGCGTATGTACTGGCCAGCAAGATCCCCTGACCTGAATCCACTCGAACATGTCTGGAATGATTTTCAGCTTGCAATTTCAATCCGTCCAGTCCAGTCAAGAAGTGTCCAGGAGTGTGGTGCCATGCTGGTCCAAGAATGGAATAACATCCCACAAAGGACCACCAGGAACCTGAATGGGAGCATAAGAAGACGTTGCCAAGCTGTAATTATCAGTAATGGGTCTCATACTCGATACTGAAACCATACCAGTTCGCTCTGTTAACTTTTTGGCACATTGAAAAATTTCCTCTTTTACCAATAATATCCATTTTCCATGGTTGTCGTATTCAAAAGCTAAAAAATAATGTCAAACACAAATAAAATCTTAATTTCTGTACTTAAATCATTAAAGCTTTATTTAAATAAAAAATATATACACTTTTCAGTACAATATTTCAACTAAAACGTAAAACAGGTAGTTGGATGTACTTGGTGCTTAGCAAACTTTGAGTAGTATATATATAAACGCTGTCATCGACCTGTATGTATATTGTAAAGGGTACCGTCATGTCTTAGAGGAATTCAGAATGCTTCCCCCGGAAGCAGAACCCTTGACAACAGTACTTAGCTGGAGATCTCATAGGTATTGTGTTGACAAGTATTACCGGCAGCTACATGAAGGTGTAAAATGTGCTAGCTTCAGGACGCCGATTGTATTTAGGTTAACCTCGGACGTAGATTGGCATAATCATGTTTGTATAGTTTAAAGGACGCGTCATCTTTATTTATTTATTTATTGGTGTTTAAGGTCACATACTTATGTACAATGGCTAATAGTGACAGTGACAGTTTTACTGGTGGAGGAAGCCGGAGTACCCGGAGAGAACCACCGAGCATCGACGAGCAAGTCCCAGCTCCTCAACATTTTAACTCTGTTCACGCTCCGCTCAAGCAGGGTTACAGAGGTTGAAGACATGTACACCATCGACATGCAGTACGCTTTAGTACACAGCGTCATCGTGCCCCCGTGTAGGCATCCGGGATAAAGTGCCTTGCCCAAGGACACAACGCGGATCGCCCCGAACGGGGATCGAACTCGGGACCTCTAGCATACAAGTGCAACAACCTACCACTGTGCCACCGCGCTCCCGGACGCGTCATATTTTAGAGGAATTTATACTATTGTTTCTTAATCTCTGTCCGGAAGTGAACAGTCGGTAACACCGACCGGTAGTCAGAAGTTCAAATCATAATCCAACAGACTCTCACTCTTTAAAATACGATTATTCTAATCAAGCTGTTAGCTAACGTTTTTTATGATTACTTGGTTCACATGTCCTTATGCCAGGTGCATGAGCGTACTTATGGTTACATTGCGATGAAAGGTACATAGATATGTAGATACCGTTATGACGCGAGTCAAGTGGCCGTGTATTAAATCTCGTCAGGTATTCTCTGAACGAGGTCAAAGAAGTCATTCTATCCATTGGGATTTTCCAGCTTCGGCTTCGCTCATTCATTTTTTTCTGTTGAATTCTGTCTATTAAAACGGGATGCCGATATACTAATTTGTCGTCTTATTGTTATCATTGTCGATCCACAGATAAAATTATTTTCGACTCAATCCAGTTTTGGAAATAAACAAAAGATATCGCAAAAAAACATTTTAATCGTCCCAGGAATGGACAGCTCAGATCTAAGTTTGTGGCATTTTAATCGATCCAATGATACACTCATTATCACATCCTACTTTACAAAGTACGCTATCTGTCAAGAAGTGTACTACGGTCGACTTGGAAAGGTCAAAATTAACGTGCGGGCAATATTTCCACGCATGCGTTAACAATGAATCTCCGACATAAAACAACGGAGAGGTATCTAATTTTCAATGAAAGAAGCACCGGGTACGGCCTGGTGCCCAAAACGCTTATTTATTAATTGAGAAAAGCTCCCTTGATCAACACTCCCTACAAGTGGATTTGACCATTTCACGGCGGCCGTACTGTATGTGTGTTTTATAAATATTTCAAATATGAAAAGGCTACAAGACTGGCTTTTGAAGCATTTCAATACTTACAGTTAAAACTAGAAGTCCTGTCACGAATAGTGCGCTTATCTGGGCTTAATTGCGCGTTGGATTTGCGCGCAATTGCCATATCGAATGGCATCCAAAGCGCGCAATTGCCATATCGAATGGCATCCAAAGCATAGCAAACACATTCAATGTTTCTGCCAATGGACCTCCGGGCTACCCGGAGGTCCATTGGCTGAAACATTGCTTGTGCACAGGCCATATGGAGGCCATATGGAGAGAATTTGATAGCTTTACTATGGCAGATCAACGTGCTATGTGTGCGCATTTCATGACAGGACTTCTAGTTTTAACTGTAATTATTCTTAAATCAATGTCTAAAAGGATCAACGCATTACGTGATGCCATCTATCCTTCAACTTTTCTGTTCACTTCGTGTTCACAGAATATTACGCACACACATATGTTGCATACAACAATGTTTTTTACAAACATGGAAAGACCATTTCGACCTTATCGTGTGGATCGAGCTCACAGGGATGTTATGTTTGCCACGCACAACGCCGGTGCAACCTTTTTGTATATATTTATTTTGTTGTTATTTCTCAACAGGTATATTATTCTGAAGTTTGATATCAACATTTATTATATGACTATGATATTTTTACCCTAAATACCACTACTGTTGATGATTTTATGCAGACTGTCGAATCACACCAGGTGAGATTTTCCCGGATCAAAATGCCATATCACACTCCTACGGAAACTGCCGAGAATTTCCGTATGAATAACGTCGGACTATCTATCTGTTAAAAATAGACTTTGTAACTTAGGAAGCCGTTGCCGTTGTTTTCAAAGTTTCGTCTGCTATTTTTATGTTCGGTTTTCAAGGGATTAAGTAAATCATTAGTGTGTCAGTCATATAATAAACCTATCATCATAACAGTGTGTTGATCCGTGTCGTAGTATCACGTCTCGTTGAGGAGACCAGATTGTATGATCAGACTCGCTGCCTGCGGCAGCTCGTGTGATCCGACAATCTGGCTACCTCAACTCGACGTGATACTACGACACGGTTCAACACACTGTCATGATAATATGTATACATTGATACTGGTGTTTTTATTATCTTATTGAAGTGGTGATAACAGTGCTCCAAATAATAATGTGAGGACCGTTGTACTCGAGGTCGTTGCACGTTATCAGACCAGCATCAGGTGCTTTGTAGCTGTTCAGTCATTTGCGGCCAGCTGCTCCGGGGAGGGCCACCAATGCGTTGGCGTGGATTCTAATTGCTGATGGAGGTAAAACAATGGGAGGTTAAATTACCGAACATCGTGTTATTACATGTAACATTGTAATTAGTACCCACGTACACTTCTAGTTTGTAGGCTTAAATCGCACAAACCACGGGATATACGAGATTATCTATCAAATATCACATACTGATCAATGCGTATGGAATAGCAGTTTTCTGTGGGAACCCCGGTGAATGGAGCAGTGCTTGTTTACTGTAGTAAACAAGTACTGCTTTATTGGTAAAATAGAACTCTGAACCAACGCCTGGGGTGGAAGTCCTTTTAATTGGTCTATGTTTAAATTGATTTATGAAAGTGGCCCTGAACATCAATCCATAATTAAAAGCCATAGCAGTTGTTTGTAATCAAGTGCCAGCTACCTCGTCAGGCAGCCGAGGCTTTACTGGAAAGATTGTAATACTCTCTCTGCTAACTATTATCGCGATCGTTTATGCCTGAGCATCAGTTGTATGACAACACGGGCGAGTAGGCTCGACTTCATGCTTCCATGTTAAATGTATCTTCCCGTTGATAATTTGCTTAACGTCAGTATTTTTCCGCTTAATCATCGTTTCTTTTTATTTCCAAAAACTTGCAACATCGTTCATACACGAATTGCTGGTGTAAATTATTTATAAATTTCTCGTTGAAAATACCCCCCCCCCCCCCCAATTTTTTTTTTTTTTTCTATATATTTTTTATTCAGATATAGTATTACATTAGAAGTGTGCAAGGGTAATCGATACAGTTGTGTATTCACATAGGTGATTTACAAAAAAATAAGCAGCAGGAATATGCACAATTGTGTAAATGAAAGAAAAAGAAAACAAACTCATATTCAATGAAACAGTAGTCACTTCAGGAGTGTTTGTCGTAGGCGGTATTTCTGTCTCAATCTCATGGAAGTAAGGTTTGAAACTGTCTCGTCGATAGTCTGGAAGGAGAGTTACGTGAAAAATACTCTGTTTTAATTAACTTTACATCGGCGTTTTGGCTAAAATTGCTCAAAAACTATTGCAAGGTCAAACAACAGTAGCTAATGAGTTCCACCTCTCTTGAATGGTAGTTTCCTTTTGGTGGAAAATACCTATATAAAGACATTAATTCGATCTGTTTATAATATTTCAGCCGTTCAATATAACTTGAGTAATTAGGGGTACACCCCGTTGTTCTGCATGAGAGAATAAACTGTTTAAATAAAAGAATACTGAGATCAATGATCGGAGGCATGGTTTGATTGTTTGAATGTAAAATAATATATTCGGGGGTCATAGGAAAAGTCAAGTTACCGACCACCCACTGTACACATTTTTTCCAAAAAGGGTTAAGATTTTTACTTATCTTTTTCAATCCTTCTTTACGAAGGTACCACACTTTATATCCACCTTATTTCTCAAGATCGTCTAACAGAAGTGTCTTCCAGGGGGCAAATACCTGAGGGTCTAATAATTTCTTGATCAACGTTAGTGTTAGCGACCGATTGAAAGTTTGTAGGTGAGGGAATTTAATTCCACCATTTTCAAACGTATTTATCATAATGTTTCGTTTTATTTTGTCTTGTTTTCCAGACCACAGGAATTTAAAAAAAAATTAGTTTGCATTCGGTGAAGAATTTCTTCGGCCGGGTCAGGAAGAACACTTAGGCAGTGTATTAATATTGGAAGGGCCATGGTCTTCGCTACACAGGTTTTACCTATTACAGATAATTTCCTGAAAGACCAATCATTGAATAGTTTTTCAATTTTTTCCATTTTTTCAAATAGTTTTTCTCAATAAATCTGTCACTTTTTTAATCGTATTCAATACCTAAAATTGTGAATGAACTTTGGTGATTCCAAAATACTTTGTAGCGTGCTGGAATTACTTCACCGCATCCCGTCTTTGATCCAATCCAAATCACTTGTGTTTTATCGAAATTCACCTTCAGGTCTGAGTGTTTGGAAAATTCATCCATGATACTTAACACGACATTGAATGAATGGCCGTCATCGCGTAAGAACAGCGTTGTATCGTCCGCATATTGTGTTATTAGATATTCGGAGTTATTTATATTAACTCCATTTATTTCTGGGTTGAATTTTAACGAGGCACTGAGAATCTCAGCGCACAAAATAAACAGAAAAAGGGTGATAAAGGGTCACCTTGCCTCACACCCCTGCCTAGTGCAAATCGATCTGAGTAATGGCCATTGTTCAAAACACAACTATAGATCCCGTTGTAATACGTTCTAAACCATTTTATGATAGATGGTCCAAAGTTGAAAAAAATTAGTGAGCGTTCAATGAAACTCCATTCTAATGAGTCAAAAGCTTTCTCGAAATCTATCATAACTAAGATCGCGAGTATGTTTTTCTGCTCACACTTCTTAATTACATCGAAGCATAACCTAGTAGATTCACCAATATATGTACCTTTCATGAAACCCAGTTGGGTTTCTGAAATGATTTTGGGCAGAACTGTTTTTATGCGGTTCGCTATTGCACTTGATCCAATTTTTACATCGACATTTATTAGCGATATTGGCCTCCAATTTTTCATGTACAGTAGTAGTATGTCATGTACCCGGACACCCCCCATTTGGATGATCTCATGGATGATCTCATGTGACGTCATAGTCACGTGACGTAGTGGCGCCATGTTGTGTTGTTATGGTAACCCGCGTGAGCGGCCATGTTGTGACGTCATCTCCATAGTGATACGTGGTGTGAGTGCGCATGCGCAGCGCGTGTTGTTAAGGTGATACGTGTTTCCGTCGTCCATTTTGTATACTGGAGGTCGCCATCTTAGTTTCTATGGTAGCACCTGATTGCTATGTTACCCAATTGTTCTGCAATAGGACGGGGTATGTTCGAAGGGTGTGTTCCTTTGTAGAAGAGTAAATCTAATTACCACAAACAACCCGACAATCCATCCAAATCACCAAAATCCACCCGAACTTTTACTATTTCGAATTCTTCCAGAATTCTCTGCTTTTATCTATGTATGCAATAGTTTTCCTCTACCTAGGCATGTTCCTTTATTCTAGAGTATACTCCAGTAACGTAGAAGAGCCTATTTGTTGGAACAGTTTACCTTATTATTACTATATTTAGCAATTTCTGGTCTATTCTTGTTAGTTCTGACCCTATTCCAAGTACTCTTGTCGTTTCATTTATCTAGATAATAACTAACCAATCAGATTGCTTGCTTTCCCATAATCTGTATACAGAGTTATCTCCCCTGTGTATAACAAAATCAGTCCCAAAGCCAATAAGCTATCGAGCAGTTACTGATAAGTCATTGCTCGAACGACTCTAAGCCCATCGAGCAAATGAGCTATCGAGCAATTGCTCGATCGAACGACTCTTCGACTCATTTCAGTATTTGAGGATACCCATGACCCGGTATTGTATTATTTGAGGATACCTATCCCAAATATCCCTTATAAGCTAAAGAGCCAAGAGAGTAATTGCTCCATGAGCAATTGCTCGAACGACTCGAAGCTCATCGAGCAATGAGCCTTAGAGCAATTGCTCGATCGAGTGACTCGACATACTGTTCGAACGACTCGAAGGTCATTGAGCAAATGAGCTATCGAGTAATTGCTCGTTCGAGTGACTCCTCGAACGACTCTACGACTCATGTCAGAAAAAAGGGATTCTAGGGCCTAAAGGGATTCCGTAAGTAGGGCTTTTTCCCAAATAAGCCAAAGAACCAAGAGAGTAATTGCTCCATGAGCAATTGCTCGAACGACTCGAAGCTCATCGAGCAAATGAGCCTTAGAGCAAATGCTCGATCGAGTGACTCCTCGAACGACTCTTAGACTCATTTCAGTATTGGGGATACTTGTTGGACTTTACATCCGGGTACTTCTGTTGGGGTAGTAGATAAAAAACAAACAACAATATATATAACATTTCATTTTTATTCAAGTATACAATTCAATGTCTCAATGCATTTCTCTTTGTAGTTCTTCTTGCATGGGCTAACCATTTCATCTTCTTTTGGGTTGGAGCTTCTTCCCATCGCATGGCTAGGTTCTTGATAAAACACATTCTCTCCTTTGATAACTTGGCTTTGTTGACTGCTTTATTTTCCTGTCTGGCATCTTTGGGTTCCTCTTTCTCTAGCTGTTTCATAGTAGTAACTTCAGTCTTCTTAGTAGTAACTTCATTCGTGGTTTGAGTGGAAACATCTTTCTTCACTTCAGTAGAAACTTCGTTCTTAGTGGTAACTTCTTTCTTTATGGGAGCTGGCATCTTTTTCTTGACTTCAGTAGAAACTTCGTTCTTAGTGGAAACTTCTTTCTTTGTGGGAGCTGGCATCTTTTTCTTGTCTTCAGTAGAAACTTCGTTCTTAATGGAAACATCTTTCTTTGTTTCTGTAGAAACTTTGTTCGCAGTAGTAACTTCGTTCCTGTTTGTATTGGGAGTCAGTTCTTCTGTCTTTATTCTTTTGTTTACTGATCGGCCAGTAATCCACACATCTTTGTTTCTTTCCACCAGCATCCATGTCTAGATTTTTTCTCTTGGCTGCATTTACCACACGATTCACTTGGGTCAGTTCCTGGGAAGTCAGCTTTAATCCAGCATCATTCTTGAAGATCTGTATATGTAAGTCATCTTTGAATCTGAGCACTGTTGTTGACACAGGCATCTTCACTCTTCGACGTTCAAAACGGAAATGAATTTATTTTTATACCAACACTCCTTTTATACTTTTCTAATCGTCTTCTTCTTCTTCTTCATCTACTCGGAATGAGTAGTTTGTCATAAGGTTGTCGAACAGAAATCTTCGCTTTTCCAAGGCATATTTCTGGGATTCTTCAAAGTCAAAGTCCTCTTCTTCACGAAGACGCTTGGCAGTTTCTTGAATTTTCTTGTGAATTGCGTCGTTGCAAAAATTTCGAATGTACACAAGGGTATGAATGTATTTCTCACTAATGGCTTCTCTAACATTCTTTTGAAGTGCTCTATATGCTGTTTCAACTGCATCTTCACTATCCATTCCATCTTCGATATATTTGTTCATGAGGTTGTCAAAATCGGTTTGGTATTTGTCAAAGGCACTTTGAACGATACCTCCCATCATAGAAACGTCTTCTTCCTCTTCTTCGTCTTCTTCTTCATATTCCATATCTTCTGATAGTTCCGACGATTCACCAGAGTCCGAATCTCTTGACCAGTGTTTTGGTGCACAGCTGGATTGCATTGTGTCCGCTCTCTTCGAAGGTCAGATTACAAATAACAAATTTCTTATGAGTACGACCCTTTTATAGGATATCGGACAGTGCATTGATGACGGGTTTGATCAACTTTCCTAAAAATCCTCCTTTCTGTATGATCCGTCTTCTTTGCCGATAAGACAGTTCTCTCGTTGGTGAGGCAATTCTCCTTATTTCGTACTTGTGTGGAATCAGCTTAGCCCTCTCAGATTTGGTTATATGTACTGCGCCCGTCAAGATGTTTGAGGCACAATCACATAAACATTGTATCAGATCATCACTGGCCATCTTCAGCATAGTCTTGGCTTCATATCGATCCGCATCAGATAGGATTGGCAGTGTATCTAGATTTCTTTCTAATCTTGTAGTGTTGCTCGATTTTTCCGTTTGTCGGTTTGGGCAGTAAGCATTCTCGTGTCTGTGCATGTTGTCTGATCTGGAAAAGGCCTTTTCGCAATATCTGCAGCAATGGATTTTCATGACTTCACTCTTTCGTGGTCGTAGAACAAATGAATTTATTTTCACACTAACACTCCTTTTATACTTTTTCAGAGCTAGGACTGGGTTGATAAGCGCCGAGAGAAAGCAACTCTTTCGCAATATACATCTTTTTATATCTGGAGAAATTCCATCATCTGCTAGTAGCTTCAATACATGTTCGTATTTTCGCAGGTCATCAAATTCAGCTAAATTCAGTGGTATCTTATCTTCGAGGATGTTGGTAGCACATTTACATAAACAGGTAATCAAATCTTCATCAGCAGCACGTAGAACGGCATCGAATTCCACCTTGTCAGCATCCCGTAAAAATTCTAAAAGTGCTTTATTCTGGTCAGTCAGTTCAGTATCTCTCTCCTCTTCTGTTCTTCTTGGACAGTAATTCTTCATGCCTCTTACGTGTGAAGCTCCTGGAGAATTCTTTATCACAATATCTGCAGTGGAGCCGATGATGGTTCTTCTCGTGTCTTCGAGCATTATCCGATCTTGAAAATAACTTGGAACAGTATCTGCAACGAATTGGTAACATGTCTTCACTCGACGACGGTCAGAACACAAATGAATTTATTTTCGTACCAACACCCCTTTTATACCTTTCCCAACAGAAGTACCCGGATGTAAAGTCCAACAAGTATCCCCAATACTGAAATGAGTCTAAGAGCCGTTCGAGGAGTCACTCGATCGAGCATTTGCTCTAAGGCTCATTTGCTCGATGAGCTTCGAGTCGTTCGAGCAATTGCTCATGGAGGAATTACTCTCTTGGTTCTTTGGCTTATTTGGGAAAAAGCCCTACTTACGGAATCCCTTTAGGCCCTAGAATCCCTTTTTTCTGACATGAGTCGTAGAGTCGTTCGAGGAGTCACTCGAACGAGCAATTACTCGATAGCTCATTTGCTCAATGGCCTTCGAGTCGTTCGAGCAGTATGTCGAGTCACTCGATCGAGCAATTGCTCTAAGGCTCATTTGCTCGATGAGCTTCGAGTCGGTCGAGCAATTGCTCATGGAGCAATTACTCTCTTGGCTCTTTAGCTTATAAGGGATATTTGGGATAGGTATCCTCAAATAATACAATACCGGGTCATGGGTATCCTCAAATACTGAAATGAGTCGAAGAGTCGTTCGAGGAGTCACTCGATCGAGCAATTGCTCGACAGCTCATTTGCTCGATGGGCTTAGAGTCGTTCGAGCAATGACTTATCAGTAACTGCTCGATAGCTTATTGGCTTTGGGACTGCTTTTGTTATACACAGGGGAGATAACTCTGTATACAGATTATGGGAAAGCAAGCAATCTGATTGGTTAGTTATTATCTAGATAAATGAAACAACAAGAGTACTTGGAATAGGGTCAGAACTAACAAGAATAGACCAGAAATTGCTAAATATAGCAATAATAAGGTAAACTGTTCCAATAAATAGGCTCTTCTACGTTACTGGAGTATACTCTAGAATAAAGAAACATGCCTAGGTAGAGGAAAACTATTGCATATATAGATAAAAGCAGAGAATTCTGGAAGAATTCGAAATAGTAAAAGTCCGGTGGATTTTGGTGATTTGGATGGATTGTCGGGTTGTTTGTGGTAATTAGATTTACTCTTCTACAAAGGAACACACCCTCCGAACATACCCCGTCCTATTGCAGAACAATTGGGTAACATAGCAATCACGTGCTACCATAGAAACCAAGATGGGGGCCTCCAGTATACAAAATGGACGACGGAAACACGTGTCACCCTAACAACACGCGCTGCCCATGCGCACTCACACCACGTATCACTATGGAGATGACGTCACAACATGGCCGTTCACGCGGGTTACCATAACAACACAACATGGCGCCACTACGTCACGTGACTATGACGTCACATGAGATCATCCATGAGATCATCCAAATGGGGGGTGTCCGGGTACATGACATACTACTTACAGTTTTGATTTGTTTTGTTTTGGGATACACGTTAATGCTTCCTTTTTGGACAATTGAGAGCTCTCCTGCTTGATAACCATAGTTTAGGGATTTAACTATAAAGCTACCTATGTCCTTCCAGAAAAATTTGTAAAACTCGGCAGTGAAGCCGTTAGAACCAGGTGTTTTATTATTTACCATTTTTTTCAATGCGTGGAGGCATTCCGACTCAAGTAAATCGCCCTCTAGAGAAATTTTTTCATCATTTAAAATATTCAGGAAAGGGTTCTTACTGTCAAAAAAATTATTCTCGTTATTCGTCTCATCTGCCCCCGGATTGCTAGATGTATATAGTTTTTCATAAAACTGTTTCTGTTCAGAAAGAATTTCAGTTAAGTTTTGTGTTTCAGAACCATCATCCCTAAATAATTTGCTGATTATTTTTTCAGTGTAGTATCGTTTTTCAAGGTTACAGAAATATTTTGTAGCTCTTTCCCCTTCAACTTTCCATTTGGCCTTCGATCGCAAAATAGCGCCTTTTATCTTCGTTGCAAAGTTTTTACTGTAATGTAGAACATTTCTGCTATTACCTTCTTGACTATGCACACATATTCTGCATCATTTAGAAGGTTGTTATTAAATTTCCATATTCATTTCCCTTTCGATTGATTTACGAAAGATAGTTTTAGAGTTATTGGGTTATGATCTGACCTATATCTAAATTCTATGTCCGCACTTTTCAAAAACAATTGCAAATTGGAGGTCATCAAAAAGTAATCTAATCTGGCCATTTTATTATCTGAGCCCTTCTTTGTGTATCTTTTCGTACTCGGATTTTCCTCCCCCCAAACATCATATAAATCGAATTTTTCAATTAAGGTTTTAATTGTTTCGTTTGATTTTTTATTATTTTTATGTCTGTAATTTATTGTGTCAGCCTCATAAGAAATCGGGACATTCCAGTCGCCTCCAACTAGTATTGCGTCATTACCCATCTCTTCAATTATATCAAACAGATTTGTAAAGTAACGAGGTTTATCGTCGTTGGGACCATACAGAGCCACTAACATGAGCCTTTGGTCATATATAGTTATGTCCAGTACAATGAAATTACCACCAGGGTCTTTCCTACTATCATGTATTTTGTAGCTTAAAGTGTTTCGAAATAGAATCGCAGTCCCTCTACTGGAGCTAGTGTAGGAGTTGAAAATTGCCTCGTAACCCCACTCGTTTCTCCATAAATTTTCCACATCACTACACGAATGAGTGTCTACCAAGAGAGTGATATCAAATGCCTTCCTACACCGTGAGAAGACATCCCTACGTTTTACAGTATCGGAAGACAGACCTCGACAGTCTTACATTATTATTAAGCCTTTCCAGTCCAACACCATTGGGAGGGGGGCCACTTGACCCGATGTAAGGGGGCGACTTGACCGAGGGCGACTTGACCCGTTCCCCACCGTTTCACCCTAGTTTAAGTAAGTCAAGTTACTGAGATGTCATGTCTCTAAGCAAACAAAGGGCAGAAATCTTGTAGTTATGCACAATTTCTAGTCATCTTCTGGTTCGAGATTCTCGAGGATCTGAACCCACTACCCTACTGCTAGTACGCTAACAAATAAGATTATTTATAACAATATGTTATTGCAATAATTTTGTTATTTTTACATACAGGTTGTTATCTTTACTTAGCCCAAGGCAGTCATAACCCCGTGTATGAAACGTCCTGCCTTGTGTACGAAACGTCCTTAAAGTTTGTGTACGAAACGTCCTAAATTGCTGTGTACGAAACGTCCAGGTCCCAGGGCAAGGCAAGGGCAGGTGTCGGTTTGTGTGAAAACCTCGGACAACCATATCGGACGGTTTGGCCATTTGGGATACTTTGGTTCAAATACTGGGGGCAATTTGGGTAAAAAAGGGTTAGAGGATCGTTTGGGTAAAAAGGTTATGGGAACGATTCGTCCAGGGAATGGTTTGGGCGAGTAACAATAAACATGTGTACCTCGAAATTGGGCTACATGAGTAAATTATCAGAGAGTTGTACAATTACTATCATTCTACTACTATGTGTGATAAATACATATCTAACTAGAGAAACAGAATTTACTGCACCCAGTAAATTCAAGTCTGTGTGAAAAGGGTTAAAGTATCAGGAATAAACTATACAGAAAGAGAATTTATGGAGGTTTATTTTCAGGAATAAAATAGTTTTAAACAAATCAGTCAGAAATGGGTTTTCGTTAACAATATTTACAGATATTCATACTGGAATCAGAACAATTATTTATAAGAAACCAGAAAAGGCATATATGTGACCAGCATTCAAAGGGTTCGATACTCGCATCAGAAATGGACATTTTTGGCTCTGCCCACTAATTTGAGTGATGAAATACGTTCATAAACTTTAGAAATGCATTAAGGTGTAATAAAATTCATTTCCCAGTATTTCTGAATAATACGCACTTGATGACTTTGGTGACCTCTTTCAGGCGGACCGCTAGGTGACCTCGACCCATATTTTGAATTTCCATCAAGTGTCGACTCATTTGGTGTCAGTTCTAGGTCCATTCATCATACCACGATTGAGATATGAGCATGACCACTTTTAAAAATGTTGGCTACGCCCACTTTTTTAACATAAAAATGCATGTATGGCAGGAATGCTTTGGGGGGGGGGGGGCAAAAATGTGATTTCCAGCAATTATGAAAGATGCACTTAATGACCCCTAGGTGACCTCATTGACCCTGACCCATATTTTGAATATCCATCAAGTGTCGACTCATTTGGTGTTAGTCCCAGGTCCATTCATCATATCATGCTTGAGATATGAGCCTGACTCACTTTCAAATCTTTTGGCCACGCCCACTTTTTTAACGTAAAAATGCCTGTGTGAATCTCAGGAATGCTTTGGGAGGAAAAAAAGTGATTTCCAGCAATTATGAAAAATGCACTCAATGACCCCTAGTTGACCTCCGTGACCTTGACGCATATTTTAAAACCTCCATCGAGTGTTGACTCATGTGGTGTTGGTCCCAGGCCTGTAGGTCATACCACGCTTGAGATATGGGCGTGACCCACTTTCAAAAATTTTGGCCACGCCCACTTTTTTTACGTCAAAGTGCATTTGTGTACGTCAGGAATACTTTAGGGGGTCAAAAAATGTGATTTCCAGCAATTCTGAAAAATGCACTCAATGACCCCTAGTTGACCTCCGTGACCTTGACCCATATTTTGAACCTCCATCGAGTGTCGACTCATTTGGTGTTGGTCCCAGGTCCGTAGGTCATACCACGCTTGATATATGGGCGTGACCCACTTTCAAAAATTGTGGCCACGCCCACTTTTTTACGCCAAAATGCATGTGTGTACGTCAGGAATACTTTAGGGGATCAAAAATGTGATTTCCAGCAATTCTGAAAAAATGCACTCAATAACTCCTAGGTGACCTCCGTGACCATGACCCATATTTTGAACCTCTATCGAGTGTCGACTCATTTGGTGTTGGTCCCAGGTCCACACGTCATACCACGCCTGAGATATGGGCGTGACCCACTTTCACAAATTTGGCCACGCCCACTGTGTTTACGTCAAAATGCATGTGTGTACGTCAGGAACTTTTTAGGGGGTCAAAAAATGTGATTTTCAGCAATTCTGAAAAATGCACTCAATGACCCCTAGATGACCTCCGTGACCTTGACCCATATGTTGAACCTCCATCGAGTGTCGACTCATTTGGTGTTGGTCCCAGGTCTGTAGGTCCTACCACGCCTCAGATATGGGCGTGACCCACTTTCAAAACACCCCTACAGATACCCCTGATACCCCAGGAATCTGAAAAACATAGGTGGCCGAGAACTTGTGGCTGTCTATCAGCATGCCAAAAATCAATGAGATAGGCCAATTCGTTTTCGAGTTATCTTGCGGACAAAAAAAGTGATGAGAAGAAGAAGAAGAAGAAGAAGAAGAAGAAGGAAAAAAAAGAAAAGAAAAAGAAATCGTGCAAAAACAATAATCTGTGTGTTTCACACAGACTAATAAAACAAACCAATTTCTTGTGAGGATATTTTATTTCATCGTATTGTTCGCTCACTGCGAATAATAGTCTATGTAACTTCCTTTATTATACGACGTGTGTTGAGAATTGTTGTTTAACACTTAACCCGCCGAGTAATTTTAAAACATTTTTCATCAAATCTAGTCATGGCTGCTACAGAGCAGCCATGACTAGATTTGATGAAATGTTCATGAAAATTTGACTTAAGAGATCATTGGTCAAAACGTCTATACAATTAAGAGGGGGAAATTGTGTTAAATATCCTCAAGTTTTAATTATTTGAATGGCAAGAGATTCCCCCTCCTTTGGTAGGAATATCCCTCAACAGCATGCAAGGACTTAAAATCGTGTATTGGTGGGAAGAGCTTTTCAAAAGCGATTTGTTGAAAGTATCGAATTCATTTACGGCCCAAGTCGTCAGCGTCTGATCGGTGAACATTTCTATTTGTTTATTAGTGTTTAAGGTCACATACTGATGCACAGTGGCTAATCGTGACTACGGGAGTTTTACGGGTGGAGGAAAGCCGGAGTACCCGGCGAGAACCACCGAGCATCGACGAGCAACTCTCAGCTCTTCAACATTATAACTCTGTTCAAGCAACGCTCAAGCAGGGTTACAACGGTTGAAGACGTGCGCACCATCGACGTGCAGTACGCCTTAATACACGGCCTCATCGTGCCCCCATGTAGGCAGCCGAGATAAAGTGCCTTTCCCAAGGACACAACGCGGGTCGTCCCGGACGGGAATCGAACTCGGGATCTTTAGCATAGAATTCCAACAGTCTACCACTGAACCACCGCGCTCCACTGATCAGTGAATCTCTTTAATACTAATTTGGAGATGCAACTAAATAAGAATTTGCTATTCAGATAGTTTCAGTGAGGTGGAACGACGGTTAATACTTTGACTAAGGAAGCAATCAGTGTTATTCACAAAACTTGCCAATCTGATTTTATTTTTTTTATTTTTTTTTTGCCCCATAAACATAGCTCATGACGCCACAATCTATACAAAGAGCTCATCGAGATCGTTTCAGTGAGTGATCGTAAGCTCTGTTTTGAGGCAGACACTTTTCAGCTAATCAAGAACATTTTAGCAAGTGCCTTAGTTATGTTACACAGGGGGTTAACGCTCTTCTGTCGGTTATATAAGTATGATTTCTAATAATTCGGGAATTGTTTTACGAAATCTATTGCCAAATTTCATCAAGGTCAATACAAGTCGATCAAAACAAAGTTTATTATGGGAGTCTAGTAAATTCTACTCAAGTCGAATTTGTTTTATCTTGAATCTCATTTACTGCTCGTCCCCTGAGTTCCAATGTGTTATATGTGCAAGTAGGCACATAGAACACTTTGGAACTCAGGGGACGTGGTGGAGATGCATAAAGTTATTTTCCCTGTTTGGTTTTTGTTTTTCATACTTTTATTCAGATATAAAATGTTGTACAGTGTTTTAAAAATGCATAATTGTAACAGACAGGTATTTTTTTTGTAATCAGATTATCAATAGTAGTGTACTTGAAAGTTAAACTGTTCCATTGTGGAAAGTTTGCGGCAGGTTTTCTCCATACCCTTTCATTAAGCCAGTTAAACAATGTTTATTTCTTTCGCTAGCCTACGATTTGAGGAAAAGTTAAAAAGAATAAATACGTTCACGAAAAAGTATTGGGGAGAGTAACAAATTGATACTCTCTTACTGTGGTGCATACTACATGTATGGTGCAAATAGATATTCTCTTACTATGGTGCACACTGCATGTATAGTACAAATAGATATTCTCTTACTATGGTGCATTCTACAGGTAGGGTACAAATAGATATTATATTAATATGTTGCATACTACATGTATGGTACAGATAGATATTCTCTTACTATGTTGCATACTACATGTATTGTACAAATAGATATTCTCTTACTATGGTGCATACAACATGTATGGTACAAATAGATATTCCCCTTACTATGGGTGCCATACTACATGTATGATAGAAATAGATTTTCTCTTACTATGGTGCATACTACATGTATGGTACAAATATATATTCTCTTACTATGGTGCACACTACTTGTATGGTACAAATACATATTCTCTTACTATGGTGCGCACTACATGTATGGTACAAATAGATATTCTCTTACTATGGTGCACACTACATGTATGATACAAATAAATATTCTCTTATTATGGTACACACTACGCATATGGTACAAATATATATTCTCTTACTATGGTGCACACTACATGTATGGTACAAACAGATATTATCTTACTATGGTGCATACTACATGTACGGTGCAAATAGATGTTCTCTTAATGTGGTGCACACTACATGTATAGTACAAATAGATATTCTCTTACTATGGTGCATTCTACAGGTAGGGTACAAATAGATATTATCTTAATATGTTGCTGCATACTACATGTATGGTACAAATAGATATTCTCTTACTATGCTGCATATTAGATGTATGGTACTAATAGATATTCTCTACTATGTTGCATACTACATGTATGGTACAAATAGATATTCTCTTACTATGGTGCATACTACATGTATGGTACAAATAGATATTATCTTAGTATGTTGCATACTACATGTATGGTACAAATATATATTCTCTTACTATGGTGTATACAACATGCATGGTACAAATAGATATTCCCTTACTATGGTGCATACTACATGTATGATACAAATAGATTTTCTCTTACTATGTTGCATACTACATGTATGGTACAAATATATATTCTCTTACTATGGTGCACACTACTTGTATGGTACAAAAGATATTCTCTTACTATGGTGCGCACTACATGTATGGTACAAATAGATATTCTCTTACTATGGTGCATACTACATGTATGGTACAAATAGATATTCTCTTACTATGGTGCGCACTACATGTATGGTACAAATAGATATTCTCTTACTATGGTGCGCACTACATGTATGGTACAAATAGATATTCTCTTACTATGGTGCATACTACATGTATGGTACAAATAGATATTCTCTTACTATGGTGCGCACTACATGTATGGTACAAATAGATATTCTCTTACTATGGTTCACACTACTTGTATGGTACAAATAGATATTATCTTACTATGCTGCTTACTACATGTACGTACAAAGATATATTCTCTTACTATGGTGCAAACTACATGCATGGTACAAATACATATTATTTTAGCTACGGTGTATACTACATGTATGGTACAAATAGATATTCTCTTAGTATGGTGCATACTATGACACAATTAGATACCCTCTTACTATGGTGCATATTATGGCACTAATACATATTATTTTACTATGATGCATACTACATGCATGGTACAAATAGATATTCTCTTACTATGGTGCATACTATGGTGCATACTATGGTACTACTATGCATAAACCTCTTATGGAATTGCGGACGAATTTGAAACTATACATCACAACACGTATGGTTATCAAGATATAGCACCTTCATCCACAACAACATTTTGGAAGGAAGTTGACCATTTACCCAGCGCACAGGATATTAAAATTTATTATTGTAATTATTGTTTTTCTTCAAATTTTTTTTTTTGAAAAAATCAACAAAACTATAATCATGTGACCACTCATTAAAGCTAGCCTTTGTGTGTTGTTTAACCCTTTACCCAATGAATCGCTGGCATCAGTCCGCGTAATATGCAAATTCAGCAGCTCAAAAAATATTATTTTCGACAATTTTCAACAAACCATATCATGAGACCCCTCTTTGGAACGAGCTCGTCAAGCTTGTTCCAAAGAGGGGGTCACATGATATGGTTTTGTCAAAAAATTTTGAAAAAATTTAAAAAATGATAAAACAAAAAAATGAAATCGTTTGCGTTGGGTAAAGGGTTAACCCCTACACAATGAAGAAGATATCAAAATTTATTTCTTTAATTATCCTTTTTTCCAACTGTCCAAAAAAGTTAGAAAAACATGTCATGTGACCCCTCACAAGAACGAACTCAGCGAACTCGTTCCAATGAGGGTTCACATTATATAGTTTTGTTGAACTTTTTGTTTTTAAAAATTCAACTGCTTTAGGCTGTTGGTACCGAATGAAACTCTCCGTGCGTGGGTTTGGACACTAATGCAACCAGCTTTCTTTCTTCCTTCTACAGCACTCTTTAAATTTGAAAAAGAGATGTCGTCGCTAATTTCTAATACAAAGTAGTGCGGTGAATTTGGCGATGCAATATTTTGATACCAACGAGTTTGAATATCTAATAGAATGCAGATGTGTTGATTTACAGGCATTATACCAAAATATTAACCGCAGATATAAAAAGTTAGAACCCCGTGGCATCGGTCGATTTCTTTAAACTCAATTATCTTCAAAACCAAATGCTAGATGGTTGAAGTATTAGACACAGGACAAATCATAACCAGAACGACGACTGCGCATCAGAAGGGGAGGCTATCTGATAAAGTACATTTGGAGTTATTTGACAGTAGTGAAGGCGAAAAGGTCCAAACATTTACTATGCACCCTGGGTAACTTATAGAGCTAAGGGAAGTCCTACGGAAAGTACTAAGGCAATTTTTCAGCGGCTATCTGGGTAACATATACAAGCAAGGGCAGCCCTAAGGAAAGTACGATAGAAATGTTTCAGTGGCCATCTGGGTTACATACAGAGCCAAGGGCAGTCCTAAGGGGAAGCACTATAATAAATTTTGCAGTGACCATCTGGTAAACATACAGAGTCAAGGGCAGTCTTATGGGAACTAATATAATAAATGTTGCGGTGACCATCTGATGGTGATCACCCCAGTCTTTGTTAAATTGGTGTCCCCAACTTTTTGTTATATTGGTACCCCCCCCCCCCCCCCCCCCCCCACACACACACACACTTTTTGTTGCCTTCTGCCTTTTCTGGGTTACGCTGAAATATTGATATTGGTAATGGAAAGAAATCTGAGAATCAGCAACAATAACTATGAATTTAATTATTCTAAAATTCAATTTAAAAAATATATAAAAGAATGATACAAAGATCTTTTACACTAACTGATTTACAGAAAATAGAAACAGTGAAACTTATCAATTATTGAATTAGTACAAAATACAGTTGACAGAATCCAGTAAATCAGTAGTGAAGAATCTTTTGAAGAAATTTTCCAGCTGGTAGTATTAAATCCAAGAATGTGTCTTCATGAACAGTATCCCATAGATTTGTAATTAATTGTTCACTTAGAAATCTCAGCAGTCTCCAATAAAATATAATAAAAAGCTCACCAAAATTCAAATGGAGTAAAATTCCAAAAATCCAATAAATATTTGCACTACAGGTCAAAATAATCCAGTGGAATCCTGGCTTTCCACAAAAATCTATTCTATTTCACAGAAATTATAAATTCTCTTTACAAGATGAACAATTTCTCTTCAAAATTCTCTTCTGGAATCACTTTTCCAAATTCACAAAGAAGTACTGCTTCCATAATGTTATGCTCTGTTCTGCAACGATAATAATCTCCAAGTTAACAAATGCTCTGTTGTAAACAGAATGTCCATTTAAAATGAGTTTATCTGTAAAGAGTTTTTTTCAGAAAATGGGTTCCTAAATTCTGTTGACAAGGGTTTAAATAGTTCTCAGATAGAATGTCCTAGAAGATGAAGATACTCCAGAGTTCTGTTTTCTATCAGTTTCCAGGTGATTCTGTCTTAATTGATGTAAACAAGGATGACCTACTTAAACAATTAAACAATCAGCCTTGAATCAGCAGCTATATATACAGTGATCTAAAAATAGATTCTAGGTAAACATGTTTGACACACGCAGATACACTCAAAGGTCACTTTAGTGCAATTGAGGCAGACCATCTAAATCTGCTTTATTGAAAAAACAAAACATGCCTTCAGAAAAATATCAATTGTGTAGAATTATCAACTAAGGGCATATCGATCTTCATATAATATGGGGGGATATAACTTCTGCCCTTCCACCTCCCTCTGCCCTTCCCTCTCCACACACACTTGTGTTCAACTTACGCAGTCTGTTGAAGCAATGGCCTGGCATTTCCGTGGATCCTTTCATTCAAATCCCCCCCCCCCCCCCCACTGTGATTGACCATGGTAGATTGCGTCTTGGATATTTGTTCCCCTACCCTATCCCAAGCCCATCACACCCAATAAACACACTCTGATATACATACTATCTTTGAGCTTCAGCGCCTCTAATTGCAGTTACAAGCCGCTGAAATAACAAACCACAATCTAAGTTTGTGCCAAGAAGCTTCGACACTCGATTCGATCCGCAATTGTCCCGTTGATTTTAATTCGAATTGATTCAACTCAATTCCATGCTTCTCGAATCTTATACGCTTAGGCCAATTAATATTTTCAATGCGCTGCCCCAAAGCTGAAAATATTGAATAGTGTATCTCACAAATGCTCTGAGCGAAACTAAGTAAACTCCCCCCACACTCATGTCGAAATATCGAAATATCAACCTGTTATTTTTTATCCCATAACGCAACTAAGAATTATGAATTCAATATTGTCTGACATAATGGACTGAATAGATTAAATACCAAGGTGCACAAGGGAAAAACTACTGCTTGAAATTTTTGCAACTCTGGCAGCAGTGTGTGTGGGGTGGGTGGGGTTGGGTGTGTGTGGTTGGTGAGGGGTCATGAGTAGAATTTACATTTACAGTACAGCCACCGTGGACTGGTCACTTTCCACGGTTGGGCAGCCTATCCACGGACGCAGTAATATTAGATTCCAAACACCAATTATAGGAAAAATCATCAAAAATTTAATTAATGAAGCACCGGGTACAACCCGGTGCTTCATTAATTAAGCTTTTGCGCATGATGATGTGTTATCTGGAAAACGCATGCGTTGGCATCACTGCCCATACGTGGATTACGACCAGTCCACGGCGACTGTACTGTCTGAAGGTTAAGACGTGCCGTGTTATAATCCTATCCAGGAAAAATCGCATTTCATGTTGAAAGAGTTAAAAAAGGAGGGGGGGGGGGGGGGGGCATTGAGGATTCAGTCCCTTTGTCGAAGATATTCAGTTTGTTTTCTAATGTTCCTTTTCTATTTCATTGCAGGACAATTCCTTGTAAACTTGTTCATTTCATACCGACGGTATGTATCATGGCTTCTGTCTACAGTCTTGTAATGATTTCCATGGAGAGATACAGATCGGTCGCACAAAACAAACTTAACAATCACATGTCATTGAAGACTTGTTACATAACTGTGATATGTATATGGATAGCAGCATGGCTAGTTAGTATCCCAACGATCATAGAATACGGCGAGTCTTTCGAACGAAGAACGGGAAACATGACTATGATTTCTTGTGGAAGCGATCTTATTGCTTATGAGTTCTCCGTGTTTAATGGATTTTTCCTGTCTGTTGTGGCTTATCTTATCCCACTTGGATTGATGACGATAAATTATACAAGAATTGGATATTTTTATCGAAACATGGAAAAAGTGACGGCAAAATTATACCTGCGACTGTTGGGTGTCGAAAAATCGTTTGAAGATAGTGAAAATGATGATTATTGTCACCGCACTGTTTGCAGTGTCATGGCTGCCATATTTTGTGGTTCTTAACATTACCGTATGTATTATATTAATTTGTTGACGAAACTATCCAAATTTTGTAAAATGTATGTCCAGAAAGTTGTTCGAAACAAAAAATATAGTATCATGGCGTTCCCCAAGTCCACATATAACGCTTAATATGATGTTGACTTCAATTAATTACTCACTTAACAGTCCGCCTCTCGCAAACATTCGTCTCCTGCCCAGCCTGCGTCCTCTCACCTCTCCAACGTCTCCATCCAACGCCACGCTAATTTATCCCGTCATATTCCATATTCTTCCTGTCTCTACTCCCGCTTCGCCACAACCTGGACACTAAAATCGTCTGTGCCTAATTCCAATGTTGCACACAAACCAGTCACATGAAAGGCAGAAGAGTAATTCACTCTTTCCAATCGGAGACGTCGTGATGACGATCGACTGTGTGTGTGTGTTGCGTGGGGGGGGGGGGGGGGGGGGGGGGGCTTGTAAACATGATGTGTCTTCATTGTGATGACTCAAGTCTCATCTGATCAAATATTCCAACTACATCATCAATGCATGCCTTCCTTGAAGGCATGCCTTAATGTTGTAGTTGGAATAGTGGTCAGTCATGATTATAGTTCAAACCCAGACTTCATGGAAATTTATTTTTGGAGACGTAGTAGTCGTGGATGTACCATCTTATTTACTTACACCGGTACTCCAGACCCCCCATTTGTATAGCCGATTGTGTGTGAGACATAAGTCCTAATATCAAATCTACTCCGATATGAGGGAGCGCGGTGTCTCAGTGGTAGACTGTTGGACTTCTATGATAGAGGTCCCGAGTTCGTTCCCCGTCCGGGACGACCGACGTTGGTGTTTAAGGTCACATACTTATGAACAATTGCTAATCGTGACCGTGACAGTTTACGGGTGGAGGAAGACGGAGTACCCGGAGAGAACCACCGAGCATCGACGAGCAACTATCAGCTCCCCCAACATTTCTCATTCTGTTCAAGCTCCGCTCAAGCAGGGTTACAGCGGTTGAAGACATGTGCACCATCGACGTGCATCACGCCTTAGTACACGGCATCACCGTACTCCCATGTAGGCGTCCGGGATAAAGTGCCTTGCCCACGGACACTCCGCGGGTCGTCCCGGACGGGGATCGAACTCGAGACCTCTAGCATAGAAGTCCAACAGTCTGGGAATCGATGTCTAAGACTCCAATCCAGATGAGGATGTCCCGAGTAGAAAAATTACGGTTTTCACCCCCCCCCCCGCCCCCCTTAAAGAAAAAAATCTCTTAGCGGTGACCCTACCAATATAGTCGTATTTAATAAACCTTTGAGACATTAATTATCCTGACGTTCAAACGTCACTGGGAATTCAGTTTCTTCAACGTTTTTCAAAATGCGGGCGTGAAACGTCGGAAAGTTTCAAATAACAAGATATTTTTCACATCAGTGTTTATCTGGTTGAGAGCTAGATTTTTTGGGGTGGTCTGAATTTGTTATTCAAAATTTGTTTTATTACAAATTATTGGAGACTGCCCAGAGGCACTCTCCAATAATTTGTAATAAAACAAATTTATATAAACAAAATATTATTTGTGTTTAACTGAATAGGAAATATAAGCAAGGAGAGTGTTGGCTTTTGCTCTGGTATTCTCATTTTTTGAAAGCCGTGATAGTGGCTTCCAGCACTCATTCCAGTTAAGAAGTCTTGACAGCAGGATTTTTTTAGCATTTTAAGCTGCGATAAATTTGGCTCAACGGTTATCACTGAGTACTGTTCGGGATAAAATAGGAATTTGAGGTTAAAACTTTAAAAAATCGAAAAATAATAACAAAACAAATGACCACAAAGTACCAACGTGTCGTTTGATTTCGCACGTAATAACACGTACAAAAGTATCACCGGGTTAAATTAAACAAAAGATTACGTACGAATAACACGTACACAAGTATCACAGGGTTAAAAGCTGAAAAATAGTTAGATTGTTACCTCATGCATTGTCTTCCATTGCACAATGATCTTGCTATTTCGTGTTGAACAGTACCTTGGTTACTAAGAGTAATTGCCCACAAAGATGGTTAGGCGTGAATGGACACTAGCCGAAGAGAAACAGCGATACGAATTAAAACAAAAACGCCCAAAAAGGAAATTTAACGAATATAATTTAGCCTGGTTCCAAAAAAATTGTTTTGATTTTTTATCGATCCTTTTGATCAGTACAGCTTCAAACAAAACAAACGGACTCTCAACTTTTGGTTAAAACATCGGAATTAAAATTTGTTTATTTAAATGAAATTTAACGTATGGGATGTGTAATAAACACAGAACACGATGTGTGTTTGAATCGGTGGATGGTTTACATAACTCGTTGGAATGGCGTAGTCAAAAATCGCTCGAGCCTCCGGCTCTCGCAAAATATGACTACGCCATTCCAACTCGTTATGTAATACACCCACCGATTCAAACACACATCGCGTTCTGTCTATATCCAACTGTTAAACATGGTATAGTCACGCAATATACCAATAAATAACAATAGATGACGTCAGTAAAAGGTTTTAATGAATAATAGTTTATTTAACAATGCAACTTGAAACGCATTACACTAATCGTGCATGGAGCTTGCTGGCGAAAATAAACTTCGACATACAATAGATACAACTGCTGGCATTCAAACGTTCTGTACCAGTCTGAAAGGTCGTGTTGCACCCAGTACATTAGCTTTATCTTCAGGATAAAGGACACGCCTCAGCCTGCACCCGTGTATTTGCTTGAACTGTCAATCAATTAAATAAAACCGAGTGAATGGTCTATTCAGATAATCACGGTTCTTTCGAAGTGGAATTCGGTGCATATACCATTAATAAGTAAAGGCAACAGACTTGTTCTGTGATTTGTTCTAAGTGCTAACTCGTATTTGTTTGTTTATTAAGGTTTAAAGGCACTTTCAGCAGCCACGGTCATTAATCAGTAAATGCACCAGACTTGTTCTGTGATTTGTTCTAAGTGCTAACTCGTATTTGTTTGTTTATTAAGGTTTAAAGGCACTTTCAGCAGCCACGGTCATAGCATGTGAGACAGTTTGACGAGTGGAGGAAACCGTTGTACTCGGAGAGAACCACCAAGCAGCGGCGAGCAACTGTCACTCTCAAACTTACCAACACAAGCAGGGTTAGCCGCGGTTGAAGGAAAGTCCACCATTGACACCCCCACCCCCACCCCAATACTCGGGAAATGGGATTAAGTGTCTTGCTTATGGACAAAAAGTAGATGCCACGGGTCAAGGTCGAATCGTTGACTTTTCGGTTTAAAGTTCAATGTTTTAAACAATGAGCCAACACGAGTCCAGAGTTAACTATTAATCTGTGGAGTACATTTCATGAATTCCTCATAAAATCAGGTTGTAGCTAGCTGCTTTACAGCAGCCATAACCTATTCTATGAGAAATTCTGTAGAGACTTGTATTAAGACATTATTGTAAGAGTCAGCTCAAAATAATATGGATACATGTTGTTAACAATAGCCTGAATTGTGTCTCTACTAGGTAACAGGGATTTTCTATTCCGCAGGAAATTCCGCCTGAAACAGGTAATGAGTTATTTATTTCACACCACTCTAAAATTAACGTTTGTTCACGACATGGCGGAATGTGAGATAAAAACAAAGTTGTATTTCATACTCGTATAATATAAGTTTTTGCACTTCGGAATTCTCAGGTCGATTCAATTTACTTGGAAAACCTCCCAAAATGGAATCGCATACATACTGGATCCACTAATATACTGTATTCATTATTACTTCTCGTTTTCATTTTTACTATTATTTTCCTTTCACATGAACTGTTTCAATATTACGCAAGCATAATAAGCTGGCATAAACAGTTCTAAATTTATGGCACACTTCAGTATTTGTCAACCATGTTTGTAATACATTCTGTCCAGAAATCCCATCGACATTTTGGAAGAAAACGCGGTGTCACTTGGGTTGGATCCTTTTACCAAATCACGGTACACTCGTAAAGATGCAGGAGTCAAAATAAAAAAAAACAGAAACAATCTATCTGATTGAATAACTCGGCCCGTTCGCCAGAAATTCAAATCGGCGAGTTCTGCGATGTAACCCCTGTTGCCCCGTTTGGCGGTGTATATTTTATATTTTTCTCAATATTGAACATTTGATTTCAATTTACAGCCCATATTCACTTTTATATCTCTCAATAACGTTTATGAAGAATCATAGTCAAATTTCAGGAATGAGACGTGGAACTCGTCTAATAAAAATCAAATATAACCTCGGAGGAACTGTGACTCTGAAAATCCAATTTTCATAATTAAGAAACTTTTTCTTTGATTGCAGTTAAAACAAGAAGTTCTGTCACGACCTGTGCGCTTATCTAGGCTTAATTGCGCGCAATTGCTATATCGAATGGCATCCAAAGCACGAAAGGTTCTCCTGGTTACTCATAGCAAACACAGGCTATGTTTCTGCCAATAGACCTTCGGGTTACCCGGAGGTCCAATGGCTAAAGCATTGTTTGTGCACAGGCCATATGTACAGAATTTGATAGCCCTACTATGGCCATAACGCCTAGATTAACGCGCAGATCGATGTGCTATTTCTGCGCATTTCATGACAGGACTTCTAGTTTTAACTATATGTCATAAAATTAAATACGTTGATAGATACTCCACTGGGAAAGGTCCTTGACTCCGTTACAAATTTTATCTGCCCCGTTCGGATACAGACGTTTAACTGGGATTCGCCGTATTCAATGCTATCAGTATTCGTGATGTCGTACCACCTCCAAACTTTGAGCAACAATTCTGATGACTAATGCAACGAATGCGATGACTTAAAATGTCGCGATATGTGTGTGGTCTTCACTTAAACATTCTTCTTTTTTTGTTTGGATGGGTGGGAGGCGGTTTTCCAAGTTTGTTTTTTTTTTTTGAATGGAGATCCCCGCCCCCAAGTGTAGCCAGACTCCCTTTGTCCAATAAGCTTGAAATTCTCATTTATGCCAGACAACGTTCCGAATGCTGTCTGAATGACTGAAGTGGGTTAAATTGTAACATGGCCATGGTAGCCATGCAGTTCAAGCTAGGAACAATGTAGAAAAAAATCTGAAACCTGAAAAATTACGTTTTGTGAGTGAGTTTTGAGATCATCAAAACTCAAAATACGAAACAAAAAGTGAGTCCTACTTTGATATTCATTGAAATTCGTATGGATTCTGTACCTATGTTATATCTTATAACCTGGACTTTAATGAATGATGAGGGGGAATCGCGAATCATACATTTATTTCTCTTGGACAAAAAGTGTGGGGTCCTGCGAATTACACATTTTTGAATCGAAACTCGTATCGAATCATGTCTGTTATTAGAAATCCAACCTCGAATCGAATCAGTTACGGCTTGAAGATGACCGATGGAGGTTGGGTGATGAAAGTCTGACTTGATGGCTCACATCCCGACTGATAAAATAATCCAACTACATTATCAAGGCATGCCTTCGTCGAAGGCATGCCTTGTTGATGCAGTGAGAATATTAGTCAGTCGGAATTATACTTAAACAATCTCAAGACTTTTCAGGGCTTTTTTGAACTTTATTATGGAATAAATAAAATACACATGTGGTAGTCGCGAAGTAACTTCTTATTAAATTAACGCGCACCGTACCGGAACTCCAAAGTGATTATGCTTGGTTCCCAAAATGTCGAATCTATTTCTACAGACATCCATTTGTATGAGCAACAGAATGCGTGACATAAGGTTACAATACCCTAAATGATTTGCATTGGCGACAGCGTTAACATTTTCCAGTCACCTAAGCTCATAAAGCTCATTTGGGTGGAAAACAGTCATATATCCACTTAGTATATCATCTCATCAAAAAAATGAACAGGAAAAAATAAATATTGCCGTGTGTTTTTTTGTTTTCAAGTTTGCCGATTCCCAACCTACCGTCCAGTTTCGCACTCAATTGAAAAGGCATATTTTTCTTGTCTCCCTCACCTTATTTTTCACTTCTCACAATTTTGAAAGGACAGTCGGTGCAAATATTTTATGTCTTTTCAATGCCTTGGTGATGTAGATGGAGTATTACCCTGCAAGGGTTATAGTTCATCGTCGTCATTGCTTGGAAACTTTAAATTTGCATTTAACACTGGTAGTGGCCATTGATATTGAAATTAGCGTAGCTGATGGCATGAGTGAAGATGTTATTTATGTTAATGTAGCGGAAGTTACATTCATGCAGTCTTTTATTTCAACATTATTTATGTACGATTTCCATCTGAAACTTTTGTGAGACGATGAAGATGACTGATACTAAGCAATATTCCTATGAAAAAGGTTCGAAGGGAAACGAATCGGTAAGCCGATTTCGAATCGAACCGAATATCTGCTTAAGATTCGAAATCGAATCGAATCTCGAAGCTTCGAAGGGCTCTAAATAAAGGCGTAAATTTAATTTCCGTTTAATAACTCTATGGGGGCGCGGTGGCGTCGCGGTGACCGGTTCTCGTCAGATCACCGAAGTTAAGCAACGTCGAGCGCGGTTAGTAGTTGGGTGGGTGACCATTTTAGCGACTGATTCGCGTTCCCGCGTTGTGTCCTTGGGCAAGGCACTTAACCCCGATTGCCTACATGGGGGCACGATGACGCTGTGTACTAAGGCGTACTGCACGTCGAAGGTGCGCATGTCTTTAACCAATCTAACCTTGTCTGTGCCGCGGTGCAGAGTTCAGAGTTACGATGTTGGAGAGCTGGCAGCTGCTCGTCGTTGCTCGGTGGTTCTCTCCGGGTACTCCGGCTTCCTCCACCCGTAAAACTGTCACCGACATGATATGACCCTGGCTGTTAATGTGTCGTTAAACCCTACTAAAACAAAAATAACTGTATGATGAGAATAGTCTTGATTAAAATCTTAACTTGTCAGTTAGCTGGACAAACAACAGACGCATCTTGTCATGAAAACATACGAGCTTTTACTTTTTATTTCTTATTGGTGAATTTTTCTGATTTTTTTGTTTGTTTTGAAAGAGAGGTAACGTTTTCGTGGTGATGACATTAACCTTTCACGATTGTTGTTTTACAAGTGGGGCGTAATCATAATAATTGAGAGTGAAATCAAAATTTGATTCACTTTATTTGTCATCGATCAAATCGAATCGGCTGCTTTTGTTTTGGACAGAAGTATGATAATCTCCCACATCAAACATTTACCGACTACATAAGTCCGACACTGATGAATGGTACCTTATATAGTGAAGAAAGGAGCGCGGTGGCTCAGTAGGTAGAGGTGCAGGCTGCAAGCCGAGACGTCCTCGTTTCGAATCCCACCTGCGGCAACCGCGTTGTGTCCTTGGGCAAGACACTTCATCTCCATTGCCCGCCTGGGGGCACGATGACGCCGTGTACTAAGGCGTACTGCACGTCGATGGTGCGCATGTCTTCAACCAATCTAACCGTGTCTGGGCTGCAGTGCGGAGTTACGATGTTGGGGAGCTGGCAGCTGCTCGTCGTTGCTCGGTGGTTCTCTCCGGGTACTCCGGCTTCCTCCACCCGTAAAACTGTCGCGGTCATGATTAGCTATTGTGCATAAATATGTGACCTTAAACATCAATAAATAAATAACATATAGTGAAAAAATCTCTTTATGAAAGAGAAATGAACCCCGTCTCTACTGAATACTTCATAAATAAAAGCAAATATTATTATTATATTAATTTATCAGTCTGTTAAGAAATATTTTACATATGCATATATACATTCCACACCAGTTACATTACTATTCAATAAAATCTTATTACATGCGGAACAGACTCCAAATATACCAGAAGTGTAGGGTCTCCTCTTCCTCATTTGAACAGCGGCTGAAAATATTGAATAAATAGGTACTAGGGTCGGTAATCAGATTTAAACCCCGAGTAGGATAAGGGCTTTAATCACGAGGCTCTACCGAGTGGTTAAAACCCTTATTCTACGATTGGTTTAAAATCAGATTATTGGCCCTGGTATCTAATTGTTTTATTTATATCATGCTCTTAATAAATGATCGACTTTGTCACTTAAAATGGATAAAAAACGATATTTCCGATTAGCAGACGACCGAACACATCGGTTTGTTTTGTTGGCGGTGGGCAGTACTTCCGGCTGCACGTGAATGGTCGATTGACAGCAAGACGCATCGCCAAAGTTGATTGAATTTACCTTGCTTTTTAAGTCAAATTATTATTAACAATTCGTAAATTTAAATATTATATTGTAGGTATTTTAAACTTAATAAGTCATCGCACGTTGCAGGTGGTACCGCAAAACGTCGTATGTTTGAGTGAAACGTCGCGAAGTGGGAATGTATCGAAGTCAGAAAATTGTGTGATGTCAAAAGACAAGTTAGATGCACTTTCTACAATAAGTGTAAATTTTCGCATTGAAAACGTTTAACTGCATGAGAAGCATAACACCGATAGTGGGGTTAAAAGCTAAAATTAAACATACGGGCTTTTCACAGGTAGTGACACCCGTGGAACTGTCGGATATGAGGTGACTGTCGAACGTATCGTTAAACCACAATAAATAAATAAATAAATAAATAAATAAATAAATAAATAAATAAATAAATAAATAAATAAATAAATAAATAAATTCACTGGTAGTAATATAGATGAGCATGGTATAAAATAGTTTTCTCTCCACTTCGTTTGGTGTAAACAGTATTTATTTCAAATCAAAGCGTAGACTGTTAACAGTATATTTGGAAGTGGATTCGACAGTAAGCTATCGGGTTTATGCTGACGTCGTTTCCACGTTCAAATATTTACGAATAAGCTTTCACCAATAACAACGTGCAAGGGAAATACTATTCACATGAAGCAAAAAGAAAACGGAATAAAGAAAGGAAAAAGATAAGGAGAAAAAATACAATAAAACAAGGAATCACATTATTAAGGCGACACTCGACTCAAACAACGACATTCTCGATACTGAAAAGGAAAATTTGAACTAAGAGGTGCAAAGACATTACATGATGAGAAACGGAAAGGGGTGATTAACCCTTTACTTAACACGAAAAGCAGACGACACTTGCAATCAAAATTCTTGAATAACTTTTTTTTTTCATTTTTTACCTCCCAAACATAGCTTATGGCCCCTCATTGGAACGAGCTCAATGAGCTCGTTCCAATGAAGGGTCATAACCTATGTTTTTGTGACAAAAAAGTGAAAACGTAATAAAAATTGAATGGTGTATTTTGTGAATAGCGCTGGCCGGTTTTAGCCGTTACGCCGGCTAAAGGGTTAATACACATAGAGCTCTTTCTAGATAGAAGATTTAGATTTCTAAGTTCCGTTAGAGTTCTGAACGCCCGCAGTGTCAAGTGAATACAGATAATCTCATCGCAAGTGAATAACCTGAGATGAGTTTACAAATGAAGGTAAAGCATTCTTCAGTAAATAAAAAAAAACTGACAGCGGCTATCACCAAGACTGTGTATTGGTAACGGACTGGGCTCTTTCCTCCGTTAATTCCTTGGTGGACCGATTCCATGTTGACATACAATATAAAATATATCGAGTCAAAAAGAAAATATAATAGAAACAACTGTGAAAAAATAGCATAAAGGATGAAATATAATAGTTCTAATGTTGCATGTTTGTGGACAAGAAGCCGTGCAAAGAGTTTAATAACATGTTGTTGTTGTCCACCCAACCGTATACAATTTTGCTACGGATTTCAAAATAGCACGTGCTACCCGAGAATGTCAAATCGAATGGGTGACCGACGATTTTCTTTGTGTTATGTTGTGCAAGAGAGCCTGGGTTATCGAGAAAATTCGCTTGTTTTGTCTTCTGACATTTTAAAAAATACCAATGTTAACCGAAAATCAGAGGTTGCGTACCATTGGTATGCATGAGGCTGGGATACCTCCAGATGAGATCGCTGCTGAGTCACTGTGGCCACTATTTACCGTCTCATTGGAAGGTATAGAACCACTAGATCTACTGCCGACGACCGCGCTCTGGTCGACCAAGAGTTACTACACTTGCACCGCACCGGCACATCAGGACGCCGCACTTGCGGGGATCGCTTCCTTCAGGCCACGAGGACAGCAGCAATTACTCCTGGTAGAACTAACAATAGAATCAGTGCACAAACTGTCCGTAACAGACTCGCTGAACATGGCATCCGGAGTACGCGTCCATACCTCGGACCAATTCTTACCAAACGTCATCGTACCGTCGGAATGGAATGGGTTCGATGGACTCAGCAGCGTTGGAGCACAGTTCTTGTTAGTGATCAATCACGATTTTGTCTACGGCGTGCTGATGGTAGGACCAGAGTGTATCGCCGACGAGGAGAACGGTTTTCTGGTGCTTGCGTGTGGGAATTGGCCGTCTCGGCAGGGGCAGTGTAATGATTTGGGCAGGTATTACCTTGCACCATCGATCGCAGTTGATCTTCATCGATGGTAATCTGAAAGGACTGCGACATAGGGACGAAATTCTTAACGCTGTTGTTGTCCCGTTGTTCAACGCTAACGTCGATTGCAGTTATTTCAGAAAGAAAATGCCCGATGTCACGTGGCAAGTATCTGTCGTGACTTTCTTCAGGAGCAGAGCATCAAACTTCTTCCCTGGCCCCCACTTTCGCCAGATTTGTCGCCAATCGAGCATCTTTGGGATCAACTGGACCGTCGGGTACGACTTCACGATCTTCAGACGTTGAGCCATTTACGTAATGTTCTAAGGCAGGAGTGGAACGAAATACAACAGGGTGACATCCGGAGCCTTATCAGGTCCATGCGCCGTCGATGTCTTGCCATCCAAGAGGCAAACGGTGGACATACACTCTATTGATTGCATTTGTGAACTTTTCATTTGACCTCCATGTCTGAATTGCGACGTCACGAAATTATGCAAATTCTACAGCTACACTAAAAATAAGAATTTACATAATTTGTTTGGGATTAAAGTCGATAATATTAAAAAAAAACTTGCTCCTCAAAGTTTGTTATACTTTCCTTTTTAACTCAGTATATAAGAACACCAGTGTCAACTTTTGTCTTAGTCAGCACGACTAATACCATTAGAATCAAAGGGGATTTTGTTTTCTGTATCCGCTCCATACCCACCAATTTTCTTTTCATTGTTCCTCATCTTCCATATTCCCATTTATATATAATAAAGATATTTGAGCATGTCGGGATGGTAGACGTCAATATTAAAACAACATTTTTCATCAACAGACAAATTTCACAAGATATAACAGGTTGAACCCCATATTAATGTATGTTCTCTCAAAAAGAAACTGCGTTCATTCTTTTTTGAATTGTGTGAGAAGTAGTTTCGAAGGTATGAATTCACTAGTTATATTAACGAAAATATCTGACATGACTTTCCATTCCTCTCTGATTGGCTGTGAAGTTCCAGGGTACTTCCGATAGTTTGACATATCGAGTGGTCTAAAATTAAACGTGTACTATTCCCGTGCATTACAGGTCTGTCATTCCTACAAATGCAGGAGGGCTACAAATCGCTCCCCTCGCATGGTTTAGGGGAGCGATTAGCTCTCCTCAAGCTAACAAAAGCCTTGTTAACTAGTTGAGTTCTGGAAGCCCACATTTGGTCTCCTTTCCAAAGTGCACGTGCTGCAATTAAACACTAAGTATTCCCATGAATGTGTTTCATATTATCTGTGAAATGAACTTAACTTTTGCTGCGGGTCGGGGGTTCTCCCCGGGTGTCATTTTCTAATTAATCCCTTTTCTGTGTATGCATTTTCGGCCAAAATGATTGGCTAAATAATTTCTCTTTTTTTCTTTTCATAGCACGATGACCGGAAAAAAACGCATTTAGGCCCGCCCTAAACCACGCCCCCTATTTCTGTCTAAAAGATTACGTTGCACAGGGTGAATGGAAAGAACCCCTCCACGCTCATATTATTTCAACATGAAAAGTAATTAATATTTATCTCATCATATTAAAAATACTTTCAAAATAAAATTTAATAAGCAATGAAATCCTTATCATGCTTTTTATTCCATGTTCAATTTGTTTATATGCAATAGTTAATCATCTGCGTTCATCGTTTTACCCAAATCAAACGTAAACAGTGGCCAGTCATAATAACCCACAAACGAAACTCACGCCGACAAAACTTTCCAATTTCCAAATAGCCTGAATGAACTCTTTCTGAGACAAAGTTCAAGCAACTTCAAGTCATCGGGGTTTATATCGAACTCCACATTTACAAACTGTGTTTTCAGTTTCTCAGGAAATGGTGAAAATCAGGATTAAATTTAATTCAGTATTGCTTTGAATGACAGCACCCTCACGTCAAGTGGAAAATGAGATTGAGGTCTTGTGTGGGTGTGGCCTATGACGTTCCTTTTAACTTGCGCAGTTCATCAATACCTTTTTTAATGACACAAGAACATGTTTCAGTGAAATATATCGTTATTTCAAACAGAATTTTAGAAAACTATGCCTTTTAACCCTTTACCCAACGAATCGCCCGCATCCGCACGCGTAATATGCAAATTCAGCAGTTGAAAAATTATTATTTTTCAAAAATTTTAACAAAACCATATCATGTGACCCCTCGTTGGAACGAGCTCGTCGAGCTCGTTCCAACGAGGGGTCACATGATATGGTTTTGCTGAAATTTTTTGAAAAATGATATTTAAAATAATAAATTTTGATATCGTCTGCGTTGGGTAAAGGGTTAACAGTTATCACTAGTCTAGGAAGCGTGATGCGTCGAGAGTGTTTAAATTTACTGCCCCTTAAGTTTAATTATAAGGAATTATCGTTTGTTTCTGTCTATTTCTTGAGTTATGAACCTCTAAAAACAAAGGCAAAACATTGTGGAAATGGGCTACGCACATTTATACAGTTTGGCCTTTGCTTTTTTGGGGTTCATAACGCAAGAAATAGACAGAAACAAACGATCATTCCTTATACGAACAAAATGGACATATCTTCCAATAACTGGTAATTTTCGTTTTCTTTTTATTTTAGAAAGTGACTGGCGAGACTGGAACTAAAGACATCGATGGACCGTTATCTCTATCTATGATAACCCTATCGGCATTCAGCACTGGATACAATGTCGTATTATATGTTATATACAATAGTGCGTTTAGACAATCATGCAAAGCAGTTCTGTGTTGTGGAAGATTTTTTCGAGTGGGAACAGTGGAACAAACTACAGCCGAGGGACACACACAGTATTAAGTTTCCGTCTTCCAGGGAGTGTTTTAGAAAAAAATACCGACTACAAAAATTCTTTTATTTGAAAGATTTGAATCTGAACACTGCAGTGCTGTGGTGTCGTAATTCGTGAAGTCGGTGTTGTTTCTTGCTTCATTATACATTTAGCAGAAGCGAAAAACAAACGAGCTTGCAAACTGTTCTTGAATAACTAAAATTTTCATTTTTGTCTCAAAAAACTCCGCCGGTTATGATCCCTCATTCGGTCGCTTTCATGGCTCTCGTTCCAATGAGGATCAAAAACTATGTTTTGAGACAAAAGACGAAATAATATTAATATCTAAAATGGCGGTATTTGTGAATAGATTGGAGGTTTTGACCTTTACGTAAGTAGGGGATTAAAATGTTTTCCGTCGCCAAGGCAGGATATTGTCAACTATAGTTTCTCTTTCACTATTCTCAGACAACATCCATTACCAGGGCAGAACCATGTTAGTCACGAATCGTTCTTTGTTTGGGGAATCACGGAAATGCGTACATTGTGTCATGACCGGTTTCGTAATGTTGATCATCTTTGTGGGGAACATGAGCGACTATGTTTTGATGTCATTATCATGACGATGGGCTGTGATAGTGCGCATATCCAACACTTGGTGTTGTGGTGACACGTTCTTTTATTGCTCTTAATCTCATTTGACTGGTAGCGAACCGTTCAGTACCTCGTACCAGACAGTGACCAGAGCCGTATTATTCATAATGCTGACTAGGCTGAAGACAGGGGCCCGCCAACATTTTTTTTTGCTGAGGCACTGTTTCCAGCACCTTAGGGCTCCAATATTTAAAGGCACTTTGTTCTATGCGCCGTAGCGATATATGTACATATGTATTTATCCATATATATACTCCCATAAGTCTACTATATATATTTATATACAGTACATTATTTTAATGCTTATTTAAATAATATGTCAAGTTGTGAGTAGAATTCTTCAGGAGACCCGTAAAATGGATATAGAACTATGTACTCGGCATTGTGCTTACCGTACCAGGGTCAGGTTGTCAGCTGTAGTGGGGAATGAGTGAAGAGGGGGGCCCGTCCCGAAGTACCTGAAAGCCTAGGGTTAATACGACACTGACATCGACGATTACTTTACTTGGTAGTATCTGGATGGAGGGATGGGCTTGGGTGATTGGGAGCGATCTGATTTGTTGATTGAGATTATCTGAGGGGAGGGGGGGATTTGATGGGTCGTAGAAGAGCCGAGACTGGGATAGGATCAGGTTGTCCAGAAGTATTGTGAATAGGGATAGTGGATAGTAATGGATAAAATGACGTGTTAAAAATAGGTAGGATGTTTTTGGAAATAGGCAGAAGACGTTCGTTTGCGTAGATAGAAGTTTAAGATAAGTTGGAAGCGTGGATATCGATCCAGAACAAGCACACGAGAACAGAACATGTCAACAAGTTCAAAATAGTAACAAAATGGCTAAAACACCACTGCCATTCTACTGGAGTATTCTATACGTAAGTTGGGCTATATTATCATAGTCGCAGGGGTGAGGAGGAATAGAGGGGGGGGGGCAGACATAATTCGTAACATAACGAGAATCAGTCCAGGAGTAGAGGAAAAGAAAGAATTTGGTTCGAAATATTCAGAATAGGGCAGTAACATGAGGACTGTGACCCAGAATAGAAAACTCGAAACAAATATTCGTTAGACATAGCCCGTACTACAGAAATCGAACTAGAGCACTACGTACATGTTCTGCCGTCACTTGAAACTGTTAAACCGTATGTGACCAAAGTTTTTGACCAGAACTCGGAAACGTTCTCTGCTACCTCTACACCCCCAAGATACACCGGTTACCAGCCACGTATTACTCCAGTACTCCTGTAACAAGTAGACAACACGTGACTAGTACTAAGATTAGGGCATTAGATACCCCTCATAGCAATTGAGAGCTACCATAGAATTCAAAATAGCGGTCTGTTACGCACCTGCACAAACATTACTATCATGGTATTGGCGTTCCGACATGACCACTCATGCACATCACCATAGCAACCAACATGATACCACTTGTCACGTGACTGTTACACCTCGACCCCACCCCACATAGGAATCATCCAAATATGAATCGCTTTGTGTCTGACATCCATACTACTGAGAGTGATGGGAAGATGTTTTGAAATCTCGTGTCCAACCAACAAGTCTGCCGCAAAAAGTATTCATTCAAACAAAAGCATATTCGACGAGAAAACATTTAACTTTTCAAGTTTTAATTTTTTTCAGCAATTTTTTTAAGTTTTAATTTTGTTTTATTTACGTTAAAACGAGATTGTAAGACAGAACATATCGAGGGTGGAGTACGGTGGGACTGGAATCAACGATCAGAATTAAAGTTTTTATAGCGTGAAATTCAGGAAATACCTCACCAAGGGTCGCTGGTTCTTGCGTAACACCCCCCCCCCCCCCTCCTCCCCGTCCTCGACCCGAGTTGTGTTTTGTATTTATACCACGATTAAACCCGAATTAAGTGAATGGAGGCGATATTTGTCAAGAAAACTACCACCTTCGGCGGTCTGTTTACATTCTTAATGTATCGAAACATTCCATCTTATTTAAGTTTTTACGTCACGTAATTTGTGACTTACATGTAATCCAATGAATATGAAAAAGAGAACGTCAATGAACCCCTACCCACACAGTTATTGAGTCACTTGTGGGCCCGCTTACTCGGCTGTCGCTGGTGTTTCCTCCTTCTCGCCGGTGTTCGTTCTTTGGTCGCATCTTCACTTCATCCTTTCACGGCCGTCGCATGGCCACTAACGTGTTGTCACTTTATCCGGACGCCTTTGTTCTAACAAGTGACGGAATGTCACTCTACCATTGCCGTCGCACGGCCACTAGTTTATTATCACTTTACTTGACGCTTTTCATTCAAGCAGTCGCCACCAATGGGGTTAAACTCTCCCCTACGTTTATCTCAGAATAATGTTCATACAGGCAAAGCCTACTCTGCTAACGTGTGGCCTGCCTTCTAAAACAGGTAATGCCGTTTACCTAAATGCAAATTGCTCCCTGAGCTCGTACTTCGTGTTTCTCATCCTATTCTCATATATGGCCACCGACTTGGTCCGCTACTACTCCTATTCTAAATATGAGCTCTGTGGCTCTTCAACATCACTACGTGCCTATACGTTGGCACCAATGCGGCACCTCCTCTAACCTATAGCATGGGACCTCCCCATCTACTCGCAACGACCCACAGCCTTACACACCTTCAAACTGGAATGAAATTTTCGAGAAATCCTCCAGTTTGTATTTCGATAGGCAGAACATTAATTCTCAGTTTGTTTGCTTCTCTTGAACTAGGCTGCTTAGATCTATCTTAATTTAATATTCGCTTCTAAGTTCCTTTGAAAAACTCAAATTTCGGCATTTCCTGACATTTGCTGATAAGCTAGATGCGTAATATAGGTGTGCGTCCAGATCATCTGCGATGTACTGTTTTACAACAATTACTCATTAACTGGCCACAATTACGTAATTGACTTGCAGGAGAATATTGTCTCCCTTTCTCCTTTTATCAGTTATCAGATAGCCCATGTGGCGTTCACCAAGTGCGCCATTATGGACATTAAATTTCATGCTTAATTACCAGAGCTTGACTTATTGCTGGTCTGTTTAAATGACAAATCGGTTTTCGGGTTCCGTCACACAAACGCACATGCTTATACCTTTGTCCCGAACGAGAAAAATTATCAAAGATATATACACTTTTAAACAACAAAATCGAAAATCCAAACTATCATCTTGACAGACACTTCCGTTATTTTAAAAGGCAGAGGCGGCGGAAGCTCCTACAAGTGGAGGCCACCTTTCTGGGTACTGCAAAGGTGAAAGATGTAGAATAATTTTTCTTCGGGGGGTGGGTGTCAAAGGTGGTGGGGCGGTGTATTCATGCAAAATATATAAATTCATATACCCTTCCCCTCACCCTTGAGACTACTCTATTTAAGACACTAATTTCAGCGTACTTATTTTATTTTGTGTTTATGTACCCCTTAGAACCCTGGTGGTATCTTCCACATCAGTTCAATGTCAGCAATTGGAAAAGGCCATATTCATTATTTGTGGGCAGGCCAATTAATATTTTCAACGTGCAGCCTTGAAAATATTGATTGGTCTTCCTCAACCATTCACTTAACAGCTATCATACTTAATGAATTTAATCATGTTCATGGGTCGGAAAGGTCTAATGATAGCTTTGAAACACTCCTTGGAAATATTACACTCCATTTGGAGCTTTTTGTTTTTATTCAATAAACGTTTGAAAATCAATGTGGTCATATATGTATATGTGATGTGTAGTGACCATAGGGGCTGTGTATGTTATGTCGGAAAATGCCGTTCGGGTACCTATAACTGGTGTGTGTGTGTGGGGGGGGGGGGGGGGGGGGCTTCTCCGCCCCTGTTAAAAGGTACAGTTAGAACTAGAACTCCTACCACGATTGCCTTCAAATAGTACGCCACTCTGTGCGTTGATCTGCGTGCTATAACGATAGCACGGCTATCAAATTCTGTCTCTTTGCCCTTTGCATAAGCAATGTTTCAACCAGTTGACCTCCGTGTTAAACCAGGGGTCAATTGGCGGAAACGCTGCTTGTGCTTTCAATTGATAACTAGGAGTTAAAACTAGAAGTCCTGTCACGAATTGTGCGCTTATCTAAGTTTAACTGCGCGTAGGAATTGCGCGCAATTGCCATATCGAATGGCATCCAAAGCATGGCATGTTCTTCTGGTTACTCATAGTAAACACAGGCAATGTTTCAGCCAATGGGCCTCCGGGTTACCGGAGGTCCATTGGCTGAATCATTTCTCGTGCACATGCCATATGTACAGAATTTGATGGCCTTACTATGGTCACGACGCGTAGCTTAACGCGCAGATGGACGTGCTAGTTGCGCGCATTTCATGACAGGACTTCTAGTTTTAACTGTAGGAGAATCTGTCGTGCTTTGAATTCCATTGGAAGGGGAAAATTCGCGCAATTCCTATTCGACATTATGTCGAAATGAAGCGCATAGTTCGTGACGGAACATCTAGTTTTAACTGTAGCTTATAACAAAGTCTTCGCTCTCCAATTAAGTTTGTCAAAATGTGACTATTGTGTTGTTTTGGTAAATATTTCTCTCAAATCCTGGTGACAATCTTGACAATTCAGAAAGTGATATAAACTGATTGTTGAGAGAATGATGAATAAAGGTATTTTCTTACCACAATAATGCTGACGGTAACCTTTATGTTTGTTTAAGTATATTTTGTAATAAGAACACGCCAAAAGATAACACGATTTTAACTTTTACTGTTCAAAAATCGTGTCGTCCGCCGGACAATCTGTCGAAATGAAAACACAAGCCCAAATTGTGATTTTTATTCTTAACAGTGCAGTTTATTCAACAAATTACGGTTTCAGTAATAACGATGGCACAACCAAACGGTCAAGACTCGAGAGAGAACAAAATCTTGACCCGGATCAAGTTGTGTGCAGGGAATGGAGAGTGAGTGAGATGGAGTGAGTGAGCGAGCGAAAAAGAATGGAAACCTTCATGCAAATTTCTTAAACCAGAATAAAAATGTTTTATGTTTATAATTATATGATTTTTGGAATAAATTATAATTACTGTTTATTTTGCTTCCATCTGTTTGTCATATCAAATATTAAGGTGACGGGTTGGGACAACGATATCTCTCTGTAAGCAAAAAGATACAGTCCAGTCGTCATGGACTTGTCATAATCTTTGCGTGGGCAATGATGCCCGCGCATAACCAGGTAAAAAAAATCATTAGCAGCACCCGGTGCATCATTTATTAAATTTTTGATAATTAGTCCTATAATTAGTGTCTGGACAGGGACGTGGCTAGAGGTATCCGAGGGGGGGGGGGTGTAAAGTAGTAAATTTCCGAATAAGGGGAGGGACCGGGAGGGTGAACCACCATCCGATCCCTCCCCGTCGTTGGAAATTCACTACCGAGAAAGATTTTGAAAATGAAGCCATGAAAGGGAGCATAAAATTGATTTTAGTAACTGAAATGCCAAAACATTTATGACAGAATAATCAGGTTATTATTATTTACTATTCTTCTGGGAACTGAATATATGCTAAACAAATGCTCAAGCTTAGAACTTTGAACAATTTACACTGTCCTAACATTAAATCAGATCTTATGCAGGAATGATCAATTTTCGATGTTTCATCATTTTGTAACTGTGAATGATGGAATTAAGTCAGGATAACGATTTTACATGATATGATTTTCTTGAAGTGCATTTCGAGGATTTCTTTTTATTGCGATAAGTAAACGAACTATAAAAATCTCGAAACGACTGACATCATGCATACGTATGAAGCTCGATATTGCGTACACTGTAGTTGTAAATAGTAACAGTTGGAATTTTTGCCAATTTGAGACCGAGTTGGGATTTTGAAAAGTAAAAGAGACATCAGCATCGCCAAAGCAGCTCTAAAATCCAGATAGATAGAATTTCCAACTACTCATGACTTGCCCTCCGATTTTCCAACTATAGGAAATTTTGGCCAGGATTGCCCCCCCCCCCCCCCCCACACACACACACACCCCTCCTGTCGCCACGTCCCTGAGTCTGGAATCTAATATTATTGTGTCCGTGGAAATATTGTCCACCTTAAAGTGACCAATCCACTGCGGCCGTACTGAATGTCCACGTATAGACAAGACCCACTCCAAGATGATTTCTGAGATTTGATATCTGTACTGGAATCTAATATTATTGTGTCCGTGGAAATATTGTCCACCTTAAAGTGACCAATCCAATACGGCCGTACTGAATGTCCACGTATAGACAAGACCCACTCCAAGAAGATTTCTGAGATTTGATATCGGTACTGCGACCAAAAAGTGGACAATTTCTACCGAATAGCGAGGCTAACGTAATCCAGTGGAAAGTCTTTGTCCGCGTAGGGGTCAGAAGCTAATTTTTGGACGGAAAAATGAAAAAAATAGTTATTCAAGAATTTTATTTGCAAGTATCGTCTGCCTTTCGTGTTAGGTAAAGAGTTAAACCCTTCAGGGTCTGGGAAATGTTCTAGAATTCTTATTACAAATCTTGTGAGTATCTGCAATGCGGGTTGACCAACGAGTCAAGTAAAGGACACCTGGTAAGTGTTAAAAACTTGTATACAGTACTGCGAGCTTAAAGGCGGGCTGGGTCGCGATTCGGTCAGAATTCTTTGTCCGCTTTCCTCCACGCAACACTACTGAAAGTAGGAAGCGCAGTGGCTGAGTGGTTACAGTATAGGACGTCAAACCGATAGGTCCACGATTCGATTCTGACCAACTGTAACTCTGTTGTGCTCTTGGGCAAGGCACGTCATCCCGATCGCCCATATGGGTCACGGTTGCACTGTATACTAAGGCGCACTGCACGTCGGTTGTGCACTTACAGTACGTGGAGAGTGTATTATCACTAAATCACCCGCAGAGTGGAGATTCCACCCGAGCGATAATTGCAAATTTGTTGCAAAGCATAACCAGCACCAGCAAAGTTTCAACCAATGGACCTTCGGGTTAAACCCGGAGGTCCATTGGCTGAAACATTGCTTGTGTTTTTTTGTCGATATATACACAATATGAAAGTTATAGCTTGGGTGATTACTCCACTCCACGGGTGATTTAGTTACAATCCACTCTCCACGCACTTTATATGTACCTTCAACTAATGCTAACCCTGAATGTGCGGAGTTAGTACGTTGGGGAATTTGACAGTTGCTCGCCACAACTCGGTGGTTCTCTCCGGGTACTCCTGCCTCCACCACGCTTAACGCTTCCGGATACGTGGTGATCGTGGATCACCGAAAGTGTTGTTAATCCCCCAATAAATAAATAATAAATGCAAAAATACTATGGAAAGTATTCAGCAGAAAATGGAAAGCGAGAACATTGAATCGGATATGCATTTTGCGTTTGGTTTTCTTGATTTGGTCTTGATTTCGTAGTATTTTATTTTGAGGATATCAACACATTCATGTAAGTACGTTGTGATCAAATCGTGATCTTATCGCGAAAGTGAACCCTTCTGTGGTCACTGTACAGTACGGCGGTCGTGGACTGGTCGCTTTCAGGGCTCAAAATAAGCAGTGTCGCGTCGCTTTTTGCTATACAAAACTTCCAAAAAGCTACACAATATTCAATTATGTATAGCATTTTGCGATACAAGATAATCAACTGCAGCCTATTAGGCTGCAGTTGATTATCTTGTATCGCAAAATGTAAATGAAAATTTGCGAATAAATTTGAAAACTAGTTCACTGATGCTTCACTTCTGATTGTGGAACATTCCAGGCATAACTCAGATTAACTCTCCATCAATCATCATTAACAACTTCATATGTAAGATGAAGTCTATTGGTTAAAATTCTTCCTGTTTTTACAACATTTTGCATAAAATGTCCATTAAAAATAACTTCAAGCCCATCAAATTAAAAATCCCAACTTCCATTTTGAGAACTCTATTAAACAACCAAGACGCCATTTGAAAATTTCCAAGTCCATGCAACCCTTAAAGGCAGTTCAGTTAAAAAAACATAGTTAATGTTTCATGTGTTGCAGATCATTTGGAAATGTCCAGAAATGGATGGAAACTATTCTATCTACTTAGAAGAATTCAATACAAAACAGCATAACATAACTCTGGTATACAAAAACAGCTATATAATTTTTTATAAAATGCTATTCATGTTTTGGAAATGTGTAGCATATTGCTACGCTATTTTGAGCACTGGTCGCCTTCCACGGGTGTGCAATATTTCCATGAAGGTAATAATATTAGATTCCAAACACTATTTACAGGAATAATCATTAAAAATTTAATTAATGAAGCACCGGATACAACCCGGTGCTTCATTAATTCAAAATTTGCGCATTATGGTTTTTATTACTTGGTAAACGCATGCTTGGACAACACTGCCCATGCGTGAATTACGACCAGTTCTCTGCAACTGCACTGTACTAGATTAACACGATATTACCTTCACAAAGCATTTATCATTTGTGTATGGTTCATACCAAAGACTCAACAGCTGTATTGCCCAGTTTAGATAAAAAAAATAGAGATGAGTTTTACTAATTCTAGTCCTCTGATACACCACTGGCATTTATGCACTCGCAACAAGCCTCTACTACCCAAAGGATTGCCATGAACATACGTGCAACTCATTGTGACACAGGTGTTACGTAATATTATGAGACCATTTGAACGAGAGATTCACAAGAAGAAACCGTTCTAGTTCTCCCATAAGCAGGAATGTTAATATGAGAGGTGCCCCGTGAGGCAGCCGTTAGTATTTTTATCCCGTTCATTCTACTACAACAGAGTATGGTTTGTGTAAACAACAAATATCTGCTCCGTCCACTTTAGGATTTTGTATGAATCGCGTTTTCATGTCACAATAATGCTGCATGAAACTTGGGGCGAGGTTATAATATTTACCAATAAGCTTTTGGATCTTTACCACTGAAGGAGACAGCACGCTCAATTTAACATCCCCGCTGCCAGTAGTTCGTGCGCAACAGACTGTTCAGACGTTTTCGTATTACCAACAGTGTTGAAATGCTGGGCTCCTTACGTATAGTGAACCTGAAGCAAGCGCCTACCTTGTATTCCGTTTAATTCAACTAACGACAACAAATATCTGTCCCGAGCAATTCAGGAAATATGGGTGATTGAAGATGTTTTTACTTTTAGTTGGTGGAATTCCAACGGAGGCTCGGGGCTTTAATATGAAATCATCTACATGTCACTCCTACAATATTGCTATTCAGTTCTGGAAATTCAAATCTGGGTAGGGTTAAACATTCTGCACGAGGCGTGGAAAGGCCAAACATTTCCGAAGGAACTTTCTCAGAACAAACTTGAATCTTTGCAATTATGTAAAGTTACGTACTAATATCAAACCAAGATGACAGGTGAGCCTTGAGAACAAAACAAAACGTGCTTTGGGGTCATTACCCTAACCACGTAGGTGACAGCAACGGTGCATTATGTAAAGTTAGATACTAATATCAAACCAATGTTGTCCATGAGAACAAAACAAAAGTGCTTTGGGGACATTACCCTCACAACGTAGATGACAGCAGCATCCAGCTGCCAAAATTATTCGGGACCAGAAACCTCAAGTTTTTTGACTTAGGTAATTTTTCGCGATTTTCTAAGATTATTTTCCCGATATATCAACTAAGTCCGATATGAGCCCACTTTAGATTTGGCTCGTAAACCACGAGACGACCCGCGACATATTTTAGTCAGAAATCGGAAGGGAAATCGAATCGCCGAGGGAGAGACTACAAGGATCTGTCCCTTCTTCACGATCGAATCTCAGAGATTAGGCTATATACAAATCTCAGAAAATCTTAAAAAAATATTAGAAATGCTTTAGGATCGTCCGGTTCGAGCGCAGTCGGAGAATTCCCCCACGGAGTGACGGTGGAGATACGCAAAAACTTCCCAAGCCGAGATGAAAATCCTAAGTCGATGACAGATATATTACAAAAATCGACTTTTGGGTCGAAGTGTCGCGTGATGTCTCGTGAATTATCAATCCCACATTGGCGAAAAATCAAAAGTAGGTAACACAAACGTCACACTCGAGAAGAAACATGTAAATGTTTTTTGTCGGTTTTCTTAATTCAGGAATTTCTCGGATGTGAAAAATTCCATTCGTCAAAAACGTATTTTTCTGTCGGTTTTTTTTTGTAGTGTCACTTGGACGGAAGTGATCGATTCTGCGGTAATCTCTCGGATGAGGAGAACAATTTCCAGTCGTGTGGGATGCGTAGTGGCGAATGCTTGGATCCCAATTGGATGAGTGAAAGTGTTATGATACCTCAGGCTGTCTGATGTATCTTGGCCCTCCATTTAGAGAGTGTCTCTAAATCACAAACAAAATGTTCGTGATATGGATGATCATGAATTAGATATCACTCCGAGTCATACTTTAACCAATAAGCTTATGTCATATTGCATTCGCCATTCAGCTACAAAGCTGAAACACATGCATACAAGAACACACATTGAAGCCACACATGCAGGCAACGTCAGAGTCATTCATTACCACAATTCAAGCAACACTGACCGGCGTCTCCTCGATAGCCTTGTAAAAGTCTGTACAAATCAACCCGTATTCACAGGCTCGTCCGCCTTATAAAAGTTGTAATTATTTATTTATTTTTTAAATTCAAGTAACGCCCTCCGACGTTTCAGAAGTAACCTGGTACCACTCTATGCAAATCACTCCGTATTCTGAGGCTCGTCAGCCTCATAAAAGTTAGAATTTAATACCTAAGAGGAACAAGATTCCTTTTTTTCTGAAAAGTGGTTCTACAAAAATCAACTTTATATCTAAATCTAGAATATTCTTAACATCTGAGGCAACACCTGCGAATCTCGTTTTTGAAATATATTTCGAGAAATCGCTCTGACATTGTAATATTGACATTCTGTTGCAATGGACGTAAATCGAAGGTCAGCCAATACAAAGATAACGAAATTTCGTGTGAACTACTTGGCGACCCCGTACAGAATGATCGAACTATTAAATCAGTTACCCATAATACCCTATACGCTGTATCATTTCCACATACAAAAAGAAACGCATTTCAAACGCAGGAAATTATATTTATCTCTACTGAGCTGCAAAACATAAACACAACAACACACATTGGAGTCAACACAGCCAACACCAGATACAGAGTAAGAACGAGAGCAGATGTTAACTCAAAATGAATAGCTCAAAGCAAATTATTAGTACATTATCTGTAAATTTAAGGATGCTGTCAGTTCCTTCTCAATCATATCTTAATATACCCAGCATTTGCAGTGTCCGTGCTCCAATAGCCGTACCTCTGAAATAGCCAAACCGCTTTACCCCTAATAACCCAGGCCCTACCGCCCCCCTAGCTCAAACAACGCAAACTAAATGGGTAAATGTCTACAGTAATCTTCTAGCATGCTTCTCGAACTGCCATCTTAAAAACGACGCGTGAGTCGTAAGCCTACAACAAAAATGACTCAAAATGCCTAATAGGGAAAAGCTTGTTCCAGTGCTAAAAATGGCCAGCGATCATCCTCTTAAACACCCGTTTTTGCATTTCACAATAAAAATTAAAATACGGTTATCATGAAAAATAACATCTGATCTGCGAATATTTTAAAAGTTACAAATGTCGGAAAATATCCCTACACACTCAATAAGACACGCACAAATCGCCCCGTGTGCCATGTCTGAATGAATGTTTGAAACGTCTGTCATACATAGCTTCCAAATGTGTTGGCTGCCCATTTAATCACGACTCCATCCAAAACATATTTTCTCTGTCTCAAATATTTTGGGGTAAGCTGAATATCTGTAGGAGATACTTTCCCAACCAACCTATGAAGCCATGTAACAGCATAAATAGCCCTAACCAAAGAAGTGGACGACCTATTAATTTGAACAAAGCGGGATGAATAAATCGCGAAAAATAGGATCTTCAGCTCTACTATATGTCATTGTTCACAAAGCCATGTGATAAAGTCCATGTTCCCCCAAGGCTCCGACACGAGGTGACCCTGGCTGTCGAAAGCGTTGTTAAACCCAAATAAATCACACAAAAAGATAGAGACAGAATCATATCTCTTTGTTGTAGTCATTTTCTTGCAGTGTGTTGGTAAATAACGAATACACGCAATATTGTACAAAATTAAGTGGGAAAGGTGGGTACCTCCTAACTTCTTTAGTATACCCTTCAAGCTAGCAGTTCAAAATGAAAGTCCATATTGCCAACAATTGCAGTTACAACTACCATTACTATCATAATAACCTGTTCCCCTTGGAATCTGAAAGTGATCACAAACAAAATGTTCAAAACTCAATGCATCCTAGCAAAATATTAGCCAAAAATCGATTTTTCAAACTTGGAACCGGGTACAAACTAAACTACTGGAAATGAACTCCACTTTTCGTCTGGTTGACAAAAAAAACTAGTTGGATACAAATCCCTCCCACCCACCCCCCCCCCCCCCCACACCCAACAAAAACAAACTCAAAAAATATACTCAAATGTATACACAATCCCACCCATTCCCAAATAATAAATCAATAAATAAATGAAAAAATATACTCAAATATACTCAACCTTGGGGCAGCACGTTGAAAATATTGATTGGTCTACCCTCACATTCACTTCGCAGCCATTATATTAATAAAGTATTCCTGGTCCGACAAAGCGGCTTCTCGGCTTCAAAGGGTTAAATTCTGTACAGTGTATAAGAATGTTTTCCACTTTCAACATATGTTGGCAAGGACCACATCCAAGTCGCATTTATGTCATCTAACAAAAAGTAATGTGTAAGTATTGTATGACCAATATGACATCGTGTCAGAATTACGTGATCTTTTTTACAAAGATTACTAGACGAGTAATTATCAACAATATAAAGTCGGAGGCGTTTGGTCTTGTCATTTGTCGAACCGTCTCATTCCGTTTACCACCCAGATATGTTGAATTTACTTAAGAATTGAATGCAATTTTTATAATCTTTATTGGAGTATGAACGTGTGAAAATGGTACAAATTACGTATGAATCCCGAAGGGATTCATACAATTTGTACCCATTCTCACACGTTCATACTCCAATAAAGATTATAAAAATTGCATTCAATTCTTATAATTACATTTCGTAACTGTTTAAACTACTTTTTACCAAACAACAAAGCAGAAAGACGAAATAAAACACGTACGAACGAACGAGGCGAAAAACCACCCTCACACAAAAGACAAAGCGCACAACTCTGAGTTGAGCGCCGGTTTTCGGCATTGACCCAAATTTGTCAAATTGCCGTCTTTCGCAACGAAACTTGGAATGTTCAAAACAATTTATTTAACATATCAGTAAACTATAATCACCTATGAAACGACATCAAGTTCAAAGTTCGACCAAATGTATTCATTGGAAAATGAATTACATTTGGTCATGACGTTTCCATCCAGCTGACCAATGGGAATTGAGTATTTGGACCCAAAACGTATAACTACATTAACAATGTAATTATTAATATGTGGTTTGTAATAACTTAATAGAATCTTAAATCAGTGATAGGGTTGTTTGAGGCCTGTATTGCGGCACCGTCGACCCAGGAGTTACCGAAGATACCAACATGTTTAGGTAAACAGCACAACACGATATCATATTGGTCACAAATTTAGCGTATTAAACTTCTCCCGACGTTGCAAGATCAGAGAGTTTTTCAACTTGGGGTTGAGTAAAGCTAGCAAAGAGGAAGGAAAGTCGATAAATGTATAATCGAGTTCCTTCCCTGTATATTTTTAAAGTGTTCGAGCTACCCGTAAAGCTTCAACTTCAGCTGTAAAAATAGAAGTTAGATTTCGTATTCTGATTGAGGTGATTTGATCACCAGTAACAACAACTGATGTCACCATCTTTAGATCCATGTGTACATAATTTTATATGCTCTACATTTTAATTTAATTTTGGGCAAGATTTTGTTTGAACTGCAAAGAGTCTCAGACTTTTTGGAGCAAGCAAGGTCCAAAATAGCAGTAGGTCTCCTTAGGTGCCCTGGAGGAGCACGTGGTTCAGGGTTCTATTTTATCGAATCTGATCAAGTATGGAGGATTCCGCATGTGCTTTAATTCTCTAATTCCCAATGGAAGAATATGTTGCTGGTTTCGGTTAAATCAACATGTTGAGGATTTGAGATAGTTATAAGTGGGGTATGATGGGACAGAAAACAGATTAAAAACATATTATTGCGACAGTTTATGTGCATCACATGACAACGCACCCATGTTTCAACAAGCATCGAATCTATTGGCGATGTTCTGAATGCACCCAGGCTAATACTAATACCACGATTAAGGTCTGAGTCAAGTGGTTTGAGGTACGATTTTCTCGAAAAACCGTAAACCACACACCTGTTATCTGATTTTGATCTTACAAGTGATCTATACAGATCGAGTAACGATTTTTGGTCAGCACCCCAATCAGTGCTTGCCACAACCTTCAAAAGGCTAAGCTCCCTTTTACATTTAACCTTTAGCTGTTTTATGTGAGATGTGAAATTCCGTTTACGTGAGTTTAAAGCGTGCAAACAAAGCAGTCTCCATTCAATAACAAAGAGCGTACTGTAAAAAAATCGAAATTGTGATCAAATATTCTAAAAGTAAATGTCCATTGCAACCTGTAGTTTGTTTCATGTGGTGTCTGTATTCTTTTTGTATTTACAGAGCGGTGTGTGATTACCATAACTTTATTACGGTTCGCTCTTGAAAGGGAATAAGTAATATTAAACAATCACATTTGCAAAAGAACTGGAAATACCTTCTTTTTCACCATAAAAGATTGTATTGTTCTAAACTGACAAACGTAAATATTTTTCTTCATTCATTGTGTCACAAAGTCAACATTAAAGAGAATAACGACTAAGGTCCAATACTACAAAGACTTCACAAGTTGTGTTTTCCGGAAACGTGTGCTCTGTCTTTGATTATAAATGGGGGAGATGGAATATTATTAACCTTTTAACCCTTTACCCAACGTAACGACCAAAACCGACCAGCGCTATTCACAAACATCGCCAATTAATTTTCATTATTTTTTTCATTTTTCGTCTCAAAAACATAGGTTATGACCCCTCGTTGGAACGAGCTCGTCGAGCTCGTTCCAATGAGGGGTCATAACCTATGTTTTTGAGACGAAATTTGAAAAAAATTAGTTATTCAAGAATTTTGTTCTTAAGTGTCGTCTGCCTTTCATGTGAGATAAAGGGTTAAAAGATGTGCATGTTTACCGGTATGACTCTGGAGTGCCGCGAGGTGAGGAGAGTGGGTGTGCCCCCCCCCCCCTCGTCAATTTACCAACATGAATATTCCGTCTGGATTGGAGTCTTATATATCGTTTCGGCCTTGCCAATAATAATGATCTTTTCTCACTAGATGATGGGATACTTATTTTGTAATCCACCTCTCTTTCTCTCTCTCTCTCTCTCTCTCTCTCCCTCTCTCTCTCTCACTCTCTCTCTCTCTCTCTCACTCTGTGTGTTACACACAAAGAGTAGGTGGAGGTCTCTGATACCCGATTCGGGCAGCTGGGGGTCCAGTATGAACAACAAGGTGTACGGGAGGTGATATTAAACCCTTTACCTAACGTAAGGGTCAAAACCGGCCAGCGCTAATCGCAAAAATCTCCAATTAATTTTCATTATTTTTTTCATTTTCTGTCTCAAAAACATAGGTAATGACCCCTCGTTGGAACAAGCTTTTCATGTTAGGTAAAGGGTTAAACAGAAAGTGGGAAAGTCCATGCGCACACCACCACTACATATATTTGTCTTCAAATACATTTTTAAGAACACGGAATGCTTAACTATAATTCGACGAAGGCATGCCTTGATAATGTACTTCGCAGACTAACCCGGTTTACACTCCACCCTCACTCGGTCATCTTTGCGCTGCCCCTGTGGAAGGTAATCTGCCACATCTTTTAAAATGCTAATGATATACCCCATTTTTTTTTTTCACAGGTAGGAAATAAAATTCTAGAAAATACAATTGTGAATGTTTCGTATTATTATATGCTAGCCTGTGGATTATCGCACATTATCTAAAAGATATTTCTCGATATCCATCGACTCGATAGATATCGAGAAATATCCCTCAGTAGCTTCCTAAATGAATTCACGCTTCGGCGCATGACGTCGCCTTGGGGTAACTATAAGCTGATCATTGTTATTGTTTTGAAACGTACGCGTTTGGGACCAAACAATAAAATGTCTCGCAGCAAGTAACAAAAAGAAAATCTACTCAGTTTTAGTCAGTATCGGGAATTATCTCATGAGTGTGGACCTGAAAGTTTTATTTTTCCCGAACGCTTACGTGAGTGAAAAATAATATTTTCAGGTCCTCACAGTGTATTCAGTAGCTTCCTAAATGACGTTACGCTTCGACGCATGACGTCACCCTGAAGGAATGATCAGCTGATCTTTGTGATTGTTTTGAAACTTACGTGTTTGCTGTGAAATTGGGCTGGATATTGCGCAATAGAATGTCACATAGCATATAATAAAAAGAAAATCTACTCTATATTAGTGAATATCGGGAACTGTCTCATGAGTGTGGATCTGAAAGTTTTATTTTTAACGAGCGTTTGCGCGAGTGAAACATAATGCTTTCAGGTCCACACTCAAACAGCGTAGACATCCTCTATGTATTGCTCGCAGTGGACTTCTATGCTAGAGGTTCCGAGTTCGATCCCCATCCGGGACAACCCGCGTTGTGTCCTTGGGCAAGGCACCTTATCCCGGTTGCCTACATGGTGGCACGATGACGCCGTGTGCTAAGGCGTACTGCACGTCGACGGGGCACATGTCTTCAACCGCTGTAACCCTGGTTGAGCGGAGCTTGGACGGAGTTAGAATGTTGAGGAGCTGACAGTTTCTCGTCGATGCTCGGTCTTTCTCTCCGGGTACTCAGGCTTCCTCCACCCGTAAAACTGTCACGGCCACGATTAGCCATTGTGCGTAAGCATGTCACCTTAAACATCAATAAATAAATAAATAAATAATCTTAACATATGAATCTGCACTTAAAGTACCAATGATGTTATCAACTTAGCGTTTTTCATGTGTGGATTTAGTTTCGTACACCAAGCACCCTTATTCCTTCGCCTACTGTGCAAGGATGGGTATCTTCTGATTCAGAACATTTTGCATAGTGTGTTGCTGAAACCTTGACATATTCCAATCAATAAAGTATTGGCCAGACTCTAAAATTTGTTGGGTTCAAAATCAACACAAATCAACTGGGTAGAGTGAATATGAACCCAATTGTGTTCATATTCACAAGACCCAGTTGATTTGGGTTCAGTTTTAACCCAACTGATTTTAGAGTGCGCTTTCTAAAACCCCCATGTTAGTGCTTTTGCTCATTGGTTAGAGCGTTGGACTTTAAATCGACAAGTCGACGGTTCTATACTGACAAGTAATAACTTTGCTATGGCCTTAGGGAAGACACTTAATCTTGATTATCCACTTGGAGACACGATGGCGCTGTGGACTAAAGCGTACTACACGTCGATAAGGCACTTGCTTTCAACCGCTGCTGAGTCAGCGTCTGCAGAGTTAGTAGGTTAGAAAGTGTCAGAGTTGCCCTTGCGTCTGCTCGGTGGATCTCTCTGGGCACTCCGGCTTCCTCAACCCTTAAAATGTCCGACACGTGTGATCCTAGCTGTTGAATGTGCCGTTAAACCCTAATAAACAAACAAACAAATATGTAAATTGGTTAAATTGGTTCACTTCAATGCAGATTGTGCAAACCCACAATGAAAGACAGTTACAATGAAAACTGATGCAACATTTTACTTTTTACCCATTTACATGGCGTATTGGCAGGTAAAATGGCCAAGTGAATGAAATTATAAATAGTCCGCGAGTCAGACAACTTTTTAGTAACAAATGGGGGCGGAGAAAAGTAGATAGCGGGTGGAGGTGGAAATTGCCACTACATTTTTTGAGAAAGTCCTTTCTGTAAGGAGTTCGAGAATGGTTATTGGACATGTAACAAGAGGAGTTTTATCTAATTATGTCCTTAGTTGTACGTCAGAGGCTTAAATTTCCCTTTCTGGATGACGTAAGGCAAACGACCCAGAAACGCTCACAAAACTCTGCGTAATTGATTTCGCGCGCCTTGTTTGTAGTGCACATGCGTATCATTATATTGAAATTATTGTAGTAGCGATATGTGGTGTCACTGCTCATGCGCGACACGAGCAAAACAAAGCTAAATTGAAAAAACAACACCTGCAGTATTCATTTTTTTTTTTTGTTTTGTTCCTAAAAGACTCGACTTCATGTTTCTATTGGGGTCCTGATTTGATTGTTCACGTGTTATTTACAAATTGATCAGTAGTATGCTAGATGTGGTCCTTTCTCACTCTTCCATTTCAACCTTCTTGTACTGATAACAAAAAACGAGCTATTTTATCCATTTCACTAGCTACCTTCTGTCCATTTTTTTTTTATTCTGGATGTCAAACCTTTTGTATATATCAAAGGGAATGGTCCTTTGGGTGTACGTGGGAACAAAATCGAGACTCTAAGCTTGTATTTTGTTGCAGCTCAGAAGTTCTACTCTGGTCACTTTGGACTGTGGCTAAATATAAGGGCAATCAACACCGCCACCATTCGTGGGATAGGATAACGACTAGAAAGGAAGATGCTCCCTGCTGAAAGCACATGCGTTCATAATATTAGAAACACAAATGAACATTCCTAATGGAAGACATCAACCTATCATATCTTAACGCACAAAATTCCGCAATTATCGCTGGTCCCATGGACTGCGGAAAACCGTATTTGCGCATGACCTACTTGAGAAAACATTCCAGAAGTGCTTTCAAACACATGGTGGTATTATATCTAGCAATCAGATGACAAAGTCTTTGAGTTTTCATGGATATGAAGTGTTTATACACAACTTTACAAATGGTGGTGTTTTGAACGTTTGTGTCAGTTGCGAAACTCTTTGGACTCGGATGTCACAGACCAGGATCGTGATACAAGCTGAACGTATAAAGTACAGGGTTGTCCGTGGATTTGTATGGCAGACAAATCAATATTTCCAACGTGCAGCCGTAGGGCTTCACGTTGAAAATATTAATTGGTCTACCTCCATATAACGGTTATCGACACTTTTAATCGATGTCATTGAACTGTCATGGAGTAAGGTTCAAGAGGGTAATGTTCGTGAATGAGTACACATTTTGGTGGTAATCTTCATTCATTCTTTGAAACAAATGAGACCAATCCCTTTGCAAAAGAAAAATGAGTCGAGAATGGTTTGAAGCAAATTTTGGAATGGTTTCCATTAGGGAGTGGAATGACACCAAATAATAAAAACATGATGCAAAACAAACTTTAGCCGTACAGAAAACAAGAAGAAGGATCTTCAGTCTGTAACTTCAAGAACAGATCTTGCAACACTCCATAATTATTTTAATATCAGGTGGTGAGGGTTATCTAACCGTTTCCGCTGGGGTGGTTATGAAACAACTAGAACGTTTAATTCTGAATTCACAAAATCACATAAGAAAAGAAAGCCATCCTCAATAAGAGCACAAACTGCCAATTTGCCGCGAGACAAAAATTCTAGGACGAGTGGGGCCCAACCGAATGCACATATATTATAAAAATATTGATTAACCCATCTAGTACCTAAGCGATTCAAACAGAAACACTGCTTGTGAATAACCTCTGAAAGTGAAAGGGAAAAGCCTCACCACTTGAATTAAAATATATATTAAATGTGACGGAATCAAAACAGGGCCCCAAAAGTAATTAATGACCCCATAGGTTCCAGCTGAGCTATAGGATGTACACCATTGGAACTGACAATTCATTCAGTGGCATGTTTTGCGCATTTGAAAAAGTCTATACCTGTTCATTGGTCAGGGTCTTATTTCATTGAATCACATAATTTCAACTTTGAACAAGTCTAAACAAATTCCGTGTACATTTTAAAATCAAGTCTTATTTTTATGTGAAAGGCATTTTCGAACAATATTGAACTGGAATAAATTTATTTTAAGCACAGAGAGAAATGTACGTCCAACACTTAATGAACTTGTATAAACAATGTTATATCCTTTACAGTCAAAACTAGAAGTCCTGTCATGAAATGCGCACAAATAGCACGTCGGTCTCCGTGTTAATCTACGCGTTATGACCATAGTAAGGCTATCAAACTGTATACATACGGCCTGTGCACAAGCAATGTGTCAGCCAATGGACCCCCGGGTAATCCGGAGGTCCATTGGCAGAAACATTGCCTGTGTTTGCTATGAGTAACCAGGAGAACCTGCCGTGCTTTGAATGCCATTCGATATGGCAATTGCGCGCAATTCCTACGCGCAATTAAGCCTAGATAAGCGCACAGTTCATGACAGGACATCTAGTTTTAACTGTATGTTTAGACAGTCTTTCATTATTTTTGTTATGAAGAAGTAAGAGACAATCGCTTAAATTCCTACTATTAAAGAAAACATCCTGGAATTTTAATAGCTATTAGTCAGATTCTTCTGACATTTCAAAAATAAATTCTGAAAAATAAACGCAAATGATTGATTGGTTGCATATTATAATTCGGTCGAAATCCTTTATAGGGTAACAAATATTTAACATCATATTTATTATTATTTATTGGTGTTTAAGGTCACATACTTATGCATCATGTCTAATCATGACCGTGACAATTTTACGGGTGGAGGAAGACGGAGTACCCGGAAAGAACCACCGAGCATCGACGAGCAACTTCAGCTCCTCAACATTCTAACTCTGTTCAGCTCCTCTCAACCAGGGTTACAGCGGTTGAAGACATGTGCACCATCGACGTGCAGAACACCTTGGTACACGGCGTCATCGTGCCCCATGTAGTAAACCTGGTTGAAGTGCCTTGCCCAAGGACACAACGCAGGTCGTCCCGGACGGGGATCGAACTCTGGACCTCTAGCATAGAAGTCCAACAGTCTACCACTGAGCCACCGTGCTCCCACATAATAATAACCTTATAATTCTATCATAAATGTGTTGGCATTTTAGTTACTAGAATCAATTTTATGGCACCTTTCATGGCTTCATTTTCAAAATCTTTCTAAGCTTTCTAAGGTAGTGAATTTCTAACTACGGGGAGGGACCGGGAGAGGGTTTCTCCCTTCCAGTGCCTCCCTGTAGTTGGAAATTCACTATCCTACACCCCCAAACAGAAACCTTGCAGGTTAGTCCACAAATTACGGCAGCATTTAAGAGCCATTTAAGAAAGAAATTACTTCAATCGAACCCCCCGCCCCCCCCCCCAAAAAAAATATATATATACGAAATATTTAAAAAATGTAAATGTAAAATGTAATCCAATTAATAAAAATTACATCAATAGACCAAAATGAAATGTAAATCAATGAATATGTTTGTTCGCGTTATAACTCTTGTCTTTTCTTTATTTTGATGCACAAAATACCAATCTATAACGATATTTTTTTTTATCTGAATCCACTAAATATTCATGTTTTCAAAAGAGAATTCTGTTTTCAATTCCCCAAATAAATTAAATTGTGTCTATTTTAGTACATACTGCATAGCGCCTGTCACTGTTGGGGCACTCGTTGTGCGGCTGGGAAGGGACGGTGGGTGGTGGTTACTCGACTTTAAGTGTTCAAGCTTTAATACACCATTGTCATGGATGTTACACACAGGAATACATGGACGCCTGTATAACAATCCATTAATAAAAAGGTTATCAAACTACCCGTTGGGGAAAATACACCAACAATACATTCCTCTCTCTCTCTCTCTCTCTCTCTCTCTCTCTCTCTCTCTCTCTCTCTCTCTCTCTATCTCTCTCTCTCTCTCTCTCTCATGCAAGTTCCTCCAAATATATCGGAAGATCATTGAAACAGCATGTTATGCCATTCTAAAATTTCCATCCCCTTCCAAACCCATCAAATAAGAAGTAGGTCTCTCCTTGATATTCATTGTCAGTAACCTTCGCACGTTCGCATAGATGACTGCATGAAAGCACGAATAGTTAGTTCACTCTCATTCTTTCCATCTAGCATGAGTACATAAGTAATATATCATCAAATATATCAGCTAAACGTTTAATTTGTCATATTCAGTGTCAGACAGCTAGTACGGAAAATCAAGACAATAAGATACCCCAAGAAAACAACATCCCCCATCGTCGTGTTGCATGGCCAATGCATGTTTTAGCTTGGATCTGAAACGATTTAGTTCTTTGTGAACTATATTTCGACAGTTATCATTCCTTTCATCTTCCCTTTATACCCACATGTGTGAGGTCTTCCCAGGAGTTAAATTTAGACTGCTTTTTCGATTGTACATGATATCATATTTTACGTCACCACTGTTGTGGGTTACGTTGTTCTCGGCGTAAAGCTTTTATGTCATACATAGAAACTGATTTCAGATATGTCATACTAATACAACTTCTACTTTATCACAGGCGATCGAAACAATAAACACCAAGTGCACCAGATAAATGAAAACGTATTCCACCACAACTCCAAACAATAACAATTTAATTAATGTACATATAGAATAAACGTATAGTGTTTTCAAGAAAAATTGTATTCTACGAGTAGGATTAAGAATGAAACCGACGAGCCTCTGGCGAGTTTCATTCTTAATCCTACTCATTTATTCATTTACAAGTAGAATAAATGTTTTACTTGAAAACACTATACGTTTATTTTGTTTATCCCATAAATAATTTACACGGCAGTCGCAGCGAAATCGTCCTGTTACTCGCAGCAAAACACTGCGAGAAGTGAGGAGCACATTGGTCCAATTCGATCGACAAGCAAAACTGCCAAAAATAAACAACGCGCAGTGATACATTTCTGTCTAAAAATAATTCCCCTACAAACTTGAGCTGAAGTTGCAAAAATACTTTATTAAATGAACAATGTTTATCTTTCTTAATTTCGATGTTTATTGTTGTTGTTTTTTTTTTCGTCGTCGAGTCAACTTGAGTTTTATAAACAAAGCAGATGACATGCGCCTTTGTTTATTTACACTTTCCTAATTTGGAAAATGAATCACTCATCATGCCCCTTCTTTTCAAAATCGAACTTGTATGCTTTTCAACGTTTGATTTCGATTGATTTACTTTTTGTTTTCTTTGTTAACTCTTATTCGTTTTATTGTTAGACAGAGCATATATTCTAAAACTAAACATTTCAGCGACGGTCAACGTTTAATAAACGTCGGTTCATTTTGTCTCCTACAAACGTAAAACAGGTAATGACAACACTTATGCGGTAAAGGTCAGAGGTCAACAAAGCCGTCTCCACTAGAGAAATAAATTCTTTCAGTGTTAAACCTACGGGGAAAATTTATCACCCTACTAGGAGCTGCTACTAGTCAAATAAAGCAAAAATTTATCCAAGACTTGTATTGTTATAATAAACTTCCATTTATGGGATAGAAGGAAATACCATACCCAGTGCCGCTGTCATTCAACCAACTACACAGAGGCTACCGCTGCAAATACAAAGTTCAATTTCCTTCCATTCCCAGCAACAAAAGCACCAGCAGAAGAGCCCAGATTCTATAATCCAGAGTCAGGTGTCAGTAACCTTCGGTATTCACGTGTTGGACAGCATACAGAGCACCAATAGCTCACACTCAGACTTCACACCCGGCAAGTGCACACGACACTCACTACACCGGCCACACTCCTCGTTATAAGAACGATTTGTTTTTTTTTCCTTTTTTGCCATCTGAGAAACAAAATACTTCAATGGAAAAAATGAAAAGTAAAAGAGTGATTTTTTAATCGTTAAAATATTTTTTTCTTTTTTCATCCACAAATATCTCTGTTTTCAAATGCGAATTTTGTTTTCAATTCCCCAAATAAATTAAATTATTTCTATTCTGATACACACCGGAAGGTGCCTCTTCCGGTGCAGCTGGTTAGAGAGGATTTCTGGTGTTTACTCCTCTTCAGGCATTCAAGCGTTAATTCGCCAAAGCCAGGAACGTAACAAGCAGGAGTATATGCCCACCTATATAACAACCCATTAATGAAAAGGTTATCTAACAACCATTAACAGAAAAAACCTATCTTCTCTCTAATACTGGACAATCATTGAAGCAGCACGTCACACCCCTCTAAAATTCGTGAAAATCTACCTGCCGAAATACCGTCAGAAGCGCCCCTTAGTAGTATAGCAGTAGGTTTTTAAGCCTTATTACACTGAGCTTTGGCAGGTGCAGATAGTGTTAAATTCCCATAGAAACCTGAGCTTGCGGGTGCAGCTTTTTTCCTTTGCAAAACTTTGGCTCTATCCAGCTTGATCCGCCATATGATATATGTCCAGCACGTGTAGTATGCTATGCCATGTAGAGAGATATATGCACACACGGGGCTCTGGGTATATATTATGGGTATGTCACTGCACACTAATGGGGTAGGGGAGTTTTCTTAAAAGTTTTCTCCGCGAAAGGTTGATGTTGCTAATGACCTTGTAGCGTTATGATGCGCCCACCACGTCAAAGAAACGTTGACCGCTGTCGTTGTCCACTGTGTAATCTGATATGACGTTATTCTGGTCAGGGTATGTCGGGCTTCTCGTATGGGAGTGGCATGGTACTATAGTATGGGCGTTATATACCCCCGTATGTCCCATGTTAGCCCTTGACACAATTAGTCGACCGACTGATTTATATTATCTTATGACTAGTATAGGTAGTATATAATGCTATGTCAGGTGGTATTGTGGGTGGGTGGGTGGGTGGGTGGGTGGGTGGGTGGGTGGGTGGGTGGGTGGGTGGGGTAATACTTTGTTGTCTAGTGAGGTATTATGAGGTAGTCCTTGTTGTTTAGTAAGGTAGTATATGATGTATGGTCTGTACCCCTGGTGGTTCAATGTTAGTCCTTAGTACTGTTGACACATTTAAAGCGTTATACTGGCCTATAGTTAATAATAATAATAATAATAATAATAATAATAATAATAATAATAATAATATACATTTATATAGCGCAAACATCTCACAATATTAAAAAAGTTCCATGGCGCTTTACAACACTGCTCATAAACAAAAATATGACCAACATAGGATTTAAAAATATTTGTTAAATAAATGGGATTTCAGTCTAGATTTAAATGCTGTCAAAGAAGGGGCTGTTTTAACAAATTCTGGTAGCATGTTAAACAGTCTAGGAGCATTATAGCTAAAAGAACGTCCACCGTAGCTAGCGAGAACATAGGATTTCTCTTCTAAAATATGTTGGTTTGTGGAACGGAGGGGGCGTTTCGGTATATATGGTTTTACTAGATTAGCAATGTAAGCTGGGGACTGCTTCATGTGTACTTTATATGTGAAGAGGAGAATTTTGAACTCAACTCTGGCCATAATAGGAAGCCAATGCAAACTTTTCAACTTAGGCGTTATGTGATCTCTCTTTTTCGCTAATGTCACAATGCGTGCAGCTGTGTTTTGAATAGACTGTAGTCTGCCAAGTTGTTTATTAGGAAGACCATGTAGAAGCGAATTACAGTTGTCCAACCTTGAAGAAATAAATGCGTGAATGAGGCATTCTGTGGCACGCGTGGTTAGGAATTTTCTGGATCGACCAACTTTCCGAAGATAAAAATTGGCGGACTGGAAGACTTTTGAAATATGAGGAACCATGGTTAAGTGAGAATCAAAATACACACCAAGGTTTCTAACAGTGGCAGATGGATTGATAATGGTATCTCCTACTTTAAGGCAGGGCAAATTGTCTGGGGCAGGTTTATGCCTAGAAGAAAAAATTATAAGTTCTGTTTTCTCATCGTTAAGTTTAAGTTTGTTTACCAGCATAAAGGTTCTAATATCATCGATGCAATTCCGCAAAATTTGAAATTTCAACTCAGTGTCATTTGTATCCAAGGGGTGAAACTCCGCATAGATCTGTGAGTCATCTGCATAGAAATGGCACCCAATCCCATGTGATCGAATAATCTCCCCGAGGGGCTGTATGTATAATGTAAAAAGAATTGGACCCAGGACTGAGCCTTGGGGTACGCCAAATTTAAGTGGTACAGGGTTTGATTGAATTCCCTCAATTGTGACACATTGGGTCCTTTCTGATATGTAGGACTGAAACCGCCTCAATGCAGATTCATCAATACCCAAATGCAAAAGTCTATCGGATAAGATTTTATGGTCTATGGTATAAAAGGCAGCTGAAAGATCTAAGAGGATCAAAACAACTGCCTTCCGGTGGTCTAGGTATTCTAGTATATCATTCTGCACGCTCAGAAGTGCAGATTCTGTGGAGTGGCCTTCGCGGAATGCAGATTGTTTTGGATCCACAAACTGATTGTTGTCTAAATATAAACGCGGCTGTTTGGCAATTACTTTCTCAATGACTTTGGAGATAAATGGCAGGTTTGATACAGGTCTATAATTTTTCAGTACACAGGGATCTAAAGAAGTCTTTTTTAGAAGAGGCGTAACCAGGGCTGTTTTGAGACATGGTGGCACATAACCATTTTGTACTGACTCATTAACAATCTTTGTTATACAACCTATGAGAGCTGGAAGACATGACTTCAACAAAGAAGTAGGAATAGGATCTAAGGCACAACTTTTAGTTGGCGAGGACATGATAATTTTCTCAACAACGCTTTCGGACACACAATCAAAGCTTACCAATCTTTTATCAGATGAGATAAATGGGGTTTCGGTTTGGCCTTGATCGAAGGTACGTTGTGTTTGATCCAGGGTCTTTCTAATTGTCTCAATTTTATTCGCGAAAAACTCTGAGAACTTTTGCGCAATATGGGCACTAGACAGCTCCTCCGAAAATTTATTTGTCTGCTTCGATTCTAGGGACTGTATGATTTGGAACAGTTGCTTTTGGTCAGAGCCACAGGCACTGATCTTACCACAAAGAAACTGTTTCTTAAAGTGAGTAATTTGGTTTTTGACAACTTTACATTGTGCAATGTACATCTCGCGATGTACAGTTAGATTTGTACGTCGCCACTGCCTTTCTAGTTTGTGGCGCGTTTGTTTGGATGTACGAATTTCATCATTCATCCAGGGGTGTGCTTTTCTGCTGATGATAGTTTTTGAAATCACGGGTGCTGTCTTATCGAGTAGCTCCCTAAGACTAGAATTGTAGCAATCTAGCAGGCCCTGGAGAGAAGTCCCACAGTTAAGTTTATCGAGGGCTTCGGGGATTTGCTGCCTAAAACTGTCATTATCTATGTTGTTAAGTTTGCGGAATGACGTTGTTTTCTTAATCACATCTGGCTTTTTAACACACAGTTTACAAAGAACAAGAAAATGGTCAGATAGTGATGGATCCAGAACACATGTCTCCTTCACAAGACTGTCATATCGTTGAGATATAATGGGGTCTAAAATGTGTCCACGTCTATGTGTAGGTTCCTGGAAATGTTGTATCAAATCGTGAGAATCTGTTAACTCTATGAAACTGCCGGTGTCAGGGTCGGAAATAATGTCAAAGTGAAAGTTCAAATCTCCCACTAGCAAAAAACGGCCAGCTTGAGCACAGTATCCGTTGAGTAAAGGTTCAAACTCCTCAAAAAACATAGTATTTGTAATGTGTCTCTTTTTGCTAGGCAGTAGTCTGTAGATAATCAAGAGATTAAAAAATGATTTACCATCCACAGTCAGTGCAGCATCAAGAAGTTCAAAAGTTTTAAAATTATTTTGGGTTGATTTGATTGATATTTCTATATTTTCCTTACACAGTAGACCAACACCGCCACCCCTTGACCCACGGGGTACATGATTGAATGAATATCCGGCAGGTGTCAGTTCACTTATAATATCACTATCATCCTGGTACAACCAGGTCTCGGTGATGGCCAGGCAGTCAGTGTTCTTCTCCAATACCAGGTCAACAATGAAATCTGTTTTACCTCTGACAGATTGAATGTTTATAGTGCCTAAACAAAAATCCGGGGAGTCAATCTCTCTGGTATTTAGGGCTTTTGGCGTAATTTTAACCCTAGTTAAGTTGGACAAATTAACACCTGCGTGTCCTTTTACACTGAAATGTTTGAAACCAGTTATTAACGTTGGTATGGGCTTATTTGTGCCCCTACTTTTACCACGGTGTGTTGGTGTGATGGCAGAAATTCCAGCATGTCTAATATTCTTCAAGGTGGTGTAATTTAGGAGTTTATATATACTGGTTTGTTGTAAGGATAGTAACACATCTCGGCTGTATGCAGTTGGCATGTTCAATACTCGATGGGTTAACAGCTTGTATGAGTAAGCTATTCCTGGATGTGTGTTGACTTCAATAGCAATGCAAGTTGAAGGTGACAGTATCTTTGGTGAGACAAACACTAGAGGTGAGTACTTTTCAGTGACTATGTTCACCCAACACAGTGTTAACAATAGACTATAGTAAATATTGATTGACTTCATACTGCATGAATGAACACATGACATGAATTATATAAATTAAATGGCAAGAGTAGTGATTTTTCACAAAAATTTCTTCCTGAGGCGCCAAATATTTCCGTCAGAATAAACTATCAGAATCTTCAAATCTTCATGAACAAGTCCATATAAAAAATTCTTGCACACTCAGCAAAATCACACAAAGAAAATCCAAAAAGTTGAAGAGCAGAAAAAGTGTGGCTGCCACGTGAAGACGCTCATTATGTAGTTGATACAGGTGGAACGTTGTGCTAGGCCAAGCGGTATTGTGAGCTAGTGGTAATGCATGGTTGTCTAGTGCGATCGTATAGGGTGTACGGTTTTTAACGTCTCTTTTTCTATTATCCTCTTACTACTATCAACCCACCTAATGAGAGATTCTTACTTTCACGTTTTGGGCCCCGGATTGCTGTGGTTTTGCACCATGGTAAATCCGGCGTATTCTCCCACGGTAGACAATTTCTACGGTGGCACTAGGATGTGGCTACGGCGCCTACGGAAGATCTAAGTAAGCGCCAAGGATGTACTAAGGTTGTGTCAACGGTTTCCTACGGTCACTAGCGGTTGTTGACGGAAAAATGAAATTTTCAAACATTTTGAAAATCGTGTCACGGAAAAAACAAGGCGACGGAGGAGCGAGAGTTTATCCCTGAACACCACGGTCATGTTTACCGGCCCGGAACGGATTTACCAGGGATAATCACGGATTAAAACCGTGGGATTCCGGCATCCCAAACCGTGAAAGTGAGGACCTCGCATAAGGCGTTATATGCTCCTATAGTTGAGATAGTTTTGCAATGCTAAGTCATGCAGTAATATGCTTGCTTGTATCGTACAGAAGTATAGGATGACCTGTCTGTACCCTGTCGGTTTACTGATTTTAATACCACTATCCATCTAAGGTGTTGATCTGATCTATAGTTGGTATAGGTAGTGCATAATTCTGGGTCATGCAGTGTCTTGGGTGTATCGTGCATGATTGTCAAGTACAGTAATATAGGACGCACTGTATACAGGACGCCTTGTTTTTCTACTAGTCCTGCGGTGTGGTGGGTTGTGTTTTGTTGACTAGTATGGCAGTATACAGTGCACAATATTTACCCCTGACGGTCTACTGTTGTCCCTACGTGACCAGTGAAATAGCCAGAGAATTTCTTAACCTTTTGAACGCGTAAGACCGATTTTTCGGCCCATGGCATAATTTCCTCCCATTTTTGTCTTATTATAAGCGGTCTATTGATGATAAAATAATACCTATTATTTTATCCTCCCTGTATATTGACATTGGACTAACCCGTCTTACTATAAGTGTATACAAAGGCGATATCATTCCAGAAAACGAGGATTCAAAGGGTTAAAACAGTGTGAGAATTTCCCTCTGTAAACGCTTCTTAAACGACTGTGAAAGTTCATAAGACACTTAGTTTCTAGGAGAATCAAGGACATTACTCGGAGACTTCGTAATGAGGAGTGATAAGGAATGAAAAAAGCAGAATTCGCCGTTGGCAAGAGGAAGTACCCTTTCTCTCAGTTTATTAAGATGCTCCACGTTTTGAGATTATGCAATAGAGACCATAGTTTATACTATTTGAAAAATAACTGTGATATGTTAAAAGTCAACACAAAGGTCCCAAAAACCTAAAATGTATTTGTAGCCGTAAGTTTATAAAAAAAATGTAGATCATTTTTTGTAAGTTTTTTTAACCGTAATTGACAGAACATGAAATTATGATGTTAAATAGATCGGTATGTGTTCATTTATTGAGAGCTCCAGAAGCTCTGGCAATTACTAACGACACACTGTTTCTCTTTTTGTGGGCTTGGGGATTTTTTTCTTCTCGTGTTAGGAGTCATGAGAAAATGATTTCAGGGTTACCTTCGGTATGTTTGTAACAACATCCGTGTGTGCTCTAGAAACTCTTAAATATTTAAGACAGAGTCATTTTGGTTAGTGAAAACTGAAATGTATGAGTCACCCCTGTTTGGGTTCATGGCTCATGGCCAGAGTGCCCAAACTACCCAACTTTTACTTTTTACTTTTAAAACGTTTTCGATACTTTTGGAGGAATTTCGAGTTGATTGACAGAACATGACATTATGATGACAAATTTATCATTGGCACATTTTTAGTTAATTTATTCTGAGCTTCAGGAGCCCTTGCAACTAGATTTCGTGATGGAATGTTGAAATTTACTTTACCTTTATGCGATAGGCCACGTGAAACTGAATTGAATTGCAAAATGTATTCGCAGTGGATCGATTACATTGACAATACAATAATTAAAATAAACTAAAAAATTGAGATTCTGTAAAATCACAGGCTCGCCGTGCTTGATAAAATAGTACTGAAACTACATCTATTCAATTTACCAAAACTGAAAGAGGGTTTTGTCAAATATATCGCCCCTTGAGTGCATCAAGGTGCCATCTGCAATGCTAAAGCATTGCAGATGGCACCTTGATGCGTTCAAGGGGCGATATAACCTTATAATAGCAACTTTGCTGACCAAGCATCTCTACACACTGGGAAACAAGGAGTTTAACGTTAACCCTCATACAACTGAGAGAAAAACAATAACCAAAGTGTGCGAATTTTCGTGTTTTTTAAACGGTACCATTACTCTATCAATCATTGTGCTAAAGGATTAACTGCCACAAACATACTTGAACCATAAATTTGTTTTACGATCAATGTGGCATCTTCCCATCCTAAAATTGTGATCATATATCACTCGCTGTATGGGGATTTTAACTTGGGAAGTTGTGCATTTCTGCTAAAACTCAAAACTATGGCCCATTAACGGTCGAGGGGGATTAAAACTGATGGCGCTGCTCGGTTATGTTGTTGCATCATATTACTCTGTAAATAAAAAGAAAATATAATCTAGCCTGGACTCAAACTTCGCCATATTATTCTGAAATTCCGCCATATTTTTCTCAGATTGTGGTGCGTAAAATGTTTTCACTAAAATGACGGTATGTGGAGAAACAACTTCAGACGGAAATGAATATGTGGTAGAACTTTTCGGAAAAGTTGTCCCGTTTCTGAGATCTACGGGTCACAAAACTGAGGTGGAATTTGTTAACAAAATGACATTCCTCCCTTATGAAAATAACCAGAATGGATGAGGGTTAAGTCTGACGTCTCTACGTGCAAAAGCACGATTATTTAGTTTGCAATTCCATACCAGGAAAAACAGAAAGTGTGAAGTTAACCCTCCTGCAACTGCCCGAAAACAGTAACCAAAGTATGAAGTTTTGATATATTTCGAGTTGTTCCTACGTTCACGCGGGCAGAAGAGGTTTTGGGTTAAACATTTCAATATAACCAATAAAACAGGGAAAATGTTCGTCAGTTAATGATATATACGCCTGTGCAACAAATATATATCTAAGTCGTTGCCAATGCTAGAAAATTGAACACAAAATGCGTTTATATTGTACAAAATAAGACACGACTCGTACTCAAGTTAAAAAACTGGACGAGGGTTAAGTATATTTAAATTTATCTTACCTTCTACAAGTATCTGGGAATTTCATTGGTTCAACGACGTCACATGCAGACTGCATATAGCACCATATACTGCCTGTCAACATCAAAATACGCTGACAGCTATGGGTAATCTCCCCTTTGTTCATTGATTATTCAAAATGGCGGCAGCCGATAAACGCTTCAAGTTGAAAGATTGAGTCTTGGAAGCCCATATTTGGTCTGAAGTGCAGGTTAGGCAACATAAAAGGCTTCATATTATGTGGATGCGCGTCATGTTACCCTCGAAATGAAACTGTTTGGTATCTATGAATTTGCCTTGTTACAATTTATGGGAGAGTGCCTGTAACAAGGCAAAGACACGTGAACACATTGTGGGAATTATCTCATTTAATTTTGATCGTTGTTGTTATTAGTTTTTGCATCGATGCAGCAGTCGGTAAGTTATATTCGTTACACAGTTTGTTGGTGGCCTAATATGGTATACATGGTGTCAGTTAATTCCATATTGGACTCGTTCGCTCTCGTCCAATATGGAATTAACTGACACCATATATACCATATTAGGCCACCAACAAACTGTGTAACTAATATTATCACAGCAAGTTTGCTGAGTAGATATTTCTCCAAAACAAAAATAAGTATGCAAACTTCCAACAAAACTCGTCCCGTGTTTGAGATCTACTGGCCAGGAGATTGAGGTGGAATTTGTTAAAATTACTTTTTTCCCTTATTAAGGTAGTCAGAATGGCGAATGGTTAAGCCTGACGTCTCGAATTACAAAAGAAAGATTATCCAGTTTGCTATTCTCAAGTAATTTGAAATGTGCAATGTTTTCTGGATTAATTATTCTTCGATATTTCGAAGAATATCTTTATTTTCTTTGTGTTCTATATAAAAAATGCCAAAGTGATCAGCTACGTCAGTCAGGACTATGCCAGATGATGATGTGGATAAGATATTATTTGAGTAAATGTGATCAATGATGGTCGCCGAATAACTTGTTACTCTGGTCGGTTTAGTTATAAGTGGGTGAAACCTTTGACTGAACACTGAATTTATAAATTCTTCGGTTTTTTATGACATTCGATTTTTAATAGGTCAATGTTAAAATCACCAATAATATATATGAAAGTTTATTTTCGTTATTTAATATGTCAGTTATTAGGTTTATTTTTGTCATAAAGATATCCTTGTCCGCCTTTGGTGGGTATTCGGTCTATAAATAATTCCAATGACCTTTACAGTTTTATCGACCCTGACTTCGATGAATTGAGATTGGAAGACGAGGGGAATGAACACTGATAAGTCGTCACGAATTCTGAAGTCAATACCTCCTTTAATAAGGATGCCGACTCCACCTCGACCGTCATCTCCAGAAGGACGACATTTGCTAAGAAGCGGTTGATATCCATTTATCGCATACGACGAAGCTGGATGGACTTGAAAAATCTCAGTTAAACCGATAATATCAAAACTATGGCCAGATTCCTGCATGAATGAGCAAAAGTTCATTCAGTGAGTCCCAATTAGCGCTAATACTTTGGCAATTGACATGGAAGATGGAGAATGTATTATTCATACCTGCAATCATGATACAAACATCATATTGAAGGGTACTATGAGTCGAGATTCTGTTGATTTTCTTGATCTGACCGTATATGAAGGAAAGCAGTTACATTATAAGATGTATTTTAAACCAACTGATTTGCATCAGTTGTTGCATACGAAATCATTTCCTCCACCACGTACATATAATAGTCTGGGGCCTGGTTGCACCAAGCGTTACACAAAAGATGGATTTTTTACCACCATGTTAATTTTGTTGTTTAACCATTCTAGTTTCATGATCCATATGTTGCACAGAAAATATCCGGGGCAAAATGGCAAAAATTCAAGATGGCGTCCAAGATGGCCGCCATTTTCACAGAAATACCATATATTAAAATCAATGTCGCTTAAATGTACAAATTGGTGGCAGGCACCTGCTCAAAGCTACACAGTTTTATTGTCATTATAACTAACTTTTTTTCATTTTGTTTTGAAAATATGTGTCTACATCCAAAATGACAGACAAAATGGCTGCCAAAATAACAAAATTTTGATTTTTTAAACCATTTTGCTACTAAACTTTTAATTTGTTTTTTTTAATTTGTTTTTTATGTATGTATTTGCCAATATATTCCAGTTATTTTGAGTCAATTCCAGGCAAGTTGTGCCGCGGGAGTCCGCCAAAAATCGTGTTTCAAAATGATAGTGTGAAATCATACAGTATTTATCAGACACAATATTTTAATATCAAATGGTGTACAATGATGATGCAACGAGTTCAGCTTTATATCAAATATAAAAATATGACACAGAGTGATCAAATACTATACTTTGTATTAACAAATGATCGGCCACACCCAACATGGCGGCCAAAATGGCGGCTAAAATGTTGAATTTGCACTTTTTTTACTTCTTTGCCACCGATTGTCAATTTGTTTTCAAACAAAATGTGTTATAAATGATGAATTTGTTTTTAAAATGCAATTGCAATTATGCTTCAGTTATTCTGAACCACTTCCCGCCAGATTATCCCAAGGGCTCACCCAAAAAATCACATTTCAAATTATTAGGATGGCAACATACAACATTTATCAGACATAATTCTTCAATGTCAAATGGTGAGGATCAGTACTGTACTGAGTTCAGTCATGTTGTAACGTTCAAATGTGGTATAAGATTATAAAAGAGATAAATTTTTATTTGATAAAAAACAGAACAAAGTTGGGGCCAAAATAATGAATTATACCCAATATTCTCACAAATTTGCCATATACCAATTTGCAACCCGAGTTCTATTATGTACTGTGTGCAAATAGATACATAGTACATAATGGAACCCAGCTCACAAATTGTCTTAACTTTTATACTATGCCATTAACAGATCATTACATAATGTCCAATATTTTGAAAGAAATAAAAGAAAAAAATTAGAAGGTAGCTTCCTTCTCTTTATATCACTTCATAAACATTCAGTCTTCGTCTGAACTTGACAAAAGATCATCATCACTTCATGAAGGAAAGAAAAAAATAAGAACTTTACAAACATTCAGTCTTCGTCTGAACTTGATGAAAGAACATCGTCACTCGATGAAGAACCCATATCATAAGAATCGTCAATGTCAGATTCACATTAATCACTTTGTGTGCATTTAGAAAGAATTGTGGTAACCTTGTCCGGCAAAACATTATCTGACCATATTGGGGAATAATCTTCCCTCCACCCAAAAGAACAGGGATCAGGCGCAAGCATATGCTGAGATGTTGAAAGCCGCCAGATTCGGCAAACATGGTTTGCTCGCTGCACATGCAAATCTAGACTGTTTCGACAAGAATCATAGAAAGGTCAACAATTTTACCTTTACTGTATTTCTCCCAGAACATCCCTGAGAGCGTTTTGTTCACTGAGGTTGACCGTTTGCGACCATATAACTTGGATGTAAATTCCTCGATGTCATCACTCAGTGTCTTAACCCACTTTTCTCCTAAATTGGTAAATGCTGAAATATACTTTTCATTGGAAAGCATCAGTTTGAGGCATACTTTTTTCCCTTTTCCGAATATGACAGACACGTAATCATTTCCACCAAATGCGTGTAAGCCAACAACAGCAAGTTTCACATCATCGCTCCAAGAGCATTTACTCAATTTCAAACACTTTCGCGAAGATCCATGACCATTGTCCAAGTAAATATCATGTTCGCTGTCACTGAAACAACCAAAAAGAATAACTGCTATGTCAGTGTCGCCTGATGGGGATCTTACAGCAAATGGTCCTTTATCATGAAGTATAGCATGTGAAAGATAGAGCGCTATCCTGGTGTCTGCCTTCTCTTGATCAGAATATAGTTCCATAATATCATGGATAGAATCCTGTGTGGTCTCGTCACAACTACCTTTTGTTGAAAACAGCAGCTTCTGTCCTGTTTGTAAGAGTTTACTTCGATTATCTACCCACACTTTCAAAATGACTTCAACACGTCGCTCCTTATTTGACCCGTTTGACATGAAATTGTTAAAATTTCTCGGTATTTTTGTTTTAGGTCCTGAAATCATGTATCGGTCCGTACTACCCCCTGCCAGATCTTTCGTCTGTTTTTAATGACCGTGCACAGTATGAATCTGCAACGACATCAATTCTCTTGTATCCTCGTGGAATCATACTAAAGAGTTTATAAGCAAGAACTTCGAATGTTATTGATAGGGGTGGAATCACTGGGATTTTTGCTATCAAGTCAATTATAATATTGGATCGAGTTTCAGGGACGGGAAGCTCTCTTGGCGTCAACATTTCGCAATTTCACGAATTATATCCAAAAGTGAACTTTTGCTGGTTTTTCGACGTGATCCATCTGCATGGGCGAGACTAAGCGGCACAGAGCCAAGGCAGTATGTAAGGATATTATCAATATCAATAACAACATTTTGTTTGCTCGACAAAGCCAATAATGTACCAAGGATGTCTCACTGAGTTGCAATCTCTGTTTCCTTTCCAGCGACTTTTATTTTCATTTTCTTATTACCAGCTTTGAAGGAGAGACTTTGTATTTTCTTTATTGGACTAAAAATGTGTATGTTATTTGTTTCTAAACGTTGCTCATTGAATTCATCCAAAGCTTCTTTGCCCCGTTGAAGTCGTTCTGCGTTATTCACGGCAATGTCGTCTGAAACTGATGCTCCCGAAGATAGGTTATATAGTTTACCTGCATCGCCATCAAAATCAAAGGGATTGAAGAACTCACCATCGAGTACTTTTAAAACTTCATGCACTCTCCTTTCCGATTTTTGAATGCCAGATTTTCTGTCAGGAGACTTGTTTTGTGTGTCGGATCCTTTAACACCAACTTTACAAGACAATGCATCATAACATTTGGCCGCCTGTAGGCGATTGAAGACCCATTTGTCATAGCATTGGACATTCCATGAAAAGCTTTTAATGCCACCAGCAACTTTGACGCTTCGATTGAAAGTTTGTTCCCCTGCTTGGTCAGTTGCTTGTCGACCAGCATTACCTCTACGAACAGATATTTTACCTGTTTCCTGTTCATGTTTTGCAAGGGTTTCCATTGTTTGAACATACACAGAGCCATATCTACCGTAATTCTGTTTATTAAAGACAGCGGAAGTGACAGTCTCCAACAACGAAACCGGGCCTCAAAGTCGCCGTATTTCAATGAACAATGTAGAAGCTGAATAATGTCCATTATGTCCATGTAGTTGATCCAAAACTGTGGAGTTCTGCCACATTTCCCACTGCGAATCTTGTCGCGAAACAGCTCTTAGGAATCACGCAAATTTGTCACTGATTTTTCTGCCAGCAAGGTTTCTATATCTAAATTCACATTGTTCAAATTTGCTTTAAGGATGTCAGGAATTTCAGTTTCCTCGAGGAATTTTCTCAACAGAAATCGCTCTAAAGCATCAGCAAAGTGTTCGTGCACTATCCAACTTCTGTTGTAATGAGAGCTTTTAAGCACGCTATTCACACTACCGGTTGCACATAGGCCTGATTGAAAAACAACATCCTCAAAACCACTCCCGTCAATCCATTTTTCCAAGAATCCAAACAATTCTTGGTAAAGATGGATGTCTCCAAGATGCAGAACAATGTTCTTAAACTGTTTGGGGTAATTCCAAATGACGTGATATGCCTTAGCAGCCGCACCAACATCAAGTGTGAGATGAACACTCTTCATGTTCACTTCATAAGCCAATCGTTGTGCTTGTGATAGTAGCTCAAATACGGTTGCATATTCTGTGCTTGGTTTATGAATGGGTGGCAAAAAAGTAAGAATAGTTTTTGGTTCTCCACTACCACTAGTCAACTAGACATTCAACCAAGATCCCAAAACAGGAAAAATCTGTTTTCCTGACATGTTTGCACGGCTCAACTTCCACACCAAAAGTTTATCTTTACATTGGTTGAGACTGGAACTGGACAACGCACCATTAGTCGTGGCTCTCATTTTTGGGGGTTCACATTTTGGATTTACATTTTGAGATTCTAGCATGGGAGAAGTTGAAGAAAATGAACGCCTTTTAGAACGATGAATGCCTGTTGATTGCCTGTGAACTGAATGCTCAGATTCCTCCTGAAGGACAACCCATGGGCCGTGTGTATAGTACCATGTCCTGTTGGTGTTTCAATATTTCGATCAAAGTTGTCGTACCAAAAATGTGTGAATACAGTTCCTTTGTCTTTTGGCTGAAGTGGAAGCAGTCGTTCTCTGTTGAAAAACTCCAATGACTCCTCAGCTTGTGCTGTTTCAGTTTCCAGTACACTTTTATAGTCTATGGAATGTCCCAATCGAGAAAGTACTTCAGTGGGAAACTTTTGACCAGAAAGGTTGGGCAGTGCAATACCAAGAAGTACGTGCTTCTCTGTTTGGAAAGAACCCTTCGACACATTGTATACCAACTCCTGAGAAATGGAACAAATCACACGCAGCACTTTTTTTGAAATTCGTGACTTTTTCTGCTTTTCGGACAACAATATATATGAGATAAAGTCTGTTAGCATTTTGGGCGGGCTACGATCGTTTTGTCAAAGATTTGCTGGGTCTGGAGGCCACTTGATGTTCTCTGCCTTTTCTATAAAACTTAAAATCTCAGTTCTTAGAAGTGCAGCAGCACGTTCTAAGACAAACACATCACTCACTTTAAGTAAGTCTTTAGGACTATCTTTCAAAACACTGCTGCTCAATAAAATCTGTGGCTCTTTGGGGCTCACGGTTACGAATGTTACAGCATCTGGAAATGTTTTCAACAGTTTTTCCTTCAATCGATCTCTGTATACACGATTATTTGAAACACCTAACATTTCAGCAAGAACTTCTAGAGACACTGATTGTTTTAATTTGATAACATGTAGTTGAACAAATGTACACACCGATTCATATAAGGTTTTCTCCAAATCACTTTCGGTCTGTTCATCTTCTACTTCTGCTGACCAGACGTTGCGTGTGTAATGACGGTAACACTTTTCATGTTTATGAATTTCCTTAGCTATCAAGTCCTCGGTGTTTATCTTAGCTAACATCTCTTGTTCATCACACATTCTTGCAGCTGTTTTAAGGCGGTTTTCACATGTTTTAGTTAACACTAAGGTGGGACGTTCCTTCTTCTGTTTTACTTTTATCACATATGTTCCACATATCCCACATGTATCTGGGAACAGAATACTCAGGCTTGGCAATTTCAGGAGAGCGATTTTTTAGCTCTCCTTACTGCCCTCCTGAAAGAATTAAGGAGAGCGAAAAATTGCCCTCCTAAATATTTTGGTCTGGGATGATTGAGATTACATGTATTATGCTCACATTAAATTTTTGTTGTAAAGCAAAAATGTAATTTAACTTCGAAGTCACATAACATCACGTAAATTTATTTTGAAAGTGGTTTAGTGGTAAAAGGTAATGGCTGCAACCATACCCAAACACAGTTGCAATCATTTGAAGCAAAATGGGTCACAGCAATATTTTTTTTCTGTCAGTTTCAAGTTCAACAACTGACATCACAGTTTGAGGGGTAATTATTCAAGGAATATTGACACTATAATATACTACCATTACTATCCTGTCACTTGAAGCACTTGCACCAGGATGTGACTGTAGATTCAAGCAGACCTGTTGCCAAGAAAGTCATACGCCTACCACTACCACCTTCAACCCCCTTGGGGTTGAAGGTGGTAGTGGTAGGCGTATGACTTTCTTGGGCAACAGGTCTGTGTACACACACAGGTCTTGTCAAGTGTGTGTTCGGTTGTTGAGTGAGACATCTAGATGTCTAAGAGATTTCGCTTTACCTTAGTAAAGTTAATAAAATAACTGATGTAATAATCTGTTGGTTTCAGTATCAATGAGTTCGTTCAATTGGATACTTAAAATGATGTGTAAAAGCTGATTGAGGAGAGCGATTTTTTGCCCTCCTGCATTTTTTAGAATGCCAAGCCTGAATACTTCCAGAAGCTTTTGATGCAGTTGATGTGTTCTGGGAGCGGAGCAGGTGAGTAGGTTTATCTTGAGAACTTTCTACTGCCTCAATTATAGAATCGGGGTCAATTTTGTTTCTTTGCTGAGTGAATTTTACATAGCAACTTCTGTGGTAACCATGAATTCTAGAATCATAGTTTGGTGATGGTATTGTTGTACATTGTTCTTCATGGCGATTTTTTTTTTCCCCAAGAGCTTCAATTTCTAATTTGCACTGAGACAATTTTTGAAAGTTTGTATCTGTTAGAGGAGCTAGGTTTGACGAGTCATGTTTCAGATCTGAATAATGTATAACACATGCCAGGTCTCTGCCAGCTAGGCGTCGCTTAGAATTTTGTGCCATCGCGAACTGAAAAAAAGAAGCAAATATCATACACCCAATGAAGTCATAAAACCAATAGACTGTGGCCTTGTTGTACCACACCTTACACTAAAGATGGCTGTTATCCACTTTGATTGTATATAACTAGTTTAAAATTTGTTTTGAAGATGTTCATCATTTCGGCTGGAAAGCTAAATTCTCAACATCTGCAAACGACTTTGTCTCTGTTTGCTTATCTGTGGTACAATTTGATTAGAAAGTTTGGATGCAGTATGATTTTTGGCAAATAATTAAAACAAAATAAAAATTCAACATTTTGACTGTCATTTTGGCCGCCATGTTGGATGTGGCCTATCATTTTTTTATAGTATTTGATCACTCTGTGTCATATTTTTATATTTGATGTAAAACTGAACTCATTGCATTATCATTGTACACCATTTGACATTAAAATGTTTTGTCTGATAAATACTGTATGATTTCACACTATCATTTTGAAACATATTTTTTGGCGAACTCTGAGGCACAACTTGGCTGGAATTGACTCAATATAATCGGAATATATTGCCAAATACGTACATACAAAACTACATCCATCTGGTGATCACACGTCTAGAAACATTGAAAGTTTGGTAGCAAAATGGTTAGAAAATCAAAATATTGTTATTTTGGCGGCCATTTTGTCCGCCATTTTTGATGTGGACACATTTTTTTAAAACAAAATGAAAGTTAGTTATTATGATAATAAAACTGTTTAGCCTTGAGCAGGGCCTGCAACCAAATTGTATATTTAAGCAACGTTGATTAATATAGGGTATTTCTGCGAAAATGGCGGCCACCTTGGACGCCATCTTGGATTTCTACCATTTTGCCCCGGATATTCTCTGTGCAACATATGGATCATAAAACTAGAACAGTTAGACAACAAAACTAGCATGGTGGCAACAATTCCATCTTTTGTATAACGCTTGGTGCAACCAGCCCCTGGTCTATAAAGATATCATCAAATCACAGCTCATTCGTTTCCACCAGAATAGAATTCGAGTGATCAGGTAAATTTCAACGAGGCTTGTTCGACAAAATTTGTCGCTCTCGGATCGAGTGTGTACTCACTGCGCTTTTTGCGTAGCATGAAGTCTCAAACTCTGAAAAAACTGGACTGTCCTGCTGATATTACTGATTTCCAACCACTAATACTTGAGCACAATAAACCTGTGTTGAATTGCTCTGGCGCGGTATTGAGTTGTGAGAAGCTTCGTTGTAGATTGCATACTTTTATGCCTAACCAGAAAGAGGAATTGTCATCTGAACAAACGAAAGATCATTATCAGATCCGACCCAACCCTCCCATTGTGATTCACCCAATAGCTTTTACCTTATCACGTGTAAACCCTGAAGGAAGCAATATGTGGGTCAAAGTCAAAATCATTTCCGAATGCGCGCCACTCGACATAAACATTAAATGAAACAGTAGCACGGCATTTCAACCTTCATGGTCATTCTTTGAACGATTTTGAAATCCATCCAACTGAATAGCCACCAGTTAATGATGCACTAGAATTTGTTTTTAGAAAAAGGTGGGGCTTTTTCGACCACTACTTTTAAAACCCTTTGACCATTTGGCATAAACCTATCAGAGGAAGAGTGCGAAAGGAGGTCCGTCATTCCTTTCACTTTACCATACAGTACCTGGAGAGTGTATTATCACTAAATCACCCGCAGAGTGGGGATGCCACCCGAGCAATAATTACAAATTTGTTGCAAAGCAAAACAATCACAAGCAAAGTTTCAGCCAATGGACCTCCGGGTTTAACCCGGAGGTCCATTGGCTGAAACATTGCTTGTGTTTTTTGTTCATATGTACAGAATTTGAAAGTGATATTTTGGGTGACAACTCCACTCCGCAGGTGATTTGGTTACAATCCACTCTCCACGTACTGTACAACAAAATTAATACTGAAATAGCGAAAATAGTAAAAGGTGAATCTAATGTAACCAATTCTAAATTAATAGAACCTTTAAATCTTCGACCTGTCATCGCTGAAAAGAAAAACAGACGCTTGCGAAACATCTCTATAAGGACTAACTTGGAGCCCATCAATGAATAACATCAATAACATCAATAACTGGCAGTTAGTATAACCAGTTCCTAAACCCAACACTCAGTTTAAAGCAAATTTGTGTAATTGTTTTTCATGTTTCGAAACCCATCAAGGTTATATAAATATATATTTTTAAGAAAACATTATTTCGATGACATATTACAAGAAACAAAACGTTTCAGTAGAAAATGTCTGTTTCAGTGAGTATTTTTATACTTTAAACGCACACACTTCTACAGTATTGTATATCCCCTTTTGCGATAGACATTTTTTTTTCTTTGAGAAAAACAAGTCCCTACAAAATCGGGAAGACAAACCCTACCCCATTCTTTTCTTTTTGAGGACACAGCGATAACAAATAAATCTTTGTGGGAACCCAAACACTATTGTCAGGGTTCTCACAGAATCGGGAAAACAACTTCCCACACAAACACACATGCCGCTCAACCCACCTCACAGTAGCCCAATGCACCCTCACGAGCGCAATCAAACTTTGCGATACTTGGCCTCAGAGAAACAAACCATCCTTAGACACATTTCCCTACTTCATTATATCTTTTTGAAATCATTCAGAAACGTGGATTCGAAATATCCAGCTTCTGAATGGAGCTCTGAACCCGCTTGCCTTATTAGTTTGTTTTATTTCGAATCGTATGGCCTCCAGTGATCGAGCTCATGAAGCTAACCAACGAGATTTGTCTTTTTTAAGAAATGGTGTGCGTAGTAAAGTCGGCTATTATGTGGAAAATGACCCAGACGAACACTTATAGAGGTTTTGTATATGTACACTGCATCTATGAGGAGGGGTGTTCACAACATCTGAGTAGATCAAACACTTTTTCTTGAATGGTGTTAGATTTTTTTAGTTTTGTAATACGTCGTGTTGTTTTTGCTTTTTCCCCGCACAGTCCTTTCCTTTACAGGAATTAATGTGATGCATTAGTTGGCGCGTCGTCAGTTTTATATGAGTCGATAAAATATACTTTGTAATTTTGAACATTGTTCCAGTCTAAAGGAGAGCCCTTATCAGGTTTGAAAAGAATGCCATTAATCCAAGCTTTCTATTTGATTATTGTAGGAATATACTTAATGTCCATAAATAATAAATTGCTCAAACCGAGGTCATTATTTTTTCTAGCTACCCGTAGTTTGTTCATGGCTTTGTCAATATTATAAAGCTGTCATTGTTGAAATATTTCGAAACTTGCTTCTTAAATATAGGTTTACATTGTCCTTAATAATCAATTCAGACAACTGATGAACATCTCGTTTTAACGCGTACCCTTATATTCCGATACACTAGCTATACTACAAATACACTTGCTGCACACGGGTGAAACAAAATACCCTCTTGTTGTGATGGGCGATGAGGTACCCAAAAAAATCCAGAGTTCAAGCCCAACCTTGAAATGATGTCTTTCGATTTCTTTTTTTCAGGGGGGGTCGTGGTTCTTCAGGGTCAATATGTTAAGAAACTATCGGGTGACACCATGTCATCGTTACTTCGCTTTCTATGGCACAAGGCCTACCACAGATTAACCCTTTACCCAATATAAGGGCAAAAACCGACCAGCGCTATTTTCATGAATTACCATTCAATTTTCCTTGTTTTTTTTTTTAATTTTTTGTCTCAAAAACTGTAGCTTATGACCCCTCAATGGAACGAGCTCAATGAGCTCGTTCCAATGAGGGGTCATAAGCTATGTTTTTGAGACAAAAAATGAAAATATTTAGTTATTCAAGAATTTTGTTTGCAGGTGTCGTCTGTTCTTCGTGTTAGGTAAAGGGTTAAACAATGTTTATGAAATTTAACCCTTTGAACCTGTAAGACCGCTTTTCCGGTTTAGGAACGTGATACGACATACATTCATTAAGCAGGAAGGTTGCTGAGTAAATGCGTGGGGTAGACCAACCAAAATTTTAACGTGCAGCCCCAAGGCTGCACGTTGAAAATATTAATTGTTCTGCCATCCAGATAATGAATATGAACTCTTCCAATTGTTGCTACTGAACTGACATGGAAGGTACCACCAGGATCCAAAGGGTTACCATGTTTCTGATGGAAAAAACTTCTCCTTGTCTGGGGGGGGGGGGGGGGGCATATTCTGTATGCATATCTAAGTGTGAGTCTTTTAGTTTATATCTCTGAACCTGAGAGGTTGGGGTAGACTCACAGGTTGCGTGGCATTAAATAGTCAGGTCGGAAATCTTTTTCCCTTTGACCTCACGAATGCCCCGAAAATAATCGCCATGTATCTTCCAATATCTGAAAATGATTTGAATCCTTGCTTGGTCTGATTCTATCAACTGAATCTTCCCAACTGAATCGTTGTTGTTGAAATAAATGTGAAGCTTCCATTTTTAAGCAAAAGTGTTTTGATATGTATGCTTCACTTCAGTTAACAAAAACTCAAATAAAAGACAGAAGAATGCAACACAATGGTTGAGTATTTAAGTTTTGAAGGCGATTTTAGACATTTGATGAAATTTCACCATAACAGCATAATGTGTTGAAAAGCGAAAATGTCCAACAATGACTTGGTGTCACCCGACAGTTTCTTGCTCAACTGTAAATGTGTGACGCAAAGCGCCTTCTACCTAGGTTGGATCATTTGAGGTCAATGTTTTTTAAAAAACAATATTTTTTCTCAAGTCTGCTTAGTTTCGGGGATTACATCATTTTCTAGTTCAACTTTTCAAGGCGGATAGCTTTAATTCAGTATTCAGTACATTCATACCTTTTGGCCAGTTCTGGGAAAGAAAACTAATAAATAATTTCTAATTGAAAAAATATACCAACACACATTAAATTTTTTAAAAAGCTATTTAACGGTATCGAAAATGTTTGGAGATTTTAAAGTTTATTTAGACCAAAAATACGTTTAAACCTTCCACGCGAATCGGCCGCAGTTACAGATTGAGCAGCTGAAACAAATTATTGATAACAATTCCACAAAACCATAATTATTATAATTATGATATTTTTGAGGTTTTGTTGAAATTGTTAGAAATTACAATAACAACGTTTGATATCGCGTGCGTTTGGTTAAGTGTTTGAAGATTTTCGGAGGGCAAGTCACGAGTAGTTGGAAATTCCATATCGTCCCCTGAATTCCAATGTGTTCTATGTGCCAGTAGGCACATAGAACACATGGGAACTCATGAGACGATCTGTCTTGACTTTAGAGCTTCTTTGGTGATGCTGATGTCTTCTTTACTTCCCAAAATTCCAACTCGATTTCAAATCGGCAAATATTTGAAATGTTACTATTTACAACTACAGTGTACGCAGTATCGAGCTTCATAAGTATGCATGATGTCAGTCGGTACGAGATTTCTATAGTACGTTACTTATCGTAATAAAAAAAAAAATCTTCGAAATGCACGTCAAGAAAATCGCATCATGTAAAATCGTTATCCTGAATTAATTCCATCATTCACAGTTACAAAATGATGAAACATCGAAAATTGATCATTCCTGCATAAGATCTGGTTTAATGTTAGGGAGTGTGAATTGCTCAAAGTTCTCAGCTTGAGCATTTGTTTAGCACATATTCAATTCCCAGAATAATACCAAATAATAATAACAACCTGATAATTTCAGTTACTAGAATCAATTGTATGCCCCCTTCATTGCTTCACTTTCAACAATTTTATCGGTATTGAATTCCAGCTGGGTGGGGGGGGGGGGGCTGGGAGGGGAAACCTCCCTAGTTGAAAATTCACTACCCTACACCCCCCAATCGGAAACCTCGAGCCACGTCCCTGATATTGTAAGAGCTCGATTATTCTAGGTTCAAACGTTACTGGATGGAGCCAAAACTGTTGAAAATCGAATTTCCTCTGGGCCTTGAGTAGATAGAAACGTATAAAAAACAAAGATTACGCACCACCGATGCTAAGTCGAGTTTCTTCGCACCTGTAAGACTTGTCATCATAAGGAAATCAAATCCACTGACATTTGTTCAAGTTATCGCACTAACGTGCTGAAAGCAGGAGAAAATTAACTAATTGGGACAATAGCTTTAGTATGGCCCAACCGTACCAGTTTTCTACCTCATTCACAACATTGTTAAGCATGTCTCACATACCCAATATTGTCCAAATCCATTAATATTTGCTCAAGTTATGGCGCTAACGACCTGAAGATATTAAAAAAACTAACAAATTAAGAGCTATAAATCCGCTCAGTATGGCCGGACCGCACCGGTTTTCGAACTCAAGCAAAACATTGTTAGCAAAGTTTCACATACCAAATATTGACCAAATTCATAAATATTTGTTCAAGTTATCGCGCTATGGGGCTGTAAACAGCAAACTGTAACTAATTACGGGCCACAACTCCGATCAATATGACCGAACCGTATGATTTTACGAACTCATTCAAGACATTGTTAAGAAAGTCTCACATACCAAATATTGACCAAATCCATTGATATTTGTTGACATTATCTCGTTAACGAGAAGAGTCAGCCTGGCCGCCGGCCCCCGGCCACCCGCCCACACGGCCACCCGACCGCCGGTACCCCAGACCGGCCCGCCCCGCCCGCACGTGCACCTACTTCATCAAACTATTCAAACTATTGATCGAGTTTTTGACAATTTTACGGATGGAGTAAGCCTCGGTGCCTGGGGATAACTACTGAGCAGCGCCTAGTAACCCTAGGTAAAAGGATTATATTGCAATTATTTTTCTGTAAAATTGAAACAAGATCTCAAGCTGTTCCCATTATAGAAGCGCCAGACATATTGTGACAGTTGTTTGGACAGCATTTCATCAAGACAGTGGGCTGAGTGAATGGGTGAAACTAGGAAAATGTTGGAATATGATGACGAATATCGCATTTAGACTATTAGTGGGCAGGAAAACTAAATTACAGTACGTGGAGAGTGTATTATTACTAAATCACTACAGAGTGAAGATTCCACACAAGCAATAATTGCAAATTTGTTGCAATGCATAAAAAGTACAAGTAAAGTTCCAGCCGGAGGTCCATTGGTTGAAACATTGCTTGTGTTCTTTGTCCACATGCACAGAATTTAAAAGTGATGCTTTGGGTGATAACTCTACTCCCCGGGTGATTTCGTTACAACCCACTCCCCACGGCTTGTACACCTTTACTCTTGTTTATAGGGCTGTCCGAGTCTATGGTGTCATGATATTCTGCTTACAACTTGGAATCCTACATTTTATATTCTTGTGTATTATGTGTCATAGTGAAATGAAACTTTTGTGTCTACATTGTTGAACGAAATGTCTAAAATATATCTTTCAACATGCCTTCTAAAAACACGATACATATAAGACTCCGTCCCGTGAAGTTCCATATTTCAGCAAACGACCCCCAATTAACCCTTTACCTACCGAATCGCCCGCATCCGCAGGCGTAATATGCAAATACAGCAGTTGAAAAAATATTATTTTCAAAACATTTCAACAAAACCATATCATGTGACCCCACGTTGGAACGGGCTCTTCGAGCTCGTTCCAACGAGGGGTCACATGATATGGTTTTGTTGATTTTTGTTTAAAAAATTTTAAAAATGATATATAAAATAATAAATTTTGATATCGTCTGCGATGGGTAAAGGTTTAAGCAGTCCAGCAGAACATCAGCTGTAATGTCAAAAGTGTTGCCCTAGCTCCAATGTACTTCTTATAATTCCCTTGGGTCCGTAAACTCTCTCATTGGATTCTGCTCCTCTCATATAATCTTGGTCCAAGTTTTCAATTCGTCTGGGAAGAGCATGCACCGACGGCGGTCCAAAATATTTGGGCTTCTCACTCCAACTGGTCTTACGGTACAGTCGCCGTAGACTGGTCGTAATCCACTTGTGGACAGAAATGTCCACGCATGCGTTTTACCAGGTAATATGACAATACGCAAGGCGTAAGAAGGAACCCCAAAGTATCCAACGTATTGAAATATTTCATTCCGCAACCATTTCTCCAAAAACATTTTGGTTTATTCAGTCGAATTCCTGCAATTGTTTAATTTCAGCCAAACAAGAATACGTTTCACAGTACCTGGTACTAAATATTTTCCCATAGGCGACCATTATAACGTTCAGGCGAAAAAAAATATGGTCGCATCATTTTAAATTTAGCATTCAAATATTTTTTGTCAACTATAGCCCTTCAGACAATCTTTTAATGATTTAAACAGGGGTCATGCAACAAATAAAAGAAAAACTAAGAGAAAGGGAAGTGCTGGTCACATGTTCATATTTTTCAGGGAATTCCCAAACAAAACACACCAATAGTCAAACAAATTTTTAGGTTCTAAAAGTCCTCAAATCATCCTCTTTATTCATCTGGAACATCCAAAAGTAATGCAAAATGTCAGTAGACTTCTTCAAATGTTTATTGAAACAATATATTTCCCCAAGACTGCTTAGTTTTGGGAATTACATAATTTTCGAGCGCAACTTTTCGAGGCATGTAAATCTAATTAAAATATTTACAACAGTTATACCTATGAGCAAACCCAACCCTACCAAAGATACAGTTACCTCTTTCATGTGATGAAAGTCATTTCTGCAATAGAATTCAACTTTTGGCTTCTGTCTAGTCCAAAGCATGGGAAATTTGTTCTTTTGAAGAGAACTGTCCAATCTGTGTCAAATAGGCTTAAAAACTGTTATTGCCTCCGACAGAATTTCTACTCTGTTACCCAATAAGTTGGGAGGGATAAGAATTCACAGCTTTCTTTGAAACTACCCAAATCCCAAAATAAAACTAAAATCTGCATCAGCACACAAAACCTTTTCACAAAATCTGTTTTAATTAATCATACAGCAAGATAAATAGGGCCCCACCACCATGAAACAATATGTCAATTTTGTTTCAAAATTGGGGTTGTGTAGGGCTTATAGTTCCTCTAAATTTGGGAGAATCCATTTGGATTCTTGCGGAAATCGTTCCGAGAATTCAGACCTGCTATGGGCCAGGATCCTATTAGGTCAGTATGATTGAAACCCTGTTGCATACTGATAATACATGTTAACCCTTTACCCAATACAGCTTTTTTAATTTTTACAACACCAACTACTGATTTTTACCTCCCCCCCCCCCACCCTGGGCCCTTAATCACTCACCTAACGAGGTGGTTCAGAGAAGTATTTTGGGTCAGATTCAGTTAGTCAAGGTTCATGGACACTACATAGGAATAATGTTATGAAATTATTCATAATTCTATTGTCCATGTTAGATGATTATTAGCATAGGTCTTCCTGATTGCTTCCAATTCTGACAGCTGTAGACAAGTACTGCCAAACTTCCAAGGGTTGTTGTGTCACTGCACTTTGAAAGGCAAATTTTATGGAAAAGCTCTAAGGAAAGGATTTGAACATTTATGAACAACCTCGAACCTAACCCACCCTTGCCCAAATATTAAGCCACAGACCTGAAATGAACAAACTCAAATCTGCCCCCCCCCCCCCCCCCCCACCTTCCTGCGATACCAAATATGAAAGGGTTCTGACTGGCAGGAACCAAACTGGAACAAATTTACATCTGACCTCCCCAGAGATGTTGTACACCAAATATTAAAGCATTAAACTAGTGGGTCTGAAGAAAAAGATTTTTAAAGAAATTTTCTCATGTTGCTTTGAGTTAATTTGCACTCCCATAATGAGCCCATATATTAACCCATAGATTTGGATTGAACAAACATGAATCTGACCCCCTTAGAGATGCTGTAAGCCAAATACGAAAGGATTCTGACTGGTGGATCTGAAAAAAAAACGAGTTTTAAAGAAATTTCCTCATACTGCACTGAGTTAAACTTTGGGCTTCAATAAATAGACAAAATATTAACCCAGAGACCCGATTCAAACAAACTTCAATCTACCCTCCCCCCTGCCCCCCCACCCCACTAGAAATGTTGAATTCCAAATATGAAAGCATTCTGACTGGTGGATCTGAAGGAGGTTTTCAAAGAAATGTCCTCATGTTGCACTGTTGATATTTGGGTGCCCATAGGGAGCCCAAATATCAACTCAGGGACTTGATTTGAACAAACCTGAACCTATCCCTCCCACCCCTAGAGATGCTGTATACCAAGTATCAAAAGATTCTTATACATGGTTCTGGAGAAGATTTTTTTTCAATTTTGGAAAACAATTTATGCATACTATCAGAGAAATGCTTGGGGCCCCCTGTGGGTGTGGCAACGTTATTTGAACAAACTGGAATTCATATATGATAAGGAACATGAATATCAAATTTGGTTCAATTCAGCTCAGTTGTTTATGAGGAGAGGTTAGTAATGTCAAGTTCACGCTGGAAAGGAAGGGCGGATGGTCGACAGACAGAAAGTCATCATTTAAGCGCCCCCTGACTTATAGTCGGGTGAGCTAAAAATAAACAATATTCATCAAGCGTAATAATTATGGATGTTACTAGAACCGGCTGATGAGAGCTGGTTCCAATGACAGCCATATTTGTACAAATTTTATTGCCAGGTTAGTGTTGTATTGGTTAATTTGCTGCCTTTGTGTTAGGTAAAGGGTTAAACTGACTCAGTTCTTTTCATGTGAATCCTAGCAGCAATGTTACGAGATGCTACATGGTTTCTCACTGGTTTTGTTGCACGGATCTCTACGGGAATCGATTCTCAGATTCTTATAAGCCCTGGCTGAGGCTATATAATCCACCAATATCAATAGAAAGTGCCATTTTATCTCAACAAATGATGTCAAAAATTCTTTTACCTAGTGATGAGGTAAATTATAGCCCTGGATGTACCCCCCCACCCCCACCCCCAAGCTCTCAGTATGCATTTTTTCCTAAAACAAGAGACCCCAGGGGGCCTGAGGGCACCCACCTGTACATGGCAACCTAAATATGAAACCAGAGAATTGATTTCAACAAGTTGCATCTACTCCTCCTAAGAAAAGCTTATACCAAATATCCAAAGATTCTGACAAGTGGATCTAAAAAAAATGATTTTTAAAGAATATTCCTCATATTGAACCGAGTTATAATTTGGGCTCCCACAGGGAGCCCATATATGAACCCAGGGACTTGGCTTTAACAAACTTGAATCTCCCCCCCCCCCCCCCCCCCAAGGATGCCGCACACCAAATATCAAAACATTTCAACTGCTGGATCTGAAGAAGAAGATTTTTAAAGAAAATTCCTCATTTTGAACCTAGGGACATGGCTTGAACAAACCTGAATCTAGCCTCCTAAGGATGCTGCATAAAAAATATCAAAAGCATTCATCTGCTGGACCTGAAGATTTTAAAAAAAAATTCCTCATTTCGAACTAAGTTACAATTCAAGCCCCCACAGTGAGCCCAAATATGGACCTAGGGACATGGCTTTAACAAACTTGAATATCACCCCCCCCCCCCCCTCACCCCCCCCCCCCCCCCCCCCCTAAGGATGCCGCACACCAAATATCAAAACATTCCAACTGCTGGATCTGAAGAAGAAGATTTTTAAAGAAAATTCCTCATTTTGAACTAAGATACAATTCGGGCTCCCACAGTGAGCCCAAACATGGACCTAGGGACATGACTTGAAGAAACTTGAATCTTGCCTCCTAAGGATGCTGCATAAAAAATATCAAAAGCATTCATCTGCTGGATCTGAAGAAGAGTTTTTAAGAAAATTCCTCATTTCGAACTAAGTTACAATTCAAGCTCCCACAGTGAGTCCAACTATGGACCTAGGGACATGGCTTGAACAAACTTGAATCTCACCCCCCTAAGAATGCTGCATACCAAATATTAAAAGATTCTGACTGCTGGATCTGAAGAAGAAGATTTTTAAAGAAAATTCCTCATTTTGAACTACATGTAAGTTATCATTCGGGCTCCCACAGTGAGCCCAAATATGGACCTAGGGACATAGCTTGAACAAACTTGAATCTCACCCCCCTAAGGGTGCTGCATACCAAATATCGAAACTTTCTGACTGCTGGATCTGAAGAAGATTTTTAAAGAAAATTCCTCATTTTGAACTAAGTTATAATTCGGGTTACCACAGTGAGCCCAAATATGAACCCAGGGACTTGGCTTGAACAACTTGAATCTCACCCCCTAAGCATGCTGCATACCCAATATCAAAAGATTCTGCTGCTGGATCTTGAGAAGAAGATTTTCAAAGAAATTTGCCTGAAATGCACTAAGTTCAAATTTGGGCTCCTATACTGAGCCCAAATATGAACCCAGGGGGCTGATTTGAACAAACTTGAATCAGATCCGCCCCACAATGTTGCATATCAAATATCAAAAGATTCTGCCTGCTGGATCTGGAGAAGAAGATTTTTTAAGAAATTTGCCTGAAATGCACTAAGTTCGAATTCGGGCTTCTATAGTGAGCCCAAATATGAATCCAGGGGCTGATTTGAACAAAGTTGAATCAGATCCACCCCACAATGTCGCATACCAAATATCAAAAGATTCTGCCTGCTGGATCTGGAGAAGAATATTTTTAAAGAAATTTGCCTGAAATGCTTCTATAGTGAGCCCAAATATGAATCCAGGGGGCCGATTTGAACAAACTTGAATCAGATCCACCCCACAATGTTGCATACCAAATATCAGAAGATTCTGCCTGCTGAATCTGGTGAAGAAGATTTTTAAAGAAATTTGCCTGAAATGCACTAAGTTTGAATTCGGGCTCCTATACTGAGCCCAAATATAAACCCAGGGGGGCGGATTTGAACAAACTCGAATCAGATCCACCCTACATTGTTGCATACCATATATCGAAAGATTCTGCCTGCAGGATCTAGAGAAGAAGATTTTTTAATGTTTTTCCCATTGCCTAGAGTGTTAAAAAGTGTTTTCAAAGTCCCAAAACTGTATGTACCCTATGATAAAACCGATGGCAATTTTTGGGACCAATCCTTTCTGTTGGTCATAAGGAAGCTTCACACCAAATAAAAATTCTCAGTGCCGTGGAGTTTTGGAGATATGGCGTTTTACTTTTTTCGATTTTTAGCTCCTGTGGTTTCCATGGGGCTACAGAAAAAGAAAATTTGGCATAAATTAGGTACTCATGGCCCAATAAGCCCTCACATAAAATTTGATTCAAATCAGCCTCTCGGTTCGGAAAATAGAAATTTTGGGCGGGCCAAAAATTTTGCCCCTCCCATAATGCCGCCCATCAAACTTCGCTTAAAGAAATCCAAGTCTACACCTTAAAAGGAAGCTGCATACCATATATCAAGTCTCTGCTACTGCTGATTGATGAGAAGATTTTGGTGCCCCTTGGGGGCATGGCACCACCCAGGAGAAGGGGGGCAACTTCATTTGAACAAATCTGAATTGGCATTAGGTAATAAACATTTACCCAACATTTGAATAATGTAAAGTTAATGCCGGACGGACGGCGGACAGAATGTGATCAGTAAAGCTCCCACTGAGCTTTGCTCAGGTGAGCTAAAAAACTTTATTAATTTATAAATAAACTGATGGAGACATGAATTTCCAATTATTTTTTAATCACATTCTTGCTTCTGAACACATTTCACATTGTGTTTGATATTCTGCAATCTTTGTAAGAAAAAGCCTAAGTTTTCTCAGTTAAGGCACCTCGAGTCATAAAACAGTGATTTTTTCCAACAGAATGACCAATACCTGCTACTGTGGTGTCTCATGACACTGTTAAAATTCCTAAAATCATCAAATATTGATTCATTAGTGCTGTGCTTGTGCTGCAAATATCCACAAGTGCACTTTCACTATTTTGGTTTTAATCCCCACAGGCATGCATTCTGTCAAAAGGAGTGAAATTGTAGAAAATATGTTCACAAAGAGGACAAGTTACAGTACAGTCGCTGTGGACGGGTTGTAATACACGCGTGGGCAGTGATGTCCACTCATGCATTTACCAGTCAATAAAAATCATCATCTACAAAATTTTAATTGATGAAGCATCGGTTTGTACCTGGTGCTTCATTATTTAAATTTTTGATGATTATACCTATAGTTAGTGTTTGGCATCAAATATTATTGTATGAATTTGTATCCGTGGAAATATTACCCATCCATGGAAAGTGAGCAGTACACTGCCACTGTACTGTATTTGTTTCAAGTATATAATATACTCTTTGATGTTTAATATACTTGTGATAGGCTGGGTCCAAAGTACTCAGTACTCGTAGTACTCGAGTACCACTTTTTTGATAAAATACTCAATACTTGCCAGCCCAGATTTTTGTATGTGTGTGCGAGTGTGTGTTTGTGTGTGTGTTTTTTCAAATGACACAATCATGTTTTAGAGAAATTTTGAATGTTGGTTTCTGATCCCCCGGGGGATTCGAACCCTCGGCAACACCGCCTGGCAATCAGGAGTCCAGCGTCTAAACCACTAGACCATTGCACACCGTCAAAAACGATGGCTGGAATCTAGCGTTTTAGATGAAGTCCTCATGATTACTTGGTTCATCTTCCTTTCGGCAGCAGCATGAAAGTGTGGAACGCACTGGCTACAGTACGACGAAAGTGCTGTGGATGGCCTCAGACGAAGACTGGCACGGGCTTGTGTGTGTTTTTTCAAATGACACAATCATGTTTTAGAGAAATTTTGAATGTTGGTTTCTGATCCCCCGCCGGGATTCGAACCCTCGGCAACACCGCCTGGCAATCAGGAGTCCAGCGTCTAAACCACTAGACCATTGCACACCGTCAAAAACGATGGCTGGAATCTAGCGTTTTAGATGAAGTCCTCATGATTACTTGGTTCATCTTCCTTTCGGCAGCAGCATGAAAGTGTGGAACGCGCTGGCTACAGTACGACGAAAGTGCTGTGGATGGCCTCAGACGAAGACTGGCACGGGCTTGTGTGTGTTTTTTCAAATGACACAATCATGTTTTAGAGAAATTTTGAATGTTGGTTTCTGATCCCCCGCCGGGATTCGAACCCTCGGCAACACCGCCTGGCAATCAGGAGTCCAGCGTCTAAACCACTAGACCATTGCACACCCTCAAAAACGATGGCTGGAATCTAGCGTTTTAGATGAAGTCCTCATGATTACTTGGTTCATCTTCCTTTCGGCAGCAGCATGAAAGTGTGGAACGCGCTGGCTACAGTACGACGAAAGTGCTGTGGATGGCCTCAGACGAAGACTGGCACGGGCTTGTGTGTGTTTTTTCAAATGACACAATCATGTTTTAGAGAAATTTTGAATGTTGGTTTCTGATCCCCCGCAGGGATTCGAACCCTCGGCAACACCGCCTGGCAATCAGGAGTCCAGCGTCTAAACCACTAGACCATTGCACACCGTCAAAAACGATGGCTGGAATCTAGCGTTTTAGATGAAGTCCTCATGATTACTTGGTTCATCTTCCTTTCGGCAGCAGCATGAAAGTGTGGAACGCGCTGGCTACAGTACGACGAAAGTGCTGTGGATGGCCTCAGACGAAGACTGGCACGGGCTTGTGTGTGTTTTTTCAAATGACACAATCATGTTTTAGAGAAATTTTGAATGTTGGTTTCTTATCCCCCGCCTGGATTCGAACCCTCGGCAACACCGCCTGGCAATCAGGAGTCCAGCGTCTAAACCACTAGACCATTGCACACCGTCAAAAACGATGGCTGGAATCTAGCGTTTTAGATGAAGTCCTCATGATTACTTGGTTCATCTTCCTTTCGGCAGCAGCATGAAAGTGTGGAACGCGCTGGCTACAGTACGACGAAAGTGCTGTGGATGGCCTCAGACGAAGACTGGCACGGGCTTGTGTGTGTTTTTTCAAATGACACAATCATGTTTTAGAGAAATTTTGAATGTTGGTTTCTGATCCCCCGCCGGGATTCGAACCCTCGGCAACACCGCCTGGCAATCAGGAGTCCAGCGTCTAAACCACTAGACCATTGCACACCGTCAAAAACGATGGCTGGAATCTAGCGTTTTAGATGAAGTCCTCATGATTACTTGGTTCATCTTCCTTTCGGCAGCAGCATGAAAGTGTGGAACGCGCTGGTTACAGTACGACGAAAGTGCTGTGGATGGCCTCAGACGAAGACTGGCACGGGCTTGTGTGTGTTTTTTCAAATGACACAATCATGTTTTAGAGAAATTTTGAATGTTGGTTTCTGATCCCCCGCCGGGATTCGAACCCTCGGCAACACCGCCTGGCAATCAGGAGTCCAGCGTCTAAACCACTAGACCATTGCACACCGTCAAAAACGATGGCTGGAATCTAGCGTTTTAGATGAAGTCCTCATGATTACTTGGTTCATCTTCCTTTCGGCAGCAGCATGAAAGTGTGGAACGCGCTGGCTACAGTACGACGAAAGTGCTGTGGATGGCCTCAGACGAAGACTGGCACGGGCTTGTGTGTGTTTTTTCAAATGACACAATCATGTTTTAGAGAAATTTTGAATGTTGGTTTCTGATCCCCCGCCGGGATTCGAACCCTCGGCAACACCGCCTGGCAATCAGGAGTCCAGCGTCTAAACCACTAGACCATTGCACACTGTCAAAAACGATGGCTGGAATCTAGCGTTTTAGATGAAGTCCTCATGATTACTTGGTTCATCTTCCTTTCGGCAGCAGCATGAAAGTGTGGAACGCGCTGGCTACAGCACGACGAAAGTGCTGTGGATGGCCTCAGACGAAGACTGGCACGGGCTTGTGTGGGTTTTTTCAAATGACACAATCATGTTTTAGAGAAATTTTGAATGTTGGTTTCTGATCCCCCGCCGGGATTCGAACCCTCGGCAACACCGCCTGGCAATCAGGAGTCCAGCGTCTAAACCACTAGACCATTGCACACCGTCAAAAATGATGGCTGGAATCTAGCGTTTTAGATGAAGTCCTCATGATTACTTGGTTCATCTTCCTTTCGGCAGCAGCATGAAAGTGTGGAACGCGCTGGCTACAGTACGACGAAAGTGCTGTGGATGGCCTCAGACGAAGACTGGCACGGGCTTGTGTGTGTTTTTTCAAATGACACAATCATGTTTTAGAGAAATTTTGAATGTTGGTTTCTTATCCCCCGCCGGGATTCGAACCCTCGGCAACACCGCCAGGCAATCAGGAGTCCAGCGTCTAAACCACTAGACCATTGCACACCGTCAAAAATGATGGCTGGAATCTAGCGTTTTAGATGAAGTCCTCATGATTACTTGGTTCATCTTCCTTTCGGCAGCAGCATGAAAGTGCGGAACGCGCTGGCTACAGTACGACGAAAGTGCTGTGGATGGCCTCAGACGAAGACTGGCACGGGCTTGTGTGTGTTTTTTCAAATGACACAATCATGTTTTAGAGAAATTTTGAATGTTGGTTTCTGATCCCCCGCCGGGATTCGAACCCTCGGCAACACCGCCTGGCAATCAGGAGTCCAACGTCTAAACCACTAGACCATTGCACACCGTCAAAAACGATGGCTGGAATCTAGCGTTTTAGATGAAGTCCTCATGATTACTTGGTTCATCTTCCTTTCGGCAGCAGCATGAAAGTGTGGAACGCGCTGGCTACAGTACGACGAAAGTGCTGTGGATGGCCTCAGACGAAGACTGGCACGGGCTTGTGTGTGTTTTTTCAAATGACACAATCATGTTTTAGAGAAATTTTGAATGTTGGTTTCTGATCCCCCGCCGGGATTCGAACCCTCGGCAACACCGCCTGGCAATCAGGAGTCCAGCGTCTAAACCACTAGACCATTGCACACCGTCAAAAACGATGGCTGGAATCTAGCGTTTTAGATGAAGTCCTCATGATTACTTGGTTCATCTTCCTTTCGGCAGCAGCATGAAAGTGTGGAACGCGCTGGCTACAGTACGACGAAAGTGCTGTGGATGGCCTCAGACGAAGACTGGCACGGGCTTGTGTGTGTTTTTTCAAATGACACAATCATGTTTTAGAGAAATTTTGAATGTTGGTTTCTGATCCCCCGCCGGGATTCGAACCCTCGGCAACACCGCCTGGCAATCAGGAGTCCAGCGTCTAAACCACTAGACCATTGCACACCGTCAAAAACGATGGCTGGAATCTAGCGTTTTAGATGAAGTCCTCATGATTACTTGGTTCATCTTCCTTTCGGCAGCAGCATGAAAGTGTGGAACGCGCTGGCTACAGTACGACGAAAGTGCTGTGGATGGCCTCAGACGAAGACTGGCACGGGCTTGTGTGTGTTTTTTCAAATGACACAATCATGTTTTCGAGAAATTGTGAATGTTGGTTTCTGATCCCCCGCCGGGATTCGAACCCTCGGCAACACCGCCTGGCAATCAGGAGTCCAGCGTCTAAACCACTAGACCATTGCACACCGTCAAAAACGATGGCTGGAATCTAGCGTTTTAGATGAAGTCCTCATGATTACTTGGTTCATCTTCCTTTCGGCAGCAGCATGAAAGTGTGGAACGCGCTGGCTACAGTACGACGAAAGTGCTGTGGATGGCCTCAGACGAAGACTGGCACGGGCTTGTGTGTGTTTTTTCAAATGACACAATCATGTTTTAGAGAAATTTTGAATGTTGGTTTCTGATCCCCCGCCGGGATTCGAACCCTCGGCAACACCGCCTGGCAATCAGGAGTCCAGCGTCTAAACCACTAGACCATTGCACACCGTCAAAAACGATGGCTGGAATCTAGCGTTTTAGATGAAGTCCTCATGATTACTTGGTTCATCTTCCTTTCGGCAGCAGCATGAAAGTGTGGAACGCGCTGGCTACAGTACGACGAAAGTGCTGTGGATGGCCTCAGACGAAGACTGGCACGGGCTTGTGTGTGTTTTTTCAAATGACACAATCATGTTTTAGAGAAATTTTGAATGTTGGTTTCTGATCCCCCGCCGGGATTCGAACCCTCGGCAACACCGCCTGGCAATCAGGAGTCCAGCGTCTAAACCACTAGACCATTGCACACCGTCAAAAACGATGGCTGGAATCTAGCGTTTTAGATGAAGTCCTCATGATTACTTGGTTCATCTTCCTTTCGGCAGCAGCATGAAAGTGTGGAACGCGCTGGCTACAGTACGACGAAAGTGCTGTGGATGGCCTCAGACGAAGACTGGCACGGGCTTGTGTGTGTTTTTTCAAATGACACAATCATGTTTTAGAGAAATTTTGAATGTTGGTTTCTGATCCCCCGCCGGGATTCGAACCCTCGGCAACACCGCCTGGCAATCAGGAGTCCAGCGTCTAAACCACTAGACCATTGCACACCGTCAAAAACGATGGCTGGAATCTAGCGTTTTAGATGAAGTCCTCATGATTACTTGGTTCATCTTCCTTTCGGCAGCAGCATGAAAGTGTGGAACGCGCTGGCTACAGTATGACGAAAGTGCTGTGGATGGCTTCAGACGAAGACTGGCACGGGCTTGTGTGTGTTTTTTCAAATGACACAATCATGTTTTAGAGAAATTTTGAATGTTGGTTTCTGATCCCCCGCCGGGATTCGAACCCTCGGCAACACCGCCTGGCAATCAGGAGTCCAGCGTCTAAACCACTAGACCATTGCACACCGTCAAAAACGATGGCTGGAATCTAGCGTTTTAGATGAAGTCCTCATGATTACTTGGTTCATCTTCCTTTCGGCAGCAGCATGAAAGTGTGGAACGCGCTGGCTACAGTACGACGAAAGTGCTGTGGATGGCCTCAGACGAAGACTGGCACGGGCTTGTGTGTGTTTTTTCAAATGACACTATCATGTTTTAGAGAAATTTTGAATGTTGGTTTCTGATCCCCCGCCGGGATTCGAACCCTCGGCAACACCGCCTGGCAATCAGGAGTCCAGCGTCTAAACCACTAGACCATTGCACACCATCAAAAACGATGGCTGGAATCTAGCGTTTTAGATGAAGTCCTCATGATTACTTGGTTCATCTTCCTTTCGGCAGCAGCATGAAAGTGTGGAACGCGCTGGCTACAGTACGACGAAAGTGCTGTGGATGGCCTCAGACGAAGACTGGCACGGGCTTGTGTGTGTTTTTTCAAATGACACAATCATGTTTTAGAGAAATTTTGAATGTTGGTTTCTGATCCCCCGCCGGGATTCGAACCCTCGGCAACACCGCCTGGCAATCAGGAGTCCAGCGTCTAAACCACTAGACCATTGCACACCGTCAAAAACGATGGCTGGAATCTAGCGTTTTAGATGAAGTCCTCATGATTACTTGGTTCATCTTCCTTTCGGCAGCAGCATGAAAGTGTGGAACGCGCTGGCTACAGTACGACGAAAGAGCTGTGGATGGCCTCAGACGAAGACTGGCACGGGCTTGTGTGTGTTTTTTCAAATGACACAATCATGTTTTAGAGAAATTTTGAATGTTGGTTTCTTATCCCCCGCCTGGATTCGAACCCTCGGCAACACCGCCTGGCAATCAGGAGTCCAGCGTCTAAACCACTAGACCATTGCACACCGTCAAAAACGATGGCTGGAATCTAGCGTTTTAGATGAAGTCCTCATGATTACTTGGTTCATCTTCCTTTCGGCAGCAGCATGAAAGTGCGGAACGCGCTGGCTACAGTACGACGAAAGTGCTGTGGATGGCCTCAGACGAAGACTGGCACGGGCTTGTGTGTGTTTTTTCAAATGACACAATCATGTTTTAGAGAAATTTTGAATGTTGGTTTCTGATCCCCCGCCGGGATTCGAACCCTCGGCAACACCGCCTGGCAATCAGGAGTCCAACGTCTAAACCACTAGACCATTGCACACCGTCAAAAACGATGGCTGGAATCTAGCGTTTTAGATGAAGTCCTCATGATTACTTGGTTCATCTTCCTTTCGGCAGCAGCATGAAAGTGTGGAACGCGCTGGCTACAGTACGACGAAAGTGCTGTGGATGGCCTCAGACGAAGACTGGCACGGGCTTGTGTGTGTTTTTTCAAATGACACAATCATGTTTTAGAGAAATTTTGAATGTTGGTTTCTGATCCCCCGCCGGGATTCGAACCCTCGGCAACACCGCCTGGCAATCAGGAGTCCAGCGTCTAAACCACTAGACCATTGCACACCGTCAAAAACGATGGCTGGAATCTAGCGTTTTAGATGAAGTCCTCATGATTACTTGGTTCATCTTCCTTTCGGCAGCAGCATGAAAGTGTGGAACGCGCTGGCTACAGTACGACGAAAGTGCTGTGGATGGCCTCAGACGAAGACTGGCACGGGCTTGTGTGTGTTTTTTCAAATGACACAATCATGTTTTAGAGAAATTTTGAATGTTGGTTTCTGATCCCCCGCCGGGATTCGAACCCTCGGCAACACCGCCTGGCAATCAGGAGTCCAGCGTCTAAACCACTAGACCATTGCACACCGTCAAAAACGATGGCTGGAATCTAGCGTTTTAGATGAAGTCCTCATGATTACTTGGTTCATCTTCCTTTCGGCAGCAGCATGAAAGTGTGGAACGCGCTGGCTACAGTACGACGAAAGTGCTGTGGATGGCCTCAGACGAAGACTGGCACGGGCTTGTGTGTGTTTTTTCAAATGACACAATCATGTTTTCGAGAAATTTTGAATGTTGGTTTCTGATCCCCCGCCGGGATTCGAACCCTCGGCAACACCGCCTGGCAATCAGGAGTCCAGCGTCTAAACCACTAGACCATTGCACACCGTCAAAAACGATGGCTGGAATCTAGCGTTTTAGATGAAGTCCTCATGATTACTTGGTTCATCTTCCTTTCGGCAGCAGCATGAAAGTGTGGAACGCGCTGGCTACAGTACGACGAAAGTGCTGTGGATGGCCTCAGACGAAGACTGGCACGGGCTTGTGTGTGTTTTTTCAAATGACACAATCATGTTTTAGAGAAATTTTGAATGTTGGTTTCTGATCCCCCGCCGGGATTCGAACCCTCGGCAACACCGCCTGGCAATCAGGAGTCCAGCGTCTAAACCACTAGACCATTGCACACCGTCAAAAACGATGGCTGGAATCTAGCGTTTTAGATGAAGTCCTCATGATTACTTGGTTCATCTTCCTTTCGGCAGCAGCATGAAAGTGTGGAACGCGCTGGCTACAGTACGACGAAAGTGCTGTGGATGGCCTCAGACGAAGACTGGCACGGGCTTGTGTGTGTTTTTTCAAATGACACAATCATGTTTTAGAGAAATTTTGAATGTTGGTTTCTGATCCCCCGCCGGGATTCGAACCCTCGGCAACACCGCCTGGCAATCAGGAGTCCAGCGTCTAAACCACTAGACCATTGCACACCGTCAAAAACGATGGCTGGAATCTAGCGTTTTAGATGAAGTCCTCATGATTACTTGGTTCATCTTCCTTTCGGCAGCAGCATGAAAGTGTGGAACGCGCTGGCTACAGTACGACGAAAGTGCTGTGGATGGCCTCAGACGAAGACTGGCACGGGCTTGTGTGTGTTTTTTCAAATGACACAATCATGTTTTAGAGAAATTTTGAATGTTGGTTTCTGATCCCCCGCCGGGATTCGAACCCTCGGCAACACCGCCTGGCAATCAGGAGTCCAGCGTCTAAACCACTAGACCATTGCACACCGTCAAAAACGATGGCTGGAATCTAGCGTTTTAGATGAAGTCCTCATGATTACTTGGTTCATCTTCCTTTCGGCAGCAGCATGAAAGTGTGGAACGCGCTGGCTACAGTATGACGAAAGTGCTGTGGATGGCTTCAGACGAAGACTGGCACGGGCTTGTGTGTGTTTTTTCAAATGACACAATCATGTTTTAGAGAAATTTTGAATGTTGGTTTCTGATCCCCCGCCGGGATTCGAACCCTCGGCAACACCGCCTGGCAATCAGGAGTCCAGCGTCTAAACCACTAGACCATTGCACACCGTCAAAAACGATGGCTGGAATCTAGCGTTTTAGATGAAGTCCTCATGATTACTTGGTTCATCTTCCTTTCGGCAGCAGCATGAAAGTGTGGAACGCGCTGGCTACAGTACGACGAAAGTGCTGTGGATGGCCTCAGACGAAGACTGGCACGGGCTTGTGTGTGTTTTTTCAAATGACACTATCATGTTTTAGAGAAATTTTGAATGTTGGTTTCTGATCCCCCGCCGGGATTCGAACCCTCGGCAACACCGCCTGGCAATCAGGAGTCCAGCGTCTAAACCACTAGACCATTGCACACCATCAAAAACGATGGCTGGAATCTAGCGTTTTAGATGAAGTCCTCATGATTACTTGGTTCATCTTCCTTTCGGCAGCAGCATGAAAGTGTGGAACGCGCTGGCTACAGTACGACGAAAGTGCTGTGGATGGCCTCAGACGAAGACTGGCACGGGCTTGTGTGTGTTTTTTCAAATGACACAATCATGTTTTAGAGAAATTTTGAATGTTGGTTTCTGATCCCCCGCCGGGATTCGAACCCTCGGCAACACCGCCTGGCAATCAGGAGTCCAGCGTCTAAACCACTAGACCATTGCACACCGTCAAAAACGATGGCTGGAATCTAGCGTTTTAGATGAAGTCCTCATGATTACTTGGTTCATCTTCCTTTCGGCAGCAGCATGAAAGTGTGGAACGCGCTGGCTACAGTACGACGAAAGAGCTGTGGATGGCCTCAGACGAAGACTGGCACGGGCTTGTGTGTGTTTTTTCAAATGACACAATCATGTTTTAGAGAAATTTTGAATGTTGGTTTCTTATCCCCCGCCTGGATTCGAACCCTCGGCAACACCGCCTGGCAATCAGGAGTCCAGCGTCTAAACCACTAGACCATTGCACACCGTCAAAAACGATGGCTGGAATCTAGCGTTTTAGATGAAGTCCTCATGATTACTTGGTTCATCTTCCTTTCGGCAGCAGCATGAAAGTGCGGAACGCGCTGGCTACAGTACGACGAAAGTGCTGTGGATGGCCTCAGACGAAGACTGGCACGGGCTTGTGTGTGTTTTTTCAAATGACACAATCATGTTTTAGAGAAATTTTGAATGTTGGTTTCTGATCCCCCGCCGGGATTCGAACCCTCGGCAACACCGCCTGGCAATCAGGAGTCCAACGTCTAAACCACTAGACCATTGCACACCGTCAAAAACGATGGCTGGAATCTAGCGTTTTAGATGAAGTCCTCATGATTACTTGGTTCATCTTCCTTTCGGCAGCAGCATGAAAGTGTGGAACGCGCTGGCTACAGTACGACGAAAGTGCTGTGGATGGCCTCAGACGAAGACTGGCACGGGCTTGTGTGTGTTTTTTCAAATGACACAATCATGTTTTAGAGAAATTTTGAATGTTGGTTTCTGATCCCCCGCCGGGATTCGAACCCTCGGCAACACCGCCTGGCAATCAGGAGTCCAGCGTCTAAACCACTAGACCATTGCACACCGTCAAAAACGATGGCTGGAATCTAGCGTTTTAGATGAAGTCCTCATGATTACTTGGTTCATCTTCCTTTCGGCAGCAGCATGAAAGTGTGGAACGCGCTGGCTACAGTACGACGAAAGTGCTGTGGATGGCCTCAGACGAAGACTGGCACGGGCTTGTGTGTGTTTTTTCAAATGACACAATCATGTTTTAGAGAAATTTTGAATGTTGGTTTCTGATCCCCCGCCGGGATTCGAACCCTCGGCAACACCGCCTGGCAATCAGGAGTCCAGCGTCTAAACCACTAGACCATTGCACACCGTCAAAAACGATGGCTGGAATCTAGCGTTTTAGATGAAGTCCTCATGATTACTTGGTTCATCTTCCTTTCGGCAGCAGCATGAAAGTGTGGAACGCGCTGGCTACAGTACGACGAAAGTGCTGTGGATGGCCTCAGACGAAGACTGGCACGGGCTTGTGTGTGTTTTTTCAAATGACACAATCATGTTTTCGAGAAATTTTGAATGTTGGTTTCTGATCCCCCGCCGGGATTCGAACCCTCGGCAACACCGCCTGGCAATCAGGAGTCCAGCGTCTAAACCACTAGACCATTGCACACCGTCAAAAACGATGGCTGGAATCTAGCGTTTTAGATGAAGTCCTCATGATTACTTGGTTCATCTTCCTTTCGGCAGCAGCATGAAAGTGTGGAACGCGCTGGCTACAGTACGACGAAAGTGCTGTGGATGGCCTCAGACGAAGACTGGCACGGGCTTGTGTGTGTTTTTTCAAATGACACAATCATGTTTTAGAGAAATTTTGAATGTTGGTTTCTGATCCCCCGCCGGGATTCGAACCCTCGGCAACACCGCCTGGCAATCAGGAGTCCAGCGTCTAAACCACTAGACCATTGCACACCGTCAAAAACGATGGCTGGAATCTAGCGTTTTAGATGAAGTCCTCATGATTACTTGGTTCATCTTCCTTTCGGCAGCAGCATGAAAGTGTGGAACGCGCTGGCTACAGTACGACGAAAGTGCTGTGGATGGCCTCAGACGAAGACTGGCACGGGCTTGTGTGTGTTTTTTCAAATGACACAATCATGTTTTAGAGAAATTTTGAATGTTGGTTTCTGATCCCCCGCCGGGATTCGAACCCTCGGCAACACCGCCTGGCAATCAGGAGTCCAGCGTCTAAACCACTAGACCATTGCACACCGTCAAAAACGATGGCTGGAATCTAGCGTTTTAGATGAAGTCCTCATGATTACTTGGTTCATCTTCCTTTCGGCAGCAGCATGAAAGTGTGGAACGCGCTGGCTACAGTACGACGAAAGTGCTGTGGATGGCCTCAGACGAAGACTGGCACGGGCTTGTGTGTGTTTTTTCAAATGACACAATCATGTTTTAGAGAAATTTTGAATGTTGGTTTCTGATCCCCCGCCGGGATTCGAACCCTCGGCAACACCGCCTGGCAATCAGGAGTCCAGCGTCTAAACCACTAGACCATTGCACACCGTCAAAAACGATGGCTGGAATCTAGCGTTTTAGATGAAGTCCTCATGATTACTTGGTTCATCTTCCTTTCGGCAGCAGCATGAAAGTGTGGAACGCGCTGGCTACAGTACGACGAAAGTGCTGTGGATGGCCTCAGACGAAGACTGGCACGGGCTTGTGTGTGTTTTTTCAAATGACACAATCATGTTTTAGAGAAATTTTGAATGTTGGTTTCTGATCCCCCGCCGGGATTCGAACCCTCGGCAACACCGCCTGGCAATCAGGAGTCCAGCGTCTAAACCACTAGACCATTGCACACCGTCAAAAACGATGGCTGGAATCTAGCGTTTTAGATGAAGTCCTCATGATTACTTGGTTCATCTTCCTTTCGGCAGCAGCATGAAAGTGTGGAACGCGCTGGCTACAGTACGACGAAAGTGCTGTGGATGGCCTCAGACGAAGACTGGCACGGGCTTGTGTGTGTTTTTTCAAATGACACAATCATGTTTTAGAGAAATTTTGAATGTTGGTTTCTGATCCCCCGCCGGGATTCGAACCCTCGGCAACACCGCCTGGCAATCAGGAGTCCAGCGTCTAAACCACTAGACCATTGCACACCGTCAAAAACGATGGCTGGAATCTAGCGTTTTAGATGAAGTCCTCATGATTACTTGGTTCATCTTCCTTTCGGCAGCAGCATGAAAGTGTGGAACGCGCTGGCTACAGTACGACGAAAGTGCTGTGGATGGCCTCAGACGAAGACTGGCACGGGCTTGTGTGTGTTTTTTCAAATGACACAATCATGTTTTCGAGAAATTTTGAATGTTGGTTTCTGATCCCCCGCCGGGATTCGAACCCTCGGCAACACCGCCTGGCAATCAGGAGTCCAGCGTCTAAACCACTAGACCATTGCACACCGTCAAAAACGATGGCTGGAATCTAGCGTTTTAGATGAAGTCCTCATGATTACTTGGTTCATCTTCCTTTCGGCAGCAGCATGAAAGTGTGGAACGCGCTGGCTACAGTACGACGAAAGTGCTGTGGATGGCCTCAGACGAAGACTGGCACGGGCTTGTGTGTGTTTTTTCAAATGACACAATCATGTTTTAGAGAAATTTTGAATGTTGGTTTCTGATCCCCCGCCGGGATTCGAACCCTCGGCAACACCGCCTGGCAATCAGGAGTCCAGCGTCTAAACCACTAGACCATTGCACACCATCAAAAACGATGGTTGGAATCTAGTGTTTTAGATGAAGTCCTCATGATTACTTGGTTCATCTTCCTTTCGGCAGCAGCATGAAAGTGTGGAACGCGCTGGCTACAGTACGACGAAAGTGCTGTGGATGGCCTCAGACGAAGACTGGCACGGGCTTGTGTGTGTTTTTTCAAATGACACAATCATGTTTTAGAGAAATTTTGAATGTTGGTTTCTGATCCCCCGCCGGGATTCGAACCCTCGGCAACACCGCCTGGCAATCAGGAGTCCAGCGTCTAAACCACTAGACCATTGCACACCGTCAAAAACGATGGCTGGAATCTAGCGTTTTAGATGAAGTCCTCATGATTACTTGGTTCATCTTCCTTTCGGCAGCAGCATGAAAGTGTGGAACGCGCTGGCTACAGTACGACGAAAGTGCTGTGGATGGCCTCAGACGAAGACTGGCACGGGCTTGTGTGTGTTTTTTCAAATGACACAATCATGTTTTAGAGAAATTTTGAATGTTGGTTTCTGATCCCCCGCCGGGATTCGAACCCTCGGCAACACCGCCTGGCAATCAGGAGTCCAGCGTCTAAACCACTAGACCATTGCACACCGTCAAAAACGATGGCTGGAATCTAGCGTTTTAGATGAAGTCCTCATGATTACTTGGTTCATCTTCCTTTCGGCAGCAGCATGAAAGTGTGGAACGCGCTGGCTACAGTACGACGAAAGTGCTGTGGATGGCCTCAGACGAAGACTGACACGGGCTTGTGTGTGTTTTTTCAAATGACACAATCATGTTTTAGAGAAATTTTGAATGTTGGTTTCTGATCCCCCGCCGGGATTCGAACCCTCGGCAACACCGCCTGGCAATCAGGAGTCCAGCGTCTAAACCACTAGACCATTGCACACCGTCAAAAACGATGGCTGGAATCTAGCGTTTTAGATGAAGTCCTCATGATTACTTGGTTCATCTTCCTTTCGGCAGCAGCATGAAAGTGTGGAACGCGCTGGCTACAGTACGACGAAAGTGCTGTGGATGGCCTCAGACGAAGACTGGTACGGGCTTGTGTGTGTTTTTTTCAAATGACACAATCATGTTTTAGAGAAATTTTGAATGTTGGTTTCTGATCCCCCGCCGGGATTCGAACCCTCGGCAACACCGCCTGGCAATCAGGAGTCCAGCGTCTAAACCACTAGACCATTGCACACCGTCAAAAACGATGGCTGGAATCTAGCGTTTTAGATGAAGTCCTCATGATTACTTGGTTCATCTTCCTTTCGGCAGCAGCATGAAAGTGTGGAACGCGCTGGCTACAGTACGACGAAAGTGCTGTGGATGGCCTCAGACGAAGACTGGCACGGGCTTGTGTGTGTTTTTTCAAATGACACAATCATGTTTTAGAGAAATTTTGAATGTTGGTTTCTGATCCCCCGCCGGGATTCGAACCCTCGGCAACACCGCCTGGCAATCAGGAGTCCAGCGTCTAAACCACTAGACCATTGCACACCGTCAAAAACGATGGCTGGAATCTAGCGTTTTAGATGAAGTCCTCATGGTTACTTGGTTCATCTTCCTTTCGGCAGCAGCATGAAAGTGTGGAACGCGCTGGCTACAGTACGACGAAAGTGCTGTGGATGGCCTCAGACGAAGACTGGCACGGGCTTGTGTGTGTTTTTTCAAATGACGCAATCATGTTTTAGAGAAATTTTGAATGTTGGTTTCTGATCCCCCGCCTGGATTCGAACCCTCGGCAACACCGCCTGGCAATCAGGAGTCCAGCGTCTAAACCACCAGACCATTGCACACCGTCAAAAACGATGGCTGGAATCTAGCGTTTTAGATGAAGTCCTCATGATTACTTGGTTCATCTTCCTTTCGGCAGCAGCATGAAAGTGTGGAACGCGCTGGCTACAGTACGACGAAAGTGCTGTGGATGGCCTCAGACGAAGACTGGCACGGGCTTGTGTGTGTTTTTTCAAATGACACAATCATGTTTTAGAGAAATTTTGAATGTTGGTTTCTGATCCCCCGCCGGGATTCGAACCCTCGGCAACACCGCCTGGCAATCAGGAGTCCAGCGTCTAAACCACTAGACCATTGCACACCGTCAAAAACGATGGCTGGAATCTAGCGTTTTAGATGAAGTCCTCATGATTACTTGGTTCATCTTCCTTTCGGCAGCAGCATGAAAGTGTGGAACGCGCTGGCTACAGTACGACGAAAGTGCTGTGGATGGCCTCAGACGAAGACTGGCACGGGCTTGTGTGTGTTTTTTCAAATGACACAATCATGTTTTAGAGAAATTTCGAATGTTGGTTTCTGATCCCCCGCCGGGATTCGAACCCTCGGCAACACCGCCTGGCAATCAGGAGTCCAGCGTCTAAACCACTAGACCATTGCACACCGTCAAAAACGATGGCTGGAATCTAGCGTTTTAGATGAAGTCCTCATGATTACTTGGTTCATCTTCCTTTCGGCAGCAGCATGAAAGTGTGGAACGCGCTGGCTACAGTACGACGAAAGTGCTGTGGATGGCCTCAGACGAAGACTGGCACGGGCTTGTGTGTGTTTTTTCAAATGACACAATCATGTTTTAGAGAAATTTTGAATGTTGGTTTCTGATCCCCCGCCGGGATTCGAACCCTCGGCAACACCGCCTGGCAATCAGGAGTCCAGCGTCTAAACCACTAGACCATTGCACACCGTCAAAAACGATGGCTGGAATCTAGCGTTTTAGATGAAGTCCTCATGATTACTTGGTTCATCTTCCTTTCGGCAGCAGCATGAAAGTGTGGAACGCGCTGGCTACAGTACGACGAAAGTGCTGTGGATGGCCTCAGACGAAGACTGGCACGGGCTTGTGTGTGTTTTTTCAAATGACACAATCATGTTTTAGAGAAATTTTGAATGTTGGTTTCTGATCCCTCGCCGGGATTCGAACCCTCGGCAACACCGCCTGGCAATCAGGAGTCCAGCGTCTAAACCACTAGACCATTGCACACCGTCAAAAACGATGGCTGGAATCTAGCGTTTTAGAAGAAGTCCTCATGGTTACTTGGTTCATCTTCCTTTCGGCAGCAGCATGAAAGTGTGGAACGCGCTGGCTACAGTACGACGAAAGTGCCGTGGATGGCCTCAGACGAAGACTGGCACGGGCTTGTGTGTGTTTTTTCAAATGACACAATCATGTTTTAGAGAAATTTTGAATGTTGGTTTCTGATCCCCCGCCTGGATTCGAACCCTCGGCAACACCGCCTGGCAATCAGGAGTCCAGCGTCTAAACCACTAGACCATTGCACACCGTCAAAAACGATGGCTGGAATCTAGCGTTTTAGATGAAGTCCTCATGATTACTTGGTTCATCTTCCTTTCGGCAGCAGCATGAAAGTGTGGAACGCGCTGGCTACAGTACGACGAAAGTGCTGTGGATGGCCTCAGACGAAGACTGGCACGGGCTTGTGTGTGTTTTTTCAAATGACACAATCATGTTTTAGAGAAATTTTGAATGTTGGTTTCTGATCCCCAGCCGGGATTCGAACCCTCGGCAACACCGCCTGGCAATCAGGAGTCCAGCGTCTAAACCACTAGACCATTGCACACCGTCAAAAACGATGGCTGGAATCTAGCGTTTTAGATGAAGTCCTCATGATTACTTGGTTCATCTTCCTTTCGGCAGCAGCATGAAAGTGTGGAACGCGCTGGCTACAGTACGACGAAAGTGCTGTGGATGGCCTCAGACGAAGACTGGCACGGGCTTGTGTGTGTTTTTTCAAATGACACAATCATGTTTTAGAGAAATTTTGAATGTTGGTTTCTGATCCCCCGCCGGGATTCGAACCCTCGGCAACACCGCCTGGCAATCAGGAGTCCAGCGTCTAAACCACTAGACCATTGCACACTGTCAAAAACGATGGCTGGAATCTAGCGTTTTAGATGAAGTCCTCATGATTACTTGGTTCATCTTCCTTTCGGCAGCAGCATGAAAGTGTGGAACGCACTGGCTACAGCACGACGAAAGTGCTGTGGATGGCCTCAGACGAAGACTGGCACGGGCTTGTGTGGGTTTTTTCAAATGACACAATCATGTTTTAGAGAAATTTTGAATGTTGGTTTCTGATCCCCCGCCGGGATTCGAACCCTCGGCAACACCGCCTGGCAATCAGGAGTCCAGCGTCTAAACCACTAGACCATTGCACACCGTCAAAAACGATGGCTGGAATCTAGCGTTTTAGATGAAGTCCTCATGATTACTTGGTTCATCTTCCTTTCGGCAGCAGCATGAAAGTGTGGAACGCGCTGGCTACAGTACGACGAAAGTGCTGTGGATGGCCTCAGACGAAGACTGGCACGGGCTTGTGTGTGTTTTTTCAAATGACACAATCATGTTTTAGAGAAATTTTGAATGTTGGTTTCTTATCCCCCGCCTGGATTCGAACCCTCGGCAACACCGCCTGGCAATCAGGAGTCCAGCGTCTAAACCACTAGACCATTGCACACCGTCAAAAACGATGGCTGGAATCTAGCGTTTTAGATGAAGTCCTCATGATTACTTGGTTCATCTTCCTTTCGGCAGCAGCATGAAAGTGTGGAACGCGCTGGCTACAGTACGACGAAAGTGCTGTGGATGGCCTCAGACGAAGACTGGCACGGGCTTGTGTGTGTTTTTTCAAATGACACAATCATGTTTTAGAGAAATTTTGAATGTTGGTTTCTGATCCCCCGCCGGGATTCGAACCCTCGGCAACACCGCCTGGCAATCAGGAGTCCAGCGTCTAAACCACTAGACCATTGCACACCGTCAAAAACGATGGCTGGAATCTAGCGTTTTAGATGAAGTCCTCATGATTACTTGGTTCATCTTCCTTTCGGCAGCAGCATGAAAGTGTGGAACGCGCTGGCTACAGTACGACGAAAGTGCTGTGGATGGCCTCAGACGAAGACTGGCACGGGCTTGTGTGTGTTTTTTCAAATGACACAATCATGTTTTAGAGAAATTTTGAATGTTGGTTTCTGATCCCCCGCCGGGATTCGAACCCTCGGCAACACCGCCTGGCAATCAGGAGTCCAGCGTCTAAACCACTAGACCATTGCACACTGTCAAAAACGATGGCTGGAATCTAGCGGTTTAGATGAAGTCCTCATGATTACTTGGTTCATCTTCCTTTCGGCAGCAGCATGAAAGTGTGGAACGCGCTGGCTACAGTACGACGAAAGTGCTGTGGATGGCCTCAGACGAAGACTGGCACGGGCTTGTGTGGGTTTTTTCAAATGACACAATCATGTTTTAGAGAAATTTTGAATGTTGGTTTCTGATCCCCCGCCGGGATTCGAACCCTCGGCAACACCGCCTGGCAATCAGGAGTCCAGCGTCTAAACCACTAGACCATTGCACACCGTCAAAAACGATGGCTGGAATCTAGCGTTTTAGATGAAGTCCTCATGATTACTTGGTTCATCTTCCTTTCGGCAGCAGCATGAAAGTGTGGAACGCGCTGGCTACAGTACGACGAAAGTGCTGTGGATGGCCTCAGACGAAGACTGGCACGGGCTTGTGTGTGTTTTTTCAAATGACACAATCATGTTTTAGAGAAATTTTGAATGTTGGTTTCTGATCCCCCGCCGGGATTCGAACCCTCGGCAACACCGCCTGGCAATCAGGAGTCCAGCGTCTAAACCACTAGACCATTGCACACCGTCAAAAACGATGGCTGGAATCTAGCGTTTTAGATGAAGTCCTCATGATTACTTGGTTCATCTTCCTTTCGGCAGCAGCATGAAAGTGTGGAACGCGCTGGCTACAGTACGACGAAAGTGCTGTGGATGGCCTCAGACGAAGACTGGCACGGGCTTGTGTGTGTTTTTTCAAATGACACAATCATGTTTTAGAGAAATTTTGAATGTTGGTTTCTGATCCCCCGCCGGGATTCGAACCCTCGGCAACACCGCCTGGCAATCAGGAGTCCAGCGTCTAAACCACTAGACCATTGCACACCGTCAAAAACGATGGCTGGAATCTAGCGTTTTAGATGAAGTCCTCATGATTACTTGGTTCATCTTCCTTTCGGCAGCAGCATGAAAGTGTGGAACGCGCTGGCTACAGTACGACGAAAGTGCTGTGGATGGCCTCAGACGAAGACTGGCACGGGCTTGTGTGTGTTTTTTCAAATGACACAATCATGTTTTAGAGAAATTTTGAATGTTGGTTTCTGATCCCCCGCCGGGATTCGAACCCTCGGCAACACCGCCTGGCAATCAGGAGTCCAGCGTCTAAACCACTAGACCATTGCACACCGTCAAAAACGATGGCTGGAATCTAGCGTTTTAGATGAAGTCCTCATGATTACTTGGTTCATCTTCCTTTCGGCAGCAGCATGAAAGTGTGGAACGCGCTGGCTACAGTACGACGAAAGTGCTGTGGATGGCCTCAGACGAAGACTGGCACGGGCTTGTGTGTGTTTTTTCAAATGACACAATCATGTTTTCGAGAAATTTTGAATGTTGGTTTCTGATCCCCCGCCGGGATTCGAACCCTCGGCAACACCGCCTGGCAATCAGGAGTCCAGCGTCTAAACCACTAGACCATTGCACACCGTCAAAAACGATGGCTGGAATCTAGCGTTTTAGATGAAGTCCTCATGATTACTTGGTTCATCTTCCTTTCGGCAGCAGCATGAAAGTGTGGAACGCGCTGGCTACAGTACGACGAAAGTGCTGTGGATGGCCTCAGACGAAGACTGGCACGGGCTTGTGTGTGTTTTTTCAAATGACACAATCATGTTTTAGAGAAATTTTGAATGTTGGTTTCTGATCCCCCGCCGGGATTCGAACCCTCGGCAACACCGCCTGGCAATCAGGAGTCCAGCGTCTAAACCACTAGACCATTGCACACCATCAAAAACGATGGTTGGAATCTAGCGTTTTAGATGAAGTCCTCATGATTACTTGGTTCATCTTCCTTTCGGCAGCAGCATGAAAGTGTGGAACGCGCTGGCTACAGTACGACGAAAGTGCTGTGGATGGCCTCAGACGAAGACTGGCACGGGCTTGTGTGTGTTTTTTCAAATGACACAATCATGTTTTAGAGAAATTTTGAATGTTGGTTTCTGATCCCCCGCCGGGATTCGAACCCTCGGCAACACCGCCTGGCAATCAGGAGTCCAGCGTCTAAACCACTAGACCATTGCACACCGTCAAAAACGATGGCTGGAATCTAGCGTTTTAGATGAAGTCCTCATGATTACTTGGTTCATCTTCCTTTCGGCAGCAGCATGAAAGTGTGGAACGCGCTGGCTACAGTACGACGAAAGTGCTGTGGATGGCCTCAGACGAAGACTGGCACGGGCTTGTGTGTGTTTTTTCAAATGACACAATCATGTTTTAGAGAAATTTTGAATGTTGGTTTCTGATCCCCCGCCGGGATTCGAACCCTCGGCAACACCGCCTGGCAATCAGGAGTCCAGCGTCTAAACCACTAGACCATTGCACACCGTCAAAAACGATGGCTGGAATCTAGCGTTTTAGATGAAGTCCTCATGATTACTTGGTTCATCTTCCTTTCGGCAGCAGCATGAAAGTGTGGAACGCGCTGGCTACAGTACGACGAAAGTGCTGTGGATGGCCTCAGACGAAGACTGACACGGGCTTGTGTGTGTTTTTTCAAATGACACAATCATGTTTTAGAGAAATTTTGAATGTTGGTTTCTGATCCCCCGCCGGGATTCGAACCCTCGGCAACACCGCCTGGCAATCAGGAGTCCAGCGTCTAAACCACTAGACCATTGCACACCGTCAAAAACGATGGCTGGAATCTAGCGTTTTAGATGAAGTCCTCATGATTACTTGGTTCATCTTCCTTTCGGCAGCAGCATGAAAGTGTGGAACGCGCTGGCTACAGTACGACGAAAGTGCTGTGGATGGCCTCAGACGAAGACTGGCACGGGCTTGTGTGTGTTTTTTTCAAATGACACAATCATGTTTTAGAGAAATTTTGAATGTTGGTTTCTGATCCCCCGCCGGGATTCGAACCCTCGGCAACACCGCCTGGCAATCAGGAGTCCAGCGTCTAAACCACTAGACCATTGCACACCGTCAAAAACGATGGCTGGAATCTAGCGTTTTAGATGAAGTCCTCATGATTACTTGGTTCATCTTCCTTTCGGCAGCAGCATGAAAGTGTGGAACGCGCTGGCTACAGTACGACGAAAGTGCTGTGGATGGCCTCAGACGAAGACTGGCACGGGCTTGTGTGTGTTTTTTCAAATGACACAATCATGTTTTAGAGAAATTTTGAATGTTGGTTTCTGATCCCCCGCCGGGATTCGAACCCTCGGCAACACCGCCTGGCAATCAGGAGTCCAGCGTCTAAACCACTAGACCATTGCACACCGTCAAAAACGATGGCTGGAATCTAGCGTTTTAGATGAAGTCCTCATGGTTACTTGGTTCATCTTCCTTTCGGCAGCAGCATGAAAGTGTGGAACGCGCTGGCTACAGTACGACGAAAGTGCTGTGGATGGCCTCAGACGAAGACTGGCACGGGCTTGTGTGTGTTTTTTCAAATGACGCAATCATGTTTTAGAGAAATTTTGAATGTTGGTTTCTGATCCCCCGCCTGGATTCGAACCCTCGGCAACACCGCCTGGCAATCAGGAGTCCAGCGTCTAAACCACCAGACCATTGCACACCGTCAAAAACGATGGCTGGAATCTAGCGTTTTAGATGAAGTCCTCATGATTACTTGGTTCATCTTCCTTTCGGCAGCAGCATGAAAGTGTGGAACGCGCTGGCTACAGTACGACGAAAGTGCTGTGGATGGCCTCAGACGAAGACTGGCACGGGCTTGTGTGTGTTTTTTCAAATGACACAATCATGTTTTAGAGAAATTTTGAATGTTGGTTTCTGATCCCCCGCCGGGATTCGAACCCTCGGCAACACCGCCTGGCAATCAGGAGTCCAGCGTCTAAACCACTAGACCATTGCACACCGTCAAAAACGATGGCTGGAATCTAGCGTTTTAGATGAAGTCCTCATGATTACTTGGTTCATCTTCCTTTCGGCAGCAGCATGAAAGTGTGGAACGCGCTGGCTACAGTACGACGAAAGTGCGGTGGATGGCCTCAGACGAAGACTGGCACGGGCTTGTGTGTGTTTTTTCAAATGACACAATCATGTTTTAGAGAAATTTCGAATGTTGGTTTCTGATCCCCCGCCGGGATTCGAACCCTCGGCAACACCGCCTGGCAATCAGGAGTCCAGCGTCTAAACCACTAGACCATTGCACACCGTCAAAAACGATGGCTGGAATCTAGCGTTTTAGATGAAGTCCTCATGATTACTTGGTTCATCTTCCTTTCGGCAGCAGCATGAAAGTGTGGAACGCGCTGGCTACAGTACGACGAAAGTGCTGTGGATGGCCTCAGACGAAGACTGGCACGGGCTTGTGTGTGTTTTTTCAAATGACACAATCATGTTTTAGAGAAATTTTGAATGTTGGTTTCTGATCCCCCGCCGGGATTCGAACCCTCGGCAACACCGCCTGGCAATCAGGAGTCCAGCGTCTAAACCACTAGACCATTGCACACCGTCAAAAACGATGGCTGGAATCTAGCGTTTTAGATGAAGTCCTCATGATTACTTGGTTCATCTTCCTTTCGGCAGCAGCATGAAAGTGTGGAACGCGCTGGCTACAGTACGACGAAAGTGCTGTGGATGGCCTCAGACGAAGACTGGCACGGGCTTGTGTGTGTTTTTTCAAATGACACAATCATGTTTTAGAGAAATTTTGAATGTTGGTTTCTGATCCCCCGCCGGGATTCGAACCCTCGGCAACACCGCCTGGCAATCAGGAGTCCAGCGTCTAAACCACTAGACCATTGCACACCGTCAAAAACGATGGCTGGAATCTAGCGTTTTAGAAGAAGTCCTCATGGTTACTTGGTTCATCTTCCTTTCGGCAGCAGCATGAAAGTGTGGAACGCGCTGGCTACAGTACGACGAAAGTGCCGTGGATGGCCTCAGACGAAGACTGGCACGGGCTTGTGTGTGTTTTTTCAAATGACACAATCATGTTTTAGAGAAATTTTGAATGTTGGTTTCTGATCCCCCGCCTGGATTCGAACCCTCGGCAACACCGCCTGGCAATCAGGAGTCCAGCGTCTAAACCACTAGACCATTGCACACCGTCAAAAACGATGGCTGGAATCTAGCGTTTTAGATGAAGTCCTCATGATTACTTGGTTCATCTTCCTTTCGGCAGCAGCATGAAAGTGTGGAACGCGCTGGCTACAGTACGACGAAAGTGCTGTGGATGGCCTCAGACGAAGACTGGCACGGGCTTGTGTGTGTTTTTTCAAATGACACAATCATGTTTTAGAGAAATTTTGAATGTTGGTTTCTGATCCCCCGCCGGGATTCGAACCCTCGGCAACACCGCCTGGCAATCAGGAGTCCAGCGTCTAAACCACTAGACCATTGCACACCGTCAAAAACGATGGCTGGAATCTAGCGTTTTAGATGAAGTCCTCATGATTACTTGGTTCATCTTCCTTTCGGCAGCAGCATGAAAGTGTGGAACGCGCTGGCTACAGTACGACGAAAGTGCTGTGGATGGCCTCAGACGAAGACTGGCACGGGCTTGTGTGTGTTTTTTCAAATGACACAATCATGTTTTAGAGAAATTTTGAATGTTGGTTTCTGATCCCCCGCCGGGATTCGAACCCTCGGCAACACCGCCTGGCAATCAGGAGTCCAGCGTCTAAACCACTAGACCATTGCACACTGTCAAAAACGATGGCTGGAATCTAGCGTTTTAGATGAAGTCCTCATGATTACTTGGTTCATCTTCCTTTCGGCAGCAGCATGAAAGTGTGGAACGCACTGGCTACAGCACGACGAAAGTGCTGTGGATGGCCTCAGACGAAGACTGGCACGGGCTTGTGTGGGTTTTTTCAAATGACACAATCATGTTTTAGAGAAATTTTGAATGTTGGTTTCTGATCCCCCGCCGGGATTCGAACCCTCGGCAACACCGCCTGGCAATCAGGAGTCCAGCGTCTAAACCACTAGACCATTGCACACCGTCAAAAACGATGGCTGGAATCTAGCGTTTTAGATGAAGTCCTCATGATTACTTGGTTCATCTTCCTTTCGGCAGCAGCATGAAAGTGTGGAACGCGCTGGCTACAGTACGACGAAAGTGCTGTGGATGGCCTCAGACGAAGACTGGCACGGGCTTGTGTGTGTTTTTTCAAATGACACAATCATGTTTTAGAGAAATTTTGAATGTTGGTTTCTTATCCCCCGCCTGGATTCGAACCCTCGGCAACACCGCCTGGCAATCAGGAGTCCAGCGTCTAAACCACTAGACCATTGCACACCGTCAAAAACGATGGCTGGAATCTAGCGTTTTAGATGAAGTCCTCATGATTACTTGGTTCATCTTCCTTTCGGCAGCAGCATGAAAGTGTGGAACGCGCTGGCTACAGTACGACGAAAGTGCTGTGGATGGCCTCAGACGAAGACTGGCACGGGCTTGTGTGTGTTTTTTCAAATGACACAATCATGTTTTAGAGAAATTTTGAATGTTGGTTTCTGATCCCCCGCCGGGATTCGAACCCTCGGCAACACCGCCTGGCAATCAGGAGTCCAGCGTCTAAACCACTAGACCATTGCACACCGTCAAAAACGATGGCTGGAATCTAGCGTTTTAGATGAAGTCCTCATGATTACTTGGTTCATCTTCCTTTCGGCAGCAGCATGAAAGTGTGGAACGCGCTGGCTACAGTACGACGAAAGTGCTGTGGATGGCCTCAGACGAAGACTGGCACGGGCTTGTGTGTGTTTTTTCAAATGACACAATCATGTTTTAGAGAAATTTTGAATGTTGGTTTCTGATCCCCCGCCGGGATTCGAACCCTCGGCAACACCGCCTGGCAATCAGGAGTCCAGCGTCTAAACCACTAGACCATTGCACACTGTCAAAAACGATGGCTGGAATCTAGCGGTTTAGATGAAGTCCTCATGATTACTTGGTTCATCTTCCTTTCGGCAGCAGCATGAAAGTGTGGAACGCGCTGGCTACAGTACGACGAAAGTGCTGTGGATGGCCTCAGACGAAGACTGGCACGGGCTTGTGTGGGTTTTTTCAAATGACACAATCATGTTTTAGAGAAATTTTGAATGTTGGTTTCTGATCCCCCGCCGGGATTCGAACCCTCGGCAACACCGCCTGGCAATCAGGAGTCCAGCGTCTAAACCACTAGACCATTGCACACCGTCAAAAACGATGGCTGGAATCTAGCGTTTTAGATGAAGTCCTCATGATTACTTGGTTCATCTTCCTTTCGGCAGCAGCATGAAAGTGTGGAACGCGCTGGCTACAGTACGACGAAAGTGCTGTGGATGGCCTCAGACGAAAACTGGCACGGGCTTGTGTGTGTTTTTTCAAATGACACAATCATGTTTTAGAGAAATTTTGAATGTTGGTTTCTGATCCCCCGCCGGGATTCGAACCCTCGGCAACACCGCCTGGCAATCAGGAGTCCAGCGTCTAAACCACTAGACCATTGCACACCGTCAAAAACGATGGCTGGAATCTAGTGTTTTAGATGAAGTCCTCATGATTACTTGGTTCATCTTCCTTTCGGCAGCAGCATGAAAGTGTGGAACGCGCTGGCTACAGTACGACGAAAGTGCTGTGGATGGCCTCAGACGAAGACTGGCACGGGCTTGTGTGTGTTTTTTCAAATGACACAATCATGTTTTAGAGAAATTTTGAATGTTGGTTTCTGATCCCCCGCCTGGATTCGAACCCTCGGCAACACCGCCTGGCAATCAGGAGTCCAGCGTCTAAACCACTAGACCATTGCACACCGTCAAAAACGATGGCTGGAATCTAGCGTTTTAGATGAAGTCCTCATGATTACTTGGTTCATCTTCCTTTCGGCAGCAGCATGAAAGTGTGGAACGCGCTGGCTACAGTACGACGAAAGTGCTGTGGATGGCCTCAGACGAAGACTGGCACGGGCTTGTGTGTGTTTTTTCAAATGACACAATCATGTTTTAGAGAAATTTTGAATGTTGGTTTCTGATCCCCCGCCGGGATTCGAACCCTCGGCAACACCGCCTGGCAATCAGGAGTCCAGCGTCTAAACCACTAGACCATTGCACACCGTCAAAAACGATGGCTGGAATCTAGCGTTTTAGATGAAGTCCTCATGATTACTTGGTTCATCTTCCTTTCGGCAGCAGCATGAAAGTGTGGAACGCGCTGGCTACAGTACGACGAAAGTGCTGTGGATGGCCTCAGACGAAGACTGGCACGGGCTTGTGTGTGTTTTTTCAAATGACACAATCATGTTTTAGAGAAATTTTGAATGTTGGTTTCTGATCCCCCGCCGGGATTCGAACCCTCGGCAACACCGCCTGGCAATCAGGAGTCCAGCGTCTAAACCACTAGACCATTGCACACTGTCAAAAACGATGGCTGGAATCTAGCGTTTTAGATGAAGTCCTCATGATTACTTGGTTCATCTTCCTTTCGGCAGCAGCATGAAAGTGTGGAACGCACTGGCTACAGTACGACGAAAGTGCTGTGGATGGCCTCAGACGAAGACTGGCACGGGCTTGTGTGTGTTTTTTCAAATGACACAATCATGTTTTAGAGAAATTTTGAATGTTGGTTTCTGATCCCCCGCCGGGATTCGAACCCTCGGCAACACCGCCTGGCAATCAGGAGTCCAGCGTCTAAACCACTAGACCATTGCACACCGTCAAAAACGATGGCTGGAATCTAGCGTTTTAGATGAAGTCCTCATGATTACTTGGTTCATCTTCCTTTCGGCAGCAGCATGAAAGTGTGGAACGCGCTGGCTACAGTACGACGAAAGTGCTGTGGATGGCCTCAGACGAAGACTGGCACGGGCTTGTGTGTGTTTTTTCAAATGACACAATCATGTTTTAGAGAAATTTTGAATGTTGGTTTCTTATCCCCCGCCTGGATTCGAACCCTCGGCAACACCGCCTGGCAATCAGGAGTCCAGCGTCTAAACCACTAGACCATTGCACACCGTCAAAAACGATGGCTGGAATCTAGCGTTTTAGATGAAGTCCTCATGATTACTTGGTTCATCTTCCTTTCGGCAGCAGCATGAAAGTGTGGAACGCGCTGGCTACAGTACGACGAAAGTGCTGTGGATGGCCTCAGACGAAGACTGGCACGGGCTTGTGTGTGTTTTTTCAAATGACACAATCATGTTTTAGAGAAATTTTGAATGTTGGTTTCTGATCCCCCGCCGGGATTCGAACCCTCGGCAACACCGCCTGGCAATCAGGAGTCCAGCGTCTAAACCACTAGACCATTGCACACCGTCAAAAACGATGGCTGGAATCTAGCGTTTTAGATGAAGTCCTCATGATTACTTGGTTCATCTTCCTTTCGGCAGCAGCATGAAAGTGTGGAACGCGCTGGCTACAGTACGACGAAAGTGCTGTGGATGGCCTCAGACGAAGACTGGCACGGGCTTGTGTGTGTTTTTTCAAATGACACAATCATGTTTTAGAGAAATTTTGAATGTTGGTTTCTGATCCCCCGCCGGGATTCGAACCCTCGGCAACACCGCCTGGCAATCAGGAGTCCAGCGTCTAAACCACTAGACCATTGCACACTGTCAAAAACGATGGCTGGAATCTAGCGGTTTAGATGAAGTCCTCATGATTACTTGGTTCATCTTCCTTTCGGCAGCAGCATGAAAGTGTGGAACGCGCTGGCTACAGTACGACGAAAGTGCTGTGGATGGCCTCAGACGAAGACTGACACGGGCTTGTGTGGGTTTTTTCAAATGACACAATCATGTTTTAGAGAAATTTTGAATGTTGGTTTCTGATCCCCCGCCGGGATTCGAACCCTCGGCAACACCGCCTGGCAATCAGGAGTCCAGCGTCTAAACCACTAGACCATTGCACACCGTCAAAAACGATGGCTGGAATCTAGCGTTTTAGATGAAGTCCTCATGATTACTTGGTTCATCTTCCTTTCGGCAGCAGCATGAAAGTGTGGAACGCGCTGGCTACAGTACGACGAAAGTGCTGTGGATGGCCTCAGACGAAAACTGGCACGGGCTTGTGTGTGTTTTTTCAAATGACACAATCATGTTTTAGAGAAATTTTGAATGTTGGTTTCTGATCCCCCGCCGGGATTCGAACCCTCGGCAACACCGCCTGGCAATCAGGAGTCCAGCGTCTAAACCACTAGACCATTGCACACCGTCAAAAACGATGGCTGGAATCTAGTGTTTTAGATGAAGTCCTCATGATTACTTGGTTCATCTTCCTTTCGGCAGCAGCATGAAAGTGTGGAACGCGCTGGCTACAGTACGACGAAAGTGCTGTGGGTGGCCTCAGACGAAGACTGGCACGGGCTTGTGTGTGTTTTTTCAAATGACACAATCATGTTTTAGAGAAATTTTGAATGTTGGTTTCTGATCCCCCGCCGGGATTCGAACCCTCGGCAACACCGCCTGGCAATCAGGAGTCCAGCGTCTAAACCACTAGACCATTGCACACCGTCAAAAACGATGGCTGGAATCTAGCGTTTTAGATGAAGTCCTCATGATTACTTGGTTCATCTTCCTTTCGGCAGCAGCATGAAAGTGTGGAACGCGCTGGCTACAGTACGACAAAAGTGCTGTGGATGGCCTCAGACGAAGACTGGCACGGGCTTGTGTGTGTTTTTTCAAATGACACAATCATGTTTTAGAGAAATTTTGAATGTTGGTTTCTGATCCCCCGCCGGGATTCGAACCCTCGGCAACACCGCCTGGCAATCAGGAGTCCAGCGTCTAAACCACTAGACCATTGCACACCGTCAAAAACGATGGCTGGAATCTAGCGTTTTAGATGAAGTCCTCATGATTACTTGGTTCATCTTCCTTTCGGCAGCAGCATGAAAGTGTGGAACGCGCTGGCTACAGTACGACGAAAGTGCTGTGGATGGCCTCAGACGAAGACTGGCACGGGCTTGTGTGTGTTTTTTCAAATGACACAATCATGTTTTAGAGAAATTTTGAATGTTGGTTTCTGATCCCCCGCCGGGATTCGAACCCTCGGCAACACCGCCTGGCAATCAGGAGTCCAGCGTCTAAACCACTAGACCATTGCACACCGTCAAAAACGATGGCTGGAATCTAGCGTTTTAGATGAAGTCCTCATGATTACTTGGTTCATCTTCCTTTCGGCAGCAGCATGAAAGTGTGGAACGCGCTGGCTACAGTACGACGAAAGTGCTGTGGATGGCCTCAGACGAAGACTGGCACGGGCTTGTGTGTGTTTTTTCAAATGACACAATCATGTTTTGGTTTATTCAGTCGAATTCCTGCAATTGTTTAATTTCAGCCAAACAAGAATACGTTTCACAGTACCTGGTACTAAATATTTTCCCATAGGCGACCATTATAACGTTCAGGTGAAAAAAAATATGGTCGCATCATTTTAAATTTAGCATTCAAATATTTTTTGTCAACTATAGCCCTTCAGACAATCTTTTAATGATTTTTAAACAGGGGTCATGCAACAAATAAAAGAAAATCTAAGAGAAAGGGAAGTGCTGGTCACATGTTCATATTTTTCAGGGAATTCCCAAACAAAACACACCAATAGTCAAACAAATTTTTAGGTTCTAAAAGTCCTCAAATCATCCTCTTTATTCATCTGGAACATCCAAAAGTAATGCAAAATGTCAGTAGACTTCTTCAAATGTTTATTGAAACAATATATTTCCCCAAGACTGCTTAGTTTTGGGAATTACATAATTTCCGAGCGCAACTTTTCGAGGCATGTAAATCTAATTAAAATATTTACAACAGTTATACCTATGAGCAAACCCAACCCTACCAAAGATACAGTTACCTCTTTCATGTGATGAAAGTCATTTCTGCAATAGAATTCAACTTTTGGCTTCTGTCTAGTCCAAAGCATGGGAAATTTGTTCTTTTGAAGAGAACTGTCCAATCTGTGTCAAATAGGCTTAAAAACTGTTATTGCCTCCGACAGAATTTCTACTCTGTTACCCAATAAGTTGGGAGGGATAAGAATTCACAGCTTTCTTTGAAACTACCCAAATCCCAAAATAAAACTAAAATCTGCATCAGCACACAAAACCTTTTCACAAAATCTGTTTTAATTAATCATACAGCAAGATAAATAGGGCCCCACCACCATGAAACAATATGTCAATTTTGTTTCAAAATTGGGGTTGTGCAGGGCTTATAGTTCCTCTAAATTTGGGAGAATCCATTTGGATTCTTGCGGAAATCGTTCCGAGAATTCAGACCTGCTATGGGCCAGGATCCTATTAGGTCAGTATGATTGAAACCCTGTTGCATACTGATAATACATGTTAACCCTTTACCCAATACAGCTTTTTTTAATTTTTACAACACCAACTACTGATTTTTACCTCCCCCCCCCCCCTGGGCCCTTAATCACTCACCTAACGAGGTGGTTCAGAGAAGTATTTTGGGTCAGATTCAGTTAGTCAAGGTTCATGGACACTACATAGGAATAATGTTATGAAATTATTCATAATTCTATTGTCCATGTTAGATGATTATTAGCATAGGTCTTCCTGATTGCTTCCAATTCTGACAGCTGTAGACAAGTACTGCCAAACTTCCAAGGGTTGTTGTGTCACTGCACTTTGAAAGGCAAATTTTATGGAAAAGCTCTAAGGAAAGGATTTGAACATTTATGAACAACCTCGAACCTAACCCACCCCTGCCCAAATATTAAGCCACAGACCTGAAATGAACAAACTCAAATCTGCCCCCCCCCCCCCTTCCTGCGATACCAAATATGAAAGGGTTCTGACTGGCAGGAACCAAACTGGAACAAATTTACATCTGACCTCCCCAGAGATGTTGTACACCAAATATTAAAGCATTAAACTAGTGGGTCTGAAGAAAAAGATTTTTAAAGAAATTTTCTCATGTTGCTTTGAGTTAATTTGCACTCCCATAATGAGCCCATATATTAACCCATAGATTTGGATTGAACAAACATGAATCTGACCCCCTTGGAGATGCTGTAAGCCAAATACGAAAGGATTCTGACTGGTGGATCTGAAAAAAAACGAGTTTTAAAGAAATTTCCTCATACTGCACTGAGTTAAACTTTGGGCTTCAATAAATAGACAAAATATTAACCCAGAGACCCGATTCAAACAAACTTCAATCTACCCTCCCCCCTGCCCCCCACCCCACTAGAAATGTTGAATTCCAAATATGAAAGCATTCTGTCTGGTGGATCTGAAGGAGGTTTTCAAAGAAATTTCCTCATGTTGCACTGTTGATATTTGGGTGCCCATAGGGAGCCCAAATATCAACTCAGGGACTTGATTTGAACAAACCTGAACCTATCCCTCCCACCCCTAGAGATGCTGTATACCAAGTATCAAAAGATTCTTATACATGGTTCTGGAGAAGATTTTTTTTCAATTTTGGAAAACAATTTATGCATACTATCAGAGAAATGCTTGGGGCCCCCTGTGGGTGTGGCAACGTTATTTGAACAAACTGGAATTCATATATGATAAGGAACATGAATATCAAATTTGGTTCAATTCAGCTCAGTTGTTTATGAGGAGAGGTTAGTAATGTCAAGTTCACGCTGGAAAGGAAGGGCGGATGGTCGACAGACAGAAAGTCATCATTTAAGCGCCCCCTGACTTATAGTCGGGTGAGCTAAAAATAAACAATATTCATCAAGCGTAATAATTATGGATGTTACTAGAACCGGCTGATGAGAGCTGCTTCCAATGACAGCCATATTTGTACAAATTTTATTGCCAGGTTAGTGTTGTATTGGTTAATTTGCTGCCTTTGTGTTAGGTAAAGGGTTAAACTGACTCAGTTCTTTTCATGTGAATCCTAGCAGCAATGTTACGAGATGCTACATGGTTTCTCACTGGTTTTGTTGCACGGATCTCTATGGGAATCGATTCTCAGATTCTTATAAGCCCTGGCTGAGGCTATATAATCCACCAATATCAATAGAAAGTGCCATTTTATCTCAACAAATGATGTCAAAAATTATTTTACCTAGTGATGAGGTAAATTATAGCCCTGGATGTACCCCCCCCCCACCCCCAAGCTCTCAGTATGCATTTTTTCCTAAAACAAGAGACCCCAGGGGGCCTGAGGGCACCCACCTGTACATGGCAACCTAAATATCAACCCAGAGAATTGATTTCAACAAGTTGCATCTACTCCTCCTAAGAAAAGCTTATACCAAATATCCAAAGATTCTGACAAGTGGATCTAAAAAAAATGATTTTTAAAGAATATTCCTCATATTGAACCGAGTTATAATTTGGGCTCCCACAGGGAGCCCATATATGAACCCAGGGACTTGGCTTTAACAAACTTGAATCTCCCCCCCCCCCCCCCCCAAGGATGCCGCACACCAAATATCAAAACATTTCAACTGCTGGATCTGAAGAAGAAGATTTTTAAAGAAAATTCCTCATTTTGAACCTAGGGACATGGCTTGAACAAACCTGAATCTAGCCTCCTAAGGATGCTGCATAAAAAATATCAAAAGCATTCATCTGCTGGACCTGAAGATTTTAAAAAAAAATTCCTCATTTCGAACTAAGTTACAATTCAAGCTCCCACAGTGAGCCCAAATATGGACCTAGGGACATGGCTTTAACAAACTTGAATATCACCCCCCCCCCCCCTCCCCCCCTCCCCCAAGGATGCTGCACACCAAATATCAAATCATTCCAACTGCTGGATCTGAAGAAGAAGATTTTTAAAGAAAATTCCTCATTTTGAACTAAGATACAATTCGGGCTCCCACAGTGAGCCCAAACATGGACCTAGGGACATGACTTGAAGAAACTTGAATCTTGCCTCCTAAGGATGCTGCATAAAAAATATCAAAAGCATTCATCTGCTGGATCTGAAGAAGAGTTTTTAAGAAAATTCCTCATTTCGAACTAAGTTACAATTCAAGCTCCCACAGTGAGTCCAACTATGGACCTAGGGACATGGCTTGAACAAACTTGAATCTCACCCCCCTAAGAATGCTGCATACCAAATATTAAAAGATTCTGACTGCTGGATCTGAAGAAGAAGATTTTTAAAGAAAATTCCTCATTTTGAACTACATGTAAGTTATCATTCGGGCTCCCACAGTGAGCCCAAATATGGACCTAGGGACATAGCTTGAACAAACTTGAATCTCACCCCCCTAAGGGTGCTGCATACCAAATATCGAAACTTTCCGACTGCTGGATCTGAAGAAGATTTTCAAAGAAAATTCCTCATTTTGAACTAAGTTATAATTCGGGTTACCACAGTGAGCCCAAATATGAACCCAGGGACTTGGCTTGAACAACTTGAATCTCACCCCCTAAGCATGCTGCATACCCAATATCAAAAGATTCTGCTGCTGGATCTTGAGAAGAAGATTTTCAAAGAAATTTGCCTGAAATGCACTAAGTTCAAATTTGGGCTCCTATACTGAGCCCAAATATGAACCCAGGGGGCTGATTTGAACAAACTTGAATCAGATCCGCCCCACAATGTTGCATATCAAATATCAAAAGATTCTGCCTGCTGGATCTGGAGAAGAAGATTTTTTAAGAAATTTGCCTGAAATGCACTAAGTTCGAATTAGGGCTTCTATAGTGAGCCCAAATATGAATCCAGTGGCTGATTTGAACAAACTTGAATCAGATCCACCCCACAATGTCGCATACCAAATATCAAAAGATTCTGCCTGCTGGATCTGGAGAAGAATATTTTTAAAGAAATTTGCCTGAAATGCTTCTATAGTGAGCCCAAATATGAATCCAGGGGGCCGATTTGAACAAACTCGAATCAGATCCACCCCACAATGTTGCATACCAAATATCAGAAGATTCTGCCTGCTGAATCTGGTGAAGAAGATTTTTAAAGAAATTTGCCTGAAATGCACTAAGTTTGAATTCGGGCTCCTATACTGAGCCCAAATATAAACCCAGGGGGGCGGATTTGAACAAACTCGAATCAGATCCACCCTACATTGTTGCATACCATATATCGAAAGATTCTGCCTGCAGGATCTAGAGAAGAAGATTTTTTAATGTTTTTCCCATTGCCTAGAGTGTTAAAAAGTGTTTTCAAAGTCCCAAAACTGTATGTACCCTATGATAAAACCGATGGCAATTTTTGGGACCAATCCTTTCTGTTGGTCATAAGGAAGCTTCACACCAAATAAAAATTCTCAGTGCCGTGGAGTTTTGGAGATATGGCGTTTTACTTTTTTCGATTTTTAGCTCCTGTGGTTTCCATGGGGCTACAGAAAAAGAAAATTTGGCATAAATTAGGTATTCATGGCCCAATAAGCCCTCACATAAAATTTGATTCAAATCAGCCTCTCGGTTCGGAAAATAGAAATTTTGGGCGGGGCCAAAAATTTTGCCCCTCCCATAATGCCGCCCATCAAACTTCGCTTAAAGAAATCCAAGTCTACACCTTAAAAGGAAGCTGCATACCATATATCAAGTCTCTGCTACTGCTGATTGATGAGAAGATTTTGGTGCCCCTTGGGGGCATGGCACCACCCAGGAGAAGGTGGGCAACTTCATTTGAACAAATCTGAATTGGCATTAGGTAATAAACATTTACCCAACATTTGAATAATGTAAAGTTAATGTCGGACGGACAGCGGACAGAATGTGATCAGTAAAGCTCCCACTGAGCTTTGCTCAGGTGAGCTAAAAAACTTTATTAATTTATAAATAAATTGATGGAGACATGAATTTCCAATTATTTTTTAATCACATTCTTGCTTCTGAACACATTTCACATTGTGTTTGATATTCTGCAATCTTTGTAAGAAAAAGCCTAAGTTTTCTCAGTTAAGGCACCTCGAGTCATAAAACAGTGATTTTTTCCAACAGAATGACCAATACCTGCTACTGTGGTGTCTCATGACACTGTTAAAATTCCTAAAATCATCAAATATTGATTCATTAGTGCTGTGCTTGTGCTGCAAATATCCACAAGTGCACTTTCACTATTTTGGTTTTAATCCCCACAGGCATGCATTCTGTCAAAAGGAGTGAAATTGTAGAAAATATGTTCACAAAGAGGACAAGTTACAGTACAGTCGCTGTGGACGGGTTGTAATACACGCGTGGGCAGTGATGTCCACTCATGCATTTACCAGTCAATAAAAATCATCATCTACAAAATTTTAATTGATGAAGCATCGGTTTGTACCTGGTGCTTCATTATTTAAATTTTTGATGATTATACCTATAGTTAGTGTTTGGCATCAAATATTATTGTATGAATTTGTATCCGTGGAAATATTACCCATCCATGGAAAGTGAGCAGTACACTGCCACTGTACTGTATTTGTTTCAAGTATATAATATACTCTTTGATGTTTAATATACTTGTGATAGGCTGGGTCCAAAGTACTCAGTACTCGTAGTACTCGAGTACCACGTTTTTGATAAAATACTCAATACTTGCCAGCCCAGATTTTTGTATGTGTGTGTGTGTGTGTGTTTGTGTGTGTGTGTGTGTGGGGGGGGGGGGGGGGGGGGGAGGTTGGAGGGTGAAAGGTAGCTGCAAATTATTTAAAATGTTGACCCAGGCAAATGAAAAGCAAAGAAACATTTCATCCAAAGGACAGACAGACAGACATGCAGTAACAAATTTGGGAAGCCTAAATAAAAGTAGTGACTAACTTATAATGAAAAATACAGATAGAAGAGCCAGGGCAATGTTGTCAAACAGAAAACAAACAAGAGCCCCCAGAGGGCCTGATGGCATTCACCTGACATGGTAGCCTAAATATCAACCCAGGGAATTTATTTGAACATTTAGTTGCATCTGCCCCTCATAAGAAAAGCTTATACAAAATATCCAAAGATTCTGACTGGATCTCAAACAAGAGCACCGCTGGGCATTGCATCATACGCCCGTGAACTGTTCAAATTGTACCATTTTAACACATTTGCAATTTTTTTAGAGTGCGAGAAATTTATACTGGCATATATATATATATGTTACGGTCAGACTTTGAAATCAGTGATTTTGTGAAATGACTAAACTAAAGAAAAAAGACTAACAAGTTTGAAGCCAATCGAAAAACAAATACTAAAGTTATCATCCGGAAACCAAATATTTGACGAAGAATTCTAAGTCCAACAGGGGCCATAATTCAGGCAAAAATTGTTCAAGACCGACCCCATATTCGAACTTGACCTGTATTTTGTTGTGATTAAACCGCATACCAAGTTTGGAGCCGATCGGAAAACAAATAAAGTTATCATCCGGAAACCAAATATTTGACAAATTCTAAGTCCAACAGGGGCCATAATTCAGGCAAAAATTGTTCAGACCGACCCCATATTCGAACTTGACCTGTATTTTGTTGTGATTAAACCACATACCAAATTTGGAGCCGATCGGAAAACAAATACTAAAGTTATCATCCGGAAACCAAATATTTGACGAATTCTAAGTCCAACAGGAGCCATAATTCAGGCGAAAAATGTTCGGACCGACCCCATATTCGAACTTGACCTGTATTTTGTTGTGATTAAACCACATACCAAATTTGGAGCCGATCGGAAAACAAATACTAAAGTTATCATCTGGAAACCAAATATTTGACGAATTCTAAGTCCAACAGGAGCCATAATTCAGGCAAAAAATGTTCGGACCGACCCCATATTCAAACTTGACCTGTATTTTGTTGTGATTAAACCACATACCAAATTTGGAGCCGATCGGAAAACAAATACTAAAGTTATTGTTCGGAAACCAAATGGACGGACGGACAGACGGACAGACGGACGGACAACGACATACTATAATACGTCCCGTTTTTCAAACGGGCGTATAAAAACAGGATTTTTAAAGAATATTCCTCATATTGAACTAAGTTATAATTCAGGCTCCCACAGAGAGCCCAAATATGAGCCCAAGGACTTGGCTTGAACAAATTTGAATCTCACATCCCTAAGGATGCTTCTATATACTAATATCAAAAGATTCTGACTACTGGATTTTAAATAATATTCCTCTTATTGAACCAAGTTGTAATTTGGACTCCCACAGGGAGCCCAAATATGAACCTGGGGACTTGGCTCAAACAAACTTGAATCTCACCCCTCTAAGGATGCAGCATCCCAAATATCAAAATATTCTGAAGAGTGGATCAAAAGAAGATTTTTAAAAAATATTCCTCATATTGCACTAATCTAATCATAGAGAGCCCAAATATGGACCCAGGGATTTGATTTCAACAAACATGTGAATAAATCTTCCAAAGATGTTATATGCAAAATATGAAAGCCTTTGGAGCAGTGGTATGGGAGAAGAAGATTCTTTAATGTTTTTCCCATTACTAAAATGATGACTCCGCATAAGTCCTGGAAAACTTCCCTATGATAAAACTGATGGCAATTTTTTTTTTACCATTCTTTTCGGCTGTTTGTAAGGAAGCGTCACACAAAATAAAAATTCTCAGTGCCATGTAGTTTTGAAGATATGGGCGTTTTAAATTTTTTCTATATTTAGATCCTGCAGTTCCCACAGGGCCACAGGAAATTGTTTTGGCATAATTAGGTACTTACGACCCAATAAGCCCATCATATCAAATTTGCTTCAAATCAGCCTCTCAATTTGGAAAATAGAAATTTTGGTACAATTCGGGCTCCTACAGGAAGACCAAATATGAACCCAGGGACTTGGCTTTAACAAACTATATCTCACCTCCCTAAGGATACTGTATATATCAAAACATTCTGACTGCTGAATGTGAAGAATACTTTTGAAGAATATTCCTCATTTTGAACTAAGTTATAATTCAGGCTCCCACAGTGAGCCCAAATATGAACCCAGGGACTTGGCATAATCAAACTTGAATCTCCCACAGTGAGCCCAAATATGAACCCAGGGACTTGGCGTAAACAAACTTCAATCTCACACTGGCTCACACCGATTAATCGACTAACCAATGATCAATATCTTGATTGATAAAAAAAAGTAATTGATCGGTTAACCGTTACTTTTGAAGTACGGTACTGTAGGGCAGGGTATTTGATGGCTGGATTCACATCGCAAAATGCTATACAAAAATGTCCAATTGCTAACCATTTTTCTTTCATATTGGGTAAGCTTATATTCACTATTTATCATCACTTTTTGAAACCAAGATGGAAACTGTTAATCAAATTTTTAAAAACAAAAAATACCCTGTATGGGTTAACTATGGAACAAACTTGCTCCAAAACAGGCAAACATTGTCACACTGGCTCACATCAATTGCATGAGACAGAGAAATGCATGCCAGTTACAGTTAAAACTAGAAGTCCTGTCACGAATTGTGCGCTTATCTAGGCTTAATTGCGCGTTGGAATTGCGCGCAATTTCCGCATCGAATGGCATCCAAAGCACGGCAGGTTCTCCTGGTTAATCATAGCAAACACATGCAATGTTTCTGCCAATGGACCTCCGGGTTACCCGGAGGTCCATTGGCTGAAACATTGCTTGTGCACAGGCTATATGTACAGAATTTAATAGCTTTACTTGGGCCATAACGCGCACATTAACGCGCATATCAACGTGCTATTTCTGCGCATTTCATGACAGGACTTCTAGTTTTAACTGTACGTGCCAAAATACTTGTTCACTTGCATGATCATTATACTGTATCAGTAGCTGAAAACGGTCATTCTCAACCCTTCACCAAATGCAGGTAGCAGACGATACTTGCACAAGAAATTCTAAAGATTTTCAATGTTTGTCTCAAAAACATAGCTTATGCCCCCCCCCCCCCCCCCTATTGGAACAAGCTCAATGAGCTTGTTCCAATGAGGGGTCATAAGCTATGTTTTGAGACAAAAATTGAAAATATAATAAAATTTGAATGGACATGTTTGTATATGGCGCTGCCCGGTTTTGTCCATTATGCTGAGTAAAGTTTTAATTATATAAATGGTCAACGGTACAGCAATTATTCAGCTACCTATTGGGGCAAGTGATTAATCGGTTAACCAAGGTTAACCCATGCGATTAATCAATCATGAAAACCCTTTAATCGTTTCAGCTCTAAAATTATTTTAATTTTATTAAATTTTATCTGATGAAAAAATGCTTATAATTTGGGGGGAATGGTAAATATGGATCTTCTTAACAAGCATTTGCAAGAACATCAGAGGAATGAAATCACCGTTCTCGCAATTTGCAAAACCCTGGTGAGCCAAAATATAGGCTTGGCATGAAGAAACTTAAATCTCACCTGCCTAATGATGGTGCATAGCAAATATCAAAAGATTCTGATTGGTGGGTCTGAAGAAAAACATTTTTAAAGAATATTCCTCATACTGCACTAATTTCAACATTTGGACTCCCATAGAGGCCAAATATGGACCCAGGGATTTGATTTCAATAAACGTGTAAAAAAATCTTGCAAAGATGGTATATGTGAAATCTGAAAGGTTTTGGAGGAGTGAATTGGGTGAAGAAGAGTCTTAAATGCTTTCTTCATTACCCACAGTGTTACAGAACGCTGATTAAGCATTTTTTCAAAGTCACGAAAAAGTACCCCATGATTGACCTGATAGAAATTTGCTTAGACCATTCCATTCTGTTGGTCCCAAGGAAGCTTCACACCAAATAAGAATTCTCAGTGCCATGTAGTTTTGGAGATACAGTTAAAACTAGAAGTCCTGTCATGAAATGCGCACAAATAGTATGTTGATATGCGCATTAAAATACGCATTATGGCTCAAGTAAAGCTATGAAATTCTGTACATACGGCCTGTGCACAAGCAATGTTTCAGCCAATGGACCTCCGGGTAACCCGGAGGTCCATTGACAGAAACATTGCATGTGTTTGCTATGAGTAACCAGGAGAACCTGCCGTGCTTTGGATGCCATTCGATATGGCAATTGCGCGCAATTCCAACGCGCAATTAAGCCTAGATAAGCGCACTATTCATGACAGGACTTCTAGTTTTAACTGTATGTGCGTTTTGAATTTTGTTCTATTTTTAGCTCCTGCGGTTCCCATGGGGGGATGGGAAAATATTTTGAGGCATAAATTAATTACTTATGATCAAATAAAACCAAAAATTAAATTTGGTTCAAATCAGCCTCTTGGTTCGAAAAACGGAAATTTTGGGCGGGGCAAAAATACATGCCCTCCAATAATGAAGGCAAATAAAGACCCACAAACTTCTCTTGAACAAAACTGAGTCTACACCTCAAAAGGAAGCAGCACACCACATATCGAATCTCTGCTACTCCTGGTTCACGAGAAGATTTTTTTAAGATTTAGGCAAAATTTGGGGGCATGGCCCTACTGGGGGCAGGGCAACTTGATTTAAGCAAAATCAAAATGCAATGTCATAACAAACAAGCATCTCACATTTCACTTAAATGATTAATCAGTTCAGCAGTTTTGGAGGAGAAGATGCAAACACCATATACATGGACGACGGACGACAGACGGCAAGTGATCACTACACCTCACCCTGAAAGTCAGGTGAGCTAAAAACTCAGTGGACCATGAGTGCTGCAGTTGGGCGAGATGCTTGGTTCAAGGAGAGAAGAAACTTGTAGCTGCTGGCTTTCGAAAGTGTTGTTAAAACCTAATAAATAAATAAATAAACAAGAGGCCCCACAGGGCCTGAAGCGCTCACCTTGAACAAAACACGATATAAACAGAGAACAGAACACGATATAAGAGTCCAAGAATGAATCTACATTAAGCAATCCATCTCCATAGGATACACTGCAAATCTTTGAGCCCCTCAGGAGTGACAAAAACAGTCCAAGCATCATGCCTTTTCTTTAGTTGATTATGATGTAAAATGTGGACCTCCCCTCTCAAGCACCTTGATACAACCTATGTAGATTACTCTTCACCTCTTGAGGGTACTGAATAAAAAATGTCTAATTCTTCAGCTACTTGGCCAATTCCGGCTCCCATAGGGAGCTCAAATATCAACCCAGGCACTCGATTTGAACAAAGTTGAATCTGATCTCCTTAGAGATGCTGTATACCAAATATGAAAGCATTCTGACTGGTGGATCTGAAGAACAAAATTTTAAAGAAATTTCCTCATATTGCACAAAGTTAAAATTTGGGCTAACATAGTGAGCCCAAACTTTAACCTACAGACCCGATTTGAACAAACTTGAATCTCACCCCCACCCCCACCCCTCCCCCCTTACAGATGTTGTATACCAAATACGAAAGCATTCTGACTGGTGGATCTGAAGAAGAAGATTTTTAAAAAAAACTTCCCCATACAGCCCTAAGTTAAATTTGGGCTACCAAAGGAAGCCCAAATATTAACATAGGGACTTGGTTTGAACAATCTTGAATCTGACCTTCATAACAATGAGAGTACCAAACATAAAAAAATTCTGACTCGTGGTTCTGAAGAAGATTTTTAAAGAAAATTCCCCATAAAATTTGGGCTCCTGCATTGAGTCCAAATATGAACGAATGGGCTTCATTTTAACAAACTTGTATCTGACCCCTCTATGGATGCTGTATACCAAATATCAAAAGATTCTGAACATTGGTTCTAGAGAAAAGATTTTCTAAAATGTTTGCAAAAATGCTGCACCAACATTATTCTGATGCCCTCTGCAGAACTCTCTAACAACAACAGAGGGCTTTTTTTTTTACCATTCAATTCTACTGGTTCTGAGGATGCTTCATACCACATAACAGTTCTCTGTTCCAAGTGGTTTGGGAAACATGGGAGTTTGAAAACATTTCTATTTTTTGCTCCTGGGGTTCCCATGGGGATGCAGGGTTTTTTTGCATGAGGTAAGTACTTATGACCCAATATTACCACGATACTGAATTTCATTCAAATCGGACCATCGGTTCGGAAAATAGAAATTTTGGGTGGTACCAAAAATCTAACCACTGCCATTACAAAGCCAAATATTGCTTCACAAAGTACGTTTGAACAAGCGTGATTCTACACCTCAAAAGGTAGTTCCATATCGAATATAAAGTCACTGTACCCACTGGTTCATAAGATTTTTAAAATATTTTGGGAGCATTTTACCCCACCCCTCCCTATGGGGCTGGGGGTGTTGAGTTAAACAAAAATGTAATACCCATTTGGTACCATTACTCACACAAACTTTAACTTGAATTGACCAAGACATGGTGTTGATGGATGACAGATGGATGGACAATGGATGGAGAGTGATTAGATAAGCACTGCTTGACTTTGTCGAAGTGAGCTAAAAAAAAAAAAAATTAAATGGTTCATGTCCGATATTTTACCCATGTTATTAAAATTGATAAATTTGTCCCTGGAGTGCAACAAGGTTTATGCTATGCATGTAGCATTGCAAAGCCTTCTAGCACTCAAGTGACGGAATACACCTCCATCCAAGCTATTCTGTAGATTATGAGGCCTAAAACAAACCAAGAACATGAACTTATGCATGAATATTATTACAATGAATACACTGTCTTACACAAAGGAATACCACACAATCCAGTGTAGACTGATTTCAAAAAGTCCTCCGTAGTGGAAGGGCAATTTTAACAAACATACAGGCCCAAATAAGCCTCATACACAGTGTAAAAATTCCACAAAATTAATAAACATTCATATATGTTTAATAGGAATTAGGAGTATTATAATTAAAAGTCAATTGTGTGGTTGTTTATAAACTTATATTACTTTGTTATCAGGTGTTAAAAAATATGAATATTTGTAAACACAACCACCCATTTAGATTAGTCCCTGCTCATAGCAGTGACACAGACATACAGTACAGTTGCTGGTCATAATCCTTGCATGGGCAGTGCATGATGTCCATGCATGTTTTTTCCAGGTAATAGAAAATCATCATCAATAAAATTTTAATTAATGAAGCACTGAATTGTATCCTGTGGTTCATTAATTAAATTTTTTATGATTATTGCTGTAAACAATGTTTGAAAACTAATATCATTGCATCCGCAGAAATATTGCCCACCCACAGAAAGTGACCAGTACACAGCAGCACAGAGTCAAGGTAATTGTGTTTTACTGTCTTGAATTTCAAATTTTGTTTTTTTTTTGTTTTTGTTTTTGTTTTTTTTTTTTTTGGGGGGGGGGGGGGGGGGTGCACCAGACCACTCCACTGATGAGAGGGTCACACACCCTCTTGTCCTCACCCCTATCTCACGGCTATGTGGCTCAGGTGATTCTGTGCATCATATTCTTTATGACTCCCACTAGATACATGTATTACTCTTGCCCCTACATGTAACTTAGATATCCTGGCTTAGCACCAGTATAATGGTAAACTAACATCAAATTGTGTGCTTATGTACAGTAGCTAACATATTGGAATAGTATAATGAGCTTTGTCAGAAACTTGATCAAGTATTGATGACAAACAACAATTTTCATTACCAGTACCTGGTGCCAGTAATAAAATAAGATTTGCAAATATCACCCTGCATTTTTTTCAGCTATTAACTAACATAAAATTGTGCGCTTCATGAAAATTATTTCGTAACTACCTGTTAAAAATTACCGTTTCTTGTTTTGCTCTTTTAGAAAAAGAAATCACTCCTTTTCTGGCGGGCATACTAAACACCGAGGCAACCGAGGGATACCAAGGTGAAGGAAAACAGGAGAGAAACGGGTATGAGGTGGTGTGTTATTTTTATTATTTATTTATTGGTGTTTAAGGTCACATTTATCCGCACAACAGCTTATTGTGACCATGGCAGTTTTATGGATGGAGGAAACCAGAGTACCCAGGAGAACCACTGAGCAATGGCAAGCAACTGTGAGCTCCCCAACATACTACACAAGCACGGTTAGCCTTTTTCGAAGACAGGTGCACCAAGAACATGCAGTATGCCTTAGTACACAGCATACCTTGCCCCCCACAAGGGTAGTGGGGGTGAAGTGTCTTGCCCAAGGACACAAAGCTGTTGCTGCAGGTGGGATTCAAACCGAGGATCTCTCGGCTTGCAGTCTGCACCTCTACCTACTGAGCTAATGCACCCCTGATGGTGTATTCTGATTATGTAAATAGATTTAAGCAGTACTAGTATGTGATTGGTTTTAATGCCATATTTGAGAATTATGGATGCTGAAGTAATAAGAGTGCGCTGAAAAATCTTCCCTTTGGTATTTAGTAGGTAGCTTGGTAATGGTAAAGTGACTTCACCTCAGTAAGCAACAGTGTGAAAGCTGGCAGCCATCTTTAATATCGGGCCGCCACACCCAAAAAACACTCGTTCTCATCCCAAGGTGATAACAAAGGTACCCAAGAAGTTTCATGAAGATCGGTTCATAAATACAGCCTCCAGACTTAGTGTATTGACATGTGCACTTACAGTGTATAAGTAGCACTGATAAATTAAAGGTCATCTAATTTGCATAATTTCTGCAAGAGAAAAATCCTGTATTATACAGTATTTTTTGTGATGTACAGTTAAAACTAGAAGTCCTGTCACGAACTGTGTGCTTATCTAGGCTTAATTGCGCGTATGAATTGTGCGAAATTGTCATATCGAATGGCATCCAAAGCACGGCAGGTTCTCCTGATTACTTATAGCAAACACGGGCAATGTTTCTGCCAATGGACCTCCGGGTTACCCGGAGGTCCATTGGCTGAAACATTGCTTGTGCACAGGCCATATTTACAGAATTTGATTGCCTTACTATGGTCATATCGCATAGATTAACACGCATATCGATGTGCTATTTGTACACATTTCAGGACAGGACTTTTAGTTTTAACTGTATTCCATGTTACTAAACATTCATACAAAAATTTATTCAAATCAGAACTTTCATACAGAAGTTCTGTACAAAAAACTGATCGCACTAATTTTAGTACACATTGGCTGCTAGTGGCCATCTTGAATTTCGAACTGCACCCAAAAACACTCGCTCTCATCCCACGGTGATAACAAAAGTACCCAAGACGTTTCGTAAAGATCGGTTCATAAATACGGCCACTAGCCTGTGCCATATAGAAGTTGTGTACAAAAACTGATTGGACCTAATTTTGGTACAAAATGGCCACTGGTAGCCATCTTGAATTTTGGATCGCACCCCAAAACACTCGTTCTCGTCCCTAGGTGATAACAAAGGTATGCAAGAAGCTTGGTGAAGATCCGTTCATAAATACAGCCCCTAGCCCAATCTGTATTGACATGTGTACTTACTGTGTATAAGTAGCACTGAATAAATCAAAGTTCATCTAATTTGCATAATTTCTGTACAAAAAAAAAACCTGTATTTTATGTGATGTATTCCATGTTACTAAACAATCATACAAAAATTTATTCAAATCAGAACTTTCTTACAGAAGTTCCGTACAAAAAACTGATTGCAGTAATTTCAGTACAAAATAGATGCCGGCGGCCATCTAGAATTTTGGACTCCCCCCAAAAACACTCATTCTAACATCATGGTGATAACAAAGGTACCCAAGAAATTTCGTAAAGATCGGTTCATAAATACGGCCTCTAGCCCAAGTTGTATAGAAGTTCTGTACAAAAAACTGATTGTACCTAATTTCAGTACGAAATGGCCACTGGTAGCCATCTTGAATTTTGGACTGCACCCAAAAACACTCATTCTCATCCCAAGGTGATAACAAAGGTACCCAAGAAGTTTCATGAAGATCAGTTCATAAATACTGTACAGCCTAGCCCGAGCCGTATTGACATGTGCACTTACTGGGTATACATGTAAGTAGCAGTGAATAAATTAAAGTTCATCTAATTTGCATAATTTCACAACGAGAAAAAAACCTGTATTATATGTGATGTACTCCATGTTACTAAACATTCATACAAAAATTTATTCAAATCAGACCTTTCATACAGAAGTTCTGTACAAAAACGCTGATTGCACTAATTTCTGTACAAAATGGCTCCTGGAGGCCATCTTGAATTTTGGACTGCACCCAAAAACACTCGTTCTCGTCCCACGTGATAACAAAGGTACTCAAGAAGTTTCGTAAAGATCGGTTCAAAAATACAGCCTCTAGCCCGGGCCATATTGAATTGCTGTTCCCGAACAGACGGACAATGGGCCATGACATAACCTTAAATTTGACTTTGTCAAAGTTGAGCTAAAAATGGAGAGTATCCAGAGTATCACAAAACAAAAACCTATTTGTAAAGGACTCCTCCTTTCAAGGACAATGGGGCATTCACCACCATGCTGCCTTGAGGCTGCATTTTGAATTCCTGTGTTTGTTGTTCTAATGAAATATTATTTTATTATTATCAGTTATGGTACAAATATGGTACCGATACATGTAGCACACTTTCAGGAACCGCTGATGTCTGATGGCGACTGTGTGTCAGTGCGTGAGGTGCACACATACTTTTGGGGTTCTATACACCACATCCTTCATTTTACTATATAATTTGTGTAAATTTATTTGGAATTTATAGAATTTCAGACTTGTAAATTTCATAGTATTGTTTTTGCCTTAGTTATGGTGCTTTATAAGTAATGGGCAATTTAGTTTGAAAAAAGGGGTTCATGAATATTCAGTCACAGGAAGATTCAGCCCTCATACTTTTTCTGAGAATATTCGGTCCCCAATTTCATTCATGCCCCCACCCCTCTCTCCCATTAACCCATATAATGAACATCCCAAATACATTTTAATATCTAGATATTTATGCCTGTTCGCAACTTATTATGGACACAAATGGACACAAGAGTCAAGGTAATTGTGTTTTACTGTCTTGAATTTCAAATTTTTTTTTTTTTTTGGTGGGGGGGGGGGGGGTTCACCCGGCCCCTCCACTGAAGAGAGGGTCACACACCCTCATGTCCTCACCCCTATCTCACTGCTATGTGGCTCAGGTGATTCTGTGCATCATATTCTTTATTACCCGGCCCCACTCCCACTAGATATTACTCTTGCCCCTACATGTAACTTAGATTTCCTGGCTAAGCACCAGTATATAGTGGTAAACCAACATCAAATTGTGCGCTTATGTCCAGTCGCTAACATACTGGAATAGTATAATGTGCTTTGTCAGAAACTTGATCAAGTATTGATGACAAACAGCAATTTTCATTACCAGTACCTGGTGCCAGTAATAAAATAAGATTTGCAAATATCACCCTACGTTTTTTCAGCTATTAACTAAGATAAAATTGTGCGCTTCATGAAAATTATTTCGTTACTACCTGTTAAAAATTACTGTTTCTTGTTTTGCTCTTTTAGAAAAAGAAATCACTCCTTTTCTGGTGGGCATACTAAACAGCAAGGCAAACCGAGGGATACCAAGGTGAATGAAAACTGGAGAGTCTAAACGGGTATGAGGTCATTGAGGTGGTGTGTTCTTTTTATTATTTATTTATTGGTGTTTAAGGTCACATTTATCTGCACAACAGCTTATTGTGACCATGGCAGTTTTATGGATGGAGGAAACTAGAGTACCCCAGGAGAACCACTGAGCAATGGCAAGCAACTGTGAGCTCTCCAACATACTACACAAGCTGGGTTAGCCTTGTTTGAAGACAGGTGCACCAAGAACATGCAGTATGCCTTAGTACACAGCATACCTTGCCCCCACATGGGTAGTGAGGGTGAAGTGTCTTGCCCAAGGACACAAAGCTGTTGCCGCAGGTGGATTCGAACCGAGGATCTCTCGGCTTGCAGTCTGCACCTCTACCTACTGAGCTAATGCACCCCTGATGGTGTATTCTGATTATGTGAATAGATTTAAGCAGTATAAGTATGTGATTGGTTTTAATGCCATATTTGAGAATTATGGGCACTGAAGTAATAAGAGTGCACTGAAAAATCTTCCCTTTGGTATTTAGTAGGTAGCGTGGTAATGGTAAAGTGACTTCACCTCAGTAAGCAACAGTGTGAAAGCCGGCAGCCATCTTTTATTTTGGGCCGCACCCAAAAACACTTGTTCTCATCCCAAGGTGATAACAAAGGTACCCAAGAAGTTTCATGAAGATCGGTTCATAAATACAGCCTCCAGCCTTAGCGTATTGACATGTGCACTTACAGTGTATAAGAAGCACTGAATAAATCAAAGGTCATCTAATCTGCATAATTTCTGCAAGAGAAAAAAACCTGTATTATACAGTATTTTTGTGATGTATTCCATGTTACTAAACATTCATACAAAAATTTATTCAAATCAGAACTTTCATACAGAAGTTCTGTACAAAAAACTGATCGCACTAATTTTGGTACAAAATGGCTGCTAGTGGCCATCTTGAATTTCGAACTGCACCCTAAAACACTCGCTCTCATCCCACGGTGATAACAAAGGTACCCAAGACATTTCGTAAAGATTGGTTCATAAATACAGGCTCTAGCCTGAGCCGTATGGAAGTTGTGTACAAAAAACTGATTGTATCTAATTTTGGTACAAAATGGCCTCTGGCAGCCATCTTGAATTTTGGATCGCACCCCAAAACACTCATTCTCGTCCCTAGGTGATAACAAAGGTACCCAGGAAGCTTGGTGAAGATCGGTTCATAAATACAGCCCCTAGCCCGAGCCATATTGACATGTGTACCTACTGTGTATAGGTAGTACTGAATAAATCAAAAGTTTGTCTAATTTGCATAATTTCTGTACAAGAAAAAAATCTGTATTTTATGTGATGTATTCCATGTTACTAAACAATCATACACAAATTTATTCAAATCAGAACTTTCATACAGAAGTTCTGTACAAAAAACTGATTGCAGTAATTTCATTTTCAGTACAAAATAGCTGCCGGCGGCCATCTAGAATTTTGGACTCCCCCCAAAAACACTCATTCTAACCCCATGGTGATAACAAAGGTACCCAAGAAATTTTGTAAAGATCGATTCATAATTACGGCCTCTAGCCCAAGTTGTATAGAAGTTCTGTACAAAAAGTTAAAAAATTTATAGTAATTTATATATTTTTTATACTTACCAATGACCCAGACTTAGCTGGTGCTAACTCCACAAAAACCAGGGCCAAACACAAATTTTGCCCCCCAATCCCCAAAATTTGCATCCAAAACAAAAAGAAATCATGTCCTAAAGGACCTCCATAGTACGACTCTACTGCGCATGCGCAGTGACGCAGTCGTCCCGAAATTGGCGCCAAATATCATTCTTACTGGCAGTGCCTGGTCAGCGCTATGTACTCAGCGGGGAGGCAAGAGTTCCCAACTCAGGGAGGGCCATCCCCGTCTGGGTCATTGGTAAGTATAAAAAATATATAAATTACTATAAATTTTTTAACATTTTTATACTGTACCAATGACCCAGACTTAGCTGAATAGTAAACAGGCTGGAGGGCCTAGGACATAGAGGAAAATCCAATAAGCTCAATTATAAAATAAAGAGGTAACCCCTTAAGGAGAAAAGGAGTATTAGGCTTTACATGTATCTTTCTTATTTAATATTAAAATTAGAAAGATACACTACCCTTAATAATTGAGCACAATAACATTCATGTTCTCTATTAATATCCAGTATAACCTTTATACTAATTATTTTTAAAACAAGCCAATAAATAAAGTAGTCCAGAGAATTGAGACTCTTTATAATCATTTAAAAGTGTCCGAGTATTGTATATTAAAGCCCGTTTGACACTTGACATATACAAATGCTTCACACCGAGCTACACTTTAAAAATAAGACATGAATGAAATTAAACATTAATATTACACTTTAAAACCATCCCGGAAGCGACTCAGAAATACTGTCTTGGAGGAGGCATTCCCTTGCTTTTCACTATAAAGCAGGTGACCTAAGGGAACACCCGCCCCCCCCCTTCCCCTTGCCCTGGGTCAAATAGCCCAGAGCGAAGAGGGCAGCCGGACGGAGTCACTGCCGGAACAGAAAGCCTGCATAACTATAGTTGCAACTGTTTAGTGGACGACATTCTGAGCAACAGATAACGGACCTAAACAATGCAGGTCTCCAGAAATGGACTCAATATTTCTGAGATAAAAATTAGTAAATGTGGATGGCTGAGACCAATAAGCAGCCTTCATTAAATCTGTAATAGCAACACTATTAGCATAAGCCCAGGAAGTAGAAAGAGCTCTTACTTCATGAGCAGAAATCTTAAGCACAGACTGCTGAGAAGAAGATAAATCTTCATACGCAGTACGGATAGTTAACTGAATCCATCTAGCAATAGAATGGACTGAAATGTCCTTTCTATTAGGCATCAAAGACAGAAAGAAATGTTTCCGTCCCTTTCTGATGAACTGAGATCTCTGTTTATAGATACGTAGTGCTCTAACAGGACAGAGTAAAGGCCTACACCCGTCTGAAGACGGAAGAGCCTTAATAACAATAGGTTCCGGATATTTATTAGGAGTCTGATTCTTAGCTAAAAAACCGACGTTAGTAGTGAAGGTGATAGTGTTCCCAACACTACGATAATGAGAATCATCCACCGATAGTGCATGAAGCTCACTGACTCTTCTGGCAGAAGAGAAAGCTAAGAGAAAAGCTGTCTTATAAGATAAGAATTTGAAATCTACTGTCCCAAGAGGTTCAAATGGCTTTTCCTTCAATTTAAGGAGAACCCAAGCTAAATTCCACTTAGGAATTAATCTAAGAGTTCTGGGTCTATTTATCGAAAAGTTTCTAACCAATTTCGATAAAGAGACATTAGATCCAATTTGTAAACTATCATGATGTGCATAGGTATCAGATAACATAGATCTATAACCCTTTATAGTAACCGGTTGCAGTTTGATTTCGTCAAACAAGTATACTAGAAAGTTAGCAATGTCTGGTATAGAGGGATCAAATATATCAACAGAATGATCCCTACACCAACGACGGAAAACCTTCCACTTAGCCGCATAGTTTAGCGAAGAGGAGGTCCTCCTACAGTTAGAAATCGCGTCCACTGCTCGTCCTGTAAAGTGCTTGCCATGCAAGAAGGACCGCACAACGGAAAAACGTGAAGGTTGAGACCTTGCGGGTTGTGATGCAGTTGGCGCGATTTCCCCTGCCAAAGAAGATCCTCTCGTGGAGGGAGCTTCCGCGGTAGGTCCCACAACAGACACCTGAGTAGATTTATCCACGGTCTCTGTGGCGACAGAGATGCTACCAACAGAATCTTGCATTGAGATTGTTTTATCTTTAGCAATACTTGTTGAATTAACGGCGCTGGAGGATACGCATATCCTATCATTCCGTCCCAAGGGATCGATAGAGCGTCTACAGCAAATGCTCTTGGATCCGGACACGGGGACACATACGTCTGCAACTGATTGTTGAGATGTGTCGCAAATAAGTCTATCATTGGCCGTTCCCATTGGTAGCAAATCTGATTGAATACTTGTTTGTTGAGAGTCCACTCCGACGGCAACAAGCGACCCTTTCGAGAAAGGGAGTCTGCTAGCACATTCAGACGACCCGGTATGTGACGGACCGAAAGAAGAACGTGATGTTCCAACGCAAACAGAAGGATTCTTTCCGTTAGATTGAACAACGGAACTGAATGAGTGCCTCCCTGATTCCGTATATACGCCACTACTGTCGTATTGTCGGATAGGATTTGGACATGAGCATCGTGAATAATGTCCATCCAGTGACGTAACGCAAGCCAAATTGACATCATTTCCTTGATGTTTATGTGCTTGCACAGGAATTGCGGATCCCAAAGACCCTGGCATCTCGAATCCGTTGGGATTAATGATGCACCCCAACCTGTTTGACTGGCATCCGTCATAATGGTAAAACTCGGATCCGGCAACTGCAGCGGAACTCCTTGAGTTAACCACTGAATGTTTGCCCAAGTCTGAATCTCTTGTTTCACTTGATCTGACAAGAGAACGTCTACATCGAGCGAATGAATTTTCACACTCCAATTCTGAGTCAAGAAAATTTGAAGAGGCCGTGTGCGTAGCCGTCCCATCGGAATGAGATCCGCAGCGGCTCCGCACAGACCTATCAGTCTCATAAATTCTCTCGCTGTGACTTTGTCTGTATTTAGACAATAGCGAGCGTAACAACTGACTAATTTCGCTCTGGTTAACGGCAGACGAACGAGATTGTTGTGCGTCTCGAAGCTCATTCCCAGATGAGTGAATGACTTGGACGGCACCAGATCCGACTTCTCCTCGTTTACTATGAAACCGAGACGTCGGAGCAATAGAAGAAGATTCTGAACATCGTTCTGAAGCGTTAACTCGTTGCCGTACCTCTGAAGAATGTCGTCCAGGTAGGCCGACGTTACCGCAGACGAATGAGCTCGGAAGTAAATCATTACCGAGTTCATTACTCGAGTGAAAGCCCAGGGTGCTAGATTCAATCCGAAGCACATGGCCCGGAACTGATACACCACTCCTAGGACTGCGAAGCGTAGATACTTTCGGAATGTCGGATGTACCATGACGTGAAAGTACGCATCTTTGAGATCTATGCTCGTTGCATAATCGTTCACCCGAATACTCGCTCTGACCGATCGAATCGTCTCCATATAAAACTTCGGAGCGATGATCAGCTTGTTTATCCAGCTCAAATCTATGACTGGACGGAACGAGCCTTCTGGTTTCGGAACCAGAAACAGATGGCTGTAGAATCCCAGCGATTCCTGGTTTTCTACGACCTCTACCGCGTTCTTCATTAAAAGAGACTGCACCTCTGATAGCAGAGCGTCTCTTTTCTGAGGGTTTGACGGAAGATGAGTCCACTTTGGACTTCGAGTTAATGGAGGCTTTCGTTTGAAGGATATCTTTAGACCTTCCGAAGTCACTCCTCTCACCCAAGGGTCGTCCGTAATCGACGCCCACTCTTGAGAAAAACTCGACAACCTTCCGCCAACCGGAACGCGATAGAGGTTTGAGCCATCACCTCCTGGATCTGCGAGGCCTGCGGTAGGAGAAACCACGTCTTCCACGACCCGCACCTCGCCTCGTCGACCTCGGGGCGTCCGACCGATTGTCCCGGCCTGAAGGACGTCCCGAACGAGAGTCGCTATCCTGACGGTCTCTCGAATAAGAGCTAGAGGACGCACCGGAACCTCTATAGGAACCTCTCTTGGGCGGATAAGACCCAGAAGTGCCCGCCTTATTCGTGTCTGCTGAATCCGACCTTTTAGGAGCGGATCTAAACAACAGAGAATCACTAGCTTTCTTTTTAATATTATCATAAATAGCGGAAAGCTTGCCGTCAAAGAGAAGATCTCCTGAGACCGAAGCGACTCTAAGAGAGTTCTTCACCTTAGAATCCACTAGTGTGGATGTAGACAGGGCTGCGTCACGTCTAACCAACTCCAGATTAGCCACTGAAAGGGCGGAGTTACACGTGGAATAAGCTACTGCCCTTGAAAGAAGTCTTAAGGAGGATTGTATATCCTGAAACTCTTCCCCTTGAAGACGCAGTGATAACGCCTTCGTAAGGTGATCTGCGTAAGATAAGGCATCTAAATTGGCTCTGTTAGACGCAATAGCTGTTTCCAACACTGCGGTTGGAATAGAAGCTGACGACGGTAATGATAGCTCTAAGTCTTCCGCCTCGTCGTCCATACGCAGAGGAACTCTCGGTATACCCTGACCTGCCGTGTCGAATTTATTCCTTGCATTAATGAAAGGCAGGTTGAGAGTATTTGCGGACAAGAAGCCTGCTTTCCCTGTCCTGGAAGCAAGTTTAAAAATAGCGTCGTTCAATAATTCAAATGTTCTTGCAACATTATTGGACTGCGACGGAAACTCGGGAGCGATGTCCCTGAACCGCTCGAAAAAATCAGAGTCCAATGACGCTATAATTCTCCTGTCCGGAAGCGCAGCAGTCTGGCCCGACGGAACAACTTGAGGAAGAAAGTGCCGGATGAAGTCTACGGCAGCTTTGTGTTGTTCCGAAAGGGATAGCTCCAATTCATCCGTATCCCTTTCACCATCCGGTCGGACCTCCCGATGTTCCCGGTCGTCCGCCCCCGATGCTTCGGCGGAGCGTACCGACCCAGCGCCGTCGGATAATTCTCGATCCGACACCGTCTCTGTCGGCTGCTGGGATGCTGCGATAAGCTGTGCTATCTGCACTAGAATGTCCGACGTCGAGACCTGCGGAGGAGCGGTCTTTCGCTGCTTTGCCGAGGGCAGCTCCGCATCAGATGGCTCCCGCATACTTTTCCTATGCGAACGTCCGGAGTCCATCGGTCTCGAGTCCCTGGCTGCCGGATGGTGTGACCTGGTCGCCGAATAATCCTTCATCGGCGAAGCTGGCAAGATATCGGAGGTCACGCAGCCAAGGTGCGGTCGTGTGCGCCGGCGAGAAGAGGAAGCCTTAACAGTCTCTGCGGACTGCTTATACAACGGAGCGTCCCGAGCGACGGACGTATGCTCCGCTAAAGACACATTTTGTACCACAACATCTGGTCCCAGATGTTGTTGTACGAGAGAGGGGCCTCTCTCGCTCGCGGCCCGGCTGGACCTGGACGAGCTAGGAACCGGACTAAAAGGCTTCCTCCGTTCTCGTTCACTATCCGCCGTCACTGGGTGTGCATCTATTATTTTTATAGTGCTCGCATCACCCAAAATTTCCTCTTGGACCGCATCGGACGAACCCGGCTGCCGAACCATTCGGTGAATGGACGCTACACCGGGCGAGCTAGCGGACGACATTTGTCTAATCTCCATGAGCACTTTTGCCGCTAGCTCTGTATTTAATTGTGACGACGGACGCACACTTGAAGAAGATAACATGGAAACATCACCCTGTTCTGGTTCCTCTGAAATAGAAACTGAGAGAGTAGAGTGACCTTGTGGAGAAAGAGCCGGCATCGCTCTTTCTCCAGAAACAACATATCGTGACACACGTTTCCAATGTTTCTCATCCCAATGTTCACATACAGGACAGGGATTAATGCGAGAACACTGACTACAATTTATGCAATAATCATGAAAGTCAGAGGAAGATTTCTTCCTATTACAATTTGAACAAGTTCCTTTCATTGTGAAGGAACAACAATAAGTCCTAGTTACTCGCAAAAACCCCTGACACAAAGATACATAATAACATGATCCATTAATAAATGAAAAAACAATTGCAAAACAAAATAATTTTGAAAAAATATTTTTTCAGAGAAGCCCAAGTTGCTGAAAAGTAACGTTGAGCCCCGATGGATCCGATGGCAAAGTGTGGTCAAAAATTTTAAAATTATATAAAATAATTAATGAGACACTTTCGGATAATATAAATGTATCTTATAATGAGATAAACTACCTCAAAGGCAAACAGCCCCCCTCAAAAAAGGCTGTTGCCAATGAAAACAAACAGTGTAAACACAGAAGAAAACATGACTCCAGGCACTGAAAAAACTGGCCCGGAATCAGTCCTCAATTACACTCTATCTGATGCAAAACAGAGACTCCCAGGGGAGAATCTGCAGAACATCAGATGGAAGATGCAGAACACAAACGTTATACACCCATGGGTGAAAACGTAACTATGGGGAAAATAACAGAAAACATTCTGTAACCAAGCAACTCTCCCAGGGAAATTTTAGAAATGAAACTTCTCAAAAATATGCCAAAAGCATGGGAGAATTGCAAGGGGGGACTTTAGAAGGTTAGGGGAGAGGAAACACTGAATAAGCAGTGCAACAATTAGCAAGAATGACAACAAGAGGCGTTTGCCTCGAAAATAGGCAACTTAACATAATTTTAACAAAAAATTTTAAGTACAGCCCTGATTATTTTTGCCACTTCTTTTTTCCTCTCCTCCTTCTATCCTCCTTAGAATCACATTTTCTCCAAGAATTACGTGTCTGGCATCCTTTAAACTGAGATTTACAAGCACAAAGATCAGTGAGATGTTGACTGATGAAGGGCCAAACAGAGAATGATATTTGGCGCCAATTTCGGGACGACTGCGTCACTGCGCATGCGCAGTAGAGTCGTACTATGGAGGTCCTTTAGGACATGATTTCTTTTTGTTTTGGATGCAAATTTTGGGGATTGGGGGGCAAAATTTGTGTTTGGCCCTGGTTTTTGTGGAGTTAGCACCAGCTAAGTCTGGGTCATTGGTACAGTATAAAAATACTGATTGTACCTAATTTCGGTACAAAATGGCCACTGGTAGCCATATTGAATTTTGGACCACACCCAAAAACACTCATTCTCATCCCAAGGTGATAACAAAGGTACCCAAGAAGTTTCATGAAGATCAGTTCATAAACACAGCCAAGCCCGAGCCGTATTGGCATGTGCACTTACTGGGTATACATGTAAGTAGCACTGAATAAATTAAAGTTCATCTAATTTGCATAATTTCAGCACGAGAAAAAAACCTGTATTATATGTGATGTACTCCATGTTACTAAACATTCATACAAAAATTTGTTCAAATCAGAACTTTCATACAGAAGTTCTGTACAAAAAACTGATTGCACTAATTTCTGTACAAAATGGCTGCCAGAGGCCATCTTGCATTTTGGACCGCACCCAAAAACACTCGTTCTCATCCCACGGTGATAACAAAGGTACCCAAGAAGTTTCGTAAAGATCGGTTCATAAATACAACCTCTAGCCCGAGTCGTATTGAATTGTTGTTCCCAAACAGACGGAAGCCCAAGTCGTATTGAATTGTTGTTCCCAAACAGACAGACAACGGGCTATGACACAACCTTAAATATGACTTTGTCAAAGTTGAGCTAAAAATGGGGAGTATCCAGAGTATCACAAAACAAAAACCTATTTTGTAAAGGACTCCCCCTTTCAAGGACAATGGGACAGCATTGGCATTCACCACCATGCTGCCTTGAGGCTGCATTTTGAATTCCTGTGTTTGTTGTTCTTATGAAATATTATTTTATTATTATCAATTATGGTACAAATATGGTACCGATAGCACACTTTCAGGATCCGCTGATGTCTGATGGCGACTGTGTGTCAGTAAGTGAGTTTATTTGGAATTTATAGAATTTCAGACTTGGAAATTTCATAGTATTGTTTTTGCCTTAGTTATGATGCTTTATAAGTAATGGGCAATTTAGTTTGAAAAAAGGGGTTCATGAAGATTCAGTCACAGGAAGATTCAGCCCTCATACTTTTTCTGAGAATATTCGGACTCAGTCGAGGTCGAATGTCATCACCTCTTGAGGTCAAATCCTCACAAATTTTTTTTTTTTTAAATATTATATGCATTTTTTCTATTGTTTTATGTTATGGATTTATGATTACTAATTATGACAAAATTACAAGTGCGATATGAAACAAACCTTAATGAAGCTGGAACAAAAAAACCCTTCCCAAAACAAGCTGTGAGAGGTTCTCAGCTCGAATCCCAATTGCGGCAACTGAAATAAGGCGTACTGCACATCGATGGTGCACTTGTCTTCAACCAATGCTAACCCTGCTTGCTTGGGAGTTACAATGTTGAAAAGCTGACAGTTGCTTGTCATTGTTGCTCGGTAGTTCTCTCTGGGTGCTCTGGCTGGGTTCCTCCCCCAGTAAAACTGTTGGGTGGCCCTGGCTGTAAAAATTGTTGTTAAACCCAATAAATAAAGAAATCAAATTTGCTGAATCCAAGACCTTTGAATGATGGTTTTGATTGGGGTGTGTGTGTGTGTGTGTGGGGGGGGTGGGGGGGGGGGGTTATACAGTTGTGCCCACTTAATTGGATATATCTTAATTGTATACAGTTGAAACTAGAAGTCCTGTCCCGAATTGTGCGCTTATCTAGGCTTAATTGCGCGTAGGAATTGCGCGCAATTTCCATATCGAATGGCATCCAAAGCGTGGCAGGTTCTCCTGATTACTCATAGTAAACACAGGCAATGTTTCTGCCAATGGACCTCCGGGTTACCCAGAGGTCCATTGGCTGAAACATTGCTTGTGCACAGGCCATATGTACAGGATATGATAGCCTTACTATGGTCATAACGCGTAGATTAACGTGCGAATCGACGTGCTATTTGTGCGCATTTCATGTTAGGACTTCCAGTTTTAACTGTATCCCTGTTAACAGAATATAATTTCCCAACACAAAACCATTTACCTCCAGTACAAATTTGACCTGGTAATTGAATATAGGTTATACAGTAATCTCCTGTTAATTGAATAAAAAATCTTGTAACATGTTGAGAAATTGCCCGGACTCTTCCCAGTTTTCCTTTGGTTATAGACCAATTTGGCCTCAGTACATTCAATACAGGCATTTAATCTATTATATCTTGTTTGACAGAGCTCATGGAGCTCTGTCAAACAAAATATAATAGAATACATGCTAAGTTTATCTCTGGAATACAGGAAAGTGACACAATCCCTGTTAATTGAATACTCCTGCTAATTGAATAATGTTATTGGCAAAGTGGCTCTTCAATTAACAGGGTTCCAACTTCCACTGTACAGCAAAAGCAAATATCACAAACTAATAATGAAACTATGTACTTGTGAAATTTTCATGTGGTCATTCTACAAAATGTTTTAGCTGGTACTATACAGTTTTGAAGGTTAAAGGGCTCAGTACTTAGAGGTGAAGGCTGCAAGCCAAAGGGTCCTCTATCAAATACCACCTGTGGCAACCACTTTCTTTCCTTGGGCAATACACTTCATTCCCACTGCCCACGTAGTGCCATTGCATACCAAGGCATACTGCATGTCAATCGTACACTTGTCTTCAACCAATGCTAACTCAGCGTGTGTGCTGTTTGTACGTTAGATGTTTGTAATTGCTCTGTGGTTCTCTCTGGCTTTTCCCACCTGTAAAACTGTCCGACATGAAGTGACCCTGGCTATCGAAGTGTCATTAAACCCCAATAAATAAATCAATAAGAATCATGTGTCCCTATTCTGGAGAACAGTTTGGGGCAAATTGCCAAAGGATGGTTTGGGTTAGATTAGTATCCAGTTTGGGTCAAATTGTTGGAGGACAGTTTGGATGCAATTCTCATGAATTCCAGTCACTTTGGCCCCAAGTCATTTTGGCCCCAGTCATTACAGCCTCAGGTCAATTCAGCCCCAATATACCAGGTCATTTCGGCCTCTTTAAATATTTTCAAATATTGTTTGAATTTTAACATTTTTCTATTTAATTTGTTTTCACCATATGTATCTCTCAATTAGATATTCAGGTATACATGATATATGTCTAGTAGATTTTCTTTCATGATGAATAAATAAAAGAAAAGTTTCAGCATGCCGAAGATGCACATGGACTATGTGGGATTTGAAATCACTTGTGACCTGAATAATTTTATTTGCTTATGAATCTATGGGAGCCGAAAGCGAGGGTAAGTAATGTGATTTGGTTTGAGTGTACGCCTTGGAAGTGGGGCCCTGGGATCAGACCCCCGTGGACATCGAACTGGAAGGGGACTAGGAATTGCGCATAACTACAAGGATTCTGCTCTGTGTTTTAGAAAATGTGGACATATTTATGGTAGTATCAAAATCGCAGTTTGGTGGTTGTTTCAGAGAAAAAAAAGAAAAAGAAACCCTGTGAACCTCAAACTGGAAGGTGACTAGGAATTGTGCATAACAATATGAATAAATGACTGCATATTCCGGTACTTTGCAAAATTTCAAAGTAAAATAATTTCTCTTACTTATACAGATAGCATCTTAAATGTATGTAAAATTGAACACATGGATAATTTTTAATGTCATGTATAACTGTTCTGTACACTGAGTAAATACAAATAACTGAACATTACTTAATAAAGGTAATTACCCATTATTTCTAAACATGAACTATGCACTGATCTTTATAGATCTCTACACTTAAAATGGTGCCGAAATGACCAAGGGACCAAAGTGACTAGGACAGAGATGAGGTCGAATTGACCAGAGGACGAAATGACTTGGAGCCGAAGTGATTGGATATCATTCTAACAGATGAGAGACGTTAATTAGGCCCTATTACAGAACACATTGAATGTGAATTTACTGCAGAGATAATTGCTCGACGATATATTATATTAATATTTTTTCAATAAATATCGAACAATCTATTAATATTTTTTTTAAGAATTATTTTCAGGAGTTAAAACGAATATCGTACCGTATCTAAAATATCCTAATAGATGTGTACTGCTTTTCTTTTGGATGCTTCTTCCCTGGGCCTAGTTCTCCCCAGGCCGAAGATTCCCCCAGTTCCCGAAAAAAGATGACATGCCATTTTCAATGGCGGTAAATATCCAAAAGGGTTATTATTTTCCATTTTTTAGTTTTTGAAACTACGAAGCACTGTTCAGAAATACAGATGCACCAAAAAGTAACACATTATTACTTTGTTTTGGTTTCTAACAGGACTGAAAGCAACCTATCAGTATCACTTTTTCGAAATTACACCCATTTCGTCTGCTAAACAAATCGTCCGCTGCAATTTTACCCAAGTCGTCCTCTACAATTATACCCAACACGTCCGAAACTCGTTCGCTGGGGGAAAGTATTCAATTATTGCATTTTGAATCATTTTTTATTCATATAATAATTTTATTGTATAATTTATTGTATATTACCTATTGTAATATATCTTAATGTACCTCCATTGTAATATATCTTAATGTACCTCCTTGCATTAAATTTCATATATGTGTATGAAATTCTGAAAACAGAAATGTCAGAACAAAATAAACTATCCAGCCATCTAATAAATTTTAATTACTGTTTATTCAATGGATTACCAATAAAAATTATATTATTACAGTAAAAGTTCTTAAAGTATATGTACGTTATATTAAGTTCCACAACATAATCTTATAATTTTGCAATTTTTCATTGAAGAGCTCCACCGGCACCTTACAGTGAATAATTGCAAAATTATTAGCATAAGTATTATAAGAATTAATTATATTAAGAAATGCAACAAAATTTGTTATATTAAGTTCTGCAACATAATCTTATAATTTTGCAAGTATTCATCGAGGCGCACCGTCGCTTTACAATGAATAATAGCAAAATTATTTGCAAATGTATTATAAGAATTAATTATATTAAGAAACGCATCAAAATTTATGGTTTATTAAATTCTGCAACATAATTGTATAATTTTGCAATTATTCTTGGAAGAGCATCACCGGCGCTTTACAATGAATAATCACAAAATTATTAGCAAATATACTATAGGAATTAATAATATTAAGAAACGCATCAAAACGTGTTATAATTATATTAAGAAATGCATCAAAACTTGTTATATTAAGTTCCGTAACATAATCTTATAATTTTGCAATTATTCCAGGGGGAGGGGGGTCCTGGGGGGGGGGGGGACCAAAAATTTGCAAGACGTGATGTGGGGGTGGGTAAGTCTCTTGAGTGCACCAAAAATGTGCATTTCCAACTTGTGCAATTTTTTGAAAACATATCAATATATCAGCCAATATATGACATCATTTGTGTTTCATACCTTAAAGATGATGTTGTACATGACACTCTTAACATAAATACATCATCAGGAGGCTTTATATGTGAGAATATTGGGCTTAATCTGGGGAAATGTCACACGTTAGTAGGGGGTGGGTGTCTTGTTCGAAATGTAGAAAATGTGCAGACATTTTCCTGACAAGCGGACGACTCGGCTTGCGGACGAAACGTCCGTATACCCTTTTTTCAAGCAAACTTTTCCTTACTTTTACAACACCTTAACATTCGTCTAATTCAACAACTGAGTTTCTGTTCATCTTGATATTTCACGAGGTACGTGTTAATGCATATCTGTATACAATCGCACCAATATAACAACAATTATCAGTTATATTATCGGTTATATGTACGTTTTTTTCGATTGAGGTTATCACTGGCAGACAAGCTGCAACGAAATCAGGACTGAGAGTTCGATCCGAAATGACGAGATCATCAGCTGAGCATATTGACAAACCTCCAGAAGGACTGAACTCGAGTAATAATAGTACCACTTTGGCCGGACGCTGATTTGACGAGGTTCTCGGTTGAGAAGGCCTGGTTACCCCTGAAGTGTAGATATGTAGGCCAATGTATCACGCAAAGCTTTGAGGCGAAACAAAAAACATTTGATTCCCAGAGGGGGACAGGCCAATTGCAATTGCATGGGCAATTCGACACCGGAAGTTACGTGGTTTTTTCACTGAAATTTACTGTCCACTTCAAAAATCACATTGACGGCTATAGAGAATTCTGTTCTGGAACACATTTATCTGACTGGGTATGTGGAACCCTTTGCGGGCCTACGGCCCGCTTGGGGTTCCTAATAAAAATCGTCATCAGCAAAATTTTAATTAATGAAGCACTGAAGTACCTGTATTATTGCTGTAATAAGTGTTTCGAATCTAATTTATTTATTGGGGTTTAACGAAATTTTTGACAGCCAGAGTCACCCCGTGTCGGGCAGTTTTACGGGTGGAGGAAGCCAGAGTACCCGGAGAGAACCTCAGAGCAATGGCGAGCAACTGTCAGGTTCCCATACTAACTCCACACAAGCAGGGTTAGCATTGGTTCAAGACAAGTGCACCATCGTCGTCGTCGTGCAGTACGCCTTAGTAAACAACGTCGCCGTGTCCCCACGTTGGCAATGGGGGTGAAGTGTCTTGTCCAAGGACACAACGCGGTTGCCGGAGGTGGAATTCGAACCGAGGACCTCTCGGCCTGCAGCTTGCACCTCTACATATTGAGCCACCGCGCGCCCTGTAGAATCTAATATTATTGCGTTGGTGGAAAAATTATTCCCCATCCGTGGAAAGTAACCAGTCCAGGGCGACCGTACTGTGTGATTATGATTATATTTGCTGTTCCCACTGTCAGCCGATCACATTTACACGTGCAACTTCAACCGGGAGACACTGAAAAAGATAACGTGGATTTGACAAATGGCTGAAAATCAGTTTGCGTCACAGTAAAAAAAATATACAGTAAAAGAGCTGGCAACTAGCCAACGGTACTTTACCTAAAATATTACTGTGAATATACCATATAAATCTACTTTTTATTGCCATTCCAGCCTTTTGTTTAGCTTTGGAGAAAAACCGAGAAAGTGATGATATTTGATTTCTCTTCATTACAGGAGAAGTCTCTTAAATTGTTAATTTGTCATGCAGAGACGAATTTATTGCTGCAAGGTCAAAGATAAAAACTACCGTATTTACTCTATGTATTTGGACACTCTATGATTTAGGACACACATTTTTTCCAGAAAACTATATTTTTTATGCTCCAAAGTTTGGGACATTCAGGAGATTTATTTCCAGTTGGCCCGTCGCTAGTAGCAGACGACACTCATAAAAAAAATTCTTGGGTAACTAAAAATTTTCATTTTTTGCTTCCAAAACATAGCTTATGATTCCTCATTGGATCGAGCGTAATGCGCTCGTTCCAATGAGGGATCATAAGCTATGTTTTGGAAGCAAAAAATGAAAATATAAAAAAAAATTGGACGGCGATTTTCGTATACAGTGATGGAAAACGAATCACACACAACTTTATTCATCATCAAATCAAGACCAGGCTGTGTTCTTTCCCAACTTTCTAAGAATTGGGATACCTGTGAAAATAATTATTTTTAGCTGTCCCAATACATAGAATAAATACGGTATATCTCCAAATTGACTGTTTTATAATACATGACAACTTTCGACATGTCGGGCAATGTTATTTTGAAAAACGGGAATTAGAAATCGGAATGTGTTCATTTTGAAAGAAAACTTGACTTTATGCTATAAGAGGACCCCCTTTTCATGATATAACTTCAAGTAGTAACACTTATTACAGTAAAGCTAGGGTAGAAGTCACGGCAACTAGTTACCAGTACCTCAACTGCAATTCTAACTGTATTGGTTTACAGATATTTTGACAGTAATGCTGTGCATTGTACCTACACACACGGGACTCTCCTGAGTGACAAATCAGCCACTAACAGATATAGTAAAATGCCCAAATTAAAATGACGCAATCAGGGGCGTAAATCCTTAGGGGTGCTCTGTACCAACCACTTTTGCAATAAAACCACTTTTGTAATAAACTAACCATTATTGTAATAAACTGATTTCGGTGATAAATCACGGACGTCCATTTTATAGTCGGACATTGGGGTGGGGTGAGGGACTAGTTTACCTAAACATGTTTGTGTGTCGTTCAATCGAATAGCGTGTCCATTCCATTCACCTGTTGAAACTTGGAAGTGACTGAAGTAACCACTTTTGCAATAAACTTTATTACAAAAGTGGTTATCGCGTACCAAGCACTTTTGTACTAAACTAACCATTATTGTAACACACCTATTTTTGTGATGAATCACGAACGTTCATTTTATAGTTGGACATTAGGGTGGGTTGAGAGCTAGTTTACTTAAACATGTGTGTGTTTCGTTCAATGGAATAAAGTGTTCATTCACCAGTTGAAACGTGGCAGTGTCTGGAGAAAGTACGCAACCACTTTTGCAATAAACTTTATTACAGAAGTGGTTATCGCGTACCAACCACTTTTGTAATAAAACCACTTTTGTAATAAACTAACCATTATTGTAATACACCTATTTTTGTGATGAATCATGGATGCCCATTTTATGGCCGGACGGTGTGTTTGTTTGGAGAGGGGATAGCTAGCACAAAGTAGCGTCAAATCTGTTCCCAAATTTGGCGGGCGCAAAAATATTACTGCACACGGATGGATGGGGAAAGCTGGGTTTGACGTCTGTCGCTTTTGATATGTCTGCCCGAATTCCTCCTACGGGCGCAGTTCGTCTTAAACCCCGTAGTTCCTATTGATCTTGTTGTCGCTTTTTATAGGTCGGGTTGAATTCTTCCGCACACTGTTAGCCCCAAATGAGGAGAGAAAATTAGAAATTTTATTACACACTATTGACTGGTGTTAGTAAATTATTACAATACAGGTGGACGTGCATCAGCCACCAACATCGTTGAAGTTAAGCTCCGTTGAACCCGGTTAGTCTATTGATGGGGTGACCATTCAGTGATTGATTTGGTTTAACACTTCGTGCCCAACCACTTTTGTAATACAACCACTTTTGTAATAAACTAACCATTATTGTAATACACCTATTTTTGTGATGAATCATGGATGCCCATTTTATGGCCGGACGGTGTGTTTGTTTGGAGAGGGGATAGCTAGCATAAAGTAGCGTCAAATCTGTTCCCAAATTTGGCGGACGCAAAAATATTACTGCACACGGATGGATGGGGAAAGCTGGGTTTGACGTCTATCGCTTTTGATATGTCTGCCCGAATTCCTCCTACGGGCGCAGTTTGTCTTAAACCTCGTAGTTCCTATCGATCTTGTTGTCGCTTTTTATAGGTCGGGTTGAATTCTTCCGCACACTGTTAGCCCCAAATGAGGAGAGAAAATTAGAAATTTTATTACACACTATTGACTGGTGTTAGTAAATTATTACAATACAGGTGGACGTGCATCAGCCACCAACATCGTTGAAGTTAAGCTCCGTTGAACCCGGTTAGTCTATTGATGGGGTGACCATTCAGTGATTGATTTGGTTTAACACTTCGTGCCCAACCACTTTTGTAATACAACCACTTTTGTAATAAACTAACCATTATTGTAATACACCTATTTTTGTGATGAATCATGGATGCCCATTTTATGGCCGGACGGTGTGTTTGTTTGGAGAGGGGATAGCTAGCATAAAGTAGCGTCAAATCTGTTCCCAAATTTGGCGGACGCAAAAATATTACTGCACACGGATGGATGGGGAAAGCTGGGTTTGACGTCTATCGCTTTTGATATGTCTGCCCGAATTCCTCCTACGGGTGCAGTTTGTCTTAAACCTCGTAGTTCCTATCGATCTTGTTGTCGCTTTTTATAGGTCGGGTTGAATTCTTCCGCACACTGTTAGCCCCAAATGAGGAGAGAAAATTAGAAATTTTATTACACACTATTGACTGGTGTTAGTAAATTATTACAATACAGGTGGACGTGCATCAGCCACCAACATCGTTGAAGTTAAGCTCCGTTGAAATAGGTTACTCTATTGATGGGGTGACCATTCAGTGATTGATTTGGTTTAACACTTCGTGCCCTTGGGCAAGGTACTTTACCTCGACTGCTCGCATGTGGAGAGGGTGGTGAAGCTGGCGGTGTTCTGAGATGGACTGGTGTGCACGCGTCTTAACCTTAATTATCCTGACTGTGTTGTGCAGTGCGTAGTACTGATGTACAGTGCGTAGTGCTGTCTTGGCTTATGTGACGCTGAAGAGCTTATAGGGTCTCGTCGCTGCTTGGTGGTTCTCTTCTGGTACATCGGCTTCCTCCACTCAAAACACTGTCACCGACACAAAATGACTCAGACTATATAAGTGTCGTAAAACACCAATAAATAAATAAATAAATAAATAAATAAATAAATAAATAAATAAATAGACCCACTGAATACCGTTTTCCGTCGAATGGAACAATGAATACTGTAAAAATGAGCACATTGCGCGCAAAATCATATGTCTCAAAATGAAGATTATGAAAATGAGTTCAATGCGTGCAAAATCATACGTATCATAGCCTCATTTCGATATTTTTGGATCCACCGAGTCACTAACTAGGACTCATTAAATGGATTCTAAGGGAAAATCATTTTACATACAGGCACTTTCTGCTTTCAATGGAAATAACTCTTGTTATTTTTTTAAACAATAAACAGAGAGGGAAAATGGAAGAAGAGGAGCCTCCGCCGCTTCTAGCGCCCTTAGCCCCCCCCCCCCGGTTTCTGCTACCTGACCGCCCCTGCCCCTTGCCGCCCATACCCCAAAAGCCTCTGGTATCCTGCCGCCTCTGCCGCCTCATCCCGAGAGCTCCTGGTACCCTTTGCCCCTGCCGCTGCCGTCCATCGTGTCTGGAAGATGCGATATTTTCAGAAAAAATTCCATCCATGGATAGTTTTTTAGACATTGTCAAGCTGTTTTGGGTAATTCTATATTTAATATCGGTTGTTTGGGGTAATTCCATGTTTTCCCAAAACACACTCCGTACAAACATTGGATCCGGAACATTTCCGCGTCTCAGCTACAACATTAACATGGTTACCAGAGTAAAATCCACTAAAATACACGAAAGTCGGGTTCATTTGTGTAATTCTATACTACCGGAACATACTCCCCTCGAATCAAATATACCCTCAAAACATACCCCGGATCTTATACCAAGAGGTAAGGTTTCGTCACCAGGCAACCACGTGACACTTGAGAAATCAATATGGCGCCCCTATACACAAAATGGACGACCAAAACACGTGTCCCCATATACACCCAAGCTGCGCACGCGCATTCGAACCTCGTATCGCTATGGCAATGACGTCACATCACCACGTACATTGGTTACATGTCAACACAACATGGGCGCCCACAGTCACGTGACATGGCGTGACTTCCAAGATCCACCTGAATTACAAGAGGGCGTCTTTGGCTGGTCTACTGCTGTACTAAGCGGCTGCTCTTAGGGGTGTGATAGCAGGTCTGACTCTGCAACCTTGAAAAGGGGCTCACATCATATCACTTCTGACACATGAATCTAAACTTTCGCCGTTTTTTTTTTTTTTTTTTTTTTTTTAATGAACATAACAAATATAACAAATATTGAGTATTCAGTAGTAAACTCAACTGCACGTTATCCCTCTGGTCTTGTCTCTCCGCGTGCCACAAGACAACAAGTAAAACATTCCCCTTTGCTTTTTGGTACACGAAAGAATGGCGCAACTTGGACGCTGGTGATAAACTGGATTCAGCTTTGATCCCTTTGCATCCATGAAAAGGATTCACCACTGGCCCGATTGCTCGCTCTGAAACGGAGTAATAAATTACGTGCAGTCTCACATGTAATCTTATCAAACATCTGAGTCTGAACTTTCATGAACCTAATTTGCCACTGTAACTATTGACTACGGGCCGATTGGTATATTGCCATACCGGAAGGATGAGTGTTTCAGTTGGCAATATTACAGTTGGCAAGTGTATAGTAGTCAAAAGAAATGTATTTACTCTGATATAGTCCTTCCACGTAACACGAAACCAGTTACGCATGCCCCTGATCTGGACGGACTGCGCAACGGTTAACTTATCCGTAGCAATAATCGTGTCTGAACTTTCATCGTTCTTGAAAAGAAATAACCTATGCTTAATGCAGAATAGTAACAGTGACCACTCATGATCAATCTGACGCGATCCCTCCATGAGCTACCAACCAATTGAATATCTTGCTTTACATGGGACATTGACCCCCGAATGCAAAGTGGATCAGCGCATCAAAACCCGTGACCAGATATAAAAAAGATGTTTATTCCATTTTAGATTAATATTATTAACACTTTCATTGCCGCATTTGGCAACACAAAGTTCCTTATGTGCCAATCCTGCTGACATGGAATGTTTAGTCGAGCAAGCCAGTCAGCTGTACACTGAAGTTTTGTCCAACTGATGTAAACGTCCTGTCTTTTTCGAGTGACCTATTAAACAGATTTTGATAACTTGTGTAACTTGTTTTTCCTTTTTATTTATTTTTTTTTGGTTATAGGAATTACACCGCCAGACAAATGCTGTGGAAGACATACCCCTTCTGACCCAACAATACAGCAGTCCATTTTACCATGTATCGTGAGCTGCGCGCTTTTTAATTACCCACACAATCTACTCGATAAGCAGTGTTACAACCGGTAATGTAATACAACCTATTATGCAATAAATTTATTGCATTATCGGTTGTTTTGGATGGCAAACCTAACCTATTATGCAATAAATTTATTACATTATTGGTTGCGTTGGGTGGCAAACCTAACCTATAATGCAATAAACTTAATACATCAGCGGTTGTCTTGCATGGAAAACTTAACTGCAAATACAATAAATTTATTACATTATCGGTTGCGTAAGATGGCAAACCCAACCTATTATGCAGTAAATTTATTACGTTATCGGTTGCGTTGGATGGCAAACCTAACTTATTATGCAATAAATTTATTACATTATCGGTTGCGTATGATGGCAAACCTAACCTATTATGCAATGAATTTATTACATTATCGGTTGCGTTGGATGGCAAACCTAACCTATTATGCAATAAATTTATTACATCATCGGTTACGCTGAATGACAAACCTAACCTATTATACAATAAAGTTTATTGCATTATCGGTTGTTTTGGATGACAAACCTAACCTATTATGCAGTAAATTTATTACATTATCGGTTGCTTTGGATGACAAACCTAACCTTTTATGCAATAAATTTATTACGTCATCGGTTACGTTGAATAACAAACCTAACCTATTATACAACAAAGTTTATTGCAAAAGTCGTTGCTTACTTTCTTCAGTCACTTCCAAGTTTCAACAGGTTAATGGACACGTTATTCCATTGAACGACACACAAACATGTTTAAGTAAACTCGCCCCTCACCCCACCCCAATGTCCGACAATAAAATGGACATCCGTGATTTATCACCGATATGAGTTTATTACAATAATGTTTAGTTTATTACAAAAGTGGTTTTATTACAAAAGTGGTTGGTACGCGATAACCACTTTTGTAATAAAGTTTATTGCAAAAGTGGTTGCGTACTTTCTTCAGTCACTACCATGTTTTAACTGGTGAATGGACACGTTATTCCATCGAACGACACACAAACATGTTTAGGTAAACTAGTCCCTCACCCCACCCCAATGCCCGACTATAAAATGGGCGTCCGTGATTTATCACCGAATTAAGTTTATTACAATAATGGTTAGTTTATTACAAAAGTGGTTGATACGCGATAACACTTTTGTAATAAAGTTTATTGCAAAAGTGGTTGCGTACTTTCTTCAGTCACTACCATGTTTTAACTGGTGAATGGACACGTTATTCCATCGAATGACACACAAACATGTTTAGGTAAACTAGTCCCTCACCCCACCCCAATATCCGACTATAAAATGGACATCCGTGATTTATCACCGAAATGAGTTTATTACAATAATGGCTAGTTTATTACAAAAGTGGTTTTATTGCAAAAGTGGTTGGTTCGCGATAACCACTTTTGTAATAAAGTTTATTGCAAAAGTGGTTGCGAACTTTCTTCAGTCACTACCGTGTTTTAACTGGTGAATGGACACGTTATTCCATCGAACCATACTCAAACATGTTTAGGTAAACTAGTCCCTCACCCCACCCCAATGTCCGACTATAAAATGGACGTCCGTGATTTATCACCGAAATGAGTTTATTACAATAAGGGTTAGTTTATTACAAAAGTGGTTTTATTACAAAAGTGGTTGGTACGCGTTAACCACTTTTGTAATAAATTTTATTGCAAAAGTGGTTGTATTACAAAAGTGGTTGGTACAGTGCTCCACCCCCCTCCCCGCCCGAAAAAAAATCAGATCTTCCGTTCGCAGGTCCGTAGGCCTACACTGAGGTGCCCAGCCACAGCCCGCGGCCCACGCAACTACTGCCCTGCCAAGGAATTATTCGCCAGAATGTTGCCCTGCCTAACAGAATAGAGTTGAACAGCTAGGGCATGCTGGGCGTTGTGGTAATATATATGCAGGGCAATATGCGCTGATAGTAGAGCAGAATGATGATACCCCCATCCACCCCCTCCCCCCTCCACCCACTCCAATATTTTTAGGTAGTTACGAGACTGAGCGCAATGACATCTAATGCAAGCTCATATTTTGTTCGTTTCAATGCAAACATGCGATTTCCACACAGTTAACAATAATAGCCCAAATGATAAAATATATCCCCCTAGTGGGATTGTACTCAGCATTAAATGGTCTGGGGTAACCTTTTAGATAAATAGTTATGTCTTTTGGAACCAATAAAAATATAAGAGTGCATATGCTTTTAAAAACATTAACAGTGCTTCTGGTCGTTGCCTTCTTAAAATTTTGAGAGATTAAAAAAGTAATGTTGGGAATAAGTACAAACTATCTATTCAGTGCGAAAAATGTCGAGTTTTATATGTCCGTGTGCTTACTGGATATGGGGAGTTTTTTTAAGGTTTTTGGTGGGATCCGAAGACATAAAACGTAAATTCTGTCGCCACTCGAAAAGAAGAGGCTGCAACAACGGAACTTTTACGCCCACAGAAAGCAAACGGAGCGGTCCAAGGGAGGTAACTCGAAACATAATTGGTTCTGTCTGCATCTTGCGTGAATCGAGAATTTCCAAACAAACGGGGCCAATAAATCAGCAACGACAGTTTCGGTGAATATGCTTGAGTTCCAAAACCCCACCAGACATTGTTTAATGTTTTCCAAAGACTACATATAAAAAATTGAATAATTCACAGTTAAATTGTTCGAAATTTATAATCTTGCCATTCTTTTTTTTTTGAAAGCCCGAATGATTATTTTAAACTCTTGAGAAAGTGTTCAAAGATAACATGTCAGGAGTGAAAATCTTCCAGAAGCGTATGTAGGATAGACAGAAGTGTCACTAAATCACAGACAGTGGGTGTTCCTCGACACAAGTTCACAGCACATGTTTCTTTACGATTCATCGGCAGAATGGTATATTTCCATCTGATGGGTCCTGTTATGATTTCGATGGTTTCAGGTGGTATTTGGTTGGAGGAAAATCTATCTCGAGTGGTATGAGGATTGGATCGGTACATTTCACCCTCGGCTGATGATATCTGACCCAGGTACCTGCCAAACCTCGAGTCTGGGTGGAATACCACCTTCTCCTTCTCCTTCCAATCCTACTCCCACTTCTTGCATTATCAGCACAAAACTGTCACAATATGTCTACCGCTTGTATGTTGGGAAACAACTTGATATTTTGTTTCAGTTCATAATTGCAATATTATCATTTTACCCGACGGTTACTTGCTCAATAGTTCTCTCCAGGTACTCAGGCTTACTTCACCCGTAAAACTGTCGAAAACAAAATGATCCTGAGCGCTGTAAGTGTCGTTAAATATACAAATATTTGGGAACATTACAGACATTTGCGTCTTTTTCAGCCCAAATACGAATAAAAAATACGAATTCGGACTGCAAAAGTTGGCATTTCCTCGAATTTCGGTGCAAAATGATTGATATTATATTGTTAACAGATTTCTTCTCTAGAATTTCGCCTTCTCGTGACTGGCGGTATTATTTAAATTCAAGCAGCAGGGTTGTTTTGCTGACACTTTCAAGGTGTTAAACCCATTCTAAATCTTAGGGTTTGATTTTAACACTCAAAGTGCAATGCTTTAAGCACTTAGACATTACAATCGTCAGACATCTGAAACTTGAATGGATGGCACTTCCCATGTGTCTAGCATTGGTGGTTCTTCCAGAATCGTCCATAATTTGATTTGCGCTTGGTGGGTACATAATTAAAAGGACACAACGCAGATGACGCGGATCAGGCTCGAGAGTTCGAGCCTGATCCACGTCATATGCGTTGTTTCCTTTTAAGTGTCGCGACATTACCCTTGTCAAGTGGTATTATTGTCAACACCTGTCAAGTTCTGGGATATCTACACTTGAACAAAGTGCTAGTTCAGCACTTAGTAAGTGGTAAATACAGCACTTCAAGTGTAGTTTTTAACACTTTAGTTTTTAGCGTGTACCGTGCCTCCTCACCTTCCCACCAGTTTATGTATGCAGTTTGAAATTTACAATATACTGAACAAATTAACCAACCCTATCCTGCATTTTACACGATACATGTCATCCAAAATGGGCTTTTGAACACTGTTAAAAATTTGTTGAACTCATGCACTCTACCTCATTTTATTTAAAACTCAACCCAAATCAACTGGGTTGGGTGATATGAACCCAACTGTGTTCATATTCACCCAACCCGGATGATTTGGGTTAATTTTTAACTCAGCTGGGTGCACGGTGGCTCAGTGGTAGACTGTTGGACTTCTATGCTAGAGGTCCTGAGTTCGATTCCCGTCCGGGACGACCCGCGTTGTGTCCTTGGGCAAGGCACTTTATCCCGGTTGCCGACACGGGGGCACGATGACGCCGTGTACTAAGGCGCACTGCACGTCGAGGGTGCACATGTCTTCAACCGCTGTAACCCTGCTTGAGCGAAGCTTGAACAGATTTAGAATGTTGAGGAGCTGGCAGCTGCACGTTGATGCTTGGTGGTTCTCTCCGGATATTCCGGCTTCCTTCACCCGTAAAACTGTCACGGTCACGATTAGCCATTGTGCATAAATGTGTGACCTTAAACACCAATAAATAAACAAGGGCAACACTAACGCGTGTGCTGATGCCCCCGAAGGTAGCAAAGTTGAACTTGCATGTAAATAAATAACTTCTGAATGTTTGAAGAGAATTGGTTCATCCAAACAACTTTGAATGCACGGAATTAAAAAACACTATGATTCTTGTGTCATCCATATTTATATGAATATATCGACATGTAGTAGGTTAAAATGACATGCAAACCTGCCCTACAAACACCAGGCAGTACAGAAATAGTGGACTAGAAAAATTGGGATAGTGGACTAAAAAACATTGGGCAGCACTTCCTCTACAAGACACTGGACAGTAAGAATAAAGCTGAAATTGGCATCCATATTTATATGGTTATATCGATATGTAGTAGGTTAAAATGACATGCAACTTCCCCACCAAGCACTGGACAGCACAGAAATAGTGGACTAAACAAAATTGGGCAGCACTTCCCCCATAGGCACTGGCCAATAAGAATTAAGCTGAAATTGGCATTCATATTTATATGGTTATATTGATATGTAGTTTAAAATGACATGCATCCTCCCCTGCAAGCACTGGGCAGTACAGAAATAGTCGACTGAAAAAAAAAATCGGGCAGCACTTCTCCTGTAGGCACTGGACAGTAAGAATAAAGCTGAAATAGGGAAATTTGTGATTTTTTAATTCAAAAAGAGGCATAACTCTTTCAAGAATGGTCGGAGTGAACCTCCAAATCGAACTTGACCTGTATTTTGACATTAGTAATAAGCAAATAAAATTAGAGATCGATTGGTGCGGTGATACAATTTTAAATGTTCTGGAAGCAAATCACTGTAATTCTTGTGTCATCCATATTTATATCGATATATTGATATGTGGAGTTAAAATGTCATGCAACCTCCCCTGCATGCTCTGAGCTGCAGAAAAATAATGAATTAAACAAAATTGGGCAGCTCTTTGCCCTAAAGGCTATGGTACAATTTACCTCAGTCAGAAACAGAGGACAAAAACAATCAGGGGTCATAACTCTACCAAACATGAATGGACGAAACGCTAGGTACGAGGGCATCCGTTCCCCCAAGCTGCCTTATCACCATACCAAAGAACATTAAAATCCGACAACTGATGCTCGAGTTATAATACAAAATGTTCGTACGGACGGACGGACGGACGGAGGGACGGAGACCTCGACTATATACCCCATCGAAAATTTTTCGGGGCATAATAACTCAGCTGATTTTAGAATGTATTTGTGATATCCTCATCAGGATTAAGCATCAAGGGAATTAACATCACCAAGGCCAAGCGATACACTGGTGCAGCAGTATAAAATAAAACAAAAGCCATCTGTCCATGTCCATCTGACCATGTCCGTACATTGCAACTTGAATCGGTGCTACTAAATGCCGAGCATAACCGAACAAACCGGACATAACAATATTTTTTTTGTGATGAATTGATTGTAACATCGAGGTTGAACATACGCTCCGAGCCTCAGACCTCAGACCACGTTACCGTCATTTCATCACAATAACATTTATGTTCCAATAAGACCCAACCCCTATCCCAAAACTCACATCGTGAAATGAACAAGACAACATGGATGAACAAGCACCTTTAACGATAGTAAATTTGGTAAATAACCTTTCGTGTACCCTCACGACGTTAATGGACAACGAGAAATCAAAAACTCAGATAAAGGTCGAGGTTACTCCCTCTCAGTTCAATTCATGAACGTTTTCAAGTAGAGGTGTCTCCAGACAGGAGACTGGAATGATATCGTGTAATGTAATACAAACATCAGGGGGGATAATGCACGCTGATAACGGCGGAGTGAACCAAATGTGCCTGACAGATGCATCGGCAGTTCATGTCATTGAATTCTATTACATTCCATAATTCTGTTACTTCTCCGGTCTCCAGTCATCCCCTTCTCAACGTTTTATAGGATTGTGAGTATGCATTCATAGATTTGTCTCTGGTCTCGAAAAATACGATTTAAAAGGCAGTACAGTACGTGTAGAGTGTATTATCACTAAATCACCCATGGAGTGGGGATTCCACCTAAGCAATAATTGTAAATTTGTTGCAAAGTATAACAAGCACAAGCAAAGTTCCAGCCAATGGACCTCCGGGTTAAACCCGGAGGTCCATTGGCTGAAACATTGCCAGTGTTTTTTGTCCATACGTATAGAATTTGAAAGTGATACTTTGGGTGATAACTCCACTTTACGAGTGATTTTGTTACAATCCACTCTCCACGTACTGTATATACTTTGAATCCCCTCCCATTGTTATCATCTATTCGAATAGTTCAATTGGTGACATTAGACAGTAACATATGCCACTGGAGACGTAAACCGAAACAAGAGGGGATGTCCCTCCCTATTAGCTCACCAACACACGGCATGCAATAAACCTAGGCTTATTATAAATCTGCAAAAAATGTCCGGTCATGTACATGTATAGCAAAACAGATCAGAAATTGCCTACGTCCACACTGACAAAAAAAGTCTAACATTGCATCCAAATTTTCTGCTGTGGCATTTATATTTCAGCCAAGGGTTAATGTCATCATATATTGATGCGTCTAACACATATATGAAATTTAAATGACACAGCATACCGGTGGAAGGCTCCACTCATGAACATATATGTCGCAAAACAGGTCCACACTCACAAATAAAAGTCTATCATTGCATTAAAATAGTCCAAAATCTTCGAAAAATGTCCGGCCAAGGGTTAATGTCGTCTTATATTGATGCATCCAACACATGTATGAAATATAAAAGCCACAGCATACCGATGGTAGCCTCCCTCCAGTCATGTGTACCAAAACAGGTCAGACATTTTCAAAATCCACACTTAAAAAAGAGTCTAACATTGCATTAAAAAGTCCAAAATCTCCAAAAAATGTCCGGACAGGGGTTAATGTCATCATGTATTGATGCAATTAACACATATATGTAATATAAAAGTGCACACTTACAAAAAAGTCCAACATTGCAAAAACACTCTAAAAATCGACAAAATATCACTGGGTAAGGGTCTGTTGGTAATAGTAAGTCATAGAAACAGTATGAGGTGCATAGTAACAGGGCGGGAAGTCAAAGTGGACTCTTACAATAACTTTAACATCAGTGCCGACGCCGACGGGCCTCGGGTCATGACATAAGTTCACACAAAAAACACCTTTGTCAACACTTGTCCAATCAGAAGGCAAGAATTTAAGTTTTATTGGAACATGTCGAAATAAAGGAAAAAATTAAAAATTAAGGTTAGGGCGTGGCCTCGTAGTTATTTATTTATTTACTTATTTATTTATTTGAATTTTTATTTATTTATTAGGGTTTAACGACACTTTCGACAGCCAGGGTCACCTCTTGTCGGAATAGGTAGATATAAACTGAGGCTATATCAAATTTGGTATACTTTGGGATATTAATATTATTTTACTTTGTTTTAAAACGATTTATTCTATATGACGAACGTTCGACAATCAGCCAAATCAGTAATGAACCTGAGTCAAATTAACTCGACTTCGAGTGACAACACGCCCAGCCCGAGATAGGTAATTATAACACTTTTAACCTCTGCAGTGTATACCTGTGTCGAGAAATACCCACTGTATCCACGATCTAGTGACACTAGTGTCGGCCTACATATGTTTACGGAAAATTTTCACAATCGACATGTTATCTTTGAGTACTTACTTGGAAATTTTTAAAACAGTTATTCTCGTTTGTGTAAAATCAAAGATTGGTAAAATCAGAAATTTGGTACAATTTAACTGTTATTATTCAGTATTTTATGCAATCTTTGGCAAACGCTGGATAAAGTTCCGTATGTTTCGGGAACTCAAGCACAATCAACTTCATTGCCAGTTTGTTTGTGCCATTTGGTTGAAAAATTTCGATCCACACAAGATGCAAAGTACCAATTATGCTTCAAGTTACCTCCCTTGGACCGATCCGTTTGTTTTTTGTGCCCATTGGTGTTCGGTTAAAAACGCGCATTCTTTTCCAGTAGCCACAAAAACTCACGTTTTCTCTCTACGCTACTAAGTACGTTCGGGGAAAAATCCCCTATATCCATTAATTACATTATCACATAAAGCTCGACATCTTTCGCACTGAATAGATGTTTTGTACGTGTTTCTGACATTGTGTTTTGATCATCCCTCATAATTTTGAGGAGCAGCCACAACCAGTATTATAAATGGTTTTTTTTAAACAAATGCTTGGTGCTATTTTTTTATCATTTAGGCTATTGTAACCGTTCTAGTGGCGGTGCTACAGGGGGGCACGAGGGGGCATTTGCCCCCCCCTCCCTCCAAACGTGGGCTCTGCCCCCCACTTGCCCCCCCCACCACACACACATCCATCCAAACACACAAACACACACACTCTCTCTCCCTCCCTCCCTCTCTCTGCCCCTCCCTCTCTCTATCTCTCCTCTCTCTCTATCCCCCTCCATCTCTCTCTCTCTCTCTCTCTCTCTCTCTCTCTACCCCCTCCATCTCTCTCTATCTCCCCTCTCTCTCCCTCCCTCTCTCCCTCCCTCCCTCTCTCTATCCCTCTCTCTATCTCTGCCTTCTCTCTCTCCTGACGCGGATCCAGGATTTTTTGAAAGGAGGAGCGCTAATTACCATTACATTTAGTCGAAACTTGGACCCAAAGTCCGTAATATCATTTTTTGGTTTGGTACGTCCACAGGACGTACCAAACCAAAAAATGATATTACGGACTTTGTGTCCAAGTTTCGACTACCTCATAATAAAGTAATGATATGATCCTTTACGTATTTCCCCCCTTCAGGGGGAGTCTGCCCCCCTACTTGCCCCCCCCCCCCCCCCACGAAAAAATTTCTGGCGCCGCCACTGAACCGTTCACTCTTTTTCAACTATTTCGAAATCGTGTGACTGCACTAAAACGAACTAAACAAGAGTGAGTCTATTTAGTGTGTAATGGCGTCATTTAAATTTGGACATTTTACTATGTTTGTTAGTGGCTAATTTGTCGATCAGGAGAGCCCCAAGTGATTAGGTACAATGTAAAACATTTATGTTAAAATAAGTGTAAACCATTATCGTTAAAATTGTTGTCGACGTACTGGTAACTACTTGCCGTAACTTCTATCATAGCTTTACTGTGATAAGTATTACTGCCTGAAGTTTCGTCATGAAGTACGCTAATACAGAGAAGTAGGACGGACACATTCAGATTTCTAATTCCCGTTTTTTTGCAAAATAACATCGCCCACGTCGAAAATTGCCTGGTGTTATCCTGGTGTTATAGAGCAGTCAATTTGATGATATACTTTTTATCATTGACCTGCGGTTATATGGTCTTCTCTGTATGACAAATCAACAATTAAATTATTAATTGAATTAATTAAATAGTCAGGTCAGGAACCATTTTCCCTTTGACCTCACGAATGTTCCGAAAATTATCGCCAAGTATTTTCCGGTGTCTGAAAATGTTTTGAATCCTTGCTTGGTCTGATTCTATCAATTGAATCTCCCCGACTGAATCGTTGTTGTTGAAAGAATTGTGAAGCTTCCATTTTCTAAGCAAAAGTGTTTTCATATGTATGCTTCACTTCAGTTAACAAAAACTCAAATAAAAGACAGAAGAATGCAACACAATGGTTGAGTATTTAAGTTTTGAAGGCGATTTTAGACATTTGATGAAAATTCACCATAACAGCATAATGTATTAACATGCGAAAATGTCCAGCGATCACTTGGTGTCACCCGACCGATTCTTGCTCAACTGTAAATGCGTGAAGCAAAGAGCTTTCTACCTCGGTTGGATCATTTGAGGTCAATTTTTTTTAAAACAATATTTTTTTCTCAAGTCTGCTTAGTTTCGGGGATTACATAACTTTCTAGTGCAACTTTTCAAGGCGGATAACTCTCATTCAGTATTTAGTAGATTCATACCTTATGACCAGTTCTGGGAAAGAAAACTAATAAATAATTTCTAATTAAAAAAATATACCAACACACATTATTATCTGGATCGTTTTTAAAAAGCTATTGAACGGTATCGGAAATGTTTGGAGATTTTAAAGTTTATTTAGACCAAAAATACGTTTAAAACTCTTCCATGCGAATCGGCCTCAGTTACAGATTGAGCAGCTGAAACAAATTTTTAATAACAATTCAACAAAACCATAATCATCATAATTATGATATTTTTTTAGGTTTTGTTGAAATTGTTAGAAATAAGAATAACAAAGTTTGATATCGCGTGCGTTTGATTAAAGGTTTGAAGATTTTCGGAGGGCAAGTCATGAGAAGATGGAAATTCCATATCGTTCCCTGAATTCCAATGTGTTCTGTGTGCCAGTAGGCACATAGAACACATTGGAACTCATCAGACGATCTGTCTGGATGTTAGAGCTTCTTTGGTGATGCTGATGTCTCCTTTACTTCCCACAATTCCAACTCGGTCTCAAATCTGCAAATATTCCAACTGTTACTATTTACAACTACTGTGTACACAATATCGTGCTTCATAAGTATGTATGATGTCAGTCGGTACGAGATTTCTAATAGTACTTTTACTTATCGTAATAAAACAATCCTCGAAATGCGCTTCAAGAAAATCGCATCATGTAAAATCGTTATCCTGAATTAATTCCATCATTCACAATTACAAAATGATGAAACATCGAAAATTGATCATTCCTGCATAAGATCTCATTACATGTTAAGGGACTGTGAATTGCTCAAAGTTCTCAGCTTGGGCATTTGTTTGGCACATATTCAATTCCCACAACAATACCAAATAATAATAACAACCTGATAATGCTATCATAGGCATTTCAGTTACTGGAATTAAGTTTACCCCCCTTCCATGGCTTCATTTTCAAAAAGTTTATCGGTAGTGAATTTCCGACTAGGGGAAGGGACCGGGAGGGGGAACCCTCTCCTGGTACCACCCCCTAGTTGGACATTCACTACTCTACATCCCCAAATCGGAAACCTCTAGCCACGTCCCTAACATTGTATAGAGTTGTAAGAGCTCGATTATTCTAGGTTCAGACGTTACTGGATGGAGGCGAAACTGTTGAAAATCGAATTCATCTTGGTCTCGAGTAGCTACAAATGGGGGGGGGGGGGGGGCGCAGTGGCTCAGTAGGTAGAGGTGCAGGCTGCAAGCCAAGAGGTCCTCGGTTCGAATCCCACCTGCGGCAATCGCTTTGTGTCCTTGGGTAAGACACTTCACCCCCATTGCCCACGTGGGGGCACGGTGACGCTGTGTACTAAGGCGTACTGCACGGCGATGGTGCACCTGTCTTCACCCAATGCTAACCCTGCTTGTGTGGAGTTAGTATGTTGGGGAGCTGACAGTTGCTCGCCGTTGCTCGGTGGTTCTCTCCGGGTACTCCGGCTTCCTTCACCCGTAAAATTGTCGAGGTCATGATTAGCCATTGTGCAGAAATATGTTACCTTAAACACCAATAAATAAATAAATAAATATAGCTACAAATGTATAAAAAACAAAGATTAGCCACCACCGATGCGACGTCGAGTTTCTTCGCACCTGCAAAGCTTGTCATTATAAGAAAATCAAATCCACTGACATTTTTTATCGCGCTAACGTGCTGAAACCAGGCGAAAAGTTACTAATTGAGGCAATAGATTTGCACAGTATGACCGAACCGTACCAGTTTTCTAACTCATTCAAAACATTGTTAAGCATGCCTCACATGCCCAATATTGTCCAAACCCATTAATATTTGTTCAAGTTATCGCGCTAACGACCTGAAGATATTCAAAAACTAACAAATTAAGAGCTGTAAATCCGCCTAGTATGGCCGAACCGCACCGGTTTTCGAACCCAAGCAAAACATTGTTAACAAAAGTTTCACATACCAAATATTGACCAAATCCATAAATATTTGTTCATGTTATCGCGCTATGGAGCTGAACACAGGCTTAATTTAACTAATTTGGGACTCCGATTAGTATGACCGAACCGTATCATTTTTCGAACTCATTCAAGACATTGTTAAGAAAGTCTCACATACCAAATATTGACCAAATCCATTGATATTTGTTGAAGTTATCTCGTTAACGAGAAAGGGGACCTTCGCCCGGCTGGCTGCCGGCCCAGCCGTCGGCCCGCCCGCCCGCCGGCCCGCCCGCACGCGCACCTACTTCATCAAACTATTGAAACTATTTATCGAGTTTTTGACAATTTTACGGGTGGAGTAAGTCTCAGCCCGTGGAGATAACTATTGAGCAGCGACGTGTAACCTCAGGTAAAGGATAATATTGCAATTTTTCTGTAAAATTGAAACAACATCTCAAGTTGTTTCCCATTAGAGAACCGCCAGACATATTGTGGCAGTTGTTTGGGAGGTATTTCACTCAGATAATGCGATGGGTGGATAGGTGATGAAAACTAGGAAAAGGTTGGAATATGATGACGAATATCGCATTTAAACTATTAGTGGCCAGGAAAATTAAGCTACAGTACGAGGAGAGTGTATTATCACTAAATCACCTGCAGAGTGAAGATTCCACCCAAGCAATAATTGCAAATTTGTAATGCATAACAAGTACAAGCAAAGTTCCAGCCAATGGACCTCCGGGTTATACCCGGAGGTCCATTGGTTGAAACATTGCTTGTGTCCTTTGTACACATGCACAGAATTTGAAAGTGATGTTTTGGGTGATAACTCTACTCCCCGGGTGATTTCGTTACAACCCACCCCCACGGCCTGTACGCCTTTACGCTTGTTTATAGGGCTGTCCGAGTTTATGGTGTCATGATATTCTGCTTACAACTTGGAATCCTACATTTTTTATTCTTGTGTATTATGTGTCATAGCGAAATGAAACTTGTGTGTCTACATTGTTGAATGAAATGTCTAAACTATATCTTTACACCTACACCCCCTAATCGGAAACATCTAGCCATGTCACTGCGTACACAATGACATTCTACCTGTAAGCATAATTACCAAGCTTCAGTCAGTATCAAGAATTATTACACCTTCAGGACACCACTTACCCCTTATTTAACATGACTAGAAACAAAACCTTGCCGTTAAAATGACAGTAAAGGTACCGGCTATTAGTTGCTGATATTTCTACTGTACAGCTTACGGTAATAATAATTTCTACTTGATGAGTTTCGTTTGAAAACTTAGAGAGAAGTGTAACTGTAGAATGGAGGAAGGTTTTGTTTCGCGACGAATGCATTCAAATCTTTGACCCTTTACCCAACGAATCGGCCGCATCCACACGCGTAATATGCAAATTCAGCAGTTGACAAAATATGATTTTTCAAAATTTTTTAACAAAACCATATCATGTGACACCTCGTTGGAACGAGCTCATCGAGCTCGTTCCAACGAGGGGTCACATCATATGGTGTTGTTGAAATTTTTTGCAAAAAATTTTAAAAAATGATATATAAATTAATAAATTTTGATATCGTCTGCGTTGGGTAAAGGGTTAAGCAGTCCAGCAGAACATCAGCTGCAATGTCAAGAGTGTTGCCCTCCAATGTACTTCTTATAATTCCCTTAGGTCCGTAAACTCTCTCATTAGATTCTGCTCCTCTCTATAATCTTGGTCCAAGTTTTCAATACGTCTGGGAAGAGAATGCACCGACGGCGGTCCAAAATATTTGGGCTTCTCACTCCAACTGGTCTTACAGTACAGCCGCCGTGGACTGGTCGTAATCTACCTGTAGACAGAAATGTCCACGCATGCGTTTTACCAGGTAATAAAAACCATCATCAGCAAAATTTTAATTAATGAAGCACTGAAGTACCTGTATTGTTCCTGTAATAAGTGTTTGGAATTAATTAATTTATTTATTTATTTATTGGGGTTTAATGAAACTTTTGACAGCCAGGGTCACCCCGTGTCGGGCAGTTTTACGGGTGGAGGAAGCCAGAGTACCCGGAGAGAACCTCCGAGCAATGGCGAGCAACTGTCAGGCTCCCAAACTAACTCCACACAAGCAGGGTTAGCATTGGTTCAAGACAAGTGCACCATCGTCGTGCAGTACGCCTTAGTACACGTCGCCGTGCCCCCACGTTGGCAATGGGGGTGAAGTGTCTTGTCCAAGGACACAACGCGGTTGCCGGAGGTGGGATTCGAACCGAGGACCTCTCGGCCTGCAGCTTGCACCTCTACCTACTGAGCCACCGCGCCCCCTGTGGAATCTAATATTATTGCGTCGGTGGAAGAATTATTCCCCACCCGTGGAAAGTAACCAGTCCAGGGCGACCGTACTGTGTGATTATGATTATACTTGCTGTTCCCACTGTCAGACGATCACATTTACACGTGCAACTTCAACCGGAAGACACTGAAAAAGATAACGTGGATTTGACAAATGGCGGAAAATCAGCTAGCGTCACAGTAAAAAAATATACAGTAAAAGTGCTGGCAACTAGCCAGCGGTACTTTACCTAAAATATTCCTGTAAATATACCATATAAATCTACTTTTTATTGCAATTCCAGCCTTTTGTTTAACCTTGGAGAAAAACCGAGAAAGTGATGATATTTGGTTTCTCTTCATTACAGGAGAAGTCTCTTAAATTGTTAATTTGTCATGCAGAGACGAACTTATAGCTGCAAGGTCAAAGATAAAAACTACCGGTATATCACCAAATTGACTGTTTTATAGCACATGACAACTTTCGACATGTCGGGCAATGTCATTTTGAAAAACGGGAATTAGAAATCGGAATGTGTTCATTTTGAAAGAAAACTTGACTCCATGCTATAAGAGGACCCCCTTTTCATGAAACAACTTCTAGTAGTAACATTTATTACAGGAAAGCTAGGGTAGAAGTTACGGCAACTAGTTACCAGTACCTCAAGTACAATTCTAACTATACTGGTTTACAGATATTTTGACAGTAATGCTGTACATTGTACCAACACACACGGGACTCTCCTGAGTGACAAATCAGCCACTAACATATATAGTAAAATGCCCAAATTTGAATGACGCAATCAGAGGCGTAAATCCTTGGGGAGTGCTCCACCCCCCCCCCCCCCTCCAAAAAAAAAAAATTCAGAGCTTCCGTTCGCAGGTCCGAAGGCCTACACTGAGGTGCCCAGCCACAGCCCGCGGCCCACGAAACTACTGCCCTGCCAAGGAATTATTTGCCAGAATGTTGCCCTGCCTAACAGAATAGAGTTAACCCTTTACCCAACGTAACGGCCAAAACCGGCCAGCGCTATTCTCAAAAATCGCCAATTAATTTTCAAAATATTTTCATTTTTTGTCTCAAAAACATAGGTTATGACCCCTCGTTGGAACGAGCTCGTCGAGCTCGTTCCAACGAGGGGTCATAACCTATGTTTTTGAGACAAAAAATGAAAAAAATTAGTTATTCAAGAATTTTTTTTGCAAGTGTCGTCTGCTTTTCATGTTAGGTAAAGGGTTAAACAGCTAGGTCATGCTGGGCGTTGTGGTAATATATATGCAGAGCAATATGCGCTGATAGTAGAGTAGAATGATGATACCCCCATCCACCCCTCCCCCGTCCACCCACTCCAATATTTTTAGGTAGTTACGAGACTGAGCACAATTACATCTAATGCAAACTCATATTTTGTTCGTTTCAAAGCAAACATGCGATTTCCACGCAGTTAACAATAATAGCCCAAATGATAAAATATATCCCCCTAGTGGGATTGTACTCAGCATTAAATGGTCTGGGGTGACCTTTTAGATAAATAGTTATGTCTTTTGGAACCAATAAAAATATAAGAGTGTATATGCTTTTAAAAACATTAACAGTGCTTCTGGTCGTTGCCTTCTTAAAATTTTGAGAGATTAAAAAGTAATGTTGGGAATAAGTACAAACAATCTATTCAGTGCGAAAAATGTCGAGTTTTATATGTCCGTGTGCTTTCTGGATATGGGGAGGTTTTTTTAAGGTTTTTGGTGGGATCCGAAGACATAAAACTTAAGTTCTGTCGCCACTCGAAAAGAAGAGGCTGAAACAACGGAACTATCACGCCCACAGAAAGCAAACGGAGCGGTCCAAGGGAGGTAACTCGAAACATAATTGGTTCTGTTTGCATCTTGCGTGAATCGAGAATTTCCAAACAAACGGGGCCAATAAATCAGCAACGACAGTTTCGGTGAATATGCTTGAGTTCCAAAACCCCACCAGTCATTGTTTAATGTTTTCCAAAGACTACATATAAAAAATTGAATAATTCACAGTTAAATTGCTCGAAATTTATAATCTTGCCATTCTGTGATTTTAGAAAGCCCGAATGATTATTTTAAACTCTTGAGAAAGTGCTCAAAGATAACATGTCAGGAGTGAAAATCTTCCAGAAGCGTATGTAGGGTAGACAGAAGTGTCACTAAATCACAGACAGCGGGTGTTCCTCGAGACAAGTTCACAACACAAGTTTCTTTACGATTCATCGGCAGAATGGTATATTTCCATCTGATGGGTCCTGTTATGATTTCGATGGTGTCAGGTGGTATTTGGTTGGAAGAAAATCTATCTCGAGTGGTATGAGGATTAGATCGGTACATTTCACCCTCGGCTGATGATATCTGACCCAGGTACCTGCCAAACCTCGAGTCTGGGAGGAATACCACCTTCTCCTTCCAATCCTACTCCCATTTCTTGCATTATCAGCACAAAACTGCCACAATACGTCTACCGCTTGTATGTTGGGAAACAACTTGATAATTTGTTTCAGTTCATAATTGCAATATTATCATTTTACCCGACGGTTACTCGCTCAATAGTTCTCTTCGGATACTCAGGCTTACTTCACCCGTAAAACTGTCGAAAACAAAATGATCCTGAGCGCCGTAAGTGTCGTTAAATATACAAATATTTGGGAATATTACAGACATTTGTGTCTTTTTCAGCCCAACTGCGAATAAAAAATACGAATTCGAACTGCAAAAGTTGGCATTTCCTCGAATTTCGGTGCAAATTGATTAATATTATATTATTAACAGATTTCTTCTCTAGAATTTCGCATTCTCGTGACTGGCGGTATTATTTTAAATTCAAGCGGCATGGTTGTTTTGCTGACACTTTCAAGGTGTTAAACCCATTCTAACTCTTAGGGTTTGATTTTAACACTCAAAGTGCAATGCCTTAAGCACTTAGACATTACAATCGTCAGACATCTGAAACTTGAATGGATGGCACTTCCCATGTGTCTAGCATTGGTGGTTCTTCCAGAATCGTCCATAATTTGATTTGCGCTTGGTGGGTACATAATTAAAAGGACACAACGCAGATGACGCGGATCAGGCTCGAGAGGTCGAGCATGATCTGCGTCATCTGCGTTGTTTCCTTTTAAGTGTCGCGACATTACCCTTGTCAAGTGGTATTATTGTCAACACCTGTCAAGTTCTGGGATATCTACACTTGAACAAAGTGCTAGTTCAGCACTTTGTAAGTGGTAAATACAGCACTTAAAGTGTAGTTTTTAACACTTTAGTTTTTAGCGTGTACCGTGCCTCCTCACCTTCCCACCAGTTTATGTATGCAGTTTGAAATTTACAATATACTGAACAAATTAACCAACCCTATCCTGCATTTTACACGATACATGTCATCCAAAATGGGCTTTTGAACACTGTTAAAAAACTCATGCACTCTACCTCATTTTATTTAAAACGCAACCCAAATCAACTGGGTTGGGTGATGTGAACCTAACTGTGTTCATATTCACCCAACCCGGATGATTTGGGTTAATTTTTAACTCAGCTGGGTGCGCGGTGGCTCAGTGGTAGACTGTTGGACTTCTATGCTAGAGGTCCTGAGTTCGATTCCCCCCCGGGACGACCCGCGTTGCCGACATGGGGACACGATGACTCCGTGTACTAAGGCGCACCGCACGTCGAGGGTGCACATGTCTTCAACCGCTGTAACCCTGCTTGAGCGAAGCTTGAACAGATTTAGAATGTTGAGGAGCTTGCAGTTGCCCGTTGATGCTTGGTGGTTCTCTCCGGATACTCCGGCTTCCTTCACCCGTAAAACTGTCACGGTCACGATTAGCCATTGTGCATAAGTATGTGACCTTAAACACCAATAAATAAACAAGAGCAACGCTAACGCGTGTGCTGATGCCCCCGAAGGTAGCAAAGTTGGACTTGCATGTAAATAAATAACTTCTGAATGTTTGAAGAGAATTGGTTCATCCAAACAACTTTGAATGCACGGAATTAAAAAACACTATGATTCTTGTGTCATCCATATTTATATGAATATATCGATATGTAGTAGGTTAAAATGACATGCAAACCTGCCCTACAAACACCGGGCAGTACAGAAATAGTGGACTAGAAAAAAATGGGACAGTGGACTAAAAAACATCGGGCAGCACTTCCTCTACAAGACACTGGACAGTAAGAATAAAGCTGAAATTGGCATCCATATTTATATGGTTATATCGATATGTAGTAGGTTAAAATGACATGCAACCTCCCCACCAAGCACTGGACAGAAATAGTGGACTAAACAAAATTGGGCAGCACTTCTCCCATAGGCACTGGCCAATAAGAATAAGGCTGAAATTGGCATCCATATTTATATATCCATATTTATATGGTTATATTGATATGTAGTTTAAAATGACATGCATCCTCCCCTGCAAGCACTGGGCAGTACAGATATAGTGGACTGAAAATGAAAAAAAAAATCGGGCAGCACTTCCCCTGTAGGCACTGGACAGTAAGAATAAAGCTGAAACAGGGAAATTTGTGATTTTTTAATTCAGAAAGAGGCATAACTCTTGCAAGAATGGTCGGAGTGAACTTCCAAATCGAACTTGACCTGTATTTTGACATTAGTAATAAGCAAATAACATTTGAGTTCGATTGGTGCGGTGATACAATTTTAAATGGTCTGGAACCAAAATCGCTATAATTCATGTGTAATCCATATTTATAAGGGTATATTGATATGTAAAGGTTAAAATGTCATTCAACCTCCCCTGCAAGCACTGGGCCTCAGAAAAATAATGAACTAAAAAAAATTGGGCAGCACTTTGCCCTAAAGGCTATGGTAAAATTTACCTTAGTCAGAAACAAAAACAAACAGGTGCCATAACTCTACCAAACATGAATGGACGAAACGCTAGGTACGAGGGCATCCGTTCCCCCAAGCTGCCTTATCACCATACCAAAGAACATTAAAATCCGACAACTGATGCTCGAGTTATAATACAAAATGTTCGTACGGGCGGACGGACGGACGGATACCTCGACTATATACCCCCTCGAAATTTTGTCGGGGGCATAATAACTCAGCTGATTTTAGAATGTATTTGTGATATCCTCATCAGGATTAAGCATCAAGGGAATTAACATCACCAAGGCCAAGCGATACACTGGTGTAGCAGTATAAAATAAAACAAAAGCCATCTGTCCATGTCCATCTGACCATTTCCATACATTGCAACTTGAATCGGTGCTACTAAATGCTGAGCATAACCCAACAAACCGGACATAACAATATGTTTTTGTGACGAATTGATTGTAACATCGAGATTGAACATACGCTCAGAGCCGCAAACCTCAGACCTTGTTACCCTCATTTCATCACAATAACATTTATGTTCCAATAAGACCCAGCCCCTATCCCAAAACTCACAACGTGAAATGAACAAGACAACATGGATGAAAAAGCAACTTTAACGATAATAAATAAACCTTTCGTGTATCCCCACGACGTTACTGGACAACGAGAAATCAAAAACTCAGATAAAGGTCGAGGTTACTCCCTCTCAGTTCAATTCATGAACATTTTAGAGGATTGTGAGTATGCATTCATAGATTTGTCTCTGGTCTCGAAAAATACGATTTAAAAGGCAGTACAGTACGTGTAGAGTGTATTATCGCTAAATCACCCATGGAGTGGAGATTCCACCCAAGCAATAATTGTAAATTTGTTGCAAAGCATAGCAAGCACAAGCAAAGTTCCAGCCAATGGACCTCCGGGTTGAACCCGGAGGTCCATTGGCTGAAACATTGCCAGTGTTTTTTGTCCATACGTACAGAATTTGAAAGTGATACTTTGGGTGATAACTCCACTTTACGAGTGATTTTGTTACAATCCACTCTCCACGTACTGTATAATCCCCTCCCATTGTTATCACATATTCGAATAGTTCAATTGGTGACATTAGACAGTAACATATGCCACTGGAGACGTAAACAGAAACAAGAGGGGATGTCCCTCCCTATTAGCTCACCAACACACGGCATGCAATAAACCTAGGCTTATTATAAATCTGCAAAAAAATGTCCGGTCATGTACATGTATAGCAAAACAGATCAGTAATTGTCTACGTCCACACTGACAAAAAAGTCTAACATTGCATCCAAATTCTCTGCTGTGGCATTTATATTTCAGCCAAGGGTTAATGTCATCATATATTGATGCGTCTAACACATATATGAAATTTAAATGACACAGCATACCGGTGGAAGGCTCCACTCATGAACATATGTCGCAAAACAGGTCCACACTCACAAATAAAAGTCTGTCATTGCATTAAAATAGTCCAAAATCTTCGAAAAATGTCCGGCTAAGGGTTAATGTCGTCTTATATTGATGCATCCAACACATGTATGAAATATAAAAGCCAAAGCATACCGATGGTAGCCTCCCTCCACTCATGTATACCAAAACATGTCAGACATTTTCAAAATCCACACTTAAAAAAGAGTCTAACATTGCATTAAAAAGTCCAAAATCTCCGAAAAATGTCCGGACAGGGGTTAATGTCATCATATATTGATGCAATTAACACATATATGTAATATAAAAGTGCACACTTACAAAAAAGTCCAACATTGCAAAAACACTCTAAAAATCGACAAAATATCACTGGGTGAGGGTCTGTTGGTAATTGTAAGCCATAGAAACAGTATGAGGTGCATAGTAACAGGGCGGAAAGTCAAAGTGGACTCTTACAATAACTTTAACAACAGTGCCGACGCCGACGGGCCTCGGGTCATGACATAAGTTCACACAAAAAACACCTTTGTCAACACTTGTCCAATCAGAAGGCAAGAATTTAAGTTTTATTGGAACATGTCGAAATAAAGGAAAAATAAAAAATTAAGGTTAGGGCGTGGCCTCGTAGTTATTTATTTATTTACTTATTTATTTATTTAAATTTTTATTTATTTATTAGGGTTTAACGACACTTTCGACAGCCAGGGTCACCTCTTGTTGGAATAGGTAGATATAAACTGAGGCTATATCAAATTTGGTATAGTTTGTGATATTAATATTATTTTGCTTTGTTTTAAAACGATTTATTCGATATGACGAACGTTCGACAATCAGCCAAATCAGTAATGAACGTGAGTTAAAATAACTCGACTTCGAGTGACAACACGCCCAGCCCGAGATAGGCAATTATAACATTTTTAACCTCTGCAATGGATACTTGTGTCGAGAAATACCTACTGTATCCACGATCTAGTGACACTAGTGTCGGCCTACATATGTTTATGGAAAATGTTCACAATCGACCTGTTATCTTTGAGTACTTACTTGGAAATTTTTAAAACAGTTATTCTGGTTTGTGTAAAATCAAAGATTGGTAAAATCAGAAATTTGGTACAATTTAACTGTTATTATTCAGTATTTTATACAATCTTTGGCAAACGCTGGATAAAGTTCCGTATGTTTCGGGAACACAAGCACAATCAACTTCATTGCCAGTTTGTTTGTCCCGTTTGGTTGAAAAATTTCGATCCACACAAGATGCAAAGTACCAATTATGCTTCAAGTTACCTCCCTTGGACCGATCCGTTTGTTTTTTGTGCCCATTAGTGTTCGGTTAAAAACGCGCATTCTTTTCCAGTAGCCACAAAAACTCACGTTTTCTCTCTACGCTACTAAGTGCGTTCGGGGAAAAATCCCCTATTTCCATTAATTACATTATCACATAAAGCTCGACATCTTTCGCACTGAATAGATGTTTTGTACGTGTTTCTGACATTGTGTTTTGATCATCTCTCACAATTTTGAGGAGCAGCCACAACCAGTATTATAAATGTTTTTTTTTAAACAAATGCTTGGGGCTATTTTTTTATCATTTAGGCTATTGTAACCGTTCTAGTGGCGGCGCTACAGGGGGGCACGGGGGGGGGGCATTTGCCCCCCCCCCCAACGTGGGCTCTGCCCCCACTTGCCCCCCCCCCCACACCCACCACACACACATCCATCCAAACACACAAACACACACACTCTCTCTCTCTCTCTCCCTCCCTCCCTCCCTCCCTCCCTCTCTCTGCCCCTCCCTCTCTCTATCTCTCCTCTCTCTCTCTATCCCCCTCCATCTCTCTCTCTCCCTTCTCTCTCTCTCTCTCTCTACCCCCTCCATCTCTCTCTCTCTCCCCTCTCTCCCCCTCCCTCCCTCTCTCTATCCCTCTCTCCATCTCTGCCTTCTCTCTCTCCAGACGCGGATCCAGGATTTTTTGAAAGGAGGAGCGCTAATTACCATTACATTTAGTCGAAACTTGGACCCAAAGTCCGTAATATCATTTTTTGGTTTGGTTCGTCCACAGGACGTACCAAACCAAAAAATGATATTACGGACTTTGTGTCCAAGTTTCGACTACCTCATAATAAAGTAATGATATGATCCTTTACGTATTTGCCCCCCTTCATGGGGAGTCTGCCCCCCTACTTGCCCCCCCCCCCCCCCCAACGAAAATATTTCTGGCGCCGCCACTGAACCGTTCACTCTTTTTCAACTATTTCGAAATCGTGTGACTGCACTAAAACGAACTAAACAAGAGTGAGTCTATTTAGTGTGTAATGGCGTCATTTAAATGTTGACATTTTACTATGTTTGTTAGTGGCTAATTTGTCGATCAGGAGAGCCCCAAGTGATTAGATACAATGTAAAACATTTATGTTAAAAAAAATGTAAACCATTATCGTTAAAATTGTTGTAGACGTACTGGTAACTACTTGCCGTAACTTCTATCATAGCTTTACTGTGATAAGTATTACTGCCTGAAGTTTCGTCATGAAGTACGCTAATACAGTGAAGTAGGACGAACACATTCAGATTTCTAATTCCCGTTTTTTCTGCAAAGTATCTTCGCCCATGTCGAAAATTGCCTGGTGTTGTAGAGCAGTCAATTTGATGATATACTTTTTATCATTGACCTGCGGTTATATGGTCTTCTCTGTATGACAAATCAACAATTCAAACAGCCTTCTCGTGTAATGAAAAGAACTCAACTATCAATTCCTGGGTTTTGCACAATGATCAAACAAAAAACTCAAAAGCAGATTAATACGATATTTTACGGCAGACGTACCGCCGACTGGTTGACAATACCTTAACCGTATTTTAACAAGAATTGTTTTCTATATTGTACACTAACTAATTTTGAGCCATTAGCCAAATCCACAATATATTTTTTGCAGAATTTATTTATTTATGTATTGGTGTTTAAGGTCACATACTTATTATGCACAGTGGCTAATCGTGACCGTGACAGTTTTACGGGTGGAGGAAGCCGGAGTACCCGAAGAGAACCACCGAGGATCGACGAGCAACTGTCAGCTCCTCAACATACTAACTCTGTTCAAGTTCCGCTCAAGCAGGGTAACAGCGGTTGAAGACATGTGCACCATCGACGTGCAGTACGCCGTAGTACACGGCGTCATCGTGTCCCCATGTAGGCAACCGGGATAAACTGCCTTGCCCAAGGACACAACGCGGGTCTTCCCAGATGGGGATCGAACTCGGGACCTCTAGCATAGAAGTCCAACAGTCTGCCACTGAGCCACCGTGCTCCCATTTTTTCAGTCCAGTGAGTCTTCTGGTTGAAGTTATACGTGGAAATAGAATAGAATATACATTTATTGCAATAAATCGCCCGCATTGGGGCAGATTGCATGCATAACAATACACAAATAGTGAACAATAATTAATAGCATTAAATAATATTTAAATATGATCAGTTGAAAGTTGAAAGTGAAAACAGCAAGTGCAGTGCGGTCGCTGTGAACTGGTCGTAGTTCACGTGTGGGCAGTGATGCCCACGCATGCGTTTATCATGAAATAAAAATCATCATCAGCAATTTTTTTTTATTAATGAAGCACCGGGTTGTACCCGGTGCTTTATTTTTGATGAATATTCCTATAATTAGTATTTGGAATCTAATATTATTGCGTTCGTGAAATAGTGCCCACTCGTAGAAAGTTACCAGTCCACGGCGACCGTATTGCATAATCAAAATCATACCCCTTTACCCAACGCAGAAGATATCAAAATTTATTATTTTAAATATCATTTTTTCAAATTTTTCAAACATATTCAACAAAACCATATCATGTGACCCCTCGTTGGAACGAGCTCGTCGAGCTCGTTCCAACGAGGGGTCACATGATATGGTTCTGTTGAATTTTTTTTAAAAATAATATTTTTTCAACTACTGAATTTGCATACTACGCGGGCGGATGCGGCCGATTCGTTGGGTAAAGGGTCGGTTCGAGTAAGGATTCCAAGTATTTGGAGCCGCCGCTTGTGCATGTTGTTCGCAAACTTAGTGAAAACTTTTATCAAGACCAAAACGCGAGAGAATGAAGTATCCAGTGGGAGAGTATACGGGCCTGCGGGACAGGGACGTGGCTAGAGGTTTTCGATTGGGGGTGCAGGGTAGTGAAGTTCCAACTAGGGGGAGGGACCTGGAAGGGGAAACCCCCTCCCTGTCACCCCCAAGTTGGAAATGCACTACCGAGAAAATTTTTGAAAATGAAGCCATGAAAGGGGGCATAACATTGATTCTAGTAACTGAAATGCCAACACATTTATGATAGAATTATCAGGTTATTGTTATTTGGTATTATTCTAGGAATTGAATATGTTCTAAACAAATGCTCAAGCTGAGAACTTGAGCAATTCACACTGTCCTTACATTAAATCAGATCTTATGCAGGAATGATCAATTTTCGATGTTTCTTCATTTTGTAGCTGCGAATGATGGAATTAACTCAGGATAACGATTTTACATGATGTGATTTTCTCGAAGTGCATTTCGAGGATTTCTTTTATTACGATAAGTAAACGATCTATAGAAATCTCGTACTGATTGACATCATGCATACTTGTGAAGCTCGATATTGCGTACACTGTAGTTGTAAATAGTAACAGTTGGAATTTTTGCCGTTTTGAAACCGAGTTGGGATTTTGGGAAGTAAAGGAGACATCAGCATCACTAAAGAAGCTCTATAATCCAGATAGATGGAATTTCCATCTACTCATGACTTACAACTATAGGAATTTTGGCCAGGATTGGAGGAGAAGTGACCCCGCCCCCCCCCCCCCCCCCCACACACACACATACACATTCCCCATATCGCCAGGTCCCTGCTACGGGAATCATACGAAGGACAGTGTTGGGTAATACTCTCCACATTACAGATGATATCCTGTTTGATTGTTTACTTTGCTGAAACGTGGAACTTCACACATCAGAAGCTAAAATGTATCGTGCTTAGAAGGAAGGCATGTTGGCAGATACATTTTGGAGATTCCATTCAACAAATTTACGCACAAGTTTCCTTTCGACATGGACATGATACACATGAAAAATAAAAGTAGAGGTCCAGGTGAAAAACAAAATCATAGGACACCGATACCCAGGAAGACCTAGAAATTAGGCTGTAACTCAGGTTAGCTTAATTATCCTAGCCGTTAATAGTCTAAAATACGAGATTCTCCATAATTCTCCGAGTATTTTGAGCCCCCGTTCCCACAGCATTGTGACCGAGCATACCATTCGATTATCTGTTCTTTCATACCCGAACGCGTCCTCTTGGCGTTCTATAGGTATACCTCTGACCTTTGTCGAGTTCAGTCCTCCGAAAGATTGGTATATCGTTTTCATACGTGTGTTGCTATTCAAAACCTACATCAAGTTCGTTTTTAAACACATTCCTAACTTTTCATTTTTTTTCGTCAAATGGACTTTAAATTTTGGTCTTCGAAATTTAAGACTTTTGTTTCTACTTTGAAATGACGACTTCAAACTCAAATTCATTTTTGCAACTGTATGTCTGGATCAAATTCGATTTTGAACTGTTTCCCGCAGTTTTTAAACTTTTCCGAAACCACACTTCAAAATGTTAAGTCATCTTTCTTTTCGCCTAACCACTTTTGAACAACAATTCAGAACAAAGTTATTTTGGGGAATGATTTTATTTATAACTATAGAATATGCAGGTCATATTCTATTTTGAAATATTTCCGCCTTTTTAAACTTTTCTGAAAAGCTGACTTTCAAATATTTGAATTTGGAATAAACGAGCTTTGGTAATCTGTCACAACTCTACAGTATATTGTGGGTTGAACACGGTGATTCATTAATTAAATGTTTGATGATTATTCCTATACTTATTAATTAGTGCTTGAAATCTAATATTTATCGACCGTGAAAATAGTTCCCACCCGTGAGAAGTGACCAGTCCTCGGCGGCCGGGCAATATGTACGTTCAATTACGAACAACTTTAAACCCGTTATCCAACGCATCTATTATCAAACTTTCTGATTTTAATAAAGTTTTTTTTCAAACAGTTTTCAGCAAAACCTCCACGGCCTCGTTCTAATGGGAGGTCATATGATAATTATAGTTTTGTTGAAAAGAATTTTAATATATTTTTTTTCTTCAACCGCCCAATCTTAGATGCGGCCGATTCGATGGGAAATTCCAGAAATGTTCATTTCCGTCCAGTAATCATTGAACAAAACGACCCAGAAAAAGAAAACTTTTAGCTATATTCATGGACAGTATGATTTTAAAAGATTTCTTTCAAATTGTTGTGGGAAAATTGACTTCTTGTAATAGGGTTAATGGTGTTTTGGGCCCAAAAACTGTTGATTCCATTCAATAGAGCTGTAGGTTTTTAAATTTCTTGTTCGGTTTCGGTTTTGATTTTTCAGGTGGAAAAAAACCTCGGTTTGGTTCGGTTTTCGGTTTGTTCATGAGGCCAAGTAAAATTCAATAAAACTCATTCTTATGTCCGGACTCCGGAGTCATAACTGAATGGTAGCGAAATTGAGTGAAACTCAATGAATGCCCGAAATAAGCTATAATACATGAAGAATCAGGAAGGCCAATATAATTATTACCTAAATAATTTTATTGTGCTTGGCCATTTTTCGAGGTCTGACACCTACACACAACTTGAGGAAAGCTGCAAACACAACTAAACTGAAATGTCGGAAATTCACAGAATGTAGCCTTCCCAGAGTAGTGAGAGTACCCAGACACTGCATTGGCAGTGTCTGGGTACTCTCACTACTCTGGGATGGCTACATTCTGTGAATTTCTGCAGCAAGAGAGTATTTAATAAAAAACGAAAAACCTTAGATTACGGGATGTCGACGGTTTCGGTTTCGGGTTTTTAAAAAAACTAAAAACCTCGGTTCGGTTTCGGTTAACCTACAGCTCTACCGTTCAATACATTGTAACAACAATCCAAACTGTAATATATTTTGGTATACTTTTATAATTAGACATTTATTTGTTTCGATTTTCTTTCCCAGAATTGCTCATTATCAAACTCGGGTGATATGGCTTCAAACTCGACTGATATGAGCCGATCCCGGTTGATATGAACCAAACTAGAGTTGTCCCTCTCGATCTAGGCGCACTCGTTTGTTTACATCGAAATGTTCACATTTTTTCGTCGAACACAAACACGAAAATTGGCGTTATCGGGCATGGTGGGGTGGTTCCAAGCAGAGTTTGATGACGAATTGAAGATGGCAATAAATATTGATTAGACGGATGAAGAAAACAAAGAAGACACTTGTCCAGAAGATTCATCGCAAACTAAAATATAAAAGTCGTAAACGAAGATTCATCTCAGGAGGATAAGAGGTACGTCTCGGCTTCCATAAAGGGGACGAGAAAGTAAACGTCAGACTTTGTGAAGTGAATGAGAAAGAATAACACTGTCAGAAAACTGTGACATATCTGAAATTTTTCGGTAATTATTTGTTTCAGTTTGATAAATAAAGTGCTTATTACGTGGTTATGTTCATATCGGCCGAGATATCAGCCCTCAGTAACAAAACATCAGCCTTCGACTTTCGGTCTCAGGCTGATATGAATTTATCTCGTGCTGATAACTCGACCAATATGAAACTAACCAAATAATAACCTTTAACTCTTTTGGCGCGACAGGCAACTAAAGTCGACCGACGGCAGACCGCAGAAAGACACTGCAGTAGTCATTTTCGCCAACTGTGTGTGTCATTTCCAAGTGCTTTTAACCCTTACCCAACGCAGACGATATCAAAATTTATTATTTTAAATACCATTTTTTCAAATTTTTCAAAAACTTACAACAAAACCATATCACGTGACCCCTCGTTGGAACGAGCTCGTTCCAACGAGGGGTCACATGATATGGTTTTGTTGAAACTTTTTGATAAAATAATATTTTTTCAACTGCAGAAGTTGCATATTACGCGGGGGGTTGCGGCCGATTCGTTGGGTAAAGGGTTGAACAAACATACGTTTTCCTATGTTTCATGCACCATTTATGTCCTATCCATGAACAACGATATCGTCCCATGAAAGTATAAAAATCCCATTTAAATATATACAGAAAATCATTTGACAAACTGTCAATGAGATAGATCAGTAGAACATCTTTTAAAATAATAACGCTTTAAATCTAACAACCTACACTTTTTGTAAAATTCCTGATGAATATTAGGCGCTAAGAATTCTGCTTCTCAGATTATTCCACGCCAAAAGAATTAAATATGTCGGGGTCAAGTTTCAGTGGCGTAACGATCATACAACGAGGTTAAGGCGTGTTCTAAGGGTCCCCAACAATTGCCACGTTTTTAGGGGGCAATACATTTCCAAACTTTTGGGAAAATATCATTATTAAGGGTCTCAAAACAGTGCTGTAGTTGAAGCATTGACGTTGGATGATTCAATATCAGCTTGCATAAAGAAACGGGGCGATATTCTCTGAAACCAATTACGGCGTTGTGAACGTGGCACATAACAACATTAGTGCAGCGGCCAAACGCAAAAAGAGCTCTAGTTTTCGAGATACCCCTACCCACGGTAGAACAAGTTCAAACGGGTGTTATTTTGAAGATATTTATATGAGAAGACAGAAAATAGAAGTTTTAGATGCAAAAAATGGTGGCAGGTATGTTTTTAGACACTTTTATAACGCCACCCAAATATTGTTTTGGAAAATTACCATTTTTCAAATTCTGTCCAGTACACAAGTGGAGGTTACAGTTTCTGATAAAATAATCTACCAATGGGTGTGGCATGCACGTCGCACCTCACATCAAAAACAAAAACTCACCAGTATTAAAGACCTCATGCGACACTAGAGCATTTTGGTCAAATTTGAACCTGCAGAATAGCGTTTCGAGAAAATTGCTCCCCGAAATTTATGAAGCACATTCCCGCCTTGCACCACGAGCAAGTTTTGTCATATCGAGAGTTTATTGGACCCCTCTTCCAGTTAATTTGGGACAATATCAATCAGTAGTGTGAGGTTTGGGATGAATATTGCGGTTTTAACAAACCCTCCCCCATACGAAAAAAAAATCAAAATTATCTCCCTTGATATCCATACAATGAAACTGCAGGTTTCCATACAACGATCGCTGTAATCAGGGGAAATAATTATTTCGACTCCACAGTGCTTGTTCACTTTCTCTCTGATTCGAAAGCGATAGATAACAACGTTGAATAACCGTTTTAAATATTCTGTCTATTACACTTTTAAATTTCTGCTTACCTTATTGATTAGCAGACTCTCACAGGTTGGTTTTCAAATGAATAATATGATAAATTAGATGCAATAAGTTGGTTTTAAAAGTCATCCTCGAACTATGGGAATAAGCACGTTTTTGTTACGTCTGTGGTAACGGCACGCTGAACGAAATAAAAACTATGGAAACGCGAATGGGCAATAATGTATTTCTGCCTAAAAACAAAGTATGTCGGTGGGGGGGGGGGGGGGCAGCATATAATAACTGTCCTGGTTGATGACAGGCTATGTGTGTACTGTTCGCAGCAACTTGTTCAGTTTCCACAATGAAGAAATGATTTATCCCGTTTCGATAACAACGTTTGTAAGTTAGCACATGGGCGCAGAGGGGGGGGGGGGGGGGGGGGCATTATATGTTATGTCCCCCGCACTCCTCCCACATATATAGGTCCGATAGCAGCTGAAATTGTTCGAGCAATGCTGCAATAGGCGGAAATCACGTATTTTCACCTTACTTTTTCTAAATTTCCGACCACAGGGCCAAACCATGGTTAGCCTTGCAATGCTGCAATAGACGTAAATCGCGTGTTTTCAGTTTACTTTTTCAAAATTTTCGGCCGCAGGGCCAAACAGTGGTTGGCCCTTCACGCCCCCCCCCCCCCCCATACACACACACGCACTCTAAGAGAGAGATTTGCGCCCATGAGTTAACAAGACATTTGCTAACATTAGCGGGACTTGCCTTTTTTTTCGTGGCGACTATCGTCAGTTATATAACTTGATGATTAATAATAAGTTACTCGACCAAAAATCTATGCAATTTTCTTAAGGCAGTATAATTGCATTGCAGATGGAGAGTTCATCACGTACGAAGCGCAAAGCAGAGGGTTGTGAAGACGGTGCCCGTGCGACAGCAAGAAGATGCGAGTTCGACATTAGGAGTCAGTGTTTCATATGCGGTTCCTCTACCAAACGATTGCCCAACAAAAGCAGGGAACGATTGACTGAAATATGTACTGTGACTGGTGAGTCTACGTGGCATAAGGTGGCATAAGGTTATGGATGCCGCTAAAACTAGAGGCGGCAGTTGTATTGAATCACGCATGCTGCTTTACCGAGACTTGTTCGCATTTGATGCAAAATATCATCACACTTGTTATTCCCACTATATATCAGAAAGAAACATAAAGGCTGCAGTATCAAAGCTGTCTGGTGAATCGCAATCGTCTGACCACGACAAAGCCTTCCCTGTCCACATAGAAGAGTCAATAATGTGCTCGAACGAACCAAACGTCCTTACTCTTGCTGAACAACATTCAAAGTTTAGCCTTCTCCTACGTGAACAAAATGTTCCCGAAGAAATCATCGGAGCTTATAGATCCTGGAAACTAAAACAAAAACATAAGAAACAGTTTTGTGAAAGAATTAGCTTCATTGCGAGACCAGGTTTCTCTGACTTGATTTGCTCTAGTTCTGTGACAGTTGGTGACGCCTTAAGAAAAGCATCAGCACTCCAGGATGAACTGAATGAAACTCATGGTGAGGATGAGATGGATTGGTCTAGGGGTGATATTTCTGGGGACACCGACCAAGAAGAAAGTGTAGTGCTTCACAGGGCAGCTGGTATTTTAAGACGGAGCATAGCTCAAACAAGCATTGACCCAAAGACTTATCCCCCCAGTTGTGATATCGATTCCCCAAAATGTCGCGACTTTGTCCCGAATCAACTGTATGACTTTATACGATGGATATCTAACGAGACTGCATACCATCAAGTAAAGACAACTGAGGAAGAAATAGATATGAGGGCGGTCTTCATCTGCCACAGTCTTATTGCATTATCTCAGAACAAACGGACTCCATTGACCCTTGCAACTGCACTCTACATACGTCATAATGTAGGAAGTAAGCAATTGATAGATGCCATGTACAATCTGGGACTATGTGTGTCATATGACGAAGTGAGACGATTTCTTTCGTCGGTAGCTGTAGACCAGATATCGCGTTCTTGTGTAACATATGTACCACAGGGCATTCAAAAAGTGGAAATGGAAAGAAGTGAAACGCTTATAAGTGCCGCCATTGATAATTTTGACACAAACGAGGAAACGCTAGATGCTAAACACACGACACATTCGATGGCAGCAGTACTGTATCAAAACTCGGAAACATCAGAAGGAAATAGTACCGACGATTACCGTCTCCTTCGTTCAAAGGAAAAGGTATTGTGTACATCGAACATATTCGACGAGCAGATAATCCGATTTCCATTGGCCCAAAATAAGCCAGAGCCACCTGTGGTCACCGTGCCAGATTTCTTGGATGTAAACTTCGCGTGTGTCTCTGTGGCAGTCAGACAGGATCTTTTGTGGATATTGGCAAGATGGCGAGGATCGGACAGAGTTAAGGTCCCTGCATGGACAGCATTCAATGCAACTTTTTTGGAAGATGCCATTCCCACCACAACAGTTAGGTATCTTCCATTTGTTAGGGCACGCCCAACTGACTTGTCCACTGTATACACCACCTTGTTGAAACTTGTTTTTGTGGCCAAAGAAAAGGGACAACCCCATGTTGTTGTCACGGCAGATTTGGGGATTTATAGTAAAGCCCAGCAAGTAGTTTGGAGCAACCTAAGAGACCTCTGTGGTAAAGTGACGATGCGACTTGGCGGCATGCATCTGTTGATGGCATACATTGCGAGTATTGGAAAGTTATTTGGGGATGGGGGAGCCACAGATCTATTGATATCTGCCAACATTTATGCACCCGCGACAGCGCGCTTAATGCTGGATGGAAAACACCTGAACAGAGGTGTCAGGGGCCTGAAACTATTGTATGAAGCTCTCTCTCGATTGCTACTCTCTTCCGCACAAACGTGGTGTGCTGAAAATAACCAGTCGTGGGTTGATGTTACCTCGGAGCAACTCGTTCAGCAGGTGTTTACAGGTGAGCCCTTACAGAAAATTGAAATTTCGACAATTGATCTTTCAACTCTTGAAACTTCATTGCAAAGGTTTAGAGCTATGGGAAGATCAACATCAGCAACATTTAAATTCTGGGACGATTTTATCCAAGCAGTTGGTATCAAGTTGAGACCCATAAGGGCTGAACGGTCTGCTGACTTTGAACTTCACCTAAGCTCTATCTGTGAGGCTATTCCTTATTTTGTGATGGCCGATAGACAGCACTATGCTCGATATGCCCCGATCTATGTTGCCGAGATGAGGAATCTACAGAAGGAGCATCCGGTAGCGGCTGAACATTTGAAAAAAAAGGGGGGGGGGGGGGGTTGTAGTTCGTCGGAGCAATAAGCATGGCTTCAACTGTGTTCCAGCTGACCAGGCTCTAGAACAGACAGTGAATAGAGACGCGACGAGTTCTGGGGGAGTGATTGGTTTTACTATGCGAAAAGCGGCTTTGAAGAGATGGCTCATGACGCGGCATGTGACAACAGCATATTCTGAAAGGTTTGGTGCCTTATTTTCGAAAGATGAGGCGACGACGGAGCATTCCGAAGCCCATACAAGCAGATTGGCTAGAGATTCTCGGGACGTAAATTTAATAGTGGACTGTGTCGAGGAACAGTTTGAAAATCCCTTTGACCATGACCGTGTACCAACTTCTCTTGTAAATATTGTGACGGGACAGGTTGCGTCTAAAGAGGTAGAAAAAAGGCCTTTCGGAGATTGTAGAAACTGGCAGGTCACACATGATGAAATCTGCCAAAGAGCGGTTAATTATCGGAAAGTCAAAGTGCTTTTGGGATAAGAGTCAAAAATTGCGAACTCCAACTTTCTCTGACACGAGGAAATGTATTAATCTTGGCAAAACTAAGAAAGTGTCATGTAGTAGTAAAGTTCTTTTTCGCCGTCTCCTGGTCGTGTCGAATGTTCGAGAGATCGATCTGAAGGACGTCTTGCAATATGAGCTGGCGGGTGTCCCACCAGCCCTGTTCAGCGACGATGGGACCATGCGCAAGACAAACAAATCTGATCTAGCTAAGAAACTGGAGTCCTTGTGTGAAATACCAACTGTTTTGCCAAGCGTTTGTAGTGATTTTGGAGACCCTTTCGAATCTGCGTACATATTCGATGGTATGGCCCTATTTCAGAGTCTAACGAAGCTCGTTTTAAAACTTTCAATGACATCACCGACCAAGTGGTCCGAAGAGTGAAGCTGATATTTGGGAAGGAATATCTTGACAATAGCTTTACGTGTGTCGTTTTAGTATTTGACAGATATGACAAAGTGAATTCTGTGAAGTCCTATGAGCGGTCACGCCGTGGAGCGAATGGACTCTGTGGATCAAGTGATATGATACAAAGTCATCAAATCATTGGTGGGCGTGATGTTGCGAACTACAGAGTTTTTTTGAAGAGCTCTGCCAACAAAGCTGCTCTTGCAGCGTTCGTTTGTGATTCGCTTTGTTCTGTGCTCCCTGGACAGATTCCCAATGGTAAGAGAGTTATACTGGCAGGTGGGTTTAAAGATGGTACCAAAGTAATGGAGATTAAAACTGGTGATTCAGCGAGTAGGCCGGATCTCTCATCCACCCAGGAAGAGGCGGATACAAGAATGATATTACATTGCATCAATCTGGCTCCAAGTCACAAAAGAGTCGTTGTTCGTTCAGATGATACCGATGTTTTTGTCCTCCTGCTATATTACTACAGTCAAGAATCACTTTCCACGGAAATATTCATGCATGCAGGGCATGCGGGCAAACAAGTGACCCATGAAAGATTTATCCCAATCCACGATATAGTAAATGAACTGGGAACCAGTGTATGTCGATGTCTACCTGCTATGCATGCACTAACAGGCTGCGATACCACCAATGCCTTATTCCGAATAGGGAAACTAATCGAAAACATTGAGGTTATCTCCGATGATCTACGCTTCTTTGAACAGCAAGAAGCTGTGTTCTTCTACTGTACAAAAAGAAGAAACAGAAAGCCAGCAATCTGAATGAACTCAGATACGTTGTTGCATCAACAACAGACTCTGCTTGTGCCGCATTACCACCAACCGAAGGATCATTTAGACTACATGCCCTGCGTGCTCATCTGCAGACGGTTCTCTGGCAAAATAGTCACATCAATAACCCACCTGACTTAGATCCAACCGACTTTGGATGGAACAAATGTGAAGATAGTTTGTTCGAACCAACATTGAACGATCAAGAGTCGGCGCCAGTTCAACTCAGAAATACTACTCATCTGTACTGCAAAGATACACAATGTCTAGTCCCAACAAAGTGTCCTTGTCTACAGGCTGGGCTAGCTAGTATAGACCTCTGTTCGTGTGACGACTGTCCTAACAGTCCGACAATTGACGATGCCAGTGATGAAGACTGTACTTCCGATGACGACGAATTTTACCTCTCATTCGGTAGAACAATAATAACACTGTTCATTCTGTTTTAGTAATCTAGGTAGGAGATACCTCTATAAAGCTGTGTCTATGCAAATTGCTTGGGATAAATGAAAACGAGTCAAAACAACATCACTTATAGAACTGCCAACATTCTATGTAGACAGACTGTTTCTTATTTTTATAATTCATCGTTGCTGACCAGGTGAGACCTCCGGACACAAGGTCAGAGTTTCTGCTAAATATTACTAACTCTCCTCAGAACACCCCCCCCCCCCTCCCCCGTACCCCCTTCCCTCGCTGCCTGGCACCACGCTTTTTGGTCGGCGTCAGTTAAGAAAAAAGCCTTTTCAGAACCATGTGTTGGGGCATTTTGAATTCATGGAAACATTCTTACCTATCCCAAACAATTAGCCTTTCTGACTGCATCTGTGTCGTCGTAACACACGTCACTCTCGAAAATTTGCAGGTTTATACATCCACGATTTGCTTGGGGTTGTGGTATATATAACAAAACTATGGTATTACTCTCAAAATGAGACAATTATTTTACCATTCAATAACACAAAATGAACCAATTCATTTATTAAAATTTCAATGTCTAGTGGAACCAAGACTCTTGGATTTAAACTATTATCGCGAAAATAGGTGAATTCCTGAATAGTTTTGCCTTCGGCTTATAGAAAAAGTGTGTAATGCTCTTCAATAATGATAACGTCATTTCGACATTCAAATGTGGTGTGGGGGAAAATATTTTTATGGTACATAAAGGTGCCCAAACATGAAGCATTTGCTGTATAAGAAATGGAACCACCACACCCACTTTTCCACACAAAAGTCATCAACAGCCATCATATATCATCAAAATAAAGATAGCCACCACCATTTTCACCAATTTAAAATATCATTTTTATGCACATAATGTATAAATCCATCGAAAAAAATTAGTTTCAACTTGTTCTACCTTGGGTAGGGGTATTGGACTACTTTTTGCGTTTGGCTGCTGCACTACATGAGGCAGTATTTCAAATGACGAAACAGTTTTAATTTTAATTAATTTACAAACGTGGTTGCATTCTGCACAAGTTGTTACATCAAACCGTCGAAGCAGTATTCGAAACAAGCCAATGCCAACATGACTCCTTCTCAGTTAAAGTGCTGTCCATCTGACGAAGGGACGAACACAGAAAGGAACGAAGGACGAAGGAAAATCACCATCAAGAAAATTTTAATTAATGAAGCACCGTAATATTAATTACATTTTTGACTATTCTATAATTATGTCTGAAATGTGATATTTTAGGGTCCGCGGATATACATGTATTGCCCACCCATGGAAAGTGACCAGTCCACGTCGGCCAAACTGTAACCACTAACCATCACTAGAACTTCTTGAGCTGGTCAGTGCCGGGTGGATTTTATACTGAATAGTATGTCAGTGTGCTTGACTAAAGGCCCCCAATATTACTGTTACGCCACTGGTCAAGTTCTATTTGGAAATATTTCCAACTATTTTTCACACTCTCGGCAAAACGGAACTTATCCATTTGCACTCGAGGGACACTTTTTCCGGCCTGGTCACAAGCTACGTCATAATGTAATTAAGGGAGATGACAGCAAGGTAAATGTGTGGTGTAGACTAATCAATATTTTCAACGTGCAGCCTTAGGGCTGCACTTTGAAAATATTAATTGGTCTACCCTAAACAATAAATATGGACTGTTCCTATTGCTACCATGGAACTGACATGGAAGATACCACCAGGGTTCAAGTGGTTAAAATTCAAGTGATATTCGTTTCTTTCCAATAGCAAACCTCAGAAGCAAATGATGTTTCCAAACTTCTATAAATATATAATATCATTGCTAAGTTCGATTTTGAACTACGTTTGATTTTCACATATTTTCAGCCAAATTGGATTTTGGGAGTTTCAGCAATTTCTCAATGTCGAAACAAATTAAAAACAACTTGGAATAAAATAATTTTGGCATACTTGTTTTACACAACATGTAGACTAAGGTTTCCTACTTTACTATACAACTTGTACGAAAAAAAATGGGCTTTGACATTTTTATTTTTCTGTCCAATAACGATTGAACGCACTTGAAATTTATACAATTTTAAAATCGATTTTACAACGACCCAGAATAATATACCTTTTGACATGGCTTTGGAACTATACAATGTTTTGGGCAAATGTGATTTTGAAAAATTTCAGACTTCTTTCAAAATTTTGTTGGAAAATTCATTTGTTTTCGCATTGTAATCGGTGGCAAGAGTTAAAACTTAGGTGACCACCGTTTTCGCCTACCGAGGATTGCGTGTGAGGTTTCGTGTTCTGTCGGAGTTTCTTCCGGGACAAGTTGTTCATTTTTATTAAAACTCGATCATTTTATTAGGATCAGACAGTGAAGAATACCCCACCCCCTCCCTTTCCTTTAGCATTTTGGCACCAAAACACCTTGGCAATAAAATATCCAGAATGGCTGGAGTGTGGCTACGGCATTGGTCTTCAAACCGAAAGGTCCAGGGTTCGATTCCCGCCAGAGGTAACTGCGATGTGTCCTTGGGCAAGGCACTTAATCCCGATCGCCCAACGCTGTTATTAATTAGCTTCCCTCTTCAAAAATTTAAATGAGCTTACGTGAAATTGAAGGGAAGATTTTGGAAAAGGAACCACCGGAGGGCCACACTGGCCTTTCATTTTCTTAATGTGCCCCAGACGTTGAGGGCGATAGTGGGATACTTCCTCTCGAGTCCATCCCCAACTCGCCGCAGCGCACCTAGGATGGTGCTTCACATCTTCACCGTTGATTGAAATGTGCCCCTCCCACTCCCACCCCACCCCACCCCCTCTCCACCCTTCCAGAATCCTGGATCTGCCAGTGGGCATGATTTCTCGCAGGTATTCTAGATTTACAATCGCTGGAGATTAGTATGGGCCAAATGGATTTGATTGTGATGCGTCACAGATTATATTCTCGGTAGTTCACAAGGTTTTCGTGTGAACAGTATTGGTATAGTTTCTCAAAAACGAGTTTCAGTTTTTCCACAACTTCTGCACAACAATATATTCATCTGGAAGCATCACTAAATCTTTGGACATGAAAAAAAAATTGCGCCTTTTTGGTTCAAATTCCATAATTTCTCACATCATGTCAAATCACGAGAAACTGTTCTCTGATTTTAATCCTGTACAATCTCGGTGTCGTGATGTGGACTCTCCTTCCAAAGATAATACCTCGTAACTTTTTTCGGGCCTATCTGCCATATTTTCTTTATTTAATTTTAGAGTATTGGCAGTCAATGTATGCACTTCCCCAATGACCTGATTCAATTTGTTTCTTCATTAGCCCTTTACCCAACGTAACGGCCAAAACCGGCCAGCGTTATTCTCAAAAATCGCCAAATAATTTTCAAAATATTTTCATTTTTTGTCTCAAAAACTTAGGTTATGACCCCTCGTTGGAACGAGCTCGTCGAGCTCGTTCAAACAAGGGGTCATAACCTATGTTTTTGAGACAAAAAATGAAAAAAATTAGTTATTCAATAATTTTTTTGCAAGTTTCGTCTGCTTTTCATGTTAGGTAAAGAGTTAGACAACAGCAACATCTCACGCCCGGGATTACAATTGTACTATTCTACAAGCCATCTCACACCCCGGATTACAATTGTACTATTCGACAAGCCATCTCACACCCGCGATTACAATTGGACTATTCGACAAGCCATCTCACACCCCGGATTACAATTGTACTATTCGACAAGCCATCTCACACCCGCGATTACAATTGGACTATTCGACAAGCCATCTCACACCCCGGATTACAATTGTACTATTCGACAAGCCATCTCACACCCGCGATTACAATTGGACTATTCGACAAGCCATCTCACACCCGCGATTACAATTGTACTATTCGACAAGCCATCTCACACCCGCGATTACAATTGTACTATTCTACAAGCCATCTCACACCCGCGATTACAATTGTACTATTCGGCAAGCCATCTCACACCAGAGATTACAATTGTACTATTCGACAAGCCATCTCACACCCGCGATTACAATTGTACTATTCAACAAGCCATCTCACACCCGCGATTACAATTGTACTATTCGACAAGCCATCTCACACCCCGGATTACAATTGTACTATTCTACAAGCCATCTCACACCCCGGATTACAATTGTACTATTCGACAAGCCATCTCACACCCCGGATTACAATTGTACTATTCTACAAGCCATCTCACACCCCGGATTACAATTGTACTATTCGACAAGCCATCTCACACCCGCGATTACAATTGTACTATTCGGCAAGCCATCTCACACCAGAGATTACAATTGTACTATTCGACAAGCCATGTCACACCCGCGATTACAATTGTACTATTCGACAAGCCATCTCACACCCGGGATTACAATTGTACTATTCTACAAGCCATCTCACACCCCGGATTACAATTGTACTATTCGACAAGCCATCTCACACCCGCGATTACAATTGTACTATTCGGCAAGCCATCTCACACCAGAGATTACAATTGTACTATTCTACAAGCCATCTCACACCCCGGATTACAATTGTACTATTCGACAAGCCATCTCACACCCGCGATTACAATTGTACTATTCGGCAAGCCATCTCACACCAGAGATTACAATTGTACTATTCGACAAGCCATCTCACACCCGGGATTACAATTGTACTATTCGACAAGCCATCTCACACCCCGGATTACAATTGTACTATTCGACAAGCCATCTCACACCCGCGATTACAATTGTACTATTCGACAAGCCATCTCACACCCGGGATTACAATTGTACTATTCTACAAGCCATCTCACACCCCGGATTACAATTGTACTATTCGACAAGCCATCTCACACCCGCGATTACAATTGTACTATTCGGCAAGCCATCTCACACCAGAGATTACAATTGTACTATTCGACAAGCCATCTCACACCCGCGATTACAATTGTACTATTCGACAAGCCATCTCACGCCCGGGATTACAATTGTACTATTCTACAAGCCATCTCACACCCCGGATTACAATTGTACTATTCGACAAGCCATCTCACACCCGCGATTACAATTGTACTATTCGGCAAGCCATCTCACACCAGAGATTACAATTGTACTATTCGACAAGCCATCTCACACCCGCGATTACAATTGTACTATTCGACAAGCCATCTCACACCCGGGATTACAATTGTACTATTCTACAAGCCATCTCACACCCCGGATTACAATTGTACTATTCGACAAGCCATCTCACACCCGCGATTACAATTGTACTATTCGGCAAGCCATCTCACACCAGAGATTACAATTGTACTATTCGACAAGCCATCTCACACCCGGGATTACAATTGTACTATTCGACAAGCCATCTCACACCCCGGATTACAATTGTACTATTCGACAAGCCATCTCACACCCCGGATTACAATTGTACTATTCTACAAGCCATCTCACACCCCGGATTACAATTGTACTATTCGACAAGCCATCTCACACCCGCGATTACAATTGTACCATTCGGCAAGCCATCTCACACCAGAGATTACAATTGTACTATTCGACAAGCCATCTCACACCCGCGATTACAATTGTACTATTCGACAAGCCATCTCACACCCGCGATTACAATTGTACTATTCTACAAACCATCTCACACCCCGGATTACAATTGTACTATTCGACAAGCCATCTCACACCCGCGATTACAATTGTACTATTCGGCAAGCCATCTCACACCAGAGATTACAATTGTACTATTCGACAAGCCATGTCACACCCGCGATTACAATTGTACTATTCGACAAGCCATCTCACACCCGGGATTACAATTGTACTATTCTACAAGCCATCTCACACCCCGGATTACAATTGTACTATTCGACAAGTCATCTCGCACCCGCGATTACAATTGTACTATTCGGCAAGCCATCTCACACCAGAGATTACAATTGTACTATTCGACAAGCCATCTCACACCCGGGATTACAATTGTACTATTCGACAAGCCATCTCACACCCCGGATTACAATTGTACTATTCGACAAGCCATCTCACACCCGCGATTACAATTGTACTATTCGACAAGCCATCTCACACCCGGGATTACAATTGTACTATTCTACAAGCCATCTCACACCCCGGATTACAATTGTACTATTCGACAAGCCATCTCACACCCGCGATTACAATTGTACTATTCGGCAAGCCATCTCACACCAGAGATTACAATTGTACTATTCGACAAGCCATCTCACACCCGCGATTACAATTGTACTATTCGACAAGCCATCTCACACCCGGGATTACAATTGTACTATTCTACAAGCCATCTCACACCCCGGATTACAATTGTACTATTCGACAAGCCATCTCACACCCGCGATTACAATTGTACTATTCGGCAAGCCATCTCACACCAGAGATTACAATTGTACTATTCGACAAGCCATCTCACACCCGCGATTACAATTGTACTATTCGACAAGCCATCTCACACCCGGGATTACAATTGTACTATTCTACAAGCCATCTCACACCCCGGATTACAATTGTACTATTCGACAAGCCATCTCACACCCGCGATTACAATTGTACTATTCGGCAAGCCATCTCCCACCAGAGATTACAATTGTACTATTCGACAAGCCATCTCACACCCGGGATTACAATTGTACTATTCGACAAGCCATCTCACACCCCGGATTACAATTGTACTATTCGACAAGCCATCTCACACCCGCGATTACAATTGTACTATTCGACAAGCCATCTCACACCCGGGATTACAATTGTACTATTCTACAAGCCATCTCACACCCCGGATTACAATTGTACTATTCGACAAGCCATCTCACACCCGCGATTACAATTGTACTATTCGGCAAGCCATCCCACACCCGGGATTACAATTGTACTATTCTACAAGCCATCTCACACCCCGGATTACAATTGTACTATTCGACAAGCCATCTCACACCCGCGATTACAATTGTACTATTCGGCAAGCCATCTCACACCAGAGATTACAATTGTACTATTCGACAAGCCATCTCACACCCGCGATTACAATTGTACTATTCGACAAGCCATCCCACACCCGGGATTACAATTGTACTATTCTACAAGCCATCTCACACCCCGGATTACAATTGTACTATTCGACAAGCCATCTCACACCCGCGATTACAATTGTACTATTCGGCAAGCCATCTCACACCAGAGATTACAATTGTACTATTCGACAAGCCATCTCACACCCGGGATTACAATTGTACTATTCGACAAGCCATCTCACACCCGGGATTATAATTGTACTATTCTACAAGCCATCTCACACCCCGGATTACAATTGTACTATTCGCCAAGCCATCTCACACCCGCGATTACAATTGTACTATTCGGCAAGCCATCTCACACCCGCGATTACAATTGTACTATTCGGCAAGCCATCTCACACCAGAGATTACAATTGTACTATTCGACAAGCCATCTCACACCCGGGATTACAATTGTACTATTCTACAAGCCATCTCACACCCCGGATTACAATTGTACTATTCGACAAGCCATCTCACACCCGCGATTACAATTGTACTATTCGGCAAGCCATCTCACACCAGAGATTACAATTGTACTATTCGACAAGCCATCTCACACCCGGGATTACAATTGTACTATTCGACAAGCCATCTCACACCCGGGACTATAATTGTACTATTCGATAAACCATCTCACACCCGGGATTATGAGTGTACTATTCGATAAGCCATCTCACTCCCGGGATTACAATTGTACTATTCGACAAGACATCTCACACCCGGGATTACAATTGTACTATTCGACAAGCCATCTCACACCCGGGATTACAATTGTACTATTCGACAAGCCATCTCACACCCGGGATTACAATTGTACTAACGATAAACCATCTCACACCCGGGATTATGAGTGTACTATTCGATAAGACATCTCACACCCGGGATTATGAGTGTACTATTCGACAAGCCATCTCACACCCGGGATTACATTTGTGCTATTCGACATGCAATCCCACACCCGGGGTAACAATTGTACTATTCTACAAGCCATCTCACACCCCGGATTACAATTGTACTATTCGACAAGCCATCTCACACCCGGAATTACAATTGTACTATTCGACAATCCGTCTCACACCCGAGATTACGATTGTACTATTCGACAAGCCATCTCACACCCGGGATTACAATTGTACTATTCGATAAACCATCTCACACCCGAGAATATGAGTGTACTATTCGACAAGCCATCTCACACCCGGGATTATGAGTGTACTATTCGACAAGCCACCTCACACCCGCGATTACAATTGGACTATTCGACAAGCCATCTCACACCCGGGATTACAATTGTACTATTCGACAAGCCATCTCACACCCGCGATTACAATTGTACTATTCGATAAACCATCTCACATCCGGGATTATGAGTGTACTATTCGATAAGCCATCTCACACCCGGGATTATGAGTGTACTATTCGACAAGCCATCTCACACCCGGGATTATGAGTGTACTATTCGACAAGCCATCACACACCCGCGATTACAATTGGACTATTCGACAAGCCATCTCACACCCGGGATTACAATTGTACTATTCGACAAGCCATCTCACACCCGCGATTACAATTGTACTATTCGATAAACCATCTCACACCCGGGATTATGAGTGTACTATTCGATAAGCCATCTCACACCCGGGATTATGAGTGTACTATTCGACAAGCCATCTCACACCCGGGATTACATTTGTGCTATTCGACATGCAATCCCACATCCGGGATAACAATTGTACTATTCGACAAGCCATCTCACACCTCGGATTACAATTGTACTATTCGACAAGCCACCTCACACCCGGGATTACAATTGTACTATTCGACAAGCCATCTCACACCCGGGATTACAATTGTACTATTCGACAACCATCTCACACCCGGGATTACAATTGTACTATTCGACAATCCGTCTCACACCCGAGATTACGATTGTACTATTCGACAAGCCATCTCACACCCGGGATTACAATTGTACTATTCGACAAGCCACCTCACACCCGGGATTACAATTGTACTATTCGACAATCCGTCTCACATCCGAGATTACGATTGTAATAATTCTGGCATTAACTGTGCGCTTGTGAATTTCGCAATGTTTTCCTCCCTCGCGTTATATTCCATTGTCTAATTCTTGCATCTCTACATGCTCGATTGCCATTCAACAAGTTCAAATTATAATTCAATATTATTTTATTTCGGTGCACGGTAATTTTGTTTTTTTCACGACACTATACACACCCACTGCCACCTGACACTGCCCTGTTTATAGTCGCTAATTCATCATTTAACTTTTCACTTCGTATCAACACGATGAGCATTCTTTTGTCAAAGCTTTCAATAAAAGTCACAGAATGAAAAGATATACAAACATAATTGGGTAAATCGACCCGCTAACACTATCTACCCGACACAATTAACGACCAACAATGATGAGTTTAATTATAGGTTAACCGGATACCATATAGGTAGGTAATTGCTACGTTGTCGATTTCACGTGGATATAAAATATCTATTTACCGTCGGACGTCCCCTCGTGGACTGACAGGTTTTCAATTTTTTGACATTGCGCTTTACGGGATGTCATGAATAAAAACTGAATTTCCCTCGCACTGAAAAGAAAAAATGTTCTTTATTTAATTTGAAAACAATGATATTTCCCATCGGTTCTTGAACCCTTCCCAACAGGATTATTTGTGCTCTTCCTTTCGCAGGCCTGGAAATAACTCGCGAATGACCGTTTAGGTTACATTGGGGTTACTCCAATTATAAAATACCCAAACGAACTACTGTTACAAAGTAATACAACATAACCTATAAACCCTTTGAATCATGGTTGTATATTCCATGTCAGTTCCATGGTAGGAATAGGAAGAGTCCATATTTATTATTTGGGGTTAAACTACTAATCTCACGTGTTTTGTCAGACAATCTTTGACTTGAGTATCTCGACTCAAAGGTTGAGCATTGCATCTACATATGAATAGACTGACAGCATACCGTTTCATCCTAAAAGGATTTCCGCCAAACTATGTAGCAACAACTAACGCCAAGATCGAGGAGCCTATGATTGCAGGGTAAGGCCTCTCCCAGTCCAAACATGGCCTTAAAGACTGTATTTTATTATATTTTTGTTTTGTTTTTTTTTTTTGGGGGGGGGGTGGTACGTACGAAACCAATAAAAATAAAATACAGGATTTCAGGCGATGTTTGATACCCCGACCCCCACCCCCGCCCTCCATGTTATAACTCCTGTGCCAACGGCTAAGAAGGGTGCTGTATCGTGAAAGGAGCTCTGCACTTGAACACCGGCTGTAATTTTGGACTGCCTGATTCTTGAAGTAATAACTTTATTAAATCAACTTGACGTAATAAAGTTATCACTTCAAGAATTGTGCAGTCAAAAGCTATAACTCTTGGTCACTGGATACTCATTGATGGAGCCTGGAAATTTGAAACATGCTGCTAAAAAAACTTCATTTTGTTGGCCAAAAAAATAACGTGATTTCTTTATACCAAGAGACACCAGAAGTCTCCATTTAATAACTAATTTAATTTTCTTGGAGGACCCTCCCTCAACCCCACCCTCTATCATTGCTTATGACTTCGGCACTCGCGGCATATGCCTTCGGTACCGGACATTTTTGAAAGAGGCCCGTAACAGAATTAATCTTCTTCCTCTCCCAGCCTTGACTAACGATCGTTAGGTGTTGCTATTTATATTGTTGGATATCCCGTTAGGGGGGGGGGGGGGGGGGTGGCTCAGTGGTAGACTGTTGGACTTCTGTGCTAGAGGTCCCGAGGTCGATCCCTGTCTGGGACGACCCGCGTTGTGTCTTTGGGCAAGGCACTTTATCCCGGCTACCTACATGGGGGCACGATGACGCCGTATACTAAGGCGTGCTGCGCGTCGATGGTGCACATGTCTTCAACCGCTGTAACCCTGCTTGAGCGGAGCTTGAACAGAGTTAGAATGTTGAGGAGCTGACAGTTGCTCGGCGATGCTCGGTGGTTCTCTCTGGGTACTCCAACTTCCTCCACCCGTAAAACTGTCACGGTCACCATTAGCCATTGTGCACAAGTATGTGACCTTAAACACCAATAAATAATAAATAATCCCGCTAGGACGTAAAACAGCATGACTGGCATAGTAAAAACAGAGAAGGCTGAGAAACATCACAACACATATTTTCCTATGGATTACCACAATGCTACACAACATAACCCGCCAACGGATGACGATATAAGCTCTTTATTTTAAGGTCTGTTCCGACACCGGGAACGATGCAAAGAAAATACCACCAACATCTGCAAAGCTGTTTGTGCGCCTACAATAAGTGGGAAAAGGCTACTGGAGAGATATGTATTTGTCCGATGAGCTCCAAATCAGCATTTGTGTTCGTAACAACAAAGTGCTCGTATGGAAGAAGGTGTTCTTCCTACTGCCAAATTAATCTTATCGTGCACTGAAATATTGCTGTGGGTGTCGCTCGGATTGTGTTATACTAATCAACTTGGAAAGCCTGTCGTTTAACTTGACAGTGGAGTGCTTCTGCAACCTCAACAACGAGAATGCATCCGCCGTATATGTATATAAATTAGAGACAAAGGCTATCCGAAAAAGGTTATCTGAACTGGTTTAACATTACCTATTTTTTATCATCGTCCTTTTTAGGCATTTGAAGTGTCAGAAATGTGGTCAGTCTGTTTTGATTACCCTTGTGAATATTGAGAAATCCAGAATTTCACAGCATCGTGAGTATCTTTCATTAACCCTTTAAACCCTGGTGGTATCTTCCAAGTCAGCTCAATGGCAGCAGCTGGAAGAGCCCATATTCAGTATTGAGAGGTAGACCAATTAATATTTTCAACATGCAGCCTTGAGGCTGCATGCTGAAAATATTGATTGGTCTATCCCACATATTCACTTAGAAGCCATCGTACCTATTGAAATTACGGCGTATCATGTTCCTGGGTCGGAGAAACGGACTCCTGTGTTCAGAGTGTTAAGCCGATATGCTTTGCTGTAAAACTCTTATGTACAAGAAACACTCCAACAACGGTCACCGAAGGCGCGGGTGAATTACAGATAGAACTCCAACAAGGGCTGTTGATGGAGATGGAGAGATAATAGGGCGGGGTGGGGAGGGGGGGGGGGGCTTTCGGACGATGCTTTACAGCTTAGTGATGTAGGGGCCTCGTGAAGGTGACCGATTTCGGGGAGGGAATGTAAACCTTATTTGTCCCTACTGTGATGGCCCAAGTCCCGACTGATAAAATATTCTAACTACAACATCAAGGCATGCCTCATCGATGCAAGGCATACCTCTGGGTTGTAGCTGGTTTATTACTGACAAGACAAGAAGACAAAACACAACGAGGGGGGGGGGGGGCACAGGGCGGGGGAGGGGGACTGGAGTCAATAATAGGAGTTTGAGATTTCCCTGTATATCAAGCGCGCCAGCGGCCGTGCACTGTATTTAAACCACGACTAACCTTAATTAAGTGGATGGAGCTGGTATTTTTAAAGAAAAATATCACTTTCGGATGTCTATTTATATTCTCGCTTGGCACTATTTGGTGTCAATAATAACATCAATGTGTCGTAATAACGTCAATCACATCTGTAACGACCAACCAGATGCGTTGTTACATGGCGTTCTAACACGTAGTTCGGATTCCATGGGTGATGTACTTGGCATATTTCTCGTTTTATGTATTATATCGTGTCACGTCGAATACACACAGCAATCCTGATAGACACTAGTAGAGGCCCTCTTGATTCTCGAATGCTACTACGCGTGTCTTCAAATTAGGGCCTGCCTCACGTTTGTTGCGATCCTGACCTACACGCTGTACACATATACTTACAACAACGCTACCTGAACTTATGCATCGTTGGAGTCAGGATGCCAATCCTTAAAATTTGTAAACGCCATTCACCAATTTTACCCGGATGCCAATACTTTCACCACTCATAAAAGTGTTAACCCCGGCTCTCACCAAATAAACCAATCATCATGTAAAAGCACAACGACACTACGAATTAAAATGATTGTTTTATCCTCTAAAATATTTGATTGACTAGGAATTCTTGATACGATCTTCAGACTGTGTGTGGTATGCCTAAATATGTTTTCTCATTTACGTTAATCCTCCGTTTTCGCTCTTTGTGGAGAAATCATTATTTAAAAATACGTATGCCACATCTCTGGGATTTCTTATTGCGCACTCTCAAAGTATAAGATAGATCACGAGGATGGAGTAGTGGGGGTGGAATCAACGACCCGAGTCGAAGTTTTTCGTGTATTTCACGAGCGCCGAAGGCGCGCGTGAAATACACGAAAAGCACCAACAGGGGTCACCGAAGGCGCGCGTGAAATACAAAAAAATCTCTAAGACAGGGGTCGTTAATATCTTCACCCCCGTTCGGAGTACCGTCTACCGAATGGTGTTCTGTATTTATGCCACGATTCAACTTTAATTACATGAATGAAGCTCATATTGTTTAAGAAAAATATCACCTTAGTTGTCTCTTTACATTCTTGCTTGACACCGTTTTTGTGTCGAAGCATTTCATCGCGTCATAACGCCATTTAGATGCGTAACGACAAATCAGATGTCTTCCTACATGTCGTTGGTGCCGGATTCCATGCGTGATGTACTTAGCACATTTCTCAATTTCTACATTTTTGTCGGGTAACGTCGAATACACATAGCACTCGTGGTATAATGAATTTATTTATTTAGTTTGAACAATGTTTATTCAAAGAATATGCTAAATGTTACAAAAATGAACAATAACAAAAAAGTAACAGCAAAAGACACCGCAGCTCACAATATAACATATAATTAACACTAACCAAATTGCTAATTAAAGGAGGGATTTGACAGGAAGCTCATGTGAGTCATCTCCCTATTTTTTTATTTTTTATTTTTTTTTTGAGGGGGTGGGGGGGGGGGGGTAACGACACTTTCGAGAGCCAGGGTCACATCGTATCGGAATGTATAATGAATAAATTCCATTACACAATAGGCCAAGTAGGGTGTTGATTGTATTGACAACATAGGCCTCAGACATGACGTATGATACACGAATACCTCGCCTGAATATCCGCTTCGAAAAAGCCTCGCATGATATGAATAATTCACTATGTGTAGTTTGAAGAAAACTCTGAGAGCCACGAAACAAGATTGGTATAGATGTTACAGTTTGTTTTGGGTTTTTTTCCATGATTCAGCCAAGGTAAATGCAGGATCATTTACAGCCAAGGTAAATGATCCTGTATTTACCTTGGCTGAATCATAGAAAAATGTAAACCCATCGTAATTTTATAGTAATTTCACATTCTTCATGAGACTCCTCAACCGAAGTCCTTCCTTTTCACATACACACGTTTGCTTAGTGATAAGAACGACTCTCTATACATAAAACGATGACGGCTACTCGCTTTACACATATATTTTAAGTGTACGTATTCACCCATCTATCTCACGAACGCAAGTCCCTCCTTTTTACATACACACTTTCATTGAGGAATGAGATTTTTGCTCTGTACACAGATAATACAGACCACTCAATTTAAAATATTACATAAACCCTTATATACAAATTCAAAACTCTATCAATCTAAAATCTCCGAAACTGAACAATGTACCGCTTGTAACAATACAAAGGAAACAATACCACATTTATTTTTCACTGTTCTATTACAAAAACTATTTTACTGAATTTTTTCAGAAGATTTAAAAGAAAAATGCCATACACATCTATTGCTAATTAAAGAACTGGTGATTTTAGATCAACGCAACAAATTATCTTTATCTGATGCCAGAATAAACTTCTACATACTTGTTTATAAAAAGTATATCTACTCCTGCAAAACTGGAAAAAAAACTCTTCCAACATACAAAGGCTTCATTGAACAACTAAAAAACTATAAGAATCTGGAACTTATGTCCATATACTCTTATCCAAGTAAAAGATGCGATGAGATAAGAACAAAATTGGAGTTGATTGATTCTTTACTTGCACTTGATCAAGTCTCCAAGGACAAGTTTGCATGAAAAACGACATCCTGGCAGTTTATGCACCCAACTACTTTGTTTGGTTATTCGTAGCTAGGCTGAGCAACAACAGACTTCTATTTTATACATTTTTTACATAACCTTACAACTTAACAATTATCAGACTAAAAATACTATCTTGTTTACTCCAAGTATATTTGTATAATTTTTTGTAAAATTGGTGATATTGAAGCGTTCTGTTTCTGTAAATAAGTAATTTATATCTGAATAAAAAAATATAAAAAACAAAAAAAAATAATGAATAATTTCAGCATTATGGTGTAAAGCTTAATTTGTTTGCGTGTAAATAAAATTTTAACCAATTTTAACATGGCAAGTTAAACGAAGTCGTATTATCAGAATTGTTGACCTTGATAGTCCCACTGCAGTACATACAGTACGTGGAGAGTGTATTATCACCAAATCACCCGCAGAGTGGAGATTCCACCCAAGTAATAATTGCAAATTTGTTGCAAAGCATGACCAGCACAAGCAAAGTTTCAGCCAATGGACTCCGGGTTAAACCCGGAGGTCCATTGGCTGAAACATTGCTTGTGTTTTTTGTCAATATGTACACAATTTGAAAGTTATAGCTTGGGTGATAACTTCACTCCGCGGGTGATTCAGTTACAATCCACTCTCCACGTACTGTAGAGTCGATGAAGAAAATATAGTCACACTACCCGAGTGTAAGAAGTTAATATCACGGCAGCGAATGTTGGTTGAGTCAACTCCCCATCTACATGTTAAAGACAGCGGGAACTGTGCCGCTTATCAAATGCAAATATATACTGCAAATCAATTTTAATTGTGGATCAAAATGAATTCGTCTAGTGTCAGTATTGTATGTAAAGTGCCTTGATTTCAAACTGACTAATTAGTTTAACTTTAAATAATGTATTTTGTCATTTTTTTTTATTTGACCCAAATACCCGTCAAGCTGGAACACTTAATATATAACAAACTCACCATATGATATGACATATAGACGGGTATAAAAATGATGTGACAAGATTCAACAAACAAAGTTTAACCCTTTACCCAACGCACAGAATATCAGCATTTATCATATGACTTTTCCGTTTTCGCGGCTTATTACCTTTTCATAATTTCAATAAATATTAATTTGTGCTTTATAATACCTTCAGTTGAGTTGATTGGTCAATTTCAAAAGAACGCTTTTTGATTGGCTAAATTAATGCTATTTCAAAACATCAACTTACTGATCTTGTACTTATGTTATATTGACTTATGACTCATGACGTTCAGGGTGAAATTCCATTCTTTAACCCTTTTCTAACTGAAAGACGTGTTTTGGGTAACTGTGGTGTCATATGGTGAAAAGAATATGAAATTTATGATTTGGTAATACGATATTTATGAAACTCATCTACGAATTTCCCGTTTTGTCTTGCGAGAGGCTTGGCAAAACGGAAAATTCCTAGATGCCTTTTCATAAATATCGTATGACCAAAACACTCATTCCATATCCCCTATTTATTATTTTAATTATCGTTTTTTTAGTAAATTTTCAAAGCAAATTCAACAAAACCATATCACGCGAACCCTCCTTCGAACGAGCTCGACGAACTCGTTCCAGTGGGGGATCATCTGATATGCCTTTGTTGAATTTTTTAAATTTTTTCTTCATCTGCTTAATTTGCAAATTATGCGCATGGATGTTTCCGATTTGTTGGGTTGTGGATTAACCCAATTTCGTTCTTTTTCTTTTCGTATGATTTAACATCATACAAATATCGTGTGTGCAGGGACGTGGCTAGAGGTTTCCGATTGGGAGGTGTAGGGTAGTGAATTTCCAACTAGGAGGAGGGACCTGGAGGGCGAGCTCCCTCACGGTCCCCCCCCCCTAGTTGGAAATTCACTACTGAGAAACATTTTGAAAATGAAGCCATGAAAGGGGGCATATAATTTATTCTAGTAACTGAAATGCCAACACATTTATGATAGAATTATCATGTTATTATTATTTGGTATTCTTCTGAGAATTGAATATGTGCTAAACAAATGCTCAAGCTGAAAACTTTGAGCAATTCACACTGTCCTAACATTAAATCAGACCTTATGCAGGAATGATCACTTTTCGATGTTTCATCATTTTGTAACTGTGAATGATGGAATTAACTCAGGATAACGATTTTACATGTTGTGATTTTCTTGAAGTGCGTTTTGAGGATTTTTTTTATTACGATAAGTAAACTTACTATAGAAATCTCGAACCAATTGACATCATGCATACTTATGAAGCTCGATATTGCGTATTGGTGTAGTTATAAATAGTAACAGTTAAAAGTTTTGCCGATTTTAAACCGAGCTGGAATTTTGGGAAGTAAAGGAGACATCAGCATCAGCGTAGAAGCTCTAAAATCCAGATATATAGAATTTCCAACTACTCATGACTTGCCCTCCGAATTTCCAACTATAGGAAATTAGGCCTGGATTGGGGGGGGGGGGGTCCCCCTACCCGCTGTCCCCACGTCACTGCGTGTGTGCGATAGTAACTATACGTTCAATAATAGATATTAATGCTCTTTCTGCTTGGCATGTGAACACGTCGTTATAAAAAAAAATCATGTATGTCGGTTAAACAAAAACTATGCTTATCGCAGTAAGAAGAATGTGCAAATTTGCTCATAAAATCATAGATTATAATTTTGATGCAACAATTCATTTCGCCAAAATTATTTAATCAATGACTGTGTGATTCTCCTTGGATATTGGTTTCTGATTGATTATTAGTAACATGCCTTTGTTCTACAGTAAGGAAGAACTACAGATTATACATCAACCCAAATTTAAGCTAACAAAACGGTCGATAATATCAGATGACATCGTTCACGTCGCAAAGGTGTCATGTTGCAAGAAATGTCCTCAATATTATGGCACTAGAAGTTTTGCCACTCCTGAAATTCTGACCGTATGTCCTTTCTCTGTCGATAAGCATTACGAATGACACCTGATTGAAAATCTAGGATGGTTGGGCATAACTATTTCCCTTGTTGCCACGGGTAAATCCGTCTTAAGCCTTTCACTATCAGGGTCAGTCGCCACAAGTCAGTTTCAGAGCAATAGCAACACAAAATCCTCAGACGATCTAAAAAATTGACCCACTTCCCTCTTAACTAGAGTAAATTTGATTACCACAAACAACCCGACATCTACCCAAGAAAGACTTTATTTGACTCGCTCGGATTCCTTTGAATCCTCTAATTCTGCCTACCTCGGTCTGTTCTGTTCTATAGCTTTTTCTCTTCATTCCTTGGCTTGTCCTGTCTATGCTATGACTTGCCCGACCTCCCTATAAAGGCTTCTTACTTCCCTAGATGTGTCTGTGTTGTAGTGCACACATTGGGCAGTAGCACACAAACACATCATTTGGGTAATTAAATATACTCCACTTGAATCGAACACACCATCCGAACACCTCGCCCCTCGTCATATTAAATGGTTTTGAGTCACACAACAACCACGTGCCACCATAGAAACCAAGATGGCGGGCTCGACTATACAAAAACAACAGAAATAAGTATCATTCTAACAACTCACTGACGCCACGTATCACAATGAAAATGACGTCAAAAAATAGCTGCACACGCGGCCTACCATGACACATAGTGTAACTGGGTCACGTGGCATGACGTCACATCCGAGATCATCCGCGACATCATCGAAATGGTGTTAGGTCGGGTACGTGACATACTTCTCAGAACATCGCCATTGGGATCGAATGGGGGTAAACTACCCCACAATGTCTCGTCGCGCCTTCGCTTCGCTGAAATCATTCGTCTTCTTTACGGGAACACCTGTCTGCAAAATCCGAAAGAATTAAAACAGTGACCTGTAACATTGTAAAAAATAACTAAAGATCGTCCCTTAGTATACGTTGGACGAAATGTACTGGCGTTATAAGGACAAAAATCGTTTTATTACACGCTTGTTCTATGTAATCCCCATCTACAGCAACACTAAACCATGAGGAAAATGAAAATCTGTTCCACACATATGTGCAGAACGGAAATCGTTGACGGACTATTTCTAAATTTTACTGGAATTTTCTACAAATCGTGCAACGCAATTAAAATTTGAATCCCTAGCGATAGCTGAAAATCGTCCCCTGAGTTCCAATGTGTTCTATGTGCCAGTAGGCACATAGAACACATTGGAACTCCGCGGACGAGATAGTAACACGAGTTCCCGGGCAAATTTGGTTGGCGAAAAAATGTGTTGTCAAATGAATTGCTGAGTGTGCTTCTAATAATTGTTTTTTTTTATAGACGTGAAGGCGTGTAATAAACTCAGAACGACACGCGTGTCAATGGGTTGATCGATATGGCACAAATGCCAGCGCGGAAGGATAAAACGAGACGCCATTTCGATTAACCCATTCACACGCGTGTGTCGTTCTGCGTATTTATTTTTCCACAAATGAATTTCCCAGAAGTTTTAACAATAATTCCAACTCTCTAGGCATGCATTCGAGGAAGGCATATAAATTGTGAAGCATTTGAATATTTATTCAGTCGGGACAAATAAGCTTTACATTCCACTCCCCAATCATTCATTTTCGCGAGGCCTCTGCTCAGAATTCTCATTAATTCGCCATTAAGGAGTTCTTTTAAATTTTGTCGGGAATTGGTGGTCAGTTCTTAACCCTTTGAACCCCGGTGGTATCTTCCATGTCTATTCAATGGCCGCAACTGGATGAGTCCACATTCATTATTTAGGGATAGAACAATTAATATTTTCAACGTGCAGCCTGAAAGCAGCACGTTAAAAATATTGATCTGCTGTCTTCCCCACGCATTCACTTAGAAGCCATCCTATTTGAATAAATGATGACGCTTAGTGTTCCTGGACCTAAAAAGTGGCCTCTCTGATTCAAAGGGTTGAAGTTTGACAGTGGCGGCAATGCAGGGAAATTTGTGACAAATGGGAGCTCTATTTTGTTCTCAACGATAAACGTTCGCCGTGTTCTAAATATTGAATGATGTGCGTAAACTGGCGTCAAATGTTTTCTTATCGTTCCATTTTTACGGATATGACCCAATATCCATTACAAAACTTTATCCCAAGGTAAATGAAAGAGATATTATTTGGGATGTTCAAAGCTACTTTAATCCTATGCTGCAAGCTATGAGATTTTATCAAGCATTTGAAATTTATTTAATAATTCATGCATGCAACGTGATAATGTTGCAACTCTAGAATGACATTTATTGAAGATCTTGAATAAATATAACAGATAAAATTGACTTTTTGGAGAAAAAAATGATAGTTATTAATATTGTCACGATGTGAACCAACAGCGTCATGATATGCAGTATAGTTAGCAGCAACAATAAAACGAGAATGATTCCAGAATTAATTTACAAAATGTTCAAACCATAGACAGTTTTCTTAACGAAAGCCTTCTTACAGTAAAGTCGCCGTGGACTGTTCATAATTCACGAGTGGGTTATGATGTCCACGCCTGAGATTACCAGGTAGTGAAAATCATTATCAGTCAAATTTTAAATAATGATGCACCCGGTTGTACCCGGTGCTTCATTAATTAAATGTTTTGCCATTATTCCAATAAGTAGTTTTTGGATCTAATATTATTTCGCCCGTGGAAATATTGCTCAAGCGTGGAAAATGGCCAATCCACGGCGGCCTTCCTGTACATGAGAAATATACTTCGCCTCATACTACCAGAGTCGGTGTAGAATCTTTGCTCTTGAATGAAGATTTCGCGAAGGGGATAGTCGGGGACGTGGCGCAGCCCCCCCCCCCCCCCAATCCTGGAAAAAAAATTCCTATAGTTGGAAATTCGGAGGGCAAGTCATGAGTAGTTGGAAATTCCATCTATCTGGATTTTAGAGCTTCTTTGGTGATGCTGATGTCTCTTTTACTTCCCAAAATTCCATCTCGGTTTCAAATCGGCAACAATTCCAACTGTTACTATTTACAACTACATTGTACGCAATATCGAGCTTCATAAGTATGCATGGTATCAATCGGTACGAGATTTCTATAGTACGTTACTTATCGTAATAAAAAAAATCCTCGAAATGCACTTCAAGAAAATCATATCATGTAAAATCGTTATCTTGAGTTAATCACATCATTCACAGTTATAAAATTATGAAACCTCGAAAACAGATCAATCCTGCATAAGATCTGATTTAATGTTAGGAGAGTGTGAATTGCTCAAAGTTCTAAGCTTGAACATTTGTTTAGCACATATTCAATTCCAACAATAATACCAAATAATAATAACCTGATCTATCGAAAATGTGTTGGCATTTGAGTTACTAGAATAAATTTTACGTCCAATTTCATAGCTTCATTTTCAAAATTTTTCTCGGTAGTGAATTTTCAACTTGGGGGAGGGACCATGAGGGGTTCCCTCTCCCGACCCCACCCCACCCCCACCCCATAGTTGGAAATTCACTACCCTACACCCCAAATCGGAAACCTCTAGCCACGTCTCTGAATGTGCATGGCGTCATCCTGCCAAGGCCGGAGTGACGTCATTTCTCTTGAATGAAGAAATCGCGAAAGGGACATAACGAAACAAACGGAATATTGAGTTTTTAAAATTATTTCAACACCAGATAAAACAGGTTCATTACTCGAGAATTTTAACCCTTACAATAATAACTATGGCTGTGCGCCAAAGGGGATCACCTTCGCCGTTTGCCTGACGTTACGGTAACTGTCGACCAGTGCTAATCACAGAAATGCGACATTCAAATTTTATTTACTTTTTATTTGTTTTTTTTATCCTTTTTTTGGTGGCGGGGGGGGGAGAAAAATAACTTACAACCTCTCATCGGAGCGAGTTCGTCAGTCAAACGATTTTCGTCGTGTTATCGTATCGGAAGCACGGGAGGTGGGACAGAGGGTGGTAGAAAACAGAATAGTTTGTAGCTTGTCTTTTCTCGTTGATGTTCGTATAAACGGAAATACCCGGCTGACGAAAACACTACAACCGGCGGTAAATCTCATTAAAGCGTGATGAGAGACGACAGTAACCCCTCCCATGTTGGTCGTTGGACAGAATTACCCTCCTAGTGCCACATTTGGGTGTGAATTGTAGTAATCAATAGGTAACAAAGCAGAAATAGATGGAGTTACACTTGCTTGTATCTAATAAGATGTGTAGGAGTCATTTGGAGAAGCTAATATTCCTAGTAGATATTGTGTTTATAAAAGCAAAAACAGTGTTTAAGCAAATGGACGTCCGGGTTATATCCACTAGCTGGGGGTTCATTTCGCTTCTTACGCACAATATACTAGATAGGGTTATCATTGGTTGAAGACAAGTGCGCCACCGACGTGCACTACACCTCAGCACACAGCGCCACGGTGCCCCCCCCCCCCCACCCCCCGCCACTACACCCACACGCCCCCTTCCTCACACGATTATACCTCTCCAGGCTACAAAATGAATTTGTAACAAATCTGAAAACCTTGGAATTGCTCTCTTTGAGAAACTGGTGAATAATATCCGGCACAATATGGGTTGATGATTTTAATAATAAGAAAATGTCAGGAGAAATGACCTCCCAGAGACACGATAACACCAATAATGGAAATAGGCGATTTGAAATATATGCAAGCAATTATGGTGAGAAGGCTGTCAGCGCGGATAACAATTTAGGTGTTTTATTTGTACAGAGATAATTATGGACAATTATGGTTGAATACTATGTCGTATAGATGTCAGGTAATCTGAGTGATAACAAATATCTCAACATTTATTAATAGTCGTGAAATACCGGTAATCTACGTGTTTGCTTTGATGTTCACTTGATGTTCGATAACAATTTGGAGATGATATCTTTGTGCCATTTTCTGTTGCACTGCTTTGCACTATAGGGGATAATGTATTAAACTGAGAACTACTGACCAATTTTTCTTCTATCAAGAACTATGTAATAATGAGAGAGATGCTGGTCGATTTAACTTGGCGATGGCACGTTGCAAAATATGCCTGAACCAATTCTTGAATCTATACGATAACCGCTGATGCGACCAAAATGTAGAACTTCTTTGTTTTTGCACTGTTTCCTGTCTAGAATGAGGTCAACACTTGTGCCCCGCGAAAACTTCGAAATCAGATTCGATTCGAATTGACCCAATGATTCGATTCGAGTCGAGTTCTATTGATTTGGGAATTTTCAAATCGTCCCGATGTTCTCCAAATCCTACCATAATTATGCACCCCCTCATACACCCCACACACCCACCCACCCACCCACCCCCCCCCCCCCGCCCCATCGGGTGGCTCAGTGGGTACGATTCAATCCCTCCAGGTGTAACTACATTGTGACTTTGGGCAAGGTCCTTAATCCCGATTGCTCAGTATGGGGGCACGATGTCGCTGTTCGCTGAGGCGTAATGCACATCGATGGTACACTTGTCTCAAACAACTCTAACCCTGCTTGCTCGAATTAGCACTTCGGGAAATCTGACAGTTGCTCGACGATGCTAGGTGGTTCTCTCTGTCCCCTCCCCACCCCCACCCCCACACACACCGTAAAATTGTCCGCAACGAGGTGAATCTGTCTGTAAAGTGTCGTTAAGTACCTATAAATCAAAACAATAAAAAGAAGTGTCTCCTCCTTTTCAACCCTTCTATCACACGGTGTCCTTAAAGAGAAGAAGAAGGGTTTAAGAAGGTTACTCTACAGTAACTACGTTGATTCCTTTTCACGAAGACTCGTTCGCACAGAGGGATTATATTTAGAATACAATATATTAAGTGCAGACGCAATATCTACTGTTGTAAGAATGTGTAGTATCCCCACAACTTTACCAGTTCTCTTCAGTTTGGAATATTTGATGCTGTTTCCGTGTTCAATTGGACTACTGAAAACAAATCTGGCGTACATTGTCGTAAATACCATAAATATAGAAGACCTACAAAGTATCGCATGGCAGTTACTTTTGTTCTTTTGAGCTGTAAATGCACATTTGATCAAAACGCCGAAGGATCAGCTTGAATATGGAATGTTGATGATTTGTGGCAACCATCGCTTTAGCTATTACCTAAATATCGTGCGGTCAAATCAACGTGCATTCTGGAAAATGTCGCAAATAGGGAACAATAATTAATATCGCCCTTCCACACGTGAACCACCGACTACTACAGTCTGAAAACACGGTCATAGTTATGGCTTAGGTGCCTAGTTAGATTACCCTTGCTAAAACTGTTGTTGAGACATCGAGCGGACAAACCAAAATTCATGCAAACAAGGAGATAGACAATAAACGACACTGATCACTGTACCCTCACTCGCCTCAAACCAGCGCGAATAATAAAACAATGACACGACCGCACTTTTACAAATAAAGATATTACTTGCAGAAAATCGAATCGTCGCGGTTTACCTACATGTCTGCAGCAAAACGATAACGCTTTTATTGAAATGCTAGCCTTGGAATTATCGCAAATGATCTAAAAGATATTTCTCGATACCCATCGACTCGCTGGATATCGTGGAATATCCCTCAGTAGCTTCCTAAATGACGTCACGCTAAGCCCATTAACGTCGCCTTGAAGGAACAGTCAGCTGATTTTTGTTATTGTTTTGAAAAGTACGCATTGGGCTAAATATTGTGCAATAAAATGTCTCGTAGCATATAATAAAAAAGAAAATCTACTCTGTTTTAGTCAGTATCTGGAATTATCTCATGAGTGTGGACCTGAAAGTCTTACTTTTCACGAGCTTCCTAAATGACGTTACGCTTCGGCGCATGACGTCGCCTTGAACGTCGCCTTGAAGGAACGATCAGCAGCTTTTTGTTATTGTCTTGAAATTGTTTGCAGTCGAATTGGGCTGAATATTGCGCAAAAAATATCACGTGGCTTATAATAAAAAGAAAAAAATTACGCTGTTTTAGTCAATATCGAGAATTATCTCATTCGTGTGGACCTGAAAGTTTTATTTTTCACGTGCGCTTGCGCAAGCGCTCGTGAAAAATAAAAGCGCAAGCGCACGTGAAAAATAAAACTTTCAGGTCCACACGAATGAGATAATTCCCGATATTCTCTAAAACAGCGTGGATATCCTTTATACAATTAAAAGAAATTCTCATGTGTTCCGATGCCTCATCGGAGTGTGTTTCAATTATTTGTAACCCCTTTTGACCCTTTACCAACGAAGATGATTTCAAAAATCATTATTTTAACCCTTTGAGACTTTAATTATTCTGACGTTCAAACGTCACTGGGAATTCAGTTTCTTCAACGTTTTTTTTCAGAATGCGACGTCAAACGTCGGAAAGTATAAATAATAAGACATTTTTCACATTAGTGATTAACTGGTTGGGGCTAGATTATTTTTGGTGGTCTGAATTTGTTATTCAAAACTTGTTTTAGTACAAATTATTGGAGTGCCCACATGCATTCTCCGACAATTTATAATAAAACAAATTTATATAAACAAACTATTATTTGTATTTGACTGAATATGAAATTTAAGCAAGGAAAGTATTGGCTTTTGCTCTGGTATCCTCATTTTTTGAAAGCCCTGATAGTGACTTCTATCACTCAACCAGTTAAGAAGTCTTGACAGCAGGTTTAATTAGTATTTTAAGCTGCGATAACATTTGTCTCAACGGTTGTCACTGAACACTACTCGGAAGAAAATAGGAATTGACGTTAACCCTTTTTAAAAAAATCGAAAAATAATAACAAAACAAATGACCACAAAGTATCAAAGCGCTGTTTGATTTCGTACGTCATAAGACGTACAAAAGTATTAAAGGGTTAAATATCGGCTTTCAAATATTTTAAAATATATCAATAACACCATAGTATGTATCCCCCTCATTGGAACCAACTCGTCGAGCTCCTTCCAATGAGGCGTCATATGATATGGTCTTGCAGAATGTTTTTGAAAAATATTATTTTTTCAAGTGCTCAATTTGTATTCACTGATTCGTTATGTAAAAAAACACTCTCTTTCCTAACGAATATTTCTGTAAAAAGTCACTTCCAACCCATTCAGTGCTGTGTTTCACGTACATAGATTAAACGGGCGCCGAGAGCGCGGTGGCTCCTCGATAAGAGCATTTTACCTCAGATCAAAAAGTCGCATTTCCGATGGTTGGATGCTGACCCGCATTATCTGCGTATCATTTGGGAAAATTTTTTATCCCAACTGCCTTAGCGGGAGTACCGATTCGCAGTGTTCTAATGCGCATTGCTCGTCAATGGAACCCAAACGTTCAACCGATGTTAATCGTTCATGTGCTGGAGTAGTAAACGGAAGAGTATGATATTTTCACGCCACTGTTCGTTGTTATCCCCGGATATTTTTCATGTATTTTCTGTAATACATTACATATATCTATGCAAGTTTTGGTTGCCTATGTAGGCTCGAAAACACCTGCCAATGCACCTATAATGTGGCTGCATGTTCAAGCACCTCTTATGATGCAGTGAAAAGGTGGTCAAAGTTGGAATTACCCCCAAATGGTTAGCAGATAGTTTAAGGCACCAATATACCACGAGAGGCAACAAAAATGATATTTCAGACAGTCCTACTGGCAAAAAAAACCTGATTCATTCAATGGGGCGAAACAACAACAGTTTGCGATGTCTCCAAATTCGTCAAAATCAAATGATCAAATGTGTATAGCAATTGCGGACCCTTCAAGATGCTTATAGCCGTGTACATATATATATAGTGTGGGTATCGAACCTGAAGGTGACAATCTATTGTGAGACTCCTAATCGACGAGATTATTGTTTACAAGTGATAAAAATTCCTCTTGCCTGGCTTTGACATTTCAACAAAACCATATCATGTGACCCCTCGTTGGAACGAGCTCGACACATGATATGGTTTTGTTAAAATTGTTTGAAACATAATATTTTTTCAACTGCTGAATTTGCATATCACGCGGGCGGATGCGAGCGATTCGTTGGGTAAAGGGTTAATTCAATATCAGCAAAGACAAATGACTAGAAACGCATGCTTAGAATTGGGGGTGGCGTGGTTTTATAGCCACCCTTGGCATCTGTTGGCCAACTCATTGCCCTTGTTTGTTTATCCACCACTGCCTAGTTCCGCGGGTATGGTTTTTAAAACGACGTGGCAGCTAGAGTTTGTCAAAGATATCCGTATGAACATAACGCTGTCACACAAGTAGTTGTTAGGTTGGTGATTTCTGAGTCAAAATAGTACTCAAGTATAACCATTTCCGGCAGTAAGGTCTTGGTACAAATGTTGAATGTCTGCCACGACATTGTCGATAACTATGGCCGATTTTGGTTTTTGTAAACTCTTTGTCTGAATAACCTATCTGACGCCTAGACGTGTTACATAAGAAGAGTCGGCCATCTTCATGATATGGTTGGGCAAAGATGAGTTGCTTCACCCACACAATTGCCCATTATCAAACTAGGTTGATATGGCTTCAAACTCGGCTGATATGACGTCGATATGAACAAGCTACAGTTGTCCCCTTTGATGCGTTACTAGTCGCAAGCACTTTGTTTACATCGAAGCGTTCAGATATTGGTCGAACGCAATAGGGGTAATTAGCGTTACAAGTCTTGGTTGTGGTTTGAGACAGAGTTTGTGCAATGGTAAATTAATCATGGCATTAAGTAACGAACAGATGGATGAAGAGAAGAAACTGAAAGCTGGGTGAACATTAAACACACACCAAAATTCAGTACCAAAAGCAGAGATTCGTCGAAGTGGGAGAAAAGATAGTTCAGATATCCGAACGTCGCTGCTTCCCCAGTGGAGAAGCCATGACATTTGTATAGCTGAACAATGAGAAGGGGAAACTTCGGTCTTTGTAAAAAGAATGAGAAACAATAACACTGTCAGTAAACTGTAATAGACCTCAGAACATTTTGTAATCATTTGTGTTGATTTAATAGATAAAGAGGTTATTACTTGGTCACATGTACAGTGGAACCCTGTTAATTGAATACCCATTTCGCGAATGAAAATTATTCAGTTGACAGGAGTATTCAATTAACAGGGTTTGTGTCACTTTCCTGTATTCTAGAGATAAACTTAGCTTTTATTCTATTATATCTTGTTTGACAGAGCTACATGAGCTCTGTCAAACAAGATATAATAGATTAAATGCCTATATATAGTGGATGTACTGAGGCCAAATGAAAACTGGGGAGAGTCAGGGTAATTTTTCGACATTTTACAAGATTTTTTATTCAATTAACAGGAGTTTACTCTATAACCTTTATTCAATTAACAGGTCACATTTGTACTGGAGGTATGGTAAATGGTTTTGTGTTGGAAATATTCAATTAACAGGGATATACAATTAAGAGATATACAATTAAGTGGGCGCCACTGTAGTTTCATATCGGCCGTTATATCAGCGCTCGGTAACTTCACATCTGCCTTCGACCTTCGCTCTCGGGCTGATATGATGTTACCTCAGACTGATATTTCGGCAGATATGAAAGTAATCAAGTAATCACCTCTAAATAATTACTAGATAGTCAAGTGACTGGTGTGGTGAGCGGGTGGCAGATTGTTGGACTTCTATGCTGGAGGTCCCGAGTTATATCCCCGTCCGGAACGACCCGCGTTGTTATCTCGGTTGCCTACACGGGGGCACGATGACGCCGTGTACTAAGGCGTACTGCACGTCGATGGTGTACATGTCTTCAACCGCTGTAAACCTGCTTGAGCGGAGCTTGAACACAGTCAGAATGTTGAGGAGCTGACAGTTGCTCCTCGATGCTCGGTTGTTCTCTCCGGGTACCCCGGCTTCCTCCATCCGTAACACTGTCACGGTCACGATTAGCCATTGTGCATACGTATGTGACTTTATACACTAATAAGTAAATAGTGACTGGTGTGCGTGTGAGAGTACATGGTTTTCAAAATAACCGCTATCATCAACATCTCTCATGCTGCTGGCTTCTCGAATCAACACGAAACATGTACTCCCATAGGAAAGATTTTGCGGTTAAGAATTCCCCCATCCCCACGACCTTGTTATTGACATAATACAGCGATCAATCGGTTTAACCCTTTACCTAACCTGAAAAACGGACGACACTCGCAAACAAAATACTTGAATAACTATTTATTTTTCATTTTTTGACTCAAAAACATAGGTTATGACCCCTCGTTGGAACGAGCTCAACGAGCTCGTTTCAGAGAGGGGTCACAACCTATGTTTTTGATACAAAAAATGAAAACATAATGAAAATTAAATGGCGATTTTTGAGAATAGTGGTGGCCGGTTTTGGCCGTCACGTTGGGTAAAGGGTTAAGGTGAAGTATGGTTTCGGTGAATTTCTGATGATAGCGAATACAACGCAATACGACTACTAGACATGCATCTACCAATAATATCTCTTTTCAGCGAACAATAAAAGTAATTTTTCGTTGAGGGCGACGCAACTTTGTTGCTGACGTTTTCTGCCGTGATAAATTCTAAGAAGATAAATATTCCTGCACCACGCCTTATTGTTTGCCTTATTATTTGCCTTATTGGCAGACATTTGGAGACAGTCTCCCCCCCCCCCCCCCCCCCCCACTATACGTGAAACATACGCGTGTCCCGGGTGAGACAGCAGGGTGGGAAATTTCTATCCCACCCACCCCACGTGACATACTCATTTGCATATTTTATTAGGTCGCCGGAACTATTTCATTATTGTCTGCACAATTGTAAATAAACAAAATGGCTTCACGATTTCCCGCATGTTATCCACGTGCCATTCAAAATCAACAATGTTGATTTGTTTCAACCCCATTTTTCTCTGCAGATTTAATAATTTCACTGCGTGAATTTATCGATCGATCAGTAATCTCACAATGCCCTTTACATTAGAGTTTAACACGCGCAAATTCATTAACCCCTTAACGGACAGTGTTACAAATCATTTTTGTTTTAGTATATATGGTATATACCTAACTTTTGTACGATCTTTCCGATGAAATTGTTCGTTTTTTGAAAGGACTACGACTTGATAAATTGGGTATGTCAGCACGTGACCGCCAATTATCTATAATGACGTAATCCTCGTGTGGGGGGGGGGGGGGGATCATCATCGATGAGTCTGAAGGTGGGAATGGGGAAATCTCACCCTCGGGAGCAAGATATTTGAACCTCAAATATCTTGCCCCTCGGATGAGATTTCCCCATCCCTCCTCGAGACTCATCGGGGATCAAAATAGTCTCGCCACGATATAGCCTTAGCTGATGATGTGGCGTTAAGCACCAATAAATATAAATATACAGCCTTGTATAAGATATTAGCTGACTGCGGAATCTACTCCAACTTATTTATTTTGTGTTCACATTACATTTATTCTATGGCAGGCACCCTTGACTTATAACGTCTTGAAAATCGATCGCCCAGTTAACCCTTTACCTAACACGAAATGCAGACGACACTTGCAAACAAAATTATTGAATAACTAAATATTTTCATTTTTTATCTCAAAAACATAGCTTATGATCCCTCATTGTAACGAGCTCATCTAGCTCGTTCCAATGAGGCGTCATAAGCTATGTTCTTGAGACAAAAGAAATAAAAAATAATGAAAATTGAATAACTGTTTTTTTTTCATTTTTTGTCTCAAAAATATAGATTATGACCCCTCGTTGGAACGAGCTCAACGAGAAATGAAAATTAATTGGTGATGTTTGTAAATAGCGCTGGGCGATTTTTGCCGTTTCGTTGGGTAAAGGGTTAAAAAGTATGTAAAAGTTGAGGCTGCACCTGTGACGTCATTTGAGAGTAAAGCCAAGTTTCCTTTTGTTACTACTTTTAATAGAAGAAAACAACAGGCAGCTCTAGGAGTTGTCTGTTGTTTTTGTTTATCAAAAGTAACAAAAGGATTCTTAGGTTTTTTTTATGGCAAGCCAATTAGAAGCAACCAGTTCACCGATGCTCCGTCGTTAAGAATATTTACCAGCATCACACCTTCTAACACCAACTATTCACTATGGTTCTTTGTTTAGCGAATAAGCTTTTCCGTACTTTGCAGGTTTTCATTATTCCCAGAAAAACAATTAAGAAATCCCACATCCCAGACTTTTATATTAATGGCAATGGCAGTGTCTATATTATAGGTCATGATGCACATATTGTTTATATAATGAACAGAAACAGAGTTACGATACATCAAAACCATGTTGTTATTTTTAAATGTGTTTCAACAGAGAATAACCTCAGTGGAAGACAGTTGGACTTCTATGTTAGAGGTCCCGAGTTCGATCCCCGTCCGGGAGGATCTGCGTTGTGATCCCAGTTGCCAACATGGGGGCACGGTGATGCCGTGCACTAAGGTGTACTGCACGTCGATGGTGCACATATCTTCAACCGCTGCAACCCTGCTTGAGCGGAGCTTGAACAGAGTTAGAATGTTGAGGAAATGACAGTTGCTGGTCAATGGTCGGTGGTCTTCTCCGGCTACTCCGGTTTCCTCTACCCGTAAACATGCCACGGTCACGATTAGCCATTGTGCATAAGTATGTGACCTTAAACACCAATAAATAAATATAAATATTCAGAGAATAACAGTCAACAGTTCACACTGACTAGGAACAAAATTGTTCTTCTTATACTTTTCTACAGGAAAATACTCGGGAGTTTGTGAAATGATGCGCACATCTATGATACAAATTTGCTTGCATTTTGAAATGTCAATTTTTATAGGAAATTCCCAAAACCTTAGTGTTAAATTTACTGAGGCTTTAGGAAGAAATTGAAGGGCGCTAACTTACCCGTAAAGATTTTCCAATGATGAAAATGGTCTGCCATGATTGTCTGAAATAAATATTATTGGAAGTAAAATTCAAGATGTCAAATTCTGGTTGAACAAGGCGCAACTTCAAGCCTCCTTTTGCGTCAACAATCGTATAGAAAGACTTAGTGTTTGTTCTTTCAACCTATCTACGTTCAGGGAAGGGTGACTTTTGAGATTTTCCGAAAGGGCTAACCTTTCACCCTCACTGGTGACACACTCACAAATTCATAATTGAGCTGCCTTATTCTCATTGTATGCCGTAAACACAAAGTTAAGATCCCTTCTTCGATAAAAAAAAAACCCAATTCAATCCCCTCTGACTCAAGGTTAGCTTTTGGTCCAAGTTTTAGTGTTATTTTTCGGCTGCTGAAAATTACGCTTCAAACGGGGAGAGCTGAATGTTTTGTCTGTCGGAATAATGTAAAGTATTTATTACACAGATTCAAACAAACAATCGTCCACATAAAAACTAGGATAGTTTTCTTTTTATTACTGGACTGCGGTTCAAAAGTTGAAAATCAGCACCTTCAACAAAAATCCTTTAATTGATTTCCAATTACACAAAATATAAATAATTTGTTTATCGTCGTTTTATCGTGTTGACATCAACCTGTCGACTAGTGATGTGATAAAATTTACACCTGGATTGAGTTTTACCTGAATTCATAAAAGGACCCTCTCTTTTCAATTGTTAATAAAAAGTTATGGCCACCGTAACAGGAAACATAATCTGAGAGTAAACTTTTATTGCCATTGAACAGCGTTCGGACTTTCGTTTGGGCGTATCTTTGATGATTTGTTCTTACAAAAAGGCACATAATCGAAATTATTCACTCAAAGTGTATCCATTGTCAAGGGCAAGAGGAAAGTTAAATATTTCTATTGTCAACCTGGTATTGGAATCAAGGTTTTTCTGGTTTATTACAAATATTGTGTACTTTTTTACCACAACATGTTATTGGACATAATCGCCTTGATAATTGTTTATTGCTTCATCAACATTCCAAAGTCTGGTCCCCGCAGAATACTGCTAACGAATTCTCCAATTTTTCGGGAACAGTACGGCCACCATGAACTGGTCATTTTCCACGGGTTCGCAATGTGTCCACGGACGCAATAATATTAAATTACAAACACTAATTATAGGAATAATCATCAAAATTTAATTAATGAAGCACCGGGTTGTACCCGGTGCTTCATTAATTAAATTTTGATGATTATTCCTTCATTAATTAAGATTTTGCTAATGATGATTTTTATTACCTGGTAAACACATGCGTGGACATCACTACCCACGCGTGGATTACAACCCATCCACGGTGCCTGTCCTGTGTGTGGGACACGTTGCGATTTAAAGCTTAACTCTGTTATGAAACCATTCGTTAGGGAACGACACAATCAAAGTTTGAGCAAACATAAGCAATGCAAAAAGCGTCGCAAAATTAGACGCAAATAGTATTGAACACCCCAGTCTCAATATTAAGGAGCGTTTATCCTTTCTCAACACGAATATTTATTTTATATTTCCGGTAGCGGGAAGTGGAATGAACATCTAAAAGCGGTCATTTCATCCATTTATTTTGCATTTATATCCGGTCATTGTAATTCAAGGGAATCGTCCTTTTGCGCCCAAAATATAGCTCTATAGACCTTCATTGTAACGTGCTTGTCTAGCTTGTACCAAAAGGGGGTCATAAGCTATTCTATTCTTGGATTAACGTTTGTGCCATTGTCGTCTGCGAGCCTATAACGGGGGGGGGGGGGGGGGGGTGGTTAACAGATAATTAAAAAGCATTTTTAATGTGGAAAAAAGCGTCTTATGCGTCACAGACAAAATCTGAAAGAACTCCTAACTTTCTTATAATGTATTTTGTGTGGGGATCGGTAACGCCTTCGCCGCCCCCCCCCCCACACCCCTCCGCTTGTATCTATGACCCCGGGTGGGTTACGTGTCAAACATTTCCCCGTTATTAACACAAGACGTCGCTCATCTTTTAAGGTGCTATATAAGTAGCGACAGACGAATTTACTGTGACAACTCCAAATCAGAAACTCCAAAAAGTAAAAAAGAATATAATTACCAGTTGAATAAAATTTATTTATTAAAATATTAAGATACTATACAAATAACGTCAGTTAGTTCAAGGCCGCAATTGGAAGGGTCCATATTCATTATATGGGGTAGACCAATTAATATTTTCGACATGCAGCCTCGAGGTTGCATGTTGAGAGTGTTGATTGATCTACTTAGCAACCATACTTCTTAATGGAATTCTGACGTATCATGTTCCTAGGCCGCAAAAGCCGCCTCTCGGTTTCAAATGGTTAATGGTTCCTAGAAGTCTGATACCGCATTCGTGCACGCAAATAAAATAACTATTTTTGAGAACAGCGCGCGGCCAAAATTACTTCAGACATCCAAGAAAGGAGCTAGGAATTCCTTCCAAGATACAGGGACAGGGATGCATGCCAAAACGTTTGCTTTCGTTTGGGGAAAACGTCATGCTATTGGTTTATTTCTAATGGCACAGCGGGGTTCGAACCCACGCCAAACGAGTTTCCTACGACACCAACCGCCTAGCGAAACGATGAACGTTTACGAAAATCCAAATAAACATAAAGTACACACCAAAATGAAAATAGTGGTATAGTGAACACGAACATAACAATGCTTTTGAATTACCGAGTGGTGGACATGGTTCAGTATAGTTTCGGTAGGCGGTTGGTGCCAAGGAAACTCTCTTGACATAGGTTCAAACCACAGCTATGCCACTGTGAATAAAGTCAGCGTCCTTTCGTAATTCAATGGCACATGGGGAATTTAAGAAGGAGACGTTCTCGCTGATTTTCCATGAGGTGCAATATGTTTGTGATGCAATCATATGATAATTATTGGTTTATGTTTAGGTCAAGGTTAAAATATCACCGATAGATAATGCCTTCTAAAATGACATTATGAGACCAATCGCCGCCACACTCCAGACTACCGTCTTGTAACAACTGCGCAGTTTGCGTGTTACTTGAAAGGTATCATTACAGTTGTTGAATATCCTGGAATTCTGGAATTGTTTTCAGATTAAAGTAATAATGTTAATTCCCCGGCTATACGTTGATTTGCCGTTGTCCTCTGTAATGAGGCCGCCAAGAACAATCCCATCCCCCGCCGGTTCCTTCCTCCTCAACCCTACCGCCTAATCTCCCCGCATTTCCACACAAATTGTTTTATAATTACCCCCATTGGCTTTTTCCTGCACGTAGCATCTGGAAGTGGCAGGAATTTGAAGGTTTATTCCTGGATCTGACAAGCAAATTTAGCCACCACTAGTTCATACGAAATATTATTTCGTAATCGTCTTTTGTGTGAATTCGATAGCAGACTTTCGGAAACCATTCATGTCTGCCAAAAACAATGTGGGCCAAAAGCATGTATGTTTCCGTGTTCACAAATACAATTCAACCTTTTGGTGTATAATTTGTGTATGTTGGCATGAATTTCCTGGAAGTTCCGACTTGGAACTATCATTGTAAATTCGTTTGTCTATACCTGCATAGCAACTTAATGGTATGACTGTACTAAATATTTGATTTAGAGTTACTCGCCTTGAAGTGGTGCACTGTTACCCGCATTGAAATATTGCACTCGAAAATGATGAAATCTGCGGAACTAAGTAGACTTGGAAAAATACATTGTTTCAATACAAGCTTAAAGCATTCTTCTGACATCATGCATTCTGTTTTTGGGTCAGAAGATGTTGTCTGATAGGCTATACTTGATAAAGATATTTGCATGCCAAATTTAAAGTGATTCAATCATATGTTTACACCTGAATGTTAAAATGGTCATCTGTGAGGAAATATTTAGTACCGTGATACCCGTAATTGTAACAAATATATTGTCATGCACCAGTTCTTGTTTCTATTTTTTTTTTTTAATTTGCGTGAAACACACAGACTATTTTTTTGTACGGTTTCGTTCTCTTTTTTCTCTTCTTATTCTCCTGTCTTCTGTCTTCTATGTGCGTCCTTTTTTGCACGATAACTCGAGAACAAAGCATCCTATCTCGCTGTTTTTGGGGGGGTTTTTTGGCATACTGATAGGCAGGCAGAACGTACTCTTCCATCGATGTTTTTCAGATTCCTAAGGCATTCGGATGGCCATAGGGGAGTTTTAAAAGCGGGTCATGGCCACATCTCAGGCTTTCTATGACATCTGGACCTAGGACCCACACCAAATGAGTCAACACTCAATGGAGGTTCAAAATATGGGTCAAGGTCACTGAGGTCACTCAGTTATTGAGTGCATTTTCAGAATTTCTGGAAATACCATTTGTGACCCCCTAGTGCATTCCCGAAGTTCATACATGAATTTGTATACTCAAAAAGTGGGCGTGGCCAAAACATTTTGAAAGTGGGCCACTCTCATATGTCAATCATGGTATGATGTGTGGATCTGGGACCAACACCAAATGAGTCGAAACTTAATGGAGGATCGAAATATGGGTCAAGGTCACCGCGAACATTGAGTGCACTTATCAGAATCGCTGGAAATAACATTTTATGACCCTATAGTGCATTCTGGAAGTTCATACATGTATTTCCACACTCAAAAAATGGCGGGGGTCAAAAATTTTGAAATTAGGCCATGGTTATATCTCAAGCATGGTATGATATATGGACCTTGAACCAACACTCAATGGAATTTCACGGTCACAAGTCACCCATGGTTAATTATGTGTATTTTTCTGAAGAGACGGAAATCACAGTTTGTGACCCCCAAGTGCATTGCCGAAGTTCATTTTTTTTCTCAAAATATTGGGCGGGGGCAAAAATTATTAAAGTTTGTCACACTCATATCTCAAGCATGATATGGCCTATGTACCTGGGACCAACACCAAATGATTCGAAACACCGTGGAAGTTAATAATTTCGGTCCAATTCATTGGAGTCACGCAGGTCTCATTAAGTGCAGTTTTCAGAATTTCTTGAAATTGTATTTTATATCCCAAATGCATTTTTGAAGGTCATACATGTATTTCTTCTCTCAAAAGGTGGGCTGAGTCAAAAATACCCATTGATTATTCCTTTATAAAACACGTTTATTGCTGTGCACAGAAGTTATTTTCGGTTTCTTAAAACATTTTATCTGAAACCTGTTTGAAAATCTTTAAATGCCGTTTACAAAAACCCATATCTAATTTATTTAATGATATTTTACTCCCGAAAATAATTCTCCATAAATTCTCTTTCTATATAAATTAGTTCTGATGCTTTCAACATTTTCACACAGACTTGAATTTACTGGTCGCAGTAAATTCTGTTTCTCAAGAATTACTGTTTTTTGTCGTTGATAATATAAAATACATGTTAAAGTTCCACCAGTCCAAATGGGGCTATCGACGTTATTGTTTGCCTGTTAACCATTTACGTAACATGAAAAGCAGACGACACTTGCAAGCAAAATTCTTGAATAACTATTTGCTTTCATTTTTCGTCTCAAAAACATAGGTTATGACCCCTCATTGGAACGAGCTCAACGAGCTCGTTCCAAAGAGGGGTTATAACCTATGTTTTTGAGACCAAAAGATGAAAAAATAATGAAAATTAATTGGCGACGTTTATGAATAGCGCCGGCCGGTTTGGGCCGTTACGTTGAGTAAAGGTTAATAGATCCAATACCCTCGTTCATGGTGTTTCCATGGTGTGGTCCAAGTGTTGGTTATCGTTGCTGAGAAAGAATATTTTAATTTTGTTTTTTAACTTCGTTGCAACTGTCGCTGTTGATATTATGGACGCTTCTGAACACTGCTTATTCCATCTTCAAAGATCAAATGTTGTCGATATTTTCGCCATTGATGCCTTAATGAGAAATGTTTCAAACAAATAAAAAGGGGTAGAGTATTGAAGCTGTAAATTTGGTGTGTTTTCAGAAAAAGGGCAAACAAGGGCGTAAGACTTTGTTTTTAATTTTAACCATATCATTCTACATCTTCTGTTCGACATTGTGGGGAGCGTGGTGGCTCAATGGTATATTGTTGTACTTCTATGCTAGAGGTCCCGAATTCGATCCTCGTCCGGGACGACCCGTGTTGTGTCCTTGGGCAAGGCACTTTATCCCGGTTGCCTACATGGGGCACGATAACGCCGTGTACTAAAGCGCACCGCACGTCGATGGTGCACTTGTCTTCAACCGCTGTAACCCTGCTTGAGCGGAGCTTGAACAGAGTTAGAATGTTGAGGAGCTGACAGTTGCTCGTCGATGCTCGGTGGTTCTCTCCGGGTACTCCGGCTTCCCCCACCCGTAAAACTGTCACGGTCATGGTTTGCCATTGTGCATAAGTTTTTAACATTAAACACCAATAAATAAATAAATATGTTCGACAGTGTAAAGTCATACAAGTTGGGTGACTCATTGCAACAGTCAGCTTTTTTCTTCTCTTTTTTCGTCAGAGAAAACTTTCGAGCACTCCCTTTCAACGCACACTCACTCACGAAATTTAGTACAGTAACCAGACATGTGAACCGCTCGCCCGAACATCCATTTGTATTGCCTAATTCTAACCGTGATGAGAGCGGTGCTGCCGATGCGGATTTCAGTGTCTTTATATTTTTCAATATTTTTAACATAAATGCCTGTATCAAACAGCTCTCTTTCAAAACTCTGATGTCCCATTTCCAGTAAAAAACATAGGTTATGAACCCTCTTTGGAACGAGCTCGACGAGCTCGTTCTAATGAGGGGGTCATAATCTATGTTTTAGAGACAAAAAATGAAAAATAATGAATATTAATTGGCGAGTTTTGAGAATAGTGCTGGCCGGTTTTTGCCGTTACGTTAGGTAAAGGGTTAAATACTATAATTATCGTTAATAATGAAAAGTAATAAACAGAGTAATCGCTTGACTGGACTGGTTACGTGAAATAATTCATTCGAGGCAAGGGACTACACTGTAAAACACTCCTGCGCATTCGCGCACTCGTGTTTGTACAACGTCCCGCATCTCTCATGAATTATTTCACGTAACCAGTCCAGTCAAACGATTACTCTCTACGTATTTTTGTTTTTAAAGATTCAGCAATTTTCGACGTTTTCACGTCACTTCAAATTTCAGCATTTTCTTATTAAAATGCTGATTTTATGACGTGCATAGCCCTATTTCCGGTTATCTGAAGTTGGTCGTCATCTTTCACTTTTCAGAATTTCAACATTTCATTGGAAGGAGACGCATTCTAAACGTTTTGATGATTTCAATTTTCAGCTCATTTTTAGTACTGTCTTTCTGCAATTTTGAAAATGTAATCTCTGGAAAAAACATTATCTAAAATTATGTTGCCGTTCTTCGAAATTCTCAACCGTTATACCCGAACGCTGACGTTACGTCGTAGAGATTCATATACAATGCCAGATTCAATGATAGCAATTAAAGTATCATGATATTGCAGCGGATTGCAACGCACATACCCCCCGGGGACAAGTACCAAGTCAGATTTTTTGAATTCGAGCAAAATCCACAGAAGCTTTAAAAGTAAACATTTTAATACCTTCATTACGGATATATTTAATGACGAGAAAAAAGTAGGAAAAAACAAATTACGGACCTATAGAAAGTTTAAAGAAACGTTCAACTTGGAAAATTATTTGCTGTATACAACATCTGTTGAAGCGAAGAACTTGTTCACGTGGCTACGCATAAGCAACCACTGTCTGATGACTGAAAAAGGGAGGCACAGCCAACCACCCTTGCCTGTAAAAGAAAGGCTATGTCGTTTATGTAATGTAGGCGAAATTGAAACTGAATATCACTTTGTCGTGGAGTGTCAGGAATATGAAGGGCTCCGAACTAATTCATTTGGTAAAATAAGTAGAGAATGGACAGTTCGGAGAAACTCACCTTTCTTATGAAAATTGAAATCCCACTCTTATGCAATATCATCTGTAAAATGAACCTTCAATTCTTCAAGAGCAGAAGAAATGCTATATATATGGCTACTTAATGGAGTGACACATTGTATAAACCCTCCACATAACATGTAAATAACCAATTATTATTAATTCAGTATCTTCAAGACTTAACGTTATTGTTCTGTATTGTTAGTTGTGTAACGTGCAATCAGCCTTGTTTTTGGTGTTTTTGCAATAAACTATCTATCTGTCTATCTATAGTCAACAATTAAAATGGGTGAGATTTTTCTGAAATTTCCGTATATTGTAGAGCAAACAAGACATTAGGAGACAGAATTTACTTTATTTTTCGATTTAACGCCATTTTGACGTTTTACGTCATGTTTATCTTCAGCTTATTTTCTCTATTCTAAATTTAAAACATTTCCTTATTGAGTCCAATTGCGTCCTATTAATAAAGGACGCTCTTATCAAACTTACCCCACCTATTTGTGACAATATTAACCCCTTGAACCTTTGTAGTATCTTCCCTATCAGTCCAATGGCGGCAACTGGAAGAGTCCATATTCATTATTTTGTGGCAGGCCAATTAATATTTTCAACGTGCAGCCCCAAGGCTGCACGTTGAATATATTGATTTGTCTGCCACACACATGCACTTTGCATCCATCCTATTTAATCATGTTCTCCGACGAAACACGACCGCCCGGGTTCAAAGGGTTAAGTTGTTAACCTTAATTCTTTCGTTTCGATTTCACACAACCGATGCCAGCGAGGCCAGTTTTACGGGGCTTTTTCTATACCTTTATTTTCAATCTCATTTTTGGCCTTATACTTGCGAATTCTCGGGAATATAAAATTGCAGTGCTGTCCAGGAAATTCTCAACCGTTTTACCCATATGGTCGAAAATTAAAATGCCTCAGATTTTTCTGAAATTTTAATATGATGTGGAGCGCACAAGATTATGATATAGCTGCTTCTGTTTTTCGATTAGACGTCATTTTTACGTTTTTCCGTCACTTTGAAGTTTAGCCCATTTTCTCTATTCTAAATTAAATGCCCTACGTTCTTTGGTCCAATTGAGTCCTATGAACACAGGATACACTTATGAAATTTAACACATCTATGTATGATCATATCAAATTGTTAACCCTATTTTTGTCATTTCAATTTGACACACCCAATGCCAGCGATGCCAATTGCACGTTTCTTTCTTTTCTTTTTTTTATTATTTTCAATCTCATTTTGACTCTTAGCTCTTCAAAATTTGGGAATGTGATCTTCGAAAAAAACATCTAAAACCGTTACACCCGTACGCTGGGGTAACGTCATAGCGGTCATGTGGTCAAACTCTGAAACTTTAGTATGTTCTAAAACTAATTTTTTTTTATATAGCATCGTAACAACTCTTCGACGCTAACTGATTCATTTGTAATTTGTCGTTTTGAGACGAAGCTGTGATGGTGTAGCTGTGTTATCTGTAGCGTCCTGATGAAGGCCTAGTGCCGAAGGCTTGGCGAATAGTTGTTACGATGCTATATAAACTTTTATTGTCCCTTATACTCTCGACATTTTTTGCTGATATTATAACAAAAAAAAATCTTTTCTTTTTCGATTTGCTACCATTTTGACGTTTTATGTCACTTCAAAGTTTAGCCTATTTCTAACATATTCCATTACAAACGAGCGACGGGGTAGCTTTATAGAGCGGCTAAGTACGTGAAAGGGCGACAGACTCCTCCCCATCAATGTTGGGCGCTTCAGTGTTGGCCGTGCTTCGTTAGAAGGCTTCTGGAAATTCGCTTTGCGATTTCAAAAACAGCTAGTAAACTATTTGTTATTCTTTTATTTCCCGCACTTTGCGTATAAATTTATATAATAATAATACTTTATTGCACAACCAAATGTGATACAAAATGGTATGGCTTGAAAAACTAGTATAAAGTAAAAACACATATTGAAAGAATAAAAGAATTAAAAACGCCTGAGCTTGTAAGTGGTGAACTGAACCCACGAGATAGAGAAAGCACACGTCCACACATACACCCTGTCACACCCATGCACCAGACGCCCCTTACGCATGCCTAGACCCTCACACACACACACCTTTTCGCTCACCCACACACACACAATCGCTTCCCAGTATACACCCACATATACACCGTGGTTCGCCTGAGACGTGGTCTGTTGCTATGCCCTTTTTGTCGTCACAAGCCTAGTATATACTCACACTGTCGCAAGGCGTTCTAGCGGTTGACACAGGAGTATGTTTACGGTTACACGCCATTGTAGTAATGACTTTTAGAAGAGAAGGTTATAGAAGAGAAGCCTAATTACCACCGGGGAGAAAAACTATAGGGTTCTGTTCATAAACATACGGTGTATCATTTTTCCAGTAGCTAACAATATTTGTTGATCTGGACAATTGAATAGGAATTTTGCTTTTTCTTTCAGCTGAATATGTATAAAGCTGGGATATTTTTTGCAGACTATGTCTGTAACATCTTTACGTTGCTCGGAGAATTATTTATGAGAATTATTTACTGAATGTCAAAATAGGATGAATTAAGAATGAAGTAAACTCATGTGTATACACTGAGTCGTTGTGTCAGAGAAACTCTCACGGGTGGTCTTTGAAAATTAATAGTTTTCTCAATTAGTACCACTAAAGATTTACTACCCTTCGAGTGACAAATTTTAAAATAAACTTTCACGGAGAGCCGTCTTGGTCCCTTGTATTTTTATTTAAAGTGACCAACATTACGGGCAGTGATGCGTACCCTTAAATAAAATATCTCTAATACAACTGGTTGCACGTAATAAAACTGATAAAGGTGTTCATGGGCGGTCGCTGCTAATCTCCAAGTATAGAAATGTTTGTGTTCAATAGAATTGACAAAAGATTGTATCGTGGATGACGACATGTGTAATCAGTATAAATTGTTAACCCTCTGTGCACTGATATTGAAATATTAAAATTTCAGTCTGCACATATATTCCATAATGCACCTAGGAATTTAACCGATTCACTCTCGTTTGACAGAGCTCAATGTGAGCTCTGTCAAACAATACTGAATTGGTTACATTCCATTTTGCATTGTGGGAAAAACACTACTGCTTGGAATTTCGATGTTTTGACATCAGGTTGCAGATAGTTAAAATGTTGAACCTTTATTTATTTATTTATTTATTTATTTATTTATTTATTTATTTATTTATTTATTTATTTAAGCAGGGTTTGCATTGGTTGAAGAGAAGTGCACCATCGGCGTGCAGTACGCCAGGGTACAGAGATCCACAATGCTCACACGGGAGCAATCAGGATAAAGTGTCATGTCTAAGGACCTATTGTCCGGTGTTGATTGGACGTTTGAACTTGTTTGTCATATTTGTCGATGGATTCGTTTGAACTTGAATTCACTGATCCATTGCTGGGATGACCTCTCAGAGATATTTTCACCAAAGTGTCCGATGATATATACTCTCCCACAAAAGAAAGTGTGCATGGTAAAAAATAACACTAAAAAAAGATATATATCATTTTCATTTATGGAAATTTTATTCAATCACAGATGAATCAATTTGTGATTAACACGAGGAATTCCATTACTCTACGACGAATACTCTTGGTGCCATGGAGAGTCAAAGACACTAGGGGTCAAACACAAAAGTCACACATTCAATATCTGGTATGACCTCCGTCTGTATCGACTACTGCTGTGCATCTACGCCTCATGGAAGCGAACAAGTTAGCATGGAAGTGTTGTGGGATGTTGTTCCATATTCTGATAAGCTGTCTTTGGAGTTCCACAAGCGTTGACGGTGCATGGGGAAGCCGGCGTAGCTGACGTTTCATTTCGTCCCATACGTGCTCAATGGGTGAGATATCGGGCGAATTTGCGGGCCAGGCAAGAACATCCACTTGTTGTTGCTCCAGATACTGTTGAACAACACGAGCTGCGTGGGGTCGGGCGTTGTCCTGCTGTAGAATGACGCCGGGGCCGTGACGTTGCAGAAATGGGACAACAACAGGTGTAAGCACTTCATCACGATATCTGGCTGCATTGAGACTGCCATCAATAATGACCAGCTCAGTTCTGTTACGGGCAGTGATGCCACACCACACCATGAGAGACCCTCCCCCATATCGGTTTCGCTCCACGACACATGGATCTGCGTAGCGTTCGTTTCGACGTCTGTACACTCTCCGTCGGCCATCTGATGATGAAAGATGGAAACGACATTCATCTGTGAATAAAACACGTCGCCACCAGTGTAAGGGATGCCTGAGATGTTGTCTACACCACTGCAGTCGAGCACGACGATGATGTAACGTCAAAATCGGACGAATTGCAGGTCTTCGAGGACGTAAGCCGTATTCTCGCAGCCGGTTGATTACTGTTTGAGGATGTACCCGTCTCAGGTTAGGGATGTTCCTGGCTGTCGTCGTTGCCGTTTGTTGCCGGTTCCGGAGATGGACGACGCGGATATACTGATCTTGTGCAGGGGTGGTAACTCTGGGTCTCCCGGAACGTCATCATGTGCATGTCGATGGACTAGCCTGCCTACAGTGTTACGGTGGCAGTTCAAATGCTGGGCAACCGCTCTGTGTGTTCTGCCAGCTCTAATCATACCCAGGGCAAGGAGACGTTGATTCATTGTCAATCTTGGCATGCTAATGTGGAGTCGTTTTAACAGCAGCGCAAGTTTGACTGTGAACGATAGGAAGGCCTTACTTTAGTGTTTAAATACCCAAGGATTCACACTGTTGCATGAATTTTCAGACTCTCCACGTGCAAAACATGCCTTTTCACAAACGTGCAGCACGTCATTTAACGTTAATGCAATTTTAACGGGGAAAGCTGTTTTTGTGTTCAACATAACTTATTCATGAACAGGTTAACACTCTTTACACCTACGAAATTATTTTTTGGAGTTTGATCAATTTCTGCAATGCACACTTTCTGTTTTGGGCGAGTTTTTGTGTATTGCAAGAGCACTACAATATTCGGATGGGAAAGAAGATTTTAGTGCGCTGTGAGCTACAGGGAGTTATAATCAAGCAAGAGGCGGCACCCTATTTTTTGTTTATCGGCAAATAAACGGAGTGAGGGTGAGGGGGGTTCTTCATCAGGTGGGAGTACACTTGTGATATTTTTTAACCCTTACCCCATCACGAATGGAAGACGACACTTGTTAAAACAATTTGTGAATACTTTCAATTTTTGATTCAAAACTGTAGCATGTGGTTCCTGATTGGAATGAGTACAACCATGCCACTGCTTCTAATGATGGGACATAAGCCATTTTTTCAAGACAAAAATTAGAATATAATAAAATATGAAAGGCGTTTTTTTGTGAATAGCACTAGGCTGTTGATTCAGTGGTTTATAGGCGTTTAGTTCCACTTCAGCGTCTAAGACTATCTCGTGGCAATAAAACTGTATTTTTGGCTGTAATTTAGGTCACTATTTATTATTTATTTATTCGTGCTCATCACAACATCAGCATGTAAGTCTATATCGTGGCGAGAAACCTGTATTTATTGCTGTAAAAGAGGACATTATCTGTGTGAAAATGGACAATTCATTACTTATTTATTTATTCATTAATTAATTAGGGTTTAACGACGCTTTCGACAGCAAGGGTCACCTCGTGACGTCCATTTTTACGGGTGTTTTTTAAGTCCAGAACCGTACGCACTGAACCACCACCGCCAGCCACCCCACCCCACCAAAATCAATTCATCGAAATATTAAACTAATTACAGAACGGCCGCCGTAGACTGGTCAATTTCCTCGAGTGGGCAATATTTTCAGAGACACAATAATATCTTACCTCCTACAAGTATCTGGGAATTTCATTGGTTCAAAGACGTCACATGCAGACTGTATATAAAACCATATACTGCCTGTCAACATCAATATACGCTGACATCTATGGGTAATCTCACCTTTGTTCATTGATTATTCAAAATGGCGGCAGCCGATAAAAGCTTCAAGTTGAAAGATTGAGTGTTGGAAGCCCATATTTGGTCCGAAGTGCAGGTTAGGCTACTTAAAAGGCTTCATATTCTGTAGATGTGCGTCATGCTACCTTCGAAATGAAACTGTTTGGTATGTATGAATTTGCCTTGTTACAATTTATGGGAGAGTGCCTGTAGGCTCTCTCCCATAAATTGTAACAAGGCAAAGATACGTGAACACATTGTGAGAATTCTCTCATTTAATTTTGATCGCAGTTGTTATTTGTTCTGTGCATCGATGCAGCAGTCAGTAAGATTGTTCGTTACACAGTTTGTTGGTGGCTTAATATGGCATATATGGTGTCAGTTAATTCCATATTGGACTAGAACTTCGCTTCAGCGTCTAAGACTCTCTCGTGGCAATAAAACCGTGTTTTGGGCTGTAAAATTGGTCATTATCTGGGAGATTTATTTATTTATTTATTTATTTATTTATTTATTTATTTATTTATTTATTTATTTATTTAGTCCAATATGGAATTAACTGACGCCATATATACCATATTAGGCCACCAACAAACTGTGTAACGAATAATATTCCATTACATACACTATAATTATAGAAATAATTATCAAACATTTAATAATTGAAGCACCGGGTACAACCAGTACAACTCGGTGCTTCATTAATTAATATTTATTGGATGATGATTTTATTACCTGGTAAACGCAAACCTGGATATTACTGCCCACGCGTGGATTAGGACCTGTCCACGCCGACTGTACACTCTAATGAAAGAGCAATAATCACAGTAGTGAGTAGCTGATATCTGAAGTGCGCTGGACATTATGTAAATCAATCCGGTGATTGGAAGATACTTGAAGATGAAATTTAGTTTAAAAATATAAAAGCAATTTATTTGAAAGGTTGATTTTCGCCGGACGGTTCCAGCCGTTACAGTTTGTAGAGTGTTAAAACGTAATATAGCGATCGGGTGGGGTGGGTGTGGAGAATTACCTCTATATTTCTGTTGTGTCGTCACTTGACCAAGCCCGAGAATTCGAAAGAAAAGCCGTAAAAGGTTGGTAAAATCTGCCCACTACTCGCCTGTGTACAGGAGCTGTAATCTGTACTGTGTTTGGGAGGCGGCACCATCTGCAATGCTTTAGCATTGCAGGTGGTGCTTTGTTCCACTTAACTCACGGTATGTTCTGCTTTTTGTCATCTTGATCTCATGTTTCTCATTTTGCTGGAACACATTAGTAACTAAAGAACTCCCAGTGGGCATATAAATCCTTGTGTCAAAGTGCTGTGATGCGTGTATGTGAAATACAATATTATAATTGTAATATAGGGGTATAGCATTGCGTAAACGTTTTTTGTTAATATATTTGGAAAGTGAGAGCACATCTGAGATGGTGGTCTTTCTCTATGGTATGACATTACAGTGACATTCGGGAACTCAAGTACAACAAGGAATTCATAATGATAATATTAGTTCTGACTTTAACAGTCGATTGCAGGATAAGAAGGTCAAATGTGTAACTGGAGGTGGTTAAGTGTTGTACTCCCCGTGGAAATGAGTTGTAAAATAAAAACAAGATTTTTTTCTCCTGACAATGTCAAGCACGGATACTGATCGTTGTTGAGCGCCCAGAAAACACTGTAGTAGACTGTAGATACAAAGTTTAGACTGCTGACATCAGTGACTATGAATTAAATAAAAATTGCATTTATTTAAGATTGAATGCAATTTTTATAATCTTTATTGGAGTATGAACGTGTGGGAATGGGTATAAATTATGTATGAATCCCGAAGGGATTCATACATAATTTGTACTCATTCCCACACGTTCATACTCCAATAAAGATTATAAAATTGCATTCAATTCTTATAATTACATTCCGTAACTGTTTGAACTACTTTTTACCAAACAACAAGGCAGAAAGACGAAATAAAACATGTACGAATGGACGGGGCGAAAAACCACCCTCACACAAAAGACAAAGCGCACAACTGTGAGTTGAGCGCCGGTTCCGTCTAAATGATATCCCAAAGACAAATAAGCTTTAATTTTCACAACTTTAGAAATGGAAACGAATATTTTAGTTTCGGGCTTTATGCCACAGTTGGGAAATGTCACCAAAGAAACAGCAGTGGAGTTGATCACTGCGAGAGGCGCTAAAAGTTAAAAACACGCCCGAATTACATTCTGTCAACTGCGCTCTGCCGTAAATGCGGGTCAAAGTTCGACCAAATGTATTCCTTGGAAAATGAATTACATTTGGTCATGACGTTTTCATCCAGCTGACCAATGGGAATTGAGTATTTGGACCCAGAACGTATAACTACATTAACAATGTAATTATGGTACCAACAAAGCTGGCAATTTTCATCACCGGAAGAGATTTGCTGGAGAGTTAGCTCCCCTTAATTTACTAACGTTGTCAGTTACTTTAACACTTAGATTGTGGGAATTTCATATAAATATTGAAACTTTGAAGTGTTAGTGAAGTTGTACATCATTTCACAAACTACAGACACTTCCTGTACAGCAGCACAAAAATACAGAGGCTGGTCTTTTACATTATTTTCCCAATCACCTTAAACGTTTGACTATTATTTTCTGTTTAAATAAGGAACGATCGTTTGTTTCTGTCTATTTCGTGAGTTATGAACCTCCAAAAACGAAGGCCAAACTGTGTAAATGGGCGTAGCGACGATGGCATGCTTGATTTGATGATGTAGTTAGAATATTTTATCACTCGGGACTTGGATCATCACAGTCAAGATAAATCATGCCAACACCCCCAACCCCACCCACCCACCTCTCCCCAAATCTCCCCTGGAGATAAATGGAGAATATCTAGTGTTTTTGCTTCCAAACTTGTCTCATCAGTGACCGAGACTAATGGCCCATTGATCATTTGTCTCGGTCACGAGAGAGATAATTTTCGATATCCACTCAAAAGAACTATATTTTCTTTTTATTGTACGCTTTTATGAGAATCGGATCGTTCTTTTCGATAATTTCACTCACTTGAACCTTGAATTGGAGTAGGAAAGTAAACAACGCGCACTAATACTCGGACGTGGTTTGATCGATACTCGGAACAGGTGGCGTCTTGCGATCTTATTCCGCTGTCGGGTTTCATGCATCAATTCAAGGTAATTCGTGTTGAATTATTGCTGGAAATGATCGATATCCCTCAAAAAGACTAGAATTTCTTTTTTTATATGTTTTTAGAACAAATTGATCATTTCCAGTGATAATTTGACTCGTTTTCACATTGAAGTGATGCTTTGAAAGCCGCCATTTTGATTGATACCGTGGTGGTGAAACTTTCTATATCTTCACAGTGCGGGATACGATTTCTATTTTTCCGCATTTTTCGATAATCTATCATTTATCGTATAATAAAAGTGTGCATGCAATGCAATTTCAAGGTCCAACAAACATGTTTCTTCTTCAATGTCATCCAGCTGGACGACCCGATTGTCCCTGAACAGCAAAATTTCTATTAGGCCCAAAAGCTTCTGGGAGATATGCACGTGAGAGCAGGATGGGTGCTCATCTATTGAACAAACATCCCTGTGCGTAATGTATAGAAATCATATAGACTGTCGAATGCGACCCAAAACAAACAGTTTAGGAGTATACTGAAAATTCAGACTATTAACTGGTAGAGTGCTAAGTTATTTTTGGTCATCAACATTTGTTCAAGTGTCTTTGCCTTATTACAAGTTATGGGAGAGTGCCGAGAGGCACTCTCCCATAAATTATAACAAGGCAAAGCCATATAGACTAAGTAATTTCACTTCTAAGATAATATGAAGCACATCCATGGAATATGAGACCTTTAGGCTGGGTTTCTCCTCTTCATATTAAAGCCCAAATATGGGCTTCCAACACTGTACCAGTTAATGCGTAACACCGCGCATATGATACACAAAATATCTTGACCCCTTGACTTCTATCTACCTATTTACAACAAGTTGTTTTGTTTGACGTCAAATAGTGTTCTTCACAAATTGCGGCAAAAACAGTATTTACTTCGGTGTCAATACAGTACTCAGGTGAAACACTTGGAAGCTTGAATTCGATTCGAATCGACGTCGTCCTAATTATTTGATTCGATTCGAGTCGCCCGATTCGGAATTTTTTGAATCGTCGAGATGTTTTCAGATCCTACCGCGTTATGACCTCTCCTCGTACACTCTTCTTCTATCGTCAGGTCTCCTTTTTAGTAGACCTGATTATAGAAGGAAAGTGCAGGACGTTCTGCTTCTGACGCTATACGTTTGATTCCGTTTCTGGAATATTCCGCTTTTCTGATTAACTCTTTTGGCGCGACAGGCGACTAAAATGGACAGACGGCAGACCTCGGAAAGGTACTACAGTTTCCATTTTAGCCAACTGTGTGTGTCCATTTCCAAGTGCTTTTAACCCTTTACCCAACGCAGATGATATCAATTTTTTTTATTTTAAATATCATTTTTTCAAATTTTTAAAAAAACATCAACAAAACCATATCATGTGACCTCTCGTTGGAACAAGCTCGACGAGCTTGTTCCAACGAGGGGTCACATGATATGGTTTTGAGGAAATGTTTTGAAAAATAATATTTTTTCAACTGCTGAAGTTGCATATTACGCGGGGGGGGGGGGGGGGGGCGGCCGATTCATTGCGTAAAGTTTTAAAAAACATACGTATTCATATGTTTCATGCACCATTTATGTCGTATCTATGAACAACGATATCGTCCCTTGAAAGTATAAAGGTGCCATTTATATATACGGGAAATCATTTGAAAAACTGTTAATGAGATCATTAGAACATCTTTTAAAATAATAACGCTTTAGTCTAACCACCTATACTTTTTGTAAAATTCCTGATGAATATTAGGCGCTAAGAATTCTGTTTCTCAGATTATTCCGCGTCAAAAGAGTTAAATACTTGAGTGGAGGCGGGCAATATTTACGTCTGTAAGAATGGGCACTATCTACAACTCGAAAAGGTGTGAGCTTCGATCCGAGATTCGTTTCGATTCGAATTCTTCCGCTTTCTTTGATTCGAGAATCGATTCGACCCTAATGTTCGCGGAGCTCTACCTGTGAGATATTGCCCTCTGAAACGACCTACCCTACTTTTACCCAAGAGATAAAGTTTCGAATTCTACAACGTTCGCTCCACAATGTTGTTATAAAAATATGCAGACAGATATTTTCGTCGTTTGCAACTGTGGGCAAATGCAACAGCGCAAATTATAATAACACTTTTGCCGGCCGCTAATTTGTCACGGTTCTCAGGTGAGAAGAACTTTATTTGTCCTGTTCTCCCAAATGCCTCCTTATCCCCACGCCCCTTCTCTCCTCCGAACAGTCGGACACGAACTGCTTAATGAGACCCCGTGCCCCATTCTTCCCAATCTCTCCGATAAGTGTAGTAACCCTCTTCTTTGTGTCACCAACTGACCACATGTCCTTCATTCAACCATCCCACCTCCCTGTGAATCTTATTCTGTAAGACTGGCCTTTCTCACTTTTTCCCCTAAGCTCCAGGGACAGGGACCTCAGCTTGAACAACAGTGACCCCCAAAGGTGCCATTAATTACTATACTCAGAACAATGGCTCAACTGATGACCTGTTTGAATAGATAAGCAGGTCATCAAATTTGAGAGGAATGATTTTTTCGTTCCTCTGGTCGTTTTCTAAATGAAAAAACAGATGACCGAAAGTTGTTCGACTGGAACTACAAACAGTTCGTCAAAAAGTGTTGTCTTGTCACTTTATTTGAAATCACTGTTTTAAAGGGTCCCTGTGGGAAGTCCCCCCCCCACCCCCCACCCCCTCTTCAATGCTCAAACTCCTTAAGACAACGGACGCTCCCTGTGCTAGCCGCAGATGCTTTCGAAATCTGTGAACTTTCATACAGAAGGGCCACCGTAGACAGGTCAAAATCCACGGGTTGTCAATTTTCCCCCGCATAAAATTCAGAGATGATCCGCTATGACACCTAGCAAAATTTCCACCAATGAAGCACCGGGGTTACCCCAGTGCTTCGTTGGTGGAAATTTCTCTAGGTGCCATAGCGGATCATCTCTGAATTATATGCGTGGAAAAGTGCCAACCAATAGATTTGGACCCGTCCACGCTGGCTTTACTGTTATCGGTCCACTTTATTATATCCCGATGAAAGGTAAATGGGTTATCATAAAATTCAAGATTTTCTCTGGATAAGCCCGAATGATCACTGGAATTATTCAAGCTTCTCCCGCTTTGAACAATAAAACCAAACAATGTGTAACAGCTTTTGGCTGAGTTATATGTCCACACAGATCAGGAATGGTAGTACCCAATGATTTTAATTGTTGTGATATTCTACCGTAATGATAATGTCCATAAAGCAGCATTTCCCTCAGCAGTCTACCTTTGATCAGTCATCCTGAGCAAACCGCACAAAAAAAAATGCATCTGTCTCACGCAACTTAATTAACAGGAACAATTAAAATACACGCGTAATTAGTTAATCAAAATGACGAATGCATTGAAGGTGTTGATGAAACTTTCACTTCTCGCCAGGGGTGACAAACTTCTGGTTTTAAAAGGTGTCTGATTGGGATCTGGAAAACAATATAACTGTTCAATACAAAGTGACCGTCTAGTTTTGCCGTAAGCTATCTATGTATAAAATGCATGTACCGTTAAAGATAAGCTTGACACTTCAATTACCGCTATCATTATCACGTGAGAAAGAAGAAAGCAAGATAGTACATGAAATATAATAATCATTTTGTAACCTGTACATCGATAATGACGTGAAACGCAAAAGTTGCATTCATAGATCTGCTTTCTAAAGCTCTTCTGAGTAAAGTGCCTAACATTTGAACGCGGACGGGCTTCCAACTTTGAAAATCAGGAGAGGTGAAGAATGGTTTGCGCATCGAAAGCGCTCAGGCACGGTTTGTGGCAAGCCCCTTTCGACCCTTCTTTGACGTCTTGGATAAATGTTTACCGCAGATCATGAACATGGCGGGAGACAGCAGAGAAGGAAAGTCTGATGGAAAAGGCTTTGGCGTTCTTCTTCGTGTTCTAGCTGACGTTATCATCCCTCTGGTGAGGACCTGTGTGAGAGGGGGTCCTCTCGACAAGGGAAGTACCTCTCCCCGAGGGTGCTGGGGTGGGGTCTTCGGACAAGTATAGTCTGTCGCTAGGTTTTTGTTTCCGGGCCCACCATTGGCAAGTATAGTCTGCCTCGGACAATTCTTGGAAGGAAAGAGCACATTTCTGCTGCAGCAGTCAAGCAACCAAACAATTTTCACAACCAACGTCGCCTTTCGGGGTGCCAACCAAAGAAAGACCCGGGCTTCCATGGTTCCGGGCAGGCCTGCATGTTAACCAATTTGGCCGGGGTCTTCATGTTCACCAGTGGCGTTTACAACAAAAGGGCAAGATGTGGGACGCAGGACCAACGCTTGCCTCCCCAGAGGTGGATGACCCCTTGAGAGAAGGATGTTCGAAGTCTGTGGCGGTTATTAATATCCGTAGCGGTTAGAGTTATTCCATAGCGGGTATTGGGGGGTGGAGGATCAAAACATCTGTGGGTACCTGCTTAAAATAGAGAAACCAAAATTGGTATGTTGTATACGATAAAGTAAATACGTTATAGTTGCTTGCTAGAACCCCGCTGGCTATGATCTGGCGAATGCTGAAGGCAGGGTGTAACCCAATGTAGATAGTTTTGAAGAGTTGTTGGGTGGAGGTTTGGCTGAAAATGGGTGGTAGAGGGGGTTTTGAAGAGAGGGGAGCAATCTATGACGCAAATATGCCACATCTGAGGGTGTTTACTGCTCGTTACCTTCGCGGTTTGATTCCTATCTGTGATTTTAGGGATCTTCTTATTAAGTCAGTTGAAATTTAGGTTGTGAGAGGAGAGCAGTCTATGACGCTCTTATGCCACGCACGAGGGTGTTTACGGCTCGTTACCTCCGCGGTTTTATTCCTACTTGTGTTCTTGTGGTTAGGTGTCGTCTTGATTAAGTAAATTGAGATTGAGGGGTAGGGGAGGTTATTGTGGGAGGAAAGGAGAGCAGTCTATGATGCTAATATGCTTCACCAGGTGGTTTGAATATAAGTTTGCTTTAAGCAGTATTCTTTGGATAAAAATACAAAATGGCGCATGTCTACATTGAGTTTAACCCATTGAACCATGGTGGTATCTTCCAAGTCAGACCAATGACAGCAATTGGAAGAGCCTATATTCACTATGTGGTGGTAGGCCAATTAATATTTTGAACGAGCAGGTCCAAGGTTGAACATTGAACATATTGGATGGTCTATCAAATTCACTAAACGGCCACGCCCAACATAATGAAATTATGACGTAACATGTTCCTGGTCCGAAAAAAATGGTCTGTCGGATTTAAAGGGTTAAATATATACAACAGTTCAAATACTGCCGGTATTGAAATTTCAGTTAACTCTTTACCCAACACAGACGATATCAAAATATATTATTTTTAATTGTTTTGTTTTTTTGTTAATTTTTCAAAAAATTTCAACAGAACCATATCATATGGCTTCCTCATTGGAACGAGCTCGACGAGCGCGTTCCAATGCCGGGGCGCATGATATGATTTTATTGACTTTTTTGAAAAAAAAGTTTCCCTGCTTAATTTTCAAATTACGCGGGCGGTTGCGGCGATCCGTCAAGCTAGGGTTAAAAAGAGTCAGGATACGACATCAAGCTATAGCGTGTGTTAGTCATCTTCATACACAATAGATTTACACAGAAATTATTTTTAGTTTGACCATGTTATGAGAGAGGTGTCTTGAATCAAGTTGAGAGAATAATGGAAAAGAAAGTGATAGTATAAAAAAAAAACTACAAGAGACCAGGAAAGTACAAGGTGATGTCAGGTTATTTGTGTTATAGTTGGTGGGGAAGTGGAATGGGAGAATGAAGGTTAGCTGGTGACACAAAGGAGAGGGTTAGTATGCTTATTGGAGAGATTGGGAAGAATGGGGTATGGGATGTCACCAAGCAGTTCATCTCAGAGTGCTGGGGGCGAGAATAGGCGAGGGGATAAGTAGGCATTTGGGAGAACAGGGCTAATCAAGGCTTTCCTCACCTGAGGCCCTGACAAATCAGTGGCCGGCCAAAGTGTTGTTATTATTATTATTAGTCGACAAGTGTTGAAACTCATTTAAGAAGGATTGTCACGGGGTGTGATGCTACAGAGCACGCCAAGAAATGGTTTACCTTGTGGAGCTGTCATTATTGCTTGCAGTCTTTTTACGTATGACACAGACCAGCCATGTTTCAGTATCCATTTCGGTTCTTTACTGTACTCTCAAACTTTTGACGCACACATGTTGAAGGCAGCGGCATCAGTATCTCAACCTGAATAGCGTAAACCTTATTTTTTTATTTTCAAAACACGGAATATACAACCCTTGCTTTATACTTGCTGTCGAATCAAGTCAACATAATATTTCTAGTCTACAGTGGAACAATGCGCCATATGCAATGCCTCTGCGTTGCGAGTGGCGCCATGTTTCACTCAAATGACGAGAAAGTGCTTCGAACGAGAGCTCTGAACTTATTACGGAAAATCAAATTCCCCGTGGAAGCTGTTCCTGAACCCCCGCCAATCCATTTCTGCCTGACGCAGTTTTTGCCGGTACACACCACACAGCAATCCAGTAAAATATGTGAACGTCCTCACGATGACGCTGTCAGTCCATTAGAAACCACAAGTGCCTTATAGGAACTATTTGTTTCTCGTTCCATTTACGTGTCCTTTCTGTGTGCGAGTGGGTTTGTTTGTTTTTTGTTTTTTTTTTTGGGGGGGGGAGGGGGTTGGGAGGGTGGGGGATCATTACAATAAATGGATTCTTCAACTCAACCCCAGTTTATATCGAAATTTGCAAACCATGTCAAGTAAATTAGATCTGGAACATGCTTTGGTGAGACCCAGACTTAATTTAGCGGAGGAATTTTGCAATTATCGATATAAAACGGCGACAAGACCTTTATAGTGATTGGTCTGCTCTGTCCGACAAATCAATAGCCTCTCCGTGTAATAAAGAAATGATTGAATACAAACATAGGTCGGTATTGCCAAAAGTTTAATAATACGGCATTTTCACCATGAGATTTTTTTGCGGTCGAGGTACCAGCAGTTCGTTAACAGTACATTAAAGTATTTTAACGGAGATTTTTAGAGTGTATGTTTTGCACTGCGCGACTGAAACAACTTTGTTTGGTAAAAGAATATATGGGGAATCAACCCATTCCACACTGCTGCCCTGAATGATATCATTTAGAACTTGACCTAACGAATTGGGCGCACCCGGACACGTAATTTACACATGGAGCAGTTGAAAAAAACATTATTTTTAAAAACCTTTCAACAAAACCAAATCATGTGACACCTCTTTGGAACGAGCTCATCGAGCTCGTTCCAATGAGGGTTCATGTGATATGGTTTTGTTGATTTTTTTTTTAAATTCTGATAAATAATATTTAGAATAATACATTTTGATAATTGTCTGCGTTGTGTAAAGGGTTAAATGATATAGGCCACAGAAAAATTGTTAAATCTGTTTTGATTGCGTAGAGGGATATGTAATAATTGCATCTTCAGCCCTATGGGCTTTTGGATTAAATTATTACCGATGCTCCTAAAAATTGGTGTAAATTTGCTCATTTGCTGTGATATCATTCTTGTTGGACCCAGGGGAGTTTCTTACTATATTCGAAATCGTCATGATGATTGGATTCGATTCGAGTCGCCATGATTCGTCAATTTTCGTATCGTCCGGATGGTTCAAAATCCTTTCAAGTGTCTCCTTCTCATGCACGCTTTTTATCACCAGGGGCCAGTACTATAAAACCTTTGCAACTATATTTTTCAGAAGTGTATTTTCCCCCTGTGAATATAAATCGCTAAGATAAATCATTAGCGTTTCAAAAGATGTTATAAGTTATCCTTGTGTTTTCCAGGGTGTATGGGAACTTACACCAGTTTGGGAACTCATACACCCTGAGGCGAAGCCGAAGGGTGTATGAGTTCCCAGACCGGTGTAAACTCCCATCCACCCTGGAAAACACAAGGATAACAGATTTATTTCAAAAAATGTTGTTGTACTTAATACTTTAACCTACATTGTGGGCCAAAACAGACAGAAAACTTGTACTTTGTAAGTTTCTTAATAAAACCAGACAAATATGGATGCCATTGGAACTGGCTCAATAAGCCAGTTCCAATGACATCCATATCTGTAATATTTTATTGCACATACATATTAAATTTCCTGTATTTTTATTTTTGTTCTTACATAACCAAGCAGGAGATATGAATTAATAATTAAAAATGGGTACTTGGTTTTAGCCATATAGCCTGCTATTGTGTAATCTTGTTTTTACACCGTGGTTAACCACGGTGTAAAAAAAAGCTACAGTGGATGGCAAGTTACACCGTACCTCTCAGCCAATCAAAACACAATATTTTGTTTCATTTGGGAATAAAGCAATTTATCTATCGGTAAACTGTTGCGTCTTTCAAAGTAAATGATCAATTTCTGTCAGTTATTTCCGTAAATGGAAAATACTATTCTGGAAAATACAGTTGTACATTTTTTTAGTATTGGTTCCTGGTCACCTTTACAGAAGACCTGATAATCAAACAGAGATGCAAGAAGGTTGAGCTTCCGAAACTACTTTTGATTTCGTTTTTGTAACATTCCGCATTTTTAATACACTTGTCCATATAGATGAGTTGCTCGTGAATGCAATACTTGAGTGGAATGTGCCATATTTGCAGTTGTAAGGGTGTTCAATATCTTTAACGTGAGAAGCGGTGTGATTCGCTTCGAGATTCGGTTTGATTCAAAATCCCCAGCCTTATTCGATTCGCGATTCGATCTGTAATCTGAGATCGCAGATCCCTACTTTCTTTATGCAAAAACGTTACGCATGCCGGTATAACAGGAATGGAAGTCCGTAGGAAAATTAGTCCCTCTGGACTATTATTCCGCGGAATTATAGTCCTAGGTCTAACATTTCTAGGAATAGTAGTCCAGCGGACTACTATTCCTATAAATGTTAGACCTAGGACTATAATTCCGCGGAATAATAGTCCAGAGGGACTAACGTTCCTGCGGACTTCCATTCCTTTTACACCGGGTTATAACAATCACTAAATACTCTGCGTAGGGAACTGTTTGAAAAGGACGACGAGTGTTTAACAATAAGCTACTGAAAGTTGATTTGGGCTTCACACATTTGACAATAAATCTGCTTGAAAGAATATTTAATTAGTCCTCTCCCCAATAATAACTCCTTAATAAACAGCCAATTATCTTTTAAGAAACGGGAAGATGAAATTAGACTAGAAAACCTTCTTTAAATCGATGTTGTATAAGGCGATTAGAGTCTTTTGCGGCAACGTTTTCATCTAAGATAATCCCTGTAATCCGACAAAATACGAATTGTTGATTCAAATGTTGTACAATAACGATTATACAGAAAGTTCAGCTCCAAGAGTCAAGTATGGGAATATTTCCTCAAATAGTACCAATTAACTGACACTCGAGAAAACTTTAAAGGCTTTTCGAATTTCAATGAATGTAAAAATTTCAATCACTCTCTCGGTTATCGTTTTACACTGAAAATTATAGCCCAACCTCCTAGACGTCACTCATATTAGATTGTTCGCAACAGTTGCATTGTTGTTTTGCTCATGTGGCGACGCCTGAGCAAAGCGAACTTTAATCTTTCTTGACGTTGAAGACAGATTTAAAGATTTGTGAGAAAATTTAACTTTTGAAGACCATTGAAATTAGAATACTTTTTGTACCTTTTGTATATTTCTTAGGTTAACGGGACAAAATTTATTTAGAGGTCTGTCAGAACAAGACCATAAACAAACAGACCTTGAAATTTCAATCCACTGTAGCGGTCGAGGCAAAAATGTCATTTACCAACCAGCCTGGTTGATCCGGATTTCTAAGTCTCGTGGTAAATCGGTCGCTTTGTGTGCTAGAGGTCGACGGTTCGAACCCCCGGCTCCCGCACTTATCTCTCCCCCTGTTACATTTGGGGGTTCGTCCGATCCTCAGCAATAGGTGGCACTGCGGGTATTTCGACCGCTCTGAGGGAGGAACCTGGGTGAGATTCACACGTGGTGAATCTCAAAAAGAAGGGAGAGTTGTGTAGCGCTCGAGGTATAAAGGCCATTTACCAACCAGCCTGGTTGGTCTTTCAGGCAAGTATAGTCTGCCACTTAAACGAGTGTTGGAGCTATCACTGGCAAGTATAGTCTGCCTCAAGCTCTTCTGCTGTTGTTGTTGTTCTGGCTGTTGTGACGTTGCTTTGTTGGCTGTCGGGGAGTGTTTCTTACAGCGGTGTCTTGTCTGGTGCGTTCGTGGTGCTAGGTTCTATGTCTCTGCCGTGTTGTTATTGTTATTCTGGCTGTTGTGATGTTGCTTTGTTGGCTGTCAGGGCGTTTTTCCCACAGAGGTGTCTGGTCTGGTGCGTTTGTGGTGTTAGGTTCTATGTCTCTGCCGTGGCTGAAATTAAAAAGTATAGGATGATTAAAGTCCCCCCCCCCCCAGGGAGGCGAGCGTTGGTCCTGCGCCCCGATTTTTTGGCCTCTTTTTTGTAAAGCGCTCCTCTAGCGCACAACATGTCCCGACCCAATGATAAAAGCAGGCCTGTTACCTGAACCAGGAATGTTCAGATTGGGTGGCACCTTGTTAAGGTCCGTTTTGTTTCTTTCAGTTGTCAATCGCCGAAACCATACACGCCAGCTAAAGAGCCCAAGACAGACTATACTTGCCGATGATGGCCTATCGTCACCACAAAACCAAACGCGGCAGACTATACTTGCCTGAAGAATAGCAACCAGAAAAATCAACTCCAATCCTCTTCCTCCTTTACACCGACTAGACATGATGCTGATGACGCTGTCACAAAATTAACGAATTTATAATATACCGTAATTGAGGGTCGAATGGGGCTTCTCCCATAACGCTAAAACCATTCTTTTGGCTTTGGTCTGGTTGGTCCGGATCTCTTAGTCTCGTGGTAAATCGGTCGCTTTGTGAGCTAGAGGTCGACGGTTCGAACCCCGGCTCCCGCACTTATCTCTCCTCCTGTTACACCACTATAAGTATCTGTGGTGTACGCTCACAGAAGTAGAAATTTCTGAGGCCAGGAGCCAATGCTATAAAACTTTTACAATTCTATTTTCTAGAATTGAATGTTCTAGTTATGGCCTTAAATGGGTTGAAATGAAGAATTAGCATTTTCAAAGATGTGGCAGTTTGCCAGATGGCAAATTGCCAAATCTTTTTAAATGCTAATGATTTAATTTAGTGAGTTATATTAATAGGTAGAAAATACAATTGTATAAGTTTTATAATATTGTCTCCAGGTTCCATATAAACAATAGGAAAGCAAGAAACAACGCAGTACACATGAATGGGGATGGGGATGGGGAACGGAGTCGCCTACCCCCAACACATTTTCTGAAAAAAATTATATCATACATACATACATTCACGCCTGAAATTCCTAATACTGGTTCATGAACTCTTACCCCGTTGTCTCCTGAACCATTTTGCTATAGTAATTTCAATACTTTCTGGGTACTTCAGCCTCAAACAGTACCCAGGGCGCTCCATAAGCCTGAAAAGTTATGTTTCCCGAAAGACCCTGTACCTTCACCTATGAGGGATACACACGCTTAACTCAGCACGAGTTGAAATGAAGTGGGAAAAAAATATATTTTCTGCTGCCACTTGCAGCAGAAAATAAATATTTTGTCTCGACTCCACTAAGCTCGGCTTCGACTCTGTAGAGAAAAAGCTAGAAGTCAGTCCAAATATTCACTTTGGTGATGTGGGTGGTTGCAGCGTATACAATCGGTGTTACCAGTGCAATACTACGAAGATACATAGCAACCAATCACGTGGCATACGAAAGTGTTGTACCCAGTAAATTTACCAACCCAAGATACTCAGACGTCATTCACCAAGTAACACCATTGATCTTTTCTCAAATCAATGAAACAAAATAATCACTGAATCTTTCAAACCATTGGGAATAACATTTGCGTAGATGCAGAGAAAATATAGTGGCATTCGATTACAAGATGGCAGGGTATACCACAATTCGGGGAGGATGTTCAGCAATCATTTATTCCTACAGTCCTTCTGGGCTGTAAGATTAAATTATTACTGAACCTCCCTGTTAATAGAAATAGATTTGCCCACTTGCTGTAAATTATATATTTGCGGATGCGCTACCGTTCAAGAGCTCAACCCGGGTTGAGAGTTTAAAGACTAGCAGAGTTAGTAGTTGGTGGTAGGAGTAAATGCGAGTGGACTTCTGTGGTGCAGTTTAATTGCCAATGCCCACAGTACACATAAAGGTGAGGCAAATTGCTGGGATGCGCTTCACATTCAGCTGCAAGCCAAAGGTAATATGTTTGCATCAATTTGCTTGGCTGCGATTTATTGGAATGCTCATATGCACTTTCCAACGAACTACATCAAAACTATTAAGGGAAAATCGAATACCATGATACTTGCAGTGCATTTATGTTTCGAACACGATGTATTTGTGTTGTTCAATTTTGCGCCTAGGAAAAGCAACGGATTCAAAAGATTGAAAACAGAAAAACACCATCAGGGTGGTGAGGTAGTCTGAAATGTTCAGGGTACATGTTCAGCAAAATTAAATTAAATTTTGTGAATAAATACAAAATGGTAACAAATGACCGTTTTGTGTTGGCCTGATGTCCGTTGGCTGTGGCAAACTCTCTACTGGCGAAATGTCTGTTTGTATAATATAAGAGTGGCTGAGAAAGGAACGGCTTGTAACGTGTGCCGCAATGACAATTTGGCAGCATCGTGACTACAGGGACGTGGCTAGAGGCGTCCGTTTGGGGGTGGGGGTAGTGAATTTTCAACTAGGGGAGGGACCGGGAGGGGATTACCCTTCCTGGTCCCTCCCTCTAGTTGGAAATTCACTTCCGAGAAAATTTTTGAAAATGAAGCCATGAAAAGGGGCATAAAATTGATTCTAATAACCAAAATGCCAACACATTTATAATTGAATTATCAGGTTGTTATTATGATTTGGTATTATTCTAGGAATTGAATATGTGCTAAACAAATGCTCAAGCTGAGAACTTTGAGCAATTCACCCTGTCCTAACATTAAATCAGATCTTATGCAGGAATGATCAATTTTCGAGGTTTCATCATTTTGCAACTTTGAATGATGGAATTAATTCAGGATAACAATTTTACATGTTGCGATTTTCTAGATGTGCATTTCGAGGCTTTTTCATTACGATAAATTCACGTGCTATAGAAATCTCGTACCGATTGACATCATGCATACTTATGAAGCTCGATATTGCGTACACTGTAGTTGTAAATAGTAACAGTTGGAATTTTTGCCGATTTGAGCCCGAGTTGAAATTTTGGAAGTAAAGGAGACATCAGCATCACCAAAGAAGCTCCAAAATCTAGAAAGATGGTATTTCCAACTACACATGACTTGCCTTCCGAATTTCCAACCATAGGAAAGTTTGACCAGAATTGGAAGGGGGCATACCCCACACCCCTCCTGTCGCCACGTCCCTGCGTGAATGCTGACAGGTCATCTTACAATTCAAATGGAATGAAAAACTTGTAAATTATCCAGATATCACCTTATTATGTTAACTAATGAACAAATGTCGGACGATGTATTCTTGGGTATCAAAGAAACAAGCATCGAACTCAACGGATTGTAAGCTACTGTTTGAGCTGCGACGTGATCAACGACGATACAGCCCCGTCGTCACGGAGAAACAAGATATACGTTTCAAGTTTTCGTTTAGAAACCACTCATAGTTTGATGCCAGGAAAAAATACCATTAAAATTACAGGGAAAATACTGGCAACCAGTTATCAGTTCCTCTGATGTAAATATTACGGTAACATACACCGCACTAAACTATTTATACAATACTGAGCATTATTTGTTGAATGTTGGAACAAAATGGCAACAAATATTTCGATTCTTTAGTCTGTTAACTTGTCACTAAGAGGAGAGCAGTTAATATCTTTAACACGCAGCCTAGGAACTGTAGATTGTTCATTTGCTCTATCTGACCAATTGACAATTCTAAACTGCGATGTGCTTTTGAAAACAATCAAGAATTGTACAGTATGGTGTGTTGGTCGTGAAGGCAGCTTGCCCCACTGTACAGTACGGCCGATGTGAACGATCACTTTCCACGGATGGGCAATATTTCCGCGGACGCTATAATATTAGATCCCAAACACTAAATATTGAATTAGTCATAAAAAATTCAGTTTATGAAACAAAGGGTACAGCCCGTAAACACAAGCGAGGGAACCATTAACCACGCGTGGATTATGACCAGTCCACGGCAACTGTACTGAACATAAACACTCCTCTATTACTATATTTCGAGTGATTAAACAATGTATAGTACCCGTCGTTACCGTGACATTCTCGGTAGTAGTAGTACCATAAGCTATATGTCGTCTTTTTGTCACATTTATTATGGCAATTGTTTACACTGTGGGTGGATATGTCTTGGATTCTTGTCGCTGCACGAGAGTGGTCCGTGGACTAAAGGCTAACCAATCGATCGGCTTGCAAAGTTCTTGCTGCAACATTGTGAGTATCGTTGGAAGATCTTACCGTTCAGTCGCCATGGACAGGTCGTAATCCACGCGTGTGCAGTGATGTCCACGCATGCGTTTACCAGGTAATAAAAATTATCATCAGCAAAATTTTAATTAATGAAGCACAAATTTTTGATGATTATTCCTATAATTTGTGTTTGGAATCTAATATTACTGCGTTCGTGGAAATATTACCCACCTGTGGAAAGTGACCAATCCGCGGCGCCCGAACTGTTTTATCAGTCCAACCACGGTTTCTGTGTCATATCACCAAATATTCACACGTCCCAAATACCGAGATGATCGTTCCATTTCTCCATGTAATGTCCCCGAAAGACGATCGATGTATACAATTGCTGCATACAATTTCTTAATGACATCGCCAGTAATTTACTGAAACACGCTTGCTATGTGGACAAGATAAGAGTCTTTAGCCAACAGGTAGTGTGACTGAAGCGTCAGGTAAATTGAAAGAGTCACGTTTTCACGCTGACTTAAATCGATTTAATTATATTTGAAATAACAATATTATGAACTGGAACACGAAATGATGTTGTTTCACACCAAATATTGGTATGTTTTAAGAGTGATTGGTTTCCGGCGTCTGGTATCGATTTGTTATTCTAATGTTTTCGTGTAAATGGGGAGTGTCTCCTGCTGCTGTGATAAAGGTATGGTTAACCAGCATGATTTTCTATCTAGTATCTGATTCGTGTGATTTTGAGATTTAATTGATACAAGGAACATTGTTGCTGATTGACTTGATATATAATTATGAGTATTTCAGGAAGATAAAATGCTTAATATCACGGGTAACCTGTCAGCTAATGTTACGCGACTTCAGCAAACGTAGCTACAATACTGTCGCCATGGAGTGGTCGCAGTCCATACGTGGGCAGTGATGTTCACGCATGCGTTTACCAGGTAACAAAAATCAACATCAGCACAATTTCAACTAATGAAGCACCGGGTTGTCATTAACCCTTTACCTAACGTAACGGCAAAACCGGCCAGCGCTATTCTCAAAAATCGCCAATTAATTTTCATTATTTTTTTCATTTTTTGTCTCAAAAACATAGGTTATAACCCCTCGTTGGAACGAGCTGGACGAGCTCGTTCCAACGAGGGGTCATAACCTATGTTTTAGAGACAAAAAATGAAAAAAATTAGTTATTCAAGAATTATTTTTGCAAGTGTCGTCTGCTTTTCAGGTTAGGTAAAGTGTTAATATACGTAAATGATCTAGACTTACCTGCTTGTGATGGAGGTGCACATCCACAGTCGTCATAAATTGGTGTATTGATACATTCGTACACACAATCATACCAAGAGTATTCTGAATGATACTTAAGTTTATTCTTGAAGTCAGCTGCCTCTGTATCAAAGCAGTATGTCGCTCCAGTTGAATTGAACGGGTACGACTTTAAAAAAATACTATAAAAAAACAAAGAGATACGTAATAACTACACAATAGGCTCAGGTCAAAAAAAAACATCTACTGTGCAATCGACGTGGACTGGTCGTAAACCACGTCTGGGCAATGTTGTCCACGCATGCGTTTACCAGGTAACAAAAATCATCAGCAGCACAAATTTAATTAATGAAGCACTGGGTTGTACCCGGTGCTTCATTAATTAATTTTTGATGCTTATTCATATAATTAGTGTTTGCAATCTTAATCAAATCAGGTTGAGGATTTTGACTTTTTAAGTTGTAGATACTACACGTTCTTGTACTGCTGTAAATACTGCCAGGCTACACTCAATGTTACTTTCAAAGGCAACTCGACTGTGTGGGCAAGTCGATTAAAGAGTGGAATATTCAAGAAACGAAATCATAAGTATTCGGGGCCCCATTGCGCTTTTCGTCTGGCATCACGCCTCCTGGACAGGAGACCCGATGAAAGAAGAAATGAGCAAAAGAAGTCACTTGGTTGCATTTTGAGAAGATCTCGTTGGTTCGAAAATTGTCGTACCAGGGCGACTCGAATCGACTCATCGGGGCGATTTGAAAACGAAATTCCAAGTTTCGCGAGGCCTTGGGTAACTCCTAGTATATCAGTGCATTCTGGAAAAGCATTATGTTGCAACAGACTGTCGTTCTGCAAAAAACACGCAGACTTCTTCGGGAACTTTAGTGGCTGCGACGATTTGGGCTGCACTCGCACACGAACACCCATTCACAAATCTTGGATCCACATAGGGTTCGACTAAAAAAGATCTGCACTGTATATTAGTCATAACGTTTATTCTTTATGTGCCACAATGGCTGTTGGTGAAAATGTTAACCATTAACCTAACATGAAAAGCAGACGACACTTGCAAACAAAATTCTTAAATAACTAATTTTTGTCACTTTTTGTCTCTAAAACATAGGTACCGTCCCCTCTTTGGAACGATCTCGAAGAGCTCGTTCCAAAGAGGGGTCATAATCTATGTTTTTGAGACAAAAAATAAAAAAAATTATGAAAATTAATTGGAGATTTTTGTGAATAGCGCCGGCCCATTTTGGCCGTTACGTTGGTTAAAGGGTTAAATGATCTATGGTTACATACTCATATATGTTCAGACTGCAACCATATGCCAATATTAAATGATATTCAGTCCCACAAATTCATGCTAAGCAATTATATATGATATAGAAGAAAAATATTATAGAAAACATATAACTTTTATGTATCGGAAATAATTATGCAACCTAGTTGATTAATTTTTAGCGCCACGTGGGTTTGTGCTACGTGGTGATTGTGTGACTAATTCTTCGATAAATGTTGAAAAAATATTAAACATATTTTGTTATGCATACGAATGCCAAATCTATTTTTTTTTTAAATGAAAAACAATTGTATCCATTTGTCATTTTCCCTGTGGTGTTTGCCCGTGTGGCTTTATTCGCCGGCCTTTTATTCTGTGGGTCGCTTTGTGGTGAGACCTCTTTCTTTCACCCGTGTGGTCTTCGGCCAGCAAATAGAGGTCTTGTGTATAGCCTTACCTGATGTAAGGACCACGTCCTATAAGGTGTATTCACAAACGTCGCCATTTATATTTTAGTTTCTTGCCAAGTAATGCCTACAAGACATAGCCGTTGATCCTTCATAGGAAACAGTTCTTGGTCCAATATTTATTGTGTTTAAGGTCACATATTTCTGCACAATGGCTAATCATGACCACGACAGTTTCACAGGTGGAGGAAGCCGGAGTACCCGGAGAGAGCCACCGAACAACGGCGAGCAACTGTCAGCTCCCCAACATACTAACCCCACACAAACAGGGTTAGCATTGGTTGAAGACACGTGCACCATCGACGTGCAGTGCGCCTTAGTACACAACGCACCGTGCTCCCACGTGGGCAATGGGGGTGATGTGTCTTGTCCAAGGCAGGTGGGATTCGAACCAAGGACCTCTCGGCATGTAGCCTGCACCTCTATCTACTGAGCCACCGCGCCCCCTCTTGCTCCAATAAGTGGTCATAAGCTTGGTTAGCCCTTCGAACTCGAGAGACCACTTTTTCGTCCTAGGAACATGATATGTCATCATTTCATTACATAGGATGACTGTAAAGAGAATATGCGAGGTAGAGCAATCAATATTTTCAACGTGCAGCCTTGGACTGCACGTTGAAAACATTAATTGGTCTACCTCCAAATACTGAATATGGACTTTTCCAACTGCTGCCATTGAACTGACATGGAAGATATCACCAGAATTCAAAGGTTCAATGAGAAAAAAAAATGAAATTATTTCGTCATTGAAGAAATTATTTTGCTGGTGTGCTGGAAATATAATGGCATGAAAAAGGGCTAATAATGTCCACACCGATAGAATTAATTCACGGGTTTGTCGTTATTTGCTAACACATTGTCAAATAAAGTATATAATTTTTATTTGAAATATGTGTTTATTATTTTAGATGAGTGTGCCAAGGTGCATTCTCATTTCCCAGGCAGTTGTACACAGTATTATTGGGCTTCAAAGACACCTTTAACAGCCATGTTCTTCTCGAGTCGGACTATTATGGATGGAGGAAGCCAAAGTACTCGGAGAGAACCTCCGAACAACGACGACTAACTGTCGGACTCTCCAATTTCCCAAACTGGCTCGATCAGGGTTAGCATCGTTTGAAGGAACGTGTACTGTCGCCGTGGCCCACGCCTTAGTATCCAGTACAGTTGCAGTGGACTGGTCGTAATCCACGCGTGGGCAGAGGTGTCCACGCATGCGTTTAGCAGGTAATAAAATCACCATCAGCAAACATTTAATTAATGAAACACCGGGCTGTACCTGGTGCTTCATAAATTAAATTTTTGTTGATTATTCCTATAATTAGTGTTTGGAATCTAATATTATTGCGCCCATGGAAACATTGTCCACCTGTGGAAAGTTACAGTCCATGGCGGTTGTACAGTACAACGCCACCAGGGACGTCGCGACAGGGGGGGGGGGGGGTGTCTCCCCCCCCCCCCAATATTTGTCAAAACCTCAATAGTTGGAAATTTGCAGGACAAAAATATCAACAGTTAAAAATTTAAAAACTACTGAATATACGGTATAATTCACTAACAAACCTATTTTTCCGACTGGAGGACCATAATAAGGAAATATTCCGACTACCGAGACTTTCGGGTGAAAATCGGGTCAAAGAATTCCGACTCCACCGTCCGAACCTTTCAGGCTGATGTTATATATAACATGGTGCCACAATGCACCCAGCCGAGTCGCATGTAACGGCATGTTAAGCCTTTGAACCCTGATGGTTCCTTCCTTGTCAGTTGAATGACATCAATTAGAAGAGTCCATAATCATCATTTGGGGTAGACCAATCCATATTCTCAACGTGCAGCCTTTGGGCTGCACGTTGAAAATATCGATTGGCCTACCCTACAAATTCACTGAGCAGCCATTCTACTTTTTAAATGTATGGTGTGTCATGATCTTGGACCGGTAAAGCGGTCTTACGGGTTCAAAGGGTTAATAAAAAAGTACTTGTTGTCATGTCAAGTGCCTGTGAAATGCTCTAGAAACACAAAACTCCCACTTTCCCAAAGGCGATGTTTCAAATTAGCCGTCAGACAGGAGGCGTACGAGCCACTGGGGACAATTCGGGCAAAGCAAGAAGATATTGAAAATTTGTTTCCAACTCGAATTAAAAATGTTTCCCTACAAAAAAATCACTGAATTTGGAACTGAAAATTAGCCTTATAACTATTACCAGAACCCATGAAAACGCATCTGAGCACATCAAATTTTCAAAATTTTCTAGGAGAGGACCCCAGATCCCCTGCCAAAGATTCGAGCCTTTGGCGCTCGCAGTTTTGCGCCTACCATCCTACAGCGCTCGTGTGTCGGGATTCCCAGTTAGAATTTCAAAGGGTCTCGCCCCCCCCCCCCCCCCATTAAAAGGCCCCTAGCTACGTCCCTGAACGCCACCGTGCTCCCACACAGGCAATGCAAGTGTCTTACCGAAGGACACAAGGCAGATGACGCGAGTCAGATCGAATCTTCGACCGTTTGAACTCAAGTTCAGTCCATGACGATATATTTCATGGAAGTAAAGTCGACCTCATTTTTTCCTCATAAGAAAACTGTATTTTCTTACACAGCAAGGGAATGAAAATAACCAGTTACTATTCACACAACGTAGCTTATGTGCCAAGGTAAATCGATTAAATTGCGTTTAAAATGCTATTATAAGCGGGACATCCAGTTGTTTCTCCCGACAAAGTAGAATATTCATGTTTCCGTTCGCTTCCGGTTCATGCAATCGATCAGCTCTCCATGCGGATGAAGAACAAATCGTCATTCAACGTTTATTCACACGATAAAACATGTGTACTCAGCATGTATTTCCATTTCTGGAGTGATCCATATTCTAAAATGAGAGTTGTCAATGTGCATATTTAGTTTTGCGTGGTTCAGCTGTATCAGCAAATGTTTAATACAATGCATGATAGCGCTATTTCTTCCATATATTACGTGTTTCATTGTGTGGATTCCACTTATTACAGTCCGGCCGCCGTGGACTGGTCACTTTCCACGGGTAGGCAATATTCCCACGGACGCAATAATATTAGATTCCAAACACTAATTATAGGAATAATCATCAAAAATTTAATTAATGACGCGCCTTATATAACCCGATACTTCATTAATTAAAATTTTGCTGATTTTTATTACGCGGTAAATGCATACGTGGACACCACCACGGATTATGACTTGTCAACGGCGACTGTTCTGTAGGATAGTTCAACTTCGTCCAGTATAATATATAGTCCTTCATACAACTGCTTTAGTCGCAAACATTGTGCTTCGTGGATCAAATAAGAAAGGCCTTTTAGCAGAAAGTGAACATACTATCGCTTCTGCGCAGTGGACTTGAGTTACTGCTCTTGTATCCTTTTATTCCAGCTTATGGTCTGTTCATGGTTTGGTCTATTTCTTCGCGGCTGATAATTTTCGTCATTGGGAGAGATTTTCATTAAGATCAGCTCCCCATAATTTTCTGGAGCTATCAATAAATTTAACATTAAGGGTGTGGGAATTTCGCATAAAAAATGAAATTTCGAAATGTTAGCGAAATATATATCATCAATGTTCGCATCATTTCAAAGTCTTAAGGCATTTTCCTTTTGATTAGTATAAAGATACAAAAGGTGATTTTTTTGCAATTTTTTCCCAGTCAATCTGAACGTTTGACTATTTTTTCTGTTGAAACCTATTTAAAAATAAGAAAACGGTGTATTAATCATCTTTTGATGTTCTGTAATTTTTTAAGGTGCAGCATCATTTGCAAGTTTCAAAGCATATTTAACAAAGGTTTCCGTTAGCGAAAAGCATTACCGAACACGTCAGGTGTCGATAGATACACTTCAACTTTTGAAACCGAGAGGCCGCTTTTTCGGCCCAGGAACACGATACGTCATAACTGCATTACGTTTGATGGCTTCTGAGTGAATGTGTAGGGTAGACCGAGCAATATTTTGGCTGCACGTTGAATATATTAACTGGTCCACCCTCAAATAATGAAAAGGGACTCCCCCAATTGCTGCCATTGGACTGACATGGAAAACTCCATCGGGGTTAAGGGGGATAAGGCAACTTCTCATTTGGAAACACGTGTCACTGTCAAAGACATCACTCTTAACTTTCCCACCGCAGACGATTTCAAAATTTATTATTTTAAATATTTTTTAAATTTTTTCAAAGGGTTTCAACTAAACCATATCATGCGACCCCTCTTTGGGACGAGCTCGACGAGCTCGTTCCAAAGAGGAGTCACATGATATAGTTTTGTTGAAATTGTTCGAAAAATAATTTTTTTTTCAGCTGCTGAATTTGCATATTACGCGAGTGGATGCGGGCGATTCGTTGGGTAAAGGGTTGTTTGGGTGAATACCAAATCTTTTCACTGCCTCTGTTTTTTTTTTGTTATGAATCATACACGTAAAGCACAAAAATGGTCAAAACATGAAGTGCTAACCTTTCCTCTATGTCTTTCTTCATCATATCTACAGCGCATCGAGACATATAATGCAGATACTGTCCATTCAATTAATATAATAGCATAGGAAGTGAGATTTGTTAATGTGTTTTCCAAGGAAGAATGAAAACCGGTAAGTTACTGTGAAATCACATTTGCTAAACAAAGAGCCAAAGTGGAAATTTATTTAGTGTTGGTGAATGTGATACTGACACATGTTCTTTAGGACGGATTGGCTGTGAAGAGGTTGCTTCTAATTGGCTTACCATGAAAAGCAAAACTCTCCTTTTGATATGTTTAATAAAAGAAAACAATAGAAACCCAGAGAGCTGTCTGTTGTTTAATTTTATTGAAAGTAACAAATTGAAATTTGGCATTATTTTCTACTGATGTCATAGATGTGTTTTGCAACAATTACTTACGTCTTAATTAGATCTTCTCGCTCGCTCGTCAAATAATTCCAAGAGATATAGCTTCATCGAATGTCTGTTTTAATGGTCAGGTAAGTCAAGGATGTTATATGTTCACTCCCGCACCCCCCCCCCCCACCCCCACCCCCACACCCACCCCCACACCCACACCCACAAAAAGAAAAAACAATGGCTAGCCAGCTAGGGTGTAGCGTAGAAGGAACATTAACCGCCTAACAATAGAACTCATTAAACCTGTACCTAACATGAAATGTAGACGACACTTGCAAAAGAAATTCTTGAACAACTAATTTTTTTCATTTTTTGTATCAAAAACATAGGTTATGACCCCTTATTGGAACGAGCTCAACGAGCTCGTTCCAATGACGGGTCTTAACCTATGTTTTTGAGACAAAAAATGGAAAAATAATGAAAATTAACTGACGATTTTTTTAGAATAGCGTAGGCCTGTTTTTTCCGTTAAGTTGGGAAAAGGGTTAAAAACCGGATATATTTGAGTTTGTAGTGAGAAAATTTTCACAGGGCTGATATTGACATATTTAGATGCCATCAAAGTTTTTAAACGATTGTGTAATCGTGCAGCATGTTTGTGGAAAGGTTGGGAGTATGTGGTGTGCTGGTCTTCTCCTCCCAGTTCCCCTTAGCCTCGAAATTCTCAGACTGTTGGTAATTATTACCATATTCTCATTGTGAATGTTGTACAGAAAACCGAACAAAATAGTGTTTTCTGTAGATATATTCATGGCGTCTATCTATATTAATATTACAACCCACTTTGGAAATCCCTAATGTCGTCGGGCTCCACTCAGAAATCATTTTTTTAAAAATCAACCCAAGTCAAATAGGTTGAGTGAATATGAAAACAGTTGGGTTCATATTCACCCAACGCAGTTCATTTTGGGTTATTTTTTAGGATAACGACGAGAATATTTTTTTCTTTGTTGATAATTCTAAGCGTGAATATAAACATAGAGAACTTCCCAAGAGATGATGAAGCATGGACTAATCAAACGAGAGAAATGGTATGAAACGTACTTGTGGTATTCCTGCAGCTTACTTCATAGGGGCCTAGGAATCTCGGACCGACCATTTTGGGAGGTTCAATTTGATAAGACGTGTACACAAGACATGTGTATGTATTGATTTATTGCAAAAAAGTATTGGAAATTGAGGTACATACTTTACATTTTCAAAAAGCAAATTGACAGTTTTGAAAACTGCATTTTTTTCTCAAAATTAACCCTTTACCTAACATGAAAAGCAGACGACACTTGCAAAAAAAATTCTTGAATAACTAATTTTTTTCATTTTTTGTCTCAAAAACATAGGTTATGACCCCTCGTTGGAACGAGCTCGTTCCAACGAGGGGTCATAACCTATGTTTTTGAGACAAAAAAATGAAAATATTTTGAAAATTAATTGTCGATTTTTGAGAATAGCGCTGGCCGGTTTTGGCCGTTACGTTGGGTAAAGGGTTAAAGCACCCAATACTGTAATCACTGGACCTTGATATAAACCAAGAATTCAAAACATTATATTTCATCGAAAATGTTAACAAATATAATATTTTTCAAGTTCATAACCTCCTCCTCCTCCTCCTCTTCCTCCTACACACTGATGTCAAAAATCGAAATTTCAAGCAGAAAGTCTTTCGTCGGATACATTCTGGAAAATTTCACTTTCCAGCAATATATAAGTCGATTCCAGTTCATCAGCATCCATCAACGACTATGACAATTAAGTTAAAATAACAACATCTGAAAATCGACAAGTATAAAGGTTTTACATTTTAATTCTCTTCACGCTGACGTCAAAATACGGAAATTTCAAGACGCGTTTTTTTCATAATATACTACTCAAAGTTTGCTAAGTACCAAGTATATCCAACTACCTGTTTTACGTTTTAGTTAAAATATTGTAATGAAAAGTGTATATATTTTTTATTTCATTATATCTTTAATGATTTAAGTACAGAAATTAAGATTTTATTTGTGTTTGACGTTATTTTTTAGCTTCTAAATACGATAACCATGGAAAATGGATATTATTGGTAAAAGAGGAATTTTTTCAATATGCCAAAAAGTTGGAGGAGCGAACTGGTATGGGTTCAATATCGAGTATGAGACCCATTACTGTTAATTACAGCTTGACAACGCCTTCTCATGCTCCCAATCAGGTTCCTTGTGGTCGTTTCTGGGATGTTGTTCTATTATTGGACCAGCATGGCACCAAGCTCCTAAACACTTCTTGGCTGGACTGGACGGGCTGAAATTGCAAGCTGCAACTCATTCCAGACATGTTCGATTGGATTGAGGTCGGGGGATCTTGCTGGCCAGACCATGCACTCAATTCCCTCCCTCTGTCAGTATTCCCAGACAGCATGGGCAACATGAGGACTGGCATTATCGTCCATCAGAATGAATCTATCACCCACTGCACCTGCATACAATCTGATGTGGACATCCAGGATTTCATCAATATACCGCTGTGTAGTCAATGTACCACGTTCAAGAACACAGACCTCTGTACGTGCATCTCTGCTGATGTCGCCCCAGACCATGATTGACCATCCACTATAGCGGCCATGCTCAGCAATGTTGGCTGCATGGAATCGCTCTCCTGGTCGTCTCCACACCCTAGAACGCCTATCTGCGTGGCCTAGACAGTACATTGACTCATCTGTAAAAAGGACAGGTCGCCAATCGTATCTGGTCCACCCAACGTGGTCCATGGCCCATTCATATCGTGCCTGGCGGTTGTTCTGGGACAACGGAATGCGAATACATGGTCTTCTCGATTGGAGACCACCTTCGTGCAACCTTGCCCGGATAGTCTACGTCGAAACATTTACCCCAGATGCATTCTGAAGGTCACTGCGAAGCTGGGTTACTGTGGCAAAGCGGTTCCTATGGGCCTGAATGATCAAAAACCGGTCTCCAGCTACAGATGTTGACCTGTCTCTGCCACCACCATGCCGTCTTACTGATGTGCCATACTGCTGAAATCTTGCCCAGGCTCTGGTGATCACCGTATGGTGCACACCAAGGGTTTCTCACAACCTGACGATGGGTAGCCCCTTGCTCCACCATCCCTACAGCCCGCCACATTTCTGCTTCAGACAAATGTCTTCTTACATTTGCATTTGTCATATTCAATCATTAAATCGCAAGGGTTTGTGTTGAAATGAAGATTGAATACCCTACACATGTCATGTACATGTATACAGTACACGAAAACATCATGAAAATCAAGGGGTACATGTTTTCCATGACTGTCACGAAAAGTCTGCCTGTCAAGAGAGCTAATGTAAACACTGGGGACCATCTCAATACATTCCTCAATCATATCCATCAAAAATATCGCAAATATGTCACAAGCAATGATGTGTCAAATGTTTGGTGCTTAGCAAACTTTGAGTAGTATACAAGAAATTCAACCAATTCATTCTTGTTTGACAGAGCTCTGTCAAACAAGATTACTTTTTTTAAAATTCCTAGTTGCATTGTGGGAAAATAATTGCTGCTTGACATTTTAAAATTTTGACATCATTGCGCCGGCAGTTAACTTTTACCGATCAGCCATTGTGAAAACGGCAGATCTAATATTGTCACGTCTCCGAACAGGAAAAGGTATAGCAACCATTGCAAGTTTCAAAGTGTATTTAGCAAATGTTTCCGGAGGAGATAAGCATTACTGAAAACGTCTGAGAGGAAGATTGATAACATTAACCCTTTGAGTGCGAGAGGCTGCTTTTCCGGCCTAGGAACATGATACGTCATAATTGCATTTCATAGGAAGGATGCAAAGTGGATGTATTGGGTTGACCAATGAATAATTTCAACGTGCAGCCCTAAGGCTGCACGTTGAAAATATTCATTGGTCTATCCCCATATAATGACGATGGACTCTTCCAATTGCTGACATTGAACTAACATGGAAAATACCACCAGAGTTCCAAGGCTTAAAATACTCTGAATTGAATTGAATTGTCTTTATTTAGCAGCATCTACATGAGCATAGAAAATAACAGTTTGTACATATGTGCGAAGAACAACATAAATTTTTTAGATAATAATAACGCACACGTTAATTTAGATACTGCCCGGAACTGGCATAGCTTAAATTGCTCTCTTCTAGCCAGTCCCGTTGGAAAAAATAAAATAAACAAAAAGAACAGAGCAACGAAAATAGCAAAATCAATGCAAGCCAATACTTGATAGCTCAACAGTATTTAACCTTCAGCCACTTCCAACATTTGTGTTTATGGGATTATAATAATAATAATAATAATAATAATAATACTAATAATAATAATAATAATAATAATAATAATAATAATAATAATAATAATCCCTCCATGTGAAGGTATGATGAGATACGAGCTTGTGATTGACAGGTAACTTACCCAGTTTTTCCAGGATGAGGATGACACAACTACAGAAAGGAACACAGAAATAGTTAAAATACGAAGTACTTGAACCACCCATCATTGAGTGTCTTTTTTCAATTTAAAACATTTAGCCTGCTCTCGAATTCTCATTCTCATTTTCCGTACCTTTTGTATTTCTAGACATGACACTAAATCTTGTCGTCTAAAGTGACGTCGTCACGCAAGGAATACTATAATCACAGACTTGTCTGGAGTTCCTTTCTTCGGCATTAAATGACAAAGTACATGGTAATAGCAGAGTTATTGATAAGCTTTATAGTGAAAATTCTTCAAGGTTTCATATCTATAAAGACATGATAATTATTGTATTCAGGGCATGCTATCGGCGTATCCTGCACGCGATCGAGAGAGAAATGTTTTGTCGTTAATGTGGTTCAATACAGTCGGATGGGTGGCATGCAATATGACTCAACGTGGGCATCAGTTTTCAGAATGTGTACATCTGACACGTGCATTCACTTGTTAGTTAATGATATATGTTTGTTAATTTTACTTATGGTTTTGGTCTAGAATATTTAACCCTGTGCAAATTGGTTTCAAACTATCGAAATTCCAAGCATCACATTTTCCCATAATGCAACTAGGAATTTAACCAGTGAACAAAAGAACTAGAATTTCTTGATAGAGAAATGGTTGAACCTACACGGCCAGCGTAGTTTTTATAATGACGGACTACACTGATTGTGATTTATTTTGCGGCTGCGTCTTTTACGATGTCTTGCCAGCATTCTGTAACTAATGTGCACCCCCCCCCCCCGCCCCCTTTTAAAGAGTAAAATTTCCTTATTAGAGTCTAGCAGAATGTTATTTTATAAATTGTATTTTGTTTGAAGAAAAGACATATAGCAAGATAAAGTTTAACTCTGGTTGTTTTTTTAACCCTTTACCTAGCAAGAAAAGCTGACGACACTTGCAAATAAAATTCTTGAAGCACTATTTTTGTTGATATTTTGCGTCAAAAACATAGCTTATGACCCATCATTGGAACGAGCTCGTTGAGCTCGTTCCAATGATGTGTCATGAGCTCTGTTTTTGTGACAAGAAATGAAAAAGTAATAAAAATTGAATGGTGAATTTTGTGAACAGCGCTGGCGGTTTTGTCCGTTTCGTTGGGTAAAGGGTTAATATATCTGGCATGAACGAGAGAAAGTTATTATGGAGCCACCCGGGCAATCCGCCCTTGGTGATTATGTATTTACTGTACGGAAATGGCGTTATCCATTCACTCAATCATGATGTTGGCTCGTAAGTTGTTCAAGGTGTAGGTGCGTGTATTTTGATCCTTCGGGTCGAGAAATACTCCTTTTATTCCGGGTTTGATGATTTGTGGAATTCGAATCTTGTCTGTTTGTAAATACACTTGGGCAGTAAAACTTGTGATATCGATCGTGAAAGAGTTTCTGGTGAATCAAAAATTTATGATACTGCGATCTCAGAAACGGACATAGCATTTCGACCCCATTGCGTCTCGGGCGTCATCTGGGATGCCATCTGGTCGACAGTTTATGCTCAGGTTCCTACTGACAACACTTTAGAGTCTTACATTTCGAAAAATTAAGACAACGACATTTCATCTCAAATGCCATTTTCGTTTATTTGTATTTAATCGATCATGATTTCGCAATGCTTTATGCAACCTCGACCCACCGTTGTAAGTGTATCGCGACGGCATCATGATCAGATCGAGAAAGAGGTCTCTTTTTATCACAGTACAATCACAGTACAGTATACACCTGTAGTGAAACGTCGGTGTTACTCAGCTTTCAATGTCTGTTGATGTTGTGGTGATAATTGATAATTCCCTTCTACTGTTCGCACCCCAGATCTTTTGATAGAAGATCAGTTACAGAAGCAACTAGGACATCAATAATAATTTCTAACTGCGCGTGATTTTTTGATGTAGGGACGTGACCACCGTTACTTATTCCCAGTTCCTTATACGACATTCGTTTTCCACCGATAATATAGGTTGATACGAATGTCGAATAATGAACCGGGAATACGTAACGGCTGTCACGTTCATGTTTGATGTGTGGTTTCTTTGGAGATCTTCCTGTGGTTGTTCAACTTTCCGTTCTTAATCCTTTACCCAAACGTAACGGCCAACACCGGCCAGCGCTATTCTCAAAAATCGCCAATTAATTTTCATTTGATTTTCATATTTTTTCTAAAAACATAGGTTATGACCCCTCGTTGGAACTAGCTCGTCGAGCTCGTTCCAATGTGGGGTCATAACCTATGTTTTTGAGAGAAAAAATTAGTTATTCAAGAATTTTGTTTGCAAGTGTCGTCTGCTTTTCATGTTAGGTAAAGGGTTAAGGATGAAATAAAACGTGCAGCACCCGGTGGATAGTCGTTGATAAAATTTACAGAATGACCTCTACTATCAACGACAGTGATAAATCAAAGATGTGGGAGGCCATCTGCCTACCTTCCTATTTTGCCTAATCTTGGTCTCCCGTCTTCCATTTCGCCAAATGATTTTTACCTTACACGAGTTGACCAACAAAATCACCTCGCATACATAACTGCGTGAAATACGTTATTCTTGTGCTGATATGTAAAAAGTAAGATCGATTGGTGTACAGTATGGCCGCCTTTGACTGGTTACTTTCCACGGGTTTACAATATTTCACGGACGCGATAATATTATATCCTAAACACTAATTACAGGAAGAATCTACAAAAAATTAATTAATTAAGCATCGGTTACAACCCGGTGCTTCTTCGTTAACCCTTTACCCACGCAGACGATATCAAAATTTATTATTTTTATTTATTTATTTTTTTAAATGTTTCAATTATCGGCAAACGAGCTCGTTCCGACGAAGGGTCACATGATCTGGTTTTGTTGAAATGTTTTAAAAAATAATATTTTTTCAACTGCTGAATTTGCATATTACGCGGGCGGGTGCGGGCGATTCGTGGGGTGAAGGTTTAACTAAAATTGTGCTGCTGGTGTTTTTTATTACCTGGTAAAAGCATGCATGGTCATCAGTGTCCACACGTGGAATACGACCAGTCCACGGCGACTGTACTGTAAGTAAAAAAAGACATTTTCCGATTAACGAAGTCCTTTTTTCTGGACATGAAAGGTGGCCATGGGGGGCGCGGTGGCTCTGTTGGTAGAGGTGCAGGCTGCAAGCTGAGAGGTCCTCGGTTCGAATCCCACCTGCGGCAACCGCGTTGTGTCCTTGGGAAAGACGCTTCACCCCCATTGCCCACGTGTGAGCACGGTGACGCTGTGTACTAAGGCGTACTGCACGTCGATGGTGCACCTGTCTTCAACCAATGCTAACCACGGTTGTGTAGAGTTAGTATGTTGGGGAGCTGACAGTTGCTCGCCGTTGCTCTGTGGTTCTCTCCGGGTACTCCGGCTTCCTCCACCCGTAAAACTGTCGTGGTCATGATTAGCCATTGTGCAGAAATATGTGACCTTAAACACCAATAAATAAATAAATAAATAAATAAATAAATAAGGTGGCCATGGTTTCTACCTATTTATAAACTGTCCTTCTCGTCATGAGGCGCAGATTGTTTGTGTCGTCCTTCACTAAACAATTCCCTCTCTCCGCCATTTTTCCTGGTGTCATATGTAAATGGATTAATTTAAATTCCTCATTTTTCCAGTTTAGTTTTTCCTATCGTCACGGCTCATCGCGTTTTAAATTATATTATTTTTTTAATTTTATGTCCCGAAAACATAGCTTACTATCCCTCAATGGAATGAGCTCTTTTGTTGTTGCAGCAAAAACAAAAATGACCCGTGAACAAAGTTATGCACGTTTAAATATACGCCTGGTATTTATATACCGTACAGTCACCGTGGACTGGTCTCAATCCACGCGTCGGCTGTGATGCCCACGCATGCGTTTACCAGGTAATAAAAATCATTATCAGCAAAATCTTAATTAATGAAGCACTGGGTTGTACCCGGTGCTTCATAAATTATTTTTTTGATGATTATTCCTATAATTAGTGTTTGGAATCTAATATTATTTGCGTCCATGGAAATATTGCCCACCTGTGGAAAGTGACCAGTCCACAGCGGCTGTACTGTAGCATCCTCCATACTTTAAGCTTCCACCCGATGGTGATATTTACAGAGTGGCAATAACATCCATCACATCGTCGTTACCCCTGAATTATAATGGAAATGAAAACAGAGATGATCAGATTGAGAGATTCAAAGAATGCGGAAAATATTCTTTAAAAATCACAACATTTGCATCAGTTAGCCATACTTGTGTGTTTAAATGTTGCTAAACGTGTGTAAATTGTTCTGACAAGTCTGATGCTATCTCGTGAGACAGGCACGGTTTTATCGCCAGAGGAAACAGGAGAGTCAGTTTTTAAAAACAAAATTTAAGGTCCAGTTGTTTCTTTTCGTTTGAGGCAAACGATTATTAAAATCGCCGAGTGTTGCTCATGGTGTTGAGAATAAAACAATTTGTTTGTGCCCGGGGACATATTTAGAAAATGTTAGGATAGCATTGTTCGTCATTTCTATGGCGGATATTGAACAGTTTGGACAATCGAGTCGACGGATGGTGTTGGGGAAACAGGTGGTCCGCCCCTACAGAGGTACACACATGGTACATTGAATTTAAGATAGCTAATGAAGGAACATTCCGAAACATATTCCAGCTAATCTTCAAGTGGCTAATTAACGAAAACTGTTGTTTGGATACCTTTCGATTTCCAACTATAAAGTCACTCTTATAGCTTAAGGCTTGTCGTAAGAACAAATGGCAAGAAAGGAGGAATCTTGCGCGATCGCATACTCACTCATCATCGCTGTTGGGTAGTTTTCATGCCCGTTGTGGTAGCAGCGTAAATCGCTTCTTCTGGTGGTGGCGCAAGACCCACAAGATTTACGACAGAAATTTGCAACACGTTGCATTGTCGTTTGCCACAAGGGGGACGCGGCGACGCAGTGTATCGCTAATTTATGTCGACACATTCCCTGGCCTTGGATATAGCAGCAAATGTGAGTGTATCTCCACCCGTTGTAGTTTTATGCTTATTTATGAATACTACAGGCTTTAAACAAAGCTGGAAGTGTTCGGCAAAACTGTTAGGGTGTGGGTGGGGTGTAACCCTCCGGTATCCCGGAAATATGGCCCTAACTATTTACTTGCGGAAAGGGGACGAATAATCGAAACGGCGGTGTCCTCCTTTTGTAGCGGTAAAAAAACTATGAAATATGGATGCCCAAATGATGGCCTTCTTCTGCTCTGTGGTATATTGGGCAGTATATGGTGTCTTTCATCATTGCATAGTTCAGGAAAGTTATCAGATGGTCCTCAAGGGACCTTGTGCTTTGCGGGGAATTCAGATTACCCAGTTAAACAAAAGACGAATGCAGTGGCAGATTACTCCACAGATCCCTGACCTCGTTGGCAAAAATAAAGAGAAGAGTGCTCCGTACGCCTTCATTATCCAACGTTCTGTATAAAGTCCAACCTTTACAACACAACATTACTTCTACACCAAAAGCATCTCCAACCAAACGAAGTGTGAATAAAACAGTCTTCACTTTAAAGGAATCTTTTTACTACAAGAAATTTGAAATCAGTGCTTAAAGGCAACACCAGTGTAATAATCTGAGTATTAACCCTTTCAACCCTGGTGGTATCTTCCATATTAGTTCAATGACGGTAACTGGAAGAGTCCATGTTCATTATTTAGGGGTAGACCAATTAATATTTTCAACGTGCAGCCTCGTGGCTGCACGTTGAAAATATTGATTGGTCTACCACACACATGCACTTAGCATCCATCCTATTTAATGAAATTATGATGTACCATGTTTCTGGCCGGAAAAACGACCACTTGGGTTCAAAAAGTTAAATCAAAAGAACAGTTTTTAGAGAATATATAGATTATATAGGGAACATTCAGTAAGGCGCGGTTGTTTCCAAATTCGCTGGCAGATGAAGATCCTTGTCGATGTTTTACGCTACAAGCAATTTAATTATAGAATTTTAAAAGGTGTAACAAAAGTCTGTCCAGTTTTTAACTGGCCAATTATTCCAGCCTTTTAACTTCTTGATGCCTCTTTCAAATCTCTCGTAATTCGTTGTTGTTACTTTGGCCGTTTTCAAGGGATTATATTAATTAATCTCGACGTACATACTCGATACAAATAGTAACTAACAAGACATCTGTCAAACTGCTATGGATGCAGTGTTGATCGAGCTTCCAAGCATTAACTCCTTACCTTACGAACGGCTGCATCCGCCTGTGTACTTTTCAAATTAAGGAGTTGAAAAAACTATATTTTTCAACAAATTTCAACAAAACCATATCATGTGACCCTTCATTGGAACGATCTTGTGAAGATCGTTCCAATGAGGGGTCGCATGATACGGTTTTGTTGAAATTTTTGAAAACTTTTCACAAACAATAATTAAAACAATAAATTAGGATATTTTGTGCTTTGGGTAAGGGTTAAGCAATCACTGACGGGGTTCAAAATACAAAAACGAAAATTTGAGAAAATATAAGAAAAAATGGTGGATAGAAGTGATAAAAAACGGAATAAAATCAATTAATATATTAATATTACGACCCTGCGAATCTTACATTTCGGGCCGAATCGAATTAGGCAGCCGGCTTCGAACCGAATCGAATCTCGTCGCTCTTCAAGTGGCAAAAATTACGTCCCTTACAGTCATAAATATTGTCAGTCTCCACATACATATTTATGCAACGGCGGCAAAATGCTTAGGCAAAACAATAAAAAGCGGAATATTCCAAAACTGAATCAATGAAGTTTCAGAAGCGGCACATCCTTGAAATTTATCAGTCAAGCAGAAGTTTTGCTACAATTGTATGTGTTCAACGTTACCCGATTGATCACAGGCTTTCGGGCATTTGATGGCCTGTTCGAATTCTTGCGTAGCGCAGTTGTTCTGTGTCTATTGGGCCGTGCATGCGGTAGAAGCAACGAGCAGCGGCTATCACTGTCAGACTCGCCAACTTACTTATCCTGCATAAGGAGAGTAAGTAGTGGTTGAAGGAAAGTGCGCATTCGGCGTGAAGTACGCCTATATTATACGGTGCCGCTGTGCTCCCACGCGGGTAATCGGTAATAAGTATCCTGCTCCATGGTACAACGCAGCTAACTCGTGTCAAGTTCGGAACGTCGATCTTTCAGTTTATAGTCCAATGCTCTAACCAATTAGCCGCCGCGCACTCAGCTATATAGCGTCGAAAGAAAATACATAATTACGAGTAAGAGAGACTCGATATGATGACTTCAATGCATATAAAAATGTCCCGATTGGAAAAATTACGTCCCTGTTGCTATAGAAACCCAAATTCTAGAATAGTGCTTCGCAAGGAAATTACAAGACCGTGTTGCTTAGAAATTTTAATTTCAAAACCAAGTATTTTTGGAGTATGAGATTCGAATGTCTTCAGACAGGGTCCTCGTCGGGTTCATATTTTATGCTCATTGTATTTTTTTTTAATTTTCTTAGATTTATTTGATTTTTAATATGCAGGGTGTTCAGTGTATGAGATTGGCATTTAATCAAACCAAGTCTCTGAGTGCACGTTTTCTATGCGTTCCCGTATTACAACAGGGTGTAGTGTAGAATAAGGAAAGTCTATTTAATTCAACAATTTTCTTCAAGACCAACATTTAATGTGAAGAATTCTTGGAGGTGGAAGATTTAAGTTTGTTCAAGTCCAGTACATGAGATTAAATTTACGCTCATTATGAGAGTCCTATTTCTGAATCGCCCGCATCCTCCCGCGTAATATGCAAATTGAGCAGTTGAAAAAAATTAAATTTTTCAAAATATTTCAACAAAACTATATCATGTGGCCCCTCATTGGAACGAGCTCATTGAGCTCGTTCCAATGAGGCGTCATGTGATATGGTTTTTGTTATAATTTTTTGAAAAATATTTTTCTTTCAAACGCCCAGTTTAAAACATATGCAGGTGGGTTCGGTCGATTCGTCAGGTAAAAGGTGAAATAATGTTTTCCTAAAGAACCATTGAATATAATAATTTTATATTTGTTACGTTACATGTTTATGTGCCCAAAATTCAAGTTTAAATCTAGTTTCGGAACTCATATTTTCGCCCACTAAGAGAAACTCGAATTTTAAACATTTCCAGAAATAAATATTTCCTTTGAAATAATTGTTTTCAAGGTCCACTGGACAGAATGTTTTAATTTTTGGTATAAGACCTTGTTACTCCTTATCCAACACAACGGATGGACCACATTTGCAAAAATGTATTGAATGACTTAAACTTTTCATTTTGTAGGCTCAAAAACAGCGTATGACATAGCATTGGAACGAGCTGAACAAGGTCGTGCCAATGAAGAGTCATCGCTGTGTGATTCCAAATTGCATCATAGTATTTTATGTCAGGTTCTCTAAAAATTTTCTCTTCAAGAACTCAAAATCATTTGATGGTTGTGTGAAGGGTGCTTGACGACAAGAGATTTAATTGAAAACACTCCTTCCTCAATTTTGTTCTGTCCAGGGGAGCGCCTCAAACCATCCAGGGCCTTTGTCTTCTGTTACCCAGAATAGTACATTCTCGAACATCGTCAACATTTTTTTTTTATAAGGCACGGAACGTTCATATAAAAACTCAGTAGTAATGCTTTCGTTACAACCTTCCGACATGGAAAAAAGTGTTTTCTTCGTCAAATGGGCTATTTGTCGTAAAACATTTGTATAATATCAAAGTGGTTATTTTGTTTAATGGAAATTCTATTTTGCGCCAACCTTTTAACTTGTACATAGCACTTCCACGGCCTTGGACGACAATTATGATACTAGAACCACATAATAAGAAAAATGTATTGAACTATCTGGCACGTGGGTCGATTTGATTAAAATATTTCTAATAAATCGTAACAGACGCCGTGGCAACTGTTTAATTTAACGAAATAAAGCTCGGAAATTGTATGGGCATGTCAATACATTAGCCTTCATATTTATTGTACAAAGAGATATTCTAGTATCTTTGAGAAGCAACCCTTTTAGCATAATTAAACCTGTGCTTCGTATATCGCCTATCAAATGACCGCATCACTAGGAGAATCACAAATCAGGATCATATAGAATGGCAGCTAAGACCCCCTGATATTTGTAAATCCTCCTTTGTGTTGAATGATCTATCCAAAGGAGTTAAGATTCATCTGTCAGGTTTTATGTTTAGTGAAATATTCAAATATTTTTATAAGGAATCCCACCCCATCGTAGTACTGTGTTTCTTCTTCGCGAAATTCTCGTGGTGAACTGAACTAATATTTTTTCAAACAATTCGATATCTTCATTCTATGCCGTGGGTTGTTTTTCTTCCCGAATAGATGCTCCTTCTTGCCGTGTCAATATTTGTCTTTTCGGTAAATGGCAAGTGGTCTATTAGGTTTATTACACACGCGCACCCTTTTAATACCCAGTTAGTGTCTGTAATGGAAATATATTCTATCCTATATTTTGTTATGTCTTGTTGGAATCAGCTGGAACAGCTGATTCCAACGAGATATAACAACAATATAGATTGTATATTAGGTGTGCACTTTGCAACTATGCTGCTTCGTTCAGGGGGGATCTGTGGTAGGTTAAGGTATGGATAACATTGAGTTCCGGTGTGATTTTTGGCGTCTTTGTAAGTGTGTAAACCTGACAGGTGTGAACTCTGAAACATGATCAGGAAAATCTCGGTTAATTTTCTTTTCTTGGTCGGACAATTTAAAGTTTTTATAAGGATTATGAATGTGACATGCATAAGGCAGGATGCTTAATGGGGTGTTTCCACACAAAGAATCTCGGTGTTGATTGCGACTGAATTATGTTTGTTTAAATTCGACACTGTCGATTATTGAAGATTCGATTTAATAATAACATATGTCACGAAAATTCACGAAAACATCAGTGTGGCGAATTTTCATCAGATTTCACTTTTTGTGGGCGGCCGCTTTCTTATTTTTCTCCGTTTTATTTATTATTATTTTTTCTGACAAAATTACACCTGAATGTCAGCTCTGTCAGATAACCACCCTCAGTAAAATACTGACAGGATCGACACCCAACGATAACAGTAAATATAATTTTCGTATTATTTTCCCCCATAGCAAGCAGGATTGGATAAACTGTTCGAAAATACACACAATAACCCCTCCCTAGCTGGCGTTGCTGCTTGGGTTTCTCTATTCTCTCTTCAGTCCAACAAGGCTCCCTATTCGGCTTTCCCAGTGCTGGCGGTGACAAAACCAAACCCCGACGTTCGGCCGGAACCAACAGATACCCCAGGTCATCCTGGAACATCGGCCGGTTCTTGGGGCGTTGCACGTTTGGCACTAAAAACCCTTTCGTGCGCTGAATGTGTGATTCGGTGTCGGGGGGGGGGGGGGTGAGTAGCTGGAGACAGATTATATTTGTCTCGGAAGGTTCGTTCAGGGGTACTACAACAAGTGGCAGACTATACTTGCCTGAAGAACAACAAGAACTACCCCAGAATCATTAGCATCTTCATCTACCGGAGACAGATTAAACTGGTCAATGAAGGAAGTGGATCTTCTCATCGAGCTACACAATGTAAGTGGCGTAATTTACATGTCTGAAAAATAGACCAAAAACCACCAACTGCTACACTCTACAGGCGGGGTGGCTTACTGGGTCCATGTTGTTTTCCTGGCTCCTTTGCTTCTCCTCCTGTGTGGCTGCTAGACGAGGAAAGGACCATTGCACTGCTAAAGGGGTCGTAAGGGTTTGGTTTCCTCCACTCCATTCCGGCGCTTCTTCGTTTAGCAGGTGGTGATGTCTATGATAATTATCATAATAATGATTATAAATAACAATAATTTAACCCTTTATCTAACATGAAAAGCAGACGACACTTGTAAAAAAAATTCTTGAATAACTAATTGTTTTCAAATTTGTCTCACAAGCATAGGTTTTGACCCCTCATTGGAACGAGCTCGACGAGCTCGTTCCAATGATGTGTCATAACCTATGTTTTTGAGACAAAATATGTAAAAAATAATGAAAATTAATTGTCGATTTTTGAGAATAGCGCTGGCCGATTTTGGCTGTTAAGTTGGGTGAAGGGTTAATAGTTATAGGGCCCGTTCAGACATCTCGTATTCTCCGGAGCCTTTACGCAACCAAACTGGGTGTGTTTCCTTCTTGCTTGTCTGTCGTTCACAACCGAAACAAAGAGGCTGCTATTGGTCATGTCACAGGGTGATGCAGAATGCAAGTTTGGGCATTGGGTTTTGTTGTGGGCCTGCTACTGTTGACGAATGTGGTTTGTGTGGATCGTTATGGGTCACATAAAAGTTCCAACAGGAGAGTGAGTGTCCGGGAAGAAAGTTTTACCTGGTAAAGTACAGTCGCCACGTCTGGCCGTAATCCGCGCATGGGCAGTGATGATGATGATGATGATGATGATGATGATGATGATGATGATGATGATGATGATGATGATGATGATGGTGGTGGTGGTGGTGGTGGTGGTGGTAAAATACATAAACAGTATAAGACTATTACAAACTTATATCAAGAACACAAAAAGGAATAAACATGTATACCGTATGGAGGTGACATAGCCAGATTGGGTATCTACTTCTCACCTCCCCCAAAAGCAGATAGAGATTACTTTGTGTCAGACCACTGGTTGGACCACACCCAAATCAAATTATGCAAACTTTTCAACCTGCGTTTTGCAGACCTGTCGGTTACTGAAAGAGTACTTTCCCCTTGGGCCAAAACTCTCAAGTTAAGTTGGTTAAAAAATAACTCAAGTAGGAAGTTATGCTCAAGACTCTGAGCTGAAGTCCACTTATTGAATAATATGAAAAACGCTGTACTTAATGTGATACTTTAAATTTAGCATACAAATTTTGAAATAATCCTAAACTGACTGGTCGGTTTTCTAGGCCATGAAAGAATATCGAGAACCAAATCCATAGATCGATAATCAAATCTCTCTTTTGTTGTTCAGATAGCAGTAGCGTAGATAAGGGGGGGGGGGGGGCTGGAGGCGGAGCCCCCCCCCCCCCCCCCCCCCCACACACACACACCAGAAGTTTTGTCGGAAAATTTTTGGGACCATTTTTAGGCGAATTTATGTCTAATAACATTAAAATGCTGGCTTTGGGGATAACAACATGCCATTTTGGGTAAATTTGGGGTAAAAAGACCAATTTTCAGTACATTTGCAGTAAACAACAGATTCTTTCTGTTTGTTTGGGTTTTTGTTGTTGTTACACAGTCGGAAAATTTTTGGCCTGTCGGAAAATTTTGGGCTCGCCCCTCCGCCAGCGAAAAGCTATCTACGCCCCTGGCAGATAGCCAAATGTATAGAGCGTTAGTGTCCTAAAACAAGGCCTAAGTAATATTAATGTCCGTGCATGCGTTTACCAGGTAATAAAAATCATCAACATCAAAATTTTAATTAGCGAAGCACTGGGTTGTATCCGGTGCTTCATTAATTAAACTTTTGATGATTATTCATATAATTAGTGTTTGGAATCTAATATTAGAGCGTCCGTTAAAAACTGCAAACCCGTTGAAAGTAACCAGTCCACGGCGGCCGTATATTATGTGTTTCAGCTCCTTCCGAGAGATGTTATGATACATAGAATTGTGTCTAAATGTTCTGGTTCATGTTCCTTTATCAGACAATCACCATGAAGTAGCTCATTAAAAAATGTCGTTCACAACATGTCTTACACGGGAATGACGTCAGAAGTCAACATCGACGCGGTGAAGTTGCAAGTTAGTTTGTTTCGGAAGAAAAATTGAATGAATTTTCTCTTATATTTCATCAATTGTTTACCTAATACAAATAGCAGACGACATTTGCAGAAAATATTTCCTGAATAACTAAATATATTCATTTGTTGTCTCGAAAATATAACTTATCGACTACCTCGTTCCAGTGGGCGGTCATAAGCTCTGTTTTTGAGGCAAAAATTGAAAAAATAATAAAATTTGGATGGCGATTTTTTTTAACACCGCTGACCAGCTCTAGTCGTTACGTTGGTTAAAGTGTTAAATTACTCATTATGAGATTAACACTTTACCTAACGTAACGGACAAAACCGGCCAGCGCTATTCTAAAAAATCGCCAATTAATTTTCATTATTTTTTTCATTTTTTGTCTCAAAAACATAGGTTATGACCCTTCGTTGGAACGAGCTCGTTCCAACGAGGGGTCATAACCTATGTTTTTGAGACAAAAAAATGAAACAAATTAGTTATTCAAGAATTATTTTTGCAAGTGTCGTCTGCTTTTCAGGTTGGGTAAAGGGTTAAAAGAATCTCAAATTCGAAATGAAATTTCTCAACGTCGTTCAATAAAATCCATATGTCAAGTCCAATATAGTATTTTTCCTAACACAGCTCGATCTTTGGTTAACTGTGTGTATTAACCTTCTCCAAAACGAGCTCGAGTGTATAGTTTTTTGGGTATAGTGTTGGTGAATAATGGTCGATTTGTTTGGCAAAATGGTAGGTTTCTAAATGTTGGTCTGGAAACATCTTGAAACTAAACAAATGTCATCTCTAAAATATATAGACTGTTAAATCCACGGGTATTACTCCAAGTTCGTTTTAACCCTTTACCTAACCTGAAAAGCAGACGACATTTGCAAAAAAAATTCTTGAATAACTATTTTTTTTTCCTTTTTTGTCTCTGAAACATCGGTTATGACCCCTCTTTGGAACGAGCTCGTTCCAATGAGGGGTCATAACCTATATTTTTGAGACAAAAAAATTAAAAAATAAAGAAAATTAATTGGCGATTTTTGTGAATAGTGCTGGTCGGTTTTGGCCGTTACGTTGGGTAAAGTGTCAAACGAGTGGAGACGAGTTAAAATACTCAGAGCGAGGTTTACAACAAAAAGATCGCGGAGCCGATAGTTGCAGCATTTGATCAAAAGCACTTGAAGACCAGAAACGTTCAGCCCCTATATTACCTGGCTAAATCATATGGTTCATCACATGAATGTTGAAAGTGTTCCTCTAGTTGTGCTTCCTCAAAAGTGATCCGAAATATGTCAGGTGTAAAAAGACAATACTTGTGCCTGTTCTCGTAGTTATCCATCCTGTCCGAAATGAATACTTCGCAAGTTAATCGATTGCTCAAAGTTGCGGGAGCATCTGCGCAGTAATATTCGCTAAACTTGTCAATCAAATGTTATATTTTCACATTTTCCTCAAAAACATATGCTCTAAAATCAGTTGGGTTGAAAATTAACCCGAATTAACTGGGTTGAGTGAATATGAGCCCAACTGGGTTCATATTCACTCAACCCAGTTGATTTAGATTGACTTTTAACGAAACTGATTTTAGAGTGTAGATTATAAGCCCACGTTGAGACGAAGCGGGAGGCAACTGTCAAACTCCAAAACGTACTACCTCCACACAGGCAGTGTTGGCATTGGTTGAAGACAAATGTACCGCTGACGTACAACACGCCTTAGTACACAGTTCCACCGTGCCCCACATGGGCCTTCGGGATTAAGTGCCTTTCCTGATGCAGGCTTGTCATTTTGAGGCGGGCGATCGCCCCGGGCCGCAGTCGCCGCCTGAGTTCAAAATTCCGTGGACGATAAATGTCCGCCTAACCCCGATTTCTGCGGCCCACCACTTCAGTCGAAGGCAGCTCAAAATCGGCCGCCTCAAACGGCAGTTTTCGCGGATTGAAGGAGGTTCGTGTAACAAAAGCGCAATTTGTGAAGTTTGTAGTGTGTCGTCAACGCAGTCACCCAGAGAGAGTAAATAACTTTCCAAATATACTTTACGTAATGACGTACATCATCACCCGCGGAGTGGAGATTGCACCCAAGCAATAATTGCAAATTTGTTGCAAAGCATAACAAGCACAGGCAAAGTTTCAGCCAATGGACCTCCGGGTTACACCCGGAGGTCCATTGACTGAAACATTGCTTGTGTTTTTTGTCCATATGTATAAAATTTGAAAGTTATTTTTTTGGGGTGATAACTCCACTCTGCGGGTGATTTAGTTACAATCCACTCTCCACGTAGTGTACCTTAAAATGACATTAGTTGTCTACCCGTCAGTCTGAAACAAAATGGGCCCCGCAAATCATAAATGACCCTAAAGGGGTCATTTTATGTGAACCCAAAATGGCCCTCCTGTGGTGATTTGAGGCGAACCAAAATGACCCTCGTGTAATTTTCAGAATGACAAGCTTGCTGATGACACAGCGCAGTTGCTGGGCGGGGATCGAGTCGTGGGCGTTTCGGTTTGAAGTCCAATGCCATAATCACTGATCCACGGCACTCTCACCATCCGTGGATTCATTCTTTTTATATTTTACTCCACTAGTTTACATTGTATGTGGGAGGTACAGATAATTTGTACCTTTTATGTGTACCTGTTGACCAAATGTTTATTACCTACTTTGGTATACACGAGGCCAGAACAATTGATACATCGCTATCAAATTTAAAACTAAACGGTCAGTTCCAATCTCCAGCCGTTACAATCTGCCAATAAATCAACTTATTTGGTTTTTAGTTCACTTTGTTTCTATTTGATATGAATATTTTTATATTCAATTATATGTATATATTCCGACTCAATGAACACAATATTGAACGAATATATCCTTCGGGCGCTGTTAGTAGGTGTCTGTATACTCTGAATGTCACCATCGATATCAGAACGCAACCAAGCATGTTCGTTATTGTTATTTATGAATATACATTTTGGAAAACGCGGAGTGAACTTGCCCCTGCAACCGCTGTTACGAATAGGGTGGGGATGCATGTCACCAACCAGGGTGTGTCAAAATGGCAGAGTACTCTAAAAGAGTTCATTTTAACCTATTATCCAACGTAACGGACAAAACAGACCAGCGATATTCACAAAAATCATCATTCAATTTTTATCATTTTTTTACATTTTTGTCTCAAAAACTTAGCTTATGATCCCTCATTGCAACGACTTTGAGCTCGTTCCAATGAGGTGTCATAAGCTATGTGTTTGACGGAAAAAAATGAAAAACATATTTGTTATTCAAATTTTTGTTTACAGGTGTCGTCTGCCTTTCGTTTTTGGTAAAGGGATAAATATTTCATGCATAATACAAAACACACCGAATTTCTACAGAACAAGTAATGGTTTGGAGAAGGGAGAAGTGTGACGGGTGGGTGGGGTGGTCTATAGCTCCTGCACTTTTTGAAAAGGCATCAATTTTGTTCATATGAAAAACAATGAAATTGGTATTGAACTATCATAACAGTGTTTTTTTCAAGGCAGTAACAGGTAGAAGCAAAACAAAATGTCCCGAATTTCGAGCCATGCATATATATATTAACCGTGATGTTCCGTTTGTGGCAGCTGTTCACGACTTTGTTTCGCCTCGCCTAACGCTGAGTGAAAACGCCCATTTGAATTAATGTGTGTGTGTGTGGAATGTTTGAAATAATTTTATACTGCCGTTGGCAGTACAAAGTTGTTTCAAACATTCCACTCACATGTTAATTCATGTGAACGATTTAATAAAACAAATCAAACAGAAGCATAGCCTACCCCAAAATAAACACGTATAAAAAATCGAATCATATAGATTCAGCATTTCCACTTTTTAAAATCGTTTCGGGGTCTTGTGACACGAATCTCCATAACATTTTCGGGGCGTTTTGAAGGCATTTCAAACTTTTATTTAAGAGTAGATTTAATTAGGACGTTTCCAGAGGCGGGCTGGCCATATGGTCCAACGGGCGATTTCCCACTGTTCTCCCCCTATTGAGGGCCCCTCTGGCCCACAAAATTGGTGCAGTCTAACACCAGTTCTATTGGTGCATGTAATGTCGTGAAAAGGACCAACACGCGAAATAGATATGTTTACATTGACTACCGGTATATCGAAATGCCCTCTATGTGGACTGCCATTGGCATCCTCATTCTCCCATTGGCTACTATTCATGCCGAGAAAATAATACATGAACAGAAGTCAATGGGATATTGGGGGGTGTTTTGGTATGAATCTTGTCGTTCCGATGGACGCAGACAGCTGGAAGAGTTTGTAAGTGAAGGGTAAAACTTGTATAAACGGTAAATGTTATCACCGGTAATGAATAAATGTCGATCCAACATTAAAAGTTGATAAAGATATACGGCTAACATTTGAATCTGCCCTCCATAGACAATGGGACCTCGAATTTTTAAAACAAATCGGACAATTGTCGCTCGTAACCCACTTTCCACTGAACATCAAGTTGTTTTTCGGCATTTTCTGTGACTTCTCTCAGTTATTATGAACAACCCGAGAAAACCCAACGGTTGTGTAATACACCATTGTAGAGCTTATTATGTCCCCTTTCCACTGACACCGGGTACTGCTGGATACGTTGGGTGAATCAAATTCGAGGTGTGTGTGTGTGGGGGGGGGGGGGGGGGGGGGTGTATAATGAAGATGAGTGCTATCGTTTTCGAAAAGCGAGTTGTCTACCTTGTTAATATTTATATTCCATTTTGTGGGCACGACAGCATCGATCCAAAAATGCAATCAGATATCATTTGCTTTTCGAATTCTCAGCTTGTGCCGAGTATCTGTGGCGAGTGGCGACCACATGACCGTTAACCATTTAAAAACGAGATGACGCTTGTCCGGCCCAGGAACATGATACGTCATTATTTCATCAAATATGATGGCTGCTCAGTGAATGTGTGGGGAAGACCAATCAATATTTTCGACGTGCAGTCCCGAGGCTGCACGTTGAAAATATTAATTGGTCTTCCCCCAAATAATGAAAATGGACTCTCCCTATCCCTTCCATTGAATTGATTTGGAATATACCACAAGGATTCAAACGGTTAACAACTTTGCCTTGCCAGTTAAACAGCGCAAGGGTTGCTTTAGTATGATCTCAGTTTTCACAACGTGAATGCACATAACAAGCACTAGTGGAAATGTAATTGTACACACCAAAGGGGATGCAGGATTAAATTATAACTGCCCCTTCCTGAAAATTTATAATTGACTTGCCTAATTGACGTCATTCAAGCTTTTTCCCGGGAAGCAACTTGAAGTTGTTTTTGTGGTTGTTGTTTGTTGTTGTTGTTGTTGTTGTCGTTGTTTTCTTGTGTGCAAATTCTATAACCTGTGCACGACTTTCTTATCTCGAGCGCATGTTTTCTGAATGTCGCACGCACGAGTTGAGTTCTTCTCTCAACATGTTTTAAATATATTATTAGCCAGTCATTCTTGTCACTTAAATTCGAATAACTCCTTGTTCCAGAAAAACATCAATGCTGACTTAAAAATGACACGGAAACAAATTGTGTCAAGTTTCTTGCAATATCAACCAATACATTTATATTTAAGCTAATATACAATTTGTTGTGCACAATACCATCACTGTGGGCACTGAAACATCTCTTCGACGATTTTCTTTTCTGTCAGATGACTTCTCACATACAAGAGTGTGATCTTCGCTGGGATGTCACATTCTCCCAGATAAAGCTTCGCGTTTTTAATGCAAAGCATGCTAATATCTAACAATATAGGACAGGAATTGTTTGCATCATCCGGTTAATCCTATATTGTTTAGACCAACAGGGTATTTCCTGACAAATACGTAATATCCAAGTAGTGTCGTCGTACTTATGATTTCATGCGACATAATCCCACTCATTACACCATGATGCAGAATTGAGAATTGCTCTCCCTCTCTCTCTCTCTCTCTCTCTCTCTCTCTCTCTCTCTCTCTCTCTCTCTCTCTCTCTCTCTCTCTCTCTCTCAGCACAAGGCTCATAAGCGCAAGTGCATGGAGGATGCTGGAGGTACAACTTCTATAGTGGCATGGGCCGAATTTGATCCAGAAAGGCCATTAGTTTAAGATCATTTGTGATGTGGTATATTTGCTTGCGGACGTACCACACCCAAACTCAACTCACGGCCTCACTGTCCAAGTGAGCTCCATGCAATCGCTGTCACTGCACAGCTGAAACTGACTTCTTTACTTGTGTCCAGCATCCGGAAAAAATCAATTTTGATGAACACACAGAAGTTTCTTGGCAATGTCCTCAATATATAACTGACATTTATTTATTTATTTATTTATTTATTTATTTATTTATTTATTTATTTATTTATTTACTGGTGTTTAAGGTTACATATTTTTACTCAACGGCTAATCGTGACCGCACAATTGGTATTACATAAACGTCCGAAAATGGCCATGCTCTGCCTCATTGTTGCCTCAGCGTCAGATGGAAATTTTGTCATCAGGAGGCCGTAACTTACGGTATTCTGTCCCCTGCGTTTACTAGAAGACGTTAACACCAAGTATGCAGCATATAATATTTAAAATGAAACAGTAATAACACCTTGATTCCTTTCCGGAAGTCTCTCTCTCTCTCTCTCTCTCTCTCTCTCTCTCTCTCTCTCTCTCTCTCTCTCTCTCTCTCTAAGCACAATAGACTAGTACAAATAGCAGCAGGAGTGGTACAGTAGTAATAGTAGATAGTAGTAGTTCACTTAGCAGTAGTAGTAGACGCAGTAGACGCAGTAGTAGTAGTAGTAGTAGTTGTTGTTGTTGTTGTTGTTGTTGTTGTTGTTTTTGTTGTTGTTGTTGTTATTGTTGTTACAAAAAAAAATATTCTTGAGCGCGAGGTTTTAAGTAAATAAACTCGACACAACACTAAAATGCCTACACGTGTTTTCGAGGAAAAATGGCCTCATCTCCAGTAGGTCCTATATATAGAAGCGGCACTGAAGGTAATTAACACGGCGGATGCTCTCAGATCGTATCTGCTGGCATGAGAGACTATTTCTAATAGTCCGATATTCTTCGTCAACAATTGTTTCTCAACAACTAATCGTCAAGGGTCTTAGGGCATTCTCCATTAAATTGAAAGAAAACCAATTTCGAAGAATCCCGTTGTATACTTTTTACCCTTTGAAGCCGACAGGTCGTTTTTCCGGTCCAGTAACATACGTCATAAATTCATAAAAAAGGATGGATGCTTAGTGTACGTGTGGGGTAGAGCAATAAATATTTTCAACGTGCAGCCTTGTGGGGTAGAGCAATAAATATTTTCTGCACGTTGAAACTATTAATCACTCTACCACCAAATAATGAATGTGACTCTTCCAGTGGCTGTCAGTGACTGATATGGAATATACCATCAGCGTTTAAAGGGTTAACTGAATATGAGGCAGATCTATAAACAATATGTGTTGGGTTTTTTTTTTTTGCCTACCCTGATTCAACAACAACTCAAAGTAAACTGAAGTGCTGAATCACTTAATGTCACTTAATGCAGTTTAATCTTAGAGGCTTAGCCTGCTGAATGTTTTCTTGAATTATTTTATAAATCCCCTCCTGGCTGGTGTGAAGCAGTCATGGTTCGATTTGTTGAAAATGGAACAGCTGACGCCCAGAAATCATTCCTAACATGATTAATCCAATTTACCGGGATACATTGTGTTTAATAGAAGCAAAGGCATTATTATATCTCTTATGGCTATTCTGGTGACAGGAGTATTGTCATCATTTGCGCTCCAAACACTACACTTTTCCACAGACGTCTCTCGGTGGCGTGTGTTTTGGGGGAGACGAAGAGAAGACCTCTCCTTTACAAACAATTCTGTCATAACTCGAGTGTTCTCTCGATTTTCTGTTTTACTTGCATAATGAACGGCCACGTTAAAATGGTTACAATTGTCTTTTGAAGTGATGAGACCTCCTTCTGAGCAAATATTTTTCAATCATCTCCCCAACACGAATAGTAGGCGATATTTACAGAAAAAAGACAATCTTGGATAACAAAACAAAGTCATTTTTTGCCTCTAAAACATAGCTTATATTACCTTATTGGAACGAGATCATTAATGTATGTTTCTGAGGAAGCAATAAAATAATGAAATTGTAATGACGATGCCCGAGAACAATGATGACCAGTTTTTGTAGTTACTTTGGGAAAAGGGTTTATCAGGTTATGAGGCCATTCATCTCTGCGCTGAGGGAGGGTAATAATATTTTCAACAGAACTTTGAAATAGTAACGCCTATTATTATGCTAGTAAATTTGTTTATCCAATCAAATGAAGTTACTAAGAGACTTAGAATCCGCAATATTAGGTTCAGGATGGCTGAAAAGCACTCAGTATTAATTTAATATTAGGTGCCGTCGGCCATTTTATTTTATCATTATATCCACACGCCTCAGCTTTTAATTTACACGTACGTACATGCTGCAGCGCAGTCGTACAGAAGACCCACCATATAAAATAGCCCCGTCGTATAAACATTGCATTCGATTGAATGAAACTGTTATAATAAAATGCCAAACCAGCCCAAAGCATTGGCGGTTATAGAACAAGTCACGAGTGATTTATTAGAATGCGAAAGCAAAATTACTCCCCTTGTTGCATATGTAAACATCGTCTGCTTTGTTTACATTTTTCGAGAAGTGCGCATCAATTTGACAATTTGTTGCGTTAACTTCCCCAACGACATTTTAGCATGCCCTGCATAATAAATACGTTGCAGAGCGTTTAGTTGGCAGATACAGTGTCATATACGGCTCAGAGAAAACAATATTAGGTTCGGCTTCGCCTCACCTAAAATTGTTTTATCTTCGCCGTATATGGCACTGTATCTGCCAACTAGATATACGGCTCCGAGAAAACAATATTAGGTTCGGCTTCGCCTCACCTAATATTGTTTTCTCTTCGCCGTATATGACACTGTATCTGCCAACCAAACGCCCTGTAACTTATAATATCTACTCGGGTACCAGGAAGAGACTCACGGTTTTCAGAGGTTGGAGGCGGGTACCCTTTTCAGACTGGTGGTAAAACTTGGAAATGACAGAACATTGGCCAAACCTTGAAGTTTGACGGATGCAACACTGAAGACACCATTCGTTTCGTAATTCTGTACGTGACCCGAATCATTTATATTCTTGATCACCGCATCCTTTAATTGCACTGTGGCTGTGTATTGTTCCCCGCCACAGTTAACCCTTTATCCAACGCTCAAGATATCAAAATTTATTATTTTTCAATATTTTTCAAACAATTTCAACAAAACCATATCATGTGACCCCTCAGTGGAACCAGTTCGTTCCAATGAGAGGGTCACATGATATGTTTTTGTTGAAATATTTTGAAAAATAGTATTTTTTCACCGGCACAATTTGTAAATTACGCGTACGGATTCGGCCTATTCGTATTAAAGGGATAACTCACCCAAAAGCGTTTAAGTCTTTTCAGCGACCAAACAGGCCTAACAAAGTTTGTTACCTGTATGATTATCGCTACGTCTTTGTCTTAGTATGAGCTAATTTTGTTTGGAGTTGAGTTACCACTGGCGCAGGAAGTCGGGGTGCTTTTGGTACTCCAGTTCCGGGTTTTGAATGTCTGTGGCGGGCAATGGTTTTCCGCCTTACACCAAGAAAAGCGTGTCATGTCACCATTGTCCTTTAAACTGAAATGTTGATATCCTGTCAAATGACTCCAAAGAGTATTGAAAGCAACCCCTATCACCATCTTCTGACCCGATGTCTCTACTTGACCATTGGTAGTATGCTCCTCTTCAAATTAATATAACTTCTCATTTTTTTGATCTCGCTAAAAGAGAAAGTGAATACATTATGCGTATCGCCCTCAACAAAGCACATTATTCACGATTCAAAACATCCGCAGTTTTTGTTCATTGTTGGGAAACAAAAACACAGTTGCTTCTTTAAACGTCTCTTGTTACAATACCTTAAGGACGCTTAATATTAGTCCTCGTTAAGTGATCTCCCGCCGATTTCAACTCTTCAAAAGATATCTTGATGTGCCTGATGGGATATCTGTTCATCTCAGTCGCGATGCAGCTATAGTTTCAAAGAAAATTTTGTTATGCGAACTATCGCTGTCAATTTGTGATATAAAGATTATATGTCCGTGTGGTGGTTTTTTATTTCAAAACATCAAAATGTGACCTGTGAGAATTTACGAAGTTCCTTTCATGGTATCCGTATTTGTGCTTTATGTTGCTTCTGAAAACCAAGGTCAACTTGTGTTGGGAAATACTGCGCGTAGTAGAAATTGTCGGACCTGTGGGAAAGTTAGCATGATGCAAATGCAAGATGCATGAGCGTGGGGATTTGAAGGATGCGTGGTAGTAACATCCATCTGTTCGAAAAATCGGATATTAGGCCTTTTTCTGGTCCATTCTGTGACGGCTAGGTCAAACGTTAAATTTTGATGTGGTACGTCCACGCGGACGTACCACACACAAAGTTAACAAACGGACTAACCATTCAAACGGGCATTGTGCAAATCTTGACACTGCAACTGCCAAAAACCCTAACATCTTGATAGGGGTTCATAATCCTGAAAAAAATTAATACACTCTGGTTGGTTATCTCAAAGCCTGTGAAAGGTTTCTTGGCAATGATGTCTGCCATGTATAACTAGCATCCGAAATCTGCCATGATCTATTTCATTCTAGTTACAGTATTTAGACAGAATGGCGAATGTGAATGTGCTAATCGATATGACACGATTGCCAGCGCGGAAGGATAAAACGAGAGGCCGCAGACCTTGAGTCTTTTTTATCTTTCCGCGATGACACGCGTGTGTCATTCTGCGTTTATTACACGCTTTCGCGTCTGTGAAAACAATTATAGAAGGACACTCAGCAATTCATTTGACAACTATCAACAAAAGAACACATTTTATCGCCGACCAAATTTGCGAGGGGAACTCGTGTTACTATTTCGTCCCCTGAGTTCCAATGTGTTCTGTGTGCCTATTGGCTCATAGAACACATCGGAACTCAGGAGACGATTTTAAGTTATCGCTAGTGATTCAAATTGTAATTGCGCTGTACGATTTGTCGAAAATTCCAGTGAAATTTCGCTTCTATTTAAAAATAGTCCGTCAACGATTTCCGTTCCGCACAAATGCGCGGAACAGATTTTCATTTTCTGCATGGTTTAGTGTTGCTGTAGATGGGAATTACATAAAGCAGACGACGTGTAATGCAAGCCCGAAAATGTGACATTGTTGTCCCAAAAATACGGTAATCTGAATTTTTAGGGGAGAAAGCGCGCCTTTGCTACTCCTTCGTTAGTATACAGTATCAATGCTCTCGCCCCAAGTTTACAATATACTAGAGTACACTGATACCACAACAATAACAAATCGGCTCTCTCTCTCTCTCTCTCTCTCTCTCTCTCCCTCTCTCCCTCTTTCTCTTTCGCTCTCTCCCCCATCTCTCTCTCTCTCTCTTTCGCTCTCTCTCTCGCTCTCTCTCTCTCTCTCTCGCCACATAATTATTTCACTGAATTCAGTAGCTGATTGATCAGTTGGAAGCTAGAAATGGATTAGGGTATTTCTGGGGAGATACTATTTTATTGCAAATATCTTTAGTACCCATCATGTCAATAACCAATTGAATATAACAGATGGAAAGCTGAGACCCAATCAACAACCATCGTCCACATATGGCATCCTACAAATTGCGAGACAATAAAACAGAAGAATTGCTAGTAGCCTACAATTTTTAGATTTCTCAACTTTGTTCTCAGTCTATTTTTTAAATTTAAAAAAAAATCATATTTTTCACATCCTATCAAAACTTCTACTTTGGGGGAAAGGGTGCATCTTTGGATCTTTTGCGTGAAAATGTTGTACCTGACATCATTTTCTTCTCTCGGTATCTAACTCGTCATAGTAATTTAGGAAAGACTTTTTAGAACATGAAGAATTTTTGGATTACTCGGCTATAGCATTGGTTTCATCAATTTTAAATTGTATTTTCACAACAAAAGTATCCTTTTACAATTTAATGGATTGTTCCAACAGGTACTCTGCAATGATTTAAGAACGGAATTTCCATTAAGAAATTTATGGTAGATGAAGTAAGTTTCCAGTAAATGAATGATGCACATTAAAGGTCAAAAATGAATTGTGTCACACTTCGTCAAAGACAAGACATGTTGGTTGGTTGGTACTGAATCGGTTGGAAACGTACAAAACTTAAAGAAAACCTTGATTACAAACTTTGTCGTTTTGTTAGCGAGGTTCAGTTGGACTAAAACATATTAACCCCTTAAGCCCAGATCAGGTGCTACGAATGGTATCGCCTCATACATTATTATATACTGTGTTGATTGTCAATGAGATTCATACATAGTATGCTCACTCACAGGAGTGACGCAACAGATGAGATTAACCTGTTTAATCTGTTTACTCATATAATATGTGTCGCATGATTAACCCATTGCTTATTTTAATTGTTCGTGTGTTTTATGTATGCCATACCTTTTTATTTTTGGTCGTGCAATAAACTTTATCTTATCTTATACTGTGAAGTGGGCGATTCTGTCTTGTTCATCAGATAGTTGCATCTAAGCACTTAATTCTACGAACTGCATCTCAGAAGAAATCAGCGACAGTACTTGTCTTTTTCAAATTTCTCAGATGCCATAGAATTAAGAAAGGACGCTGGTTTTGTTTACAATGGCATGGCGGGGGTTCGAACCCACGCCGAGAGAGTTTCCTTCGGCACCAACCGCCTAGCGGTCGGTGGCCGAGTGGTGTGCGTGGTTCAGTATAGTTTCGCTAGGCGGTTGGTGCCGAGGGAAACTCTCTCGGCGTGGGTTCGAACCCCCGCCATGCCATTGTGATTCTGTTTTGTTTTTGAGGGAATGTTCAGTGATAATTTAATCCTGCAGCCCTGCAGGGTTAAATTATCACCCCCCCCCCCCCCCCTATCCAGCTATGGGTCCAGTGTGTTGTCTATACACGATCTTCGAACTTTTATGTTACACAACAATTTATGCATACCGCGTTCGAAGGGTTAATTTTATGAAAAAGCTTGAAGATACTATTCAATTTACAAGAAATATTTGCGTTGATGGAAATGCATTAGACAACAAGTAAATGTAAGATCTTTGCCTTACAACACAGAAGGCGGGGGCAACGGAGGGGCTGGAAGACTTACACATCCCCACACACATTTTGTCGTGTGTGTATCCTTGCCTAGCCTAACCAAGGTCTTGGTCATTTGTGCCCCCATGCTCATTAACCTTCCTTCCGGTTCCTCTGTTGTAATCCCAATGTTTAGTCGATTAAGCATCCCAAAGTACATAAATATTAATTTTTAAGAGCGGTTTAATTATATCATATTTAAGTTTCTGTCACGATGAGGATCCCCCCCCCCCCTCCCATTCCAACGACATCTTCTTCCTCAATCAGATATGACAAGACTGTGCTTCAAAAACCGTTGGCGAAACAATTCGCTTTCCCATCGTCAGCAGCAGGTGAAAAATACATTCCTCATGCCTTGAAAATTGCTCAAATTAAAATAAAACGCCACCTAAATGTCCTTGGCTGCGGCCTAGCCATATTTACTCCCAATCTCATACGCCTGTGATTAAAACGTCGCCCGTCGCCTTACCAGAACGCTTTTAATATGACGCTAACATAGGAAAAACAATGTAAACCATGCAGAAGGAAGTTCGGAGGCCTGAGAATAATATTTTAAAGCCAGAGCTGTTTACCGATACAAGATCTTGGGTGGGGGCTAAACTCGACCACATAGAACACAAAATAAAAATGGTTAGTGGACATGGCTATGCCTCACATTAGGAGAAGAAACCCACAGATGCACTAGCCCTTTGCTATATCAGGGAGTGAAAATGCAAACTACAAGTCTCATCGTGGCTTCTGTATACACGTTCTACAAGATATTGGAAGATTTTTTTAAATAATTAATCTGTCTTTTGCGAGATGGTGATGGCTGATTTGGACATCGAAAACGATTACTTTATCTCGACGTCTACAGATAATATCTCGAGATCTCCACATATTATCTCGAGATCTCAAAATATGCTTCCCGACACGTATCTGGAGATCTCGACAAAATATATCGAGATCTCGACATTTACCTCGAGATCTCGACATAGTATCTCGAGATCTCGACATATTATCTCGAGATCTCGATAATATATCGAGATCTCGAGATTTTTTGTCGAGATCTCGAGAGACGGATCTTCAGAAACGGATCTAGAGAAAATATGTCGAGATCTCGAGGGAGATAAAATAATATTTAGATGGGACTTTGTAGAAAATTATTAGTTTACCAATTGTCGGACAAGACAGACCTATTCCGCCACTCATGGATACCTAATCATTGTTTCGTTTTGTCAATACTGTGTTAATATGCGAACACTTGTATCCCACGTTATCTTCAGTGAATTCCATCATAATACACTATCAACAAATGCAACATAAATTTACTGTCTTTCGACAGGCAGTAATTATCCTCTCTAAAATTGCTGTGGACTTTGTTTAAACTAATTTTATCATTCGGGTATGACTGGGTTCACAAAATTAGTAAAGAATGTATCACAACATTGTGAGATAAGCAATGCTGATAGAAAGAGCCGGGTTGCGAGACTGTCACCAACAACCTTATCGGCTTTGCAATAAAAGAACTCTCAAACGTTACCAGATTGATTGAATAACTGGAAACAACGTATTAACTAGCCGTATCGATGTTGAATAATTTTACGACCACTAATAATTGACTTGAATTCCATTTTGAAACTTCTTTGTGGTCGTTTATCTTGTATCCGGGCTTAATTCTTTTGAAGTTAGAAAGATTAATATTGAGACAATCTTCATCTTCTGTTCAGCGTTTAGTGTGTGACAAAATATCTTGAACTGGTTACAAATTATTTCTTGTTCGTAGAATGTTGACCGCACAGGAAGTGGCATGGCCACGGGGGAATTGAGGGGGGGGGGTGGCGTCCTCCACTTTCCCTCAACGTTGGTCCTCGAAATATGTCCAAAAAGGGCATAAAAACCGTAGGGAGGGGGGGGGGTAAGATCCATGGGGGTTAGGTTGTAGATTGCTTGTCCTAATATCTGTGTCGGTGAAAAAGTAGACAGTCGTCAATACATGAAAAACCTCAAAATATCCGCTCAGATGCAAGGAGATGGGGTTTTTTGAACCCTGGAATTCACAATTTTGAATTCCAGGGTTCAAAAACCCCCATCGATACTCCTTGGCCGCCCCATATCGGACACATTTATTGCCCTCTAGTGGAAACCCTGATTATTGTTACCTTGGTTATCAAGATCAAACTTTAGGGAGGCAAAATTCTGAGATGTGAAGCCTTGGAAAGCTTTTCCCGCACAAACCACTCTCATTCTCACCCCCCCCCCCCCCGCCCACCTTATTAAAATGGAGCTAAGCCAGGCTCTGCGAGTTTGTCCCCCCCCCCCCCTCCCCCTCACACACACTTGCTTTGGGCTGGCTACGCCACTGCGCACAGGTGAACTTTAATAAGAGTGTTAGAATAATTTTAAAATTGGTTCGATAAACCAAGACAGGAATGAACAAATAAATGGGACAAAAAAGATAAATACACGGAGAATTGAATGAAAATGAAGTTAACGAATGAAGGAGAGATTAAATGGCGAAACAATAATCACACGAGATTTCAGAAAATTATATAAATAAAACATATAAAATATTGCAGGCCTTGGTTTTCCAGTCGATGAATACATTCGATTTCCAAGGGAGACACACAAGAAGCATTAGCAAACATTCAGCCCATGGACCACCGGGTGTTACCCGGTGGTCCATGAGCTGAGAAGTTGCTAACGCTTCCTATATTTTTCTAAAATGTTGAAAGATTGTCGGGGAAATACTCATCTTTCGGTGTTTTTGAAGTAATATGTATAGCAAAATATTTAATGTTCCCCAAATTCAGAAGAGGGCGAGAACCTCCCCTCCCACTCCACATACACACTTGTACAAATGCCAGTGAATTTACTATCTGCAAACGAAACAACGAACTGATGGACGAATGCCTAACGAATGAAGGAAGGAATAAAGCAAAGAGAAACAATCGAAGGAAGGAGCCATTTCTTTGTATCATATAATATAACAACGGATATGTCATAAAAGTATTTGGTCTTAATTGTTGGCTTGAGGCACGTACTGCTATAGGTTTAATTCAATGGGCTATAAGGTTACAGTGTCACTCATACGTCACACGACCTTACTATTTATGCAATGTCGTCTATTGCTGTTATATTTCCGTGTATTTGTAAAACTTTTGAAAAAGAAACTCATGTTACTCAAACTTTTAACTCTTATTCTTTTGTTCCTTTTCATAGTCAGTTGGATTTCTGTTTGTCGCTTGCAACATCTGAATCGTAGATTGGACATCGGATGTTACCCACTTTACCAAAACTGTATTCTATTTTATTGTTGTTCGTTGTTCTGAATCAATACACTTAATCTACTGTACCGTGTGTTCATGTTTGAGTCTAAAATGTACAGTATTTATCTTCGGGATTTGGTCATTCTTGGGCTGAAGTCTTAAGCAAATGTCTACCTTCAATGTCGGTATCGAAACTGAACAACCAAATGTCAGCTGAAGGGTCATCCGGGTTCTTCTCGGTGTCCCATAAGCTGAAATTCGCCTGTCAACCCTGACGTATCTCGGCTAGAAGCAGGAAGTACACATTCATGTGGGTGTCTGCCCGAGGAGAATAGATCATTCTGTGTAGATTCTATTGGATTGTGAGGGAACATTACATTTCTATTTTCTGTTATCGAAAGATTTAGCTTTAGGGAAGAGTCCAAATAAGAAATTTTCTCTTACCTTCTGGTCTGGAGCTGGCAAAACAAAATCATTATTTGCTCCCAAAGTGCATCTTTTGGTTTGGCTATGGCAGTGCTTAGCGATTTGAGGTTCCGTTATGCTGGTTGTGAGCGAACATCGAAAGTTTCATTACGTTTCAAAAACATGAGGTTGGGGATCCTTTTCTCGGTGGTGTGATCTTTGTAGCAAGATTTTCACGTGAGAGCCCGGAGCGAAATCCAATCTTAGGAAATCGATTTTCGGAAAGGTGTACCAGGATTACCAAAGTATTTGCAACTATGGAAAGGGATAACTTTTCTTAGGTATTCGTGGGCGTGTCATTAAAGATGCATATTTTTAGGGCAGTCAAAAGGACGTACGATTTCTAACGCCGCGTGTTTATCTCTTAACTTGTGAGTCTGTTTGATAAAATTCGAGACAGATCATTTAATATTTGATCCTTTATACGGCAGAGGATTGAAAATGTGGTTTGGGATTTCGTTTAACCCTTTACTCAAAGTAGCGACCAAAACCGGCCAGCGCTGTTCTCAAAAATCGCCAATTAATTTTCATTATTTTTTTCATTTTTTTTGTCTCAAAAGCATAGGTTATGGCCCCTCGTTGGAACGAGCTCATCGAGCTCGTTCCAACAGGGGGTCATAACCTATGTTTTTGAAACAAAAAATGAAAAAGATTAGTTATTCAAGATTTTTTTTCTACTGTCGTCTACTTTTCATGTTTGGTAAAGTGTTACCTCAACGAGTAACAGTAATGCAATGGCAAAAATTATATGCTCATGGCTGACTATGTTCGTCATTGAAAGAGATGGATTGGAATTTTAGCTCCTTTCAATTTTCTGAAGTTGTCAGTACATTTAAGACAAAGGGTATGGGAATTTCGGATAGCATTTAAAATTTCGAAATGCTAGCGGAGTTGTATCATCGATGCACGCATCATTTCACAAACTTCTAGCATTTTGCTGCAGAGTAGTATAAAAATATAGAAGATGACGTTTTACAAGTTTTTATCAGTTTGAACGTTTGACTATTTTTCTCTGTTTAAACCCATTTAAAAATAGGAAAACAGCGCTTTCACCAGCTTTTGATGTTCTACAATTTTTTTCTGTTCATGATATCAACAGTGTTCGCATCGGAACATTTTATACAGAGATTGTACTTACCATTAATATACAGAGGATATCTACGCTGTTTTAGTGAATATCGGGAATTATCTCATTCGTGTGGACCTGAAAGTTTTATTTTGAAAATAATACTTTCAGGTCCACATGAATGAGATAATTCCCGATATTCACTAAAACAGCATTGATTTTATTTTTATTATACGCTACTTGACATTTTACTGCGCAATATTCAACCCAATTCGACTGCAAACAGTTTCAAGACAATAACAAAAAGTTGCTGATCGTTCCTTCAAGGCGACGTTATGCGCCGAAGCTTAACATCATTTTGGAAGCTACTGAAAAATTCATTGTGCGGACCTGAAAATATTATTTTTCACTCGCGCAAGCGCTCGTGAAAAATAAAACTTTCAAGTCCGCACTCATGTGATAATTCCAGATACTGAATAAAATAGAGTTGATTTTCTTTTTTATTATATGCTAGAGACATTTTATTGCACAATATTCAGCCCAATTCGACCCCAAATGCGTACGTTTCAAAACAATAACAAAGATCAGCTGGTCGTTCCTTCAATGCGACGTGTTGCGGCGTTGCGTGACGTCATTTAGGAAATTACTGGGGGATATTCCTCGATATCCATCGAGCCGATGGATATCAAGAAATATATTTTAGATCATTTGCGACAATTCACAGGCTAGCATATAATATAAAGGTCTAGGAGGTAAAATTTGCACTTCTTTTCCTATGAAGAATGAATCATGCACATTACTGTAAAAAATACATTCTCTAAACAAGAAGCTAAAGTGGACGCCTACTTAGTTGCCTCTAATTGGCTTGTCATAAAAAGCCAAGTTTCCTTTAGTAACTTTTATTAAACGAAAACAACAGACAGCTCCAAGGGGCAGACTGCTTTACGGGTGGAGGAAGCCGGAGTACCCACAGAGAGCCACCGAGCAACGGCGAACAACTGTCAGACTGCTCACCGTACTAACCCCACATAAGCAGGGTTAGCATTGGTTAAAGACAAGTGCACCATCGACGTACAGTACGCCTTAGTATTTATTTATTTATGTATTGGGGGTTAACGACACTTTCGACAGCCTGGGTCACCTCGTGTCGGAGTACGCCTTAGTACACAGCGCTACGGACACCCCACGTGGACAGTCGGGATGAAGTACCTTGCCTAAGGACACAGTTACCCCCGGCGGGGATAGAACTATGGAGCTATCGGTTTGAAGAGCAATATCGTAACCACTGAGACACCGCACTCCCTGTAAAATATTGAACCGTACCCGAATAGATGGAACGGCAAAGATTCTGGTCAAATTATTGAAAAAAAATTACTTCGGTAACACAGTTGGATCAAGTCACGGATTTTGAGTGGTATGAGTATTATGTGCAGTGGATTTGTTATGGAGAAAGGATTTTGTGGTGAGGGGCTTTTGTACGGGAGAGAATTTTTCCGCGTGCTCCACAGTCCGTGATCATAATATATACTTCCGTCAACGACAGAAATAATAAGAATTCATGGATTAACATATATTCCAAGTTCCAAAATTTATTTCGTATTTTGTCACTCAGTCGCTGCTTTTGTTCACTCTGTCTCTTCATAATGCAGGGAAAAAAATTATCTCAGAAGGAATCCAATAATTTCTTTGATAAGATACCCTGGTGGAAGAATGTTAGCTAGTTTTTCACATCAGCCATTTAAAATGGCAAAATATGTTGTCTTAACACAGGTGTCATCTACAACTGACAAAAATCAGACAGGAAAAATGATGAGCCACCTTTATAGTGCTATCAAAACTTTAACTGGGTCTTTTGTGGGGGTGGGGCCTGTTTAGCTATATTTGTGTGTTTGGTGCCGTGAGGCCAACAAATGCTGCACTTTAAAATCAGTTGGGACAACAATCAGCCTACATCAACTGTGTTGAGTGAATATGAATCCAATTGGGTTCATATTCACTCAACCCTGTTGATTTGGGTTAATTTTTAACCCAACTGATTTTCAAGTGTGTGCATCTCTTTGTTTGCTGATGAAATGGTCTCATAAGACACACCGCTGAAAAGAGTTACGAACATTTTCCAGCGACATGAAACTTCACAATCTATCATTAACACATAGACGCAGAAAGTCCAGTCTACTCGCCATCGATGTCCTGTGACAGTGGTGATTCGAATAATAACGAGTTGGAAAAAACACTGGACCAGAAAACTCAACAAATAACTTTACTAGTGTTAATATTATTTTCATGTTCAGTAAACTTGCACCAGTGGTGGCGCCAAGGGGGGTCGGAGGGGGGGGGGGGGGTTATAGCACCCCCCTGTCAGAGAGGTCCAGCCCCCCCCCTCCCCGTCGGAGATTTTTAGTCAGTTCGTCGGAGAGTCTCGTAAACCCGACTTCACGAGAAATTTCCGACAATCGAATGTAGATATCTCGTCTTCTCAGTCTCGAACCCGTGCAGCACTGGAACTCTGATAGAGAATAGTGATGATTCTCACGAAATTCCTTAATGTCGTTCGTCAAACTGGCTTTATAGATGAAATATTTCCCGACCTTATTATAATATGTTTACTTTAACCCTTTACCTAAGGTAACGCCAAAACCGGCCAGCGCTATTCTCAAAAATCGCCAATTAATTTTCATTATTTTTTTCATTTTTTGTCTCAAAAACATAGGTTATGACTCCTCGTTGGAACGAGCTCATCGAGCTCGTTCCAACAAGGGGTCATAACCTATGTTTTTGAGACAAAAAAATTTAAAAAAATAGTTATTCAAGAATTATTTTTGCAAGTGTCGTCTGCTTTCCATGTTAGGCAAAGGGTTAAATAATGAACAAACATACTCAATTTGCTTCTATTTTGGTTCTCCAATTTACCAATTTTCACTCATTTTCCTTCGTTTGGGAGGTCAAATGTTATAGCCCCCCCCCCCCTCCCCCGTCGGCGAGCCCCCCGTCGGAGAGCCCCCCCCCCCCCCCCCCCCCCGTCGGAGAGGTCAGCCCCCTGTCGAGAAATCCCTGGCGCCACCCCTGACTTGCACATACATTCCAGGTATATAACACTAACTTGAAAAGAACCCATCAGAATTGAGGTAAAATATTTCGGGTCACTCAAACAAGTCTCAGAACTATAACATTATATTTCAACTGGCAGCGTCGAAATATTTAATGTCAATGATGTAAGATGATATTAGGAGAAGAAAATATTTATCTCTGGGTAAAATGTTCTGCAAACAGTGTTGTGATCTTTACAATATGTCAAGGCTTAACTTCAACCCGTATCATAATGGCACGCCTAGAAAAGTTCAAAATAAATTCAGTTTACTTAATTAAACTTAATTATTACG